>CM063171.1:12382500-13632500 GCA_031835075.1 Saguinus oedipus
GGAGGATGTGATGGGAGGCTCACTTAAGGCTAGGAGTTTGAGACCAGCCTGGGAAACATGATAAGACCCTGACTCTACAGAAAAATAAAATAAATAAATAAATTTAAGATGAGACCAGCTGTGTGATTGAGAGTTTTTTCCAATCGATTTAGATTCAGAGATGCTGATGATGGCAGCAATGGCCTGTCCTAACAGCCACTGCCAACATGACGGCTGCTGCAGGGAGGATGCAGGGAGGAGGCAGAGCTGGGCCTGGGGCAGTGCCACGCTCCATGTTGCCAGTGGGAGCCAGCGACAAGTGGGAGACTTCCGGAGACTACTGCCCTGGGGGCTGCCCTGATGGGGCCAGGCTGAGCCACCTGTTGACAGGGGAACAGCCTGGTCAGGCATGGAGGGGCAGACAGAGAGGGGCCTAGTGAGGACCTGCTCCTCCATGGAGTGGGCAGGTGCCTGGCCCTCCCAGGCGCAGAACCCAGGCATCTCTGTACTCTGCACCTTCCAAGCCCAGGAAAGCCCTCTCTTCCCCCAGCAGACTCAGGGATGTCTCCTCCCACTGCCCGGCCTCTCCCCACTCCAGGAGCCCACTCTGATATTAGAGTGAGCTTGGGGCCAAGCCCGGGTGCTATCATAGCCTGTTGGGTTTTGCGCACACTCAGGGCAGTGCTAACACACCAGGCCCCTGCTGCCTCGGCTCCCTATGGACTTTGGGCACCAGTGAGCACTGGGTGGGGGACACTGAGGTTGGGTGAGGGCAGCTTGGCACTGGTCTGCTGGTGCCCCTGGCTGTGAACAGCTGGGCATCATAGACAGTGGCAGGAGGCAGAGAGGCTCGTGGGCAGAACTGGGTGGGACCCTGGTGAGGCCCCAACTTGAGGGCAGAGAGGGCCTGAAGGCTGGAGACTGGGTTGCCAGAGTGGGAACGTGAGGTGCGTTTTCCAGGCCAGCCCATGGCCACCCATGGACCAATTGGCATGCACTTCCTCCCCGCTGGGCCTATAGGAGCCCTGGGCTCAGCCAGACCTGGCCAGACGCCATGACAGGCAGCTGTAGAGGGTAGATGACCTCTCTGCTGGGAGCTGAACCCTTGTTGGAACACCCTGGCTGTGGAAAGGAACTTCCTCCTTTGCGTCTCTTCTGAGCTATTCTATGTCTCAGTAAAACTTCTCTTTGACTGGCTCACCCTTCACTTGTCTGCATACCTCATTCCCCCTGGTCTCAGGACAAGAACTCGGAACGTGCTGAATGCTGAGGCTAAAAGAGGTGTAACACAAACAGGGCTGAAACATGCCCCTTGCTCACCATGTTGCAGAGAAAGACAAGGAGAGAAGAGCTGTGGTCCTTTGGGGACACCAGACCTGGGAGTTCCTTGAGCCAGGGCTATGACTCCCTCTTTGGGGCCCTGTGGTTCCTGGCATCTCCAAGCTTCCAGGCACTGCCATGTTCCCCAGTGCCAGCCATGGAAGCTGCTTGCAGTGCACCTGGTCCAGCCTCAGCCTCTCAGAGAGCCAGTGCCCATGCTGGCACCTGGGGCTGCCCAGCCTGCCACAGCAGCTGGCATGTCTGATTGTGTGCAGTGGTTGGACTCCATGCTCACTCACAACATATTTTTAAGAAATAACACATTGAGTCCAAAGTTTTATGGAAAAATAAAATTATAACAATGTTAAAATAATTAACATTTTTTGTACTAAACGATGAGTAAAGATTAAGATTATAGGTCCAGAATAGAAACCTTGGAAATATTTCAGAATATATGGATATTTAGTATGTGGTAACAGTGCCATTTTCAACTAAGAAAAAGATGGATAATTTAATAAATGATCATCAAAGGTCATTATACCAGTTAAGTTACATATGTATAGAGTCTGAATTAATAAACATTATATTAGTAATAAAACTATATTATTATAAATAACCTCAGAGGCCGAGACTTTTCTAAATTTGACACAGAAAATAAAAATGTTATATCAAAATCACGAAATTAAAAATACCTGCATGTGCAAAAGAATTCTATGCCATGATAGAAATCAAATAAAAAATTGTAGAAAAATATTTCCAACCCATGACAACACTATGGGCAAATTATGCTAATATATAAAAAGTACCATTAAAGCAAAAGAAAATGCCTCCCAAAAACCCAAATATATATAAACTTACCTAAAAGAAAATAAAAATTTAAACACATGAATGATAGTGACAGGAGGCAGTCAAATGCCTAGGCAGATAGGGGCGGGTCCCTGCTGAAATTCCACCTTCAAGCCAAAAGCAGCCTGAAGGCTGAAAGACTGGACTTCTGGTTCCGGATGAAAAACGTGACCCAGAGTGAGAACTTCTGTTCCTGTTTGCCTGCCCTTTCCTGATTGGTTCTTTCTGAACAATGCTTTTTAACCAATGGAATGTTGCCTTTTCCCATACTACCTGTAGCCCACCCCTCCCCAGTGTGTGCCTATACAAATCTCAGTCTCAGTCACACTGGGAGAGATGACCTGACATCAGATGAGAGACCTCCTTTCCATTCCCTCTCCCGCTAAGAGTTGTTTTGTCATTTAATAACATTCTTTACCCTCTTCACTCTTTAGTTGTTAGCATGACCTCATTCTTCTTGGATGCAGGACAAGAACTCAGGACCCAGCAAACATGGGTACCCAGAAAGGCTGTAACCCTGTGGCCCTCTGCCCTTGCCAGTGGAGGAGAGCTGCTCTATGCAACAGAAACAGTGGTGGGGCCCAGGCAGTCCCAGAGGTGTGGGCTAGAGCAGGACAAGGGGCTGACCCAGCTGCTAACACACCACTATCCATCGGGTTGTGGGGAGCAGAACTAGAAGAGTTAATTAGCACACTGTAACACCCCCTCTGGGGCTTCTGGATCACAGGCACCCGTCTCTGAGTGTCACCACATTCCCGGTGGGGTGACACAGCCGGTCTGGCTGCAGACCCTTACAGAACCTGCTCCTGTGTTGATGTTCAGAGCAGCTGGCCAGACCCCGAATTCACTCACTCACATGCTCCCTCCCACCAGGGGCTGAGTGCCTATAGTCACAGCGGCTGTGGGGTTCACGCCAGAGGCTTGCCTCAGGCATGGCTAGGTGGGCCAGGTAGATGGGCTGGTCCTCTTCTGTAAGCTGGGCAAAAGGGCTGAGAAAAATTCCTGCATCATGAGGAAAAAGAAAGCTAGGAAAGAGTCAATAAAATAAAAAACAGAAATATCAGGAGATTTAATTCACTCGAGAAGAAAGAAAAATGACAGTATTCTGAAAATGACATTAAATTAAGTATGTTTAGGACTTTCATGAGGGATACAAAGAAGAGTAAATCATGAAACATGGAAAACAGATGTTAAATAACAATGATCAGGGGAAAGAAACAGATAACATTTTTAAAAAGAAACCCAGACAAATAAAATCAAAATATATGTGATAAACTTGGAACTAGGCAAAATTAAAAAGAGACTAAATAAATTAAAGTATTAATTTTAAAAAAATTCACCTTCCATGCGGAACATTAGGATTTTAAAAATATGAAACAGCACATTAACTGGAGGAAGGAATTAACAAAGGAAGCTGAATGACAAGAAAACCACGTATTTTCACTGTGCAGGGAAAATTTATAACACACAAAAAAAAAACAGAGAGAAAAATCTTCAAAGTTACCTCAACCACTGAAATGGTGTCTGGAAGATAACGCAGACTTAGACTCTAGGAAATGACTGTGGGTCCAGAATTCGACAAAGCTGATCCTCTAGGCTCATAGAGTGGGCATGAAATACACATGCATTGTCAGGCAGGTGACATACATGTGAGAGGTAAAATGAGTGTGAGAAAGATGTTTAAGGATAATTGATGTTCTCTCAGTGTTGGAGGAACAACAAGAAATAGTTAGGGCTGGGACAGAAGTGATCAGTTACCTTCTAGAAAGAAGTAGCCCACAGGGGAATGTGGACCAATCTCTGGTTTTTGAAGGGAATCCATAAATCTAGGCTTTTAAGGTGACATCTTCCACTTATAAATACTGACACATATTTTAAAGTATGGTTCAGTAGAAACCCAGGTAGGCCAAAAAGCATGTGGTGAGGGCTGGATTTGCTACTGCTGACTTCAGAGAAATGTGCACAATTAGTTGAAACTTTATGGCCCTGAACAGGCTTGACGTCGATTTCTTTGACCTATTTCTTCCTTTGTCAATAACAAGTTTTTAAGTCAATATCAAAAGAAATGTAAAATGCAGTTTGTATTGTGAGACTCTAGTGAGACTTTTGTATAAAAAGGCGGCCCTGTACAGAGACAGGGTTGTTGCCTTCCCCCTGTAGTCAAGAACTATGCCTGATATTGTTAGATTGGGTACAATTAAATCTATACATTCCAAAACGCTTCCGTTATAGACTCATGCAAAATTATGTCTGGCTTTATTGTTTTCTTTTCAACTAAAGAGAAAGACCAGGTCAGCGGCATCTTTCAAAAATAAGTATAAACTATAAATGAATTTTGAAATGATGTGTGATTTCTGGTGAGTACTTTTCCATTAAAGAAAGTTAATTAGAAACCACAAAAATATTAATGCGTTGAATATTACTATAATTTAATAACATCTTTTTGGAGAAAAAAAGGTCATTTTAAAATGCTCATTTTACTACTTTATTCTATTCACTTTTTTTTTTTTTTTTTTTTTTTTTTTTTTTTTTTTTTTTTTTTTTTTGGAGACAGAGTCTTGTTCTGTTGCCCGGCGCCAGGCGCCAGGCTGGAGTGCAGTGGCGCGATCTCCGCTCACTGCAACCTCCGCCTCCTGGGTTCAAGCAATTCTCCTGCCTCAGCCTCCCAAGCAGCTGGGACTACAGACGCGTGCCACCATGCCCAGCTAATTTTTTATCTTTTAGTAGAGACGGGGTTTCACTATGTTGGCCAGGATGGTCTTGATCTCTTGACCTCGTGATCCACCCGCCTCGGCCTCCCAAAGTGCTGGGATTACAGGCGTGAGCCACCGCGCCGGCCTATTTTGTTCACTTTTTGTTTCTCAGGACAGTATTCCACACAGAGCTATCATTTAATGACAAACCTAAGCATCACAACATAACAATTATGATGACAGAATCTTACTAAATCTGTTTCTTCTAATGACTGGAAGTAATTCACTTAGCAATTCGGTCTCATTTTGCCTCATCTTTTTATGTCTAATATTATACAAAGTTGTGTTATTTACATAATGGAATACGGTAAAAGGTTATTTTGATGATATTTTTGTGACAGAGGGAAGAGAATGAATCCACCCTTCTTAGTTACAAGTGCTCTGGTTTTACTTGGCCTAAAGACACTTTCTTTTTGTTAAATATTTTACTACAAATATTTCGGGTTTTCAGCTGATAGAAATGTCTCAAGCATTACTCTGCTGTAATAAATCACTTAAATTGCCAGGTAATATTCTACAGCTCCAGTTGCTCGAATATTTATTGTAAAGCGCCAAGTATAATAATTTCCATTTTTATAATTAATGAGAAGATCTGGAAAAATAATTCTAATTGATAAGGCAGGAGTGATTGCAATCTATTCTTAAAATTTTGTCTAAGTCCTTATGTATCCTCATGAACACACTCTAATTAGATCAGAAGAGGTTAAAAGCTGAGTCTCAGACACTTTAATGGTGAGGTGAGCCCCCCAGGAGTAAGATGGCATTTGGGTTATATTATGCATGCCCTTCTTTTCAAAGCACAACTCTGTTTTTGGTGGGTTTTTCTATAATTTTTAAAATATTTCCCAGTCTTGACTCATTGCCTCTTTCATGAGTGCAATTAATCCTGATTTTGGATCTCCCAGTGTAATTCTCATGACAATATCTATTGATTACATTGGTCTCAAACCTACTCCAAGGTTACCTTTTTTAGTTCCTAGTTTAAATCTGTTATCTTCCTAAACTTTGTCAATTTGTTCTTCTTTTTTTTTTTTTTTTTTTTTTTTTGAGACGGAGTTTCGCCCTTGATACCCAGGCTGGAGTGTAATGGCGAGATCTCGGCTCACTGCAACCTCTGCCTCCTGTGTTCAGGCAATTCTCCTGCCTCAGCCTCCTGAGTAGCTGGGATTACAGGCACGCACCACCATGCCCAGCTAATTTTTTGTATTTTTAGTAGAGACGGCGTTTCACCATGTTGACCAGGCTGGTCTCGATCTAATGTCATTTACCTTCTAGTTATGCCTGATCATTATTTGGCTTCGCTTTTTTTTTTCCTTCAGATTTTCTCATTTTATGTTGCTCCCAAGGCCAAAAGTAGTTACCCTCGACTTGAACTTGCCTTTTCCCCGTCTTCATGTCATCCACTCCTGAACATTTCTAATATATGCCCCTAACAGAGCCTTGCCTATACTGAGATTCTTATTTGTATCTTAACTATATCTTAATCATTTTCTATATCAAATCCTACCTCTACCTCATTTATAGCCTTCTTAAATCTTTAATCTGTGAGTTTCAGATGATCTGGAATTCTGCTGCTATCCCCTGCTACCTCTCCATTTTTCAAAGCTCTATATTCCTGACCTTTTCTATAATCTTCTATGGCTTCTTCATCCATTTTTTTTTTAACTCTCAGTTACCGGGTTACTCGCTTTACTCTTGACATCCTTCAACTTTCTTTTACCTTCTCTTAAAATAGTTTCATTAAAAATTACAATAGAAAGTACCTAATTTCCATTGTGTGTCTATGAAGTTGATTTTCACAGAATCATTCGACATGATGCCAGTTGAACTCTGGGGCATGTTCCAGAACACGTGTTAGGAGCTGAATATAAAATGTGAGGCTGGTACAGATTGGGTACTGGAGTGAATTGATTCCTCAGTGCTGTTACTATGATCATAGATGACTATTTCATGCTGTAATAAAGGGATGACTGTAAATCTGGACAAGATACGACAGCTCTTATATGTTGGATTCTCAGTCTTTGCTTTTTGTAGGTTCCTGCATCTTTCTGGGTTTTCTAGCTCTTATCAGCATGGATACCAATAAGCAACCTCTCAACTTACCTCTCATTTCTGCTTTCATCTTCTGAAACTCTTGAATACCAGACAATCAGTTTTATGAAAATAATGTACAAAGAGCAAATCAGCAGAATCCAATCCTCATCGTTAAGATGGCAGGAGTTCATCCCCAAAATAAGTTGTAGAAATGGAGCACCTGGATTTGGGGATTTATATTTTATCTTATCAAAACATGTTTGGTTTACTGCATAGTGTTCTGCTTACATGAGATTGTCCTGGTTCCATCTTCAAATAATGTTTAATAGACATTAAAGCTGTTATTGAGGATCTCAAAGTATGTGACAATTTTATTCAGCCTCTAAAATGCAAATATGGCCACTCATTTAGATAAAGAGAATTCCTTCATGATATGATGTTATATTTCAGAAATTTATTTTTTTAATTAAAACATAAGGAGGTATTTGTAGTTTCGTTTTTCCATTTCTGGTAACATTCTTTAGGTATGTGTCAAGAGATTATATAGTTCTTGCACTGGGCACGATGGCTCATGCCTGTAATCCCAGCACTTTGGGAGGCCGAGGCGGGTGGATCATGAAGTCAAGAGATGGAGACCATCCTGGCCAACAAGGTGAAACCCTGTCTCTACTAAAAATACACAAATTAGCTAGGCATGGTGGTGCATGCCTATAGTCCCAGCTACTCCGGAGGCTGAGGCAGGAGAATCACTTGAACCCAGGAGGCAGAGGTTACAGTGAGCCGAGATCACACCACTGCACTCCAGCCTGGCAACAGAGCAAGACTTTGTCTTAAAAAAAAAAATCTGTCATAAGATTAGAACAAATCAAAAAAAGAGAGAGAGATAGTTCTTGTAGGTGAAGTGAAACAAAAATGTGTTTTGTATACATTTAACTGTGTAAACTTGCACCTCTCTTTTTCTCTCTTGAAAGCAATAAGATGTAGCCCTGAAGACAGAGCACGGGGCTGCACCTGCCTGTATGAACGGAAGAGATATCAGAAATGCTGGAAAACTAGGACTCCAGAGTCAAAAAATAATTTAACAGCATACAAGAGATGTAAAGCTGGTACAATCTGTAATCACAGACTTAAAGAATATTAATTACTAATTAATATTTACCATGAGATCCTCCGTACCCATGTGTGTCATTTGGGAAAAGTAATGTTTTAGGCACTGCCTAGCTATACCACACTATTTCTGGAGGAGCCATAGGGAAGCCTCTGGCATCTGGTTTCTATGATTACCAAGAGGAAACTTTTCACCATTCATCCACAAGAGGAGGCTCTGTAAAGTCAAATATACAAACACAACATACCTCACTGCTCTGCTGACCTCCCAAACCAACAAATGTAACGGGCCTAATGGCCTCAACTTTGTCACGCTATGAAGTGAGCCTCTCTCTCTCCGTCTCTGAAGGCTCATCGCCATGGCTGGGAAAGCCGGAGGGAGATTGGAAGCCATCACCCGACCCCGCTTCATCCTGGAAAAGGTGAGCCTGATGCAAGTGGTTGGTTATGAACTGAGCTGTGCATATGTGCTTTACTTAATGTGGAGCATTGCATAGTCAGAATCTTTTCATTGTTATTATCTTTATAAACTGCTTCTCCCTGTTCTGCTCCTCTAATACACTGAAGATGTTGACGTAACTTGCATTCCAGGCCCTGATGAAAAATTCACACAAAGGTGTCCTACTCTTTGTTAGGAGTTATAAATGAATGAGTCTCTGTCACCACCTCTCTGAGATGAAGGAAGAGTCAGTAAGGAAAGGCAAAGAAAAGCATAGTTGGTGCCCCCCATAAGTTATTTGTCAGGCATGGTTAGTACTGGGGAAGGCAGGAAAGTCACCCCAGGAGTTTTGAGATAAAGTTGCCCTCAGAGAATAAAATCAAGAAGATTCAAAATGTAATGGATGAGATCAGTTATCTGTGGAAATGACATACCCCAAGGAATAGACAAAAAGACTGTGTGGAGAAATTCAGAAACACCCCGAGGAATTTGACAATAGCAGAAGCTTGATTTATCCATATATTTCTAGCAACAATCTAATCACAGTAAATGGATGAAGCTGTAACACAATCAAGCAGTAACTTAATCAGTTGTAGTGAATAGATTAAGTACTCTAATCACAATCAATTGCATTGTAACCCACCTGAAGAAAAAAAGTTCTCACTGAAGGTGGGGGATGCCTATAAGGAAATGGGGAACCTGAGACGCCAGAATTTGTCTGTGACTTCAGCTCCCTCCAGTGCAAGATGTGTGGCTGCTGTGCTCAACTTAGCAGGCTGGCAGAACCAAGGGCTGTTTCCGTAGTAATTTGGATTTCAAAAGCTTTATTCATGTGTCCATTTGCCTACAAGGAGAGAATGCCTTTACCAGCAAAGCAGCAAAAGGCAAAAGTTTGCATTTTTAGAAATATATTTTCCTTAACTGCCCAAGAGCAGTTAGGGACATTAATAAAGGAATAGGATACAGATTCACTCAACAACCATTTATGGAATGCCAATTACACTCAAACCATGGGCCTAGGCACAGGGGATTCAGTGTTGAAGAAGAGAAAATTCATGCCCTTATAGAGCATTCATTTAAAAAAGAAAGACAGGGGATAGCCTGGGGATGAATGCCAAGTGTGGGTGAAGGGGAGGAAGGCAGCAAAACACACTGCCATGTGTGTACCTATGCACTATCTTGCACATTCTGCACATGTACCCCAAAACCTATAACGCAATAAAAATTAAAAACAAACAAAAAAGAAAGACAGATATTCAACAGGTTATATGTGATTTCATTACAATTGTGATTATTTCTAGGAAGGACGTATACACCTCTCTGTCTCTCTCTCTCTCTCTCTTTTTTCTCTTTAAAGCAATTAGATGTAGCCCTGAAGAAGATGAGAAGCCTAATCTGAACTGAGAAAAATCACGGGGCTCCTGAACTGATCTGAGATTTAGAGAAAGCTTTTCTGAGGATTATTTTGTTTGATTTGTGTGTATCTTACTGAAGGAAGAAGAGAAAGAATGAGGGAATAAATACAGTTAGTTAAAGGAGTAAAATCAGGCTAACATTGTGAATAAAGTAACAATAAGGAGCTCAAAACGATCTGTGGCAAAACAATTATTTGAGAGCATTTTGAAAGACTATTGCTCATGTTTCTTTAAGCGTGGCATCGAGAGGCTTACATAGTAATCCACATTCCAGAAATGATGTACTATTTAGAAATGAACTACTTCCAATCTATTTTGAACCGAAAACAGTTTGAAGATTTTATGCCACTGGAGTTGACCATGGATCAAAATTATCTATGTTCATTTCTGAAACAAAATGAGGGTGCTGGAAACGTGTTATGGTTACAGCCCCATTGTAAAGCACTGGACAAATCAGCTGCAGTAGATAAGAGCAATTTGAGGATGCAAGACCATAAGGCATGGAGGTAGAATGATTGCAAAGTGATGCTGAAGTAGGGCATTCTCTTGTAATTTCCTATCTGAAGCAGAGAAAGGTTATTGAAAACTTTTAGATCAACCATGCGCATGCTCTAAGTGGGCCTCAAGGGCACTCAGGCAGAAGCTGCATTACCCAGGAATGTGTTAGGAGTTGGAGAGCCAGGACATAAAAAATGAAGTGCTAAAACAGTGGAGTGTGTGAGACACGAGGAAAGCACCAGCGTATGTCCGCCCCGCAGTCACAATTCATAACGGAAAGGGAGCAGGAGTGGAGGAAGCAGCAGGAGGTGAACTGAAACTATGTATCTCCTTGTGAAAATACAAATAAAATGTTTTGGGAAGAAGCAGTCAAGATTGTAAAGAAGACCAATTAATTGTTGCCAGGATTATAACGCATTATGTAACTTGTCCTTTAAGTGTGTTTCCCTTAAGCTTTCATTGAGAAATTATTTGTTTGGGGTGGGGGAAACTAACTGTTAGGGGGGTTATTAAATCTTGCCTTTTTGAAGATTACAGTTTAGGTAAGCAAGGTTTGGTGAGAAAGCAATTAAACAGAGTATCAGCACCAACAAAAAAGAAAATAAAAAGGAAGAAAGGAAGGAAGTAGGGGAAAAAAGGAAGGGAGGGAGGGAAAAGCAGGAAGGATGAGAAAAGGAAATGCAGAGGTCTTGTGTAAAAACAGCAGTGTTCAACTTTTCCCCTGGACTGTTAGCTTCTCTGATCTTGTTTTCTCTATCTTAACTTCAGTGAAACTTTTTTTTCTTGTTAGTTTCCAGCCCCTGTGAATTGTTCAATTGACACTCAAGACAGGATGCTTCACACTCTGAATCAGTACAATTTATTCTCTTTTCTTCTAAAAGTCGATTGGGGAGTTTTAATCAAGCAATTTTCATGGGAATTTACATGTATAAAAGTAAGAATACCTCATTTTAAACAAATGTATGGTAAACTAACCACTGACCTAAAAGAGAGAGGGTGGAAAGAAAAGCAGATTTAGAAGTGATGCACAGGGAAACACAGCAGAGAGGTCTTTTCAGTAATGCTTTGAAAAGACACAAGAAGCTGAAAACAATGGAAAGCAATCTGGGAAGAGACTGAGGAAGATTATACTATTTTATTTTTTATCTACTATATACTCCAGGTCTGACAAAAAATGGTGAATGTGAAAACTTTTTGAGAACTGTATTTCAGATTTGGGAAGGGATTTTAGACATCTTCTAAGAGAACGTTTTTGTTTTATGGCTGAAGACTCTGAGGTCCAAGAGAAGTTCTGTATGTTGGCAGAGTTTCATATATTTATTAGCAATCATTATTTGTTATTATTATTAACTATTATTTAGTGGCAGAGCTAAAGTTAAGAAATCAGGTTGCCTGACTCCCACTACACTCACTGTCCTTTTTTCAACCTCACATTTCAACTTCATTTCAAAAGAATTAACCCATGAATTACAACACATTTCAAAAAAGAAGTCTCACATGTCTATTCTAATGTGGTATACACATGCAAATACTTTTTGCTCTAGAACAGGGATCCTCAAATTTGAGAATGCACAAGGATTACCAGGAGAGCTTGCTGGAGAGAAGACATTCCTGGGCCTGAATCCTGGAGAGTCTAAGTAGCTCTAAGCTGGTACTGATACTGCTAGTCCGCATTTTATTAGCACTTTTACTTACCAGCGTTGCTCTAGAAAACAGACAGTGGTTATAGCAAGCCCACCAGGTAATAACTGACAATGAATGAACAGCATGAAAATAATTACCATTATCAGAGTGGGCTGATTTTAGCTCCAGTTGTCATTCACATTTTTAACATGCTAGTTCCTTTCCATGCCAAATAGCCCTTTACAAATTCTGTTTACAGGCTTCTCCTAAACTCACATGCTTGAAGTTGGCTCCACTACCCATCTCTTCAGTGCTACCTCCTTTGTGAAGGATTCCTTGTGTCCTCCAGGTTGCCATGGGCATTCATTTTCCTGTTTTCTCTTTGCACCCACATCTCTCACTGTAGCCCTTGACATGTTGGGTTGTAATTGTTACTTTGCATGCTTAATTCCCCCCAAAGGCTTTAAACTCCTTGAAGCACTGTTCTTTATTTATGCTTTAAAGTGCCTGGCTGACACCATGCACTTAAACATTTGTTGATTGAACACTTATAAAAATGAGGATAACTAGAGAGAAGAAAAACGTAAAATATATATGGTAGAACTAATTCTTCGTGAAATTTATGGTTTCTAATTTTATCTATCCATTAAATAAACTGAAAACTGTCTGTCAGAAAATAATAAACATGTGCTAGGTATAATTTCATTATACAAAATCTTTAACGCAAGTATTCGGAAATGACCCTGCAAAAGCTTAGCACCGTTGATAATACATTCGTTTATTCTGAGCCATTTTCTTTTTGTTAATTGTTCAAATTTTTATTTTCATGCACAGTATGAGAAATGAACTTTTAAATCAACTGAATTATATGGAAAATGACACAGCAAATAAATTAGACCCATGTTAAAAGAGGTCAGCTAAATGTCCAAACTTTAGGATATAATGGGCAGAGATAAACATAGATTCCACAGTCTTCTTTAAGTGGTGGCATTCCCATCTGCTGCTGATCTCTGGGCAAGTTTATAGCAAAGCTGTGTCTGAAGGACTTCAGCCTCTTTACTTGTAGTTCCTAGAATATGACAGTGGGAAGGAAACTTTGATGGAACTAGAGGTTCCTTCTAAACACATCTACTCCTGTAGGAGGTTGCTGAATTTCTTTGATGATATTCTCAGCAGCAGCTAAGCACCTCAGGGTGTCCTCATTTCATTTTCAAGAATTCGAATTTTTGGAATTTTATTTTTGTTAAAATCAAACTCATGAATGTTAGTTTCTGGTTTTCTGGATATGCCTGGAATAAATATAATTCTTTCTTTTTATCTCCATCTTTCAGATTTCTACAGATAGTTGTCATCTTCTATCTAGTATGTTTTCTTTTGTACAAAAGGAATAGAAAAAAAGGAGACTATATATTTTTAAATTTAGGAAAGAAATACTTTCAAATATATGTATTAATTCAAATGCAAATATATATTTACCAGCAGTGCTGTATTTAATGTCACTCAGAAAGAATAGATGGGAATGCACAAATCAAATTTGAACTGAAAATACAAACAAGTAAGAATGATGCACACTCAAAGGAATTTACTAACCGACTTCTTTTTATCTATTTCGACTCTCAATAGACAAGTTTCTTAAATCATTGGTGATATTTTTCTGTATTTTTTACTCAAGAACAACAGTTATGTGACCGTTAGAAGTACGATCAGAAGACAATTGAAATTGGCAGTATGCCATCTGATGTTAGAATCTGTCTGTAATTTCATAGTGTTACCTCCACCCAATTCAAGACCCACCTGATAAACCTCCCTTGCGCTTGAAGTCTCCATGTCTGACAAAAAATGGAATAGTTGCGTTTATGCAGCTGTTCCTGGGCTAATTATCTGCAGTCATTTCTGATTACTCAATAGGCCATGGTAGGATGTGTGTTTGCTATGTTGAGTTTACACATTAGGTTTGAATGTGCTGATATGGTTAATTATTGTGCTCACTGCTGCCTGCTAATAGACCATTCCTGAAAATGAGACCGTATCTCAATGGAGTTTGCTTGTTTATCTTAAATAAGTAATAACTATACAACTCAGATCCTAGATTCAGTGTTTACCATTTTGAGAAGGCACTTTTTAGTGCTGTATCATTTCTAATGCATTTAAATTATTCAAGTTTGAAAAAATGAGTTATTAAACCAATGAGTCAATAACCAATTCAAATGCATCGATTTCACATTTTTCCTGCTCTCCTCAGTTTTCCTAAATTGTTTTCTGGTAGTGATAGCAAAATAAATTCTTTAAAATGGTGCCAAACAAGCTGAATGTAATAACATAATAATGAGAAAAATAAATGCATATTACAAGCAGACAAGTGTTTATTAATATGTAAACCAAGATGCTCATGCTAGCGAGTGGGAGTGACGGATATGTTAATATGGAAGGTAGACATGGAATTGTTGTAATGAGACTTTGAATTTGTCTTGCAGTTTTGCATTTTATGATACCATTTAGTACAAAATGCTAGTATGGAGTTTTAAAAATGTAGAAGGCTGTTCTTTGTTGATTACATATATTTGTGTTTCTGATTACCAAAAACAGATGCCCAGTGCCCACATAAATATAGATGGTTTAGGTGTTCCTCTTCATCTTTCCCTTTCTGTTCACAGTCACAGGACCTTTTCCTTTTTCTCTCTTCACTTTTTACTTCATCACATTTTTTTCTTTTTCTTTCTTTCTTTTTGAGACAGTGTCTTGCTCTGTTGCCCATGCTGGAGCAATGTGGCATGATCATGGCTTACTGCAGCCTGGACTTCCCTGGCTCAAGCATCCTCTCACCTCAGCCTCCCATGTAGTTGGGACTACAGATGCTTGCCACCACACCTGGCTAATTTTCATATTTTTAGTAGAGACAGAGTTTCACCATGTTGGCCAGGCTGGTCTCGAACTTTTGACCTCAAGTGATCTGCCTGCCTCAGCCTCCCAGCATGCTGGGATTACAGGCATGAGCCATTGCA
Source organism: Saguinus oedipus (assembly GCA_031835075.1). NCBI lineage: Eukaryota > Metazoa > Chordata > Mammalia > Primates > Cebidae > Saguinus > Saguinus oedipus. The sequence continues at coordinate 12,397,517 of CM063171.1, forward strand.
CCCAGCTCTTCATCCCTTTTTAACTTCTTTTTCCTCCCTCATTATTCTTTTGTTAGAGAAGCCAAACGGATTCAAATAATAAATAGTATTTCAATCTGAAAACACTGGGCTTTCTCCCTCCCCCGCTTTTTTTTTTCAAGCACACAATTGATTGAAATACTTGGCTTTCTTTCTGCAACTTCCTAGAACAATAGGTTTCTTCCATTCTCTGCTGTTCCCCAGGCCCTCTTCTGAGTACTAGATTTACCCCTTCTCAAACAGATTTCAACGAATGGGACCCTGGCATGACTTGGGTCCATCACTGTGGGTGAAAGCATGTGACTCTATAATCTGCTTCAGTGTTTCCATGTACTAGAAGCCACACTCTCAGCTGCAAAGAAGTAGAGAGAGAATGAGATTAATTTTGGTAATAATTAACACTCATTGTTCTGTTACATGATTTCTGTCTAGAATATAATATGTGCCTGGGTTAATCGGAGGCTTTGGATCTCAAAATATGTCATGTATGAAGGGCATTTATGAGTTCTTTCATGTTTTCTATTTCTAAATTTTTGGTGTCTCATTGGAACCTTAATACTCACCCCACATCTCTTCCAAATACTTACTTTTTGAAATTCTGGACTCTGTTCCTGAAACATAATCTGCATGTCCTCGTGCTTCCCTGCTTTTGCACTGTTCCCTTGACCCTTAGTCCCCTTGCTGCAGGTTGTAACTCAAGTCCTTCTTTAAAGTTACTGTCATTGCTATTTCCTCTCTGAAACATTCCGTGAGAATAGTTGTGACACAGAACAGTAGCAGTGCTATTTAACTCAAGAGCTTTAACTGCCAGTGCTAAACCCTTCACGTGGATATTTTAGCCTCACAACAGCCCTGTAAGAACTGTATTGTTATTGTCATGTCACCATCTAACAGATGAAGTATCTAAGACTTAGCACACAGTAGCCAAAACTTGGTAAAACATTGAGATACGGGTCATATGGTCAAGTCAAGGTAAGGGCTGGTGCAGATCTTGGGACCAGCAGCCTGACTCCAGAACTCAATTTTATCCCAGAATCTGAGTGACTAACCACCATGCACGCCATCTCCCACAACGCTGGCAGGATTGATAATTTTTTTTCATTTGAGTTCCTCTGCGTCATTAGCTTAGCGTGTAACCCAATGTATATTGGCTTGCTTATCTGACCATGGGCTCCTTAAGGAGAGAGCGATTCATTTATTTTTGTATAAAGAACAGAACATAGAACTGGCCCATCTCAGGATCCATTTATAGCCATGAAATAGGAATTGATTCTTCCTTTACACATTTATGTCCCCATTTTCCCTCACATACCTTACGATCTAACCAAACAGGAATATTTGCTATTGCTGACATCTTGTGTTGCTGCTCTCAGAGATCTTGGTATATGCTATGCCTACTGCCTAAATGCCCTTCTATGTATGCAAATCCTCAAGGTGACATGTCAACTCTTTCCTATCTCTTTCCTGAAGCTCTTCTAGCTCCTGAATCAGATGTGAAATTTCCCTTTCTGCAACCTTTAGCGCGTTGCTCAAAGTGCTTATTTTCCCTTATCATTTCTACTCATTTATGTATCTACAAGATCTCTTTAAAAATATCTGTCCCTGAATCTTTCACATAGTAGGTGCTCAACAGAGATTAACTGAATTAAACATTTATTTAAATCAGTTTGCTTTGTTTTCTAAAGAACGAAGAGGTTCAAAGTCCTGGGCATTGTAAGATATAATTATATTTACTCATCTCTATAATGTCACTAAAATACAGTGTAGATGGAAGGCAGTATTATTTTTTATTTACTTATTATTTATTATTATTATATTTTAAGATGGAGTTTCGCTCGTTACCCAGGCTGGAGTGCAATGGCGCGATCTCCACTCACCACAACCTCCGCCTCCTGGGTTCAGGCAATTCTCCCGCCTCAGCCTCCTGAGTAGCTGGGATTACAGGCACGCGCCACCATGCCCAGCTTATTTTTTGTATTTTTAGTAGAGACAGGGTTTCACCATGTTGACCAGGATGGTCTCGATCTCTTGACCTCGTGATCCACCCGCCTCGGGCTCCCAAAGTGCTGGGATCACAGGCATGAGCTACCGCGCCCGGCCGGAAGACAGTATTATTTTTATGTCTTCTTTCCCTTTTACTGAATGCATGTCCTTTGATTAGATTAATTTTGGCCTATTTGTAAGCAAAGTGTACAAAATATCAAAAGAAAAGGACTTTCATTTAAACTACTGGAAAGATTTAACAGCTTTTAGATACTGAGGAATTTCTTTCTCTTTTATAATAAACCAGTAACACTCTTCAATGACATTTCACTGCATTCATGTTTGAATAGTGGTAACGAGGTTAAAATGTCCAGTAGACTGACATTATATTAAACCTCCATCTACTAAGTTAACAAATATTTACCAAGTTTCTATTGTGTACAAGGTAAAATACTTGGTAAGATTCTGTGAAGAATAAGGAAGAGTCATATATAATTTTTTAAGGAATGGAACATTAAGAAATGTAAAGAGGACAAATATAACCCAAGGCAGACCGCAGTATACTCCAGAAAAGATACGGTGCTGTAAAGACATCCACAAAAAGAAGTTTCCTCTCTTGGGAAACCCATTAGAACACTTCCTTTTTGATTTCCTTGCCCAATTTGCTAATATTGATGACCTATATTATACAAGGATAAGTACCTTTAGAAAAGTATATGAAAACAATGGATTTTTTGGGGGAGGGACAGCGGGGGGGGGGCTGGGGGGGATAGCCTGGGGATGAATACCAAGTGTGGGTGAAGGGGAGGAAGGCAGCAAAACTCACTGCCATGTGTGTACCTATGCAACTATCTTGCACGTTCTGCACATGTACCCCAAAACCTATAATGCAATAAAAATTAAAAAAAAAAAAAAAAAAAAAAGAAAGAAAACAATGGATTTTTAAAAATAAAATAATGGAACTAAAATATATAAAGAGAATTTGAAATGAACTTATGGGAATTTTAACATTATAAATTTAACATACGTTAGAGAAGAAAAATTACCATAACCTCATCATACCATAATTATTTTCATTTGTGTATTTTTTTCCTTTTATTTTTCCTACATAAATAATTCTTGGATATTTGCACATATTAAAGACATGCAATTCTGGGTACACCTATTTTTCGTTAACAAATGGAAAAGGAGAATAGCTCATTCAGGGTGTGGGCATCAGTGCATCACAAAGTTCATTCAAACTGTGGCTCGTGTGACACAGACACACTTCCTATTTAACCTACAGAAGGCCAAGTCTCCTTAACTGAAAAATTAGAAATAGCAACAACACCACAACAATAGCAACAAAGTCTGTCACACAGAGTGGTCAAGAGAATTAAGTGAAGTAATCTGTGGCAAGTGTTCAGCACAGTAGCTGTTGCAAAGGGTTCAAGAAAGAGTGGCTCTTAAAATCTGACTCTCAGTTTTTCTCTCATCATTAAAATATTTTATATTCTTGTGATACAGGTTTGAAATACCAGGAAATGGGCAGAAAACTCCAAAGAGATGAATACCAGCAGACCATACAGCATCTCCCAAGCTAAGCACAAGGATGAACAGATACAGGTTCTGAAATCTGACAACCCTGTCCAGGTTCTGCTGCTGTGGGGGTCAATGTGGTTGATGTGGGATGATAGTAACTTTTTCTCTCCACCTATTGGTATTAGGAAACACAGGCACAGAGACTCTACTCTCCCCAACTCCAGAAACAGCAGGCAACTCAGGGAATCACCTTCTGTGCCTGCAGACAGCACCACTGGGGATTGATAAAGAGCCGCAGCAGCACCAGAAGGAAGGAGACCAGACCTGTATTGCAAAGGCTCTGTAAATGACATTGTCATTGAAACCAAAGCCTACAACATAGGCTGGAACCTACACAAACCTAAACAGGGTGATGGGCATGCTAAAATAGAAGATTAAAATAGGATCTAGGCTCTCCTCACATAACTGAAATATCCAGGATACGATGAAAAAAAAATCACCTGTCATGCCCCAAACCAGGAAAACAGCAACCTGAGGAGAACAGATACTCAACTGAGGACAGCAGTGAGATTTGTCAGATTTGGGGATTATCTGACAAGAATTTTAAAGCAGTTGTCACAAAATGCTTCAAGTATCAATTATACATGCTCCTGAAACCAATGGGGAAAAAAGGGAACATCTTAGTAAAAAACACAGAAATAATGTTTTTAAAAAAACCAAATGGAAGTAATAGAAATGGAAAATACAATAATTGAAATAAAAAACTCACTGAATGATCTCAATAGCAGAGAGGAGATGACAGAGAAAAGATTCAGTAAACTTGAAGACAGATCAATAAAATTTACTCAACTGGAACAAAAGAGAGAGAAAAATAGACTGGGGAAAATGAAGAGAGCCTCAGGGATCTGGGCTACGTTCCTCAGGGATCTCAGCAACAATCTAGTAATCTAACATTTGTATCACTGGAGTCTCAGAAGAATAGGAAGAGTATGGGATTGAAAAGCATTGGAAGAGATAATGGTTGAAAACTTCCCAAATTGGGTCATAGATATTAAAAATACGTAATTAACTTTTACGATTAGAATATGGTAACACTTCATATAAAATGTAGAAAACTCATATAATAGGTCCTTCAATCTCTCCATCCTTTAAGATATAGCTGGCACATATATCTGCCTGCATTGTAAATTTCACAAGCTCATTTCTTGCTTTAAAAGTGCCATATATTTTAAAGAAACTAAGAGGAAACTTTTTATATTCCTTATTTGCAATGTCATATTGTTTGTATTGCTTCTTGAATATTTGGATTTCCATCTTGCATTAGCATTCACTTTGATGAACAAAGTTATAATAGCTGCCTTAAAATCTTTGTTTACCACCCAACATCTGGGTCATCTTAGAGTGGGTCTTGGTTGATTGTCTTTCCTATAAAACTGGGTCACATCATTCTGGTTCTTCATATGCTGCATAATTTTGGACTGTATCCTGAAGAGTATAGGTATTATATGGTGAAGACTCTGGATTTGATATGCAGTAAGTTCTCACTTCACATCATTGATAGGTTCATGGAAACTGAAACTTTAAGCAAAATAATGTAAAACAGAACCAATTTTCCCAAAGGCTAATTGATACAAGCCAGAGTTAAGTTCCTATGGCATATTCCTGGTGACTTCTAAATAGACTTCTAATGTTAAACACCAAACGTCTAAATAGACTTTTAATGTTAACACCAAAATAAATGTAAGCTGTACATATATTTAAGAAAGATGAATGAAAAAAATATTTACTCAAATTTTGAATAAATTCATTCACCAAACTGCATCCAGAGTAAATTTTTTCTTTTTCTTAGTCACTCAAATTTTGGACTGACGGATGGTGGTTGCAGTGGTGACGGGTTAACCCACAGAATAAATGTTTGCAAATGTTTTGTACTGTTGTACATTTGTATAATTATTGTATACTTGGCAAATTTTTATATTCCTGTAATTCATATTCATTCATTCATGTTCCAACCACTTATTCCAATTTTGAGTTGCAGGTGGTGGGAACCCATCCTAGCAGCTCAGAGTACCAGGTGGGAACTCTCCCTGGCCAGAATGCCCTCCCATGACAGGGCAACTCACACTCACACACACTCACTCATGCTGGGACCATTAACACATGCTAATTCACCTAAAGCACATATCTTTGGGATGTGGGAAGAAAGCCAGTGTCCAGAGGAAAACTTATGCAGACATGGGGAGAGCATGCCAACTGCACCCAGATAGTGGTCTTGGCTGAAAGTGATTTTTTTCTCATGGCTGTAACAAAATGATGTTGAATGAAGCGTTAATCAAGGACCTGGTGTCGTCTTCTAAAGAGTGCTGATGCATTTGGCTTGGCAGCAGATTAATTTGGTTAGATTCAAACTACAAAATCTCTTTCTTGCATGGCAGATCATATCTTTGCTCAGCTCTCTTATCTTCAGCTTGCTTTGTTTTGTTTGTCTCCTGCATATATGGTTCAGTGGTCAATGACACCAGCAGAGTCTCCAAGTCCTTTCTGAGATTTCCCCCTTACTTCCCAGTGGCTGGGGCGGCCAAAATTGCCTGCTGACTCTGCAGATGAGAAATATTTTAGGTTTTCTAGTGAAGTTTTGGTTGGCCTACTTGATTCTGTTTTTGTTCTGCCCTCAGGGCAAAAGCTGTAAAAAATGGGAAATCTCCTCCAGCTGATTCCTTCTTCTACAGTTCACAGCCCTCAAGAATCTGCCTGCTTTAGTTCACTCTCCAGCAGTGCTTTTGATTTTGTCCAAAATCTAGTTATCTACAGAAAGGTTGGGTTCAGCTGGAGCTGACCAGGGCACAAGGAGGCAGAAACCCCCACTGAGATTTTTATGAGAATTTTCGTTATAATAGAATTAAGTCTGAAAGACTGCTGTCTTTTTAAACACTCCTTTCCAAATGAGAACTTCTTTTTGTTCTTGTTTGAACCAGAATGCACCTGCTTCTTTAGGCCTCTCAGATGAGTTTCTTCAGGCCAGACGCAGTGGCTCACGCCTGTAATCCCAGCACTTTGGAAGGCTAAGATGGAAGGATTTCTTGAGCCCAGAAGAGACCAGCCTGTCTGTAGAAAAAATACAAACTTTAGCCTGGCATGCTGGCACACACCTGTATTCCCAGCTAGTTGGGAGGCGGAGGCTAGGGAATCACTTGAGTCTGACAGGTCGAGGCTGCAGTGAACCAAGATCATGCTACTGCACTCCAACCTGGGCGACAGAGTGAGACGCTGTCTGAAAAAAAAAATTTCCTCGTTTAGACCCTGCACATTTCTTATTAGGATAAGGATCTAAGTTTATCATGTACCTATTGTTCCATTTACCTACATTTCCACGTAATTAATATGCACATTTTTGGAGACCAGACTTTATGGAAGTCCTTTGTACAGTAGATGTTTTTTCCTCTTTATTACACAATTAGCTTGCAGTTTCCTATTTTTTTTTTGTTTTTTTGAGATAGAGTTTTGCTCTTGCTGCCCAGGCTGGAGTGCAATGGGGGGATGTCAGCTCACCGCAACTTCTGTCTCCTGGGTTCAAGCGATTCTCCTGCCTCAGCCTCCCAATTTTTTGTATTTTTAGTAGAGACAAGGTTTCTCCATGTTGGTCAGGTTGGTCTCGAACTCCCAACCTCAGGTGATCTGCCAGCCTCAGTCAGCCTCCCAAAGTGCTGGGATTACAGTGCCCAGCCACAGTTTCCTTCTTAATATACGCCCTATATACTTCACATGAGGGCAGCTAAGATTGTCAACTGTCCAGTCCCGTTCCCGGTCTGTTCTGCAGACTCACTGCCCTGTTGAGCAATTTGGGTGAAAATCACTGCTCCTAGGTTGGTCCTGTCTTTTAAGTGTGGAGTCAAAACAAAATACTTATAAAACTATAAAATATGTTTTGTTCTTGCCAATAATTTCATATACTATTAATTTCTAATAGCTCTGCATGGAAAAATTAGTGGTAAAATGGAAAAGTGGTTCAAGCCACGTTCATGCTGCCCTTTAAAAAAAAAAACCAATAGATTCAACAGCTCTGAAAGGACTTTTTTTTTTTTACAAGCATGCAAATACCTTAAGAGTCACTTTATATTGATGAGGAACAATCATAGTGATCTGTGCTAAAATATAAATAAAAGCAGGGGAAAGGGCATTAAAAATGCAATAAAATTAGACATGAAAAATCCATTAAGCTTTTGAAATTGATTTATTTAAAATAATTTTGAAATTGGCTTATTTAAAAAGTAACATGTTAAAATGAAGATTAGAAGATTTGAAAAATATAAATCAACCTCTCACTTAAACACCTACATGCAAGTTCTTCTTTCCTTAAATGTTACTTTGATAGTCTGCATCCCCATCACTTTAGATGAAAACACAAATTCAAAGTCATACAAGGTTTAGCATCACCCTAGCATCTAACAGGAATGTGATGTTTGTTGCACAGAATTTAAAAAATAGATTTTTTCATAAAGGAGATCTTATTTCTTAAATTTTATTTAATAATACAAGAAATATCTTTAACTTTTTTTTTTGAGATGGAGTCTCGCTCTGTCACTCAGTCTGGAGGGCAGCGGCATGATCTCAGCTTACTGCAACCTCTGCCTCTCGGGTTCAAGTGATTCTCCTGCCTCAGCCACCTGAGTAGCTGGGACTACAGGCACCTAGGACCACACCCAGGTACTTTTTGTATTTTTAGTAGAGACAGTGTTTCACCATGTTGGTCAGGCTGGTCTCAAACTCCTGCCCTCATGATACACCTGCCTCAGCCTCCCAAAGTACTGGGATTACAGGCATGAGCCACCTTGCCAGGCCAATGTCTTTAACCTTATAAATAGTGGTAGTACATGAGAAATGTATTCACTACAGACAGAATATCTTATTTTATTGTGCTGCAAAAAAAATCCTTTCCTAAAAAAAAAAATCACTGCTTCTCCACAGTTACAAGAGACCAACAGCATACTAAAAACACTTTATTGTCATTACTAAATATATTAAATATACATCCTAAATGGAATATGCTGTACATCTGATAAAACACATAAAACATTCATCAAGGCAAAGAGAAAAGAGCCAACGATGGAAAGATGGCACACACAAGAAAAAAAAAAATAACAGTTCTCAAACATTGCAGTAACTTTTCAATGTATCATAGATATTCTACAGCCTTTCTATGAAACAGAGGGGGACCAAACATTATACACAGTTTGAAGAGATTAAATGCCAGAGAACCTACAGATATTAGCATCCAGGAATAATTTTTATTCCTGGCCCGTTTTCTGCCCACTGGAAAAAACTGCACTGTTTTTCCTTCCCAAGAGGACACCCGAAAAAATTCTTTCCATTGTTATGTCCAATCTTCAACACTGTTTTCATGATGGAACGTTTGCCATGGTTGCAGAATGGGAAGGACAGATCTGCCCACTGCAGGAAAAAAGGTGAATTTAGAAATTTATATAAAAGTTATCATGATGTACAGGCTAACCCTAGGCAAATGTGATGAGTGCCATACAGTCTTCACTGCTGTTATCATTAATTTGACGTTGTAAAACAGACAATTAGTTGTTGCCCTTAGAAAAACTTATATCCTAAAAGAAGCATCTCTCTTACAAATGTTTGAATCACTCAGAAAATTGCCACAATTCTGAGCTTCCCTGTGTCTATTTACAGAAGTTTCTTCAGTTTGTTAAGAATAGTTGAAAACTACCAAAATCTTGTATAATCGCCAATAGCCCTGCTATAGGTCTGTTTCAGTCAAAACTGTAAGATCAGGGGAGGCATAGTGGCTCATGCCTTTCATCCCAGCACTTTGGGAGGCTGAGGCTGGAGGATCGCTTGAGTACAGGAGTTTGAAACCAGTCTGGGCAATTCTGTCTCTAAGAAAATCAACCAAAAAATCAAATAAACAAAACAAAACAAAACTGTAAGATCAAAGATTTGTCATGATTTTAATATTAAACTTTCTTACAAAAAGAAATAATCAAATAGGGACTTACCCAGACTAAATCTGACGGATTCTATTATATTATTCTTATTAATTTTGACCTTGAGAGATATGAAAAAGGCTATTCTATTTTTAGCAATAGCATGAATATTGCTAATAATATTTTCCCATTACATCTAAAAAGGCTTCTTGAGGAGGAAATCTGTGAATTTTGTAGGGTAGAGTCATATTTTGTTTAGAGATTGAGGTCTAAAATCACTATCCAATTTCCCCTGGGAAATTCCTTAAGAAGGTATCACATTGAAGACAGATATTTGATCTTTTCAAAACGTCCAACCAGAAAATCTTTGCTTTAGCACTGAAACATATCAATATTTTCTTTTTTCAGTTCTATTCCAGGTGAAGCATAACTAGAAAAAATATATATCTCTGAACTTTAGAATCACACTCAGCTTGATGAGACGCTCACACGAGGAATACTGGAAGTGAGACCGACTAAACGGACCTGAGGCTCTTATCTCCTATCTTAGGTTCATCTTCAGGGACACATCCACAGAATGGGAAGGCATGACGATCGCCTATTGCTGAACTGCTATCGTGCCATCACGTTTTTGGGTCAAGTTTGGTTAAGTAGGATTAGATAAGGTTAATGTAAATCCCAGGCATGTAAATTGTTTTTCTTATAAACCTTTATCCGGTGAATAAACAAAGGTTTGGATGTAGCACTGAAGTCAGGAATTCTTACCTTGGATTATTATTAGCCACAAATGTACTACTATTACTTACTAGTGACTCAATATCTTTCTAACTTTACATGCTAAGGGCAACACTTCTAGATTTGTGATTATAAATGTGATATACTCTAACAATGTAATAGCTATTATTTTATTAATTTTTTTTTGGCTGAATGTCTGAATTTTAAGGTATTCAACATTCAAGCTTTAGACCAAATGCCAATCTGGCTATTTCAAATTTAAAGGTAAAAGGTCAAACTAGGTAAGTATTGCTACTTGTTATATGTGAATAACCAAAGTATTTAATTACACTGTAGTAAGCTAGATAAATCTTACACATACTTCAAAAAATCCACATTGTGCTTCTCTAGGTAGAGGACAGGCATAAAAGTGCCTGCCCTTGTTTTCACCATCCTTCCTCACGACTCGTAGAATGCAGAGGCGGTTGTGTTTACTACAGCGAGGAGTTTCAGGATTTAAGGTACGAGGGCCATCTGTCATATTAATTTGAAGTTCACTGTAATGACAGGTTGTAAAATCAGTACAACGTAAGAGTGCTAAAGGAACCGTTCACAACACTTTACCCCACATGTCAGAATTTCACTTGTACAGAGAAATTTCATCAAAAAGTGGACCATGACATTAGGTAATTACACAAACTGCTCTTTTTTCTTTGTTTTCCCAGGTAATTCTCATTTACTTCCAAAGTTACCTATGTACCTAAAACACGTCATTTAAATTTCTAAAGAACAAAATTAAATTTTATTTTTCATTTGTGATATTCAGTTCTTTTCTTACCCAATATTACACTGTAGCCACTTTTCCTTCTTCTAAAATATTCTCAAGTCCAGGTTCTCCATTCCTGCTGGCCCCAAAGTAGCTAGTCACAATCTTCTCTAATTATTTTCTCATCGGCAGCAAACTCTCATCAATGGTTCTGACAAGGCCATAGAAATCACTCTATCTGCTGTCCACTTTAAAGACAATTTTCTATGCTTTTCTTTGATCAAGGCTACTGTAATAGCCACAGTCATATTCCTGCAAGGAACAGGCTGCCTGGCAGCGAGCAAAAATGTGAATTTTGTAAAGCTAGCAGAGAAGCTTTATCCTCCCCCACAATTAGGATCAAGAGTATTTGGAGGTTATCCTCACATGCAGTGTATACAAGCTAGAAGCTGGCCTTGTACTGCAGCTGTATAAACAGAATTTTCTTTTTGAAAAGAAGCTTAATTTTCTCTGTTGTACATATTTTAATAATGCCTTTATGAGAGTTAGTTTTTTAATAAACTAAAGAGAAAGTGTTCACATTCATTAAAAGCAGAAGTGCCCCTTTAATGTTCCTATTTTTTAAAAATCTCTTTAATGATAAAACAGTTCATCCCTTCTCATCTTTTTGGTAAATTTCTAAAGAACAAAATATCATTCTTAAATAATTGTTAAAAACACTTAAAAAAAATCAAGTGCGATTTCCCGTTTTCCTTGTTTCCTAAACTGCACTTTTTACCTACTTGTTTCTATAATGATGCTTCAATGCATCATATGTAATTGAAATGTTTAGAGAATGCAATCTTTTATTTCTGATGAGATTTACTGAAATCAATTTATCTCACAGATACTTAAATATACTGCTTTAAATATGTTTGCTGGGATGAACTCAAACATTCTGAGGGCAGTTTTCTAAGGTTTCTTCGATAGCCATTTGTAAAGTAAGAGCAGTTGTAGCCATTGATAAATAAATAATTATCATTAAATTCTTCACCAGCAACTATTTTGTTGGTACCTTGTTCAGGGTAGAGGGGTGGTGGTTGTATTTTAGAGTCACGGGTAAAACAGAAATAGGAAAGCTGAGAGGCAAAGAACTTTTCTTTTCCACAACCTTTCAGTTCACCAATCCCCTTCAAAACTTTAACTACAAAAGCAGCCAAATGTCTGAACAGTCCACAATTAAGGCAAGTGGTTCATAAACAGTGCTTTCTTTAACAAAATTAAAGGAGAAAAGATTAAGAATATTAACAGAAATGAATGAAATGATGCTATCTTCTTCAACATTATGTGCACGTAAAAACAGTTTTATATCTTATTTTGGAGGTGGCTATTTTGGATAATGGTTGAACATTTTCTAACCCACTTGTTTCAACCTAGAGAGCTCCAGGGTTCCACATATCCAGGGAGAGGTTTAGATTCTCTTACTATTAAAGCTTTTCTGGGGAGAAAGGCAAAGGTAGAAAGCAGGATTTAAATAGAAAGGAAAGGCCCAAATGTCTTCTTTCTGCCTTCCACTCCATTTCTTCCTTTAAAAGTTAAATTAAAAACATAACCTCATGCAATCTTATTCTTGGTACTCAGAGTGTGGTCCACAGACCAGAAGCATCAGCATCACCCAGAGCTTGTTGGAAAATACAGACATATGCATCCCTACTCCAGACTGCCTGCAGAATCAGAATCTGCATGTTAGCAGGATTCCCAGGTGATTTGTATGCACATTAAGTTGTGACGCACTGAGGTAATGTAACCAAGACACTGATGCCACCTGTGATCACAAGGGCTCTATATAGCACTGTTAATCTTAATTTTATGATAGAAAACATTACCCAGGATAATTAAATGTTCTGGTTAACTGAGGACATCTTAGTTCCTCTTTGTTTTAATCATCTAAAAACTTTCTAAAATGTAGCAGATTTCTTAGTTAAATGTAGCATACAGAATTGTCTATTTCAGTGATCATGATCATCATTTTGAATATTAACGCTGGGTTATAAATGATCAGGAGCTGGCAAACCTTTTCAGAGAACGTATTTTAGGTCTTATGGTCTAAGTTTGTTATCACAAAAAGTAGCCACAGAAAATATCTAAACAAATGGAAATAAGCTTTACACAACCAGGTAGGTGGTGGGGTGGATTTGGCCCTGCTGGCTGTAGTCTGCTCATGTGCATGTCATGAGACTCAAGAACAATGCCTGAGGCATAATAGATTCTCAATACTTATTAATAAATAAAACTGAACTGAGACCAGATAAAAACTATCATCAAGAAGAAAGACATTACTAAGCACAGATCTGTAATTTTAAAGTGAATATTATTTTTTCACGGTCAATTTATCAGTTTAACTCAGGGGTGTCAATCTTTTGGCTTCCCTGGGCCACATTGAAAGAAGAAGAAGAATTGTCTTGGGCTACACATAAAATACACTAACACTAATGATAGCTGATGAGCTTTTAAAAAATCACCAAAAAACTTGTGTTTTAGGAAAGTTTGTGAATTTGTGTTGGGCTGCATTCAAAGCCATCCTGGGCTGCATGTGGCCCATAAGCCTTGGGTTGGACAAGTTTGGTTTACCTTATTTCATAGATAGGGTGGTTCATCATAGTAAAAATACTGTCTGAATTTTTTTGGATTAATCAGTCCCACTGAATGTAGATTTTGTCATACAGGATTATTTCAAGGATTAAAAAAAAAAACAAAAGTGAAATGACTCATTCTGGATGGTCCCAGGTGGTTCTGAAATCGTTAGACTGAGAACTCCAAGAAGTAACCCAGAAACAAGGACATGGTGTCAGTCCTTGCACTGGTGATTAAAGACGGATCTTCAACACCCCTGACTGCAGCAAACATGAGAAAATATTAATGATTTTGTTACCGTCATTTCACCCTTCTAGGTGAGCCTTTGCCTGAACTCAAGAAAAATTTCAACCTACAACACATGCCTTCCTTGAAAATGCATCACTGTGTTTTGCTGTGTTGACAATAATTGGATCGACAACTTAAACTGTTTCTAGTAATTATTCTTAACTGCTTAAAAATGGGTTCAATCATCTAATTTAAAAGCCAATAGCTGGATGGTGTACACGTCTATCTCAAGACCAATCAGAAAATATGCCTCATCAACACTGCATGTATTGTGTGGTAATGAGAACAGTAATTAAGAGAACAAAAGTCAAAGTAATTATCATATAATATTAAAGAAAAAATAAACTGGCTATAAATTATGAATGGACCACCTGCTTTAATAGTATTATGTTGTGAGCTTCTGCTAGGCATCTTGTCCACAAGATGAACACTAGAGCTGTCAGACAAGGAGAAAAATGAAATAAATGACAGTAATTTGCAATTTATTCCTTGTAAAGTAGCTGGGTGCAGAAGGGCTGCTGGGTGAATTTATTTCATCGCTTGACATTTATTCTGCTGGTTGATCTTGATTGATTGTGGAGTCTCAGTCCTGGTGTTCTTATATTCAATACATACACAGGCGGCAGCATTTCTAAGTAATGCTGTGCACTGTGATTAATCATATGATCCTATCACTAATGGCTTATGAAGAAATCATTTAAATTTAAGGTTACATTAATGTTTTTTTTAAATCCCTAATTCATTAGTTAAATTGTCTAAGATTTTCTACAAAGCACTAAGGGAATAAAAATATGCCAAGATATTTCATCTAGGTACAACGAATGCCACAATATTTTAAGATCACTTCTACTTTCCACTTCAGCCACGGAACAGGAAAGACTGTCTGGAAATGATTTTCTCCTCCAGGATAGCCTCCCAACTCAGACATTCTTAACTAACTTCCATCATGAGGCGTTAACTAGGGTTAAAGTGAAAGGTGGTAGATTTATCCAGTCAGTTAAAGGTTCAGCCCCCATAGCTTTATTCAAATGTGAGTATGTGAACAAAGCTTAAACCAGTTATCGTAAATGATTATGAACAAAACATTAAAAAAACAGTCAAGGATAAATCATCAGGATTAACTGATGGTAAATTTTGAGTTGGAATAAGAAACTTGGAGTAAATGCATCTATTGAGCAAAGACTGTCGCAGAATTTGGTATGAAATAAGCTTTAAGGATTCCTACAGGTTGATCTAGGAGTTCACACCAAATGATCCCTCATCCCACTGCCGAGAGGAGGCATCTACCTACCAGTAAAGGCATACTTAATAAGAGGAAAAAACGGTGAATCTCAGAATTCCACCTGAGATTACTCTAGGTCCCAATCAAAGCACACCCCTCCATATCTGTAAGTTCCCAATCCACGAATTCAACCAACCTTGGATTCAAAATATTTGGAAACAAAAAATAATAATAATGAAACAATTAAAAAATTATACAAAGAAAACTCAAAACAGTCTAATAATTATTTATGCAGCCTTACATTGAATTCAATATTATAAGAAGTAATGTAGAGATGATTTAAAGTATATGCTGGCAGGGTGCGGTGACTCACACCTGTTAACCCAGCACTTTGGGAGGCAGAGGCAAGCGAATCAGCTGTGGTCAGCAGTTCGAGACCAGCCTGGCCAACATGGTGAAACCTCGCCTCTACAAAAAATACAAAAACTAGCCAGGCATGGTGGCGTGCACCTGTAATCCCAGCCACTTAGGAGGCTGAGGCAGGAGAATCGCTTGAACCCGGGAGGTGGAGGTTGTAGTGAGCCAAGATCACGCCATTGCACTCCAGTGTGGAAGACAGAGCAAGACTCCATCTCATAAAAGAAAGAAAAGAAAAAGAAAAAAGGGAAATATTAAGTTTCCTGATGTTTTGGTTAAAATAAATCTGTAAATCTAGTAGACTAGCTCAGGAGTCTTTAGGTTTTCCTGTGAATATCTTGGATTACTTAGACAAAATTCGAGTTTATGTGATTGAAATGCCTTGTGAAGGCCTTTTGCTGAGTTTTAGGGGGAAAGATGGTCATAGTTTGTTTTTTTATTTAAGCTGGGCTACTTGGAATATGTCTCGGGCCAGGCGCGGTGGCTCATGCCTGTAATCCCAGCACTTTGGGAGGCCGAGGTAGGTGGATCACGAGGTCAAGAGATCCAGACCATCCTGGTCAACATGGTGAAACCCCGTCTCTACTAAAAATACAAAAATTAGCTGGGCATGGTGGCGCGTGCCTGTAATCCCAGCTACTCAGGAGACTGAGGCAGGAGAATTGCCTGAACCCGGGAGGCGGAGGTTGCGGTGAGCCGAGATCTTGCCATTGCAATCCAGCCTGGGTAGCAAGAGCGAAACTCCGTCTCAAAAAAAAAAAAAAAAAGACGATGATGTGTCAAGTTATGAACAAGAGATCTGCTAGTACTTTGTTTCGTTTTTCTCATGAAAACTTGTGTGGTTCCTAACTAGTTTTAGTTGCTCAGGTGTTTGCTAATTCTAAATAACATCATTTGTTAAACTTGCAAGGTAAATCTGTAAAATAGAGAAAGTAAATTTAGATAAACTGATAGGCTAGATAAGGTTTACTCTGAGACATGAAAGATCTAAAGTCAATTTCTTTATTAAAGGTAGGAAGAGATATGACTTTATTCAAACAGTCGATATGTTTCATTATCTTTATATCTTGTATAAAGCAAAAAGAGACACATTGATAGGTAATTTACTTATTCTCTGGGGTGATGATCTGAATCTATAAAGTTTCCTTTATTCTTAGGATACAAAAGGCTATGACTTTATTCCAGTACTTGATCCACCTTGTTATATCAACTGGTATGAAGTGTGAAAGATGTGAACGTAATAACTTTCCTTATTTCTTAACGATAGAGAAATAATTAAAAAGATTCTTTAAAATATTAAAGTTTGGCTCTATTTTGTTATACCAGTAACTGACATGAGACAAAAAAAGTGACCAATATACTTTTGTCATTTAAGACTTGTTAATATCCTTGAATTTTCCCAAAGAATGTGAAGGAGAAATGATTTGCAGTCAATAACTCCATCTCAAAAAAAAAAGTAACTATCTTAAAGACCAAAGTTAAAAACATCATACCTGTTAGAATATCCAGGGTTGCAGCTTTTAAGATCTGGTGATGAGTAGTGGGCTGTTTTCAGTTTTTTATGTGTTGGACTGAATAACTTAGATTCTGAACTGACTGTAGGTGATACGTTTGCTTTGCTGGATTGTTGAGCTATATCATTTGTTCTCTTCTTGGAGGGGTGCTGGGTATTACTCAAACAAACATTAGTAGGAGGAGATATTTGAAACTCCTCATCTAGTATCTGGTTTTGTTTTGTTTTTCTTTCCAAAGTACTAGATTTATTGCTAAAATCAGTCAGGACAAGAGTTGTGGTTCCAAATGCAGTTTTCCTGTTGATCTTTACTTCTGTATGAGGCTTTCCAAAAGTATTACATGGGTACTTCACTAGGTTGCTGAAGGCAGTAGAATTTTCTTCATTCTTGACCACTGAATCTGGAAGAAGAAATAAGTAATTCTGCAAGAGTCCTATAAATAGAACATACTGACTATGTGAACATCTTTTTATTTGATCAAAGTATTTATGTCACTTTATTATGGTGAAATATATAGAACTAATAATACAAAGTTAGTTTGGGGAAGTCAGAATTAATCATCTTCTAGGAAATGAAATATTATGTAAAATGCAGAATTTCAACTTACAGAAACCCGGAGATGGGTTTAACGAAGATTTATATTTGCTTTTTATGATGTTTAAGCATTTAAAGGTCATTCAGCTATCAGTTTTGCTAATATTAGGCAAAGTATTACAAAGTGGTAATTAAGAGGTGATATCCCATAAAGCTTTAGGTCAGCAGTTACAGACCTGTTTCCAGACTAACAGGACTGTTTCTGTGAATGGAAAGACAAAGTGAAAGCCTTATTTAAAATAAGTAAAAATGAATTACAAGGACTTAATCTATTAAATACAGTGTTTCAACAAAGTATCAGAGGATTTTGAAATCTGTCCAATAATACATCTTAAATCATCATTAAGATGTCTTTCTGACTCAGAAACATTAACAATATAATAGTTAATGAGACATATAAATGCTGTTGAAATCAGTGTGGCAACCTAAGATTGTGGTTTTCCATGGGTTCTGTCTCTGCTGAAGGATATTGAAGAAGAAGGGATAGAAACAGGAGATGCAGCAAAGCCGAGCAAGGGGTAATGTCTGTCTTTCTGGCCCAGGCAACAAAGCACAACATGACAGTTACCACAGTGTGGGGTTCATAAGTCAACAATGAACTTTCTCATCTTTAATTGAAGAAAGAAATAACACTTTGAGAACACAATAGAAGCCGCAGGAATGAAATGGCTCTTAATCACAGGTTTCCTCTGAGGTTTTACATGCTCTAAATGCATGAAATCGTGAGCTATAAAGAGTTATTTTGAAGGATTTCAATGAAATCAGTACAATTGTCTGGGTAAAGATTTTAATAACAAGGGGTAGAAGGGATAAAGAAGAGAAAAAATTCAGCATTTTTCTATTCCACCTGCAAAGATATTCTTACAGAAATCCTCGCTTTCAATTTATGAAACACTTGGACTGAATAACAAACTCGAAAGTTGCTGAAATCTGCATAAAACAAAGCTTTATTGAATAATTCATTAGAAACAGTAGAGAACAGATGTGATCATCTCCGTTTTTCTGAGATACAAAGGCACATACTGTTTTAGCACAAGCGTGTTTTCCCTCCCTGTAAAAAAAAATACTCAACAGAATATTCACATGGTTTACATGCAAAAATGGCAATTCCTTTAAACCTCTGAGAAGAAAAGTATTTTATTTAGTTACGGAATATCAAAATGGAGCACGATATATTCCTCACTTTGTATAATTTACCCTCTTAGAAATGTAACAAACTTGAAATCAAAATTCAGTCTTACCAATAGGCCTTGAGGTCAAGCAAGCATCACATGCCTTAGAAGAGGGCTTATTTATTAGAGTACAGACCACACATGTCCACTGCTCTTCAGATTTCCGAGCCACAGAGTCCATAACATGATCCACCCTGCTAGGTGTCCAACTGATTACACTATTTCTAGTCGGTAGCTTGCTGTAAGATAATTTGTAAAATTAATCATTAACATTGCTATTGCCTTATTCTTATCTGGGTATTTTAGAAATGATCACAGAACCATTAATACCCCAGTGCTATTTCTTTATTATTGCTTAGAAGTTAGAACTATATCTTAATTTTTTTTTCTTTGTAGAGATGGGGTCTTGCTATGTCATCCAAGCTGGAGTGCAGTGGCACCATTATAGTTCACTGCAGCCTTGAACTCCTGGGCAAATGCAGTCTTCCCACCTGAATCTCCTGAGTAGCTTGGACTACAGGTGCACATCGGCATGCCTGGCTGATTTTTAGTAGAGATGGTATGCTATGTTGCCTAGGCTGGTCTTGAACTCCTGGCCTCAAGTAATCTTCCTGCCTCACCCTCCTAAAGTGCTGGGATTAAGGTGTGAGCCACTGTACCTGGCCAGAGTAAAATGTTTTCACCTGGACCCTACTAATTGTTGTTAAAGTGAGAACTATCAAATAAAAGTTATTTAGAGTCAAATAACTGAGTACTTTTTTTTAACCAACTAAAAATATTTGGTATCACATCAGGAAGTATTTCTCAAATATATATTTTAAGTAATTGCTATATTACCAAAACAAAACTAAAATACCTTTATTCAATTAAATTATGGGAAAATACACCTATGCAGAAATTAGAGGATTTGAAAGATGTGAAACTTTTACATTCATGTGTGTAGAAAAAAATAACTCAGGAAACTCTAGAATTTCTCTACAATATCTGCTGAGCATTATATACATTAATTAATCCATACTGATAATAAAAGATATCTCTTTGTCTTATTTCCCTTCATGTAAAACTGTTTCATGGTGGATAGCTGATTAATAGATTAGCAAGCAAACAATAAAACCAACCCTGATTTTTGGCCACAAATGTAAATCTCGATTCTCCATCTGAAGTTCTTTATTGACCATGTATTTTTATACAAAATGCCTTTATACGGCTGTGACATAGTCCTACTCTCTAAAGCACAGATAGCTATAGGTCTGCATCTAGAGCATGTCGCATGGTTGTGCAACCATGGCAGCATCACAGATTCCCTTCATGATCCTAAACATGATACTGACAAAAGCTCTTCCAGGTAAAGGCTATGTATCTTACATTTCAGAACCTGAGTTCTTTGACTTTCAAGGTAACCTTGTCTCCTGTAACATTTTGTTCTTTACATATAATTATACTAGTTTTAAAATTCAGGTATGTCTGGTAAAATAATAAATAGCATAAGAAAATCTGAAAGTAAGATACATCTCATTAGGATTCTTTTATCTTTACTTACCTTGACTTTTAATGCCACTCAGTATTTATTATTCCTATGGAACATCAGATCTTCTACAGAATTTGTTTATTTGACCTAATCTCTGTCCTCTACTAACCTACTTTGAAAGGCAGCATGATGCATTTATCTATAATTAAAGGCAATTTAAATGACCTTCAGATTTTCAATGTGCTCCAACTTTTCCCTATTTTCATTTTCTTCTGTCCTATAAGTTTCCTTAATCATAAGGATAATTTTATTGTTACATATGGAGGCTTTGGAAACATTCTTTCCTTACTGCTCCATTTCTTCATCACCCATTAATAAATTCTTCCCAGTCTCCACTTGGATATGTAACAAGAATCTCAAACTTAATGTGTTGTAGTAGAGTGAATAACGGCCTCCCAAAGGCAACAGGTCACAATTCCAGGAATCTACAAATGTTACTTTATAAAGATGGAGGGTTTTGCAGATGTAATTATAGATCTTGGCATAGAGAGATTATTTTGGATTAGCCCATGGTCCCTTAACCCAATCGTAAGTGTTTTTATAAGTGAGAGGCAGCTAGGCAAAGTGGCTCACGCCTGTAATCCCAGCACTTTGGGAGGCTGAGGCAGGCAGATCACTTGAGGTTGGGAGTTCAAGACCACCCTGACCAACATGGAGAAACCCCCACCTCTACTAAAAATACAAAATTAGCTGGGTGTGGTGGTGCATGCCTGTAATCCCAGCCACTTGGGAGGCTGAGTATCGCTTGAACCTGGGATGCAGAGGTTGTGGTGAGCTGAGATCTCCCCATTGCACTCCAGCCTGGGCAACGCAAGAGCAAAATTCCATCTCAAAAAAAAAAAAAAAAAAAAAAGAGAGAGAGAGAAGCAGAGGGAGATTTGATACACACCAAAGAGAAGGCAAAGAGACCACAGAGGCAGAGGTTGCATGCAGTGACGTAGCCACACATGAAAGAATGCTGGCAGCACCAGAAGTGAGAAGAGGAAAGGAATAGGATTCCCCGCTAATGCCTCCAGAGGGAGCACGGTCCTACCTACACCTTTATTTGAGTCCAATGAAACTGATGTCGAGCTTTTGGCATCCAATATTTGAATGAATCCATTTCTGTTACTTTAAGCTACCAAGGTCATGATCATTTATGATGGCAGCCACAGAAAATGAATACAGATAAAATTGTGATCCACCAATCTGCAGTTCTACTGCAGTCCTACTGCTAGTTCTACTGCTAGTCCATCTCATGTCAGTAAATGGCATCAACATCACTCAATTGATCAGGCCCAGACCTAGAAGTCATCCTTAATACTTTTTTTCCTCACATTCCCACCTTCAAGTCCATCATAAAATCCTGTAGGGTCTGCTGCAGATGCAGATTTACATGAAGCAAAAGAAGTTCAACTTTCCGTGGCTTGTGTGTCCTCTTCGGACTGGGATGGGCAGCATGGAGAACGGGAACCATAACTCAACCACATGCTGGGGGCTCAGAGTGTTGCAGGGAGAGGTAGTCCTGGGGCCTGGGTGCTGCCACTATCACCTCACATCTGCTCAGTGCCCAGGGACAATGTTGCCTTGGTGACCTCAAGGAGCAGGTGGACTCTGCCCTGAAGCTTGAGGAGAAGGACCTGAACAAGAGATGCTGCATCATTCTGTGTTCACAGGCCACTATGACCCAGGCTGTCAGGCCACTCTACCCCTACACCACCCACCCTAACCTGGTAGAATGAAGAAACCTGAGGCACCTGAGGAAGATCAAAGGGCTGGGGTTCTTGGGTGAAGTCCTCAGGCCAGCAGCATGGACATCATGTGGGAACGTGTTAGACATGCAGATTCTCAGGCCCCTCCCCAGACCCACTGAATCCCCACCTCTGGGGGTGGGGCCTGGCAATCTGTGTTTTCATACGCCCTTCTGAAAATGCTGGTACACATTAAAGTCTGAGAGACACTGCTCTCAGGGTTTCCTTATAGATAAGAAGTAATGCTGAAATAACGTGTAGGGGAAGTTGGAGATGTGTCACTATCGACAACTGCGAGGCTAAAAGTTTTCTCATCTAGCCATAATAAAAGATGCAGTGATATTGTTGGTGGTCATATGAAAAGGCAATCAAGGAGTTTGCAGCCAAAAACATGAGGGAACACAATTACACAGCTGTGTCAGGCAGTGAACTAATAATATTTCATTTTTTCTGATGTTTGTGTTGTTTAAGAAATATGATTTGTTGTGATTTCTTATTCTAAATATTCACATTAGAACCTAACATTGTAGTCAAATCTTTAAATTGTTTTTCATAAATAAGGCCCCCTAAATTATAAAAATTTCAGTCCTTAATCCTACCTCAACTTCCAAAATTATCCTAAATGCGACGTTTTTCCCCACCACTTCCGCTCTCTTCCCTGCCGCCAGCATTTACCACCGGCACTACTGCTGAGAGCCCCCGATGCTGCCGCTTCACTCTGATTCCATGACCATCACTTTCCCACACAGCAGCCTAAATAATCCTCAGAAAACCCAAGTCAGTTCATGCTGCCCTCCTGCTCGAAATCTCCCAATGGCCCCAGCTCAAACTATTGACAACAGTTGCCAGAGTGACTGATCTTTTCAAACGTAAGTCAGTTATTTCACACCCATTCAAAGTCCTCCAAAGGCTCCCATACTACTCAGAAGAAAGTGGAAACGTCTTTTCTCGGACAAGCCAAGTCCGCATGCTCCTGGTCCCTCCCAAGCAGAGAGGCTCCCTCTGTCTCTCACTCCCTCTGCTTGCTCAGTCACACATGCTTTCTTCCTCTTCCTTGAGCAACTAAGAGGCTTCGTGCTTTTCTGGGCGACCTTCTTTGAAAATTTTACCCCAACCCCAGATTGTTACAAGTCATTAGATCTTTTCAAATCTCCTCCTCAGGGACTAATCTGCCCACCCTATCAAAAAGGAGCCCTCTCCATCACTATCCCCTACTGTGGCTGATGTTCCTGAGAACACTAATCACCTCTTATCATTGCCTCATGTCTTATACACGTGTGTATAGATACGTTTTTCTTGCTCTTGAGACAGAATCTCACTCTATCTCAAGAAAGGGATGAAGGAAGATTTACCAAGCAAGTGGAGAGCAAAAAAAAAGCAGGGGTTATAATCGTAGCCTCTGATAAAGCAGACTTTAAACCAACGAAGATCAAATGAGACAAAGGAGGGCATTATATAATGGTAAAAGGATCAATGCAACAATAAGAGCTAACTATCCTAAGTATATATACACCCAATATAGGAGCACCCAGATACATAAAGCAAGTTCTTAATAAACTACAAAGACTTAGACTCCCACACATTAACAGTGGGAGAGTTTAACACTCCACTGTCAATATTAGACACATCAATGAGACAGAAAATTAACAAGGATATCCAGGACTTGAACTTAGATCTGGAACTAATAGACATCTACAGAACTCTCCACCCCAAATCCATAGAATATACACTCTTCTTAGCACCGCATCACACTTATTCAAAAATTGACCACATAATTGGAAGTAAAACACTCCTCAGCAAAGGCAAAAGAACAGAAATCATAACAAACAGTCTCTCAGACAACAGTACAATCAAATTAGAACTCAGGATTAAGAAACACACTCAAAACTGCACAACTTCATGGAAACTGAATAACCTGCTCCTGAATGACTACTGGATAAATAACGAAACAAAGGCAGAAATAAAGGTATTCTTAGAAACTAATGAGAATGAAGGACAATGCACCAGAATCTCTGGGACACATTTAAAGCAGTGTCTAGAGGGAAATTTATAGCACTGAATGCCCACAAGAGAAATGAGAAAAGATCTAAAATCAACACCCTAATGTCACGATTAAAAAAATAAGAGGAGAAAGATTAACAAATTCAAAAGCTAGCTAGCAGAAGACAAGAAATAACTAAGATCAGAGCAGAACTGAAGGAGAGATACAAAACCCTTAAAAAAAAAAATGAATCCAGGAGCTGGTTTTTTTTTTTCCAAAAGGTCAACAAGATAGACCACTAGCCAGACTAATAAAGAAGAAAAGAGAGAAGAATCAAATAGATGTAATAAAAATGATAAAGGGAATGTACAGAAGATGGCGTCGTAGAGGTGACTCAGGATTGCAGCTCTCGGTGAAGGCGCAGAGGGTGAGTCCTAGCCGCATTCTCGGAAGTTCCTTTTATGCCCACAGAGCGTTGAAAGTCCCAGGTGTGGGAGAGACACGGGACGCTAGCAGCCGGCTAACACAACCGGCTCCCGCCGCCTCTTCGGCCGGCGCCGCAGCGGGACCCGGCGCGGAACTCACTGGTCTGGGTGCCCTGTTAAACCGGCAATCTGAGATTTGGAAGGGCAGATTGGCATGTCCATCTGATTGAACGGGACTTGGACAATGAGCCAGACCAGGAGTTTCCTGGGAAGCGTGATCTGAGCCGGGGTAGTGGGCAGCGGCACGGGAGATCGCACGGATCCCAGTGCCCTATCGGCAGGCTCCTGGGGCGCCAGTGAGAGAGTCGACCTTTCAGCTTGGGGAGAGGAAGAGAGAGAGAGAGAGAGGACGGACTCTGAGGCAGGGAGCAGGGTGATCGGGCTCGGCGGGTCCCACGCTCACGGGGACAAGCAGGGCGGCGACTGGAGGCGCTTGGGGCTGAGAGTTTTGTTGCCAGCATTTAGGACGGTGCAGCCCGGTCAGGGAGGGGCGTCCACCATTCCTGACAAAGTGCACCCCCACTTAAGTACCGCCCAGGACTGACGCAGCCTGCCGTTGCCGAGGCAACCTGCCATAACAGAGAGAGTCCGCCGGGCCGCAACAGGGCGGACCCGCCTTAGGAGGTCAGAGCCCCGGCAAGCAAATAGTGAATAGACTGCCACCCAGTGGGGCAGGACAGTGCAACAGATACTCATAAAGAAAGCCCCAACTCCCTGAGACAGAGCATCTAAGGGTGAAAAAAAAAAAAAAAAAAGAGTGGTGTTTTATGAGTTCTATTGCAGCAGACATAACCTCCCAACAACCCTGAATGAACAACGGAGCTCACAGCTCAGCACTGGAGCTCCTATAAAGCACAGACTGTCTCCTCAAGCAGCTCCCTGACCTCTGTATATCCAAGGAGTCACCCCAGAAAAGGACTAATCAGACTGACATTTGGCTGGCATCATTCTGGAACAAGGGCAGCAGAAAAAGAAACTGATATCATCCCTCACTGTTCTGCAGCTGCTGCAGGTATACCCCAGACAAGCAGGGCCTGGAGTGGACCTCAGCACTCATACAGCAGAGAGGATAGATCATTAGAGGGAAAACTAAGTAACAGAAATACTTCATCATCAACAATCTCAGTGTCCACACAGAGACCCAATTGAAAAATCAGCCACTACTAAGACAACAGGCGGATAAATCCATAAAGATGGGAAGAAACCAGCGCAAAAAGGAGGAAAGCACCCGAAACCAAAACACCTCACCTCCAAAAAAGGACCAAAACTCCTCACCAGCAAGGGAACAAAGCTGGACGGAGAATGAATGTGACGAAATGACGGAATCAGACTTCAGAAAGTGGATAATGAGAAACTTCAGTGAGCTAAAGGAACATGTTCTAAACCAGTGCAAAGAAACTAAGAACCTTGAAAAAAGATTTGAAAAAAGATTCGAGGAATTGATAACAAGAATGGACAACTTAGAGAGGAATATGAATGAATTGAAGGAGCTGAAAAACTCAACACGAGAACTTCGCGAAGCATGCACAAGTTTCAACAGCCGAATTGACCAAGCAGAAGAAAGAATATCAGAAGTCAAAGATCAACTCAATGAAATAAAACGAGAAACCAAGATTAAAGAAAAAAGCACAAAAAGGAATGAACAAAATCTCCAAGAAATGTGGGACTATGTGAAGAGACCCAACCTACGTTTGATAGGTGTACCAGAATGTGACGAAGAGAATGAATCCAAGCTGGAAAACACTCTTCAGGATATTATCCAGGAAAATTTCCCCAACCTAGCAAGACAGGTCAATACTCAACTCCAGGAAATACAGAGAACACCACAAAGATACTCTGCAAGAAGAGCAACCCCAAGGCACATAATCGTCAGATTCACCAGGGTTGAAACGAAGGAGAAAATACTAAGGGCAGCCAGAGAGAAAGGTCGGGTCACCCACAAAGGGAAGCCCATCAGACTCACAGCAGATCTCTCAGCAGAGACTCTACAAGCCAGAAGAGAGTGGGGGCCAATATTCAACATCCTTAAAGAAAAGAGCTTTCAACCCAGAATTTCATACCCAGCCAAACTGAGCTTCATAAGTGAAGGAAAAATAAAATCCTTCACGAACAAGCAAGTACTCAGAGATTTTGTCACCACTAGGCCTGCTTTACAAGAGCTCCTGAAAGAGGCACTACACATAGAAAGAAACAACCAGTTCCAGCCATCCTAAAAGCATACCAAATGCTAAAGACCATCAACAAAATGAAGAATGTACATGAACCAACGGGCAAAACAGCCAGCTAGCATCAAAATGGCAGTATCAAATTCACACATAACAATATTAACCCTGAATGTAAATGGGCTAAATGCACCAATCAAAAGACACAGACTGGCAAATTGGATAAAAAACCAAAACCCATCGGTGTGCTGTATCCAGGAAACCCACCTCACATGCAAAGATACACAAAGGCTCAAAATAAAGGGATGGAGAAAGATTTACCAAGCAAATGGAGAGCAAAAAAAAGCAGGAGTTGCAATTCTCATCTCTGATAAAATAGACTTTAAAGTAACAAAGATCAAAAGGGACAAAGAAGGTCATTACATAATGGTAAAAGGATCGATACAACAAGAAGAGATAACGATTCTAAATATATATGGACCCAATGTAGGAGCACCCAGATATATAAGGCAAGTTCTTAATGACTTACAAAGGGACTTAGACTCCCACACAATAATAGTGGGAGACTTTAACACTCCACTGTCAATAGCAGACAGATCAACCAGACAGAAAATTAACAAGGATATCCAGGACTTGAACTCAGACCTGGAACAAGCAAACCTGATAGACATTTACAGAACTCTCCACCCCAAATCCACAGAATATACATTCTTCTCAGCACCACATCACACCTACTCCAAAATTGACCACATAATTGGAAGTAAAGCACTCCTCAGCAAATGCAAAACAACTGAAATCATAACAAACAGTCTCTCAGACCATAGTGCAATCAAGTTGGAACTCAGAATTCAGAAAATAACTCAGAACCGCACAGCTTCATGGAAACTGAACAATTGGCTCTTGAATGTTGATTGGATAAACAACGAAATGAAGGCAGAAATAAAGAAGTTCTTTGAAACCAATGAGAATGAAGACACAACGTACCAGAATCTCTGGGACACATTTAAAGCAGTCTGTAGAGGAAAATATATAGCAATAAGTGCCCACATGAGAAGAGTGGAGAGATCCAAAATTGACACCCTGTCGTCAAAATTGAAAGAGCTAGAGGAGCAAGATCAAAAAAGCTCAAAACCTAGCCGAAGACAAGAAATAACTAAGATCAGAGCAGAACTGAAGGAGATAGAGACAAGAAAAACCCTTCAAAAAATCAATAAATCTAAGAGCTGGTTTTTCGAAAAGATCAACAAAATAGACAGACCACTAGCCAGACTGATAAAAAAGAAGAGAGAGAACAACCAAATAGATGCAATAAAAAACGATAAAGGGGAAATCACCACAGATTCCACAGAAATTCAAACCATCATCAGAGAATACTACAAACAACTCTATACACATAAACCAGTAAATCAGGAAGAAATGGATAAATTCCTGGATGCCTGTGTCCTCCCAAGCCTAAACCAGGAGGAAGCCGAAACTATGAATAGACCAATAACAAGGTCTGAAGTTGAGGCAGCAATTAAGAGCCTACCACACAAAAAAAGCCCAGGTCCAGATGGGTTCACAGCCGAATTCTACCAGACACACAAAGAGGATCTGGTACCATTCCTTCTGAAACTATTCCAAATAATCCAAAAAGAGGGAACCCTTCCCAAATCATTTTATGAGACCAACATCATCCTGATACCAAAACCTGGCAGAGACTCAACAAGAAAAGAAAACTTCAGGCCAATATCCATGATGAACATAGATGCAAAAATCTTCAATAAAATACTGGCAAACTGATTGCAACAGCACATTAAAAAACTTATCCATCATGATCAAGTAGGATTTATCCCGGGGATGCAAGGCTGGTTCAACATACGCAAGTCTATAAATGTAATTCACCACATAAACAGAAGCAAAAACAAAAACCACATGATTATCTCAATTGATGCAGAGAAGGCATTTGACAAAATTCAACAGCCCTTTATGCTAAAAACCCTCAATAAACTTGGTATTGATGGAACATATCTCAAAGTAATAAAAGCTATTTATGACAAACCAACAGCCAATATCATACTTAATAGGCAAAAACTGGAAGCATTCCCTTTGAAATCTGGCACTAGACAAGGATGCCCTCTCTCACCACTTCTATTCAACATAGTACTGGAAGTTCTAGCCAGAGCAATCAGGCAAGAAAAAGAAATAAAGGGTATTCAAATAGGAAAGGTGGAAGCCAAATTGTCTCTATTTGCAGACGACATGATAGTATACCTAGAAGACCCCATCACCTCAGCCCAAAAGCTCCTGCAACTGATAAGCAACTTCAGCAAAGTCTCAGGATATAAAATCAATGTGCAAAAATCACAAGCATTCCTATACACCCATAACAGACTTAAAGAGAACCAAATCAAGAACGAACTGCCATTCACAATTGCTACAAAGAAAATAAAATACCTAGGAATACAACTCACTAGGAATGTAAGGGACCTCTTTAAGGAAAACTACAAACAACTGCTCAATGAAATAAGAGAGGACACAAACAGATGGAGAAACATTCCATGTTCGTGGTTAGGAAGAATCAATATCGTGAAAATGGCTATACTGCCCAAAGTAATTTACACAATCAATGCTATCCCCATCAAACTACCATTGAATTTCTTCACAGAACTGGAAAAAACCACCATGAATTTCATATGGAACCAAAAAAGAGCCCGCATAGCCAAGTCAATTCTAAGCAAAAAGAACACAGCGGGAGGCATCACGCTACCAGACTTCAAACTATACTACAAGGCTACAGTAATCAAAACAGCATGGTACTGGTACCAAAACAGAGATATAGACCAATGGAACAGAACAGAGGCATCGGAGGCAACACAACACATCTACAACCATATTATCTTTGATAAACCAGACAAAAACCGGCAATGGGGAAAGGATTCCCTATTTAATAAATGGTGTTGGGAAAACTGGCTAGCCATGTGCAGAAAGCAGAAATTGGACCCCTTCCTGACACCTTACACTAAAATTAACTCCAGATGGATTAAAGACTTAAACGTAAGACCCGACACCATAAAAACCCTAGAAGAAAATCTAGGCAAAACCATTCAGGACATAGGAGTAGGCAAGGACTTCATGAACAAAACTCCCAAAGCATTGGCAACAAAAGCCAAAATAGACAAATGGGACCTAATCAAACTCCACAGCTTCTGCACAGCAAAACAAACAGTCACTAGAGTGAATCGGCAACCATCAGAATGGGAAAAAATCTTTGCAGTTTACGCATCTGACAAAGGGCTGATATCCAGAATTTACAAAGAACTCAAACAGATTTACAGGAAAAAAACAAACAAGCCCATTCAAAAATGGGCAAAGGATATGAACAGAAACTTTACGAAAGCAGACATACATGAGGCCAGCAAACATATGAAAAAGTGCTCATCGTCATTGGTCATTAGAGAGATGCAAATCAAAACCACATTGAGATACCATCTCACACCAGTTAGAATGGCGATCATTAAAAAATCTGGAGACAGCAGATGCTGGAGAGGATGTGGAGAAATAGGAACACTCTTACACTGTTGGTGGGAGTGTAAATTAGTTCAACCATTGTGGAAGACAGTGTGGCGATTCCTCAGGGACCTAGAAATAGAAATTCCATTTGACCCAGCAATCCCATTACTGGGTATCTATCCAAAGGATTATAAATCGTTCTACTATAAGGACACATGCACACGAATGTTCATTGCAGCACTGTTTACAATAGCAAAGACCTGGAACCAACCCAAATGCCCAACGATGATAGACTGGACTGGGAAAATGTGGCACATATACACCATGGAATATTATGCAGCAATCAAAAATGATGAGTTTGTGTCCTTTGTAGGGACATGGATGAATCTGGAGAACATCATTCTCAGCAAACTGACACAAGAACAGAAAAAGAAATACCGCATATACTCACTCATAGGTGGGTGAGAAAAATGAGAACACGTGGACACAGAGAGGCGGTCTACTATACACTGGGGACTGTTGGGGGGAATGGGGGAGGGAAAGCGGGGGGGGCTGGGGGGGATAGCCTGGGGATGAATACCAAGTGTGGGTGAAGGGGAGGAAAGCAGCAAAGCACACTGCCATGTGTGTACCTATGCAACTATCTTGCTCATTCTGCACATGTACCCCCAAACCTATAATGCAATAAAAATTAAAAAAAAAAAAAAAAAAAAAATGATAAAGGGAAGATCACCACTGATGCCACAGAAATATGAACTACCATAAGAGAATACTACAAACACCTCTATGTAAATAAACCAGTAAATATAGAAGAAATTAATAAATTCCTGGACATTTACACCCTCCCAAGACTAAACCAAGAAGAAGTTGAATCCCTGAATAAACCAAAACAAGGTCTAAAATTGAGGCAGCAATTAATAGCCTACCAACCAAAAAAAGTCCAGGACCAGACAGGTTCACAGTCGAGTTCTACCAGAGGTACAAAGAGGAGCTGGTACCATTCCTTCTGAAACTATTCCAAACAATACAAAAAGAAGGAACCCTCCCTAACTCATTTTATAAGATCAACATCATCCTGATACCAAAACCTGGTGCAGAGACACAACTAAAAAAGAAATATTCATGCCAATGTTCATGATGGATATTGATACAAAAATATTCAATTAAATACTGGCAAATTGAAACAAACAGCGTATCAAAAAGCTTGTCCATCACGATCAAGTCAACTCCATCCCTGGGACGCAAGCCTCGTTCAACATACGCGAATCTATAAACATAATCCAACACATAAACAGAACCAAAGACAAAAACCACATGATTATCTCAATAGATGCAGAGAAAATCCAACAGCCCTTTATGCTAAACACTCTCAATAAACTAGGTATCGATGAAACGTATCTCAAAATAGTAAGAGCTATTTATGACAAACCCACAGCCAATATCATACTGAATGGGCAAAAACTGGAAACATTCCCTTTGAAAACTGGCATAAGACAAGAATGCCCTCTCTCACTACTCCTATTCAACATAGTATTGGAAGTTTTGGCCAGGGCAATCAGGCAAGAAAAAGAAATAAAGGGCATTTAATTGGGAAAGGAGGAAGGCAAATTGTCTCTGTTTGCAGATGACATAATTGTATATTTACAAGACCCCATCGTCTTAGCCCAAAATCTGCTTAAGATGATAAACAACTTCAGCAAAGTCTCAGGATACAAAATCAACGTGCAAAAATCCCAAGCATTCCTATACACCAGTAATAGACAAAGAGTCAAATCATGAGTGAACTCCCATTTACAATTGCTACAAAGAGAATAAAATACCTAGGAATACAACTAATAAAGGATATAAAGTACCTCTTCAAGAAGAAATAGGAATCACTGCCCAAGGAAATAAGAGAGAATACAAATGGAGAAACATTCCATGCTCATGGTTAGGAAGAATCAATATCATGAAAATGGCCATACTGCCTAAAGTAATTTATAGATACAATGCTATCCCCATCAAGCTACCATTGACTTTCTTCACAGAATTGGAACAAACCACCTTAAGCTTCATATGGAACCAAAAAAGAGTCTGCATAGCCAAGACAATCCTAAGCAAAAAAAAAAAACAAAGCTGGAGTTATCACACTACCTGACTTCCAACCACGCTACAAGGCTACAGCAATCAAAACATCATGCTATTGGTACCTAAACAGAGATACAGACCAATGAAACAGAACAAGACCTCAGAAATAATGCCAAACATCTACAACCAACTGATCTTTGACAAACCTGACATCAACAAGCAATGGGAAAGGATTCCCTATTTAATAATGGTGTTGGGAAAACTGGCTAGCCATATGCAGAAAGCTGAAACTGGATCCCTTACACCTTCCTTACACCTGACACAAAAATTAACTCCAGATGTATTAAAGACTTAAACATAAGACCTACCACCATAAAAACCCTAGAAGAAAATCTAGGCATTACCATTCAGGACATAGGCATGGGTAAGGACTTCATGACTAAAACACCAAAAGCAATGACAACAAAAGCCAAAATAGGCAAATGGGATCTAATTAAACTAAAGAGCTTCTGCACAGCAAAAGAAACTATCATTAGAGTGAACTGACAACCAACAGAATGGGAAAAGAATTTTGCAATCTACCATTAGACAAAGGGCTAATATTCAGAATGAACAAAGAACTTAAACAAATGTATAAGAAAAAAACAACCCCACCAAAAGTGGGCAAAGGATATGAACAGACACTTCTCAAAAGAAGACATTTATGCAGCCAACAGACATGTGAAGAAAAGTTCATCATCACTGGTCGTTAGAGAAATGCAAATCAAAACAACATGGAGATACCACCTCATGCCAGTTGGAATGGCAATCATTAAAAAAGCAGGAGACAACAGATGCTGGAGAGGATGTGGAGAAATAGGAATACTTTTACACTGTTGATGGGAGTGTAAATTATTTCAGCCATTGTGGAAGACGGTGTGGCGATTCCTCAAGGACCTAGAACCAGAAATACCATTTGACCCAGCAATCCCATTACTGGGTATATACCCAAAGGATTATAAATCATTCTACTGTAAAGACACATGCACACATATATTTATTGCAGCACTGTTCATAATAGGAAAGACTTGGAACCAACCCAAATGCCCATCAGTGATAGAGACTGGATAAAGAAAATGCGGCAAATATATATCATGGAATACTATGCAGACATAAAAAAGGATGTCTCTTTGCAGAGACATGGATGAAGCTGGAAACCATCATTCTCAGGAAACTGACATAAGAACATAAAACCAAAAACCACATGTTGTCACTCCTAAGTAGTGTTGAACAATGAGAACACATGGACACAGTAAGGGGAATATCACATACTGGGGCCTGTTGGGGGTGGGGGGATTGGGGAGGGATAGCATTAGGAGAAATACCTAATATAGATGACAGGGTGATGGGTGCATCAAACCACCGTGGCACATATACACCTATGTAACAAATATGCATGTTCTGCCCAGGTACCCCAGAACTTAAAGTATAATTTAAAAAAGGGCAGAAGAATAAGAAAGGATGCAAAAAATTTTTTTTTCAATTTTTTAAACTATAGGAGTATAGTGGACTGATTATAGCTCACTGTGATCTCGAACTCCTGGGCTCAGGTGATCCTCCTGCCTCAGCCTCCCAAGTAGCTGGGACAACAGGAATGCACTGCCATACTTGGCTGATTTTTTATTTTTAGAGATGCTATGTTGCCCAGGCTGGTTTTGAACTCCTGGTCTCAAGTGATCCTCTTGCCTCAGCTATCCAGAGCGCTGGAATTATAGGCATGAGCCACCCTGTGCCAACCAACTCAGCTGAATTTAATTCTCTCCATCACTTCCCATCTTTGTTCCTATAGCACCGTTTCTTCTACCTCTCTTTCATGGGGTCCTTTTCTTTTGATCATCACAGTTAAGGTAACAACACGGATCTCCATTGGACCTTTCTGCCTCTCTTCTGTGCAGTCTCAGTGATTGTAAATACTACCAGATTCAGCTATCATCTCAATCTACCCCAGAGTGGGAAATGGGGAGGTGCATAAAACACAAGCGAAGAATGGCAGTGCCTCTAAGGCAGTGGTCCCCAACTCTTTTGGCACAAGGGACCGGTTTTGTGGAAGACAATCTTTTCACAGACGTGGTGGGCTTGGGTGGGGCGTGAGGGAGATCAGCAGGTGTTAGGAACTCACTACCTGGATCCCTCGCATGCACAGCTCACAGTAGGTTTTACGCTACTATGAGAATCTAATGCCGCTGCTGATCTGACACAGGCGGAGCTCAGGCGGTAGTGTACCGGTACCAGTACTGCTCCACGACCTGGGGGATGGGGACCCCTGCTCTAAGATATCTCTGCATTTCTCAGTGGAAACAAGTTACTGGCATGGGAAGCAATTGATTTTTCTTTGTCCAAACAAAACAGATTAGTTTTTAAAAATACCAATATAAATGTTAATAAAACTGAAAAGGAAGTTATGTAAAATAAAGTGGCATTTAAAGGTCTGAATAAAAAGCTGCTGTCTACCTTCGATTTTAATCGATAAATGATTTCTATTGCATTCAGTCTACCATGAATCCTTATTCTTGGAGCACCAAAACTTCCTAGAAGCCCTTGAAAATATAGTTATTTTGCTGAAACCAGAAGTAATTTCTTATTATGAAGCTTGAGGTAAGAGGCTTAAACAGGAAGCAGCTCAGACCCACCTTTTCTCTTTCTATTTGTTCTATCTGTGGAAAGCCACGGTAAGGTCAGCTTTATGGGTTCCAGCCACTGAGGTTCTGGTCCCTACAGCTTTTCTATTAATTCTGTGAATTACTCCAGTATTCATTTTGGCTACATGACCCATACATTGCCATTTTTGTTTATGAGAAGTTGAGTTGGGAGTTGGGTTTCACTGTAGTCCAGACCTCCCACCCTTCCTTCCTCCCTCCCTCCCTCCCAGGCTGGCGTGCCATGGTGTGATCTTGGCTCACTGTAACATCCACCTTTGAGGTTCAAGCAATTCTCCTGCCTCAGCCTCCCGAGTAGCTGGGATTACAGGCATGTGTGACCACGCACAGCTAATTATTTTTATTTTTTTAAGTAGAGATGGAGTTTCTCCATGTTGGCCAGACTGGTCTCTAACTCCCGACCTCAAGTGATCCACCCGCCTTGGCCTCCCAAAAGTGCTGGGATTACAGACGTGAGCCACTGCACCCGGCCTCAGATTATGTTTTAAACATGGCAACTACACAGCTTCCCCAGAACAAATTTATCCTACCAAGACCAACCTATTGCAGGTTTTCTTATATCTCTCAAGTGCCCTCTAATTGCTCCAGGCCCTCAAAAATTTCTGCCCGATTACACATGGCTAAAGAATTGGTTTGCAGACAACACTAAATTCTCATTGACTGGCAACCAACTATCGCCACATTTCCAAACTAGATGGTTTTTAAAGACCTGAATATGTGCTCCTGAAGGAACAAAACATCCTCCGTGTGTTCAGTTTTCCAAATGTTTTCCCTGTATACTTTCCCATGTGCTGTTTCATCTTTCAGAAAATCCTTTCCCTACTTCTTGTCTTTGATGAATTCCTGTTTCTTTCTATACTAAGCTCGAAGACTGCCTCTTTCAGAAAGACTTCCTTGTCCTTCCGAGGTAGACTTAGGTGTTTCTTTCTCCATACTTCCATTGCATCAGGATAAACATGTGCCTTTATACCACTTCATCGCGGTGCTTTGCCTATTTTCCATTTACTTCCCTATTGGCCCTTCAGCATTTTGAGAGGCTGTATTCTATTTCGTCTCTGTATTCCCAGTACCTGGTATATAGTAGACCCTAATAAGTAAATATCAATTTTTAAAAAGTTTTTTAAAAGGCCCTAACGAAAGGTAAACTCCTCAGTTTTCTCTAAAGGAAACAATATTCACATATATAAATTATATTAGCTAGCAAATAACTAAGAACCAGCAATAGGCTGGAGGCAGTGGCTCATACCTGTAATCCCAGTACTTTGGGAGGCTGAGGTGGGTGGATCACCTGAGCTCAGGAGTTTGAGACCAGATTGGCCAACATGGTGAAACCCCATCTCTACTAAAAAATACAAAAATTAGCTGGGCATGGTGGCTCGTGCTTCTAATTCTAGCTACTTGGGAATCTGAGGTAGGAGAATTGCTTGAACCAGTACCTGGGAGGCAGAGGTTGCAGTGAGCTGAGATCACACCACTGCACTCCAGCCTGGACTACAGAGCGAGAAAAAAAAAAGTTCTTGTTCTTAAAAAAAATTATGAATGTTCGTTAAAATTTAAAAATATATAAGCATGTATTATATATATATAAATTATCTAAAGGTATTTCCGATGTCTGTGATAGTAACATGGGGTGAAGCAGCTGAAAGGAAGATATGGAGTGGTTTAGAGGAAAGTATTGGAGAACGGGAGTGCTGCAGAAAATGAAACACAGGGACACAAAGAAGAAAAAGCACGAGGCTTTAGATACAGTTATGAAGACATAAGCTGGGACCTCCTTTGCACGCCAGCTCCCTCCCCTGGCCCTGAGCTCTACAGACAAGAGGGCCTCTCCCACCTCCCAGGTTTCCCACAGCCAAGTGGTACCCCGAGTCTCTTCCTATGTCCAATCCTATGGTTTTGTTTCCTTTGCTTTTTGTTTGCCGCCCACCCTGTAGTTATGGGCATTTGCTGAAGCTCAGACTGTGGCTCATTTCTTTACTCATTCTAGGAAACTGAGAAGTCGGAATGCTTCAGTCAACCCCACTGTGCTGACAGCCTCTCTCATTCCAGATCGTAGCCCCTAACACGTGTCTTTCTGGCTGTTCCACTGTTGTCTCACCTACCTAGCACACACTGCATCTTCACCGCTGTGTCCCAATTTTCCCAGACCCATAATGTGAAAATTTACACTATTTGGTCCTGAAAGCTTTTGTATTATCCTACCTGTCAAATCTGCCACAGTCCTTGTTGACTTTTAAAAAAAGTTTTACTAGGGTACCATGTCCAATGTCTTGACCCCAGTCTGGTAACCATCACTTGCCTGTTACTGTGCACCAGCTTCTTTACACGTGTTTTCAATCTCTTCATTTTCCATACTTTCCGTAGTTAACTATGCTACAATCAACTAAAAGTCCTTAATGCGCTAATTTAGGAAAGACCTTAACCATTCCCAAAACTACTCATGATCCCCACCATTTGATCCCATCCTTCCTGTAAAACTAGCTTTTACTATTCGACAACGTGAAGTCTCTGTTGGGGCTGGCCAGTATGCTCATCATCCCTCCACCATGCCGTGTTTATTAATGATTCAAGATTTGTGGCCATGCTCCTTTCTTCCAATTAAATACTGCCTGCTTTATCATTTAATCAAAATTCTATTTTTTAAAGTGGATTTCAAACGATACTTTTAAGTGTAGTCAAGTACAGTAGGAAGAAGGAGGGAAAGAGTGGAATAGGGAGCTTGATTCAAATGACGCTTTCTTTGAGATCTTCCCAACCTTGCTGTACATGTAAACCTCTAATATCCCTGAACACTTACAGCATTGTATGTGCTCCATGTCATACTGGTACTACTGATTTATAATCTCATACACTGCTATGCAGCTGCTTTATACTGTTTCATCTTTCTCTTACATTTGCCCAAAAGGTCCTATGGCCTGTTACCAAGGTAAACAGTGCATTGGGGAAAAGAAAATAACCAGACATTTTAAGGATTATTGGACAGTGGCTCTGAACTGACACTAATTCTAGGAGACAAAAATGTCGCTGTGATCCACCACCAGTCAGGCCAGGGGATCAATGGAGTTTTAGCCCAAGTACCTCTCACAGTAACTCGTCAAACCTATCCTGTGGTTATTTCTCCAGTTCTGGAATGCATCACTGGGAGAGACAAACCCAGCAACCGGCAGCACCTCCAGACGTGAGTTTAATAAGTGGTCTGTTATTTCACCAACAAGACATACAATCTGTAGAAAGATCTTGCTCTTGTTTTACAGTATTATTTATAATATTATTTCTAAGTGAAGCAGAGACCTTATGAAGGTAGTTGCAGTTTTTCCAATTATTGACATCTGGTACTCACTTTCCAAACCAGGTTAAAGGTAAAGGCTACATATTATTCCCTGGGCCAGAGATTTTCTACCTAAATGCGGAATTGGTCCATAAATCACCTTTAGCTCCTTCCGGTTCTTCAATGCCGTTATTTACTATTTCCTTCCTAGGACTAAAATGCTTTTGAGTTACGCTCTCTTCTGAATAGGCTGACAGTTATTCAGTTATATTCTCTTATTATTAACCTTTTAGTTAGATGGTTGGAGCAAATGGTATCCCTTTAAATTAGATATCTTACCATATGTCAACATGTTGAGGATTTTCTTTTTGACAGCGAGGACAGAAATACGTCATTCTGTTATTGTCCCCGAAGCGGCACACGGTTATTCTGCAGTGGCACTGACCACAATTCAGACGTTTGTAAACCTTACAGTGCTTAAAGACAGCAAGTCCTGCTTTACGGCACTAAAAAAAAAAAAAAATTCTGTTAGCTACAAAACAGTGCTGCCAAGAAACCAAAGACACATTGGTGAAAGTCATCTCTAAAAATCATCTGTTAAAAATTTACACGTTGTACATATGACGATATAATCTTTTCTTTCATCAGGGAAAAAGGTATTGACAAGATTTGGTAATATCTGT
The DNA here is from genome assembly GCA_031835075.1 of Saguinus oedipus. Lineage (NCBI taxonomy): Eukaryota > Metazoa > Chordata > Mammalia > Primates > Cebidae > Saguinus > Saguinus oedipus. The sequence goes on from CM063171.1 coordinate 12,436,379, forward strand.
CAAATAAGATTTGTGTGAAATAAGTCATTATTTTATGTCATTAGTATTCAAAATTGCTCTTTGCATGGCTTTACCCTCTTATCTAAATGAGATGTAAAAATTCTATATTTAAAAATGTCTTTTAAGCTTTTAAGGATTTTTTTAATTAACCATAATTATGTAGTTAAAAGAAAAAGACTAGATTAGCTTTAAATATGATTATTTTTAGAAGGCTGAAACTGCTCACTCAGTTTCAACAACCAAAAACCTTAGTTCTAGGGGACAAAATTTAATAAGAGCATTTTCTTTGTTGACCTGAAAAAAGAATTTTTTTTTTGTTTTTTAACCTTAGAGATTCATTAAAAAACAGTAAAAAGAAAATAAACATTCAAATACCAACCTAGCAGAGAATATATTCCATTTTGGTATAAATTCTACATCAAAAGATATTTTGATATATTCTGTCAGTTTTTTTATATATTTTGTCCACTCACAAAATATTTAAGACTCCTACAAAGAAAATATCTTGAGTTTCCATCAGCAGTGTGAAAACTTAAAAGCCTGGAAATATGGCTTACCACATATGAGCTGAAAATTACACAAACAATTTGTACTAATTTAAGGAAAGTAATGAAAGACCCAATTTAATCTGGGTGGAAATGGGCAGTTTTCTATGGTCATCTTTTACTGGAGGAAGAAGTAAGAAAACACAGTTTAAAAATAGCCATAGTTACTCAAGACAGATCTGTAGAGCAAGATGTTCATTAAAAATTTAGGCCAATTAATAAAGAATGCTACAATTCCTACCTTTGTGAACATAGTAAAAATGAAAAGTTTGAATATAGAAAATGGACTGTGAAGAAAAAAAAAGTCATATTTGCAATATTTTGTTTAAAAGAGGAAATGTGTTTATCGAATTCTATATATGCATATAGTATATAACTTTCCACATTTACAAGTCAGCAAGTACTTCATTCTCAAAACTGTGGTAGACAGAGAAACATTAGTATCCCATTTTACAGATGTAGAAACTAAACTTAAATAAAGTTTCCAAATAATCTAAACCACACAGACAGTAAATGGCAAAGCCTGATTTAACTGAGGTCTATAGTAAGTGGCACGCCCTGATTGAACTAAGGACTATTTATCTGAAAGTGTTACTGTATGTCGGCCTCTCTAGACTCTATATTTGATGTATCCAAAAAATAGACAAAGAGTCTGTAGAATGCTAACATGGCTGCTCCCAACTTGGTATAAAGATAACTGAATATTATTATAGTTGGACGAGTTTGAACTGACCTATGACCTAGAATTTCAAGATGTTAATTACACCCACATAATGTCCCTCTCTTTACTGCACCTCCATGCTCCTTCCACTAGATGGCTATATACAGCTTTCACATTTTTGGTGCAATCCAAAAGCAAACCACTGACATTTTATATAGTTGAAAAATTTTGCTCTTACCCTGTAAAAGAGAATGCTGAAATCACGTATCATTTTGACAAGGTGATGGATCTGTCCATCTGTTAGTTGACAAACCTTAAAATGGGAAAAAAAACAACAACAGAGCCTAGGTTCATGACTTGCTCATTTCTGTAAGAAATAATATGCCTTGCCAATTCTGTGAAAGAGAATGTAATTACATTTTGAATACAGCTGACCTTAGAAAAACATGGGTTTGGATTGGGAGGGTCCACTTATACACAGAATTTTTTCTTCCTCTGCCACCCCTGAGACAGCAAGACCAAACTCTCCTCTTCCTCCTCAATTTATTCAATGTAATGATAAGGAGAAAGATCTTTATGATGACCCACTTCCACTTAATGAATAGTAAATATATTCCTTATGATATTGTTTTGTTTTTTTAGAGACAGGGTCTCACTCCCTTGCCCAGGCTGGAGTGCAGTGGCACCATCATGGCTCACTGCAGCTTCAAACTCCTGCGCTTGCTATTCTTCTGCCTCAGCCTCCCGAGCAGCTAGGATTGCAGGTGTGGTTACCTGGCTCTTACAGTATTCTTCATATCCATTTCTTTTCTCAAGCTTACTTTATTGTAATAATGCAGTATATAAAACAGAAAACATACAAAATATTTGTGAACTGACTATGTTATCGGCGAGGCTTCTGATCAACAGTAGGCTATTAGTAGTTACATTTTTGAGGAGTCAAAAATTCTATACAGATTTTCAATGGGGGGGTTAGCACCCCAATTCCTGTATTGTTCAATAGGCAATTGTATATGCATATCTTCTAGAGCTCTATTTCTCACATATCTATGCAGTACCATTAACAGTAGTTTTATTTTCAACTGACATTACTGATAAAAATACCTTTCTTATTTATAAATTTTAATTATAAATTCAAACATTTATTGAATATTCTGTACTAGACATCTTCAAAGTCTCAGCATCATCTATCAGACACCTTGAAAAGTCTTGCTGGACTTGAAAAAAAATTGCCAAGAACAGTATAAAAACAGAAGGGAAGGGAAAGTAGATACAGGAGTAGAAGACCACCCAGGTCACTACCAAGCTTTAAAAAGATATGCATTTATATACATGCATTAATATCAAAGTACTTATTAACACATGGAAGACCTCAGACACAGACCGTACCAAAGAATGTTTTTCTGACACAGCCTAGCATAAATCTCAGTGTTACCCTTGAAGAATTACTACTTGGCACATGTGCTGTCAATGGTAATCCCAAAAGAAATGGTCTGATGCCTAATGCTTGTTGGTAATCCCAAAAGAAATGGTCTGATGCCTAATGCTTGTTGCCTGTATGTGAACATGTACATATACAGCTGACCTTTCAACGACACAGGTTTGAACTAAGCAGGTCCACATATATGCAGATTTTTCTCAATCAAACATGGATTAAAAAATATAATATTTGTGAGATGTGAAGCCTGCATATATGTAGGGCTGACATTTTGTAGAGCAGTTTTCCTAGGGCCAAAAGCAGGACTTGAGTATGCATGGATTTGGTGTAGCCTGGAGTACGGGAACTGATGCCCTGTGTACACCAAGGGAAGGCTACATATCTACATACACATACATGTACAAAGAAAATAATTTATCAGTCACTATAAAAGTGAAAATCTAATCAACATAGTCATCCTGAAAGCATTATAAATATTCCTCAGTTGTTTAAACTTTAAAACTTGCATACATCCAAAACATTATTAGTTACCATATCTTACATACTATATTAAGTTACACCTTGAAAGGTTACACTGTACTTTTTCAATAATTGTGCATGTGCTTTCAAGAAGCTAATAGTTAAACTTCAGAAATGTCATTAACTTTTAAACCCCCAGAAATGATGGGTAAATGATCTTTTCCTAGATAGGCAGCTGGCTGGATGCAGAGATAAAAAGTAAATTCTCAGTGCATCACAGATATCAACAAAACCCTGGGTCCTTTTCTTTCTCAAAAACATCTTTCTTAGAGGTTTAAGTGATTTTTAAAAAGCTCATTCTTGTTAAAGTTCTGTTTCATTATTTCCATACTGAACTCACTTATTGCAAGTATCAGAAAGCAGAATCTAATCTAGATATATCATTAACTGGCTTCTTTTAAAGCTTAATTCATACTACTTTGGGTTATTACTAAACTATCTAGTAGAGTATCTACACAAAGTAAAAAAGTACCCTGGGTTCATATAAAAGATAATTTAGTTAATTATGTAAAAAATATTTCAGCTACTGGAGCTAAACATTAATTTAGTTAGTAGCAACAGGTCTTGATCAAAGCCCCAATGTAGAGGTCTTCCCTAGAAACTAAAATGTATGTATTCTACCTGGGTTTGGGTTCTCACCTCTCGCATCCTCTTAGAGCACTGCCATATTCATCACCATTCTCTTTTCTACAAGTTTAGCATCTCCCCTTCAACCAATTTTTTTTTTCAACATATAAATAAGTTCAAGTCTCTCCAGTTGTAGAACAAGAAAAAAATAAAAAAACTCATGTCTTGCCCTGGTAGCCCCCTCTAGCAGGCCAATATTCTCCCTTCACTCCAGTCTATTCGAATAAGGGCTGTACATTTCGTTTCCATTTCCTCACTGATCACTTATTCCCGGCTTCCTGCCTTCCATTGCTCTTTCCACTACAAGAGCAGCTTCTAATGTCACCCACAGCTGTAATCAGGAATATATGAGTGTGTGCCGAACATGTACTTAATATGCCAGAGACAGAAAATAATTTGTGAGTTAATTCATTCACATAACCCACAAATGTTAATATCTAATGCCAACCATACACCACAGGCCTGTGTCCTAGATGTTGGGATACTTCAGTGAACAAAACCTTTAGAGACTGTGTTCTAGCCGGAGACAGATTTTAAACAATAAGTATAATAGGTCAATATGTGATGTTTGAAAGGAATAGATGGTATGGAGAGAAGAGAAAGCAGGGCAAGTTAAGGAAGAGAGAGTGAAATGTGGAGTGGGAGGGTGTGCACGCAGCAGCTGTAAGTGCGGTGCTTAGAGCTGGCTATGCTGAGAAGTTGACCTGGACAGAGATGGGAAGCGGGAGACCTGAAGTCTGGGGAGACTGTTAGTGCAATGCAGAGGTAAGGCTTCCACATTGGTTCCTTCGCAGGACTGAAAAATAGACAGATAATTAAAAAAAAAAAATGTAAACCTACTTTAACGGCTGGGTGGAGACCACTGTCAAAGAGAGCTTCATTTTTGATGATGTTCCCTACTCCAGGCAAGACGCTCTGGTCCATCAGCACGTCACCCAGCATCCGGCCTTTCTGTTTCTTAACTTCACTTTCTGCTCTCAAGAAACTAAATGTAGGTGAACATACATCTAATTCTTTCATCATTCTTATTCTCTGTTGGCTTTCCATTGAGTTTCTATAGAAAGGAATATAAAACACATGACCATAAGTCTAATTACAATTTCACAAAGTCTCATTTAAAATGAGCTTTGCTGGCCGGACATGGTGGCTCAAAGCCTGTAATCCCAGCACTTTGAGAAGCCAAATTGGGTGGATTACCTGAGGTCAGGAGTTATAGACAAGTCTGACCAACATGGAGAAACCCCATCTCTACTAAAAATACAAAATTAGTCAGGCGTGGTGGCACATGCCTGTAATCCTAGCTACTTGGGAGGCTGAAGCAAGAGAATTTCTTGAACCCAGGAAGTGCAGTTTGTGGTGAGCCGAGATTGTGCCACTGCACTCCAGCATGGGCAACAAGAGCAAAATTCCATCTCAAAAATGAAAAGAAGAGCTTTGCTATAAGCACTTTATGTTAATCAGGGTATAAGAGTTGTATATGCAAACGACAGACCTTACAAATTATATTATCTGAAGGCTTCTTTAAAATGAGGTTTCATCAATTGTAAACTATTTGTTTCTTTAGTTATACATGTGACATCCCAAACCAAGCAGCTTAAGTACTTTTACGTTTATACCTGAGTTCTACTGATGAGTCAAAGAAACAAATCAAATCTTTGGTGAGCTGCATTTCCAAAACAAGAGAAGCTCCGTTTTTATATTTATACTCAAGTGGATTAATCATGACGCAGCCTTTCATTCCAAAATGAATCCTGAAACAAAATCAAACCCATTTTTGAGTGGCAGAAAGTATATCATTTATCAAGCTTTTTTCCTGTACTATCATTTTTTTGGATTATGAGCAAACAAATGTAGACAGGATAGGTACTTTGAAAGGGAAGAAATCAGTAGTAATATTACTATCTATTTTTCTTCCGCGACTTTGTATCCTTATAAAGATAGAAGACGTGACAATCAGTTTTTCAACTCAAAAAATAAAATAACTTCTCAGAGAAATAATGAGGTACCAAAAATAAGCCCAAGAAAATACAGCCCTGCTCCTCTTTTCTTGTCAGAGGAAGTATCTTTTATTCACGGAACAGTCTAGCATCTCTTGGCATTTTCTCAGATTCAAAGGCTTGGCATGAGATAAGGCTAAGTTTAAGTTGCCTATAGTTTGTGTTTCCATAAATTCTACAAAGCCACTAATATTCAAATTCCTTATTTCTAACCACAGTGAATTGGAAATATGTACCTATTGCAAAATAACAGCTATGGTTTAAGACATTCTTTTTCCCCCTTGTTTTGCACTAAGCAATGAAACAATTTTTGTTTTTTTTTTTGCAAAATCTTAGGTATCATGAAAAGAGAAAACAAGTCAGAATGCTATTGTCTTCAATTCTTTTCATTTTCTTCTACCTCTATGTGTATTGGGAAGAAGAGATTTATAAATATTTACGGTTAACTTGAAAGCCACAATGCAGTGATGAAAAATTCATAACCTTTCACATTTTATAGGATTGATTAGCATGTCCAGTTTTTTAAAAAGGTAGTTCTGTAAGATCTCTGATGATGAAAATAAAAAATGATTATCAGGATGAAATACTGTGCTCCGCCTTTCAAATCCCTCTCCTTATAGCTTTGTTGAGTTAATAAATACGGCTCTTTTGGCAGCAAATGTTACTGCTCTAAGCTTCTAATTGTGGAGCACCATGTTATAGTATTGTACAAGGTTAACCAGTCTAACTTTAAAAATGTGGGTTTTAAACTCTGTGTGCCCTACTATCAATCATAAATGCATTTTATATGCACCACAGTTCTTGTCAGGAAAAATGTGTGCCTGTAAGTACTCCATAATTTAGCTTATGGAGGTTCAACCCCAGTGAAAGGTGTACAACTGTCATGCCCAGAAGCCATCATATCTAAAATCTTTTCAGCTGCATGGCTCATAAAGTGGATTCTAAATAACTTTCTACAATGAAACCACATCCACATCAAAAATCTCAAAGGTTAAGACCCAATTCAAACACAGGAATAGCCCTAACAAGAACCCTAGATCAAATAAGTATGCCTCTGACTTAGAAATCAATTCACTTTTAGTAAAACAGTGCCTAAAATATTTATTTTATTTTATTAAATAGATATTATAATTGAAACCCAATAAACCAACACATATCATAGGTTTATCATTACGTACCCTTGATCTTAAACTACAAAAAGCATATCACTATCATGAAAATATTTACGGCAGTGTAAACATTGATACTGTTGACAACAATTGATACTGATTTTTTTTTTAAACCAAGAATAGGCCCATACTACATAAAGAAAAGACATTCTTAGGTTTTCATTTGCTTTCCAAGATTCCTCATAATTAATTAGTTTAGGAACATGTTATTAGATCCTTATTTCTATCTCAACCTCCTTCTACCAACTCAAAAAGGTTACCCGAGACCATTCTGTATAATAGAAGTCTACTTGCCAACCACAGTGGCATGGTCCAAGGGTGGGCATGAGGCTTAACCTGAACAGATCTGTCATCTCTTCAGATCCTGTGCCTTTCTGACAGTTGATTCAGAAATGGACACGTGTCCCAAGCTAGATTCGTCAGTTTCCTAGCTGAATTCATCAGTTTTTCTGATGAATTTAAAGCTCTAGGACCTAGGGAGATCCTGCTAGCATTAAGAGATCTAATATGAGAGCTGTCTGTGGGAATGATTCCCAACGTGAGCACCAGCAAAGCCAAGGAAGGTCTCTCTGCAGAGAGGAAGATTAGAGAAGATCTCCGTGAGGAGCCGGGTAAAGAAATGAAGAGAATCCTAACAGCTTTTAGTCTTCGCTTGCTTTAGTTCTCCTTGAAGCCTGCCTGTATTCTCTTCAGGTTTTGTAAGATACTCCATATGCTTTTCTAAGTTTTAAAACAGTTTTTGGTACCAAAGTCAACAAAAGATACTAAAAATTATTGAACTTGCTTGAGTTGGGCTTCTGTCACTTGCAACCAAGTTCTAATATGAAAATTGTGCCCAAACTAAAAATTCAATTAATAGTAAGAAAATTCCTCTCATTAGAAATAGCTTTCTAAAGAAATCAGTAAATAAGCCCTGATCCTATTTTAAGAATCAGCCATGTTCTTCCACCTGTCACTGTCAGAATAATCTGAACATCTTAAGCAAGCACAAATAGCATAAACAAAACAGTACTGAAAACAGTTTCACATTACTGACAACTACATTTTGCAAATAAGGCAACTGCCTATAAACATTTTCAGGTGGTCAGAAGTGTCCTAACGATAATAAAGAGTGTAAAATGTAGAATATAATAGTTGTAAACCCTGTGCTGGGAATTTTAAAGAAGAGAATGTAAAAAGATACGGTTTTAACCATGCTAGAGAAAAAAGGGGTGGGGGGAGTTCTGCTTCTACTTAGGATACAGAAGATTGAAAGTGAACATAGCTACCACTCTAACAAGGACGAAAAAAATCACATTATCTACAAAATCACACATTTTCTTAAGCCCATCAGAGATATGAGATTACAACGCAACCAGGTAAGCTAAATTCCAAAAAGTGACAAGCACCCAAGGAAACGAAAGTCAGAACACACGAATTGTTTCATTTATGGCAGAGCACAAGAGGAAGAGAAGGCTACTGTAAAAATGGGAAAGCAGAAAACTGCAAAATTTTCAACCAACTTTTAGATACTGAATGTGGGCTGGTGTGACAGTTTAGAATCCCTGGAGCCCCAGACACAAGGAGAGTGCACACTCGTGGGCCCATGTGAAAGATGTGAGTGACAGCAAGAGACCTGAAAGAGCTGCTCTTGGTGGCATGGCACCTGTTTGCTTCTTGAACATTTCTCTCATATGAAGCCCAAGTCTTAGAAACTCTTTAAGCTGCTGGGGCCAAGGAAGAGGTAGAAACAAAGGTCATATCTGTCCTTGAGGGAGGGACAGGAAACTTCCTCTGCCCAAACAGTAAGCCTTATACTGAATAACAGCCATAAGCAGTCTGCTACAGGAGTGGCAGGAAACCCTTCAGCCATCTAGCCCAGACAAAGGTACCCTGGCCTTTGCACGTGAGGTAGAAGCAAAAGCCATCTGTTTCTAGAGTTGGAGCTGAAAACACAGTATTTTGGCACAAAATACTGTTATGAGAAAAAGAGAAATCTGCTCCCATTAGAAGAGAGGTAGGAAGTTCTCTGACCCAAATATATCCGCAGATGCAAAGCAGAGCCTGGCTGCCGTAAGAGGGCAAGGGACAGTAACCCTAAGAAAGCTGCAACCTTGGGGTCTACATATACAAGGCCTGCCCAAGACTCAGGCTAGTCCAGAAGAAATAAAAATCCCCATTATCCCCATCATGGGCCTCCCACTAAGTCACAAGCAACAGCAGCCTGCATGGTGAAGAGGTAAGAACATGGAGAGACTTTCTCTGTGACATTAATATGCAGTATCTGCTGAAAGCTGAGAGTCGAGCAGCAACACAGAGAAAGCATTCACCGCCAAACCAGGCCACACACAAGGCATAAAGTAGTATTAGCAGATGGAGTTTTGAACTTGTTAGTGTGCTGAAGTCAAGCCAAAGCAAAACCCAAACCTAGGTCAACTACTTTACTAGACTCATTCAATCCCAAACACTAATGACTGATAGAAAAGGCATGACTGTTTTCAAGCTTAAATATTATTTCACTCTTGTTTGTCCATAGATGGTGTCTGGGATTTAGCTTTTGGTCTTCTATAGACAATGTCTAGGATTCAAAAAAAGTTATAAGTCACACACACATATACATAAAGATCGAAAACTCAATATCAAGAGATAAAGCAGTCAGTAGAGCCAGACCCAAAGATGCACCAGATGTGAGAACTATGAGACAGGTGATTTAAAAGTAATGTTAAATTAATTTTAAACTTAAAATATTAATTCTTAATCAAATTTTATATATTAGTTATTAATATGCTAATGATTTAACATGTATAAGGATTTAGTATAAAGTTTCATGAACAGGTGGACTATTTCAGCAGAGAAATAAAAATACATGATATCAAGGATAAGACATTTCTTCAATGAGTAGACCAGAAGACTGCACAGAGCAGGGAAAAGAATAAGTGAGCTTGAATATAGATGAATAGAAATTATCCAAACCTAAGAAAGAGAAAAAATGATGAAAAAGATAAAACAGAGCATATTCCTTAAATATGCCTCGAGTTTTCTTTCTTGAGGTTTTAAACTATCAACTTATTTACAACATAGAAAATAACTCATATTATTCACTTTTTCTAGAGTACGTCTTGGTAATTTATATCTTTCAAGGAATCTGTCCATTTATTTTAGATGTTGAATTAACTGACATAAATTCGTTATGTAATATATAGTGTCCTATTTCTATTCAAATAACAACTTAAGGATCTGTAGTAATGTTCCCTTTGTCATTCCTCTTAGTGTTTATTTGTAAGCTGTATAGTCCAACATGGCAGCCACTACATACATGTGGCAACTGAGCATTGAAAATGTGATTAGCTCAAATTAATGTGTACTGTAATTATAAAATACACAGCAGATTTTGAAGACTCTTATAAAAAAATGTTACATATCTCATCAATAATTGTTTAAATTTAGGTTAATAAACTATATTATTAAAATTGATTTCTTTTTGCTTTGGTTCATGTGGCTATTAGAAGATTTTAAATTATATATATGTCTCCCATGTTTATATTGAACTGCATTGAGCTAAAAGTTTATCATTTTTATTACACTTTTCAAAGAACCAATTTTTGGTGTCATTCATTTTTATTATGCTTTTCCAAGAATCAATTATTTACTTCATTGATTTTTTTTCTCTATTGCTTTCATTTTTTAATCACATTGACTTTTGTTCTTCCTTATTTCCTTCCTTCTGTCTGTTTTGGGTTTAATTAGCTTTTATTCTCTTAGTTTTTTTAAATGGAAGTTTAAATCTTAGAGAATTTTATTCATTTATAATATTTAATGCTAGAACATTCCCTCAAGCATTGCTTTAGCTACGTCCACAAATTTTGATCTGGTGTTTTCATTTTCATTCAATTCAAAATATGTTCTAACTTCCTTTGTGATTTATTTGACACATGAGTTTGAAGCATGCTGATTTCCAAATATTTCAAATTTTTCAGCCCGGTGCAGTGGCTCACACCTGTAATCCTAGGGGAGGCCAAGGTAGGTGGATGACCTGAGGTCAGGAGTTTGGGACCCGCCTGGCCAACATGGTGAAACCCCATCTCTACTAAAAATATAAATATTAACCAGGCATGGTAGCGGTTGCCTGTAATCCCAGCTACTCGAGAGGCTGAGGTAGGAGAATCACTTGAATCCAGGAGGTGGAGGTTGCAGTGAGCTGAGATCTGTCACTGTACTCCAGCCTGGGAGACAGAGGGAGACTCCCTTTCAAAAAGAAAAAAAAAAAGAGTTTTCTAGCTATCTCAATGATTTCTAGTTTAATTCTGTTGTAGTCAGAGACGATTCTTTCATGATATCAATACTTTTAAATTTGTTAAGACTCATTTTGTTGTACATAATCTGGTCAATGTTGCTGAGTGTTCCACGTGCACATGAAAAACATGTGTTGTTGGGTGGAATGTTCTCCACTTGTCAATTAGGTCAGGATGGTTGATAGTGATGCTCAGGTCTTTTATCCTTACTGATTTTGCCCACTTTTTCTATCAGTTACTACCAAGAGAGTGCTGAATTATTCAACAATATGTTAATTTCTCTTTGTCCTTTCCATCCTAGCAATTCTTTACATTTTTTGAATTTCTATTGGGATTACTATATTTTCTTGATGCATTAACCCTTTAGTCATTATTGAATGTCCTTCTTTACCCCCAGTAATATTCCTTGATCTGAAATCTACTTTGATATTATTCTAGCTATGCCAGCTTTCTTGTGAGAAGTGTTTTCATAGTATTTTTTTTTTTTTGAGGTGAAGTTTTGCTCTTGTTGCCCAGGCTGGAGTGCAATAGTGTGATCTCGGCTCACCACAACCTCCACCTCCCAGGTTCAAGTGGTTCTCCTGTCTCAGCCTCCCGAGTAGCTGGGATTACAGCCCTGTGCCACCATGCCTGGCTAATTTTGTATTTTAGTAGAGACGGGGTTTCTCCATGTTAGTCAAGCTGATCTTGAACTCCTGACCCCAGGTGATCCACCTGCCTGGGCCTCCCAAAGTGCTGGGATTACAGGTATAAGCCACCATGCCCAGCCCACAGTATTTGTTTCCATCCTTTTATTTTAACCTGCGTCATTATATTTCAAGTGGTTTTCTTATACACACATTATAGTTTGGTCTTGTGTTTTTATTCAATTAATTTCTGCCAAATAATTAAGATGGTTAGATTCTTTACATTTAATGTGATAATCACATTAATCAGAGCAAATGCTCTGATTTAAATATACTATATTACTATTGTTTTCTATTTGTTCCATCTGTTCTCTGTTCATCTTTCAATGCCTTTTTTTGAATTCAGCATTTTTTATAATTCTATTTTATCTCCATTAGCAGCTTATTACTTTTACCACTTTTTGAATTTTTTTAGTAGTTGCTCTAGTTTTCATAATACACACCTTATACTGTGACAGAAGTTATCACGGTGTAGCTTCAAATGATAAGCAAAACATATATTGCAACAACCTTAAAGTAGTGTATCATCATTTTCCTATCCCATTATTTGTACTATTGTTACAATGCATTTTACTCCGATACATGTTATAAAGTCCAAGTCCACAATAAACTGTTATTATGCTTGCTTTAGATACAGAACATAAGAGAAAAACATCTTTTATATTTACTTCCAAGTTTCCATTCCCAGTTTTTTCCTTCTGTAGATTCAGATTTCTATCTGTTATTATATCCCTTATGCTGGACAGACTTTCTTCAACTTTTCTTGCACTGCAGGTCCTGGTACTACATTCCCTTAGCTTTCTTTTTTTTTTTTTTTCTTTTTTCCGAAAAAGTCTTTCCTAAACCTTCATTTTTAATAGATATTTTTGATGGGTTTAGAATTCTGAGTTGAGAGGGTTTTCTTTCAGCAAATGTTGCTCTGTTGTCTTCTGTCTTACATAATTTCTGTAAATGTATTTCTTAGCTTTGTTCCTTTGTGTTAATATATAATGTTTCTTTGGTTTTTAGCACACTGGCTAGGTATGCGTGAGGGATATTTGGTTTGGTTTGAGGTTCTTTTAGCTTCTTGGATCTGTGGTTTGTTTAGAAAATTCTTGGCCATTTAAATTCAAAGATGTCTTCTGTTCTGTTTTTTCTTTCTTCTAGGATTACAGTTACAAGCATGTTAGGTTATGTGACCTTGTTCCACAGCTTTGTTAATCCTGAACAATATTTGGCCATTACTTCTTTTAAAAATGTCTTCTGTTTTATCTCTCTTCCCTTCCTGGAACTCCAAATACATCAGGCCAGTTGATGTTATACCAATAACAAATCTACACAAATATCATTACCCCAATACCAAAATAAGACAAAAGCAGTAGCAGAAAAAGAACACTATAGCACAATATCTCTCATGAAGACACATGCAAAAGTCCTCAACAAAATATTAACAAATCAAATCCAGAAACCAATACAGAAAGGATAATCCATCATGACAAAGTGGAGTATATTCCAGGAATACAAGGCTCATTCAAAATTTAAAAATCAATCAATACAGAGTTCCACAAATGAAGTCAGAAAGTCAATATGATGATCTCAATAGATGCAGAAAAAATATTTGAAAAATTCAACAAATAAGAAATAAAAGGGCATTTCTTTGATCTACTAAAGTGCATCTACAAAGAATGTAAAGCTAATATCATAGACAACACAAGGCAAACTTATCTGCTCTTACCACTACTACTCAACATCATACTAGGGGTCCTAGCCAGTGCAATAAAACAAGAAAAAGAAATAAGAGACATATAGGGTGTGGGGGACAAGGGAGGGAGAACATTAGGACAAACACCTAAAACCTAGATGACAGGTTGACAGGTGCAGCAAACCACCATGGGACATGTACACCCATATAACAAACCTGCATGTTCTGCACATGTATCCCAGTACATGAAGTAAAAATTTTTTTTTAAAAGGCATGTAGATTAAAAGGAAAAAATAAAACTGCTTTAATTCACAGATGACATGATTATCTACATAGAAAATACTAAAAGTATACAAGAAAAAGCTACTAGAACTGTAATAACGAGTTTAGCAAGTGTATTAGTTTGTTTTTACACTGCTGTAAAGGACTTCCTTGAAACTGGATAACTTATAAAGGAAAAAGGCTTAATTGACTCACAATTCCATATGGTTTGGGAGGTCTCAGGGAACTTAAAATCATGGTGGAAGGTAAAAGGGAAGCAAGGACCTTCTTCAGATGGCATCAGGAGAGAGAAGTGAAAGAGAAGGGGCAAGAGCCCCTTATTAAACCATCAGATCTGGTGAGAACTCACTCAGTATTATCACAAGAACAGCATGGGGGACCGCCAGAGCCAGATCATATCAGCAAGGTTGCAGGACACAAGGTCAATTTACACACAAAAACTGAATTTCCATATACTGTGAATGAACAATTGGAAATTCAAATTTTAAAAAAGTACCCTTTATAATAGCATCAAAAAAACACTTAGTGACAAATATAAAATATGTCTGAATCTGAAAATTACAAAATACTGATAAAGAAATGAAGGAAGATGTAAATACATATATACTGTGTTCATGGAGTGGAAGACAATAATGTTAACAGGTGAATTACCACGTAATTGATCTATAGATCCAACACAAGGCCAATCAAAATGCCAGCAAGAATTCTATAGAAATCCACCAGCTATGTCTAAAATGTAGGAAGTAACTAAAATAACAAAAACAATTTTGGAAAAAAAAAAAGAATAAAGTCAGAGGACTGACACTACTTAATTTAAACTTACTTTAAAGCTATTTTAATTAAGACAGGGCAATACTGGTGAAAGAACAGACACATAAAATATAAAATAATATCATTTTATCTGATATTCTTCCACATAGAGAGTTCAGAAATAGATCCACACATACATGGTCAACTAATTTTCAACGAAGTTGCAAAGAAATTCAATAGAGAAAGAATAATCTCTTCAACAATGGTGCTGGAATAACTGGATATACACATGCAAAAAAACAAACTTCAACTCTTGCCTTGTACCATATACAAAAAAGAACTCAAAGTAGATCATAATCTTAAACATAAAAGTTAAGACAATAAAACTTCCAGAAGAAAACAAGGAAATCTTGATTAATTTGTATTAGGCAACTGTTTCTTAGAGTGCTCACAAAAAGTATGAGTGAGCCATGAAAGAAAAACTTGATAAATTAGCTTTCATCAAACTTAAAGGTTTTTAATCTTCAAGAGACATGGTTAAGGAATGAAGAAAAAAGCCACAGATTGGGAGAAAATACTTGCAAACTATGTATCTGATAAATGGCTTACATCTAAAATATATAAACATACTATAACTCAATAACACAAAAATATATCCAATAAAAAGGGAAAAAATTAATAGATCCTTCACCCTGTAAAATACACAACAGCAAATAAGCACATTGCATCAGATATCATTAGTTAGTAGGGAGAAGAAAATTAAAACCATAATGAGATACACTGTATACATACTGGAATAGCTGAAATTAAAATGACTGGCAATACCAAGTGCTGGCAAAAATGCTGAGTAACTGAAATTCTCATACTCTGCTGGTAAGAATGTAAAATAGTACCACAACTTTTAAGAACAATTTGACAATTCCTCTTAAACTCAAACACATACCTATCAAATGACTTAGAGATTCTAATCCAATGTATTTATCCAAGAGAAATGCAATATATATCCACACATATATGTCATATGTATGTGAATATTCATAGAAATTTTAGTCATAATATTAAAACTTGAAACAATCCAAATGTCCATAATCTGATAAATAAATTAACAAAATATGGTACATTCATACAATGGGAGACTACTTATTAATAGAAAAGAAAGTACCACTGATATTTCAAGCAAAATGAATGAATCTTACAGTATTACACAGAGTAAAAGCATACTTCGATTTCTCCTAACATGTTATGTGACAGTACAGAAAATATGTTGAAGCTGTAAACTCTTTTATAAGTAGTATGTGATGGATTCTATAAAGGCATTTCAGCAAACTGAAAAGACTCATTATGTTATCTCTTGCATATCTGATTTGAGGTTCGTACTCACTTAAACTCCAGTAAATTATAAAATCAATCATGTATAAAGCATTTCTAAAATGGCAAAGCCTCCAAAATATCTCACATATCGTTTCTGGTCTCTGGGCACATATAACTGCAAACAGCCAGAGTCAAGTAAATCACAAACTGGAAACAGTGAAGGGTAAAATTTTCATCTAAAATGCAACAGCTATGCCCATTTTGATTAAAATAATAGCTTAAGTGTGAGTGCACCTAGGTGAACATGCATATAAATATTTGCACACACCATACTGGCAATGTGGCAATGTATGCATCCAAAGTTAATAAAGATTATGTCTGCTAGTGGGATTGAGAATGTATTATTTTACACTTATTTTTTTCATTATTTTTCAGTTTTCTCTACTGAGTACCATTTATAGCAAAAACTTGGTGATGTTGTGTTGCTTTGGTTAAAGAGTTACTGGAATGTGCTCAGAAGTTGCACAGGTAGTCATCACACAAAACACCACAACAGTCCTCTTAAAATAAACGTATATCAAATAATTTTTAGTATTTCTTGGCACTACTAGGAGCACTTGAATATATCATTTAGTAGATAGAGAAATAATCACTCTCTAATTTGTATCTTTCTGATGTTTGGATTTTTACAGGACAGATTCTGCTAGAGGGCTATGTTTGTATCCTACTTTCGTTAACAAATGAATCCCAGGAGATTCAACAAATGAATCCCAGAAGATTCATGGCCTGACCTGTGAGATGAACATACGTTATGACTAAAATCTGTGGGAATTCTGATTGTGAAAAGCTGGGTATCAAGGGGAAACTGTTAGCAACCTTTAACCATGTTTCCTGATACATGCCCTCTCGAATGCAGACAAGCCACCCACCTGGCCCGTCTGCATTCGAGAGGGCATATACATACTGTTTGCAATAGAAATGTCTACTGGGAGGACAAAGACATTCTATTTGCAATAGAAATGTCTTCATGTTTGACTTCCATCCTGCAGCCTCACTAAAAAGATCACGTTTCTTTGACAGAGTCATCCATTTCCCCTAAGAAGCACAGGTTGGAAGTACATTTTCTGAACTTATGTTACATTCTAAAAGGGGAGCAACTGATTTTAGGTTCAGATTCCAACAGCAGATCTGCCAGTGACCTTGAATTATTACGTCCAATAGTTGTTATAGCTGCAGGAAATTGAAAGGAAGCAAGTCACTGTATTTCCCCCTCCCACCCCCGTATATACTGACAGAGGTACTCTTCAGGGATGGCACCAGTGCAGTGAGTTTGAAAAAGTGATTGTCCTTGTTTAGAACTCCATGGAACACTTACTGATAGCCCTGTACTGAGAAATGACTTCCCCCTTATCAGTCTGGTGGAGAGCACTTGATAAAACAGCTCCCTCTCATCTTACAGAAATAAATCTGTACCTAACACCAGAGAGTCAATAACATATCAATGTTTTCAACTATCATGCACAGATCCCATTGTGTACTACTCTATCCAGAGCTACGAGTTTTCAATCACATCAATCTACCACAGCAGTAATGTAGATTGCAATATATCATTACTGCATGAACCACTAGGCATATGCTGATGTTATCAATTCCAGACTAAGAAAAACCATGAAGTGACAATGTTGTCCAAGGACAGCAGCTGCTGACAATGAAAAGAGAACACTTCACAGGAAAAGCAATTACACAAACCCTGGATTACTCTCAATATGTGGTAGATGAGATGCAATAAGTAACAATCATACAGTATCATCTCTTTGTGACAATTACTCACCTTTGGTTAGCACAGGGTCCAGGAACAGGTCTTTTCTCTTTTTTTGATACAGAGTCTAGCTGTGCTGCTCAGGCTGGAGTGCAGTGGCATGATCTCAGCTCACTGCAACCTCTGCCTCCTGGGTTCAAGCGATTCTCCTACCTCAGTGCCCCAAGTAGCTGGGATTATAGGCACACACCACCACACCCAGCTAATTTTTGTATTTTTAGTAGAGACGGGTTTTTACTGTGTTGGCCAGGCTGGTCTCAAACTTCTGACCTCATGATCTGCCCGCCTTGGCCTTTCAAAGTGCTGGGATTACAAGTGTGAGCCACCGCGCCTGCCCAGGTCTTTTCTTTTAAGAAGGTGATAACTGTGGTCAATATCTTTAAAAAGCACTAAAAACAATCTGAAGAAGCAGTACCAATCTTTACAGTTGGCAAAAGCTTAGGCTAAACTCAGAAAAGACAGGCTGAGATTCAGTAGACATATTAACTCATAGACACCTTTAATTTTCCTGCAAAAATTAAATGTGATTATGCATCACAATGAACATATATTTTAACTTTTTATCACTAAGTCAACCAAGGAGGTAGGTTGCTAGTCCTTTGCCAGAATATTAGCCATGAATTTCTATGGGAACTGTAAAACAATGGAGAACCTCCTATTTCTCTGGAAAGTTTTAAAATTCTCTAAGCAAATTTCCAAATTCCATTCAAGGCTTCAGAGAAAGAAGGAAGCCAGAAAAGTATTTAAAAATCAAGCGATATATTTAAACCAAACTACAGTCTGTCGCAAATATAAAGTAACTGCTATGGGAGGCCAAGGTGGGCGGATCACGAGGTCAGGAGTTCAAGACCAGCCTGGGCAACATGGTGAAACCCCATCTCTACTAAAATACAAAAACTTAGCTGGACGTGGTGATGGATACCTATAATCTCAGCTACTCGGGAGGCTGAGGTGGGAGCATCACTTAAACCCAGGAGGCAGAGGTTTCAGTGAGCCGAGATTATGCCACTGCACTCCAGCCTGGGCGACAGAGCAAGACTGTCTCCAAAAATAAAAATAAAAAATTATATATATATAAAGTATATAAAGTAACTGTGTCACTGAAATACAATAAACATTTGGTAAAATCAAGAAGAGACTTGTGGCATAGGGAGTTTGGGGAATAGCAAAACAGAGCTGTGTTGCTCTAATACATCTTGGGAAGCCCTATAAAATGATTGTCTTCCAACAAATGATGACATGAGAAATTATTCTTCTTCTGCTTATCGATTTCCATGATAGAATCACAACCTCTCATACTGGAGGTCTCTTAAAAATACAGTACTTCCTATATGATTAAATGTGACACCCAGAAAACTCCATCTAGCCTTCTACGCATCTTTAAATATAGAGAGATAAGATGTATTGTACAGGCTTATCTTACCGTAAAGCTTTTGGTCCAAAGTACATAAAGAGCTCCTTCCCCAAAGTTTCCACGCCATCGTAAACATATCCATTAAACAGGCTCAAGGCATTCTGGCTGGAATCTTTATTATTCAGTACAGCAGCCTAGAAGGAAATACATAGACACATATAAACACAAACACATAACCTTTAAACAAAATTATAATTTAATTCTTAAATGTGTTTATATTACTTCATGCCCAGGTGCATTTCAATGAGAAGAATAATCTCCAACAAGTAATGTAATCAGCTGTTTACATATATTTTTGTCAAATTACTATGCAGTCATTTAAAGAGAGAAAGGCCAGAAAAATTAAGTAAAAAAAAAAAAAAAAAAATTGACAGACAATCAAAATAAAGTTTCTTCCAGGACCATACAGCTCTGTGCATATGTAAAGGAAGTACAGGAATATAACATGAATGTTTTAAAACTAAAAACTGGAATATAGGTTCTTCCATTTCCAGAAGTATAGACAAGTTCCCTGAAACAGTGGTCAGATAAAAACAGCTACAAATCATAGATGATAAAATATGAAAACAAAATATTTTTAACCACACCGATAACTCTTAAGCAAGTATGAAAGAATAAAAGGCCAAAAACTAACAATGGGAGAGAACCCGGAGAGGCAATAAGGAGAGTCCTGAAGCCAGCATCTACACTAAGAGCATTGATTGAAACTAAGGAATAAGAGCTTCAATTCTCAGGTCTTGTGATGCAGGAGTTCAGAGATAAAACCTGGGCCCCCTGAGTAGGAGAATCTAATTTGAGACCTGTCCTGTTCCAACCACAATTTAAGAATAAAGAAACAATAAACTCATATTCCCTTTCCCCCATCAGTCTTGCAAACTCAAAAAATACATTGTTAGGATTACAACATATATGCAGAATACTGTAAGATATTCAAGGAAATTATAAACAGGAATCAACATAAAACAAAAATATAAAATAGAGGTTCTTCTGTGGGAGAAGGAAAGAAAGGGACTTTGGTTTAGATTTTAGCAATGCCCTTTTTCTTAAACTGGGCATTATGTATGCTTGTGTTTCTTATGTCATTATTTTTATTTAGACTATTTTCAATTAAATAGTGTTTTATAAACATTATTTAATTTAAACTCAAAATGTAATTAAAAATTTAAAATTTAGACATGCATAACTATTAGGCATCGTCAAATAGGATACAGAGAATTATATCTATGCATTAACTCAACCTAAGGTAATATCCTTATTTACCTCTAACTTTTTTCTTTTTCTCAAATGGGTCTAATGACTCGAAGATTCTGAATGAAAACTTGGTGGGCAGTGGGAATGGGAAAATGTCAAGATATAATTATAAAACAGCTTTAGATACAGAGTCTAAAAGCAAGTCACAACTTTTCCTCACTTTAAGGTGAAATGATATTGTTCAGTGATTCTCCAACCTTTGGTTTTAGACATTTGTCATTCTAAATGCTTAAGATGGAATGTCCACTCTATTCTTTATTTCACAAAATTGGTTTTTGTTAAGGTACAACCACAGTTCGCAGCTCAAAGAGATAACGGAGATAAAGAAAAAAAAAGACTGAGACAAGACACTATTCTTACTATTCTTCTGCTAAACCCATTCAAGGTTGAAATAGCTAGTCAATGCCAGAACTTTCCAACTGCCTAAAGTTCAGGCAACTGGCTTTATCTATCCCTCCTTTATGTAAGAACTGGAGAATCAAACACTGGCTTAGAATGGCAGATAAATTAAATGCACAAGAGTAATGAAAAATGAGAGCAGTCACTTCCAGTCCTGCACAAATCACAAAAAAGAACCTGTGGAAGACTGTAGGCACATGCCACCATATCCTCAGAGCTCAGTTTCTGATTTCCCCTTCTGGAAGGCACTCTAGTACCTGTCAATAACTATCAAGGACTGGGAAGGCAGGCTTGAGTACTCAGTAAGGAAAAAACACATTTGCCTTGTTTTTACATAAGTCAGTCTTCTAGGGCCCTGAACTGAGAAGCACCAAGAGTCTTGATGCTTTTCTGCCTAACAAGGGACTTTAAGCCACTTAAACACACTTCAGGCCCAGTATAGATTACAATAGGTTTTAAAGTAGGTTTCCATGACAACCAATCAGACTGTTAAAAGTTCTTATAAACTAGCCAGGACACGTTTAAGATGATGACATACAAAGCAGATATAGATCTTTGTCTCAATATAGATTAGGCTGTACATTTTCAGGATCTCAAATTTAACTTCTTACTAACATTTTAAACCCTCACTTGTAAGCCAATGGTAAGAGCCTTGTTTCTCCACCACTCCAATGTCAACACTCTCTTTTCTTTTCCCAATATTCCTTACTTGCAACTGGTTAGTACACGCCCTGTGAAATCTTCTAGCTTTTCTTAGAGCTCTCAGCAGAGGCCGGGTGATGAATGTCACCCTATTTTATATACAGACACACACACACTCATTCTCACTCTCTCTCACACATATATATTAGCTTTCCCTGCTTCGTGGGTAGGAAAGAATTTGCTACTATTGCATTCCTGTGCTTTAATCGCCTTTACCTCTTTAAGTTTTTGTTTTGTTTTTTGAGACAGTCTCGCTCTGTCACCAGGCACGAAGCTAGAGTACAGTGTTGTGATCTTTGCTCACTGCAACCTCCTCTTCCCGGGTTCAAGCAATTCTCCTGCCTCAGCCCCCCCAGTAGCTGGGATTACAGGTGCGTGGCACCACGCCCAGCTACATCTTTAAGTTTTATAAGTTAAATCTGAAGCAAAAGCATAAGAATGATACATTAGACATTGGGACTTGGTGTGAGGGACAGAGAGGCATAAGGCATGAGGGATAAAAGACTACACATGGGGTTTAGTGTACATTGCCCAGGTGATGGTTGCACCGAAATCTCAGAAATCACCACTAAAGCACTTATCCATGTAACCAAATACCACCTTTTCCCCCAAAGCCTATTGTAATTAAAAATAATAATACATTTAAAGAAAAAAATTAAAACTGAAACTCAATATCTAGCTAATGTCTGATTGGCCAATTATAAAATTCTTGTCAGCTGCCACATCACTGTTCCTCACTGCACCTGAGCATGCCTGTAATCCCAGCTACTTGGGAGGCTGAGGCAGGAGAATCACTTGAACCCGGGAGGTGGAGGCTGCAGTGAGCTGATCTGCCAGCAGCTCTGCAGCCTGGGTGACAGAGTGAGACTCCGTCTCAAAAAAGAAAAGAAAGTTCTAATCATGGAAAATGACGCAGCCATTTAGCAAAACAAAGTTTTGGTGGATAGTGCTTCAAACCTTATGGTTACTGGGCCACTTATTAAGAAGAAAAAAGGTAGTATGTTCCCTTGCAAATAAATTCTGTTGTGAAAGGAAAAGGAGTCAAAAATTCAAAGGCCCCAATATACTCAAAATACATGAGGCCATTCATTATATATCTTCGCACGGCTGTCAATGGAAATTGAAGTATGTTGTCTTTGCTGACAGAGCCTCAAAGAGAACCTCGAACTAAAGTCTTAAAGGTGTAATACATGTCTTATTTGCTTTACTGATGTTTTACCCTATTCTCTGCAATTAAAACCAACATTCAATATGATCTTTTAAAAAAAATTGAAACTCTGAAGTTACAAATGTTAAAAACAGATGTTTATCGCCACATGAATGGTAATATTGTAACACGTGTTGATAGAAAAGCAAATGAAGGAATGATCACAGGTAGATATTAACTTATAGAAAAAGATTAACCTGAAAATATCAAATGACTTCAGTGCGGCAGAAACTCTTCCAGCTACAGATGCTATATGATCTTGGCTTGAATGTGTTTAAGAATTCCTTTTTAATACCCGATAATATTTGGTATTAAAATGAAATGTTAGTAAAACCTCTTCCTTGCTCACATATATATAGTTTGTAATTCTCTCTGGGGCTAGAGTTTCCCCACCTGGGCAGTAGGATAATCTTGAGGGCTTCTACCTGCCAAATTTTACATAGCATTTTCTAAACCACTGTTGAAGTGCCTTCTACACTGAATTATTGTTTATCTGTGACTTGCATTTCTTCCCTATCTGTCTATAAGCTCTCCAGGGACAGTAGCAAGTTTAGCTAATATCCTTGACGGCTTTACACAATGCCTGGGGTTCAGTGAACATTCGTAGGATTAAATAGATGCCTCTTCCTTGAGCTCCTAACACCAAGTGTGGCTTTAAAGAATACACTCACTGCTTCCCCTCCCAAACATCCCCATCCTGCTTGACTTTTCTCAAGGTATCCTGGCAAAATCCTCTACTCTACCATCTACCTAATCTCCTTTTAAAATTCATTAACATCCTAATATCTTATTTTCTAATTACCTGCAATGGAGTGAGATTTAAACATAGGAGGACCAAATTCTCATGACTACTAAAAGCTATAATGGAAGTAAAATACCCTATTTGCCAGAATTTCCCATAAAATAAAAGTAACCATATGGGAAGGTTTAGGGAGGAGTTCCTCTGTGTTTAGCAAGCAATCCTAGAATGCCTGGTTTTTATTTGTCATGTTTACTTAGCATTCAAATTATTGCTCTAAAAAGATCTAATCGAATACAGTAGTTCTCCCTTATCTAAGCTTCACTTTCTGTAGTTTCAGTTACTCATGGTACACTACCATAAGATACTCTGAGACAGAGAGAGATACCACATTCATTTAACTTTTCTTACAGTATAATGTTACAATTGTTCTATTTGATTGTTAGTTACTGCTATGAATCTCCTACTGTACCTAATTTATAAATTAAACTATCATTGGTATGTATATATAGGAAAAAAGATAGCATATATAGGGTCCGATACCATCCATGGTTTCTGGCATTCACTGGATGTCTTGGAATGTACCTTCTGCAGATAAGGGGGCAGTACTGTGCTTAATTTTAGTTTTGAAATGACACATAAAGTTTTTTCATTCAGTTGTTTATCATGCAGGTGGTTTACCCAAGTCAGCGGATTCCTGGTACTCTTATCATTTCTAAAATAATCAGCTCTGGATAATATACTTGGGATAAAATAAAATTTTCAACCTATGGTTGGCCATTGCGAGCACCTGTATATATCTTTCACTGTTCTTTTAAAAATCCATCTTAAGGCAAAATTCTGGTACACTGATAATGGTTTGTTCTACTTGTTTTGAGAGCTATTATGTATAAATTGGGCGAAGCTTTTGCAATAAACCTAAGATTTACAAGACATTCACTTGTCTTACTATAGATGCTAGGGTTATCACTTTTCTCTGCTAGCTTTTGCTGCCCAAATTCAAAAATTAATTTCCATAAGCCTGTTATCTTTGCTGTAACCATACACAATTGTCCAATATACACTTGACTTTCTCATGTTCACCCTTATAATCCATTACTCTATTATTTGAACATTTCATCCTTTTTATTTATTTTTTTCTGAAATAAAGACGAAAATATCCTTTGCCACAATTTTAAGTATGATTGACAAGGGTTCACCTTCCCATTTTCAAGTGGCTTAATAATCTTCAAAACAACATATATTTTCAGAGATAGCACACGATTTATTGTGCTGATTACCATTTATCTGGCCTATCCATGGGTGGACAAGGAAGATAAACTTTTCAGAGCAGAGTAAGTCTTTTACATGGATAAATGTTTCAACTCTAGTGTAGTTTTTTTCCCTACACAAAAGAAAATACCATATTTACTTTCCTGTTCTCTCTTCTTTTCCTCACATGCTTTCCCCCCAATACAACACTTTTTAATCAGAGATTAAGTCTACCAGTCTAAGTCATCAAGAACAAAATTTTAAAATGATTTCTAAACACCAAAATAGAGGTCCTTAGGTCCATTCATCAAAACATATTCTATAATTTTGTAGGTGCAGGACCTTTAAGTACTTACTCAGAGACTAAAGACTTTGTACCTTATCTGAAGGCACCAAATGATTACAAATCCTTCATACAAATAGGGTGTTCCTCAAATAAATGGGTCTGGTGAGAAAGCTCTGATCCAGAAGAAAAAGAACAATTCCCAGGATGTTTACTTTGCTAGGCACTAAGCTAAGAATGTCATATGCTGCTTAATTTAATCCTGACCAAATAAGCTGTGACAATAAGCATTTCCAGACAAGGAAGTAACAAAGAAATGGGAATTCAAAATCAAGATGATCAGATGTTCTTTTCTCTACAGCATACCGAATATGTTCACCTGGATAAAAAGCTACAATGGCCATGGAAAATCACCTCTCCTTTTTTCTCCTTTGGAAGAATGTTTTCTGTTATCCCTTGTTTCATGATTCCATAGCATTCTGGATACTGATAATGATGATCCTGAGTCATTAAGGAGAAATCAGTATCAGTATCCATTTAATAAGGTAAGTATATAATGCATGTTCTCTAAATAATTTAGAAATCACCTTCAGATACTTAAAGAAATGAGCCTCATTTTGCTGGAAAATGAATCTCTGTAGATTGGCTCATTTCTTTAAATAATGGTAATAAAATAAGCCATGATTTTTTTCCCCACTTTGAAGAAGGAAAATTTACTACATGGTTTACATTCTGGTAATAGGAATTTCCATATAACATGCACAACAAAATATGCACATACTTATAATGAAAGATTCTAAATGGAATTTATTTCTAAATCTTTAATTGTTTTACACTATTCAAAATCTTGCTCTTCTCCATCCATTCAACTTTTATTAAATGCCTCCTCAGTTAGGTTCCTGACTCTGTGAAGTCACTTATATAAAGATAAGTAGCCAGCATATTAAATACATGTATCAAATTTTAAAGAGTGATGGAAACAACCAGACCATGTTTCAAATAAAGTGAATGCTTATAAATAAACTGTTTCATATCCTGTTTTGTGAGATTGAAGACACGTGCAGATTAAATATGATTTCACTAAAATATTGTATCCACCCAACAATTAAAATCAAAGGAATGACTCTTCAAAGCTCATTAACCAGATATGTTCATTTATATTCCAACATGGTTTCTTACCATAAGGCTCCACAATCTCCAGCAGAGTTTTATGCAATTTGCTTATACTGTTGCACAATTTTATGCTGACAAGACAGTGGATCATAACTCAGAGAAATAACATAGTACATACATGACTAGCAGATGCTGGGATCTTCTATGGCTAGGTTTTCTCAAAACGAGGATCAGTTGTCACAGGGAGACATGCATTCAAGTGTGTTCTCTATAAACTTTATGCTGGAACGAAGAGGAATGCTATGACAGAGTAACAGTCCATTACGGCAATAGCTAGTGAAGTAGTGTTTTTTGGTTTCTTTTTTGGTACGATTATCTGAGGTTTAAATATTTTATTTTGAATGTCCATTAAATATTTCTTTAGCTCTCATTGGTAACTTTTTCCATGTTTACTGCACTGTAAAGAATGCAGTATGCAGTTATTAAATTATTTTTAAATGCTGCCTTGTGAAAACTAATCATTTCAAGCCAGTAGCAGAAACATTTAAAGTGCTTTAATTCTTTGGCATAAATGCCTAGGAGACGTAGGCTCATCTGTTACAGTAATGATCTTGCCAGAGGTTTGTGACAACCTACCATGTTTTAATGAAATTTACTATGGATCCCTCTAAAATGCAAAAGACTCTTCATGTTTACAAAAGGTTATAATTATGTTTTTTCTTTAGATCAAAGGCCCAGAAAATGAAGCCATGGTAAATTATTTAGAAGTTTAACAACAGCCCCAAAGAGCATATTCCTTCCATATTGATTTTGAAATCCAGTGTCCACAGAACCAGATTCCTGATCCTAATCTTAAATACCTATTCCAATTTTTAATACCTCTTTCTATCAAGTATCAAAAATGATATCTTCAAAAGGTGGGTTTTTTATGTGTGGGGTATAACTTATTGAGTATTGCTGCCAAGTGATGTTAATAATTGCCTAATCATCAACGAAGCATTTGTATTATATTATCAGGCTGCACTCTTTTGTGCAATCCAAACGTAGCCATAAAAGTTATTAGAAGGGAATGATCAGAAATACAAGAGAATTGACTGAACCAAACAAAACTAAAAATGGTGGTAGACACAGCCAAAACCCAAGGTTGTAGTTTTCTATTTAATAAATAACCACTATCACAAACTGAGCATTATGGTGTTCCTACCATTGTATGCTGAAACAGGAATAAAGATCCTACTGAATATTTTATTGCTGAGTGGAGTTACGGCATGGTTAACCCTGGTTTATAGCCCCTTACTAGTCATGTGATCTTGGGCAACTGATTTAAACTCACTCTGAGACTCATATGCCCCATCTCAATCAGGTTATGATCCTTTATCATAGGGTTATTCTTCTTCATGACTGAAGGAAATGTAAAAGCATCTCATGCCTTACCATCAGAGATAATCACAACAAAACTTAAAAGGAAATGTTTAAGCTATTTTTCCTAAATACCAACAAGGTGATATTTATTTAAAACATTAGGTTGGACTCTCACAGCAGAAAGCATATCTTACTCATCTTTGTATCCCCAGGAGCTAGTATAAAACTGAACACAAAATATATTGTTGTTGAATGATGTAAATTATGATATCCGTAGGATATTTATGTCATATCCATTGCTTAGCCCTACCATCTTTACTTCTAAAATAGTGACTGTCTTCTCTTGTCTTCATCTCCACCAGCAGCACTTGACTCCAAATTCGTCACCTGGATTTCTGCAGTCATCTCCTAACTGAGAGGACAGGGTCTACTCTGGCTTGTTTTCAGTCTTTTTTCTAGTCCCTGTGCTGCAGAACTTCTACTCACCCTTCACACCTCAGCTTTGCTACTTCCCTGATCTTTCTACAAGTCCTTTAAGAAACATGTATCTCTGCCGGACATGGTGGCTCACAACTATAATCCCAGCACTTTGGGAGGCCGAGGCAGGCAGTCACAAAGTAAAGAGTTCGAGACCAGCCTGGCTAACATAGTGAAACCCTGTTTCTACTAAAAGTACAAAAAATTAGCTAGCTGTGGTGGCAGGCACCTGTAATTCCAGCTACTCAGAAGGCTGAGGCAGAAGAATTGCTTGAACCCAGGAGGCGGAGGTTGCAGTGAGCCGAGATTGCACCATTGCACTGGGTGACAGTGTGAGATTCTGCCTCAAAAAAAAAGAAGAACCATGCATATACCTCCTTATCAATTTATATTTCTTTAGCTGATTATTTAATTAATGTCTTTATGTCTTTGTATCTTCCCAACTAAAATATAGGCTCCAAAAGAGGAAGTATTTATTTTTGCTCCCCAGGAATCCTGAGTATTCAAAATTTGTTGAATGAGTAATTTTCATAAATATTAATATTTTAAAGAAAACATCTAAAATCCATCTATGATAACCTGAAATGATTTTAGAAACACTATAACAATAATTAAAAAATAGGTGCAGAATACTTACTGGCATATCAAGTCAAAATAAATAAAAAGGCAACTGGAAGGAGATGCAAAACTTAATCTTCTTTCTCAGGTTTGCAAATATATTTTCTTCGACTTAGAATCTCATTTCTTTCAAGTTGTAAGCATATGCTAATTTCATAGCAGGCAACTTTTTCTTCCAGGACCAAAGGCTATGAGGAGGCTTTGCAGAAGAAATTGAAATACAGTGCAATATTGCATGTATCCATCATCCACACATCTAAAGGGCTTTTAAAGCATGATGCCTTAATCAGAATATTTTAAGTACAAGTTCTGGCCACATGAATACACATCGTCTGCAATGAATGCCTGAGTGGCAAGAAGCTGTGCTAGTTTACTTTAAAAAGAAATAAATCCACGCAAGGGAACCAGAACTGGGTTTCATTGCCCCTTAAGCAAATGGCAGTATGAAGTTGAGTGAGAAGTTAGTGTTTAGTGCTAAATTCTCTAGTTGAATTTTTAGAATTTTATACTAGTTGCGATACATTTATCAATTGCAGAATATTAGGCAAGTAAGAAACTAGACATTTATGCAAAAATTTTAAAATAGGTCAGAAAAAAAAATATCAGAGGTAGCAGAGATTTGATGTTATCAACAGCGGAAAATGCAGCTGTAGACATAGGAAAACATGTGGGTATCATAAAGAAGTCAAGCAAGGCGACACGAACAAAACAGCTTCACTGGATTCCCGCAGTGCATCTTGCCCGGGCAGCATCAGCCCGGAGCGCGAGCCCTTCGCTCCCGCGCAGGCGCGCTACGACCCACTTCTCCCAAACAGCAAAGTGACAATAAACTTTGGAAAACGTGGGGCTCCAGGAAACCTGGGCCAGAGCAAAGAGATGACACTTTAAATCCTGGAACCCTGATGGGGTCTTTATTCCATTTCCGCCTGCTGACTGCATGGCCGGTTACAGGAGTAGCTCACCTGCGGGGAGACCACAGCCGAAGGGGCTGCGAGGAGCAAGGCGCGGCCCTGGAGGTTCCGCAGAGCGCTTCCGCGCACGCCGGTCACCGCCTGGCCCGGGAGCACCCGCGCTCGAATCTTCTCTCCATTCAGAGTACAGCCTGGTCCTTCCACCATCTCTGTGGCCGGCACTGTGGCCCACTAGTTGCATGGCCTGGCGAGAATACCGCCGTGAAACAACCTCTGCGCGGGCACTGACTGCTCGGAGAGGAAATTCAAATCTCGCGCGCGTCTGGCCCCGCCCACGACCGCCCAGGCCCCGCCCATTTTCCCCGCCCAAGCAGCGCCCTAGAGGTTGTTGTCTCTCCCTACGGCGCATGCGTTTTAGCTCTCCCCCGCCCCAGGTCTTGCTGTGGGTTTATTATGAACAAATCGCAAACGCGGGTGGGGCTGGGGGGCTTGGAGGACAACTAAGTACGCTGAACTGTAAAAGCAGAGGAGATTGGGATTTGGAAAGCTCTGAATGTATATTCTTTGCGTTACAGTTTTGCCCTTGTCTTTGAGCTACTCAGTATACACACATTTCCTGATCTGGTCCTCTTAATCTGTCCCTGTCTGTGACAGGACAGATATGTCACAGACAATCTGGTTTTTGGCTCCGTTGTTGGTATGCTATATTTGGACGTGGGTGGGATGAGAGAAACGAAGAGGAGGGCTTTTGGAATAAACAGCCAAATATATTCTAGTGTCTCTATTTAAAAACTGCATTATTAGATAGTTAAGGGAGCCCTACCCAAGTCCATGCATCCATTTTGTTAGGGAACGCCCCAAGATGAAAGCTATTTGAAATTGCTTTGTTAAAGGTAGACCTCTATATAAATTCTAGGGTAATCCATAGCTTTGCAAATTTACCCACAATCCTAGCCAAAGATACATACATACATTAAAATATGTGAAGCTTATGACTCCATACACTTTTGTAAATTATAAAGTGTACTCTTTTTTGGAAACTGAAATACAACCCATTAAAACAGAATGTCAATTTCTTTTCTTATTTAATTTTTATTGCATTTTAGGTTTTGGGGTACATGTGCAGAACGTGCAAGATAGTTGCATAGGTACATACATGGCACTGTGTTTTGCTGCCTTCCTCCCCTTAACCCACACTTGGCATTTATCCCCAGGCTATCCCTCCCCAGCTCCCCCCATACTGTCCCTCCCCTATTTCCCCCAATAGACCCCAGTGTGTAGTACCCCCCTCCCTGTGTTCATGTGTTCTCATTTTTCTCACCCACCTATGAGTGAGAATATGTGGTATTTCGTTTTCTGTTCTTGTGTCAGTTTGCTGAGAATGATGTTCTCCAGATTCATCCATGTCCTTACAAAGGACAAAAACTCATCATTTTTGATTGCTGCATAATATTCCATGGTGTATATATGCCACACCTTCCCGGTCCAGTCTATCATCGATGGGCATTTGGGTTGGTTCCAGGTCTTTGCTATTGTAAACAGTGCTGCAATGAACATTCGTGTGCATGTGTCCTTATAGTAGAACAATTTATAGTCCTTTGGATATATACCCAGTAATGGGATTGCTGGGTCAAATGGAATTTCTATTTCTAGGTCCTTGAGGACTCACCACACTGTCTTCCACAATGGTTGAACTAATTTACACTCCCACCAACAGTGTAAGAGTGTTCCTATTTCTCCACATCCTCTCCAGCATCTGCTGTCTCCAGATTTTTTAATGATCACCATTCTAACTGGCCTGAGATGGTATCTCAATGTGGTTTTGATTTGCATCTCTCTAATGACCAGTGATGATGAGCATTCCTTCATGTGTTTGTTGGCCTCATGTATGTCTTCTTTTGTAAAGTGTCTGTTCATGTCCTTTGCACATTTTTGAATGGGCTTGTTTGTTTTTTTTCCTGTAAATCTGTTTGAGTTCTTTGTAAATTCTGGATATCAGCCCTTTGTCAGATGGGTAAACTGCAAAGATTTTTTCCCAATCTGTTAGTTGCTGATTCACTCTAGCAACTGTTTCTTTTGCCATGCAAAAGCCGTGGAGTTTGATTAGGTCCCATTTGTCTATTTTGGCTTTTGTTGCCAATGCTTTTGGTGTTTTGTTCATGAAGTCCTTGCCTACTCCTATGTCCTGAATGGTTTTGCCTAGATTTTCTTCTAGGGTTTATATGGTGCCAGGTCTTATGTTTAAGTCTTTAATCCATCTGGAGTTAATTTTAGTGTAAGGTGTCAGGAAGGGGTCCAGTTTCTGCTTTCTGCACATGGCTAACCAGTTTTCCCAACACCATTTATTAAACAGGGAATCCTTTCCCCATTGCTTGTTTTTGTCTGATTTATCAAAGATTATATGGTTGTAGATATGTCATGTTGCCTCTGATGCCTCTGTTCTGTTCCATTGGTCTATATCTCTGTTTTGGTACCAGTACCATGCTATTTTGATTACTGTGGCCTTGTAGTATAGTTTGAAGTCTGGTAGTGTGATGCCTCCCACTGTGTTCTTTTTGCTTAGAATTGACTTGGCTATGTGGG
The DNA here is from genome assembly GCA_031835075.1 of Saguinus oedipus. Taxonomy (NCBI): domain Eukaryota; kingdom Metazoa; phylum Chordata; class Mammalia; order Primates; family Cebidae; genus Saguinus; species Saguinus oedipus. The sequence goes on from CM063171.1 coordinate 12,468,445, forward strand.
CTCCCTTTTGGTTCCATACGAAGTTCATGGTGGTTTTTTCCAGTTCTGTGAAGAAATTCAATGGTAGCTTGATGGGGATAGTGTTGATTCTGTAAATTACTTTGGGCAGTATAGCCATTTTCACGATATTGATTCTTCCTAACCATGAATATGGAATGTTTCTCCATCTGTTTGTGTCCTCTCTTATTTCGTTGAGCAGTGGTTTGTAGTTTTCCTTGAAGAGATCCCTTACGTTCCTTGTAAGTTGTATTCCTAGGTATTTTATTCTCTTTGTAGCTATTGTGAATGGCAGTTTGTTCTTGATTTGGTTCTCTTTAAGTCTGTTATTGGTGTATAGGAATGCTTGTGATTTTTGCACATTGATTTTATATCCTGAGAATTTGCTGAAGTTGCTTATCAGTTTCAGGAGTTTTTGGGCTGAGGTAATGGGGTCTTCTAGGTATACTATCATGTCGTCTGCAAATAGAGACAATTTGGTTTCCACCTTTTCTATTTGAATACCCTTTATTTCTTTTTCTTGCCTTATTGCTCTGGCTAGAACTTCCAGTACTATGTTGAATAGGAGTGGTAAGAGAGGGCATCCTTGTCTAGTGCTGGATTTCAAAGGGTATGCTTCCAGTTTTTGCCCATTAAGTATAATATTGGCTGTTGGTTTGTCATAAATAACTTTTATTACTTTGAGATATGTTCCATCAATACCGAGTTTATTGAGGGTTTTTAGCATAAAGGGCTGTTGAATTTTGTCAAATGCCTTCTCTGCATCAATTGAGATAATCATGTGGTTTTTGTTTTTGCTTCTGTTTATGTGGTGAATTACGTTTATAGACTTGTGTATGTTGAACCAGCCTTGCATCCCCAGGATGAATCCTACTTGATCATGATGATGGATAAGTTTTTTAATGTGCTGTTGCAATCGGTTTGAAAGTATTTTATTGAAGATTTTTGCATCTATGTTCATCATGGATATTGGCCTGAAGTTTTCTTTTCTTGTTGAATCTCTGCCAGGTTTTGGTATCAGGATGATGCTGGTCTCATAAAATGATTTGGGAAGGGTTCCCTCTTTTTGAATCATTTGGAATAGTTTCAGAAGGAATGGTATCAGCTCCTCTTTTTGTGTCTGGTAGAATTCGGCTGTGAACCCATCTGGACCTGGGCTTTTTTTGTGTGGTAGGCTCTTAATTGCTGCCTCAACTTCAGACCTTGTTATTGGTCCATTCATAGTTTCGGCTTCCTCTTGGTTTAGGCTTGGGAGGACACGGGTGTCCAGGAATTTATCCATTTCTTCCAGGTTTACTAGTTTATGTGCATAGAGTTGTTTGTAGTATTCTCTGATGATGGTTTGAATTTCTGTGGAATCTGTGGTGATTTCCCCTTTATCATTTTTTATTGCATCTATTTGGTTGTTCTCTCTTTTCTTTTTTATCAGTGTGGCTATTTTCTTGATCTTTTCGAAAAACCAGCTCTTTGATTTATTGATTTTTTGAAGGGTTTTTCATGTCTCTATCTCCTTCAGTTCTGCTCTGATCTTAGTTATTTCTTGTCTTCTGCTAGGTTTTGAGTTTTTTTTGATCTTGCTCCTCTAGCTCTTTCAATTTTGATGATAGGATGTCAATTTTGCTTCTCTCCACTCTTCTCATGTGGGCACTTATTGCTATATATTTTTCTCTACAGACTGCTTTAAATGTGTCCCAGAGATTCTGGTATGTTGTGTCTTCATTCTCATTGGTTTCAAAGAACTTCTTTATTTCTGCCTTCATTTCATTGTTTATCCAATCGACAGTCAAGAGCCAGTTGTTCAGTTTCCATGAAGCTGTGCGGTTCTGAGTTATTTTCTGAATTCTGAGTTCTAACTTGATTGCACTATGATCTGAGAGACTGTTTGTTATGATTTCAGTTGTTTTGCCTTTGCTGAGGAGTGCTTTACTTCCAATTATGTGGTCAATTTTGGAGTAGGTGTGATGTGGTGCTGAGAAGAATGAATATTCTGTGGATTTGGGGTGGAGAGTTCTGTAAATGTCTATCAGGTTTGCTTGTTCCAGGTCTGAGTTCAAGCCCTGGATATCCTTGTTAATTTTCTGTCGGGTTGATCTGTCTGATATTGACAGTGGAGTGTTAAAGTCTCCCACTATTATTGTGTGAGAGTCTAAGTCTCTTTGTAAGTCATTAAGAACTTGCCTTATATATCTGGGTGCTCCTGTATTGGGTCCATATATATTAAGGATCGTTAGCTCTTCTTGTTGTATCGATCCTTTTACCATTATGTAATGACCTTCTTTGTCTCTTTTGATCTTTGTTGCTTTAAAGTCTATTTTATCAGAGATGAGAATTGCAACTCCTGCTTTTCTTTGCTCTCCATTTGCTTGGTAAATCTTTCTCCATCCCTTTATTTTGAGACTTTGTGTGTCCTTGCATGTGAGATGGGTTTCCTGGATACAGCACACTGATGGGTTTTGGTTTTTTATCCAATTTGCCAGTCTGTGTCTTTTGATTGGTGCATTTAGCCCATTTACATTTAGGGTTAATATTGTTATGTGTGAATTTGATACTGCCATTTTGATGTTAGCTGGCTGTTTTGCCCATTGGTTGATGCAGATTCTTCATTTTGTTGATGCTCTTTAGCATTTGGTATGTTTTTAGAATGGCTGGTACTGGTTGTTCCTTTCTATGTGTAGTGCCTCTTTCAGGAGCTCTTGTAAAGCAGGCCTGGTGGGGACAAAATCTCTGAGTACTTGCTTGTTGGCAAAAGATTTTATTCTTCCTTCACTTATGAAGCTCAGTTTGGCTGGATATGGAAATCTGGGTTGAAAGTTCTTTAAGGATGTTGAATATTGGCCCCCACTCTCTTCTGGCTTGTAGAGTCTCTGCCGAGAGATCTGCTGTGAGTCTGATGGGCTTCCCTTTGTGGGTGATCCGACCCTTCTTTCTGGGTGCCCTTAGTATTTTCTCCTTCATTTCAACCCTGGCAAATCTGATGATTATGTGCCTTGGGGTTGCTCTTCTTGCAGAATATCTTTGTGGTGTTCTCTGTATTTCCTGGACTTGAGTATTGGCCTGCCTTGCTAGGTTGGGGAAATTTTCGTGGATAATATCCTGAAGAGTGTTTTCCAGCTTGGATTCATTCTCTTCGTCACATTCTGGTACACCTATCAAATGTAGGTTAGGTCTCTTCACATAGTCCCACATTTCTTGGAGATTTTGTTCATTCCTTTTTGCACTTTTTTCTCTAATCTTGGTTTCTCATTTTATTTCACTGAGTTGATCTTTGACTTCTGATATTCTTTCTTCTGCTTGGTCAATTTGGCTGTTGAAACTTGTGCATGCTTTGCGAAGTTCTCATGTTGTGTTTTTCAGCTCCTTCGATTCATTCATATTCCTCTCTAAGTTGTCCATTCTTGTTATCATTTCCTCGAATCTTTTTTCAAATCTTTTCTCAAGATTCTTAGTTTCTTTGCACTGATTTAGAACATGTTCTTTTAGCTCACTGAAGTTTCTCATTATCCACCTTCTGAAGTCTTATTCCGTCATTTTGTCGCACTCATTCTTCATCCAGCTTTGTTCCCTTGCTGGTGAGGAGTTTTGGTCCTTTGTAGGAGGTGAGGTGTTTTGGTTTCAGGTGTTTTCCTTCTTTTTGCGCTGGTTTCTTCCCATCTCTGTGGATTTATCCACCTGTCGTCTTAGTAGTTGCTGCCTTTTCGATTGGGTCTCTGAGTGGATGCCCAGATTGTTGATGATGAAGTATTTCTGTTACTTAGTTTTCCTTCTAACAGTCTAGCCCCTCTGCTGTAAGACTGCTGAGGTCCACTCCAGGCCCTGCTTGTCTGGGGTACACCTGTAGCAGCTGCGGAACAATGAAGGATGCTACCAGTTTCTTCTTCTGCTATCTTTGTCCCAGAATGATGCCTGCCAAATGTCAGTCTGATTAGTCCTTTTTTGGGGTGACTCTTTGGATATACAGGGGTCAGAGAGCTGCTTGAAGAGACGGTCTGTACTTTATAGGAGCTCCAGTGCTGAGATGTGAGCTTCATTGTTCATTCTGGGTTGTTGGGCGGGTTTGTTTAGGTGTGCTGCAGCAGAACTTATAAAACCCCTTTTGTTTTCCCTCAGATGCTCTGTCTCAGGGAGTTTGGGCTTTCTTTATGAGTATCTGTTGCACTGTCCTGCCCAGCTAGGAGGCAGTCTGGTCACTATTTGCCTGCTGAGGCTCCGCTCTGCTACCACGGGGTCCGCCCTGCTGCCACGGGGCTCCGCCCTACTGTGGTGGGCTCCATCCTGTTGGCAGAGTCTCTCTGTTATGGCAGGTTGCCTCGGCAATGGCAGGCTGCTTCTGCAATGGGCATGTACCTCAGTAGGGGCGGTTTGCATTCGTAGTGGTGGACGCCTCTCCCCCACCGAGCTGCACCATCCTGGATTCAGCTGAGCCCACAGTAAAACTCTTAACCCTGAGCATTTCGAATCGCCATTTTGTTTGTCCCTGTGGGGGTGGGACCCGCCGAGCCCAATCACCTGGCTCCCCGCCTCAGAGTCCCTTCTCTCTCTCTCTCTCTCTCTCTCTCTCTCTCTCTTTTTAAGTTGAACGGTCGACTCTCCCACAGGCGTTTCAGCTGCCTGCTTACAGGGGACTGGGATCTGTGTGATTTCCTGTGCTGCGGCCCACTGCACCGGCTCAAATCATGCTTCCCTGGAATCTCCTGGTCTGACTCACTGTCCAAGTCCCGTTTAATCAGATGGATATGTTAATCTGCCCTCCCAAGTCTCAGATTGCCAGTTTAACTGGGCACCCAAACCAGTGAGTTTTGTGAGGGCTGCCGCTGCGCCACGGTGCTGGCCAAAATGGCTGCGCAAGCTGAAAGGGCTGCACTGGTATCCCATGTCTCTCCTACACCTGGGAATTTCCCCATTCTGTGGGCAACAAAGGTCCATCTGAAAATGCAGCTAGGACTCACCCTCTGTGCCTTCACTGAGAGCTGCAATCCCGAGTCGTTCCTACCACGCCATCTTGGAAATCCCCCAGAATGTCAATTTCTAAGTGATTTCATAAGCATAGCACTGCATTGCAGTTAAACCGGAAGAGTATATACAAAGGTGGGCATTGCCTTAGGATGGTTCAGTGTAATAGGGTTTTGACTTTATGATGGTGCAAAAGTGATACACACTCAGTAGAAACTATACTAGTAAAGTATACTCTGTAGTACTCAGGCAGCCATTCTGTTTTCAATTTTCAGTACGGATTCAATAAATTATTCAACACTTTATTATAAAATAGGCTTTGTGTTAGGTGATGTTTCCCAACTGTAGGCTAACATAAGTGTTCTGAGCACATTTAAAAAGGGCTACATGAAGCTATGGTGTTCAATACATTAGGTGTATTAAATGTATTTTCAACTTACTGTGTTTTCAATTTACAATGGGTTTATTGGGACATAACCCCATCATTTGTTGAGGAGCATCTGTATACTAGAGACTTGAATTTGAATATACTGAAGACTTGACTTTGAAATTTTGAAAAGTATTAAATCTCTTTTCATGGGGAGAGATTAGTGGTCAAAAGTTTGTTGGATGAATTTCAGGACTATTTGTACTTTACTCCCTTGTTCAATTCAATAATCTCTGTCCTTTGATGGAGAAAAGTCTTATATACCTTCTCCTCTTTCAGTGTTGTATTCATTTATTGTTACCTTATAAATTATCCCATTTGTTATTTCAGAGTTACTATGGGTGAGAAATTTGGCAATAGTTTAACTAGCCGGGCTCATACTGGCTCAGCATTTCTTAAGAGGTTACAGTTAAAATATTAGCCAAGGCTAAAGTGCCCTAATGGCTGTTTGTAGCTAGAAGATCCACTTCTGACATGAGTTGCTGGCATGGCTGTTGGCAGAAGGCCTCAGTTTCAGACCTCATGTGTCTCTCCATAGTGCTGCTTGGCTCTTCTAAAGACATGACGGCTGAGTGTGTGATCCAAGAGAGAAGTCAAGGAGAAAACTACAGTGTCCTTTATTACTTAGTCACCCTTTATTACATAGTTTATTATGGTAACTTACTCCTTATTCCACTCATTAGAGGCCAGTTATTAAATACAGTTCATACACAAGGGGAGGGGAATTAAGCTTTGTTTTGAAGGGAGGGATATCAAAGAGCTTGTGACAAATTTAAAAAATATCAACTTGTTCATTTATCTGATTCACCTTATTTCTCTTTAAGGTGTTGGGTACTGAGCACATTTGGGTAAATACAATCCTTAATTAGTAAGAGTTGAGGACTGAAACTGAAGGCATTAAGAGACTTCACTGATGTGACCAAAAGGTAGAGTCAGATTTGTTTTGTTTTGTTTTGATTTGTTTTATTAGCTGGAGTGCAGTGGCCTGATCTTGGCTCACTGCAGCCTCCTCCAACATCTGGGTTCAAGCGATTTTCTTGCCTCAGCCTCCCAAGCAGCTGGGATTATAGGCACCTACCACCATGCCTGGCTAATTTTTCTATTTTTAGTAGAGGTGGGGTTTCACCATGTTAAACAGACTGGTCTCAAACTCCTGACCTCAAGTGATCTACCCGCCTCAGCCTCTCAAAGTGCTGGGATGGCAGGTGTGAGCCACATCACCTGGCCCAGATTTTGTTTATATGTGACTAGCCTCTGAGTCCTTTGGTACGTCTCTTTGTTCTCGCTTCTTACACCCAATCAAAAGCAAACTTGCATGTACTGTACATCTATAGTGTCTATAAAAAGAGTCCTCGCATCATTGCAAGCAGGCCTACCCTGGTGCAGACCCTTGCTACATTTTACCCGGACTATGTCAGGATCCTGCTAACTGTCACCCTCCCTGCATTTTCTCGTTGTGCACTCTTACCAGAGGAACCTTCGCAATTTCTTCTTAAGCACAATTTACTAATTTCAGTAAATTTGCCAAATTTAATAAATTTGGGTGTTTGATAACCATATATATATATGTCATTCATCTTTTCCAAAACTCTCTTTCTTCATACGGACAATAAATAATACTTTTTCTATACACTTGCATATGATTGCTGTAATTTCCATACACAACATAACTTATGTGAAAGCACTTTAAAAACTATGAAACACTCTATACAATTGAGATAAATTATACTTGCGATTTCCAGCATATACTTTGTACCTATTGTTTTTTGGTTCACACCATTATTCTCATCTTTTTGTTTATTTTAATTAATTAATTAATTAATTAATTAATTTTTGAGACAGAGCTAGACTCTGTCTCCCAGGCTGGAGTGCAGGGGCATGATTTTGGTTCACGGCAACCCCTGCCTCCTGGGTTCAAGTGATTCACCTGCCTTCACCTCCCAAGTAGCTGGGATTACAGGTGCCCACCACCATGCCCAGCTAATTTTTGTATTTTTAGTTTTCGCCATGTTGGCCAGGCTAGTCTTGAACGTCCAGCCTTAGGTGATCTGGCCACTTTGGTCTCCCAAAGTGCGGGGATTACAGGGGTAAGCCACTGTGCCTGGCCTATTCTCACCTTTTTAATACCTCCTCTTTTCCCGGTTTACTGAAGCTCTCCCAACTTTTAAGCCCCAGTTGTATGGATATCCTCTAAAAACCCTTATTGATTCAGTCAGAATGAACCTATCTTCTGAAGTTAGTTAGTCCAAAGAACTTACCAAGCCTACCTTGTGGAAAACTTATTTGTGTACGTTTCATACATTTTGATCTTTTTCTAGACTAGACCCTCATTCCTTAAAGATAGAAGAGATGCTCATGTTTACACTTCCCACAGCAGCCAGAGTGCTTTCTTTGTATATAATAGATATTCAACAAATATTTGTTTAATTGAATTATTATTAATTTAAGGTTGAAAAATTGAACCATCTGTTCCCAGAGGCCTCTAATGTCATTCTTTTGAATTGAGATTTGATGTTTTCAAAGGTCTCTTCTAAAACGAATGTTATGGAAAATCAGTAATACATTGTTACCCTGTGACATACTTTCTTTTTTTTTTTTTTTAGACGGAGTTTCGCTCTTGTTATCCAGGCTGGAGTGCAATGGTGCGATCTTGGCTCACCGCAACCTCCGCCTCCTGGGTTCAGGCAATTCTCCTGCCTCAGCCTCCTGGGTAGCTGGGACTACAGGCATGTGCCACCATGCCCAGCTAATTTTTTTTATTTTTAGTAGAGACGGGGTTTCACCATGTTGACCAGGATGGTCTCGATCTTTTGACCTCGTGATCCACCCTCCTCGGCCTCCCAAAGTGCTGGGATTACAGGCTTGAGCCACTGCTCCCAGCCACATACTTTCTTTATTAGAACAAGCCAGTAATCTTGATGTATAAGACCAACTATATGTGCAGTCATTTGTGTATATCACAGTCATGCATCACTCAGTGATGGGATGTATACTGAGAAATTTGTCATTAGGCAGTTTTGATATTGTGTGAACATCATGGAATGTACCTTTATAAACATAGATGAGACAGCCTACTGCACAGCTCGGCTACATGGTATAGACTATTGCTCCTGAGCTACACACCTGTATAGCATGTTACTGTACTAAATACTGTAAACAATCATACGCACTGGTAAGTTTTTGTTTCTTAACAAACCTAAACATAGAAAATGTACAGTAAAAATACAGTATAAAAGCTGTTAAACTGGTACACCTCCATAGGACACTTTTTGTAATGGAGCTTAGGGGCTGGAAGTTGCTCTGGGTGAGTCAGTGAGTGGTAGGTGAAGGCTGAGGACATTGCTGTACACAACTGTAGACTTTATAAACACAGTACCCAGGCTACCGTACACAACTGGAGACTTTATAAACACAGTACACAGGCTATCCTACATGTATAAAAAGTGGTAATAGGTTAATATTATCTTACTGTGACTTCTTCATAAACTTTTAAAAATGTTTGACTCTTTTGTAATAAAACTTAGCTTAAAACGTAAACACGTTGTACAACTGTACAAAACTATTTTATTTATATCCTTATTCTATAAGATTTATTCTATTTTAAAATTTATTTTTCTACTTTAAACTTTTTTAAAAATGAAGACACAAACACACACATTAGCCTAGGCCCACGCAAGGTCAGGGTCATCAATATCACTGTCTTCCACCTCCGCATGTTGTCCCATTGGAAGGTTGCCAGGGTGATAACACGCATGGAGCTGTCATCTCTTACAGCAGGCCCATCAAATACCTCCTGAAGGACTTGCCTGAGGCTGTTTCATGGTTAACTCCTTTTTTAATAAGTAGAAGGGATAAACTCTAAAATAATAATAAAATACACCGTAGAGTATATGTAAAAACTAGCAACATAGTCCATTATTATCATTCTCAAATATTATGTACTGTACATAATTGTTTATATGACAGAGGTGCAGTCGGTTTGTTTACACCAGCATCACCGCGAACATGAGTAATGCATTATGCTATGATGTTAGGATGGCCATGATGACACACTAGGCAACAGCGCCATTACACTCTTATGAGACCGCCGTGGTACATGTGGTCCATTGTTTATCAAAATATTGTTACACAACACATGACCGCACTTTGTATGTATTTGTCTTCACAATAACCCTGTATGGTCGTCAGGGAGGATATTGTCTTTAGCATTTTGCAGATGAAGCAACAGTTTCAGTTTAGTCGTTATTAAGGTAACTCACTTTTTTTTTGGCTCCCAGATCAGTACTTTTTTCACTAACAACACAGGCAAGTGTTGATGAAATAAAAATTTCCAAAATGCTGGGAAAGCTGGCTTTCTTCAAGACCTCAAGTAGGCAATATGCAGCACAGAAATACATAATACTAGTGGAAAACGCATTGAAAGCGGGTAACAATTTGCCAAAAGGAGATGGATGGCAGCTAAAAATAAATACAAATCTTACTTCCAACGATTTTATTAATAAAAAAATATACTTAATACTTGCTCTGTCTGGGGCACAGAGTCAGGCCCTGGGGTACAATGTGACATAGAGGATTCTTTGTACACAAATAAATTACAATTTAGTTAGAGAGACAGACATTTAAAATGTAATAAAAGGAAAATAGATCTTGTGCTATGTATGAAAAATGTTACAGATACTAGGATAATTCATGGAAGGAACTGATCTCTCAGAAGCAATGTAATTTAACAAACATGATCGAGAAGAGATGGACGCTAAGAGGGTTCCCGTCAGAAGTGGGGGCCCTAGGGAGGTAGAAAAGGCAATGAAGGAAATTCTAAGCAAGGGGAATATGGAAAAATATGTGATGTATTTTAGGCACAGTGAAGAAAGTAGAAGTGTCAGGTAGGTAAGTAATAGCAGATGACACTGAAAAAATACCAAAAACACAAATCAAGGAAAATAGAACTCATTTTTCTGGGATAATACGCACTCAGTGAAAATTTTCATGAAGTGTAGGGATCCCAAACCCACAAATTCACAAAACTTTTTACTGAATTTGAAACCCGATTTAGTATGGAAGTGTTTAATACATTTACTAACTAAAATCCACAGTTACATTTTAGGCTATGAAGGGCTGTGCTTTGTGTCACTTATTTGCTCATTCTTATTAAAGAATTGATGGATCTCACAGAGTTTCCCGCACAATGCTGAGTTCTTAACACTTTGAAGAGTCCTTAGTACAAAATTCCTCTGTTTTCTCTAATAATCATCCCAGATGCTTACTTAGTGCTTTCATGTACCCAGGAAAGGCTTGGAGTGTTTTACAAATATTGACTCTTTTTAACCTGTTTTTATTTTTTTAGAGACAAGATGTCACTTTGTCACCTAGGCTGAAGTGCAGTGAAACAATCATATTTCACTGCAGCGTTGAAATCCTGAGCTCAAATGATCCTCCTATCTCAGCTTCCTGAGTGGCTGGGACTATAGGCACTTACTGCCATGCCTTGATAATTAAAAAATATATATATTTATATATGGTTTAAGAGATAGAGTCTTATTATGTTGCCCAGGCTGGTCTTAAACTCCTAGCCTCAAGTGATCTTCCTGCCTTGGCCTGCCAAAGCCCTGGGATTATAGGCAAGAGTCATGGCACCTCACCCAAATACTGGCCCTTAGTCCTCACAGTAACCTTCTGAGGTTGAGGTTGGAAGTATTATTGTTATCCTCATTTTAGAAATGAAGGAACGAGGCACAGAGCAGTGAAGTCACTTCTCAAAGTTACAGAGTTAGGATTCAACCAGGCAAGCTGTAATCTTAGCCAAATATTTTCAGCAACGTCAACTATGTTACACTGGCTCTCAACCAAATATTTTTTTTCTTTTTTTTTTTTAATTGCATTTTAGGTTTTGGGAAAAGAACATGCAAGATAGTTGCATAGGTACACACATGGCAGTGTGATTTGCTGTCTTCCTCCCCTTCACCTATATCTGGCATTTCTCCCCATGCTATCTCTCCCCACCTCCCCACCCCCCGCTGTCCCTCCCCAAATATTTTTAGCAGCAACTTAAAAAAAAAGGTCTTTTAAAGTAAAAGAAAACCTTTTAGTCAGCCTTATATAGGAAATAAAGACAATCTAAACGTTTTCTTTTAAAATATTATGTTTTGACATATTTTAGATAACAAAACTTTGTTTATACCCCTTACAGTGTCTGTGGGCAGATTTTCAGCTGGAGTGATAAAAGTATAGCATGGGGGAAATTTTTTTAATTTTGGCGTTTTACATAAATTACCTGAATATATTTTAAAAGTACAGAGATGGCATCCATCCTCTCTCAGAACCCTCTTGATTTGAGCTTTGAAGTGAGGAAACCTCATTAGCGAGCATTATATGCAGGTGTTTTCGGTGGTATTTACTAAAGAGTCTCCAGCTTCTAAACATTAAGAGAAACTTTTAACATTCAACCATCAGAAGAATAATAAAATGCACAGCAACAGAAACCATATTGACACATCATTTGGAACATACACCAAATGTTGGGACTTTGCAAATCAGTTGTTTTGTTAGACAGTGAAGGCTGAAAGTGCCCAGGTGACAGTTTTCTGCCTGCAAAGTAAAAATCTAAACTGTAAAATCAGCCATGCCCTCCTCATACAGGAAACTGCTCTGACATACCTACCCTTTTCATAGTGTTGTGAAGTCTACGATTGCAGTGTTTAATTCTAGCTTTCTTTTGCCAGAATCTTGGTGAAAGAGATGTTTTTTCTAAATTTAAAAAATTTCAAATATATTAAGAAAAGTATCTTCTGAGCATGAGCCTTAATTTCGCAAAAAAAATAATAATAGTGACAACATACAAAATTATTTCTTTTTGAGGGGTTCTCTCCACGCAAGAGAATGGGAGAATTAATTTCTTTTCTGTTGTGAAATAGAAAAGCAAGTTATCGCACGTTAATATTTTGGAGCAATAGTCTTCCTCAGTTTCAGCCACTGGAGAGCGTATTCAAGTTGAGACATGAAATTCACCATCTACTCCATCATTCCAAAAGCGATTATTGTACAGCTAATATCTTCCAGGAAGAGGTTTAAACCCATAGGAACAGATAATGGTCAGAGATGTTAACAACTCATAGCCTAGTGCAAGAGGAAGTAAACACCAGCTCTCTAATTGAGGTAATGTGCTCAGAGTGTACCTGAGAAAGCGAACTAGATTCTCAGACATTTAACCTGGATCCTAAAGAGAAGTAAGTAAAGGTTCATCAGATGAAGAATAGAAGGGCTTTTCTAGGTGGATAGAGGAAAAGATATTTACAAAGCCAGAAGGTGTGAGGGAACCTCATATTCAGGGGAACTGCGAGAATACATGGGATACAAGAGGAAGGGAAGAGAGGGCAGCCAGAAAAATCAGCAAGACAGAGAAATAACCAAGAGAAATGAGCAAAGCCCAATTTTTAGTAATCTAATATGATATATTAAGAAATGTGGACATTGTTTTGAAAATAATGGGTAACAAACAATTCTATGCAGGAGAGTGACATAACTGTGTTTGCTTTTTTTCTTTTTTCTTCTTTTATTATTATACTTTAAGTTCTGGCATACATGTGCAGAATGTGCAGGTTTGTTACATAGGTATACACGTGCCTTGGTGGTTGGCTGCATCCATCATCCCATCATCTACACTAGGTATTTCTCCTAATGCTATCCCTCCCCTCGCCCCCTACTCCCTGACAGGCACCAATGTGTGATGTTTCCCTCCCTGTGTCCACATGTTCTCATTGTTCAATGCCAACTTATGAGTGAGACCATGCAGTGTTTGCTTTTCTGTTCTTGTATCAGTCTGCTGAGAATGATGGTTTCCAGCTTCAACCATGTCCCTGCAAGGGACATTAACGTATCTTTTTTATGGCTACATAGTATTCCATGGTGTATATGTGCCACATTTGCTTTTTTAAAAGATCTATAGAACAGGGTGAAGCAGTGGGTCTCAGCCAAGGGGAATATTGCCACTCAGGTGACATTTAGTCACAACTGGGGGAAGGGGATGTGCTACTGATGTCCAAGGAGCACAGGGCAGGGATCCTGCTAAGTATCTTCCAATGCAGAGGACAAGCCACCACAACAAGGAATCATCCAACCAAAGATGTCAATTGTGCCGAGGTTGAAAAACTCTGGTGTGGTAGACAGAATACTTCCCCAAAGTGGTCAGGTCCTAATTTCTGGAACTGATAAATACGTTTCCTCATAAGACACAAGGAGTCTGCATATGTGATTAAATTACAGATTTTGAGATGGGGGATTATCCTGCATTGTCCTGGTGGGCTCATTGTAATCACAAGGGTCCTTACAAAAGGCAGGCAGGAGGGTCAAAGGCAGAAAAGCTGACCTGACAACAGAAGCAGAGTTAGTGACGGGGGTGTGGTGATGCTATGCTGCTGCCTTTGAAAAAGGATGAAGAAGCCACCATCCAGGGAACACTGGTGACCTCAGCCAGCCAGAAAGGGCAAAGAAACAGATTTTCCCTGATTCCCTCCAGAGGGAACCAGACCTGCTGACTGACTCCAGTCCAGTGAGGCTGATGTTGAGCTTTTGACCTGCAGGACAGTAAGAAAAGAAATCTGTGTTGTTGTAAGCCACTGAATGTGTGGTAATTTGTTACAGCAGCAATAGAAAACTAATATATGAGGTTTAGAGGATGAATAGGAGAAGCGAATTCTGAAACAAGATACACAGTAAGGAGGTTTAACAGTGAGGAGTAACAATGTTGCCAGACACTTAACTTAGCACTGGAGCTACAACAGTGATCAGTACAGAAAATATTAACAACAGTAATAATTTCTGCTGTCTTCAAGTACATAAGCTACTGAATGGTTTGAGTTTTTGTCATACTCTAGAAAATAATCTCCTGTATAATGCTGATTTCTTTTTTTTTTAAGAGACGGGGTTTCACCATGTTAGCCAGGTTGGTCTCGAACTGCTGACCTCAGGTGATCCGCCTGCCTTGGCCTCCCAAAGTGCTAGGATTACAAGCATGAGCCACCTCCCCCGGCTATGCTGATTTCTTTTCCTCCTCCATCATCTATCAGCCATTTTTTTCTATCCTGAACATAAATTTTTACTTTTGATTTATTAAGATTTATCAACATCTTATACTATGATTTGTTCTTTCCCCCAAATCCAAGGTTATACCAATGTCATAAAAATACTTTCATACACACTGTTTTAATAAACATTATAGTTTTATTATGCTAGATTGATTATTATTTCCAGTTAACCCTTTACCTTGCTTCCTCATAGCAGTTTTGTTAATGCGGTCATTGATGGATTTTTCTCTAGAGGGTAAGACTTCACCACACCGTTGTCAGACCATTTGACCACTTTTAGTCAATTGAATGTGGGTTCCCTTATCTGATCACAGATTTGTGAGTGACAAATAAAATGTTTATTTTTAGGCCAGGCATGATGGTTCACACCTATAAGCTCAGCACTTTGGGAAGCCGAGGTGGGTGGATCACTTGAGGTCAGGAGTTTGAGACCAACCTGGCCAGCCTGGTGAAACTTCGTCTCTACTGAAAATACAAAAGTTAGCTGGACATGGTGATGGGCACCTGTAATCCCAGCTATTCAGGAGACTGAAGCAGGAGAATCACTTGAACCTGGCTGGTAGAAGTTGCAGTGAGTCGAGATTATGCCACTGAACTCTAGCCTGGGTGACAGAGCAAGACTCCATCTCAAAAAAAAAAGTTTATTTTTGGAAGCCGCTGACTGAGACTTTGGGATGATTTCTTATGCAGGAAACCTAAAAAACTTTGACTAAATCTTTTATGTTTTACATTTAGGTCTTTTATCCATGATGCTATCGTTATATGCAAAATTCACATTTAGATAGGTCTGTTTGTTCTTTCTCTTTAGTTTCATTGATCTATCTGTTCTTGCCCCAGTTCAATACTATTTTTATTACTGTGGTATTATAATATGTCTTCATATCTTGGAAATTGAGTTCCCACTTTTAGTCTTTTTTTTTTTTTTCAAAATTATATTAGCTTTCTATGAGTGTTTAAACTTCCAAGTTATATTTAGAATCAGTTTCATATTCCTCCTGAAATTCTTGAGGTTTTAATTATAAATACATTAAATTTATGCATAAGCTTAAGAAAAAGTTAATAACTTTACAATGTTAATATGTCTTCTTTTATCAAGGCCTCATTGGATTAACTTTAGTAATTTTATAAGTTTCTCTGTGAAGGTAGTGTGCTTTCTTTATTGGCTTAATTCCTAGTTATTACATAGATTGATATGTTGAGTGGTATATTATTTTCTATTGTATTTTTAGTTTTTTATTTTACTGTGTAAGACACTGGACTGAAATGTGTGCACTCAGGAAACAAAAACATATTAGCATTCCTATATAGTTTTTTTTTCTCTTTTTAAAAATATTTTAATTTTAAGGCAAGTAGTTCCTAATGGATTAATGACTTAGCTCTGTGCTCATAATAATAGATAATATTTATGAGGCACTGACTTTGTACTATGAATATTTAAGTGCTGTTTAAGTATTATTCACTTAATCCTTGCAGTATCCCAAATGATAAGTATTATTGTTCTCATTTTACAAATGAGAAAGCTGAGGCAGAGAATGGATATATAACTTGCCTAAATTCATACAGATAATGACACAACCAACATTTGAGTGAAGGCAATCTTGTTCTTGTTATACCCCCAATGGATCTTCTTGCCCACTGCACAGATGAAACCAATGTACTGAGACAGCAGTGACGCAGCAGAGAGACAGTTTATTATTGCAAGGCAGTTGAGAGGAAGGATAGGAGATGTTTTTCATATTTGCCTCACCAACAGCTTGGAGCTTAGGGTTTTTAAGTATAATTTAGTGGGCAAGGGGCTAGGGAATGGGTGCTGCTGTTTGGTTGGGGTGAAATAATTGGAGCATCCAAATTGTCTTCTTGTGCTGAGTCAGCTTCTGGGTATGAATCACAGGTCCATGTGGCATCAGTTGGTTTGCCCAAATGTAAAAATCTGAAAAATATCTCAAAAACCAATCTTAGGTTTTTATAATAGTAATGTTATCTATAGGAGCAATTGGGGAAGTTACAAACCTAGTGAGCTCTAGCTACATGACTCCTGAACAGTAAGGAATTAAGAAAAGCAAGCTAGGGAGCAATGGCTGGTTTTCATTTAACTATGTCCACATCTTTGCAGAATTCAGGTCCCTCCAATAACCCTAACCCTGTAGCCTTCCAGTGTTCTTCCAAAGGCAGTTTCTGTCCCCAGATGGTTGAGTTTAAGGAGGGACTATTATCATCCTTGTTTCAAAGTTAAACTGTAAACTAAATTTCTTCCATAGTTACCTTGGCCTACATCCAGAAATGAGTGAGAGCAATTATTAGCTTGTGAGGCTAGAAGCAAGATGGAGTCAGTTACGTTAGATTTTTCTCACCGTTATAATTTTTGCAAAGGTAGTTTCACTCTTAGTCTCTCCATTATATTGTATGTAAAATACATAATTGTAGCTATTAAAAAATATATATATATGTATTTATATATATATTTATATATCAGGGTCATAGTAGGCTCATAAAATGAGTTGGCTTGCTTTTTGATTTTTCTTTTCTTTTTAAGACAGAGTCTCACTCTGTTGCCCAGCCTGGAGTGCAGTGGTACAATCTCAGCTCACTGCAACCTCTGCCTCCCAGATTCAAGTGATTCTCCTGCCTTGGCCTCCAGAATAGCTGGGATTACAGCTGCCACCACACCTAGCTAATTTTCGTATTTTTGTAGAGACAGAGTTTTACCGTGTTGGCCAGGCTGGTCTCCTGACCTCAAGTGATCTACCTGACTCGGCTTCCCAAAGTGCTGGGATTATAAACCTGAGCCACCATGCCAGGCCTGGCTTGCTTTTTAAAAATAAGGATTATATATTTGTCAGTTTTATTTTATTTATTTATTGCTATTATTATTATTATTATTATTATTATTACTTGTAGAGACAGGATCTCATGATGTTGTCCAGGCTGGTCTCAAACTTCTTGCCTCAAGTAATCTTTCTGCCTCAGTCTCACAAAGCACTAGAATTATAGGTATGAACCACCACACCAACCCTGAAAGTTTTATTTATTAATTTTTAGAGGAATTAATATTTTGAGACTAGTGGTGTGGAAAAACACTATTAGTTTTTTAACATCAGGACATTTTGAACGCTTACTTGTGTCCATGTGCCAGGCAAATCGTGATGAAAACCAGTGTAAACAACCAAATGGCTCAGGAAGATGCTCAGCTTCTCTATCAAGCTGGCGAGGGGAGACAAGGGACGGATGAATCTTGCTTTAACATGATCCTTGCCATGAGAAGCTTTCCTCAGCTGAAAGCTACCATGGAGGCTTATTCCAGGATGGCTAATCGAAATTTGTTAAGCAGCATGAGCCGTGAGTTTTCCGGATATGTGGAAAGTGGTTTGAAGACCATCTTGCAGTGTGCCCTGAACCGCACTGCCTTCTTTGCTGAGAGGCTCTACTATGCTATGAAAGGTGCTGGCACAGATGACTCCACCCTGGTCAGGATCGTGGTCGCTTGAAGTGAGATTGATCTTGTACAAATAAAACAAAAGTTCACTCAGATGTATCAGAAGACTGGGCACAATGATTGCAGGTGACACGAGTGGAGATTACTGAAGACTTCTTCTGGCTATTGTGGACCAGTAGGAGGGATTTTTTTTTTATTTTTTAATGAATGAAGCTATTCATAGCTTATCCTTCAGAGCAATGACCTGCATGCAGCAATATCAACCATCAGCTGACCAAAAGAGCTTTCTATCAAGGACCATATCAGGGTAATGTGCTTGGTTTGCACATGTTGCTATTGCCTTAATTCTAATGTTATTTTGTTCTCTACATATAATCAATGTAAAGCCATATCACAATGATAAATTAATATTGCAATGTTTGTAAAGCTTCATTCTTACTAGTTTCATTCTAATCAAGATGTCAAACTGAATAAAAAGTCACAGCAATCTCTAATTCTATATAATAATACTGAATAATTTTTTAGGTTGCTGAAAGCTCTGCCTTCCAGAATCCCTCTAGGTCTGCTTGATAGAGTGGGTAGTATGTCATAACTGTGTACTTTAAAAAAAATTCATCCCTTTACATCTAGAATAATAATTTGCATCTTATTTTGCATAAATTTGTTCTATATTCACAAACACTTTCCACATAGAAAATAGATTAGTATTACTGTAGCACCTTTTAAGAAAGGGTCATATGTTTATATGCTTAAAATAAATAGCCTACTTTTTTTCCAGTTGTTTTCTTTTTTAAAATTGAGTTATGACAAATAAAAAATGCCTAATAAAAGGAAAAATGCTATTAGTTTTTAAAGTTTATCTTGTATATAGCAATTTTACTTAACCGTTTTATTAGAACCACTAATTTAGTCTTTCTCTTGGATTTTGTATGTAGCATCTACAAACAATGGCAGTTTCACAGTCTCATCTTTTCCTTCCCAATTATTATTAGTATTATTTTGAGACAATGTTGAATTCCCAGTTGGTGTCTGGAGAATCAGACAATTGGTTGATGTGAGGAAGAAACCACACACATTTGGTGCCAAAAGTGTCCACGTATAGAAACAGATCATAAGACAAGTAAAGGACATCTCATTTGCTCCCAGTTTTCCTAGGTTTTTTTTTTTTTGAATCAAATAAGTGGAAAACTGTATTAAATGCTTTATCTACATCTATTGAGATAATTAATTGTTCCCCACTATAGTAGTCTACTACTATAATGAATTACATTGATAAAACTTTGATCAGTAAACCTTTCTGGCGTTCCTAGAATAAACCCTACCTATTCACATTGTATTCTTCTTTTTTTTTTTTTGAGTTTTGCTCTTGTTACCCAGGCTGGAGTGCAATGGCTCAATCTCGGCTCACTGCAACCTCTACCTCCTGGGTTCAAGCAATTCTCCTGCCTCAGCCTCCTGAGTAGCTGGGACTACAGGCGCGCACCACCATGTCCATCTAATTTTTGTATTTTTAGTAGAGATGGGGTTTCACCTTGTTGACAAGAATGGTCTTGATCTCTTGAACTCGTGATCCACCTGCCTCGGCCTCCCAAAGTGCTGGGATTATAGGCGTGAGCCACCACACCCAGCAACATTGTATTATTCTTAATATATTTTGAATTTATTTGGCAAATATTTTATTTAGTATTTTCCCATCTGTGTTTAGAAGTGAACTATGTTTCTTTTTCTTTTGTATTGTCCTTATCCGATTTTAATACAGGGTACTACTAATATAAAGTGACATGTACAATCTCTTTCTTATTCTGTATTTTTGTTTGTTTGTTTGTTTGTTTTTGGAAACAAAGTTTCACTCTTGTTGCCCAAGCTGAAGTGCAGTGGTGTGATCTCGCCAATCTCCATCTCCCAAGTTCAAGTGATTCTCCTGCCTCAGCCTCCTGAGTAGCTGGGATTACAGGCATCTGCCACCACGCCTGGCCATTTTTTTGTATTTTTAGTAGAGACAGAGTTTCACCATGTTGGCGAGGCTGGTCTCAAACTCTTGACCTCAGGTGATCTGCTGGCTTTGCCTGAGCCTCCAAAGGTGCTGGGATTACAGACGTGAGCCAGAGCTCCAGGCCTCTTGTCTTTTTCTGGAAGAGCTTTTTTAAGAGGTAGATTATCTACTTTTTAAACTTCCATTTATCAAACTTTAAAAGGCCTTACTTCAACTAAGTATTAGGTACTTAATTACCAAGGGTGAAAAGGAGGGATACCAAAGCTGTGCTATGCCATTCTCTAGAGGAAGCTGATTTAGTCAGTTAAATATTTTCTGTAATTCATCATAAAACAGTGAACTTTAAAGCTTCACAGCATAATTTTTGGGCCATTTTGGAAGAGGATTAAGAACATTAGCACTTCTGTATATTTGCCTCATTTGACGTTGTTTTGATTGTCAACCACTTTCGAAGACAGTTTCCCCCTAAATTCCTGTCGGATTATTAATGCAAAAAATTTAAATAACATGTCAATATAAGCTATGATTGGATGGGCAAATTGAAAGACAAAAAGAGATGAAGTTCCAGAAAGCAATTACTATAAAAGTTAGGTTTCTAGTGAGGGCTGCATTTGTTCCAGGGAGAAGAAATATCAGGCTTACCATTCTTTTCAAAAAAATTTTAAGAAATTAAAAAAATTATTTTTTATTTTTATTTTGAGGCAGTGTCTTGCTCTGTCACATAGGCTGGAGTGCAGCGACACGATCATAGTTCAATGCAGCCTCTAACTCTGAGACTCACCTCACCTCAGTCCTGAGGTGGGAGGATTGCTTGAGCCTGAGAGTTTGAACCTGCATTGAAGTATGTTTAGCCCCCTGAGTAGCTGATGCCATATGCCACGATGCCTGGCTAATTAAAAACAATTTTTTTTTTTTTTTTTTAGAGATGAGGTCTTACTATGCCGCTCAGGCTGATCTCAAACTCCTGGGCTCAAGCAATTCTGTCTCAGCCTCTCAAAGTGCTGGGATTACAAGCCACTGTGCCTGGCTTAATTATTCTTTAAGAATCAGAATTTGTACTTGAGGCAAAGGGGCCACTATTATCTGCATTAATAGAGTCTGAATGTGGAGGAAGTGTTTAGTAAGGAATTCTCCTCAAGAAACAAAAACTGAGAACAGAAATATTACTAATTTCATCTCAGGCAGGGATAATCGTTTTAGACCAAGGCCCAAGAGTTTTGAAATCGTTTTGCGTGCAGATTCATTGTTGCTATTTTTTAGTGATCGCCAGTTCACATCATGAATAGCTGCAAAACTCTTAAGACTGAATGACCCTTGTGCCTGTTTTTAGGGACAGTAAGCCATTTGGAGAAATGGAACCAAGGGACAGAGTAGGAGGTGGCAGCTGACAGGTAGAACAAACACTAAGTTAAGGCCTGGCTGCTACAAAGCAGAACAGGAAACAGAAAGTCTTCTGCCTAAGAATGGACCTGGAGTTTCAAAAAACAGAAATACTTGAATGATGTCATTATGCCACATTATCTACTCTGTGGATGTTCCAAATCAGCTTGATTGTTTTAAGGCATGATTTGAAGCAAGGTAACACTGAAATTGATAGCTGTGCAATGACAGCAGCAGATGGACCTTGCTAGCATGAAGCAATCAAAGGTGTGAAAAGTTTAAGCAAAATACTCAATCCCGAGCTTGACAGACCATATAGAAGCAGGTTATATCATTAACTAAAGGTCAGATATAAATATAGTGAGCTCATTTAAGACAGCTGGGCACACTAGCCTTCTCAATCATATTTACACACCTGGGAGATAACTCGTCAGCTCTATGTGTATTTATCCCTACCTATCTAACAGCACAGGTACAACTTTCAGGAGGTGACTAAATCTAGTCTATTGTATAATGTCTCAATAAGAACACAGTAGTTATAATGTCATAAATGGATTTATATGCCTTTTTTTTTTTTTTTTTTTTTTTGAGAGGGAGTCTTGCTCTGTCATCCAGGCTGGAGTGCCGTGGCTCGATTTTGGCTCACTGTAACCTCTACCTCCCACATTCCAGCAATTCTTCTGCCTCAGCCTCCAGAGTAGCTGGGACTACAGGTGCATGCCACTAGGCCCAGTTAGTTTTTTTTTTTAATGTTTTATTTTTTAGTAGAGACGGAGTTTCACCATATTGGCCAGGCTGGTCTCCAACTCCTGACCTCATGATCTGCCTGCCTCGGCCTCCCAAAGTGCTGGGATTACCGGCGTGAGCCACCAAGCTGGGCTGGATTTATGTTTCTGTGAAACAGAAGGTCAGTTTCAGCAGCCAAATAAAAGATCACTCACTTCTTGCCCAAAGTTTTAGTCACCTACCAAAATCAACAGTAAAACTCGATTGTATAAAATTTGTACAAGTCTTGAAACCCATTTCTTTTAAAGACAAGAATTATATTTTGAACGTGTTCATCTTATGCAGATGGGGTTCATAGTTTATACATTAAACCTCAACAAAAGTTCCTTGGCATTTTTTATATAATTATTATTGGCTTGTAACGAATTTGAACTACTGATCAGTCACAACAGGTTCTATTTTGATTTTTTCATCTCTTAGACTTGAAAGGCTTATCAGATCTAAACCTATCCAGCATTTAAAATTCAAGACTTTTTGCGTACTTGCTAAATACCAACACTTAGTTTTTTTTCTTTTCCCCTGGTTTCATTTGTGAAGCAATTGGAAAAGGCTAAGGGAGGTGTGTGTGTCTGCATGTGCGTACATGGACATGTTTTATAGTCCTTCCGGGATAAGCACTCACCTTTACAAAATATTGTAATTTCGATTAGCAAAGCTGAGAAACATGCCATTCTTTTCATTTATTAATGCTGCACAAGGGTATCCTTAGCCGTATCCTAGATGCTGGCTGGAATTACTTCTATCTTTGATGTGGAAGTTCACGTCTGTAGACATTTATGTGACAGCTTGATTATAAAAGGTCTTCATTAATTCCTCAGCACATGCATGTTAGAACTTGATTCTGAGGTTGAGTACTACTGTGAAAGGGATTAGCACTGCATATTGGAAATTCAAAACTCCCCCTAAGAAAACAGTTGAGCATAACTTCAGCTCAGACTGAAAAGGCCAAGGCAGTTACAGAAACATATTTGCAGAGATTCCAGATATGAAAATAATTCTGTAGAAATTTCACCTTTCAAGCTATGTAAGAAGTTGAATTGTTTTATAAAAGGACAGTCAACAATGTTCTTCAGGATAGCCTGGATTTAATATCTCATTTTAGAGAAAGTAGGAATATTTCAAAGAAAGGAAAACACTACTCAGATGATTTCTGATTACCAAAAGGATGCATAATGGGAGGAAGTCCGCACTGAATTCTTTGCATGATAACATAGTAACCTTTGAAATGTATTCTTCAGAGAAACAATTCTAGAAGAGGGGAAAACAAAAAAATGTACCTCACACAGAAGTTGGAATCTGATAGAGTCATGAGATTACACGTGTCAGCCACTGCACCTGGCCAAAGCTCGAGTCTTAAATGGCTTTATCGGTCAGTTCTGTCAAACATTTAAGAAAGAAAGAATGCAAATCTTACATACAGTTTCACATAAAATGAAAAAGGAGGCAATAATTTCCAACGTTTTCTATGAGGTCTGTGTCAGGCTTAGGATTTGATTTTACCCTAGTTACAAGCTATTATCTAGTATGTTACTGTTTCATAGAGTCTGACAGAAGACATGAGACTCAACCTCATGAACATATCTGTGTCTATTCACTTTGTTCTCCAGTCCCACAGGGGAGACCCAAAGGGTCCAGATGGATGCCAGTACATGCAATGTACTACATGACAGGATTGCTATTCTGTACTTTAAAAATCCACCAACTTGTATCTATCTAGTGATAAGGAAACTTGATGGAGAATTAGGAAACATGATTTTGGTTTTAGTTTAGCTATTGATGCATTCTCACCTAAGGACCAGCCATCTGTGTTTTGCGGTCTCAGGTTCATTATTCGTGAAATCAGAAGATTTGGACAAAGGAATTTTCCATTCCTCTCATCTCCAACTCTAAGAAGAGTTTAATTCATGTCGTATAAATGTGAATTAAGGAGGTTTGATAAAGATAGCCTTAAATTATTTTATGTACCAGAACTCCTTCCATCAGCATTTGCCCTGAAAATATCAATTCTTCCCCACCCAATGATTCATACATAATCCATGGATCTTAAACTTCCTGACACTTTTACTTAGTGTTTCAGATTTGTTCTTCTCATTCTATAGCTTTCTTTTCATATCCATTTAAAAACTACCCTGATGGGGGCCCAAAGTGGCTCCGGCCGGATGTCGTGGCGCTTGCGAAGGTGAGGCCATGAGTTCAAGGCCAACCTGAGCAGCCTTACAAGCTCTCATTGATTGGCAAAAAAAAAAAAAAAACAAAAAAACCTACCCTGATGATGAGAAAACATCTAATAAATAATCCTGAGTATTTATATGGGTATGCAAATGTCTAGCAAGTATGGAGATACATGTACACATGAATATGTATATGTATGTGCATATATATGTGTTTATGTGCATGTATATACACTGATAAATAATACTAGTACAATAGCATTACTTTTTTTTTTCAATTTAATGTGTAACTCTGGTCTTTAAAAAGCTGACATTTTCAGCCAGGTGCAGTGGCTCACGCCTGTAATCCCAGCACTTTGGGAGACCAAGACTGGTGGATCACTAGGTCAGTAGTTCAAGACCAGACTGACCAACATGGTGAATCTCCATCTCTACTAAAAGTACAAAAATAGCTGGGCATGGTGGTACCTTCCTGTAATCCCAGCTAGTTGGGAGGCTGAGGCAGAAAAATTGCTTGAACTGGGACCCGGGAGGTGGAGGTTGCAGTGCACCAAGATTGTGCCACTGCACTTCAGCCTGGGCTACAGAGTGAGACTGTGTCTCAAAAAAAAAAAAAAAAAAAAAAGCTGAAATTTAGTTCCTAGCTACTTTTGCTACTATTAGAACAGTGTCACCAGGTTACAGAGGAACATTGGTCATAGGCATCAAGCTAACAATCTGTATTTTCTTCTAAAATTTAGATTTTCTAATCATGAATTATTCTGAACATTGACAATAAAAAGTGGTGTTTAGCTAACCAGAATCCAATGGAATCAAATACATATTTTTTACTTAAACCTTAATATCTAAAGTTTAAGGAAACAAATGGCTTTTGTCTAATTCAAGATTTTTATTACTAGTTTATTTAATCCAGTTCAGACATTATTTATTGAATACACTGTAGAGTTAAGTCTACTGGACTCCAGCTTGAAACCAAAAGATATCTTTCCCGTAATTATTTTGAAACTTTGTCCTCATGCATTTTTAAAATTGTGTTCCATGGAATATTTGAAAATAATATTAAAAAAGAAATACAAAAAATTGGGTTCAATTTTTAAAAAAATAAAGTGGTTTCCTCTATGTGAACTTCTAAGGATCTTCATCCACTATGGCTCATTGTGGACTTCCAAGGGAAAGTATGGAACACCGTTTCCCAAATCTATGAAATTTATTGATCCCTGAAATTTATTTCAAAAAACACACCCTGGAAATGCCATTTGAGGCTTCTCAGCATTAAGCCTTGTGATTATTTTACAGAAGTCACAGAAAGTCTGCCTAAATTTTACAAAGCCCTTAATTTGCCCTTTCCCGTATTGATCAATGATGGCATTGTGTTGCTTTGACTCCCCTGTACTTTTTTCTCATTCAGCTAGATAAGCTAGGGAGACATAAGGCTGTGGAGGACAGAACACTGGACCTACTTAACAGGAGCTTGAAGCCACAGAGGGACAGGCGGTTAAGTGGCTGAGCAGGCAGATCTTTAGACAGGCCAAGAAATGGGCAGACTCAAGGCTAGTGGTGAATGCCAGCTGTCAATGCAGACTCTTCCAGGAAGAAATTCAAGACAAGTGAGTCAAAAAGGCAGGGGAAGCTTAATTAAGTTAGGACTGAAATTACAGAGTTTGAGTCTTGGTGCTTTGCCACAGGTAGGAACTGAGTCTTAATTCTGCTGGATACTTGATACGAACACCTCTTTATTTTCTAAGTCTGGTGTCTCAGATTGTCTTTCACCTGTTTCATCCAGGTAAAATTATTTTGACTTTAAAAGACAAGGGTCTTTAAGGCAATCTGCCTATGTGGGCAATACTATATCTTTTAAGTAGATTTTGGGCTCTGATTGAGTCATCTGTAGAATGAAGAAGGGTGGATTCCTGGGGTCTTTGAACTGTGAATCCAGGCCTTAACTTCTCTCTATCCTACATAGCATCTTTTTCTAATGGAAGGCTGTTTCATTTACATTGAAAATCTGTTGTTTAGTGTAGTCACTTTCACCAATTATTGCAGCTAGATCTTCTGAATAACCTTCAGCAGCTTCTCCATCAGCGATTGCTGTTTCACCTTGCACTGTTACGTTATACACATGGCCTTTTCTCTCAAACTTCATGAACCAGCAACCTCCACTAGCTTCCGACTTTTCTTCTGCAGTTTCATTACCTTTCTGAGCCTTCACAAAGTTGGCTTAGGATGTGTCTCAGGCTTAGACTTTGATTTAAGGGACTACTGGGGCTGGTTTGATCTATTCAGACCACTCAGACTTTCTCTAGATCAGCAATAAGGCTGTTTTACTTTCTGATAATTTGTGTGCTCACTAGAGTGGTACTTCTTTTTTTTTTTTTTTTTTTTTCTTTTGAGACAGAGCCTGGCTCTGTCACCCAGGCTATAGTGCAGTGGCACAATCTCAGCTCACTGCAATCTCCATCTCCTGGGTTCAAGCAATTCTCCTGCCTCAGCCTCCCGAGTAGCTGGGACTACAGGCGTGTGCTACCATGCCCAGGTAATTGTTTCGTATTTTTAGTAGAGACGGGGTTTTACCATATTGTCCATGATGGTCGCGATCTCCTGACCTTGTGATCCGTCTGCCTTGGCCTCCCAAAGTGCTGGGATTACAGGTGTGAGCCACCGTGCCTGGCCTAGAGTGGTATTTTTAATTTCTTTCAAGAACTTTTCATTTGCATTCACATGTCTATTTGGTTCAAGAGGCCTAGCTTTTGGCCTATCTCTGTTTTCAACATGCCTTTCTCACTAAGCTTAATCATTTCTAGCTTTTGATTTAAGTTAAGAGGCATGTGACTCTTTCACTTGAACACTTACCGGCCACTGCAGGGTTACTTATTTGCCTAATTTCAATGTTTTTTTCTTAAGGAATTGGAAAGCCCAAGGAGAGGGAGAGAGATTGGGGAATGGCCAGTGCGTAGAGCAGTTAGAACACACACAACATTTATTAAGTTTGTTGTCTTATAGGTGCACAACTTGTGGAACCCCAAAACAATTACAGTAGTGACATTAAAGATCACTGGCCACAGATCACCATAACAGATACAATAGCCATAAAAAGTCTGAAATATTGGCCAGGCACAGTGGCCCACGCCTGTAATCCCAGCACTTTGGGAGGCCAAGGAGGGCAGATCACCTGAGGTCGAGAGTTTGAGACCAACCTGACCAACATGGAGAAACCCTGTCTCTACTAAAAATACAAAAATTGGCCAGGCATGG
Source organism: Saguinus oedipus (assembly GCA_031835075.1). Lineage (NCBI taxonomy): Eukaryota > Metazoa > Chordata > Mammalia > Primates > Cebidae > Saguinus > Saguinus oedipus. The sequence continues at coordinate 12,495,914 of CM063171.1, forward strand.
TGACGCATGCCTATAATCCCAGGTACTCAGAGGCTGAAGCAGGAGAATCGCTTAAAGCTGGGAGGAGGAGGTTGTGGTGAGCCGATATAGCACCACTGCACTCCAGCCTGGGCAACAAGAGTGAGACTCCATCTCAGAAAGAAGAAAAAACTGAAATATTGTCAGAATAACCAAAATATGACATAAATTGAGCCATGCCATTGGAAAGATGGCATTGATAGATTTGCTTCATGCAGGGTGGCTACCAAGCCAATTTGTAAAAAACACAATATTTATCCAGGTGTGGTGGTGCATGCCTGTAGTTTCAGCTAGTCCAGAGGCTGTGTCAGGAGGATCACGTTAGCCCAGCAGTTTGAGGCTTCAGTAAGCTATGAGTGCACCACTGCAATCCAGCCTGAGTGACAGAATGAGACGTTGTCTCTGAAAAAAGGAATAAAAAGAAGGAGAACGCATTATCTTTGAAGCACAATAAAGCAAAGCACAAAAATGTAGGCCTTTACTATACATAATATTATGTTTGGTTTTAAGCTATACAAATCCTGATGAACAGTGGCTTAAACACAGAAAGTGATAATTTTTCTCATGTACGCAGCAGGGTACAGATAGGTAGTCCAGGGCTTCTGTCGCTGAAGCTCTGGAAAGTTATCAAGAATTCAAACTCCTTTTACTTCTCTACTCTGCCCTCCTCAGGGTGTTGCTGCCTTTGTGCTTGTTATGGTTTGAATGTTTGTGTACCCCCCCGCAACATTTTTTTTTGAGACGGAGTCTTTGTTGCCCAGTCTGGAGTGCAGGGGGGCAATCTTGGCTCACTGCAAACTCTGCCTCCCAGGTTCAAGCAATTCTCCTGCCTCAGTCTCCCAAGTAGCTGGGATTACAGGTGGCCACCACTGTGCTCAGCTAATTTTTGTATTTTTAATAGAGAAGGGGTTTCACCATCTTGGCCAGGCTGGTCTTGAACTCCTGAACTCGTCATCAATCCACCTCAGCCTCCCAAAGTGTTGGGATTACCATTTTTATGTTTGAATTTAATCTCCAATATGATAACATTGACAGGTGAGGCCTTTGGGAGGTTATAAGCTCATGAGGGCTCTGCCCTTATAAATGGGCATGGTGCCATTGTAAAAGGGGCCTGAAGGAGGCTCTTTGCCCTTTTGCCATATGAGAACACATAGATGGTGACATTGATGAGGAATGGGTCCTCATCACACATGGAATCTGCTGGTGGTTGATCTCGAACTTCCTAGCCTCCAGAACTGTGACCAATATATTTCTGTGGTTTATAAATTGCTCAGTCTAGCATATTTTGTTATTCCAGTCCTCATGGACTAAGACAGTGCTCACATTTGCAAGATGGCTGCCACCTCTCCAGGCCTTCTATTCCCATTCCAGGCAGAAAGACAGGGATAGGTACGTAACTGTTTCCCACAAGACTCTGTCTTAACTTGAGCAGGATGCTGGCCCTAGACATGTCTGTCTGTATCTTATTACCCAAACTGGCAACATAGTGTCCCTTAGTTGCAAAGGCATTTGAGAAAGTGAATATATCTACATATTACATATTAAGCTGGGAATGTTGATAATAACCTCCAACCAAATTGGAGTTCTGCTAGCTAGGAGGAAGGGGAGAAGCGATAGTGGCAAGTGAAAGAAGTTTCTGCCATATTCTTACTGTAGAAAAACCATGAAATGCAAAGAAGCATCTTTTGATTCTTTTTTTTTTTTTTCATTTATCTCTTTACTCAGCCTTTTCCCACTTTCTTCTGGTCAATCCCTTATTTCAAAATAGAGCCTTTCCTGTCCTTCCCTCAGATAGTTAAAGCAACTTTCAAACTATGTCCTTAAATGAACTATGTTCTAGCTTTCTGATACAAATAACTTGCAGAAGACATTTTTTTCCTAAAATCCTTTAATATCTTTAAGAAAAAAAATGTAAATAAGATTTCAGGCCAGAAATTGAAAACGGTTTTATGACAGGCTGTCAGCATTTCACTTGGGTCCCAAAACTGGCCATTTCCTGTCTTAAAGCCCTATGCTTCTCTCGTCACTGCCCTGTAAGCCGGCAAGTGGAGACATACTCAGTAGATGTCACAAAGGCAGCAGCCTCCCGCTCCTAAGTGCATGGATTTTTGTTCATGTCTCTAGACACTGATTGCAGGACCTGGCCCTGTTCATCATTGTCATAATCACCATGGGTTATTTTTATTTTCTTGAGTGCCTACAGGGGGCACTGTACTCTGCATGATGTTTCCTGTTCTACTTTTGCTTCTGAACCATTAGCTGTTTTGGTCACACTGGGCTTATCTCTGATTGCAAACACTATGGTCCACTGCTGTCAGCTACCTAAAGTTAAAGCTTTTTATACTGTGAAGATCTCCTTAAGGAATCTGATGAAAAAGTGTGGTACTACCACTTTTTGGCTATGTGTTTTCATTATTCATAGATTTGCACAACACGCCTATTTATAGGTATTCTTTTCTTTATTATGCAGCTCAGCGATGACATTGCTGAGTTCAAGCTTTGCCGGAACCATCAAGATTTGAAGGAAAAGGAGTCTATAGGCATCAGTCCTGGGAAGAGTACAAAATTCTTTATATTTAAATCCTAAGTTATCTCTCTGAAGGAATAATTAGTACAAACGCTTTGTAGACGAAGCAGCTGATGCTAAAAGAGATTAGATTATTTGCCTAGACTGGGCATGGTGGTTTGTGGTTGTAATCACAGCACTTTGGGAGGCTGAAGTGGGAGGATTGCTGAGTAACATAGCCAGACCCTGTCTCTACAGAAAAAAGGAAAGAGACAGGTGGGAAGGGGAGGGGAGCAGGGTGGGGAGGGGGAGCTGGGCACAGTTCCATGCATCTGTAGTCCTAGCTACTCCACAGGCTGAGGCTGCGGTGGTGGGAGGATCGCTTGAGCCCAGGAGATTGACACTGCAGTAAGCTATGACTGCACCACTGCACTCCAGCCTGGGTAACAGAGTAAGGCCCACTCTCAAAAAAAAGGAAAAAATGAAAAGTTTAAAGTGACACAGATGATAAAAGATTAAAACTAAAATTGAACTTGGGTCCTAATCTAATTATCTTTTAACCGCAGTATACTATGCTTTAATAAATGTTCTAGTATTTCGCAAAGAGACCATATAACCCAACCCTCATTTGTGAGCCTGGTTAAACATAAAGTATCCTGAAGAACGCATACCTTTTATTGCTATCAGTTGTTACTGTGCATGAGAAAGAATAGGTCCTTTCACAAGGTAAATGAAGGTACTTAAAAAGTCTAGCAGAATTCACGAATCAGGTATTTTATTTTCTTCAAAGTATATTATGTACTATGTTCTTTTAATATAGTGGAACTAAAATTACACTCTATTCTTGTTCAACATGGTTTATTTGCCCTGAACATGTTTACAACTTTGTTCTGCTTACTTACTTTATAAGTTAGTTCTCCATCATATTGATAGTTTTTCTAATAGTTTATTCTTCCTCTTAGCCCTTTGTTTTAGTAGCAATTTCGAGTGCGATGCTTTATTTGACCGTGCTTTCTTACTTTTGTTCAAGGGCTTTCATAATTTTCATATGCATTCACATCAGCCTCATTCTCCTCTTGCATTATTTCTGAGTGCTACTAACTGCACATTTCCTGAGTTTGTTTTAGAATCCTCTATCTTCCTCTGTGTTTTACAATTGCAGATGGCTTTTTTTTTTTTGTAGCATGCTTATTTTCTCAGTCTTTACTTCTCTTTTTTTTTGAGACGGAGTTTCGCTCTTGTTACCCAGGCTGGAGTTCAATGGCGCAATCTCGGCTCACCGCAACCTCTGCCTCCTGGGTTCAGGCAATTCTGCCTCAGCCTCCTGAGTAGCTGGGACTACAGGCACGTGCCACCATGCCCAGCTAATTTTTGTATTTTTTTAAATAGAGATGGGGTTTTGCCACGTTGACATGGATGGTCTCGATCTCTTGACCTCGTGATCCACCCGCCTCAGCCTCCCAAAGTGCTGGGATTACAGGCTTGAGTCACCACACCCGGCCCGCTTCTGAAAGCTTGATGTTCATACTCACTTAAATAACAATTATCCAAGAACTTGAAAATTTGCAAATTGTGATTACTATTGAATATAACTGTGACTTCTATTTCATAGATACCAAAGTTTTCCTTATTTCTAATAATTACATCCATAATGGTTTTCAACTTTATTACAATTTTACAAAGGAATCTAGAATATCTTTAGTGTATATTCATTTCTTTCTTTCTTTCTTTTTGAGATGGAGTCTCGCTCCGTCGCCTGGGCTGGAGTGCAGTGGCACCATCTCCACTCACTGCAACCTCTGTCTCCTGAGTTCAAGTGATTCTCCTGCCTCAGGAGTAGCTGGGATTACAGGCGCCCACCACCACGCCTAGCTAATTTTTTGATTTTTAGTAGAGATGGGGTTTCACCACGTTGGTCAGGCTGGTCTCAAACTCCTGACCTTGTGATTCACCCTCCTCGGCCTCCCAACGTGCTGGGATTATAGGCATGAGCAACCACGCCCAGCCCTTGTTCTTTTTCTTTATAGAATTTGTTGTACAGAAGCTGATCTTTCTTTTAACTAGTCTCAGTCATTGAAAGTATTTATGCTTTATGTTAACAACTAAAGCCCAAATAGGTTGCATTAGTCTCTTCTTCTTATCCCATACTCTCTGGCCTTTAATACACATTTCCTACCTGGTAACATGAGATCCACCTCACGTTTGCAGCTTTTCCAAGCTTTTCTCATTAGCCTCATACCATCTTGACATTCAGGCATTGACTTTGTTAATAACAAATACTTACTAATGTAATAATTTGGCACATATACTTTCCTACAATTATATGAACAATTATATGGCTAGTAGAAAAAAAATGGTCAGCTGTGTAATTTAATCTGATGGAGACGAAAATTAAATAGAAAAACATCTAAAAGTGCTTTTGAAATAAATAGATCAAGTGAAGGAAAGCAGGCTCACTTTAAAAGACAAAGAAAGAAAACAAAGAATGAAATATGTAAAGATATAATAAAACAACAATAACTGTCTATAAAATACATGGAATTGAACATCAGGTTCTTTGCAGATTTTTAAATCACAGAATCATGATAAGGTTTTCACCTATCTGAAAGAAAAGCAGTAAGCATTAGAATGATCATCAATAAAGAAATGAGCCTCACTCATTCAGCCTGTCTGTATCATAATAATAGGTAAGACAAGGACCCGAAAATGCAAGCCTAGTGTGAGCATAGAAAGAGGCAGCACTGTGGGCCAGCCTGGGTGAGGAGAACTTTGGAGTCAAAGGAGGACAAAGGAAAAACAGGGGCTTAGGTTGGGTATAATTATATAAATCTGAGCATGCGTGTTTAAGGTATTCTGGGGTAAAGCAGTCTCATTCCTTTTGCTGCTGATTCTGGTCCTGAGACTATAATTAATACAGCAAATAGTTGAAAATGACATTATATTACAGGCTCTTTTTATTAGTCAACATGTATGTAGCTCATACATGATGGGGGGGGCTTGCTGAGAAGATAGTTTATACATAGAAATAAGTAAATACATACAGTTGATCTGTTTGGCCAAAACTTTGGAAATCCTTGCCCTCGTGTTAGGAAGTGACTGGAAGGGGGAAAGGTGCTCAAAAGCTAGTTTGAGTGTGAGCACTTCAGAAGTCAATCTGAGAGAAGTCACCTCCACACCCTGTATGCTCCTGGGGATGCCATCACTGCCTTTGAATGGCTGGCCTTGGCTGTAGATGTTGGAATGTGTGTCATTGATCCTTTTCATAATCTTTGCGTTACACATTGCCTCCATCCAAGGACTCCCCTCCTCAAACCTCAGGAGCCAATGGTCCATGGCCCGCTTGCTCACCAATAGTTATTTCCTAAGTTGAAAAGAATAGGGTCAAATCCATAGGTTCAATCTGCCATGTGGAAACTTCCTTCAGTTAGTACATCTGTCAGGATCAGCCAGGACTCTTGCTTTTGGGGCTCCAAACCCCTGCCTACACTGAATGCTGTAAACTTGAGGACAGATAGGTATGGAAATAATATCTGTGACAGAGTCAGGAAAAGAGGAGGGAAAATTTTGATTCCAATGAAAGGCTTACTTCTCTCACCTGCAGCCAAGTAAGACTTGACTATTTCACCTTCCACCATGATTGCTAGTTTCCCGAGGCCTCTGTAGCCATGTGGAACTGAGTCAATTAAACCTCTTTCCCTTACAAATTACTCAGTCTTGGGCATGCCTTCATGGCAGCAAGAAAACAGACTAATACAAACAGCTTCACCTCTTGCTGACTCATCTCCTCCCATCCCCTGCCCCATGTCACCTCTACAGATCCCCAATGTTTTCATGTTACCTACTCATTGTTCATTGTTCTCTCCCCCTAAGAAAAGCTGCTTTTCTCCAACATCCAATTGTTTCTTATATTCTCTCCATCGTTGCCACTCCGCTCTGCTCCTCTGCCAGTGCAGCTTGGGGTTTTCATGGGTACAGAATGGGGGCAATGACAGGCAGGGTGGTTTTGGAAAAGGCAACATTTGGGTGGGAAATTAGGCATGTGTGTTCTCATTTAAGGCCATAGGTCTAGACTTAAGAGTGGACCTTTTCTACCTAGTATTTCTCTGACTCCTGTCTGTATTGCTTCCTTTTTAATTTTTATTCATTCATTTATTTATTTGTTTTGAGACAGAGCCTCACTCTATCGCCCAGGTTAGAATGCAGTGGTGCAAACTCAGCTCACTGAAACGTCTACCTCCTGGGTTCGAGCGATTCTTGTCTCAGCCTTCTGAGTAGCTAGGACTATAGGCCTGTGCCACCTTGCTCGGTTAATTTTTGTATTTTTAGTAGAGATGGGGTTTTACCATGTTATCCAGGCTGGTCTGAACTCCTGGCCTCAAGTAATCTGCCTGCCTTGGCTTCCCAAAGTGCTGGGATAAAAAGCATGAGTTTTTTATTCTTTATAACTACCTTATGAGATAGGCATTACTTCCATGTTATGACTAAGTAATACTGTCATCCTTGAATCTACTCCGATCATCTTCACCTACTGCCTATGCTAAACTGATCCAGCTTCACCAGCTCCATGCAGGGTCTGCCCAGCTAGTTCCAGCTCTTCCTTCCCCATAGTGTACACTGGTAGCATATAGAGCACGATTCATAGGTTTTGCTCTTCCTCTGACTTTGTAATGGTTCCTAAAAGCATTGAGTCCTTATTATCCTTTTTTATACTGCCTGATTTTGTGCTTCTCTCTCACCACATTGGGTGATCCTGAAAGGTCAGTGATGTGCCTTATTTATTTTGGTATGTACAGAGATTAATACTAGCAGTTATTCAAAATGAAAGTATTAAACCAACTACAAATGAAGGAGGATTCCAACAGAAACAAAAAAGTATTTTATTAATATAGAATGTAGAAATATATTTCTTGAATTTGACATATGATTAATACATTTTGGTAAATCATTTCCTCTAATATACCTCATCAGCAATCCAATTTAACGCATTATTGAATTGCAGCTTTTTATGCCAGATCCAAATTTGACTTCTGGTAAGACCAGTGTCTTAACTGACTTTGCAGTGATATAGTCAGTAACCAAAGGTGGGAAGAAATGATCAGGGTCTGCCAGGAAGAGCCAAGTTGATTTCTCTGTTACCTCTTGGAATTTTGTTTTATACTTCATATATTACAGAAAAACTCCAAACTGGCGTGGATATGCGTTTTTCTTTTCATCACTTCAATGTCAAGTCGTGATTTTTATTGTAGTTTATGACTAGAAATGGAATTGGTTATTGCTATGCACCTCAAATACATTACATCATTTATCTAATCATGGTAACCAGCATGTGTAGATTACAGTTTCCCAGGCACTTCTGTTTTCACAAGACTGGACTATGGCTGTCTTCCTATTGTGTATCCCAGCAGCAAGTCTTGTTACAGAACCAAGCTGGAGTCCTCCAGTCCAGCGCAGTAACACCAGGTGTCCACACCATGGTTTGCATCAGTAGAAAGGAAGGTGTTGATTTGTAGGGCAGCAAACAACGAGGACCAGACCTCTCATGCTTAAGTCCCAGCTTCGCTGATGGATTGAAGGTAAGAGTTGTTAAAGGCAGGGGTAAATTTCAGAAAGCAGAGGTTATAGGCAACATGGTGTATCAATATATACACATTGGTTTTGGCTTAAAAAAGTAGTGTAACTTTAATGGAGAGAGGGCTTACATGACATAAACAAATTCAAAGATTTTCTGATTTGCAATTAGGTAAGTAAGATAAACCTTGTTTCAAAACTTGGGGTTAGCAGAATCCAATGTTAGCTCTGGCTCATGGATGTGACTTCCTCCTGGCCCCTCAGAATGAAATTTAAAACAAAGAACAGTGGTCAGAATTCAGTCTTCAGTTCCTTCTTACCTGAGGTCTACATGCCAGTAGATTCATTTGATGGAGGGTCTGGGTTTCTGAAAAACAAGTCAGAGACATATGTTAAGATGCTATCTTTAGTTTCTATAGGAGAACCAAGCATCCTGTGGTTGAAGTTTTCTTGGCTGTTGTTTTAGGTAACTACTACTTTCTTGCTTTTCAAGTTGCTTATTTATTTCTCAGGGCTAGCTAGGCACCTGGAATTTCCCTTGAAGGAACTCACGATTTCCCTTTATTTCCATGCTTGGGTGTGGAGAGGTGCAGGTTCCTAAGAGAAGGTGAAGGGGGAGGATCTCTGCTCCATTTCAGTTTAGAGCCTGACTTATAATGCCTGATTCAACAAATATTCACTTAATCACAAAATGAATGAAAGCACAATCATATTTGATGCTCACCTTATTCCTGTTAGATGAGGGAAGATTAATTCGGGATTATGGTACAAGATCACAGAGAGGATAAGCAACAGCACTAAGATTTAAACCAGATCTTCTGACTGGAGAGCCATAATCTTTTCCACCGCTCCAGCCTGCTGCTTCTATTAAAGTTGTACACGTTTTTAGAGCTGATCTGTCACATCACGTTTGTTCAGAATATTTTATGATAAATACTTCATACTTTAGCACTTTTATGATGTTTAGAACCATAAGACAGACTTAAACTTCCTCAGCACAAAAACACCAGAAAGGCCCATTGAGAAATCTGCTGCAAATTTTAATGTGCATCTGCAGAGGATTAGGGTCCCCATAAACATTCTGGGGCATTCCCCAGGGAGTTTCGTGGAAGACTATTTCCCAAAGCTATTCAGAAGTTCCACGAAGTTAGGAACATTTTTGTGCTGCTTAGGCAAGTATGTTATATGCAGGCTCTGATTTCTCAAGTCCAAGGAAGGGAAATGTTGGTGACAGAAACTTACTCTGGGGACTTCATCTAGAGAAAGCAAGCTCACTTATCACAAACAAACCATTTCTAAGAGAGCAACAATTTTGTTGACTACAGTTAAAGACTGAAACCTGAAGTTCCCAAGTGCAATTTCAGTTTTCCAAAAGACAGTTTTATTCTTTTTCAGAAATGCCTTCGTGATTTTTTTTGTTTTGTTTTGTTTTGCTTAGAAGGACTCCTTAGTGTGCCTCTTTCCTCAACATGAAGAAGGAAAAGAACAAGCAAGTGAATGATCCTCTGATGGCCTTGAGGCAGTGGATTGAGAATGTCTCTTAAGTACAAGGAGGTATTCTAGGTAAGACTGGTAAAGACTTTTTAAATCAGGCTCAAACACTCCTCAAACACTGACACAGTCAGATTGATTGAGATTAAATGTCTTTTTTCCCTAAAGAATGTCTATTTTCTCTACTGCTTTTATAAAATCCCTCGAAAAGTGCTGAAATCCCTGCAATAAAACGTTAATCTCTTTCATGAAGAATTGGATGAAATTTACTTACAGCAGACAATCTTGGATTCTGTTATGTTTACTACACAAATTTTTTTCTTTTGACAACTACTGCTTTAAAACTCATGCTATTAGGTTTCAGGATACATATATTATAATATATATGCATATGTTATATATTATAATGCATATATTGTATAGCATATATATTATATTATATGTCTGTATATTATAATATATATACCTATATGTATATATATTTGTTGCATGTTTTTTTGACAGAGGAAATAGAAATTTAGTACCAGGGCCAGAAATTACATCAATATCACAGAACATTTTTATACTGTTTTGGCTACTTTGTATCTTTCATAGGACATACATGCCTCAAATACATGTAACTTTTTAGAAATTGTGTGATTTTCTCAGCTTAATAAATTTGCAAGTAACTTTGTACTATTTTAAAAATGTGTATCTGTAAAATTATATACCACACTTGCAGTAAAAACTTTTTTAGAATATTTACTGTGTAACAATGGAAGGTAGGCTTACATTTTGTTTTTTCTTGGGTGGGGAGACAGGAGCTACCACCACATTTTGAGCTTTTTCAGGGAGTACACTCTGTTGTTCAGGTCTGTGTCCCCAGCACTTAGTTTGGTAATTGACCATATTTGACACGCTACACATTTTTGTTAACTAACTTAATGAAAGGCAATGACCATGTCACGTGTGTGTCTAGGTGCTGGTACAGTAGAGTCAAATCTGACCGATGACCTGTTTTCATATGCCAGGAAAGCTAAGAGTGTTTTGCACATTTTTTTAACGTGCTGTAAAAATAACAAAGAAAAATATGTAATAGAGATTACATGGCCTGCAAAGCCTAAAATATTTCTATCTGGCCCTTTACAGAAAAGCATTGATAGTCCTATCGTTATTCTTAAATATGCTCTTGTTTTTACATACACTTCAGTCAGAGCTGAGACCTGAGTCTTGGAGTGAGTGTATCCATGGAGGTGGACTCTGCTAAGTGCCTATTCAAAGTCATTCCCTTTCTCTTGTTAACAGAATTCCCACTGCATTTGGCTAAGAATAGAATACTCCCATGGATGAAAAACAGCAGGTCAAAGCTGGTTCTGGCAATCTCATTTGTCTTTACTAGTGATTTGCCTGGAGTAGGCATGTGACTCAGCCCTGGAAGATGAAACCTGAGGGGAAAGGACCAGGTAGATTTTGAGGATTTTACTCCTCTTTTAAAAGCAAACATACATAAACAAAACATGTGTTTGCTTCCACTCCATTCTGTTAAATGAAGTTTAGCCTAAAATTGCCTCTTTACATATTTTAAATTCGGCCTAAAGCTTTATCTGTAATAATGAACTTCAACCTAAATAGAGGGGTAAATGGACTCAAATCTACTCTTGTGCCAATCACTGAGTTTTGGCCAATCAAAGGGGGGAAACTGTTCAAACCATTTTCAAATAAGGCAAATGCTGAGCTGTAACCCATCCGACTGTTTCTGTACCTCACTTCCATTTTCTGTAGGTCACTTCCCTTCCGTCCGTAAGTCTTATGTCACCACATGCTTGTGCTGGAGTCTCTGAGTCTACTCTGGCTCAGGAGGATGCCCAATTCATGACCTGTTCTATGTTCAATTAAACTCTATTAAATTTAATTTGTCTAAGATTTTTTCTTTTGATAATTCTTTCTTGCCTGGGACTGTTATGTGAGTTTGTGTTCTGCCTCTTTGGCAGTCCTCTTTTGACGAAGAAAGAAAGCCAAAATGATTCAAGGTGATGTTGAGCTAACATTCCGTCACTGTTGCGCTGTTGAATTGACACTAAAACTGAGACAAGATTGTTCCCTTGACCTTTACCCACTTCATGGGTGGGAACTGGATGGCTTATTTCACTCAGTCCACTGCTGGCCACTCCTTGCAAGAGGGAGCATGAGAACAAGCAAGTTTGGGACCAGAGCAAATGAACGCTGGGACTGGTTGGTTGCTCCTCTCTGGCAGGAGCAGGCTCTGTGCAGGACCCACAGCAGTGTCCACGTGTCTGCCCTCTCAGCACTCTGGTTCTTGTCCAGTGTCCAGGAAGATTTAGGTCACATGAACGAATTGAGGGGCAGTGCATGTGGAGGATTTTGCTGGGTGATAGAGTGGCTCTCAGAGGGATGGAGAGTTGGAAGGGGATTGAGGGAATCTGTTCATAACTCTAATTTACATCCTGGCATTAATAGAAATATAACCCTCAACTTTGCTATCTCTTGAACTCTGATTATCCTTTTCATAGTGGGAAAGGAACCTGTCTCTTCCTAGGAAAAATGCTCCTATTTTGTAAACCAGTTAAGTGTTGTTTTAAACATAGAACTCAGGAATCAATCAAACACAGGGCTAAAAATCTTCTAGAAACAGTATTGTAAAGCTTGTTTAACAACTGACTGTCCTGGCTCTGTTCACTCCCAGGCTCATTTATAATCATTCTATATTTTTTGGCCTCCAGGCCTCTCATCTTTAACCACCTTGTCACATCCCTTTCTTATAGAACCGTAAGGTCACAAATAATCCTGCCACTGGAACCCCCAATGTCCTTGGTGGGTGAGCTCCATCGTGGACCTCTAGATCAACCTGCACCCCTGAAAGGCTCCCCTCTGGAGGAAACCTCTACTGTAGGGCCCCTTCTATGCCCCATTTCAGCAGGAAGTAGTTAAAGAGGATTGACACCCATAATTCCAGCAGAAGTTGGGCTTTCCTGTTCAGAGGGGAGGAATGAGGGAACGTGTTCTCTTTCCGGGTCCACAAGGGGGCGTAGTTTTAAGGGCAAGAACTTCCTAGCACCATGCCCTGCCTTCATCTCTCTCCATCTGGGAGATTTAATGGTTTATGCTTGAATTTTGCGGGCGTGGGAAGAAACTAAGAGTCAATCTCTCCAGCTGAAGTTCTAAGGCACTCCTTTCATTGGCCAGGGGTCTTAGAGAAGGTGGGGGTTCCTCCCAGGTTAAAAGTCCCCTTCTTCCACACTCCCTCGGACTCCATGTTTGGGTCCCCTTCCACGAACACTCCCTTTGTGGAAGCCTGTCTTCCCCTCCTAAACTCCATCTCTCTATATTCCCTTCCACTCAGTGTGGAAGCTGCTTTCCCCTCCTGGATTCCATCTTTCTGGATTCTCTCACTCAGTGTGAGTGTTAGCTATTTCTTTCTCTCTCCTTCTCCTGTTTCTCTGTCTTTAAATAAATCACTTTCTACAAACACCTTTGAGTCTGGCATTTACTGCACGGTGGTCCCCTCTCTCATTCTTGAGAGGGCAGGAGGCCAAGAACCTGGAGAAACATCCTCTCAGGGGAGCCAAGGGCACCCTGAACCCCAATATTACAGGATGGTGTGGAAAGAAGGTGATCTTTTCCTGCATTGTTTGAAGTTGGCTGCATCTATCTGTAGTCTCTGAAGCTCAATTGCTTCTCTGCTTGCTTCTCAGCCACTTGTATCCTAGACCCTCAGCTGCTTGTATCCCCGATGCTCAGCTGCTTATGTTGCTCTGCCAGCTGAAGTCTTTTTATGGGCACAGGATAGAGGCAGGGCAGACCAAAATACTAACATTTTGGCGGAAAAACAGGGTCAGCTATTTTTCACTTAGGGCTGCAGTTCCAGGCCTAAGGGTGAGGTTTAGCTTCCCAGCCCTTCTATATCTAAACCACCTATCTCTAGTTTGCTTATGAAACCACACTTGCAAAATTGTAACTAAGATAGTAAAAGATATTTGACTTAAGCAACTCCATCGTGCTTCTAATCTCTAAGCTATCCTTGTTCTTTCCTGGGCATAGTCTGAACTAACTGTTGGATAAACTTAGTTTATACTTTAAAACAAAGATGATAACATATCTTTACCAGGGCAAATCCCCTTCTTGCTCTGGAATTAGACTGCCATTGTAGGTCCAGCATGTTAGCCACAAGATTAGAAATTATGATTTAGGAGTCATGCAGCTGGAGGATACAAGATTCTGACCATCCTTAACCTCCTTGTAAGATCAGTGCTTGAGATATTTTGCAGACCCTTAATTGATGGCTCAGCTGGCCCCACCAAGACTGATAAACTGGCTCATCTGATCTTGTGGCCCCCACCTAGGAACAAAGCACAAGAAGCATCTCTGATCTGCCCAATCAGCACTCCCATCTCATTGGCTTCCCCCCACCCACAAAGTTGTCCTTAAAAACTCTGATCCCCTGAACCCTCAAAGAGACTGATTTGGAGTAATAATAAGACTCTGGTTTCTTGCACAGCTGGCTCTGCATGAATTACTCTTTCTCTACTGGAATTCCCCTGTCTTGATAAATGGGCTCTGTCTAGGCAGCAGGCAAGGTGAACCCATTGGGGCATTACCCTTGTAATATGATTTTTAAAAAAAGTCCCATATTTATACTTCAGGCTATTGTTAATTGTATGCTGATGCTTTCTGCTAAAATACACTGATTCATTCAGTTTTTAGATCTAATAATGAACTCAGTGAAATTATTGAATTTTTTTTAACAAGAAACTCTCAAATTACTTGGAGTTATAATTGGTTATAGTTCTAGCCAGACAGGCATTAATGTAACCTGGTATTGCACAATCTTGGACATAGCCATTTTGGTTCAAATTTGTATGAGAAAAGAGAGCAGAATGAATTCAACCATGAAAAATTAATTTAATTTTCTTATCTGATTAAGAAGTGTGTGTGTGAGACGTCAGGCACCACCTGTGGGGGTCTGTCCTGTAGACTCTGACTCAATGACGGATGAATGAATGCACTCTCACACCTGGTTCAGTGATTCAAGTGGGCTAGGGGCAGTCATCGGCTGCTTTCCAAGGGTGACTGCGGCCAATTGACCAAGACCCCCCTGTCCATCCTCACATTTACACAGTATGAATTTCATAACGGAGGTTTTAAGTCAACATGCTTGTAGACAATTAACATGGTTAAAAGAGTGGTTTTATGAATGATAAAAGCATTAGGTTCTGGGACTCAGAGTAAACACTCTTAATAGGTAATTCCCCTTTGACTTCTCCCTGAAAGGACCATCCAGCACGAAGTTTACATGAGTCAACAGTTAGAGCAGAGACAAAGGGATGTGGGGTAAACAGATTTAAACTGGGAAAGCCTTTTATTGTCCCTATCTTTTCCCTAGTAATGGACTGGCACCTTTAGCCTGTCCCAATAAAACCTTTTGGCCATCTAAAAGGTTTGAGACTAATTTATAACTTTCCCTAACATTTCCCTAATATTTTGCCAGCCACCTTGAGTGCATCTCAACATGCGTGGGTGTGTTTATACATTTGTGTGTTCAATATTGACAATCTAAATAATAAAATTCAGAAAATATTAATTGTAGAGTTTATTCAAACACTCAGTTTGAGGATGGCCATCTGGGAAGCAAGGATTCCAAAAAATGGAAATTAGGTTTCCAAAATGTGGAATTTGGGGATCGTGTATATGGATAATATTTAGGGAGGCCTCACAGAATTTCAATGTCTTTGTACATAAGGCTTAATGCATGGTTACAATAATCTGATTGGTTAAGGTGGTCTTTTTTTTCAGAAAAGATATATTTAATATTCCACACTGAACATGTAACAGTCATGGGGTGTTTTGTGTGACCTGGTCTGAATTAGGTACAGGACAGTAAAGGATGCAGTTAATCTATAACTAAAGTCAGTGATCAGAAGGGGAAGAGGTGTAGCCTCTGGTTGCTCCTAGTCATTTACAAAATAAGAGCAATGGGAGAGTTAACCTACACTCTAAGAAGCAGAAGTTGTAACTACATTCTATGTGATTCAGATCACAGTCACATTTCTCTCAAGGCTTAAAGAGTTTTGAGGGTTCCAACAGCTTCTAAATTTCACGTGTTTCCACAGTATAAACTTAGAATGCATGTACTTCACTTAACTAGTTATTGGTTAGAATATACTAGACTTGGAATTAAGGAAAATAATGCTTGTGATCTGTCAATAATGATGTGACAAGTCTGTCCTCTAAAGTTCATACTCTTAAATCCTTACATTCCTCCCTCAATGCTTCTTTCAAAATGGATAGAAATATAATGTTAGTATAATATTATTTTATCTTACTTCTGCATTTTGACATCCCAGAATGGTATATTGCATTTTCACTGCCATATAGGAAGCTTCCCAGGGCTCTCGAGTACAGAGTTAATACTCTTAAGACTTCTGTTGACGCTAGGTTAGCTATGTTAACTATTGAAACTCTGCTGCAAATTAACATTCATTTAGTTTGATTGGATATTTTCTGAAATCTTTCAAATAACTATGATTGAGATATTTTTAAGTTGTGTCCACGTCTTACCTATCTATACATGGCATAAATAGCACTTTTTATGGACATTTAATATACTCATCCATCTCTGACTTACATAACTTTCTACTGTAGGTTAGCTTGTCTATGAAATCTCATGCATTATTCTCTTTGTCCATTATTGTGAACTTTGAACTGTCTGGCAGAGGGCTATAACTTCCTGCATTTGCAAAGAGACAACTCCTTGTCTCCCACAAAGCTGCTTCTGTATGACAAATTAATAGAAAACTTATTTATTTAAAGGAAAAATGGGAATATGTTTGGTTTTTTTTTTAAATTTTTATTGCATTATAGGTTTTGGGGTACATGTGCAGAACGTGCAAGATAGTTGCATAGGTACACACATGGCAGTGTGTTTTGCGGGAATATGTTTTTTGTAGATAGTGCTTTACAATAGAAAGTACATTCATATTTCTTATTTTATCCTCATAATAACTTCATGAAGTCAACAAGATACTCCTTTTTATATTTATTTCTTATTTTAATAACAGGGGCTCAGAAAACTTAGGAGACTTGCTCAGTTTACTCTCCTTTGAATAGGCAGATTCTGGCTCTGACCTGACTCTCATTCATTCCCAGAAGTAGGACATTTTCACTGTTTTGGGGTATTGTTACCATCTTTTTCAATGATTTTTGGAAATAGGTCATTTTTGAAATATAATTTTTCTTAGAGGTGGCCAACTAAATTAAATGAACTTTGACATCTTCACTGAAATCAGTGAGCCTGTGCAAAAAGTTTTACATCAATTTCTCCTTTAAAAAAATAGAGAAAAATATTCACCATATATGAGGAATTTATAGAAATATTTTGGAAATGTCTAAATACTGTGAATAAAATCAGTGTTGCATACAACTGTATACTACCAACATAATGTGTCTGATGTAAATATTGATTGAATGTTGTTATAAAAAGTCTAAACATACTCCCAGTTAATTTATGATGCTAGCTTTCTTTGCCTGTATTCTCAGCAGATGACACAATTCTACATACCTGACTATCAAGCATTATTGGTGGTCCCCATGTGTGCAGCATTCATTTTTATTTTAGTTAACCTCAAGATTCCAGTTCACAAGGCAGAACTGGGCTCCTTAATTATTTCTATAAAACCAGTAATCTTGTAAGCCATCAGAGGCTGTGGCTAATCTCACACAAATAAGCTTCAGTACTAGAAAATTTAACAAACTACTGTTTTATTTAGAAAAGGACTCTTTCATAGTCTTTAATTTTTGTTGAATGGTGTTTCAGTGAACTCTAGAAATGACTCAGAGGCCAATTTTTTTTCGTTTGTACATCTGTTTATCATGCTATCTCTCTATATTTTTAGAGCACATTAAAGAAAATATGCCCTACGGTACTATTTTTCATCTTTATAATACATGTGAAAAATTATTCTCATTTTATCCTCTAACAATAGTGAAGACTGGGAATTGAATTCACTGTTACCCACATGCTGGCCTTGACAGGGAAAGGCCCTGGATTATCTTCAGAATCAAGACTTCATCACTGAGATAAAGTGAAAGAGATTTTACCACTCTTTATGTAATTAAATGCAATCATTATTATGAAAATTTTTCTGCATAGCTGTTGGGTTGAAAAAAATGTATGCATTATCAGTAATCCCTTTATATCTTTAACATGATTCATAGCTCCTCATGTATTCCCTGGCCTGAAAATGAAACAGAATTAGCAGCCTTCCATAGGTAAATAGTGCTCATTTGTTGCTTTGATATCCGTTCTGTAGCTCTTTTTAAAAAAATTCAGGGAACCATTCAAATGGCTATCACATGTCTGGACAATTTATTTACTCAGCAACTCATATTGAAAAGGTCAAGTGGCTAAGCAGGTCATAAAACAGTCACTTGAATTTAGTCTCAAAATGTTGCAGGACTTTTCCTTAGTTCAGCTAAAGGCAGGGTCCTTACCACACAGTCATGGAAATTTAGCCTTGCAGACAATTTGAAGGGAGAGTAGAGCAGGGTTTTATTTGGTGAAATGGGGGAAAAGGAGAAACAGACATTCTCTGCAAAGCCAGAGACCCTGCTGGTGTGCTTCCCAACTCGCAGTCTGAATTCCAGGTTTCACACAGGAAGAGGAGGGACCAGGCTCCTTACACAGGAAGAGGAGGGGCCAGGCTCCTTACACAGGAAGAGGAGGGGCCAGGCTCCTTACACAGGAAGAGGAGGGGCCAGGCTCCTTACACAGGAAGAGGAGGGGCTAGGCTCCTTTCTACTGCAAATGGTGCCAACTTCTGTGGCTTCACCCCAGTGGACAGGCCAGCTGGAGTTTTGGCAGGGAGCCCTTCCCACCTGTCTGTCTCAAAACCTTTAGACAACTGAAGTCATAGCTTCCAATCGGGCTGCCAATTAGACTCCCTGTAATGTAATAACATATGTGCTTGAGGGGGGCTTTTGCTGGGGCCCAGGTATTTCTGGGGTTGGGAACCTGGAAAGATGAGTTCCCTAACCTACTTGACCATATCTGACAAAAATTCTCCAATTATATTAATTGATATAAAAACGTTATTTAATGTCTTTTGTCTACATCTCAAATTACTCTAAACTTGGGCAGTGAAGACAGATGTGCAATATATTAGAGTCCTTATAGCCCCATGCATTAGTCCAAGCTCAGTAATTCCTGAAAGGTCTGGGCATTTCCTTTTTCAGGCCCATGATATGAGGCTCTGTGTCCTTTGCAGGGAGACCAGAAAAAGATTTGGCAATATCAAAAAGTCTTTCCTTATGGAATCTGTTTTTCTCTGTATTTGAGGGACTTTTGGTCTTGAGAAGTAGTTTATGTCTAAGAATTAGAGGAGGAGGTCTTTTTACTCTTTTAGGATGACAAAAATCAGACTTCTGTTTACAACACTAGAGTCTTTAAATTCAGATCTAATAGGACTCTAGTAGTCTGTCTAACTATTTTCATCCAAGAGACACCATGGTTAATTAGTAACTACCAAAGATCCCTATGGGAAAATTATTCCTATGATCTTTCTCTCTCTGCTGCCTATTTCTGCAATCATGACATCTTGTTTCTCAGTTAAGTGCTGCCATTTAGTCTTTTCCACTCTGAGATACAGTCATCCTCACTGAAGTCAGTAGGCCTATGTTAAAGGCAGCCTTTTCCACCTTCCTTGCTGACCTACTCAGGATAGCCAGTGTAGTTCCTTTTAAGGTGCTGTATGTATATTTTTATCAACATTTTTAATTTATTTGAAAATACTTTCAAACTTATAGCAAAGTTGCAAAAATAGGCAAATCAACGAACAATTGTATAGCCTTTATTCAGATTCATTTATTAACACGTTGCTCCGTTTGCTTTATCATGTAGACTCTGTCTCTGCCTCAGCATCTGGGAATAAGTTGCATACCTCCTGGTCCTTTCCCACTAAGTACTTATTTCTTAAGAAAAAAAAAATGTATATGTATTTCTTGTATATATTTTGTACAACTGTGTGGTTATCACCTTCAGTAAATGTAATATTAACTCATACTTTAACCTATCATCTACATTCTATTTTACCAAGCAATCCAGCAACATCCTTCATTGAATTTATCTTTCAGTATAAAATGTAGCCTAGGGGTAGATACTGCACTTAGCTATGTCTTTTTAGATTCATTTAATTTGAAATATGCTAAAGCCTTTCTTTGCCTCTTTTATATGCAAAATACAGTTCTCTCCCACATTTTCAAAAATTAAAACAGCATCTTACTCATTTTGAGTTTGATGTCCATGATTAGATTTCAGTTATGTTTTCCCAACTGGGATATTACATAAGGGATATTATGACTTGATGTCCTTCTCAGGGTATCAAATTGAGAGTCACACAATGTCCATTTGCATCCTTATTATCTGGTCAAGGCATTTGCTTTGTATGCCATGTAGTTACTATTTTTTACATTACAATTAATAATCTGTAGAAAAACAATTTAAGATCACACAAATATTTTGCCTCCTTAAAAATTTATCCCCCTAGTTTTAGCATCAATTGATGATTTCTGCCTGTCTCAATCTTTATCATAGTGATTGCAAATATGATGACCTTTTTCCAACTCCAGTAATCTCTTGATCGGTCAGCAGTTGGCATTCTTATAAAACAAGAGCCCCTGTCTTCTTATTTATTTATTTACTTTATTTATGTATTTTGTATATACAGGTATACATATTTTGCATGTAAGTACACAGAGATATATATATTTTGGTATAAACTCATAGTTTTTCATTTTTTCCCTAGTGGTTTATAACATATTTCTGTCTTTTAATTTAGTTTTTCTTTTTTTGAGACAAGGTATCACTGTCACCCAGGCTGTAGTGTGGTGGTGCGATCTCAGCTTGCTGCATCTTCAAAAGCCTAGGTCAAGCAATCCTTCCATCTCAGCCTCCCAAATAGCTAGGACTACAAGTGCAAACCCCCATGCCCGGCTCATATTTTATTTTTTGTAGAGACAGGGTCTCACTCTGTTGTCCAGGCTGGTCTTGAACTCCTGACCTCAAATGATCCTCCTACCTTGGCCTCTTCAATTGTTGGGATTGCAGGCATGAGCCACCATGCCTGGCCCATATTTATGTGTTTAATTATTTTGTTTACCAATTAATTTTTAAATTGCCCAGGTAAATGGAGGGTCCTCTGAAGTTCCTCAGGATAAATTTCTATAGATTGAGTAATTTAGGAGTACGTAAAATAAACTCATTCCATTCTTATCTTTCTAAGTCTTAAAATTCCTTTTTCTGTATTATACTAAATAGGGTTAGGCATGTCACCTTCATGTAGTGCAGGTCACCATTGGGTCCAGGTTCCGGTCAACTAACAAAGTCAACATTTCATACCACAGTGAGAGATTTCAGCTGGCACACTGAGTCTATAATCTCTCATAGGTATTCCTATGGGGGTTGCTGAGGCAGGAGAATTGCTTGAACCTGGGAGATGTTGCAGTGAGCTGAGATCGTGCCATTCATTGCACTCCAGCCTGGGCAACAGCGAGACTCTATCTCAAAAAAAAGTATTAAAAAGAACATTTAAAAAGGAGAAAACATAAAAGACAAACAAAAAACACACAGAAAATGAAAGACTTCCATTAAGGAATACTGGAAAGATAGATTGTAGTTGTGCTTCCAGAAATGACTTCTTCAATCAAGATCCAAAGGGGACCTACCCCACTGAGACAGCTGCTGGGCTTAAGAGTGGTTATGACGCAGGATCAGCCAAAAGAACAAGGAAACAACAGAAGCAAGGAAAAGGACATTCAATGAATGAAGCAGAAAATCTTCACATTTCCATGTTCTTGTTAGAAAACCATCAAAAAAAGACAAGAAAATGGTTTTGGCTTCACTTTCACTTTCCAAATCTCATTCAAATGCATTTCATCTGAGAAATCTGATTTGTATCAAGGACCTTAGTGCAATGGATAAGGGCTGTTTAGTTTCCCCAGATCTCAATTAGAGATAGGTTGGAATCTAGGTTGAACAAATTAGTTGACAATATTTAACAGGGCCCAACAGTGAGAGCTGCCACAGTTAGATCAGGATCAAGCAAATCATGGACACACCTGTTGTTAATGAGAGTTGTAAGCAGTAGGCAGTAAATATTTGACTCAATTCTCATAGTGTGTATCTATAAATCTTACCTCATAAAACTCATGAAGTGGGTGATTCCAATTTCCCCAGAGTAAAGTTTATGATACTTATCATTCCCTTTTGTTTAATATTCTTAAATCATGAAAATAAATGGCAGCTAGCTTATATCCAAAGTGATTTTGATACTGAATTGTATCCATTATAGTATCCATTATAGTAATGTATACATATGAGTCAGATACATTATGGTTATGCATTTTTCTTTTCTAATAAGGCTTTCTTACATTATCATCAATTAATCAATAATTGCATATGACTCATTAATATTTTTGTATTTTAGACATAGCAAGACCTAGCTGATTTTTTAACAGTTTGGTATGGAAGAC
Organism: Saguinus oedipus; assembly: GCA_031835075.1. Lineage (NCBI taxonomy): Eukaryota > Metazoa > Chordata > Mammalia > Primates > Cebidae > Saguinus > Saguinus oedipus. The sequence continues at coordinate 12,518,019 of CM063171.1, forward strand.
CTAGTTCATCCTGAGTAAGAAAGCATCATGTCTTCTCTTTGAGAAGACTAAACCTAACTGAGGATGCTGGCTACGTGACCTACTTGTGACTGCTAAGCCACAGAATGGCTGATTTGACAAATTCGTTCATATGGATTCTGCATATGGATTCTGGTGTAAGCGTATCTCCTTACCTTATATTTTGTTGTTGTTATCAGTAACTGTATTTTTACTGAAGTAGAAGTTCATAAGGAAAAAATTAAAAATCTAACTCTAAGCTAATTGGCTTTGAAGCTCTGGGGGATTTATTTTGTTATGGAAGATCAGCTGGAAGATAAATGCACATACACAGCATGAAATATATCGACCCCACAGAAACCACAGGAGAAAGCTCAATTGGCTGGCAATGCTATTGGATTCAGAAGTGTATATACATAAACTAACTTTCATTATGTTTGTTTTATTTATACTTGTTTATCTCTTCCAAGCAAGGGCTTACTCATTACTTGAAAAAGAAGTCAATAAAAGGGGAAAAAGCTAAGATAAGAGAAGAAGCTGTTTTTGAAAAAAAATACCTTTCTAATATCTTATTCAGAGGTTTTCATTGTGTGATAAATTATTTTGTTAAATTTACATTTTAACTTATGCTTGCACGTTTTTTATTATTTAACACATTAACCTCTTTAATTCTAGCCTAAAAGTATTTATTCCTCAAGCATTCATCAGAGAAGAATCTCCTCCATCTAGGTAATAAGGAGAATAGAGCGGCTACATATTAGAGTCAAGTTTTCAACGATTGTCTGGCCTTTCGTGTAGGAATAGTCGACACTTAAGAACGCTGTTTCAAGGTGAAGACCTTTAGGTGCTTTTGTGAGCATGTGTGGGGTCGTGAATAACAATGTCTTCAAAGGGGAAATACATCTTCACATCTTATGGAGCACCTAGAAGATCCACTTCATTCCCAAATCTCTCTAGACAATATATATTAATCTTCAGAAGTGATCACCTTAATAGAATATGGTGCAAAACTTTGAACATTATTTCACATATTTTCTGATTTATTGAAAATAGGTACTTCCAATGATATCACAAAGCTAACAACCATCTGACCCCAACTACAGATACAGAATATGACAGATGCAAAACATTGTTCCAATGAACCAGAAGAGGTATCTGGTTTTCATTGCAGTGGAATTTAGATCTAAAGAGTACATAACTATAATTTGTATTTCTGGTACAAGAGAGCTTGAGAACCAAAAGAACTAAACATTATATTTTGTTTTTGAAATTAGCAGTGGAGAAAAATGCTTCAGCAAGTTACTGCAATGATTTGACAAGACTCACAAATATCCCAAAGATATACTCATAAGCTTCTAATAAGTGTAAAGAACATAGAAGAGCAGGAGAAAGAAATCACTGGCAATAACTAATCATAGAGAGGTCCGGATATATCCAGGGCCAGCCCTGTAATGTTCTCCTCAGTCAGATATAGATGTACTTTAGTTATGAACTGCTAAGATCGGGATGAGGTATCTCAGTGTCACAGGAGCCCAAGCACAAGTTTACTGGGGGACTTATATACCCCAGACCACATAGGGGAAGCCAAGGTGTATGACAAGATAAAGCAGGCACAAACTGTCAGTCTGTGCTGCCTTTTCCAAATCCTATGAAAATGCGTAACCAAGCCTTCATCTCTATTGTTTTGTATTCTTACTTTTCTTTTGATTCCTAATGTTTGTGGTTCTGGATTCTGGATTCCTTATCCAGCTTTTATTCTCAAACTCATATATACCTTTGACTCTTTTTTTCTCATCCACACTGGCTATTATAATGATTTAGTACAGAAAATAAGAAAATGAAAGACATAAAACTTTATCTACATCTTTTCTGTCTGTGTTTTGGTCCATCTGTGAGGCTATAAAAAAAAAACAACAACAAACTGAGATTGTTGTAATTAACAAAAAGAGTATTGGCTCATGATTCTGGAGACTGGAAAGGCCAAGACTGAGGGACGGGCGTCTGGCAAGGGCCTTCTTACCACATCATGTCATGGCAGATGGGAAGGGCAAGAGAGGGCAAGAGAGCAAGAGGGGGCCAGATTATTTCTTTTATAAAGGCACCAATCCCACCTGTCACAGTGGATGCCTCATGGCATAATCGCTTTTTGAAGGTCCTATCTCTTAGGACTCTTACAATAGCAATTTAATTTTAACGTGAGTTTTGGAGGAGACAAATAGTCAACCACAGCAGCTGCAAGATTTTCATGTTATATTTGGTGGCTCATTTGGAAGTTAAAGTCCATAGGATGGAAATTTGGGAGTAAGAAATTTAAATGAGTTACTTGGGAAGGAGGCAAGAGAATAATTGCTTTAAATATCATGTAGCTGTGGAGTATTCATTTAAAATTCATTAATTATATATCGAAACCAGGTTATGGGTTAGTGACATTCACTGTAAAGATTCTATCTGCATTTTTCATTTGATGTTCACAACCTTTGGAGAAAGCGTACGAGATCTTATGGGTAATATTAGGTCTCTTAGACTTAAATGTAGGTAGCCTGTGCTGACATTTGCCACATAATATGTGTAAGTGCATTTTATTACAATGTCATTGTGTTTGTGTAGATCAGGATTTTCTTGTTACTGTAGTGGCCCTCACACTCTGCTGTAGTGTGGGTGGCTGATTCTCTCCCACTTGCCTTCCTTACCTGTGTTACTCTAAAGAAAAGGAAAAGACATGTGACAGAGACGCTATTAAGTGCTTCACAGTATTGTCGATGGAAGCTACCAAAAGGAATCTTTTCAAAGCTATACAATGCTCATTGGCTATGTAAATGGTAGAAAATACATATTTGTATATTTAGGACAGTATTTACTGTGAAGACTACTGATGCAGTGAAATGCAGATATAAAATATTATTAATACATAATTCTATGATAGAATTAGTAAACTGATTGTTTGCTATTTCATCTGTATTTAATACATGAATTAAAAAGCAAAAAAAAAAGCACCAGCGTTTTAATAACATTTAGTCAAAAAGGAGGCTTACATTGATAATGAAGAGCTAAGACTAACAGGTTTGCATTGAGAGTGCGTGTTCTTCGCAAAACTACCACCTAGAAAAAAGAACGTAGCTACCTTTAGGGGCCCAATGTTGGTATCTCATATAAACAAGCTGTCCTTTAGAATCAGAAGTAAAATCCATGGCCTATAGCACTGGTTAAAAGCAGACACTGTTGCTCTAACAGAGTGCACGTTTCTCTTCCTGGGCTGGTTGGACTTTGGCGGAACTCAGCTGGAAACATCCAGAGCAGGCTCGCGGTCCAGCAGCGCTCCCAGGAGGGCGATAGCAGAATAGCAGCCTGTTAGGCTCCGGGAGGAAGGCAAGGCACCAGTTACTGATAGACGTCTGAGAGGGAGTCTGAAGGCGAGAAAAGACTGCAGAAAGCATGCAGGTGACAGGTTAGACAGCAAGAGAAATGGCATAATGAAGAGCCGGTTAATGACTCTGGCAGCTTTCCACCGCTGAGAATGTTACAATTGGTAAGGGAGGATGGCACCTGTGAATTACTCTTGGTAAGAGGGAAATCCTTGACTTGAAAGATTTGAATGTTCTTGTCTATCAAGACACGCTGAAATATTTAGATTCTGTGATAATAATGCACGAATGCCAGTTTTCTAAAGGTGATATTATTGAATCTGTTGCCTGTCAAATTTGAGAATATAAATGAAAGAAAAAAAAAAACCTGATTAACAAAGCCTAGAATATGTGCTATGATTCCAAAATTATGGTGAAAGGCTGTTCTGTTGGTTATTCGCCTTTGATAAATTTTGGATACAGCCAAATTATCACTGGGCTCTCAGTAAATTGTACAAAAGATTGTTCGTTAATATTTTTGGGTGACCTAAAAATGCATAGTATTCCAAATATAAGTGGAAAATATTAGTCAGCCAGATACCTCTTCTTTTTAATTATGCACATGCAATTATTCTTTTAAAAAGAGTTAGAAAAGAGATGTCACTGTAGTGCTAGAGATTCTGGAAATATAAATTAGGAGTGAGGACAAGTGGGGACAATTCTGGTTTAGCAATGAAAGGGCTTTAGTAAAATACCCAAGCTATGACAAGGCAGTGTAGAGAGGTGTGCTGCATTCTGCTTTGGCTGAAGATTTCTCTGGGTTTGGGGTTTTTGGCCATTCACTGGGTTTAGGCAGCTTAATTGATGCATCTTGTTAGTAACAGTGCATGTGCCCCAGTTTTAGTGTGAGTATTGGCTGAGCACAGTGGCTCGCAGCTGCAATCCCAGCACTTTGGGAGGCTGAGGCAGGAGGACTGCTTGAGCTTAGGAGATCATGAACAGCCTGGACAAGGTAGAGAGACTCTGTCTCTGCATTAAAACAAAAGAAAAAAAATTGATCTTGGGCTTCTGAGTAAGAAAAAGAATAATAATTTTTTAAAAAGATGGTGGAGTGTTAGTTCTAATATGGTTCGTGTAAAAGCTGTTAAGATAAAACAATATCAGAAAAAGTTTGTCTTCTTCACTTACAAGTCATATCGGAAATTGAATTTACAGCTTCAAAGAGGAATTATTGTGATTTAAGTAGTTGTGTAACTGTGCATAATATCATAACTATTTGATAGCTCTAAATACTAATATTTTGTGAAACACACACATCTATGGCAGGTATGAGACACTATGTTAGTAAAATAGAAACGGTCTTTCCCCTTCATAGAGCCTAGAGGATAATTTATTAATCTTAGAGGATAATTTATCAATCAGATTAATCATTTATTTGATTAATTTGTACCTTGTGTTAGAATACAAAGAAAAAGCTGGGCATGGTGGCTCACGCCTGTAATCCCAGCACCTTGGGAGGTCAAGGTGGAGGGATCACATGAGGTCAGGAGTACAAGACCAGCCTGACCAACATGAGGAAAACCTGTCTCTAATAAAAATACAAAACAATTAGCTGGGCATGGTGGTGCATGCATGCAATCCCAGCTACTTGGGAGGCTGAGGCAGGAGAATTGTTGGAACTCAGGAGGTGGAGGTTGTGGTGAGCAAATATCGCACCATTGCACTCCAGCCCAGGAAACAGGAGCAAAACTCTGTCTCAAAAATAAATAAATAAATAAATAACCCAAAAGAGAGAAAGGGAAAAAAAAAGCAGTTTAGAATGTTTAAAAAGGATTGGCTTTTGGCTTTGAGTAGAGAGTTTGATATGTGCACTTTAAGCCAGGCAATTGCAGAATGGGGACACCTCGGTAGTAACTATAAGGGAGCTATCGTAGGCAAGGGCAGAGAGGATGGTGGTGGAAATCACATGCCAGGAACTGAGCATGAACAAATGCAGTATTCATTTCTATGCAGTCTGATGAAGTAGATATTCTTACTGTCCACATTCAATACTCAGGGAATTTGAGGTGGGGATGCAATTAAACAAATTGCCCGAAGTCCCACAACTAGTAAGTGCATATTTTAATATTGCTCATTGCATACAAAACTAGACAATGGAAGATTTTTAGAAAGAAAGGATTAAAACTACTAGGGCTTTAATGCACACAAATAGATATTAGGAAAACTGCAGAGATGCCCAGTATAGGCATTATAATGAGATGCAACAATTGTGACCTTCACTCTTTTCTGTATACATTTATTGCAATCACAAACCTCCCCAATATTTTCCTGCTCATGCTACTTCCCGAAAGAAGTCTTGGCCAGGCGTGGTGGCTCACGCCTGTAATCCCAGCACTTTGGGAGGCCAAGGCAGGTGGATCACCTGAGGTCAGGTGTTCAAGACCAGGCTGACCACAACATAGTGAGACCTTGTCTCTACTAAAGGTACACAAAATTAGCCAGGTATGGTGATGCACACCTGTAATCCCAGCACTTTAGGAGGCTGAGGCAGGTGGATCACCTGAGGTCAGGTGTTCAAGACCAGGCTGGCCACAACATAGTGAAACCTTGTCTACTAAAAATACACCAAATTAGCAAGGCATTGTGGTGCATGCCTGTCATCCCAGCTACTTGGGAGGCTTTTGCAGGAGAATTGCTTGAACTCAGGAGGCAGAGGTTGTAGTGAACTGAGATTGTGCCACTGCACTCCAGCCAGGGAAACAGAGTGAGATTTCATCTCAAAAATAAAGAGAAAGAACTCTTTGGAATATAATAATGATTAGACATGAACCTGCAAGGTTAAAGTATCTATCAGGAGCAATTTCCTGTTTTTTGTTTTGCCTTTTTTTTTTTTTTTAAAATAAAAGCTCTTTTAAACTGTACACTAATCATTCAACCAAGCGCAAGACATCAGAAATTCTTAGCAGGAAGCACATGGAAGGTCAGAGCAGATTATTGCAGTCAGTGGGCACTCAAGTAAGGGAAGCTTAAAAAATGAAAACACAAAAAAAATCCAAAAAGGCTTTGCCTCTTTCCTTTCCTAATAAAATGTTGACACAACCTTGATTATAGTGTTATAAACAGTGCTGTTGGACTACTGCCTCACCATATGGGACTGAGAACTATAAATATGTTAGATATTGGTTCATAGGAAAGGAAAATATAGAATATATCCTTTGTACGAATCATGTTTTTATGAGGCTGCTGAAGAGTAGCTGAGTGTTGAATCAAATCATGAATTCTCAAGGCCATCATAATCAGAGTAGGCAAAGTATATATTTGCTCAGGGAAACATCTGTTAAGAAATTTCTCCTGAGTCTCATCAGTAGTTGGCAAGCTTTACTGCTTTAGCTATGTTTTCATTATTGGGCTGTCTGCAGAATAGTTTACAATGGTTGTCCTTCTATCATTAATTCACCAGTAGAGAAATAACCTTTTGAATGGCTTGCCTTTGTTGGTAATGCTCACAACAAAATTTAAATTTTAAATAGTCACTCAGTGATTTGTATTTTATTCAATTGTGCTCTTGAATTTTACGTACATGCGCAGAACTCTGAAAAGGATAAAAATCCTAAGTTATGAACTAAGTGTGAATCAACCATAGTGCCTGCAGTTCAGTTGCTGTCAGAGTATGACAGAAGCTGTGTCTTTACCCAATAATGCTTGGTTTGTAGAAGTCACACCATCATTTCTAATACTTCTCAGTGAAATTATTGAAATCAGCTACATAAAATATACATGGACTTTTTTTAAGTTCAAGTAGAGGTATTTTACAGCAAAATATGCTATTATCAAACTATCAAATTGATCATAGGAAACAAAGCATTCTCTAGAAAAAGAAAAAGACATCCAGAAAATCATCTTTTTTGATACAGCTATCTCATAAGTCTATGTTACCAGTGGCATTAATAAAATATATCAAAGATTTTTAGACATGTTTAACATTAAAACATACTGGCCAGCATCATATTATTTTCTTTCTAGATTTCTAGTTAGTGTGTCACAGAGTCAATACAAATCTATCTTTTTTTTTTGAGGTGGAGTTTCACTTTTGTTGCCCAGGCTGGAGTGCAATGGCCCAATCTCGGCTCACTGCAACCTCTGCCTCGCAGGTTCAAGCAATTCTCCTGCCTCAGCCTTCTGAGTAGCTGGGATTACAGGCATGAGCCACCATGCCCAGCTAATTCTGTATTTTTTTTTAGTAAAGATAGGATTTCTTCATGTTGGTCAGGCTGGTCTTGAACTCCTGACCTCACGTGATCGGCCCACCTTGGCTTCTCAAAGTACTGAGATTATAGGCATGAGCCACCTCGCCCAGCCAAGCTATCTTGATAAACCCATTAATGAATTGTTGCATAATGTTTTATTTTAGTTGCTTTGCAAGTGAATTAGTTTTGCTATGGTACTGCTAATATAGCAATCTCTATGACCCCTATCCTACTAATATAAAATAATAAAAAATTGTAACTTTGTCCAACATTTTCTCTGGTCAAAATACTGATATAACTTGGCCAACAATAAGCGTGGAGAAAAACACGAGTGCTGTTTTGTGGTGTGTGAGCTCGACTTGCAGTTGCTAACGCTGTTATTAAGTTTCAGTAATTGTTTAGGTCATCAATCTCTGCCAAGAACCTTTCAGGGTGTTTGATGATACGGCAAGTATCAAGCTGTGCTGCATTAAAAGATGATGAATCTCTGTTCAGGTAAAGCGTTGCTCTTTGGCTATCATAATGTATCACCATTTTGTTTACAAATGGGCATTCACTATGCTAAATGGCAACGGGGTGCATGCGATTTTATAAATAAGAAATGTTGGCACTAGCTAATATGTCAACTTGTAGTTGAAAGCGCAATTGGAAGTCTAGGGCAAATAATCATAGCTACCTATAAGATAAATAATTTTGGTAAATTAAAATCATTGTGATTCAGGTATTTAAATGATTACAAAAAATCTTTTTAATAACATGTTTTCCATAAAATAACTCAGTTTTAACTCTCAGTTTTCACTAAAAAAAATCTTACGATTTTTACCTAAACATAAATTTACAAGCATCATACATAAATTTGATAATTTACAAATTTCAAAGGAATCGCTAATCTTTGCTATTAGTTCATTAAGCGATCAGCCACATTTTGTCTGGGTTATTTCTGTTTCAGACAAGAGTCTTATTTTTGCTAGGAAAAATTATTTTCTGAACACAACAAAATGGAAATGACTTTATCTTTTCTTTTACTGATTGGTAAATGCAGCTAAGCATCACTCCTGTGCATCCTTGTTTCTTAATCAAAGGTGGCATTTTACAGACATGTTGGAGGAAAACCATGTAGTGTTTACTGTAACAACTCAGTTGTTTTGTTTTTTGAGACGGGGTCTCACTCTGTCACCCTGCTGTAGTGCAGTGTTGTGATCACGGCTCACTGCAGCCTTGATGTCCCAGGCTCAAGTGATCCTCCCACTTGAGCCTCCCAAGTAGCTGGGACTACAGGTGCACACCACCATGCCAGACTAATGTTTTATATTTTTTGTAGAGATGGGGTTTCACTATGTTTCTCAGGCTGGTCTCAAATTCCTGGGCGCAGAGTGATCCACCTGCCTCAGCCTTCCAAAGTGCTGGTATTACAGGTATAAGCCAAAGTGCCAGCCTAAAGTTATTAAATGTTACAGAAAGAATTATAGTACCTTGGCTACCCTTCCCTGGTTACCTCCCTTTCCTCTATTCATACCCTGATATATTCATATCAGACTGCTTATTGATATCATGTATGCATTTATACTATTACATTATAATTTATCCATAAATACAATGTAACATTTTGTATACTTTGTGTTTATAAAAATAACATGAGAATATGCATACTATTATTTAATTTCCATTTATTTGTTCAGTATTCATTCTATTTTTGAGTTTTCACCATGTTAATGAGTAGATCTCTGATTCATTCCTTTTAAGTGCTCTATATTATGCTATTGACAGAATCTACCAAAGTTCATTATCCATTCTGTTTTTTTTTTATTTTGAGACAGAGTCTTGCTCTGTCACCAGGCTAGAGTGCAGTGGCACGATCTTGGCTCACTGCAGCCTCTGCCTCCCGCGTTCAAGTGATTCTCCTGCCTCAATATCCCAAGTAGCTGGGATTACAGGCACATGCCACCATGCCCAGCTGAGTTTTGTATTTTTAGTAGAGACTAAAACAGGGTTTCACCATGTTGGCCAGGATGGTCTCTATCTCTTGACCTCATGATCTGTCTGCCTCGGCTTCCCAAAATGCTGGGATTACAGGTGTGAGCCACAGTGCCCGGCCTATCCATTCCTTTCCTTTTTCTGATGAGCTGTTAGGCCTGTGTCCAGTGTTTCATATTACAAACACCATATGTTAATATCCCACCATCTGTCTGCTTGTGCACGTGTGCTTCATTTCCTAAGAAGAGAATGCACCTGGAAATTTAAATGTGCATATCTACAGCTTCACCATGATATTGCCCTGTTGCCCTCCATGGTATTTTTTTTATAAATTTATCTTTCCGTCAATGTGTACAAAGTTTCTATTTTTCCACAATTTTGTCGATTATATTATATAATATTTTTGTTTTATTAATCTGATGGATATGTTTTTCACTACTGTTTTCTTTTTCATTTCCGCACTTAGAAATGAGGTTGAGTATCTTTTCATACATTTATTGAACATTTGTTTTCATCATTGGATTACTTACATTCTTTTACATTTTCTTTCTTTTTTTTTTGCTTATTTTCTTATTAATTACTGGGAATTCTTTATTATTGTATCCAGTTCCTTTGTTAGTTACTTGAATTGCAAATGACTTTTACAGTTGGTGGCTAGTCTTTTTACTCGTGAATGGTATCAACTTGAAGAGTTAAAAATTTCATGTATTTAATCAATCTTCTTTTCAATGTTTTGAGATTTTTGTATCCCATTTAAGAAATCTTTCTCAACCATGCAGTCATATAGATATTCCACTATATATTTTTTCAAAGGTTGGTAGATTAGGTGTTGAATTCACTTAGAATGGATTGTAGATCCATTCTATTTATATATTCTATTTCTATTTTTATCATATATAAAATCTTAATTTCATTTTTATTACATGCTTTTATTGGAAAACGTACTCTTCATTTACTTTTCATGCCTCCTCTATGATGTCAAGTTTCCTTCTGTGTTCAATTGCATTGGTCTAATTTACATTTGTCTAGTAAGGCTTGATATCTGTTAGGACAAAACCCTTAGAGTGATGGCAAACTCATGTGGTACCATCATTCCAAATTAGAAAAAGGTTTCCTTTCTTCAAGATGGCCTCCCATTGTGGTCTTTCTTATTTTTTTTAAAAAAACTTATTTTTGCAACATTGCTTTCTCATGTAAATTTTAGGTTAAGATTGTCAAGTTCTGTGACAGTCTTTATTAGAATTTTGCTTGAAATCGAATTGAAATTATGAATTAATTTGAAAAGAATTATATTTTTGTAATATTATAACTTTTCATCCTTGAGCAAAATTTATTTGTCTATTTATGTCCCTAATTACCACCATAACTCAAGAAGTTATGATGATAATTCCTGTTAAATTTATTTCTAGTTATTAGAGTTGTATGGAGATTTTGTTTGGGTTGACATTCAGCCACACCAGCCATTCGGTGTGGCTCAGCCTTGATTTTTAGAAGGCAAAATGGCGTAAAGCCACCTTCCATATAATTTCGGCATACTTGAACTTGAGTACGATCAATAATTCTGTGATCTCAAAGATTTCTTTCATATTTAAACAAAGTTACACATCAGTAATACCAATAAGACATATGATGTAGTTATTGTGAATATGTGAATAATATTCATTTTCAAGTATATGTAAATGTTCTAGATGTTACTCAGAGTAAAAATTCTCATGTTCTTTTGTGGTAAAATACTGTGTTACTTTGAAGTAAAAGTTTTTTAATTTATTGCAAGAGTACAATGCTATAGTAATTAATAATGGCTATAAAATGTTATTGTCATGAATAAGCTATTATAAACTTTCAAATAGATATGTAGAAAAATACATTTGAAAATTAAATTAGAATTTGAAAATAAAGTTAGAATATGAAGAGAGAGCATGTTAGCTATTAAAGAATTAATAGCAATACTTACATTTTAAATACTATAAGACAGAATACTAGCAGTTATATGATGATTTTAATCTTTGTGCAATTGTTCAGTGCACAGTATTTAAAAAACTGAAAAAGGGAACCTAAGAACTCTAATTTTTAGATACTTAACTACCTTTAGGAAATGAATGCTTCCCCTTAAATCACAATTGTACAAGCAACCTAACTTAGCAGCTGAAAGTGTGGAAAAATAATTTTTCTTGCATTATAAAATAAAAAATCTGACACAAACATTTTAAAAATTATTTTTACAGTTTTTTCATCCCTATTATTACCTGGAGAAAAATATTTCAAATAGTAAAGTAATAATGAAATTTGTATTTTTTGTGAGGTTTTGGATTGATTCAGTTTGCATTCTAGAAGTTCATCATGGTAATCACATGTGGCTTTGTCCCAACTGTGGTCATGTATTGATTTTAACACTTGGGCACTTGGCCTTTGGCCAAAATATGCATTTGGTGCACCTTTATTAGATATTCTGACGTATTGACTGTGTGGTTAATATAATCTGATTTTTCAAATTATGTTTCTATCAGCTTGTTTTTAGGATGTTATTGAGTCATATATTAATCTTTTACCCTTTTGTCAAATTTGATTGTGTATAGCCTATTAGTAATCATGGAATTTTTTTTTTTTTGGCTCTGCCCCTTCCTAACTTTTTTTTTTCTTTTAAGGAGAGAAGGAAAGAAAAAAAAAGGAGTGAAGGAGAGGAAGAAAGAGGAAGAAAAAGAGGGAGAGAGAACGGAAATGTTGCTTTATTCTAAAAATGGGTATTAATAATGGCCGATCAATATTTCATTTAAACCTACGAGTAGGTGTGATGTGGTATTGACAAGAATGTATATTTTGTATATTTAAAGTGGAGAACTCTATAAATATTTATTAAGTTTACCTGTTCCAGATCTGAGTTCAAGTCCTGGATATCCTTATTAATTTTCTGTCTTGTCGAGTCTAAGTCTCTTTATAGGTCTTATGTATCTGGGTGTTAGGATCGTTAGCTCTTATTGTTGCATTGATCCTTTTACCACTATATCTTTGTTGTTTTAAAATCTATTTTATCAGATGCGAGAATTGCAACTCCTGCTTTTTATTTATTTATTTATTTTTGCTCTCCATTTGGTTGGTAAATCTTTCTCCATCCCTTTGTTTTGAGTCTTTGTGTATCCTTGGATATGAAATGGGTCTGGATGTAGCATACCATTGGGTTTTGGCTGTATCTTTTGATTGGGGTATTTAGTCAATTTAAATTTAGGAGTACTGCCATTTGATGTTAACTGGCTGTTTTATCCATTCGTTGATGTAAATTCTTCTTTATGTTGATGCTCTTTACTTTTTGGTATATTTTTAGAAAGGCTAATACTGGTTGTTCCTTTCTATGCGTAATGCTTCTTTCAGAAGCTCTTGTAAAGCAGGCCTGGTGGTAATAAAGTCACTGAGTACTTGCTTGTTCATAAAAGATTTTATTTTTCCTTCAGTTGTGAAGCTTAGTTTGGCTGGATATGAAATTCTGGGCTGAAAGTTCTGTTCTTTAAGGATGTTGAATATCGGCCTTCACTCTCTTCTGGCTTGTAGGGTTTCTGCTGAGAGATCTGCTGTAAGTCTGATAGGCTTCCCTTTGTGGGTAACCTGACCTTTCTCTCTGGCTGCCCTTAGTATTTTCTCCTTCATTTTAACCCTGGTGAATCTAATGATTATGTTCCTTGGGGTTGCTCTTCTCGAGGAATGTCTTTGTGGTGTTCTCTGTATTACCAGGGTTGAATAGTGTCCTGCTTTGCTAGGTTGGGAAAGTTTTCCTGAATAATATCCTGAAGAATATTTTCCAGCTTGGATTCATTCTCTCCATCGTATTCAGGTACACCTATCAAACGTAGATTAGGTCTTTTCACATAGTCCTATATTTCTTGGAGACTTTGCTCATTCCTTTGTATCCTTTTTTCTCTATTCTTGTCTTCTTGTTTTATTTCATTAAGTTGGTCTTTGACCTCTGATATCCTTTCTTCTGCTTGATCAATTCGAGTGTTTAAACCTGTGCATACTTCTTGGAGTTCTCATATTGTATTCTTCAGTTCCATTAATTCACTTATATTCTTCTCTAAATTGTCTATTCTCATTAGGATTTCGTCAAACCTTTTTTCAAAGTTCTTAGTTTCTTTACATCGGGCTACAACATGTTCTTTTAACTCACAGAAGTTTCTTATTATCCACCTTCTGAAGCCTGATTCCGTTAATGGAAGGTACTCGTTCTCCATCAAACCTTGTTCCCTTGTTGATGAGAAACTGTGATCCTCTTTAGAGGGAGAGGCATTCTGATTTTGAGTATTCTCAGCCTTTTTACGCTGGTTTCTTCCCATCATTGTAAATTTATCCACCTGTCATCTTTGTAATTACCAACTTTCAAATTACGTCTCTGAGTGGACGTCCAAGTTGTTAATTCCCAGGGCCGAAATCTGAGCAACCCACTGCGCCGGCCAAAACAGTGGCATTAAGACTGATGGTGCTTTTCTGCACGGAATCTCCAGTCTGGCTTCCATCTTGAGTCTGTAATAGGCGACTCCGCCTTCCCAGAGCCCCAAACGTCGGTCAGAAGAGGAACCAGTCCCGTTTACTCTGCACCAAGAGCTGCTGCACCAAGGTGCCAGCAAAACTGCTGCACCGGCCACAGGAGTTGTGCTGGCGACCCATGGGGCTCCTCCACTGGGAATCTTCTGGTCTGTGAGCGACAAAAATTTGTCTGAAAGAGTGGCATCCTCTCGTTCTGTGCACTTTCACTGGGAGCTGCAATCCCGAGATGTTAGCGATCAGCCATCTTGGATCATTCTCACGGATTTTTTTAAAAATAAAAATGTACTGTACTGAATTTAATTTACTATTAATTTTATAATAGTAAATTAAATTTTTATAATAGTAAATTAAATTTTCTCCATTTATGTTCACAAAGGAGTTCTGTTGAAAATATTTTCTGTTTTTGTATTGTCTTTATGTAGCTTGTATATCAAGTTAATATTGGCCAAATAGTATTTGCGAAGAATCTTTCACCCTTTTTTAATTCTTTAAAAGGGTATAGATTATAAATTATTTATGATTTTAGGGGAGAACAAGGCAAAAGTTTTGATTACCTTTAGTGTTGTTAATGACTACTGTACATTCACCTTTTCAATTTCATACAGAAAAAAATAGTAATTTATATATTTTCTGGAAAATATAACTTTTTTAGGTTTTCAAATATAGTTCCATAAAGGCGTTTCTACCATTCACTTACATTAAAAAAAATCTTATTTTATCTGTAGTTATATTTCATTTTATTTGTAATAAAAATTTGGTCTATTTCTCCTTATTAAGTATTGCTAGAAAAAATTTATTTTTCAAAAATCCTAATACTTTATTGATTTTTGTCAGTACACATGTTCTCTTTGACAGTGATTTTTTTAAATTTGTTGAGACTTTTTTGGTGACAGCAAACATTACATGTATACTTACATATTCCATTCCATGTAAAGCAGGCATGCAATGGATACTTACAAATAATTTTACAAACCCATTCTCAGGGTTAATTGGAGAAGTGGCTGATCTGGGCTTGTGGTAGGGGAAATAAAAGATGAGCCTAGAGCATCGTGGACTTGGGGGAATTGACATCTTTTACAACTGGAGTCCTCTTGTCCTCAAACATGGTTGTGGTAGGTTGATGACATTAATGGTACCAGTTCCCTGCTTCTCCCTGCAGTCACACTCTTTGCCATATGACTTTGCTGTCCCTCTCAAGAATTAGAGTGGTAAATTGCTTCGTTTACTGGAATGTTAGCAAACTTGCTGCAGAAGATTGAAAAGCACTTCTGCATTTCTGTTTTTCTTGTTGTTCCTTTCCCTTTGTGATTAGAACATGCTCAAGCTACTCCAGTGAAGAGATACAAAAAACTCCTAGAGCAGAACCAAGTCATCTCAACAGGCAGCCTCCTGACTTCCAGGTATGTTCATCCCACCCGCCCCAATCCCAGTTCGCAGCCAGCCAACCTCCAGATATGCAGGTGACTTCCATCTGGCCCAGAAGAACTCATCTGACTAAATAACCAGTGTGGGAACTTAGCTAAATGAATGCCCTTTTAAGCCGCAGAGCTCCTGGTGGTTACTGATGCAACATTATTGTGACAACAGAAGTGATACAGTGGCATGCTCTTCCTTTATACAGGTCCTCTTTTATTTCTCTCAGTAATAATGCATTATAGATTTTCTCACGCAGTCCTTATACATTCATTAGATTGATTTCCACATACTTGACTTTTTAATACTACTTTAAAGGCTATTTTAAAAAATCTCATTTTCTAATTGTTTCTGGTTTATGGAACTATAACTGATTATTGTGTACGAACATTGTTCATATTGTCCTTTGAATCCGAGGACTCCTGTTCTTTTCTTTAGATTCTGTAACGTCTAAAGTTACAGTGATTTATTACCTTTTTAAAAGTTAGATCTTAACCATTCTTTCTTTCTTTTTTTTTTTTTTTTTTAGATGGAGTTTCACTCTTGTTACCCAGGCTGGAGTGCAATGGCACGATCTTGGCTCACCGCAACCTCTGCCTCCTGGGTTCAAGCAATTCTCCTGCCTCAGCCTCCCGAGTAGCTGGGATTACAGGCACGCACCACCATGCCCAGCTAATTTTTGTATTTTTAGGAGAGACGGGGTTTCACCTTTTTGACCAGGATGGTCTCGATCTCTTGACCTCATGATTCACCTGCCTCGGCCTCCCAAAGTGCTGGGATTATAGGCGTGAGCCACCGCGCCCAGCCTAACCATTCTCTTTAATCTCTTCTTCAGAATATGTAACTAGATACATGCCATTTTTTTTTATAATCTACCTTTTGTGTCTCTGAACCGTTCTCACATGATCATAATCTGTTTTTCTTTCTGTGAGTTGATCTGTGTGAATTTCTTATTACTTTCTTTCAACTTATAAAAAATCTCTATTTTATAATAGTTTAGTCTATTCAGATTTAAGCACTTCATTGATTATATTTTTTATTTTCAGGATTTTTATCTATTTTTGTTTCAATTATAACAACTTTTAATTTTCTTTAATTTTATACTTTTCATTTCTATCTAGTTTATTTTGGATCTGCCAGTTTTTGTTTTTGGGGCTTCTTTTGCCATTCAAATTTAGCAGTGGGGAGTTGTACACCAAGATTCCACCAGTTTTTGATTAATGACTTGCTTTTACTTTTTAAACAATGCTTTTGCTCATTTATTTGCCCATCCTAAACAAACAAGGGTAATTTTGCATTTTCACTCTGTTCTGTGATGCTGTCTCCTGTTGTCCCTCCCAGGTCCCTTCTCTCCCCTTCTTCACCCTGTCTGTGCCCATGACTGAGCAACTCCCCAGCCCTCAGCTTCCTGTTTGGTTTCACCTCAATAACAGACACAAGAGGGTGAGAGAAAAGCAAAATTGGTGTATTTATTTCCCTGACTTTGTCCCTGGTGCATCCCTGTGGGTTGGTTGAGATACAACTACCAAAATCTGTGGCTCTTTTTAGGTAATGTTCTCTACATAATATGAACACAGGGGCTGGTCAAGCTACCTTGCTGAAGGTCTGGTCAATGCTCTTTGGAGTGGGTAGTGCAGAAATGAGTCAGGCTACATCTGAGCTGGATCTTCTGCCTGGGTGTCCTGTCTCTCTCTCTTCTCCTGTGACGACCCTATACATTTCAGGTCTAGCTTAAATTCCATGTCATGTATTAATTACCCTCCTCTCCTCATGGAGTCACAAAATCCTGTTTCTCAAATCAGTGAATCGAAGCCCTTTATTTGACAAATGGGGGGAAAACAGACTAAGAGAGTTGAATCAAGATTACTCAATTAATTAGTTTTATGTGACATTTCATATTCTGTTCTGACTTTTACAAATTTAATTTCAACATAATATGAATGACTGCATTAAATATTGCTTGTAATACCCGTTGATGAATGTTTAGAATACTTTGTTTTTGTATTGGGAATGTTTTTTATAGTGTGCAACTTCTTAATCTGAAAGGAAATACACACCATGTATTAACGTTGATTGTAATGTTAATCCTCAATTTAGAAGATTAAAATAGCAGAGTGAATGGCTATTATTCTCAAAATAAGTTTTCTATAAATACAAGGTGCTAATAGATGTTATATGCCTGCCCTTGCATTGTTTTAGTTTCATATAATAATCTAACATAAAACCCTGTAACATCCAATTTGAGGAAAAACTTAGGTAAAATGCATCCCAACTCTAAAGACTTAGTTTACATTATTCATCACTAGTCCCTCTAAAATAATAAATAATACAGCCTAGTCTTTATGAAGACTAGAAAGATTTAAGTGACTGAAAAATTAGCAGCTTTTTTGCATTAGGCTGTATAAAGGTTTATGTCTAAGCATCTTGAAATGCTGACAAAGAAACTTTTTTTTGGGCAAGAAAAAGTGCTGTATGGTAATTTTTACATTCTTAAAGAATGAGTAACAAGTAAGGTCTTTAAAAATTTAAATCTCATCAGACTAGCATAGAAATTTAGAGCTCAAAGAGACCTTAGAAATAATCAAATCCAATCTTTTCACAAATAATGAAACTGAATTCTAAGAAAGTTAACGAACTCCTTTTAGAAAACACAGCAAATTAGCCAGAATCAGAACTACAACTGAAATCTGCTGTTTCCCGTCAAGTCTCTTTTCCACTAAATGGGCTGTGTCTCTAAATATCATGCATGCTGAGATGGTTACTTTTACTACGAGATTCATTCCATAGGAAAGTTTACGGGTCCTTTGCTCCATTTGCAGGATGGAATGGAGTGTTTGGCATCGCTATGACGTCATTCGTAAAGGCTGAAGGAACTCTTTGCTGCCACCTATTGAGGATAGAAGGAGGCAGAATTATCCTTAACTAGACACTTTGGCCTCAGCATTTCCTCCACTTTCTACGTTAATGATAATAATCCCTTTCTCTCACTCTGTCATTTGACTGTCATTGTCAATACATGTAGAATGTTTCTTCACAAGAGGGTTTATTTGTTCGACAAGATTTTATTAAGCATCTGCTAGTGACCAGAAACTGCAGTAGTCACTGGAGGGCCAAGTGAAGTAAGTGGCCATGGAGTGCCTGGCATTCTCGTAGCATACATATTGTAGTAAAAGTAATCTTCACATATTGTTCAAAACAAATTTATTGCAAACATAATGTGTAGGGACCGAGGTAATCAATAGAGTCAAAAGGCACAAAAATCTTAAATAAAGTGAGAACAGAAAAGTACTGATTGGTTGGGCAAAATGAAAGCCATGGATGAGTTTAGTGATTTGAAGAGTGAGGTGTTATCTGAAATAACTTATGAGGAATTGGCAAGGGCAGCATTGAGTACCCAGCTGAAGGTGGGCTGAAGCTGGACGGCAGTTGATCATTTTGCAACATGTAAAGTGGCCTAGGGATTGGAGGTCTCGCCGAAGATGAAGAGCAGCTGGAATGGCAGTAAGAAAGTGAATGACTCTGAAGGACCGATTTGGTCAGAGGATGCCATTATGGAGTCTGGATTTCAGAGATGAGAAAGTGCAAGAGATGTAGGAATTAGGGAAACAAAAACAATCGGATATCGATCTATCGATCTACCTATCCATTCATTTAGAGAGGTGAGAGAGAGACTGTGAGCTATGGACTAAATGGTGCCCACTTCCTTCAGTGCAGATGTTGACACCCTAACCTTCTATGTGATGGTATTTATAGATGGGGCCTTTGGTAGGTAATTAGGTTTAGATGAGGCCATAAAGGTGGAGCCCTCTTGATGGGATTAAGTGGTTTTCTAAGAGGGAACACTAGAGAGGACTCTCATCCTTGTGATGAGACAGTGACAAAGTGCCATGTGCAAGCCAGCAAGAGAACTCTCACCAAGAATTGACCTCTTCCTGAGCTTTCATATTGGACTTTCCAGCCCCTAAAACTCTGTGAAATTAAATTTCTATTGTTTAAGCCACCCAATTTATGGTATTTTTACTGGTAGCCTGATGAGAGTGACACACACATAACACACACACACACACACCCCTTAAGGACCTGGCTTCTGTAATTGTGGAGTATTACAAGTTTGAAATTTGTACAGTGGACCAGCAGGCTGGAGACTAAATTGAGAACCAATACTGCAATCTTGAGTTTGAAATCCGTAGTGCAGGGAGGTGGGCTAGAAACTCAGGAGAGATTTGATGCAGCAGCTTGGAGGCAGAATCCTAGGCTGGGTTGCAGAAATGAAGACAAAATACCTGTCATTGGAGTTGAGGATGAGCACATGCAGAGCCAGGCTACTGGTTGATTCATATGAAGAAGTCACGCAGTTGGTGGTGACAGTAGCTATCTGACGTAATTAGTATATAATCTTTTCATTCTTAGGACATGCATTCAGAATTTTCTTTTTTTTTGAGACGGAGTTTCTCTGTTGTTACCCAGACTGGAGTGTAATGGCACGATCTCAGCTCACCGCAACCTGCGCCTTCTGGGTTCAAGCAATTGTCCTGCCTCAGCCTCCCGAGTAGCTGGGACTACAAGCGCGCACCACCATGCCCAGCTAATTTTTGTATCTTTAGTAGAGGCGGGGTTTCACCTTGTTGACCAGGATGGTCTCGATCTCTTTACCTCATGATCCACCCGCCTCGGCCTCCCAAAGTGATGGGATTATGGGCGTGAGCCACCGCGCCCGGCTGCATTCAGAATTTTTTTGCATATTATCACCTCAGAGGCCCAAATGTAACAAGAAGATTGGATAACTGGCCAGCCATGGTGGCCCATACTTGTAATCCTGGTACTTTGGGAGGCCAAGGAGGGAGTTTTGCCTGCTGCCAGGAGTTTGAGACCAGCCTAGGAAATATGGCAAGACCCTGTCTCTACAAAAAAATCACACACACAAATTAGCCAGGCACAGTGGCTTGGCCTTTAATTCCACTACTCGGGAGGCTAAGGTAGGATTACTTGAGCCCATGAGGTCAGGTAGCACCTTGTTTCCAAAAAAAAAGGATTGGAGAACTGGAGATGTTTTCAATGTGTCCGCAGTTTAAGAATTTTGCTATATTTTTTGACTTGCAGTTATAATATTTAATATTTTTATAACTTTTAAATTGTGGCCTAATAGTAGATTGTTTCTTAAATAATCCATTTATTACTGCTATTTCTACTATTATTTCAAAGTTATGAGTAGTTAGGAAATAATATCATTGCATTACATGCGGTTAGCTTCGTGTTCCAATTATCTTCTGATTTTTAAAGAGGATTAGGCTCTATCCCTGTATTAAAAAGTCCAAGAGACAAAATGCAATGCACAGGCAGCTATCCAGAGGAATCCCTGCTTTGTATTTGCAAACTCATAGATACAACATATGCATTTATTTGCAGCTCAAGCATAATTAAGTTAGGTGGAAGCCATTCATTTGTATCATAGTGACACTGTTCTAGATTTAAATACAGAAAGACTGCTGGATCTGATCCCAGGTTTACAATAGCCTTACTTGAGAAAAATATAATAGTTAATCCAATAGCAATACTGATATAAAAATTGAGTGCAAACATCTTCTCTGTAACAAAATATAAAGTTGAATTGTTTCTAGAGCAATTGAAAGAATGTAGTATTACTATTAACTCGTGACTGTTTTACATGGTATAGGTTTTAATATAACAATTCAACCAATAAGCAGTACCTTCCAATCAGCTCTACACTTGAGACAATTTAGTTAGCCTTCATTAAACAGGCGCATTTTCACTTTACATATTACCTTATAAATACCGGCTTAAAAGTTTGTGAAGTCAGAGGATTTTTTTCAAACATACAGACTGAATTATTGGCTAACATCATTGGCTAACACTTTTACTCAAAGAAAAAAAGAAAGAAGGAAAGAAAGAAAAAAGGGCTTTTATATATTATAAACTCTCATTCTGTGAAGAATTACAAAATAACTGTTCAGAAACTTTTTGGTTGTGAATGAACTTTAAAGGGAATCAATAGGAATTTCCTCATCACAGTTCTTCAGTCCAAGCCTGTATTACCTCCACTTTCTGTGAGCTCAAATGCACAAAGGGAGAGAAATGAAGATTCAGACCAAACAAGAGTACATTTGAATATTTCCCATTCATCCTCCCTTTATTATAGCTTTTGGATTACATTGATTATATAGTTTACACCTATACACAATACTCAAAAAATTACACTCCTCTCGCCTGCTTGATACATTTGTATAGTGCTATTAATGAATTCGTTTTCTAATACTTGAAATGTATTTTAAAATTATATATATATATGATATTTTTTTTTTTATGCAGGGCCTTGCTTTTTTACTCAGACTAGACTGCAGTAGCAGCATCACAGCTCACTGAAGCCTTGACCTCCTGTTACAAATGATCCTTCCACCTCAGCCTGTGAGTAGCTAGGACTACAGGGTCATACTACAATGCCTGGTTACTTTAAACAATTTTTCTTTTAATTTTTAGTAGAGACGAGGTCTCACTATATTGCCCAGACTGGTCTCAAACTCCTGAGCTCAAGCGATCCTCCTGCTGTGGCCTCCCAAAGTGCTGGGATTATAGGCATCAGCCACTGCACCTGGTAATATGCTGTATTTATTGCAAACCTTCTGTTACGTTGACAAAGTATATGTGAGTGCCTTTATAACCTTCCTTTGAAATTCTGGCACATTCATCAAGGAAATGACAAAAGTAGCAGATCAATATATTGCATAAGTTACTGACTCAGTGCTCATAATCACCAGAGTAAAATATTAAGGCTCCTTGTCATCTGATACTGTGACTCTCTAAATTCAGATTAATCTCAATTAATTGTTTCTGATAGCATATTTTTCCTTTTATGTTTATAAACTGTATTTCTGATAGATAAACCAATGTAGATCAAGATGCACCAAGAAACACTAGAAATCCGGCTTCATTTTCTTTTCATGTACAGCTTAGCATTTTGAAAGCATCTGCCACCTTTACCTCCATGTCCCTTGTCAACATTTGGAGGTAGCCAGGATGCACTGTCATTCTTTTATTTATTAAGTTTACTTGTGAGTATTTCAACATCTTCTCAACAAGCAAGTGTAAATGTTAAGAGTAGTTCTGTTGCTTCGAGTCACTGCTGAGTGGCTGAGCTGCAGGATTTAGCTGGGTGAAAATACCAAAGAGTATGTAGATGTTGATAATCCTGCAAATGTTTTCTATAAGAAAACATTCAAAGTTGGAAGGACAAGTTCTACCATTTGATTTACTTGTGTTTCAAAGTTATTTGTTGAGCAACAGTCATTCCATTTTATCTGCCCTTCACTTTACGATATATGCTGTTTATTTATGAACAAAAAGTGCCAGCTGCCTGCTCCGAGTTGTTTAAAAAATAATTTCTCATTTCATAGTATTGAGTTCAGGGTGTTTTAAAAGATTTTATGATATTTATTTATGTATAGAGATTTGTGGATTGACGATGATTGTTCAAATCAACTACTGTCTTCTAAAATGGACTCATGCCATGTTATCCTTCACTTCTTTTCATCATCTCCTTAATTTTTTGTGCACATGGCCATTAAAGATTGTTTGTTTTATAGTAGTGGTAATACTGCTTTGGTTTGCATAACAGTAACATTGCTTAAAGAGATACCCAATGAGGTGATGGGAAGGGAACCATCAATTAGTTTAGGTTATGAGTGAGGAAACTGCAGAGTTTCTCTAAAATATTGCCAGAGGTAACATAGTGAAGTGGTCCTTATTCAAAACCATTCATTATAGCTGTGCAGGCATTAATATAGTTTAGTTCACATATCAGTAAGAACTATTAAAATTGTAAGTGACAAAATTCAACTCAAATCAGCTTAATCAGAAATGGAAAAGGAATATTTTACATGCCTGGAAAGTCCAGATGTAAAGAGGTTTCAGGGATGACTGGATACAGATTTAGTTAACAAGGTCAGCTGACCTTGTTCTATTTCCATGTCCATTTCTAGGCCCTGCTTTCCACGTGGTGGCTTCGTTCCTAGGCTTTGCATCAGGTCCTTCGGAACACCAGGCTCACATCACTCTCACTGAGAGCAGTTGCTTCATCAGAAAATAGCACATCTCTTTCCTATAGTACCCTTATAAAATTCTTAGTTTGACTTTAATTGGCCTAAATTGGCTGACAAATTCATTTCTGAACTAATCTCTGTGGGTGGGTCTGTGATACGTTTTCACCAAGGCCACTCTGCCTTGTCTGATTCTAGGGGTTGGATAAGCCTTACCTGACCACCTGCACCAGGTGTGGATGAGAGGGGGTGTGGTGGAAGTCCCGGATTAAGACTCAGTGTTATGTGTGGCCTTGACTCGTTTGGCCAGGTGGGTCTTGAGTAACCTAACTGCAAGTTTCCTTTCTGACTCTGCTCTGCAGACAAGGTCCTCGCCAAGCAACCCTTCTTACCAAGGGGCCCAGGCACAGCTCTTACTTATCCCTGAGTAGTGGGTTTCAGTTTCTTGCCAGCCTGCAAAATTATTCAAACAAGCCAATGACATACTCCTATGGGAACCAAGGGGCACCTGATCTTCTTTATACTGCAAAACCTGCCTCTCCCAGTCCCTTGCTGTTCACTCTGTTCTCAAACTCAGCCCCTGTGTCGTCGTGCATGGCATGCACTTCTCAGCCCAGGGGCTGTGAGCTCAGGTGACTCACACACAGTTGTTGAGTTTGTCCAACCAGTGTTGGCTGTCATGTATTTGGCCCTCCCATAACCATAGGGCAGGAACCCCTCCCTCCCCGATGGGGTGCATAAGGGGTAATTAAAACAGAAAGACACCTCCAAAAATCAGGAGTCAATTCCACACAGGATAAATGAATGCTCTGTAGGCTCATAAATCACTGAAGTTAATTTCAGTTCCGGTCCATAACTCAATTCCAACAAATGTTCTCTGTACCTACAATTCCTGGCAAGATGTGAGAACATAACTCTCAGATCTTTTTAGAGAATTTGGGTGTACTTGGAAGCAACATTATTTCAACTTAGAACAGCTTACCTGATGCAGAAGGCAGGGTTATGCAGTCAAGGGGACTAGGACTGACTATCCTAGCTGATGAAGCACTGAATGTTGTATCTTTTCTTTTCTTAGAAATTCACTATACTCATTAACATTTCAAAGGCTCTGATAAGTACTGCAGTAAAACAAAATTCAATATTTTGTATCAAGATTTTCCCAGGCATATTTGACACAGAATGCATTTTTTGCATACCATCTATTAATATTTAGAGAAATGATTTAATAATATATAACATCTTTGGATAATATGTTTTGCCTCTATAGAAAGCTATATTTCTAAAAATTTGTTTTAAGTATTATGAGACTATCTCAAACCTTTACAAATCTAGTAAATATAGTCATTAAATATTGATATTGTGTAACATTGAAGAATTACTTGTATGGTCTTGTCCTGGAGAGATCTATAGCAGAATTAAGATGAGACTTAGATATCTCAAATTCAATCAACTATTTAAGTTGAACTTCAGTTCTTTGATTTACTTCTCTAGATTAAGTCCTTTAAAAGCTGTTTCTTGCTCGATATTATTTGGGAATGTAAATCCAATCTTATAAGACCAGGAAAAATACCAAGTAGTGATTTCTCCTTTAATCACAAAACCCTTGCAGGGGATAAAAGATTAGCCTCAGACTTTCTGACCTATAATGTTAAGGTAGGTTAAAAGACCATCATTTCAAATGCTTGTAATTTCTTTTTTGAGCAAACTGTGAAAAAAAATCCTCTTCTAGTATCTGTCTTCTGTGGTCTTCTCCTGAATGACTGTATGAAAAGGTAATGTGAGATGTAAGTTCTGATGAATGGTTCATGTATGTTTTCTGCACATTTCCTACTTTACAACAAATAATTATGCCAATAAAAACAAGAACCCACAATGCATGATATAATAGTGCAGAATGGTTGGGATTGTGAGGGATATACTAAAGTTTTTGAGTATGCCAACGAGTGACTGTCAATACTCTGAGTTAATGATCTGTGTTAAGCTGGGATCACGCCTGTAATCCCAGCACCTTGGGAGGCCGAGGTGGGTGGATCACGAGGTCAAGAGATCGAGACCATCCTGGTCAACATGGTGAAACCCCGTCTCTACTAAAAATACAAAAAAATTAGCTGGGCATAGTGGTGCATGCCTGTAATCCCAGCTGCTCAGGAGGCTGAGGCAGGAGAATTGCCTGAACCCAGGAGGCAGAGGTTGCGGTGAGCCGAGATCGCGCCATTGCACTTCAGCCTGGGTAAACAAGAGCGAAACTCCGTCTAAAAAAAAAAAATTATCTGTGTTATATTTAATATACACCATGTAATTCTGCAGGATTTGGGGTAGTCCTTCCCTGGAAGAAATGTGACTGATTGTCAGAAAGGGGAATGATTTTATTTCTGACAACAAAAGCAGTCATGATATTTTAGATATAATGAAAAATTATTTGCCTGTGTAACTATTGTTTTTGAAACAATGTTACCTTAAAATACATACACGAGTTTATTTTTAATTCTTCTATGAGAGATTACCACAAAAACTTTAACTAATTAAAAATAAAATGTCTTAGATGGAAAGGAGATTAATTGTGCTCTCTTAAAACTAGGCTCAAAACGTTTATTTTTACAATCTCTATTAGTGGTTTCCTTTCATTGCTATTTATTTACTTGTTGAGATAGAGTCTTCCTTTGTCACCCAGTCTGGAGTGTGCAGTGGTGTGATCTCGGCTCACTGCAACCTCAACCTCTTGGTTTCAAGTGATTCTCCTGCCTCAGCCTTCAAAGTGGCTAAGACTACAGGCACATGCCACCATGCCCAACTAATTTTTTTGCATTTTTATGGAGATAGGGTTTCACCACGTTAGCCAGACGGGTCTCAAACTCCTAGGCTCATGTGATCCACCCGCCTAGGCTTCTCGAAGTGCTGAAATTACAGGCATGAGCCACTGTGCCCAGCAGTAGTTTCTTTTAGAAACATGACTGAACAGTTTCTAGTTCTACCTTGGTAATATGGACATACGTAAAATATATTTGCAAGTAAAATGGCATATTAAAAAATTCCTGTGCTCTTACATCTCTTTAAACAATTATTTATTGAATGTATATAAATGATACAAAATCAATCCTCATGAAATATAAACAGATGGCCAGCTCTGTGTCATAACTCTGCACTACTGGGAAAAGCGTATGTGCATGCAAATGTAATTCCTAATTCTCTTGATAAAGAAAGCATGGGGGATGTTCAATATTCTCATTGTCACTGTGGTTTTTCTTATTAGCACCTATCATGGGCCTAAGTATGTGTTGATATATGTACTGTTTGTTGTTGACTGCCTTTTCCTGTAGACCTTTTTATTTTTATTTTTTCAGACAGGGTCTTACTCTGTCACCCAAAATAGAGTGCAGTGACACAACTGCGGTTAACTGCAGGCTCAATATCCTGGGTTCAAGTGATTCTCCCACCTCAGCCTCCTGAGTAGCTGGGACTACAGGCACACACCGCTACACATGGTTAATTTTTTAATTTTGTAGAGATGGAGTCTCACACTCTATTGCCTAAGCTGGTCTTGAACTCCTGGGCTCAAGACATCCTTCTGCTTTGGCCTCTCAAAAAGTACTGGAATTAGAGGTATGAGCCACCGTGCCTGGTGCCTGCCTCTAGATTCTGAACCAACATAAGGCAATGGTACTGGAGTACTAGCAAATATGCACTATGTACACATATACAAATACACACGCATTCACATACACATGTATGTATGTGCTTCCTGTTGCAGCTATAACAAATTATTACAAACTTCCCAGCTTAAAACAACACAATTTTAATCATCTTACAGTTCTATAGGTCAGAAGTCTCACTAGGCTAAAATCAAGGTGTAAGCAAGGTTGTGTTTCTTCTGGAAGTTCTCAAGGAAAATCTATTCTCTTGTGTTTTGAAGTCTGTAGAAGCCATTTGCCTTCCTTTGCTCCTGGCCCCTTCCTCTACCTTTAAAGCTACACGTGTAGCATCTTCAGATCTCTCCCCGACCCTGACATTCTTGCCTTGTGCTCATAAGGCCCCATGTGAGTATATTGGGCCCACCTAGAACACCCAAGATAACCTTCCCATCTCACCATCCTTACCATAATCATATCTGCAAAACAATCCTCACGATAATCATATCTGCAGGCCCCTTTTGCCATGTAAAGAACAAGAGACTAGAATGTGAACGTCTTTGGGGGTTATGATCCTACCAACTTATACCTATAAATATATCTGTTTCTACATTCAAATTGCTATGTATTTATGTATACATCTAGGGAATATAATTCTCAGTGTACAGATTTATGATTAAAATGAATATAATTTTATTTATATTTTATAATTCACTTTCAATACTCTTTTGGTAACTAATTTTATAAGGGACTCAAAAACAATTTCAGTCTAATCATGGTTATATCCATAAAATGTCAAAGCCTAGGGTGTGAGTTCACGAAGGCCCTGTCCATCAGTCCACACAGCGTTGCTGCTGAGATGCCCTCATTCCTGTTAGAGGGTGCATATTGCTCGACAGCAAGAGGTCATCTAATTCCTATTTTACATGTACTCACTCATGCATTCATTCGATTAATATTTATTAGGTATGGAATGCAAAATATAAGATACCCCTTATCTCAAGGAAATGACTTTCCAGGAAGACAGACCCATAAACAGATAACTAATAGATTTTGGCAAGTGCAATGACAGAAATGTGCATAACGTGGGACGTGAGTACGGAGGAGAGGGATCGAATTCAGCTGGAGAGTGATGCGAAGTTTAATGAGCAAAGGCTCCTATGGTTACTGTCAGGAGAGCTGAGATTTAAACAACGAGAAAGAATTTTCTAGGAGTAATAGGGGTACTGCTACAGCCAAACCTCAAAGTTCCTTGAGGACTGGAGAGAGATCTGCAATTCAACTCAGCAAAACAATTATTGAGCTGTGGTGCATGCTAAGGAGAAATACAGTGACCTATGAGAGTGCTTACTACCTATCCCTCTCCTTATCAAGGGGATTAGGGAAAGCATCTCTGAGGAAGTTACAGACATTAAACAAGTAATTACAAGTGTGATGAGCTCTATGAAGCGATGCCGTGGTAATGCAGAGAAAATAATTTAACCTAGTCAAGAGGGTCAGGGACTGTCACACAAGGAAATTGGTGTTTAAATTGAGACCTGATGGATAAGTAGGATTTAGCAAAGAAAAGAAGAAAGGGAAGCAATGGAATATCTGTATATTCCAGTATAGCAGGAATGTAGACGGGGAGAAAGAGAGACTGAGATTAAGCCTGAAGAAAGGTACGTGTAAGGACTTATGAATCAGGTTAGGATTTTAAAATTTGTCATAGATTCATTGGGGATCCTTTGCAAAATTTTAGGTTTGGAAATAACATGGTCAGAATTTTAATTTTAAAAGATCCCTCTGGCCACAGGAGGTAGATATTAGAGTTAGGTGTTAGAATTAGGCAGCTGTAGGGTATCCTAATAAGATCCTGATGTGGGCTGGGTGGTATCAAGATGCATGGAATGGAAACAGTCCCTTCAAGAAATATTTAGAGGGTAGAATGCATATTAAGTTCTTATGATGAAAACACTATGTTCGGTTCTAAAGATGCTGTCATGTCTGGCACAGTCCCTGGCACATCGGTGCCCAAGCATTTTTAAATTGATAAACTAATGTCTGAGACAGAGTAGCAAGAGGCCAGGACATGGGCCAGCCCACGCAAGGGTTATATATGTGTCATTTTGGTGTCTTCGGCAAGGGTGCGCTGACATTTGCACATTTGTATTTTACTGGGGAGATGTTTGGCTGTTTCAAAATGAATTATGGGAGACAAGATGCTAGGTAGGCTCAGAGGAGGCCATTGAAGGAAATTATAATGCAATGTGAACCAGTCAAGGGGTAGGAGATATGGAAAAAAACCAACACGTGTAGCGGTACGGAGGCCTAATTAAAAGTGATGCTTGAATCAGATAGAGAAAGAAAGAAAGAAAAAAAACAGGAGTCAAATATGACTTCCCAGTTTCTGATATCAAAGCATGAAAATGATAAATATGAGTCTGGGGGAAAAACATTCAGGTGGCAGGCACGGGGTCAACATGCCGGAGGTGCTTATTGGTGACATACATAATTCCATCCTAGAACACCCGGCCAGTGAAAACCCAAGTATAATCCTGCTCTAATTTTCACCTGATTTTTCCCCATGACTAACCCAGGTTTTAATTTGTATTTAAATCACTCATGATAATTGGTTTGCTGCCATTTGTCCTGATGCTTTAATATAAAGGGGGGTGGTAGATCTCAAATAAGACATTTTCTTAGGAGAAAATTTGTTATTAGTCGATGGATTTTTTTTTCTGCTGCTAGTATACTTTCCTTTCTGTATAAATTGTTCAGTTTTATGAGCATTGGACCTACAGCTACCTAACACGTGTTTATTTTTGTATGATTGAAGCAGGAGCGGCCACAAAGCAGACCTCTCAGACACCGAACTAGAAAAGGAAGGGGTTTTATTATTATGGCCCGGGAGCAAGGCTTTGTGTTTTGTCCAAACGGCCAAGCTCCCCTAACAAAGAGAAGCTCTGCCTTTATATAGGCTTATACTCTAGATATTACACGTCAAAGGATCTTAGGTTTACAGCCTTAGAAATTACAAGTGAAAGGGTCTTGGGTTTACAGCTTTAGAAATCACATATGAAAGGGTCTTGGGTTTACAGTTTTAGGAATTACATGTGAAAGGGTTTCTGGTCTCTGGATGGAGGAGTGGGGCAGGGGTTTTTATCTTGTTTAAGTAAAAATAGTGTCTTCCAGAGAGATTCCCCCATACCATGCCTGCTATTTACAGGAAGGTGATTTAGGAGGCGCTAGTCGGCCAGCCTTTTCTTCTATTGAAATCAGTGTGGAAGTCAAGGGGGAAGTGATCCTAGATGCCTGGGTCACTGACCTTCCTCATGATGAAGAGCTTTCCAACTGTTTATTGTACTGATGAGATTACAATAAAAACGGCACAAGAACACTTCCCACAGTGCTATTATTCCCACATGGTCACCACCAAGCAAAATTACATTCTGGGTAAAAAGGAAGAAATACATGAAACATGCACCCTAGAGACCAACAATAAATAATTGCAAAATAATTTCCAAATCCTAGACTCAGTCCCATGAAATACAACTCACGTCTTTTGGGATTTCCAGCACTTCACCAATCCTTGCTGAATGCATTTTTTTTTATCACGTATCTTGTGATCTTTCACACTTCGGGGTTATAGTGTTTGAATTTATTTTTGAGAAGAGGTAAGTTTCATTCCATAATAATATAATAGGTATTGTCAATATTCCTATCAAGAAAGAACTCTGTACAGAACACGCAATAATGTAGAAATACCCTAGGCCGGGCGCAGTGGCTCACGCCTGTAATCCCAGCACTTTGGGAGGCCGAGGCGGGTGGATCACGAGGTCAAGAGATCGAGACCATCCTGGTCAACATGGTGAAACCCTGTCTCTACTAAAAATACAAAAAGTCAGCTGGGCATGGTGGTGCGTGCCTGTAATCCCAGCTACTCAGGAGGCTGAGGCGGGAGAATTGCTTGAACCCAAAAGGTGGAGGTTGCAGTGAGCCGAGATCGTGCCCTTACACTCCAGCCTGGGTAACAGGAGCAAAACTCCGTCTCAAAAAAAAAAAAAGAAAAAGAAAAAGAAATACTCCAAGAGAAGAGGTTTCTGTTTTCTACTCCATTCCCTCCAGATATCATACATTTTTAAAGCTCTGTTTCATCTCTGCCTGACTTTTGCGAAACCTGACTTATTGTTCCTCTAACATACTTTGCTGACATAGATTTCATATTTGATTGATTTATAGAAGAAATTAGAATTTTACAACAGACAGAATTAAAATATACAAATGTTTATGTTAAATGAATAGAAGAGCACTATAAGCAAAACATTTTTAAACCAAATTTTTCATAGTGCGAAAAAAAGAAGGAAAACATAAAACGTTTTTGACCATCAACTTTGCCAGCCGAGTTAACTGCACTGAGTGACCTACCTTCCCTGCGGTCTAATTACACTGGCCTCTGAATTTTGTTGAACAACAGCAATAGAGCCCCATAAGGCTTGGGAAAAGTTTGAAGGACAGTGACTTGCTTTGTTCAACACAGGATTTAAACCTAACAACCATCATGCTAAACAGAAGCCATTTGCTCAAGTAAACTGCTGGGAATATCTTGCTTCCTAGCAGAGCTTTCAAAGACATGACAACAACATCTAACTTTTCTTGATCAAGGCAGATTAAAAAAAAGAAGTCTGACTTATTATCCAGTAATGACTTCTTTTCTGTTTTAAATGAGAACCATAGGTTAAATATAAAAACTTTTGGGTCATCCATTGTTAGAGTTTGTCATATGTAAGAAGAGAATGTGGGTAGAACAGTTCCTTTCCTTTGGCGTTAAAAGTTGCGTTATTTGCAATGCGCCAATTGTTTCAGGCCGCCATTTTCCCAGGAGGGTTTTAACATTTTCTTTGTAAGTCAAATGGCTCTTTTAACATTTTGAGTGTGAAAGTTGACTCAGAGAGGCTCCTGAAATAGAAAGTTAGCATTCTCTCTCCCTGATCTCCTACTCCTTCTTTTAACAGGAAATCCGTCGATTTCTTACACCGAGACTTACTCGGTCTGCAAGCTATCAGTCCTGATTACTATCGTATTATGAATAAGAGAAAAGGAAAGGAGAGACAAGGAAAGGAAAAGGGAAAAGGAAGGGGCAAGGGAAGGCCGCCTTTGTTCACGAAGTGGGCTCACATTCAATGCAGCTGCTGCTGTTCCTATGCTGCCAGGATTCGCAGGGGTGATGTGGACCTCGTGGCAAATGAGGCGCATGTAGCCACTGAAGTGAATGTTCTGACATCTACTGGAACATCCTTCTCCTGCAGGCCTGGCTGTGAACACTCAGAGGGGAGGAAGAATCCTTCTTTCCTGGTATTCATTTGCAGGTATTGTCCCTCCGTGCCAAATAGATGAGTTCCCAAGGTTTAGTTTTTAATCAAACTGTAATTTGAGTTGCTCATGAGAACAATGCAGGGGCTGAGCAGAAAAGCGTGATCCCTTTCCTCCCCATCATAAAGGTGGTGCTGACATCCTATAACAAAAGACAAGAGAAAAGCATGTCACATTTATTTCCTTGTAGTTTTACACGACGGGGAGCTTACAGAATCAAGACTCAAAAGATATAAGAAGCTATCTGATATGATTTGATGCTTAGGTTCTATGAAGCAGAAACAACTCTGCAGAAATACAATTGAACAAAAAGGATCTAATCTTTTTTTTTTTTCCTTGAGACAGAGTCTTGCTCTGTTGCCCAGACTGGAGTGCTCACTGCAACTTCTGCTTTCTATGTTCTAGCAATTCTCCTGCCTCAGCCTCCCAAGTAGCTGGGACTAGAGACACGCACCACCATGCCCAACTCATTTTGTATTTTTTTTTTTAGACGGGGTTTCACCATGTTGGCCAGGCCGGTCTTGAACTCCTGTCCTCAGGTGATCCTCCCACCTCCGCCTCCCAAAGTACTGGCCACAGGTGTGAGCCACTGTGTTCAGCCAAAAAGGGTCTCATCTAATAGCAGTGGAATGATGGGAAAAACCCAGCAAGGCCCATCAGTTGAATTCTTCCTGGACTTTTGAGGCCTGGCGCTTCTGGAATGGGGGTTTTATAACTCATAATCGCACAAAGTAGGTCAAAGAAGTTTTCTTTCTTTCTCTCTCTCTCTTTCTTTCTTTCTCTTTCCTTCCTTCCTTCCTTCCTTCCTTCCTTCCTTCCTTCCTTCCTTCCTTCCTTCCTTCCTTCCTTCCTTCCTTCCTTCTTCTTTCTTTCTCTCTCTTTCTTTTCTCCTTCCTTCCTTCTTTCTTTTTCTTTTTCTTTTATTTTTATTTTCTTTGAGACAGAGTCTCACTCTGTCACCCAGGCTGGAGTGCAGTAGCACAATTTCACTTCACTGCAACCTCCGCCTCCCCGGTTCAAATGATTCTCTTGCCTCAGCCAACCAAGTAGCTGGGATTACAGGCACACGCTACCACGCCTGGCTAATTTTTTTTGTATTTTTAGTAGAGATGGGGTTTCACCATGTTGGCCAGGTTGGTCTCAAACTCCTGACCTCAGGTGATCTGCCTACCTCGGCCTCCCAAAGTGCTGGGATTTTTGTTTTTTAGAGAAAGAGTCTTGCTCTGTCACCCAGATCAGAGTGCAATGGAACAATCACGGCTCACTGCAGTCTTGAACTCCTGGGCTCAAGCCATCCTTCTGCCTCTGCCTCCTGAGTAGCTAGAACTACAGGCACACACCACCATACCTGACTAATTTATTTTTATTTTCTATTTTTGTTGAGGTGGGTTCTTGATATGTTGCCAAGGCTGAGAATTTCTTTACAGCCAGTGTGACACAGAAAGGTGAGGAAAATTAGAGTAATATTTTTCACTTTATGGCTGGCTTTGGGGAAAAGGGGTTCTGTTTTCTATTATCTAGCCTGGGGAAGAGAAATTCTAGTTTCTGTGCCTTGCCTTAGGGCAGAATGAGAGTGACACAGGAAGACAGAAGAAAGTCAAAGACAAACTTTGCTTCGGAGGCCTTCACTTTGGGGTGTCATTTTCTGACCCCACTGCCACCAACTTTCTGTGGTTAAAATCTGCAGCTCCCAGGTCTGAGTTGGGGCCAGAGTGGATGCACCATAGACCTAGAAAGATAGCCTCTCATAATTACCACATCTAGGTTTAGGAACCACCACTGTTACCTGACTGATTCTCACAAGGATTTTATCTTACGAATCTGTCGACTTTCATTTTATTTATTGCTTCTTCACCACTGGGTCCTGGCTGGGCCTTCTCTGTCCATCCCAATTTGCAAAACACTTTTGGGAGATGTTGAGTTGTGATCTGTTCCTCTCCAGAAGGCCTTGGGATCCTATTTAAATCTGAATATCCCTTCCCTAGGAATCTTCGAGTTTTAATTATTAATGTTTTCTTTGAAAAAATAACCATGTCTCTTATCAAGCATACTGCTACAATTTTGTAGGTACCAAGTTGCTGAAAATCTCTCTACTGGAATCTGTATCTGTGTCCCTAACGCAGTCTATCTCTATTTGATCTCTATGTCCATCTTTAAAAATCTCCATTCTTCCCCCCGCGTCTCTTTTTATCTCTGCAAATAGTATAGTCTTTACTTTTTCCTTATTTTGCTCTGACTGCTTAATTTTACTAGCATGACTACATCAATAGGTAAATAAATCCGTGTTCCAGGAACTCAGTGGTGATTTGATTTTGAATTTACACAGTGGCTGGAGAAGAAATATGGTGAAGAGATAAGGATCTCATGAGGAAAGTTGTAGGGCTTGATGAACAGTGCTTTGAGATGTTGGGGGAAGGCAGATGACTCCATCTTTAACCACCTGGTTGATCTAAAGAGTATTAGTGGAATTGACATTACTGGGAAGTCGAACACGAGTGAAAGCATACATTTAGTTATAAATTGATTTCGTGTGTGTGTGTGTGTGTGTGTGTTTGGGGGGACAGAGTCTTGCTTTATTGTCCAGACTGTAGCGTAGTGGTGTGATCTCGGCTCACTGCAATCTCTGCCTCCCAGGTTCAAGCAATTCTCCTTGCCTCAGCCTCCCAAGTAGCTGGGACCACATATGCGTGCCACCATGCTGGGCTAATTTTTTTTTGTATTTAGTAGAGATGGGATTTCACGATGTTGGCCAGGCTGGTCTTGAACTCCTGACCTCAAGTGATCCACCGGCCTCAGCCTCCCAAAGTGCTAGGATTACAGGTGTGAGCCACCACCCTGGCCTGCATTGATTGAATTTGAAAGTACATTTAGATATCAAAGTGGGAATGGCCATCACTCCAGTAGACTTTTCAGAAGCAAAATGACTGCAATGAACCTTGATGTGCTTGTCATCTGTCAGTATCTGTGTCAATGTTCACATATGGTACAGTCAGTCCCTAATTCTCACATAAAAGAATTATGATGAATAAAAGTGAAGTTCTGCCCTTTATTATAATATATATAAATACTAAAGGGCATCAAAAAGTTTCTTACATATTTTACATGAAAAAACATAAAGAACGTTCACTGAGCCGTAGTGGTCTTCTGTGGTTCCATTCTTCAGAAGAGAATAGGAGGAAAAAGAAAACTTGCCGAGCCTGTTACAAACAGGAATCCAACTATGCTCTCTGTTAATCTCCATTCTCCTTTTCAAGACTTTTCTTTTTTTATTTAAAGATTTATTTCCAGTCATATGCTTGCGTTTTCTTAGCCATTAGGATAGGGAATTATAAGAAGAAATAGAGATGGATAAGAAAGAAGGGGAAGGAGTTTTACATGTGGATGAGTTTAATAAATATTAAGAGCAAAACAAGGCCGGGCGTGGTGGCTCACGCCTGTAATCCCAGCACTTTGGGAGTTCGAGGCGGGTGAATCACGAGGTCAAGAGATCGAGACCATCCTGGTCAACATGGTGAAACCCCGTCTCTACTAAAAATACAAAAATTATCTGGGCATGGTGGCGCGTGCCTGTAATCCCAGCTACTCAGGAGGCTGAGGCAGGAGAATTGCCTGAACCCAGGAGGCGGAGGTTGCGGTGAGCCGAGATTGTGCCATTGCACTCCAGCCTGGGTAACAAGAGCGAAACTCCATCTCAAAAAGAAAAAAAAAAAAAAAGAGCAAAACAGATTTTTAGAAGGTACACCTTGCAAATGTGCATAACCCTTTGTGATTCGATTGTAAATAAAATACTTCCTCTACTCTCTTTTTCTTGAGAGCCTCACGATAAGGCTTCAACAATCGTGTGCTTAGTACTCAAGAGAGACTTTTAGAAAAAGGTCTTTTTATACACACAACACAGTAAAAAACGGAATCATTAGAGAAAAGTAAGGCAGTCAATATGACCTACAGCTTCCAATTTTCAACTTGATATTTAAAGCTGCTTTTCTTTCAGCAATTATTGATGTGGATGAACTAACTGGCACCATTGTAAGTCATCTGTAGAATTCTTTTTCTAACCACTTAAGAGAAAACAAAAACAAGCTGTAGTTCAAAACTTATAAATCTTTAAAAGAACTCATCCCCATAAACACTAAAATGTCAATATCTATTTTCTGCAAATACAAACTTTAAATTTAGATTTTATTTTGCTGACTAAATTGTGCATCAGAATTTATTTACAAACTCTCATTTTGCAGATACAGACCAAAGGCCAAAGATGTTAAATGACTTGCCTGTAGCATTCAGCTAATTAGCATCGAATCAGAGATTCTTGAGTCCCAGATTCTTTAGATAGATCAAATCAAAGCTAAAGAAAATACATTATTGTCAAGCTAAAGCAGATCCTCAGTTCTTCATATATCACACTTTCAGTAAAAGAGAAGTAAAACAATAATGAGTTTAGAGTTTTTCCAAGGACTTAAAAATATTTTCTTATGTAAAAGTTACTTCCAGTTAGATCACCAAACTGAAATGAACTTGCAATGTTTTTGAGGTTCACACAAGTTCATTATTTTGACCAGAAATCATGTGACTGCTGTTTCAAGCTTTGGCAGAAACTAATAGAAAAAAGTCCCTCAATGATCAGAAACGACCCTTCTCTATTCCCTCCACAAGAGCTTGAAATAGTGGGAATATTAAGGAATTAACACTTGGCTTAGTATTCTTATGACTTCTCTGGGCTGGCCTTCACCACTAGGTACTGCATATCTTAAAAGTCAGCCCTCTTAAGATTTTCTAGTCCAGTGGGTTAGGAATGTTCAGAGGGCTTGTGGCTAAGCACTCGTTAATTTCTTCCTTTGCCCACATTTTATAGACTGGAAAACCCCTCTGATTTTTCGTTTTATGAATTTGGAAAAAGTCATATTTTTTAGATTTACCAAGATATTATTCAACACATCAGTGGCATACTTTGCATACTTACCTATGAAGAAGACTAATGTTAACAGCAGTAGAACAAGATACAATTATATCATATTAAACATTGCATTTATTAAAACTTTTGTGCACCATTTCTGTAGAGATGAGAACCAGGCATTTATGTCCTTCAAATTTCTGATTAATGAATGAGCTTACATGTTAAAGCACAACACCAAGATTACAATTATAGGCTGCGTTTTTGGAAGCCTTCCCATGCTCTTTCTGAAATTCCGGGGACTGGAAAATTAGGGCCATTTTAAAGTTTTTAAATACAAAAAACAAATCCCAAAATAACAAAATTACAAAAGGCAAACTACAATCAGCTGAATGGCCACTAAATTGGCTAGGACTTATTCCTCTGCTTGTATTGATTGGTTGAGTATGGCACTCCCTAATATTAGACTGAGCTTAACTTGTGGCAAGGGGCTATTGCTCTGTTGGATGAAGTTGCTGTCACAGCACACCTGTGACTTTAGAGTTGTCTGACCAATTTAGCTGAAAGAGTTAGAGTGTGGTAACTGTGAACTCAAGGTTGTGATCATTTCCTGCTTTTCAACGAGGAAAAAACTGTTTTCCAATCACTAACAGGAGCTCTTTCTCTAGTCATCGATGCCTACTGCTATTAATTAGTAGCAAAAGAAAGTGGTGAGACAGGAACCTAGCATTTCTGCCACAGAACAAACTTAAAGCTCAGAGATGAACAGTATATCATGTTGCCTAGTGGTCAAGTGCATTGGCTTGGAGCTTCGTCAGCCTGAGTTAAAATCACAGCTCAGCCTCTTATTATCTGTATAACTTTGTGGAAGCTATTTGACTGTGTGAAGAGGTCAAAAAATATATTTAACTCATCAGCTTGTTGGGAGATTTTATGTGCCTGGCAAGTAAAATTCAATAAACATTAGCTACCTTTATTAATTATTTCATTGCCATGTACACATGGATGATTTTGCATTTACTGTTTTAGTAAAATGGTCAACATTTATTCTTCTGCTGAGATCATTCTTGAAGCACTTCAGCTGGTGACCCATACATGTAATTTGCATTATTCATTGTTTTGCTGAGCCACTGTTTGAAGTGCTCTTCATTTATCTGTTCTCTTCACATTACTTAATAGAATTGATTTTCATCACTGTAAATTCCTTTCTTTCTTTCTTTTTTTTTTTTGAGACAGAGTTTCGCTCTTGTTACCAGGCTGGAGTGCAATGGCATGATTTCGGCTCACCGCAACCTCCGCCTCCTGGGTTCAGGCAATTCTCCTGCCTCAGCCTCCTGAATAGCTGGGATTACAGGCATGAGCCACCATGCCCAGCTATTTTTTTGTATTTTTAGTAGAGACGGGGTTTCACCATGTTGGCCAGGATGGTGTCGATCTCTTGACCTCATGATCCACCCGCCTCGGCCTCCCAAAGTGCTGGGATTACAGGCTTGAGCCACCGAGCCCGGCCTGTAAATTCCTTTCATACAGATTGGCTATCAATGCTAAACAAGTGATGAGCAACCTTAAAACAAAAACAAAACAAAAACAAATCCCTTTTTATTTTGAAATAATTTTAGACTTACAGAAAAAATGCAAATTGTGCAGAGTTCTCATATTTCCCTAATGTGAGCAACTGACATAGCCATTGTACAATTATCAAAAAACAAGACATTAAGATTGATACCATATTTTTGAACAACAGACCTTATTAGAATTTTACAAGTATCTCCCTAATGTCCTTTATCTTTTCCTGAATTTAATCCAGATTCCCACATTGCGATACCTCCTTAGTTTCCTGTAATCTGTGACCAGTTTGTCATTTTATCCTCGTCTTGTGATCATGATCCCTTTAGTGAGAGACAGTAAATTTGAGAGTTATTTAATAAAATGTCTCTCAAGTTTATCTTATGTTTTCTTATGACTACATCTTTGTTAGGTATTTTACCAAAAATAACACAGAAGTGGCCCTGGGTTCTTATCAGGGGGTACATAACCTTGATGTCTTATTACTGGTAATAGCAACTGAAATCACACAAATAGGATGGTATCTGCTGGGCTTATCCACTATAAAATTGCTATTTTATCTTCATAGTTGCTCAAACTTTTAGGGAAGATTCATGAGGCTATGGTAATACCCTGTTTCTCGTCAAATATTTGCCTAGTTTTTCTCAGCATTTGTCAGTGGCTCTTGTCTTTAACATTATTACTGTCATTTACTGTCATGTTCATCCAATGGTGATTTAGTACTTCTCTCTCTCTCTCTCTTTTTTTTTTTTGTCGAATGGCTCTAATACATACTATTCTCACTTCTACATTGATTAGTTGATTTTTTTCTATAAGAAAGAGTTATTCCTTCTCCTCATTTACTTTTCACTCAATTAGTGTTTATATCAATATGGACTCATGGATATTTATTATATTTTATAAGTACTAATTCAATAATGTCATCTATTTGCTTCTCAGATTGTTCCCACTTTGGCCATGGGAGGTTTTTCCGGTTAGCTCCTCTTTTTTTGACAGCTTCCATACTTTTTGGAGCACTTCCTCATTCCTGACACCAGAAAATGGCTCAGGCTTCACTTCTATTTTCCCCCATCCAACAATAGAATCTACCATTTCTCCGAGGAGCCCTGATTCCTTTTATCTGAGGGTAGTATGTAGAAGCTGAGCAACTTTTTCTCTTTTTAATACATTCTAATTCCTGAAAAATAAAAAAAAAATTATAAAACAAAATTTCTCCTCTCAAAAATAAAAATAAATATATGCAATCCCATAAGAAAATACATATTTTAAAAATATGTATAACCTATGTGATTGACTAGAATAGTGTTGGTGAGAACATTCACACTGGCTTTAATTGAAAATTAAAGGTGAATATTTTTATACTTTTATCTAGCAACATCTATTTGCTATTTTATCTAGCAAATATCTAGGAATCTGATATTTAGTAGTGAAATTAAGCTTTTGTGTTTGATGCATTTTGCTCACCCAAAGTATCGGTGGGTGGCATTTTGCGCATTCCTATTCTAGACTCTTGCTGCTGGGGTAGATCAGAACTGTTAAGCAAATTGATGAAATAACTCCAGTCTTTTTGAAAGGCCCAGTTGTCACTTTGAAATTTTATGGGCTTTTGAATAAAGGTAGAAAATGACCCTCCCACTCTTAAAACTTGAAACTTCTATGCGTATTTCATCTGAGTTGTTTCCTCAGGAAACTAACCCTTAGGCAAGGGACTGAAACTCACCAGATCACCACATCCAGGCCATAGGATCCCAGATCTTTCATCTATCATGATTGCTTCCTTTCCCCTCCCTCCTTCCTGTGTTGCTGTATGTAGTGACATCCCTTCCCTGTTATGTAAGCCCCAAATTTTAGTGGGTTAAAGATATGGATTTGAGATTTATCTCCTGTTCTCTTGGCCACAGCCCACAAATAAAGTCTTCTTTCCTGGCAATACTTCTTGTCTCAGTGATTGGCATTCTGTGTGGTTAGCAATGGGATCTAGGCTAAACCCCTGGCATTTGCTAACAATTTAATTTCATGCCACTGGGTCATTATATAACCTGAGTAATAGGTGGCATCTTTGTTCTTCTCCCCCTCTTCCTTCTTTCTTCCTCTTCTTTTCTCCAGTCTCTCAGGATGTAAATCAAGTTCTTCAGTTGGAAGAGTGGTCAGGGTGATAGAGCCCATAGTTTCTCTGCTAGATCTGCTTTTGCTCCTTATTGCTTTTTCCTCACACTTCCTATGATCAGCGGGAAAAGTAATTACCTTCCTCCATCTGTCTTGGATATCACCTTGTTTGCCTCAGCTGCACAAAGATTAAATATTTGTTTCAAGAAGAGTCTGATTAATTTTCTCAACTTAAAAAGCATTTTAAGTTTGAGAGGGAAAAAGAGGGAGTGGGGGATTAACAACAACAACAAAAAACCCATCCAACTCTGTAAAATATTTTAAAGAGGTTTATTCTGAGTCAATATGAGGGATCATGCCCAGGGAAAACAGTCTCAAGAGGTCCTGAGAAAGTGCCTTAGGCAGTTGGATTCCAGTTTGGTTTTATGAATTTTAAAGGGGCAAGAGTTATTACAGGCAAATACATAAATCAACACATGGAAAGTCTGTGTCGATTTGGCCTGAGAAGCAAGATATCTTGAAATGAGGGGCTTACAGGTTATAGGTAAATTCAAAGATTCTTTTTGCAATTGGTTAAAGAAGTAAAGCTCTGTTTAAAACTTGTAATCAGCAGAAAGGAAGGTTTTAAGTTAAGGTTAGGATGTCATGTAGTAAGATCAATGACCTGCAGACGTGACTTAACCCTTCCTTGCATGGCCTTGGATCTTGGTTATAAGCCAGGGTCTTACTGTCACAAAGAGTCTATTTTGCCAGCCTTGTGATCTCTATTTTAATACTCATGCTACTCAGTTGTGTCTAAACTCTAAAAGGGACGGCGTGTAACAAGGTGTGTTCAATCTCTCCATGATGGCCAAGAACTCACTTTTTCAGATTTCTCTGGGGTCCTCTTGGTCAAGAGGGGGTCTGTTCAGTCAATTGGCGGGTTTGGGATTTTATTTTTAGTTTAAAGAGATTGTCAGAAAATCAGGGACATGTCCATTGGGTTAGTTGTTTCCTTCCTAAAGCCTCTAAGCCTTTTAAGGCTGGTGGGTAGGTAGAGGTATACAGATGCTCTTTATCCTCTCTAGATAAATTAGCATAGCTATCTTCCCAGGATCTTTGCTTCTCTAGTGCTCCTGTGAAATAATCCTTATTTCATTGTCCCCTCAAATCCTTCTGCAGTTTCCAGATCTTCATAGCTTCAGACATGGAGTATACAGGCCTTTTTACTACTCCAAGTTGGATTTTTACTCTACCAGGAGGCACACAAAAAAATCTTTCTCAGTGTCTGTTAATTTCCTTGTCAAGGAGTTTGCCTGATCCCATAGATGGAGAGGTTGAATGATAAAGAATGGCTGAAGTCCCCACTCCAGGCAATTGCTAGTACTTACTTTTCCCTGTTCTAAATTATATCACAAAGTATCCCACATTGACTGGATAATAAATTGACAATTATAAGCAGGCCAGAAAAACAAGTTTCTGCTAATTTGTGAAGATAAGGGTTAATAAGGCTTGGTGAGAAGCTTCCTTTTTCAAACCTCTCCTGTCCATATTCCCTTAAAACTCTCAGACAGGAACTACTATCACAGAACACAGGACATGTTGATTTGAAACTGATAATTAAAATTTTTTGATTCCTCATTCTTATCAGTACATTTTTGAGCAAGTATAGGAAAAAAAAGATCTTTCACTTCCTCTCTGAAGGTTTGAGTCTGCTGAAACAAACTGACAATAGATTAACAGGAGTGAAGGCATACAAATTTGTAAATGTGCAAATGTGTATGGGAGCCATGTGAAATGTGAGACTCAAAGAAGGTACAAATAGGCAGTATTTAAATAGCACCTTCTTCATAGGTTTGAACTTTCACATAAAGTTTGAACATACATGTAATTTCAGAAAGATGAGATAAATATCAAAAATTTCATTTCTTATTAACAATGCAAAAACATCTTTGCTTTCACTAGCATAATGTATGAGTGCAACATGGTTAAATATACTTCATTATTTTGAAAATTTAAATCTATTTTTTAATTTAATTTTTTTCAATATTTGGTTTTAATGGTATCTTACTTAATACAATAATATTAGAAAGTACAGGGATTTAAATAACATGATTTATGAAAAATTATTATTGGCCAAATGTGGTGGCTCAGACCTGTAATTCCAGCACATTGGGAGGCTGACGTGGAAGGATCATTTGAGGCCTAGAGTTTGATAATAGCCTGGGTGATACAGTGAGACCCCATCTCCAAAAAAAAATAACTTAACAAAATTAGCTGGGTGTGGTGCTGTGTAATCCCCAACAACTCGGGAGGCTGAAGCAAGAAGATCACTTGAGCCCAGGAGTTTGAGGCTGCGGAGAGCCAAGATTGGACCACTCTTGGATGACAGAGACCCTATCTTTAAAAGAAAAATAAAATAAAATAAAAATGGTGCCTGATCTTCAATCTCAATTGTAATTACGTACATTTTTTTCAATGAAATTGAGTTAATTAATTTATCTTTTTCTGAAATCAGTCAATATTTTTGAAAAGTAATCAGAAGTTGTTTGTTCTTGTATTTTTAAGCTTAGGTTCAAAGCCACCTTTTATTGGAGAATAGCATTTAGGAAACACAATGTAGGTGCTAGGTGCTGAAATAACTTGAAAAGGTTTTTGAAAGGTGAAGAAATTATCTTTTCCAGTTTCAAATATGGATATGAGTTTGAAAATGGTGATATATTATTTTCAGCAGAAAAAGAACACTTAATGATGAAAGCATTTAAAAAAAAATAAACTGTTGGGCTGGGTGTGGTGGCTCATGCCTGTAATCCCAGTATTTTG
Organism: Saguinus oedipus; assembly: GCA_031835075.1. Lineage (NCBI taxonomy): Eukaryota > Metazoa > Chordata > Mammalia > Primates > Cebidae > Saguinus > Saguinus oedipus. The sequence continues at coordinate 12,561,918 of CM063171.1, forward strand.
GGAGGCTGAGGTGGGAGAACCACTTGAGCCCTGGAATTTGAGATCACCCTGGGAAATATAGGGAGACTCCATCTCCACAAAAATTAAAAAATTAGCTGGGTATGGTAGTGGCGCATACCTGTGGTCCCAGCTACTTGGGAAGCTGAGGCAGGAGGACTGATTGAGCCTAGGAGGTCAAGGCTCCAGTGAGCCAAGATCATACCACTGCACTCCATTCTGGCAACAGAGTGAGACTCTATCTCAAAAAAATAAATAAATAGAAATAAAATACTATTGTAAAAATTATCAGTTACACTGTCACTTGTTGAAGTGTCACTTTTTCTTTGAAAAAATTGATTAAATGTAATTTTTATCTTTGAAAGGCTCGGCTTAATATCTTCCTATTGATGATTATTTATTACTACCAAAATTGTTGCCAACTTGAAACATTATCTTCTGTAAAAGTAAAACATGTGACTTATGTTGAACTCTTTGAATGTTATGAATTCAATAAATATACACTAGAATGAAGGATTCAATTGGTGAATAAGGGAGATAACTGTTGAGGTTTTCTGTGGTGCAAAATAGTTTCATGGTTCCTTTCTATTACATCACAAAGTTTCGTGATTCATCAATACGGTAGAGGTCTTTAAAAAAAACTAACCACACAATGACATCTTGAAAACGTGAGGTTTCGCCGGGCACGGTGGCTCACCCTGTAATCCTAGCACTGTGGGAGGCTGAGGCAGGTGCATCACCTGAGGTCAGAGTTCAAGACCAGTCTGGCCAATGTGGTAAAACCCTGTCTCTACTAAAAGTACAAAAATTAGCCAGGCCTGGTGATGGGCACCTGTAATTGCAGCTACTGGGGAGGCTGAGGAAGGAGAATTGCTTGAACCGGGGAGGCTGAGGAAGGAGAATTGCTTGAACCTGGGAGGCGGAGGCTGCAGGGAGACGAAATTGTGTCACTGCCCTCCAGTCTGGGGGATAGAGCCAGTCTCTGTCTTACAAAAAAATAAAAAAAGCAAGCAAGAAAAAAGAAGCTAACCACATTATGACATCTTGAAAATGTGAGGTTTAAAAAGTTTACTGTAATTATTTTCTTTTGAATTGGGTAATGAACACATTTTACCTGTAGTGCTTTTTCTGTATACTTACTTTGGAATCCTGTTAAAATTCCGGGTCAAAAAGTCACTGCATTATTGATTACACTTACATAATTTTCCTCCTAAAACATTCTACTAAAGAAGTAATTACTATTGAGCTATATCTTTTCTTATACTTTTTTTATAATTCACAAAAACTATTTATGCATTTCAAGATTGATATGCAATATACATTAGTCAAGAATATTGTAAACATTAACATGCTGATTTAATTTCCACGATGTGAAAAATATTGTAAGATTTGTTTCTATAAAATTCCTTACATACTTTCTATGTGCCTTCCAACAGTATTGGAATGCATTTTAGTTTCCCTCTGCATTATACCTGTGAATAATCCCAGCTATTTTACTATAGTAGGAAGAAGAAGTCCCCTCAAACCTGACAATTATATAAGAAGATGGAAAGTGACCAGAACAGTGAAAGCTAGATCTCAGTGACAGTGCCAACTGATCAAATAGTGGCAGCTGGAATTTCTCTGCTAAGGCCACATACAGGATTAGTAGAATGGTGCTCTGCAGGCATGGCTTAATGCCATGAACTTTAATTAAAAATTATGTCAGTTATTAGCGTTTTCATAAGTAACAGTAGCTGAAACATTAATTTTGTGGGGTTTGTGGTGAGAATAACTAAGTCAGGATAATGACTCAATTTTATCCTAAAACAAACCATTTGACCATGTTCTGGTTGTAATCTAGTCTCTATTTCTCATTTGCTGTTCATATCATCAACAGAATGACTCTTTTGCAGCATCTACAGCTCTATTTATTTTTTGGATATAAGAAATAATGGTGGAAATAGTCATTATGTGTCAGGAGCAAGTTTGGGGAACGGCATACTCTCCAAACTGACCATATGGCTGTGCAACGTAACAAAATATTAAACCTCAAATCCTTGTCTCATTTTTTTTCTTTCTTGGTATATCTCAGAGGCGTTGAATTTCAAATGCACTGACTTTCGCAACAAACCCATGAGAAATAGGTCTAACAAATATATACTTTTTATTCATTCATTCAATAGGTATTAAAGCCTAGTCTGTGTCAGCTATCATCTGGGATTATGTGCCATAATAGTGAGCAAAATCAGTATGATCTCACAGAAGAAATAGTCAAAGGAAGGGTAAAACAACCACTAGAAAACCATACATCGAAGAAATGAAAATTGTGATATGTGTATAAAGAAAACATGTAGAAAGCATAAAATGCCACAGAAATTATCATTATTTTAACACTTGTACCTTCTATTTCATGAATATATTGCTTGTTCTTCATCAAATGGGTGATGAAGCTCTCTCTTAAAGTTGTGAATGCTATCCAATTACATAACTGTGGGAACGAGGTTCCAGAACAGTGTTCTAGTGAATTTCTAACAAATTTGGTCTGGAAAAAAACCCATAAAATTTAACTTTAAAATCATATTTATCATTGTGTTACAAGATCTGCATTGCCATTGATTTTTATCTTTCTCTTCTTTATATGGCTGGGACAATACTTCTCAAGAGGTATTATCTTTTGTCAAGTTATGTTTTGCTTAAATAACATCAAATTATATATAAATTTTCAAATGCATATGGAATAATTAAGACATTGAGAAGTAAATCCATAGGGCTAACGTTTATCTTGGGGTAGAATTCATTGTCACTAAATTGTACCTTGGCAGCTCTTTACCTCCTGGGAATAATTAAATATAGTTAATTTTCATTTGATAAGTTTTTTAAAATAAAATACCTTACTCAAATTCAATTCAATCCTTCACGTAAAGCTAACTCAATGTGAATTAGCTATTGAAGGTTTTAGAAAAACTCCATTCATTATAGTCAATGAAATCTCTTTTTAATGCCATGTTTGAATGGGAAATTTACATCATCTACCTTAAAATAAAGAATAAAAGAAGTCATTATACTTCTGTATACAAGTGCCTCTTCCCTCTTTTACTTATTTTTGTTTTTTAGCTATGATAGAATACTTTGGAAATGATGGAATAAGTGGAGATACTAAATATAGTGGAAAATAAAGCTGTCAAATTTCAAAAGGATATATAGATCACTACAGATAGAAGAATATAGATTACTATAGATAATGCGATTATAACTGGGAAACATAAATTAGACTTTCTCAACAGATGCTTTAGGTCAATAAGTCATTTTAAAAGCTTTCAAAGCCTTAACTCTTGGAAGTTTTAAAAATGCTGTGAATCTGAAAATGTATGTTTTACAATGACCTGAGAGCATCGGTGCAGATTTAGAAGGAAGATGATGTTTTAAAATTGTGTGACCATTCTCTATAAGCACATTGTCATACATTTTTAAAGCCACTGATATAAAATACTGGGCTGTCTTGGTAGGTTGTTTTAAATAACAAAACACAACAGACAAGAGAAGTTTTGTACTGAACCTAACAATTTTTCAGATTCTGAGATGGGTTGCAATAACTAATTTGTTAGCAGAAATTCAGGTAAAAAATTAAGTCCTTGATATCTTTTTAACATGGACAAAAGAGAAGTTATGAAATGGTTTTTCATTGGCATTTATGGTCAGACAGCTGGATGTACGAAATCTTATCTGAGAGCCTCAGACTTTACATTCCCAGTGTGACTGGTTACACTGAAGTTTGAGCAAACCGAGGTTATTTAATGTACCCCAAATTTCAAGACTATTTAAACAGAAGTAGTCCAAATGTCACATATGCTCAATAAATTTGAAGAAAAAATCCTGTTAGATATTAAATAATGCTTTCAAGAGTGATTTGAGGCGTTGGGACTATGCATGATATGAAGCAGTCTCAAGTTTTACACAGTGTGATTGAGACTGATGGAAGCTACAAACTCACTTTCTCTTCCATTTGCTTAAAACCTCATTGCCTAATAATTTTGTCCCAAAGCTCCAAACTTGGTCTTCTCATTGCCAGGATTTCCTGATGCACAGTTTCTGTCTCAGCTGTCCACTGGCTCTCAGGTTGTTTACCTGGATTTTCTGCACCTGTATCACATGTTTTTGGGAACTGATAAAAGTTTATATTTTCCCTGTGTTACCTCCTTTATTGACTCCTGTGAGCTGGCGTTCTTTTCTGTCTTCATGTGTGGCTTCTCGAGAACCTTGGGCTGAGCTCGGTTTCCCGGCATCTCCCCTCAGATCCCCCTTGCCTTGTAATCCACATGGAGAGTGCTCTTCTGTTCTAACCATTTTCCTGCACCTTCAGATGGAATTTAAAAATTACTTCATCATCTTATCTGCTCTCTTGTGTTTTAAATTAAGTATTGATCTTGGAATTTTTTCATATTATTGACTTTGTCAATTTCTGACAGCTGGGTCATAGGCAAATGATGGATTCTGAAACTTCCCATTGTTATTGCTTGACAGTTACATTACCAGATGTTTTTTCTACACTTACTCTGTTTCTATTCACCTACATGGTGGAAAAGTTTGAAGGCAAGGCTGAGCTAATAATTGTTGAAAGACAGCCAGTCAGTATTTTTCCCAAATGGTAGGCATTATTTGGTGAATTCACCAACATTCTTTTTTTCTGACCCTCAGTTACATGAGTTGTTAGCACATAAGGTTGAATCTAGTTTTCAAAAGCAGATTCACACCAGCCAAAAACTCCTGACACTGATGTCAGAAAGCCAGAGGTCAAATGCATTAACTTGAGAAGCAGAGTCATTCTGGTAAATGGGAATTTTCATGTCAGCATGACTGATTTATTCTTTTTTAAAGGATGGAAACCAAATCATGATTTAAAATTTTCTCTCTGGGTCTGCCCAATGCTGCTTCTCATTGACACACCCCCTCTTTGGATTGGTTCAGTACTAGAGGTCAGACATGATTGTGAGTAGTTCTGTTGTCAGCCTTTATCTGGTGGTTCATACTTTATCTACAAAGGGCAATGTGGTTTTCCTTATTTCCAAATCCTAGAGAAAGCTCAAGTTAGTGCTCACTAACAACATTTATAAGCGTTGTTATATAAAGCATATCTAAAATTACATTTGAGAAAATGCCAAGTATATTATATAGCACACATTAGGAATTCAATAGGTGTATATTTTTCTTCTCCTTTTTCAGGAACTGTCTTTTCAGCTTTTGTAACCAATTGTTATAAAGTGTTAATTAGTTTGTAATTCTGTTTGATATCACAAATACTATGCTTAGTCATTATACTCAGTCAAATTCTATGACCCAGGCACTCTGATGGGGATGCAGGCAGAGCAACAAGTGAGAGGCTTGCACTATTATACCAGCACAGGGTTTTAGTTGTAATGATGTTTAGCAAACAATTTTAAATTTAGAGCAAGAAGCTGATTTTTTTCCCTCATTCTTAAATATAAGCAGCTCTTTCCTAACAGGTATACAAAAAACATCTGTAATTTCAAAAATGAAGCATATACAATTCATTAAGCATCTATTCTGTGCCAAAATCGTTATAGGAGCTTTCATATAAATTACCTAATTTGATTCTCAAAACAGCTTTGTGAGATCAGAGTTAAGTATTGTGATCCCTGTAACTTTTTCAAAACAGAGGATAATGTTATTTCATTTTAAACCTAGTTAAGCAAAAGACCATTGTCTAGTTCACTGTGTGTGTCTACTTTTAAAAAAACTAATGTATATAAGTTAATCTAAGCATGACACCTAAAACTCTAAGGTTTAACAAAGAGGAAAAGGAGAGCACATATCCCATCTGTGTTTAAACTGAAAGAAATGTCACATTTGTCACTTTTCAGTGTGGCATTTATTGATCCTGAGGCAGGCAACATGACACAGCAGTTGTGAACATACACACTGAAGCCAGACTGCCTGGGTTCAAATCCTAGTTCCATTATTTATTAGCTGTGTGACCTTGGAAAAGTCACTTTACCTTTCTGTACCTTATTTTCTTCATCATTACAATGAGGAATAACAACAATAACTACCTGACAAGATGTGTGGATTAAACGTTGTTAATCAATTAATTTAATTAAAAGTGCAGATTAAATGCATGGAGAGCAGATGGAGCCTTTACAAAGCTCAGCTGTTAAGCTAGCACATGAAAAACGGGCTTGCAAATAGTCCTGGGCTAAACCAGAAGTTTCTCGTCTTGATTTGTTTCTGTTTTCTTTAGAGTGTTCATCTCCTGAGGCTGTTAAGATCTTATATGTCCTGAAAATGCCTTCCATTTGGGGAGTATGTCCTTCTCCTCCAAAGTAGGACAATGAAAGACCTGGATGAAGAAGGCTACCCTTGTGATAGTTTTAAGAAGTGTGGGGAAAATTAAAAATTAAAAAATTTAATGGCAGGTGTGGTGGCTGACACCTGTAATCCCAGCACTTTAGGAGGCTTAGGCAGGAGGACTGCTTGAGCCCAGGAGTTCGAGACCAGCCTGGGCAACATAGGAAACCCTGTCTCTACGAAAAATAAAACAATTAGCCAGGTATGGTGGCACACACCTGTAGACCAAAAAATTAATTTATTAAAAATTAATTTAATAAATTAATTTTTTATTAAATTAATAAATTAATTTAATTTTTAATTAATTAAAAAAAATAAAAAGAAGGCTACCTATATTCTGTTAAGGAGAACTTTCTGGTGTTTTTACTCGTAGTAAATGCAAGTAGCCATCAGGGTGATCTGACTCTCAAAACAGCTCATGTTCTCTAAGCTGCATAAAGAGGAGGTAAAACACCTAAACAAGAGAGATGATAATTTTGTTAAGCGTCTTTTTGTTTGTGTTTTGTTCGTTTGTTTGTTTTTGAGATAGCGTCTCACTGTGTTGCTTAGGCCAGAGTGAAGTGTTGTGATCTTGGCTCACTGAAGCCTCAACCTCCTGGGCTCAAGTGATTCTCCCACGTCAGCCTCCCAAGTAGGTGGGATCACAGGCATGCACTACTATGCCAAACTAATTTTGATATATTGTAGAGACAAGGTTTTTCCATGTCGTACAGGTTGGTCTTGACCTGAGCTCAAGTAGTCCTCCTGTCTTGGTCTCCCAAAGTGTTGAGATTATAGGTGTGAGTCACCATGACCAGCTTGAGTATTTTTCCAAGTACAGTTCTCAGGACATATTCATAAAAATGCCGATTACTGTACTCTATACCAGATACCTGTTGCTTCAGAAATTCTAGAAAGATTTTATAATTATTTGCATTTTTATAAAGCTCCAGAGTAATTTTTATGCACTTTGCAAATTGAAGTTTGAGAACAACTACCTACCGCTGGTAGGAATATCCAAATGTATATTATTACAGTTTTTCTGATTGATAATACTTTACTAAAAACATATGCAGTTAGGAAGTGAATGTCTATAGCTAGAATAGTAAACAACTTGAAATCAAGTCATATGAAAGCTACTTAAGGAATTAAGATTGCTTAATAGTTATGATAAACTAGTAATTTTTGCATGATTTGTTAATCATGCACCAGGCACTGGGATAACCTTGTTAAATGATCATTTTCTTTAATGAAGTAGGTATTATGATTTTGCTTGTTTTAAAGATGAGAAAATGGCCAGTTAACGAGGGAGGATGTAGCAAATAGAAACAATGTTTTCAAGTTAGAGCCTGTATTTTATATTTTCTCAACATCTTCTATAGTATCTTTTACAGGTAGGTGATGAATCCGCATCTTTTACAGGTAGCTGCTCAATAAATACTTCTTAGATTAAAAAACAAATACATCTCAAAGCTGTAAGTTTATCTCTGTTGGCTTTTTATGGAGGTGGGAAGAGGTGGGAAAATTGTGAAAAAGACAAAAATAGCAATATTTATTTTATGTTGTATTTTTGTTTGTCTTGAATTTTTTTTTTTTTTTTTTTTTTTTTTTGAGATGGAGTTTCGCACTTGTTACCCAGGCTTGAGTGCAATGGCGCGATCTCGGCTCACCGCAACCTCCGCCTCCTGGGTTCAGGCAATTCTCCTGCCTCAGCTTCCTGAGTAGCTGGGATTACAGGCACACGCCACCATGCCCAGCTGATTTTTTGTATTTTTAGTACAAAAGCTGCATAAAGAGGAGGTAAAACACCTAAACAAGAGAGATGATAATTTTGTTAAGCGTCTTTTTGTTTGTGTTTTGTTCGTTTGTTTGTTTTTGAGATAGCGTCTCACTGTGTTGCTTAGGCCAGAGTGAAGTGTTGTGATCTTGGCTCACTGAAGCCTCAACCTCCTGGGCTCAAGTGACGGGGTTTCACCATGTTGACCTGGGCTCAAGTGAAGCCCAACCTCCTGGGCTCATGGTGACGGGGTTTCACCATGTTGACCAGGATGGTCTCGATCTCTTGACCTCGTGATCCACCTGCCTTGGCCTCCCAAAGTGCTGGGATTACAGGCATGAGCCACCGTGCCCGGCCACAATATTTATTTTAAATCCCCCCAACTTTATGATTAAGAAAGGTATTTAGACCTTTTTCCTAAATGGTTGTATAGCGGTAGTATATTTCTCCTTAAGAGGACAGATACATGCTGTATTAGAAACATCATGGCATATTAAAGGAAGACCTATGAGGACTTGAATCATAGATCCACTATGTAATGACTTTGGGAAAATTCCATAACCACTTGACTTTAGCAATGTTATCTGGAAAATGGAGAAAGTGAAACAAGCCTAATTGTCCCATATAACTAATATTTACAGTTTTTTTGAATAAACATAGAAAATGACCCTCCCTGGTCTTTTCTTTTTTTTTAATTCTTTTTAGAGAGAGGGTCTTTCTGTGTTGCTCAGGCTTGATTATAGGTCACTGCAACCTTGAATTCCTGGGCTCAAGCACCTTCTTGGTCTTAAAACTTGAAAATTGTATTTGCCTTATATAAGTTCCTTTTTCAGGAAACCACCCTCCCAGTAAGGAACTGAAACTCATCAGATCGTCTCGTCCAGACAATGAGATGGCAGATCCTTCATTAAGATTGCTATCTTACCTCTCCCTTATTCCTTCCCACATGTAGCTACATTCCTTTCCTACTTTCTAAGCCCCCAGTTTTAGCAGGTTGGGAGAGATGGATTTGAGGTTTGGCTTTCATCTCTCTGGCTGATGTCAACCAAATAAAAAGCCTTCTTCCTTGGCAATACTTGTCTCGGTAATTGACTTTCTGTGCTTCGAACAATGGGACCTAGACTGATCCTCTGGTATTTTGGTGACAAAATATAGAAATACAGAATTAGGTTGCATATAAAATTGTCTGATTCATGTGCATGTTCACAAGTATGCGTTCCTTTTCTGTTTCAGTACAGAAGCTCTTCTGATTTTTTTGTTTGTTTTGAGACGCGTTTCACTCTTGTCACCCAGGTTGGAGGGCATTGGTATGATCTCAGCTCATTGCAACCTTTACCTCCCAGGTTCAAGCTATTCGGCCTCAGCCTCCTGAGTACCTGGGATGATAGGTGCAAGCCACCACTCCTGGCTAATCTTTTGTATTTTTGGTAGAGATGGGGTTTCATCATGTTGGCCAGGCTGGTCTTGAACTCCTGACCTCAGGTGATCAACCCGCTTCAGCTTCCCAAAGTCCTGGGTTTACAGTCGTGAGCCACCATGCCCAGCTAGTAGAGAAGCTCTTCTGAAAGAGTAAGGATAAAGTGGAATGAAATCTGGCATGACTTGCTATGTCAGTTCTTTTGAACAATTAGAGTGCTAAAGATGCCTGTGCCACTGTGATGATTAAGAGAGGTCAAATCATATTTAATATGAAAAATGTACCATAAATCTGCCAGGACATTGTCATTTATTCTACCTTGGCTGACTAGATATGAATAGTTCTACCGTGATAAAGACAAATGTGAGGTTGCCTGCATTTGAAACAGACAGATCACGTAGTCAATAAGAAATACTTTCTAGTAGAATATATAAAAAATGCTAGTCTCAGAAATCTAGTAAAGAGCTTTCAGAGATTAGAAGAATTAAAAAAAAATTGACTTAGCTAAATCTAAAAGGAAGGAAGAAATATTAGGATCATTTACAAGAGATAATAAAGCAAATAGAAAAGTCAGATGGCAGACCAATACATTTCTCCAGAAGCTGTATTAGTTTTTGTTTACTTCTTATTTCTAGTCAATATTGTAGAGAGCAATGGAAGTATAAAATGCAACAATAAGAGAAAAAAATAGAAAGTGGAGACAAAAAGGAAGAGAGATGATTTATTGCAAAAGTTAAGGCTTTGGAGGAACATCCAGAGAAACAACAGTTTTAATTCTTGAAGGAGAAAAAGAAAAAAGAATTAGTAGAAATGTCTCAGCAGATTTGTGAGATCTGGAAAAAAATTTATATTCCTAATTCAAAATTTCTGTGATCCTAAAGTATTCTTTCTCATCCAAGTAACCTCACATAAGATATTATTTAAACTGCTACCACAAACGACTACATAAAAGAAAAAGGATTAAGATATTCGTGGCCAAACTTGATCTGAATTTCAATTATCTTTTAAAATCTTTATCTCAAAGTCAGAATGAAATTAAAGTAATTAATTGATGTTGTCAGGGTACTATATAAAAGTGATATAAACTCATGTACCATGCTGGAGTATAAGATCTGATTTCCTCTGAAAACAAAATAATTTGTTTTTATTAATCTTTACTCTCAGAAAAATTCAATGGTCCTTAAAGACAGAATTATGAAAATTAAACTTGTATACACAATGAAGAGATTTATGGATAAATAACTTTATTAAAAATTAGGCACAAAAACAGAAGAAATAACATTTCATACTGATGCTATTTTAGCTCTAATGCAGATATAGTGATATTTGGCAAGATTTTGGATACTGTGTATTTACAATTTTGATTCAATTTGTAAATCTTTTATCCATGGAAAGTTTTTTATACAGCAAATTTGCCTTGAATAATAGCATATTTTTTTTCCTTTAAGCAAGCAAAAGTCTTAAAGATCTAAACAATAGAAGAGATTCCATAATAACTATTATGTCTGGTTGTAAAATTATCAGTAAATACATCTATTTTTACAAAAACCCTATAGATTGAGATGTACAAAATTGACAGGAACCTATTAACCCTTACTGTTAACTTTTCTTACATTAACAATGTCTAATAGTTAAGCCCTATGCTAATGTATTTTTATAAAGCTGAAAATGAAATAAATTAGAATTTAATAGTAGAGAGTTTATGATTACTAAATTCTTGATATCTATAGCATTCATATATCTAAAAAGCACAATATATGTTACATAAAAAGGTACTATTTTTACATGTTTTCCCAAATATAAACTTGTTCAATGAAAATAATGAATTTAGATGACAGATATCTCAATGCGAGGACAAAAAATAAATTAGTTTATAAATGTGCTTCAATTTTAGGGCAAAATATTAACAAGCATATTAGGCAAAATTGAATACAGAGTTCAAAGATAACATTGGTCATCTAAAATAAGCCAGCAATCTATGGGTTAAAGCTCATATACTACTACTTTTTGTAAATAAAGTTTTACTGGAAAACAGCCATGCTCATTTATTTACACATTTTCAGTGGTTGCTTTCATGATATGATGGCAAGTTGAGTAGTCAGAGCAGAGACTGTATGGCCTGAAAAGCAGAAAATATTTTCTTTGTCCTATTTATATTCAGCAGCTGCTGATCTACAAGATCCTTGGAAACAATTTTTATTTTACAATAATTCTTAAACTATGAAAATCTCAAAACTCAAGATTAGTGCCAATCATATGCCTTATACTCTTTTATCCTATGCCTGTTATTCAATTTGTACATTACATGGAAAGCGTTGGGGATTTTTTTCTCCAAGAAAACTATTTTATTGACTAAAAAGTAAATTTTGTAAAAAATTGAAGACAAGAAAAAACTAGCAGATTGTTTAAAGACTCTTAACCTGGAGAGTCCATAACTTATTCTAATATGCAAAATATTACCCAATTTGTATGTCTCAGCATAATTCTTTTGCGAAGGTCTACAGCTTTCTGAGAACATAATGATAAAAGCTTAAATGATTTTTCCAGTAGTTCATGACTTAGAAAATTTAAGAATAATTGACCTAGACAAGTCTTAATCTTTAAAGATGAGGATTACTAGGCCAAGAAGGTTAAATGACTCTTTTTCCAAAGCTATATAACTAGATGTAGAAAGCAGAACTTCTTGCTCCCAGTTAAGAGGTTGTATTCATGTTGGTTGCCAATTTTCCAAAACAAAATTGTGATATAAAAACCAGAAAATTTAAATACATATGGGGTTAAATACGCTTTGCAATTGTACATTGGAGGAGGAGAGATTGGAGTACTGGGCCTGGATTCCTTTCAAGTTCCTGGTGGTAAGCATGGCATTAACCAAGCACCACGTGCACAATTTGGTGTGAAGCAAGGTGAGTTTATTGGCCTAAAACTACTGGGAAATGTAAAATTTAAAGAGACAGACAGAAGAGTCAATTGACCCCAATTGACTCTTTCTAACTCCCTACAGCCTTTCCTCTAACATCTATAAACCAGAGATGTTATCATCTGAATTTTGCCTTTTTTTTTTTTTTCAATTCTTACTGTGTGCTGTCTCCTCTTGTGTTTTTTGAGTTGGGGAAGAAAAAGGAAAAGGTAAAACATTAATATCTCTTTACTTAACTAGCTGGAGTTGTGATTGTCTTATTGGTTGGCCAGAACTTGGTGAACACGGACATCATACTGAGGATCACACTAATGAAAAGTGCACTTTTGTATAGCTCCTGTAGGTTTTGGTGTTTGCACGTAAGGTTTGCTCGCCACTTTTACCTGACCCATTGAAGACATTCATGAGCATCCTTCTGCTGGAATTGCTTTTTTCTTTCCCACAATGCTTAATGTTATGTGTCATTTTCTACTGAGCCAAAGGGTACCCAGATATTTTGGTAAAGGTCATACTGACTTCTTCTATAAGGGGTTTTTATGTGAGATTATCACTTAAATTGGTAGACTAAATAAAGCAGATTGCCCTACCTAATAGGGGTGGGCCTCAATCAATCAGTTGAGAACACAACAAAAAACTTACTCTCCTCTGAGTAAGAGAGAATTCTTTCTGCCTGTTTCTCTTGAACTGGAACATCCGACTTTTCCTACCTCCAGGCTTGAACTGTAACATTGACCCTTTCATCTTTTACAACTCTCAGATATTGGGACAAATCATCTACCTTTGTTTAGACATCCTCATATATCTACTAGGGATATTCCTAGATTAGGGTTGACACTACTGGCACTAAGGATTTAAACTGGGCAACCCCTCAATTGCACCTTCTCAAGACTACTGGAGCAGGGAAATCCAAGATCCCCGTTCCTGGTTGAGCATGAGGCAAAAATGTAAACTTTGTGACCTATTATAGCAGCTTCTAAGCCATATACCTGATATGGTGTGTCTTATGGGATGTGTGTCCCAGCCAAAATCTCATATTGAAATGTTACCCTCAATGCTGGAGGTGGAGCCTGATGGGAGGTACGATGGTTAATACTGAGTGTCAACTTGACTAGATGGAGGGATATGAAGTATTAATCCTGGGTGTGTCTGTGTGGGTATTGCTGAGAGATTAACATTTGAGTCATGGGCTAGGAAAGGCAGATTCACCCTTAATCTCGTGGGCACAGTCTAATCAGTTTCCAATGAATATAAAGGGGGCAGAAAAACATGAAAAGGAGAGGTGGGCCTACCTTCCCAGCCTACATCTTTCTCTTGTGTTGGATGCTTCCTGGCTTCAAACATTGGATTCCAAGATCTTCAGTTCTGGGACTCAGACTGGCTCTCCTTGCTCCTCAGCTTGCAGACAACCTATTGTGGGACTTGTGATCGTGTAAGTTAATACTTAATAAACTCCACTCTCTCTCTCTCTCTCTCTCTCTCTCTCTCTCTCTCTCTCTATATATATATATATATATATATATATATATACATATATATATGAATATATGTATATGTATATAAATACTCAATAAACTGCCCTCATATATATGTATTATACATGTAAATATGTATATATATATATATAAAAAGGGGAGTTTATTAAGTGTGTGTGTGTTTGTGTGTGTGTGTGTGTGAATATAAATACAAAAAAAATTCTAATAGGAATATCCCTAGTAGATATATGAAGATGTCTAAACATAGATACATGTATATAAAAATAGATATATATTTATATACATATCCTATTCATCTTTTACACCTTTCAGACACTGGAACAAATCATCTACCTTTGTTTAGACATCTTCATATATCTACTAGGGATATTCCTAGAATAGTACTGACACTGTGGTTACATAGAAATTTTAGAATTGTTTTGTATTTACATATATATATATACACATATATACACACACTTAATAAATCCTCCTTTATATATACATATGTAGAATACATATATACATATGGAATACATATATACATGTATATGTAGGAGATACATATATATATACATATATCTCCTATTCTTTCTTTCTGTCCCTCTAAAAGAACCCTGACTAATACAAGAGGTGATGAAAAATGGGGATGGATTTCTCATGAACGGTTTAGCACCATTCCTCTTGGAACTGTCCTCATAATAGTGAGTGAGTTCTCATGAGATCTGGTCACTTAAAAGTGTGTAGCTAGCACCTCCCTTCTCGCTCTTGCTCTTGCTCTGGCCATGTGATATGCCTGCTTCCCCTTCACTTTCTGTCATGATTACAAACTTTCTGAGGCCTCCACAGAAGCTGAGCAGATGCCAGCATCACGTATCCGGTACAGCCTGCAGCCTGCAGAATCATGCGCCAATTAAAACTCCTTTCTTTATAAATTTCCCAGTATTGGATATTGCTTTATAGTAAAGCAAGAGTGGTCTAATACATATCAATCCAATGGCTCTAACTGACCATAATGATTAAGCTCAATCTTTGATGAACAATTGGCTTATGTTGACCTATGGGTGACCCCTAAGTAGGTAGTCTGAAAGATTAAAAATAAGAAAAAATATCTGAGTGGGGATATTGGTAGTTGAATATTGTAGGAGAAATAGAAATAGGTACTAATAAATAAACTAATTCCTGACACTAACAAAATTAACAACCCATAGAATGGGAGAAAATATTTGCAGACTACCCATCTCACAAGGGATTAATAACCAGACAATATAGGGGGCTCAAACAACTTTAAAGGAAAAAAAATCCCAATAATTTTTTTCAAAATATGGGCAAAAGATCTGAATAGACATTTCTCAAAAGCAGACATACAATGGAAAACAGGTATATGGAAAGGTGTTCAACATCATTGGTCAGAGAAATGCAGATCAAAACTACCTTAGGTATGATCTCAGCCCAGTTAAAATGGCTTTTATCCAAAAGACAGGCAGTAACAAATGTTGGCAAGGATATGGAGAAAAGGGAACCTTTGTACACTGCTGGTGGGAATGTAAATTAGGACAAGCACTATGGAAAACAGTTTGAAGGGTCCTCAAAAAACTAAAAGCCAAGCCACTATATGATCCAGCAATCCCACTGATAGGTATAGCCAGAAGAAAGGAAATCAGTATATTGAAGATATATCTGCACTCCTGTGTTTACTGCAGCACTGTTTACAATAGCTAAGATTTGGAAACAATCTAAGTGTCCAGCAATAGGTTAATGGATAAAGCAAATGTGATATATATACACAATAGAGTACTATTCAGCCATATTGTACAGACACAATAAAGTATCTCATTACTATCTCATTAAAAAGTAATGAGATACAGTCATTTTCAACAACATGAATAGACCTGGAAATCATTATGTTAAGTGAAATAAGCCAGGCCCAGAAAGACAAGCATTGCAACATAGCATGTTCTCAATTTGTGGGATCTAGAAATCAAAACAATTGTACTCATGGACAGTGGATGGGAAGGGTAGTCAGGGGCTGCAGGGTACAAAAAATAGAATGAATGAATAAGAATTACTATTTGATAGCACAACAGGGTCACTACAGTTAGTAATAATAGCACATTTTAAAATAACTTAGAGAATGTAATTTGATTGTTTGTAACTGAAAGGATAAATGCTTGGGGGGATGGAAACCCCATTCTCTATGATGTGTTTATTTCACAATGCATGCCTGTAGCAAAACATTTCACATACCTGATAAATGTATACACCTACTATGTACCCATGAAAATTAAAAATAAAATAAACTCTTTAGCAAATAAATTCAAAAGCAAATAATAACATCAACTTCCCAGGATAGGGGACTCAATTCCACAGATGTTGCATTACATAAAGTGTCACATTTTCAACAAAATATTATCAGATATGCAAATAAAAAGGATGTGATGCACAAAAGGAGGAAAAGCATCATGCAATAGAAGCTGCTTTGAAGGAGGAAAAAGCATCATGCAATAGAAGGTGCTTTGAAGGAGGAAAAAGCATCATGCAATAGAAGCCGCTTTGTGAAGGGCCCAACATGTTGGACTTAGCAGACAAACATTAAAACCACCATTATCAGTTTACTCAGAGAGCTAAAGGATACCAAGTCTACAGAACTAAAGGAAATATGATGGCAGTGACTAACCAAATAGAAAACATTAACACAGAGAGTGAAAAAGAACCAAATGAAAATTCTGGAGTTTAAATGTATGATAAGCAAATTAAACTGGCAGAAGATGAAATAAGTGAGCTTGAAAATGTATCAATAGAGATTTTGCAGACTGAACAACAGAGAGAAAAAAACAATGAAGAAAAATAAACTGAGCCTCAGACAAATGTGGGATATAATTAAGTGTACCAATGAAAGCATACTGAGATAACTAGAAGAAGAAAGAAAGGAAAAAAAAAGAGGCTAGGCAGAAAAGTCATTTAAAGAAATCATAGCTGTAAACATCTCCAGTTGATGAAAAGCATTTACAAATACAAGAAGCTCAGTGAACTCTGAATATGATAAACAGAAAGAGATTAACACCAGGACAGATCACAATTGACATGTTGATGGCAAGGCAAAGAGAAAAATGTTTAAAGCTGCAAGAAAAAAAGACTCATCATTTTCAAGGAATCCCAATAACATCGACTACTGACTTCTTATCAGAAACAATGGAGGCCAGAGACAGTTGGATAACATATTTGCAGGGCTGAAAGTCAACCAAGAATATCTATCACCAGCAATACTATCTTTCAAAACTGAAGAAAATATAAATACATTATCAGTAAAACAAACACATAAAAACCTCAGATAATTTGTGGCTAGCTGATCTACTTTACAAGTACAGAATTAGATTTTGTAAGAGCATAACTGTTCAGGAAAAAATTACCCTATGTCCTTAACCACTACTTTCCCTACTCATCCCAGGAAACAGATGCCAGTCTCTGAAAGTGAGGTGTTATTCACAGTGCCAGCGATGGGGAGAGTGAATGCCCATGCATGGATTTAGCAAATAAACTCAACTAAAGAGGAGGGCAGGCGAGGGAAATTCCTGAAGTTGTCGAGAACACAGAAAGCTTTGTAGTGTTCAAGTAGAGGATGCAAGTACCCTACTCTCTTCTAGTGTCCTGGGATAAGTAGAACTCAAATAGAAATGAGCCTAGGAAGACTGAAAGCCAAGCATAGAGTATGTACCCACTGAATACATTCTTGTGTCTATATTTGGCCTGCAAAAAGCAATGCTAATGACCTTGACCTTGCTAGCTTAATTATCAGTTTAGTTATCAACAGACCAAAGTGTTCTTAAAATCAGAGGGTTCTTCCTGAAATGTTCCAGATTGTCTAAAATCCTGACTCTTTCTTGGACCTGTAGTTGTATATGGCTACTGAGGATATTTCTCCACTCCCTGCTCCACATCCAAAACCAAGATTAATTTTTTTTTTTTTTGAGCTGGAATCTTGCTCTGCCACCCAGGCTGGAGTGCAGTGGTATGATCTTGGCTCACTGCAACCTCTGCCTCTCAGGTTCAAGTGTTTCTCCTGCCCCAGCCACTACACCCAGCTAATTTTTTGTGTTTCTAGTAGAGATGGGGTTTTGCCATGTTGGCCAGGCTGGTCTTGAACTGCTGACCTCAAGTGATCCATCCACCTGCCTTGGCCTCCCAAAGGGCTGGAATTACAGGCATGAGTCACCATGCCCAGCCCCAAGACTGAATTTTTGCTGGCTAGATAGACAAAGCTCAAAGAGGATTTATCTGATTAATATAAATAAAGAAATGTAATTTTTAAAAACTCTGAATATTAAAGAGTAATACTCACTTTTCCTTCAGACAGACAGCAGATTGATTTTCCATCTAGTTACAAAAATGATTTATGACAATATCCAGGGATACATAAAGTATAAGAATTTAAAATGCTAAAACAAATACCAAATTTTAGAGTTTATTTTAGGAATTGAAAAAAATGCAAATAGAATCCATTTACAGGGCAAGTTGAGGACAAAATAAAGAAGATATTTCTCTGCATTTTCTTTCCTTGGTTCTTTCCAACTTCTGCGATTTTACGGAGTATGCACCCTCAGTTTCACCTAACTTAAAATGCTCGGGTGAAAATCTCCTGTTGGATTTGCCAAGCAAAAACATCCTTTAGAAGTATTTGCTTTCCCCGTATCCTGTGTACATCATCACTGTTTCAGGTTATAACACAGATTTTAATCCATTTACCAACAGAGTGAGGCAGACAGAAAGGGGGATAGAGTGAACACCTCACATTATAAAGCTAAAAAGGAAATTGGGGCCGGATGTGGTTGCTTATACCTGTAATCCCAGCACTTTGGGAGGCCCAGGCAGGAGGATCACGAGGTCAAGAGATCGAGACCATGCTGGCCAACATGGTGAAACCCCATCTCTACTAAAAATACAAAAATTAGCTGGACATGGTGGCATGTTCCTGTAGTCCCAGCTACTCAGGAGGCTGAGGCAGAAGAATCACTTGAACCTGGGAGGCCGAGGTTGCAGTGAGCCAAGATCACGCCACTGCACTCCAGCCTGGTGACAGAGAGAGACTCCGTCCCCCCCCCCCACACAAAAAATTAGGTTGTGTAACTTTCTCTTTGTGTCATGATGTATAATTAAGGCATTCACAAAGATCAGCATCAGAGGACACAGTCTTCCCACTTGGTCACTGAGCATGACAAAGAACAGCCAGTCTCAGGACCCTCACTTTCATTTCTTGATTACACAGTCATCTCTCAGGAACTTTGTTCTATCAACAATTTAATATTATTTTAGTTCATTATTGTCTGTGAAGTAGCCCTCTATATAGTACCTGCATTTAAATCTTCATATTAACAGTTTAAGAAAGATATTATTAAGATATTTTTATAGATAAAGAAACTGAACTCAAATAGTTCTTGATAGCAAGTTCTTCTAGAACTCACATGTAGGTCTCTCTCCTTTAAACAAGAGACTTGCAAACTTTCTAGAGATTTAAGGTATTAAACCAGGGATCTTCTTGAAATGCAGATTCCTTGGCCACACTCCAGGTCTACTGAATCAAAGATACAGGCAACCCAGTAATCTGTGCGTTTAACAAGAATCTCAGGTGAGGATGATGCAGATACTTAGAAGTATTTAAAAACAGTATTTAAAAACTAACCATAGGAATGAAGTTTGAACTTCTAACAAAAATAATTGGTCAAGTTGTGTGTTTGTGTGTGTGTAACTAAATATAATCTTTTGGAAGAATTATTACTTAAATCCTCATATTTAATTTTTTTGGATATCCCAATACTTGATGGATATTCATTGCAAATAGTAAATACTCTCTACATTTTTTATTACCTTGGTTCTCCAAGTTAAGCATGTGTAAAAATAACAAGGGAGATTTAAAAAAAAAATTGCAATAGTCTCCAGAGAAACCAATTTATCTAGGCCTGAGAAATTTTCTTTCTTTCTTTTTTTTTTGATACAGATTCTGGCTCAGTCGCTCAGGCTGAAGTGCAGTGTCCCAGTGGAGTGCAGTGGCACGATCTTGGCCCACTGCAACCTCTACCTTCCAGGGCCAGGTGATTCTCATGCCTCGGCCTGCTGAGCAGCTGGGATTACAGGTGCACACCACCCCGCCTGGCTAATTTTTTGTATTTTTAGTAGAGACAGAGTTTTGCCATCTTGGCCAGGCTGGGCTTGAACTCCTGGCCTCAAATGATATAACCACAGCCTCCCAAAGTGTTGGGATTACAGCGGTGAGCCACTGCACCGGGACAAATTTGCATTTTTAATAAGTACTTAAACAATGATAATGCAAAAAGAACTTAGAAGAAAGGATCCTCTACATCAGAGCACGGGGGAATGACCAATGTGGACAGCTGTGGAGCCAGAGCTTCTCTGGACTCAACATTATCCATCATCTGTGCCCCGGAGGTGCTGGAGGCTAAGGTGGCACTACAGAATGCTCCTTTTCATTGCTATCATTTGAAGGCCGCTTGTTGGCAGGAGGCAGTTCATTAATCTTTCCAGTTAGACTGATGCTCTTTTGTATCCAGCAAGACTCTACCCAGGGGTCCTTTTCACACACTGCACAACAAACTACTTCTAAAGATTCAGGACTCCAAACATCTCCTGTCTCCTAATGAAAGAGAAGCCTCAGGGTGAGATGGTGGGAGGAAGGAAAAGCCTCACTCCTGATAGAGGGACTACTACCACGTGGGACATGTTAAAATTATTCAGTTGAGGCCAGGTGCGGTGGCTCACACCTGTAATCCCAGCACTTTGGAGGCCGAGGCGGGCGGATCACGAGGTTAAGAGATGGAGAACATTATGGCCAACACAGTGAAAACCCGTTTCTACCAAAAATACAAAAATCAGCTGGGCGTGGAGGTGCGCACCTGTAGTCCCAGGTACTCGAGGCTGAGGCAGGAGAATCACTTGAACCCGGGGGAAGGGGGAAGGAAGGGGCGGGGAGGGGGAAGGGGGAAGGAAGGGGTGGGGAGGGGGAAGGGGCGTGGGAAGAGGAGGGGGGGGAAGGGGCGGGGAAAGGGCCGGGGAAAGGGCCGAGGGAAGGAAGGGGCGGGGGGAAGGGGCCGGGAAAGGGTCGAGGGAAGGAAGGGGCGGGGGAAGGGGCGGGGCGGAGGCTGTGGTGAGCAGGCTGTGCTGAGCCGAGGTGGCGCTACCGCGCTCCAGCCTGGTGACAGAGCAAGGATGCGTCTAAAAAAAAAATTCACTTGAGCTGGGACTTCTAAATACGACTCAGGTAATAAATGTTGACCTAAAAGGAAGAGGCTAAAGGCCAAAATACGGTTTAAAGAGTTTACTTGAGCCAAAGTGAGGACGGCTGCCTGGAAAACTCAGACCCAAGTAACCTTGGATATGAGCTTTGTTTGACTTTTCTTATAGGCAAGTTTTTAATTTTTAAATAAACGCGGGGAGTGGGGGTGGATAGGGAGTGAGATGATACAAAGTTCTATCAGGAATTCTCATTGGTTTGAAGACATAACATTGATTAGTGATTGGCTATGCATTGTTAATCTATGGGGCTATGGGGTGTGGGATGTAGGCTCCTGGGAGGCGTTACTAGGTTAGTGCATCTCTGCTTGTGGCTATGGCAAGCAGTTTCAACAGATGAATACTAGCTCAAAGTGGGGAGTGGGATGTGACTGTTGTCTCAGTTTAGTGCCTCTCTGGGCCTAAAATTTGAAAGGGCTCACAATCCTCAGATAAAAGCTCTTTTCTTTCCTCAAGTATCTCAGTGTCCATCTTTAGAGTTCATCCTTAATAAAACAGGCTTCTTAACCTACTCCATAATCACCAATCACCCAACTTTGAGTGAATAATGCTAACTTCTTCAGCCTCACTGCTGAGTCTCGCCCCACAGCTGACTCTCGCCCCACACCACTCTCAGCCAGGAAATGCTTCTCTGTGTCCAGGATGCGTTCCAGCATCTCCCTTACGTGGTTATATTGCACGCCCTGTAACTACAGCACTCAGCAACTTGGTTGTGGTCTACTCTGAAAAGCCTTCTTTGACAAGCTGCACAAGGGCTTGTGGAGCTAATGGATTCACCTCTAAGAAAGCAAGAAACCACACTTTTATCTCCACGTTTACTCAAGTCTGTTCTTCCTTTCCCGTAGTCAGTGGATGTTTCCTGATAGGATGTTTACAAGTTCACACTGTTGACAACAGAATTAGTTTAGTATTGGAGAGATTGATCATTAACTGTGGCATCTCCACTTTCTGGCTCACAAATTTTATCTGTGAAGTTAGAAATAAAATTAGATAGGGAAGATATCTAACACGTCTACTTTATTGTAAATGGTAGCAATTACATTTGTCATATAACAACTCAATTTGCAAATATTGTTTATCCAAGGTAAACATATAGATCAAAATTTTATATTATCATCAATTGGGCAGTGTATCACTATCTTATCCCCATGGAAATCATATCAATTCATTCTCAACTATAGTTTCATTTTTCTAAGATGTATTCTGAGTAAAAAAATTGGGAACAAAGGAAAAAAAGTTTGGTGAAACTTTAGAATATATATCTGCAGAAACCTATGCATCATACCAAGAACATGCATTAACATTAATTCAGGTTGTATATTCTGAAGACAAAAAGAAAACCTTATGTAAAAAGGTACTTAGTAAATCTGAGTTAATTTCAGTTGATTGTAGGTGTGAATTTTTTAAATGAATTGATTATGTTCTTTGGCGGGAAGATAAAGTCTGCCCCTATGTCTCTCACAAGAAATCAATCCTTTTTTTGGCAATTATAATTCATAAATTTGAGTTTGTGAAGAACATTCTCATACATTCTAAATATTTGTTTTAATTACAAAAAGAAATCTTTACTTTTTATTAAGTAGTGTGCTTCTAACGCATATTTAACTCCAAGCTGAATCCAGATAACCCATTAAGAATAGTCTGCAGGAACCATCTTTATGACTAGATGTTGCTGTTCAAGACTGCAATATGCACAGTGCTGGTTACCATAAAGTCTGATTAATTAACTTTTATTTTTTAATGATTCATATGTCAGAATGCAAGTCAATCAGAAAATTGCTTTTAGTAAAATTTTGCTACCAGATAATAAAATGAAGTCGTTATGAATCTACAAGACAGATACCGAATGACGATTAAGGACCCAATTTTCTTTGCTGAGTTGGATTTAAAAATAAAATCTTCACTTAATCTTTGGAAGAGTAGCTCTTTGCTATTAATTAAATCTAGCATTTTTTGCTGTTGAAATCACCACAATAGTTTAGGTTTTATTTTTGCAAGGCTATGAGAAATGTTATTGCTGCTTCAACACATATAGTACATAGTCCATAAAAATGTATCTCATGCTTTGTGAACAGAAACAAAAATTCTCAAGCATTAACAATTATATCAGTGGGAATTTTGCCATTAAATTAAGCTTGGGGGAGGGAAAAATGTGGGCTGTAAACAAGAAAAATATTTCTCTTAAGACAGTTAAATGTTAACTAGGTGCATTAATCAAATTGTGATATAATGCTGTGCAAAGTCAGCTATAAAAAGTGTTTTCCATTACTCTTCTACTTTCATATTAATTTTTTTTTTGCAGTAAAAACTAACTACCATGTATAGTAAAAAGAAAGCTCCTAACTTGATGTATAATTTCCTTTTGAACCAAAGAACCTATAAAATTTGTGTGGTAGAAAAATTAATTGCAACTTTACCTTTTAGTGCAGAAAATGTGCTTGCTCTCTTTTTGAGGTGCAAAATATTTGTTACTCTTTGCCTTTTTTGGTTAATTTCTAGTGATGAATGCAGTGCCTGCAATATTTTCACCGCTCATTGTGGAAGGAAGGAAGGAAGAGAAGGAGGAGAAGGAGGGAGGGAGAGGAAGGAAGTTATGTAAGACAGTCTAATTTATTAGTCACCTCTTGGAAAAACTAATATATTATGAAAAATATCAAAGAAATGTACTTTGAGGTTCACAGTACTTAATATCAGGAAAAGTAAACAATCTGGTGAATATATATTACCTTGCTTTTTAATTAATTTAACAAATGCATTTTAATCTATTCTGGTTTTAATCTTGGGCAAGCTACAATCTTTGTTAGTTTAAATTTCCTTATTTGAAAGACAAGAGACAATGGAATAAATAATCTTTACATTTAAATCTCACTCAGATTTTTAATACACTCTAGAAAAAAAGCAGATTTAGGAGTGCAATGCAGATTGCTGTCTTTATGTTTTTATGTTGAATTGAAATATGCATATAAATGAGCTTCTGAGAAATTTTAGCAAGAAATAAGGTACCACTATCTTCCTACTGGTAGGAAGGGACTATGGTAGTAACAGTGTGAATGAAGGCAGTTGGGCTGTGGACAATTCCATTTGCCACATCTAGAGAGGGTTTTGTAGTGGGGCCTCCTACCTGTAGCGTTTAGAAGCTCACATTTTTTTTTTTTTTTTTTTTTTTCCAGAAGCACAGTGTGAACAATAACAAATTAGTTCAGTTTCTTTTTCTTTAATGCTAAAACATGAGAAGCTTTGGAAAAAGTATTTCATCCCTCAGTTCATGGAAATTTTTTTTTTAAGTACTGATATGTAATGGATCTCCTGGGTATTTGTATAAACACACTGATAGAGGATGATGCTTTTGGTCAGGAGACATTTCCAGGTAGGAGCAAAGTTTGATAGTGTGGCAGTTCAGTTTTAGTTGCAGTGTGTATCTATACTAATTTAAAAGAGGAAAATCAAGCTAAAACAGTTCTGGACTTTATAGGGACTTGGAAAATTAAAACTAACTTGTGAAAAAAAATCATAAAATTATCATAACTAATTTCAGAAATGTACTGAATAAACATAGTTTGGGCATACAATTAAATTACATAGGAACTAAAGTTCCAAAATAACATTAAGGAGTAACTTATTTGGCTATTTTGAAACATCTGATTAGTTAGCTTGCTGGCTGGGTTTGCTGTCTGGTTTTTTTTTTTTTAAATTTTATTTATTTATTTATTTTTTTGAGGCAAAGTCTTGCTCAGTCTCCCAGGCTGGAGTGCAGTGGTTTGATCTTGGCTCATTGCAACTGCTGCCTCCCAGGTTCAAGCCATTCTCCTCCTTCAGCCTCCTGAGTAGTTGGCACTGTAGATGCACACCAGCATACCCTGCTAAATTTTGTATTTTTAGTAGAGTTGGTGTTTCACCATTTTGGCCAGGCTGGTCTCAAACGCTTGACCGCAGGTGACCCTCCTGCCTTGGCCTCTCAAAGCACTGGGATTATAGGCTGCTCTATTTTTAGAAATATGATGTACAATCAAAGCAAACCTTCTTTCAAAAGAGGTATACTTTCTAGTGAAAGGATTGCAGGAGCCAGACACGGGAGAACACATTGGAGAATTTCTAAGTTTCTTGAAGGCAGGTCACATCCACTGGAACTTTCCATATGCCCACTAGCCGAGCACTGAGCTCACACATGCTCACTAAGAATTCTTTGTTTTGATTTGCTTAAGAATTTGAATATATTATCTGCAAAAATTGTTGATACAAAATGTCCTAACATTTTTCAAGCCAGAATTAATTATTCCTTATATAAATCAGAATGTGAGGCTCCCAATTGGTGTTTGCCAGAGTTCAAATATTTTTAAAAGCTCCTTTTTGAGAAAATATTTTATTTTCAGGCAGCCTGTGGTCAACCTCATACAGAAGTGGGACGGCTTCCAGGACCGATAATTTGTCAAGTGCCAGAGTACATACAATGGATATAATTCTGCCTTCTGACAGCCTGATATTTAAGCACATAGGTCTCATGTCAGAATATTTAAACCTGAGTTGAGTATGAACAAGACTTCCTGAAATTCTATTTGAGAAATAACATATTAAAAGAAAATCATCTAGGATCTGTCAACTCTGTGTTTTCCTAGGCTTTCTCATTTTTATCATCAGAAAGCAATACACCTGAGACATTAATCTTACAGATATGTCTAAACTACCTTAATTTTGCCATGATGCAAAACTTAGCAAAGAGTATTATATAATTTTTATCTTAGGGAACATACATATTCTCACATAACTTCTCAAGTTCTCTGTTTTACTTTTTGCACACCAAACACCCACCCCCGCAAAAAATGAGTTGTTCTTTAAAATCGTTCATGTTATATTTAGTCAAGTCCAAGTAAAGATAGAGTTGAGAAGGCGGGATAAGCTAGAAGTGATGGTCCTTGCTATGCCCTTCATTGATTAATTCAATAAATCACTTTTCTGTACCTACTGATATCAGACTTGGTGCTAAGCCCTGGCAAAACATTGGTGAATGAGAGGGACTGCTGGGCAAATAGTACTGGGCTGTTTCTTGAGCTGTGAATGGTCATTGATCAGGGAAAGTATGAGCCCCACGGGATGGTTAATGACATACAGCATAACCCTAAGTGAAATGCTCTCTCCATTAGTGCCAAAGATAATTGTCTTTTCTTTGTCTTTTTTTTTTAAGATGGAATTTCACTTGTGTCACCCAGGCTGTAGTGCAATGGTGCAGTCTCGGCTCAGAGTAACCTCTGCCTCTTGGGTTTAAGCAATTCTCCTATCTCAGCCTCCGAGTAGCTGGGATTACAGGCACCCACAACCACACCCAGCTGTTTGTGTTTTTCACTATGTTGACCAGGTTGGTCTTGAACTGCTGACCTCAGGTGATCCCCCTGCCTTAGCCTTCCAAAATGTTGGGATGATTACAGGCGTGGGCTACTGTGCCCGGCCAGCCAGTAATGGCCTTTGTAAACTGCGATACCTAATTTGAAGTATAGAACAGTAAAACTAATTCAAGTCACTATGTTCTCAGTTCTTCCAAGGATGGTACAAAGCTAGTACCATTCTAGATGTATACA
The DNA here is from genome assembly GCA_031835075.1 of Saguinus oedipus. Lineage (NCBI taxonomy): Eukaryota > Metazoa > Chordata > Mammalia > Primates > Cebidae > Saguinus > Saguinus oedipus. The sequence continues at coordinate 12,588,697 of CM063171.1, forward strand.
TGAGAAATTAAGTCATTGCTTACAATGTAGGTCTTTGACCATTAGAGTTTAATTTTCTCATGAAACCCCAGTTGAAGAATTTAAATGAGAAAATATGAAATTATCCAAAAGATAGCTGGACAATGATAATCAAAATAAGAACCAAAACAGAAATGTCACCTACTATGGTCAGGCACTGTTCTAAATGCAATACAAGCATTAACTCGTTTAATCCTAGGATGTGGCTTTATTAGGATTCCACTTATCGACAGAGAAATTGAAGCACAGTTAAGTACCTTGCATGATGTCACACAGTTAATAAGCGGTGATGCTGGGATTCAAACCCAGGCAGTGTGGATTCAGAGCCTGAGGTAGGACCGGAAGGGTAGCTTAGCCATGTTGGTAGAAGGACTGGCACTTAGTCACAGTGTTGGGAGCATGATTTCCCTTGACCCTGAGTGTCTTTGAATGGGTCTGCAAGGAATGCAAGGTCCTGACTACTCTCTACCTGAGCCATCTCTTGTGGTGGTATTTGTAATGAACAACTTTGAGGCATGAGGAATTTCTCCCTCCAGCTATAGAGCAGGCTTGTCTTCTCTTACTAGAAAAGCTCAGTGTTCCCGTTTGGAATGCAGCTCCCTGGATGTGCAAGCGTCCGTGATACGCTCTATGCATTGTCCTTTAGAAGGGGGCAGAGGTGGAGGGGAGAAAGAAACCAGTGCAAACCAGCATGAAGCTCTGACAAATGCTTTTGCATTGAGTAATCAAATCTTTTGTTACTGACTCAGGAGTCTGATGTCTTCCACTAGCACCTATGAAAGAGTAACAGGCTGGCTTGTCAAATTGCAAGAAAAATAATGGACAGTTTCTGACACAAAGGCAACAGAGTGGAGTTGCGGAGCAGGACTCTGGGCACTCTTGAGTTCTTCTTCTCTATCCACTGCCTGTTAGTTTGAGGGAGCATGATCACAATTCTTAGGAATATTAGCAGCGACAGATACAAAAAGTACAGAGTAGGAAAGAAGACAACACATGCAAGTGAACCAACCTTCCTACCTTCCTACCTACCTTTCTTCCTACCTTTCTTCCTTCCTACCTTCCTATCTTCCTTCCTTCCTTCCTTCCCTCCCTCTTTCCCTCCCTTCTCCTCCCTCCCTCCCTCCCTCCCTCCTTCCTTCTTTCCTTCCCTCCCTCCCTCCTTCCCTCCCTCCTGCCTTCCCTCCCTTCCCCTCCTATTCCTCCTCCTCCTCTTTCTTTTCCTCCTTGTCCTCCTCTTCTTGCTCCTCCTCCCCCTCCTCTTCCTCTTCTCCTCCTCTGCCTTTCACCTTCCCCTTCCCCCTTCCCTCCCTCCCTCCCTCCCTCCCTCCCTCCCTCTCTTCCTTCCTTCCTCCCTCGTTTCCTTCCTTCCTTTTTCTCTCTTTCCTACCTTCTTTCTTTCCCTTACAAAATCCACACCGGAGAAGTACACATTTCTAAAGTGGCTCTATTGCTTGTAAAAACAGTAAGGAGAACACAGGAAGTTTGTGTGTCTTTGTTTTTAGCTCTTGGCAAAAGTCCGATTGATCTTAAACATTTTTTTTCTATTGCCTCTTATTTTCTATTCTTTTTATTCTTTTTCTATACCTCATTTTTCATCAGAAAGATTATAATAATATAATACTTATTTTTCCTCATTTTATGCAGAATCATACAGAAACCTTGGTAATCTGTAATGAAGTTAAATTTTCTAGATAGTTTTCTCCCTCTAATGTGAGTTTATGTAGTCGATTGTAGGGTGTTAACATTTTGCTAACTGTTACACTTTGTATGCTAAGACATCTTTAATTTCTCTGCAATATAACATTAACAAACAGCATAGAGTCATTCCACTAACCTCAAAATTCTTTCATTAAATCCCCACTGTGTTTAATGCATGAAGTACTTTCTTCTTCTTTTTTTTTTTTTTTTTGAGCCTTTTGACTTTTCAAATTAACTGGAAATGACTGCAAATGTTTTTGGAACTTTCTCAAGCCACCAAGACTGGCAAATGTTACAAATGTCAACATTTTTTTCTTGTAATAATAATAATTCATAAACACTCGAGAAAAGTTGATAGGCTTTCCAGGAAAAGGCATTTTTGTGGTTGAAACCAAATAAGGGACTATAACTTTGGGGTAAATTTTCAGTTAATGAAAAAGTATTAATTGTGCCATTAGATTTCTATAACACATACTTTGGTTAATATAAATTGAGATTATTCAATGGAAAAACCTTACTTCTAAAAGGAATTCCAACAATGTGGCTGGAAGTGGACTTCTGTCATTTGAATAATTACTGCATGTTATTGCCTGTTATATGTTATCTTCCTAAATAACTTTAGACACAAAACCTCATAGGCTCTTTTATCAGGGAAACTTAATTTCGTTCCACACATCGCACTTTCATGTTACAGATGGGACATTTAAATCAAAGTGGCTTTACGTAGAGATGTGTCAAAATGAGTCAATCTAGAATTGTGGATGTTATCAGGTTGGGGGATTGTCAGAATCTAATATTCTATAATTAATAGGTACATGTGAAAAATATATTCTAAATTCCCAGTTGTTCAATACTTAATAAAATTTGATCAAGATTAAAATAGTTTCAGAAGATGGTCTGACAGAGATGTATTTCATCTTTTCTATCAATACTAAAATCTATCCTCAAGTTAAGAAATGATAGCATCATATGTTTGAATTGCCTTAAATTGTAAGTCCCCACCCCAAACTGCACTTTTATTTGATACTATTCCTTGGTTTTAAAAATAAAAAATTCACTTCTTGCATTTGTTTATCCATCAATTGATTCATTCACTTTTCTTTTTTTTTGAAATGTATTTTTGCTCTTGTTGTCCAGGCTGGAGTGCAATAGCACGATCTCAGCTCACTGCAACCTTCACCTCCTGGGTTCAAGTGATTCTCCTGCCTGAGTCTCCCGAGTATCTGGGATTACAGGCATGCACCAACACACCTGGCTAATTTTGTATTTTTAGTAGAGATGGGGTTTCACCATGTTGGTCAGGCTGGTCTCAAACTCCCGACCTCAGGTGATCTGCCCACCTCGGCCTCCCAAGGTGCTGGGATTATAGGTGTCAGCCACCACACCTGGCTGATTCATTCATGTTTTTATTGAGCCAGAAATATGCTTGTCAATGGCAAAAATAACTGAACAAAAATAGACAAGGAATCCAGTCTCCTGGAGCTAATGGTATAGAAGCAGACATTACTTAAGTAATCACACCAGTGAATGTAGAATTATGAACTTAAATGACTATTCTGGAGCAAAGATACCTGGTTCTCAGAGAGGCCAGGAAAAAGAAACACATGTTTAACTGAGGAGTCTATTCTAATGCAATTTAGAGAGGTATACAGGGCTGGAACATAAGAAGCCTTATATGTAACCTCATGGATTTTGGTCTTGATTCCAAAAGCAATGGAAAACCACTTACAGAACTGAAGCATCAAGACATCATCATTAGGTTCTAGTTTAAAAAGACAGTGTTGAGTACAGAATGGAGAAAAGATTGGAATGGGCCCAAGTGGAGAGAGACTGGTTCTTAGGCTTGTGAATGTGATTCCTGTGGGGATATTCTCAGGAACATGGTTTACTACATTATGCTGTGATGTCTGTGAGGACTTAAGGGAAAATTGTCCCTCCTGACTCAGTACCAGGAATAGTTGACCTAATCTTGGTTACTGTTTGTTTTTATTTTATGAACACTACCAATAATACAACTGACTATGCTCTTGTAGGCTCACGAGCTTCAGAAAATCCAAAGCCAAGTTTGTGGCTGTCCTCAGAACTTTTAGAGTATTGGGCTCCAGGGGGTTGCATTCTGTGCCTCCCTCACTCCTAGCTTTATCTTACTCTTCTAATTTATTCTTCTTTACCTTAATTCCTTTGCTTAATCTTAGTATTATTTCATACCCCGTAACAAAAGAGCATATAAATTATTAAATCAAATCATGAATACCATTATATTAAAATACATGTGTTCCTACCTTACAAGCAATGTCTGAAAGATAGGAATACATATTGACAATATGCCCAGCATATATAAGAGCTCTATTCAGACACTGGGCACAGAATGGAGTATGTGTGAAAATAATATTCCTTTGCATACTGAATTGGCACTTGAGAATTGTGACAGCTAACCTCCATGTTGCTACGAGCCATATTGCTTCAAGATGTTCAAAGCTGGCAGGACCCTAAATTCCAGACATCATTCCCACTTGACTTTGAAGCATGCTCATGGTATCTGGTATTGTGCAACATTCTCTGGAATTCACAGAAGAATCTGCCTACTTCTAACCAGAGATACAGAAAAAAAAAGATCTTATCTCACTTGGCAGCACAATGATAATGTGGTGTTTTAAATATATACCAGCTGATTTGAGATACAATATGTTTTTTAAATGGTACTATGCCTTAGATAGTGTGATTTAGTAGCATAAAAGTTAATAAAAAAAGATTTAGAATCTGAAATGGAAATTTACAGTTTTGCTATTCTTTTTCAATAGGAGGATTTGTTACATGTTTACCAGTTTCTCACTAATGATTCTTTTAAGACCTAGAACAAAGCTGTTGTTCTTTTAAATTAACTTTTATGAATAAAGGCAAGAAAAAGAGCAAATAAGATATTACATATTCAATTGGTACAGTCTTAGAACTCTGAAAGACTGTCATAAAATTGTCAGTCTAATCCCCCAGTGGGTTGTCAAACTTAATGATGGAAAATAGGCCACAGAAAGTCATTTGACCCGCGGGGGGATAGAGGTGAAGGGTCATCAAAGAAACCATTCTCCACTATAATCAGCAATTCATATATTTCATTGTCTCTGGACCTAATTGACTTCATCTGGTCCATGTTTCTTAATCCTCAGCCAGTAATCCAGGAGGGGTGCTAAAAACTAGACCAGATGAAATTTCTCTGCAATGACACTTTGCTCTATTGACAGCTTGTTTGGAGGTTTCAGCAGGGAAGCTCAGCTATTCATATACCCTTGACTGAAGACTGGTCCTCCTCTATCAGGGATGGTCGTCCTTTTCAACTGAGTATGAACTTTAGGAGGGACACACATGGAGCCAGATCAGTTGAATCAACTCTGGCGATCAATGGGGTGACAGATGTCGCAGCCAGATCGCCTTCAAATCCGATGCTCTACTTTATTGTATGGACCTCTTTGCAATACTGGTTTCCCAAGCTCTGTGCTCTTCTCAGTCCGTTTTTCCAAAACTGGCTTAAACTTTGAGGTGGAAACCTGAGAATTCCTATACATCTGAACTCCTGAACATCACTTCTGCCTATGACTTTTCTGTTGTGTGTGGATTTTTCATAGCTGTTTACTTGCACTGTGTTTCTGATTGTGTCTGTTGCCAAGTTTGGAGTTCTAGAATACTCCTTTTATACACTTAGGCTTTGCATCTTGACAATTCATTTACCATCCGCATTCTGCTCTTGGTTTTACTCTCTCAGGACTCAGGGTATCCACATACTTTCCCAAGCTTTGCTATTGGCCGAATCCTGGTTCCTCACCTGGTCTCACGTGGTCTACCCAGGCCCACGAAAATCACAATTCATTGTTGAAATAAAGGGGAAGGAAGCAGATTTAAGTTTTTCCAAAATGGGATCCTTAATTTGAGAATTGAGGAATATTGACTCTACACATTCACTGGTATAAGGAAGAAAAAATATGATATTCAGAATTATTCATAATGCACACCACCTGACAGATTTGCTGTGCATGAAAATATCCAGTCCTTGTTCATTCTGTACAAAATTTTGAGACACAGACATTCTTGTAGAGCCTTCTAGGGCAATTTGGGGCACAGTATATAAAATATAGAATGATTGCAAAAGTGAACTTAAATAAATGGTCCTTTTTTTTTTTTCATCATTTGCTTCTCAATCCCAATCTCCCCATAAGAGCATTTAGTGATTGATTGTCTTCATATCTGTTTCTTACCCATTCATTTGCTTATGATAGAAACTGGGAAGTCATATTTGTTTCTATATCTAATCCATCACCAGGTTGACCACCTAATTTAAAAATATACTTTGTGTTTCCTTCTTGACAGTCACCACCCAGGTCATATTTGTATGTCATCCTGTCATCCCTCAGTGGAAATAATGTCACTGCACTCTGACTGGCGTTTCTGCTTCTGCTTCTGTTCTCTTTTAAGTCATTCCATACATAATAGGCAGAATGACAGTGCAAATCCCAAAATGGCATCACATCATTATTGTGTTTAACTCTAGCATCTTTGTGTGTGTGTGCACATGTGTGCACTTAGGATAAATCTAAAACCCTCTCACAGACCACAAAGCGTGGCAGGATCTCGTCCATGCTAACTTCTTTAACCACGTCTGGCCCTGTTCTTGTATCCGTTCAGTATGCTCCAAAAACTCTGGTCATTTTTTAATCCTTCTCACTTTACAAACTTTGCACATACTTCATGTCCATCGGATTTCTCATCTATGGATTCAGTCAACCATAGATGGAAAATATTTGAAAAAAAATTGTGACTTTATTGAACATGTACAGACTTTTCTTGTCATTATTCCGTAAACAATACAGTACAACAACTATTTACACAGCATTCACATTGAATTAGATATTATAAATAATCTAGAGAAGATTTAAAGTATACAGGAGGGTGTGCATAGGTTTTATAAATATGCTATGCTGTTTTACATAAGGAACTGGAGCATCTGACAGTCTTCCCAACAGGCTGTGAGCTCCATGAGTAGGGCCCATCTACATTTTTTTGTCTACTGTATCCTAATGCTAGTACATGGACTGGAACACAGTAGGCATTTAATATATTGGCTGAATGAGTGAGTAGAAATTTCATATCTAACAGATTATGTGTTCAGTGTTCAACAATATGTGTATTTTGAATCAAGCCCTGTCCTCCGCTCACTGGAGATAACAGAGACAAAAAGAAACAAAAATTCCTGCTCTTGTGGTCCTTACTTTCCATTGTAGGGAGATGAATAAAACACAACAGATATAATAAATGAGTAGATTGCATGGTGTTTTGGAAGGAGATGTGTGGTAAAGAAAAATGGAGTCGAGTAATGGGAATGAGGTATGCCAGAGGAATGTGATTTGAAGTTTTAATATATAATCAGCTTAGACCTCACAACATAGGCGGCATTCGGGCAGAGACTTGAGACAAGTCACAGGGTTACCTATTTGGGTATTTAGGGTAATGATTTTCTGCAAAACAAATTGCTAGTACAAAAGTTGAAAGCAGAAGTTTGTCTGGAGTTTTTGAGAAATAGCAAAAGATAAAGCAAAGTGTGAGAGGAAGATATGGCCAAAGAGATGATGGAGGACAAGCAGACGATATATGTCTTGTAGGCCACGGTTGTTACGTCGGCTTCTTTGGTAACTGACCCTGGATGAGCAGCCATTGTGTGGTTTCAGTAGGTGGAGTTGAAAAGGGAAATGATCTTTAAGTGGATCAAGATGGTTGCTCTGTGTAGACTAGATTGTTGTGATGGGACTTGAATAGAAGCAGGAAGACCAGATGGAAAATGGTGGCTTGAATCAGGGTATAGCAGTGGACTAGGTGACAAACAGTTCAACTCTGGATATATTTTGAAAGTAGAGCTAAAAGATTTTGCCGATGCTTTGGAGGTTTGAGAAAAAGTAAGGAGTTGAAGATGATTCCAAGGGTTCTGGCATACTTACCTGCAGGAACAGAGTTGCAATCAAATAAGATGGGGAAGAGTACAGATGTATGTGTTTGGATAGAGTTAATGAGATCATATCCAGTTGGAAATCCTAGTGGAGAGGTTGAAAGAACTGTTAAATGTACAGTTCAGGGCCGGGCGCGGTGGCTCAAGCCTGTAATTCCAGCACTTTGGGAGGCCGAGGCGGGTGGATCATGAGGTCAAGAGATCAAGACCATCCTGGTCAACATGGTGAAACCCTGTCTCTACTAAAAATACAAAAAATTAGCTGGGCATGGTGGCACATGCCTGTAATCCCAGCTACTCAGGAGACTGAGGCAGGAGAATTGCTTGAACCCAGAAGGCAGAGGTTGCCATGAGCCAAGATCACACCATTGCACTCCACCCTGGGTAACAAGAGCGAAACTCCATCTCAAAAAAAAAAATGTGCAATTCAGGAGGGCCACAAGATGAGAGCAATGACTGTGGGATCTGTCAGTCTATGGACATGAGAATAGATAAATGAGTATATACAGGGAATACATAAGTGATTATACATACTGAGTAGATAAAGTGAGTATATACAGAGAATAGATAAGTACATATACACAGAAAGTAGATAAGTGAGTATATAAAGAGAATAGATAAGTATACACAGAGAGTAGATAAGTGTGTACACAGTGAGTAGATAAGTGAGTATACACAGAGAGTTGATAAGTGAATATACACAGAGAGTAGATAAAGTGAGTATAGAGAGTAGATAAGTGCATATACACTGAGAGTAGATAAGTGAGTATATACAGAGTAGATGAGTGAGTATACACAGAGAGTAAGTAAGTGCATATACACTGAGAGTAGATAAGTGAGTATATACAGAGTAGATGAGTGAGTATACACAGAGAGTAAGTAAGTGTGTATACACAGAGGGTAGATAAGTGAGTATATACAGAGAGTAGATGAGTGAGTATATACGGAGTAGATGAGTGAGTATACACAGAGAGTACATAAGTGAGTATATATAGAGAATAGATGAGTGACTATACACAGAGAATACGGAAGTGAGTATACACAGAGAGTAGATAAAGTGGATATATACAGAGAGTCTATGTACAGAGAAGAGAAAAGGAGTGAGGTCTGAGCCACTGGGCAGGTACTTCAATGATCAAAGGTCTCAAAGAATAATTTTCTTCATATCATATGCTGGATCCAAATATACTAAATATTTTTAAATTGGTGGTTTTTCACTTAAATTCTAGTCAGTATTTCTCTGAAGGGACAATGATTTTTTTCCCATAGAAATATAAAGATATTCTGTAAAACTCATGTTTTACTATGTTTATAAATGAGTATTTGCTAACACAGGCCTAAATTCCTTTTGTCAAAGCTAATTAATGACAGATAATATATGTTCTTCATGAAATATGTCTTTATCCTTAAATAAATTCTAACATTATTTCCTCACTGAGATAATCTCTGAATTATAACATTTTTGTATTTGGAATATGGCAATGGAATTGGGAGAACTAAAGTTACACATTTCATAATTTTCTGAGTGAGTGACAAATGACTATACAAACATATTCTTTTAGAAGTTAAAAAAAAGGTAGCAAGATCATGCTTAATTTTGGACTCAGATTTGTTCCAAACAACTTTGAAGGTCAATCTTTGTTGTGGATAATTCACTGATCTGAAGGAATATGAGGAAGTTGGTTTCAGGGTTAGCAAAGGAATTCAGGCCTTTGGGTTTAGTTCAGTTCATGACCCCAAGGAGGCACCCTGGGGTCATGAACTGAATAACTCTGAATCAAGTAAGTAGACCTACGGAAGCAGTCCAACTTTAACTTCAGGTTCATTGTAGTTCAGACTGATGCCCTAAACCAAATGTACTGAAGCAGTCCAACTTTAACTTCAGGTTCGTTGTGGTTCAGATTGATGCCCTAAACCAAATGAACATCTGTGGCATGGAAACCATTTAACTACATGCATTCTGCTCCACTGCGGGCGACGTTAATGAGCTGATGGTAAATCACTTTCCTTTGGAAGTCTCGGGTCCAGAGCTTGTACTACAGTGCTGCTTTGTGTTGTATATTTCTCATCTACTTGTGTCAGCTGAGACATAAAGCAAATGTTTAGCAAAGGATTCCAAACTCTTAGCAATGCTTAAGCAATATGAAAAGTATGTGAAATGTAATCTTAGTTTCTCAATTGCACACTGTTATTTCTAAATATAAAATCCTTCTAAGAGTTTTTTCTAGATGGTTCTATTCTTATTCCTCTAGAATGTAATCAAAATTGTAGTAAAATATAATGTAGTTGATTGAGTCTCACATGGCTGGGATCAGGACCTTGCTCTGCCACTCCGTTGAATGTGGTAACATGAATGTTGTCTAGGAATGTAAACTCACTAGGTATTAGTTTCTTCATCTGTAAAATGAGATTAATAGTATTAACCTTTAGGTTAATTTTAAAACATAAAATAAAATAATGTATTCAAGTGTTTAGCAGGTATCCTACCGCTAGTAAGTACTCAATAAACTATGGTCGCTTTTATTTGTTACTAGTAATTATTCTTAAGTTTACAGGTTTTAACAGTTCAACATTTATTAATTTGATTTGTAATGTAATTATTGTATCAGTTTTAAATTCTGACATTATTGTGTATTCTTATTTTCCCTAAATCAGATTTATCGAGATAAATTTTATATATAACAAAATGTATCTATTTTAAATGTGAAATTTGATGAGTGTCTTAGTTCAGGCTGCTCTAATAAAGTACCAATACCATCAATAGATTGAGTGGTTAATAAACAACACAAATTTATTTCTCATAGTTCTAGAGGCTAAACATCTGAGCTTAGGGTGCCAGATTAGGTTTATAAACAACGTAAATTTATTTCTCATAGTTCTAGAGGCTGAACACCTGAGATGAGGGTGTCAGGTGAGGGCTTTCTTCTTGTTGCAGATTGCTAACCTCTCATTGTATCATCACACAGTGGGAAAAGAGCAAGAGAAGTTTCTGGGGCCTCTTTTGTAGAGGCATTAATCCCATGCTGATGACCTAATTCCCTCCCAAAGGCTCTACTTCCTGATACTAACACATTGGAGGTCAGGATTTCAACATCTGAATTGATAGGGGGAGCATAAATAATCAGTCCATACAGTTTTAACAAACTTATACACCTGGGTAGCCACTACAACGATCAAGATATAAAACATTTCCATCACTCTGACAAAATTTCCTACCAGCTTTTCTAAATATTTTTTCATTCCAGCCCAAAGCAAAGACAACTCTTACTGTTTACTATCACTATAGATTATATTTGTCTTTCTAGAGATTCATATAAATGGAATTCTATAATATGTAGTCTTTTGTAAGAGGCTTTAAAAAAAACTTGGTATATTGATATTTGTTTGTGTTGTTGCATGTATTAGTAGTTCACTTCTTTCTTTTTATTGCTGAGAGATATTCCATTTTATGAATATACCACCTTTTATGCCATTTGTCTACGATAGATACTGGGTTGTTTCCAGTTTTTAACAGTTATCAATAAAGATAATTTATGTACAAGTATTTCTGTGGGCTGCTCTATTCTTTGCACAAATTTCTGAACAATAAAGATTTGACTTATTTTATATAATCTTAATTAACTATAAGTAATCTTAAATGGCTAATGCCTGTGGGGCTTAATACCTAGGTGATAGGTAGATAGGTGCAGCAATCCACCATGGCACATGTCACCTATGTAACAAATGTGCACAAGTATCCCAGAACTTAAATAACATAAGAATAAATAAACTTTATTAACAGTAATAAACAATTATTGTTTACTCATTGTTTACAATGATAAATAATCATTGTTACTAAAGATCATTTGTGTGCAGGTATTTGAGTGGTCACATGTTTTTATTTCTCTGATAAATACCTTAGGATATAATTACTAGGTTATAAAGTGAGTCCATTAAATTTTATAGGAAATTGCCAGACTTTTTTCCGGTGGGTTTGTACGTTTCTTTCAACAAAGACACTTGGTATGGTAAGTTTTATATGTCGAATTGACTGGGGTGCCAACATACTTGACCAAACATTATTCTGAGTGTGTCTGTGAGGGTGTTTTAGATGAGGCTAACATTTGAATCAGTAGACGGAAGAAAGCAGATTGCCCTGCTTAATGTGGGTGGTCCTTATCCAATCAGTTGAAGGCCTGAACTGACCGGAAAGGCTGACCTCCCGGTAGGAGAGAACTTCTGCCTGATCGCCTGAGATAAAACACTTGTCTTTTTATGCCTTTGGGTTCAAACTAAAATATCAGCTCTTCTTGGATCTCAAACCGGCTGCCTTTTTGGACAAAAACTTACACAGTTAGCTTTCCTGGTTTTCCTTCCTTCAAACTCAGACGGAAACCATACCACTGGCTCTCCAAGGTCTCCAGCTTGCCAACAGCAGATCTGGGAACTTCTCAGCCACCCTCATTGTGTGGGCCAATTCCTTATGGCAAATCCCTTTATGCTCTGGAGAACCCAAATACAGTAAGTCTTTTTTAACTTTAATTTTATTACAGTCTCTTAAGTTTTCTTTTAGTCATTCTAATGTGTGCGTTTTGGCATTACATTATGGTTTCACTTTGCATTTTGATTAATGATGTTAAATATCTTTTCATGTGCTTTTTGGCCATTGGTACCCCTATTTTTCACAAGGACCCATTGAAATAGGACCCATGGAAATAATTTGTGAGGTTTTTTCCCCTTGTTGATTTGTAAGAGTTGTTTATATGTTTAATTTTAATCCTTTGTCAGATACGTGTTTAGTAAATATTATTTTCCTACATGTGGAAGAAAACTTGTTTTTTTTGGTATTTTATTTGAGCAACAGAAATTTTGTATTTTGATTCTAATTTATCATTTTTGTCCTTTTATTTGAATTTTTGGGATCTCATCTAAGAAATATTAGATTCTGAAAATGTTCTCTATGCTTTCTTATATACGTTTTAAAGTTTTTGTCTTTATGTGAGTGTCTATGATTAATTTCAAATCAATTTTTGTACAAAATATGAGATAATAGTTGAGGTTCATTGATTTCCAAATGGATGTCTAGCTGTTCTAGCTTCTGTTGCTGAAAAGTACTTCTCCATCGAAGTAACTCACATCTTTGTTAAAAATCAGTTGGCTACATATGCATGTCTCAGTCTGTTCATTTAAGCTGCATTTCTATTCACACAAAAAATAAAACATTGACTATAGTATTGTAGTTTTACAGTAAATGATAGTATATTAGAAGGCAATTGATTTTTCTATTATCCTTATATATGAACTTGCTAAACTAATTTTTAAAAACTCTTTATAGTGGCCTTTTATAGACTTCTTAGGATTTCTACATATTGGATTGTGAGTTTTTCTTCGTTTTTTCAATCTGTATGCTTTTTATTTTATTTATTTATTTTTTTGCCTTGTTGCAGTGGCTAGGATCTCCAATACAATGTTAAATGGAAGTGGGGAAAGTAGGGGTAGATGAGGAGGTGATCATGTTTAACTGGCGATTTTTGTCTTGCTTCCAATCATAAAGGGAAAGCATTCAGTCTTTCGCTGTTTAGTGTGTTACCAGTAAATTTTTCTTAAGTGTTCTCTATCATGTCAAAGAATATGTGTCTATTATAATTTTCTGGGATATTTAAAAATAATTAGTTACGTTAAATTTCATCAATATTTTTTTGCATCTATGAGAATATCATATGATTTTTTACTTTGTTGTTTCACTGCACTAAACTGCATTTGCTTATTTTGAATGCTAAATCAATCTTGCATGTTTGGGTAGACCCTAACTAGCAACTAGACATTAAGATTTTCATGTTGCTATATACCATGGAATACAGCCATAAAAAAGGATGAGTCCATGTCCTTTGCAGGGACATGGATAAAGCTGGAAACCATCGTTCTAAGTAAACTAACACAAGAACAGAAAACCAAACACTGCATGTTCTTAAGTGAGAGTTGAACAATAAGAGCACATGGACACAGGAAGGGCAACATCACATACCAGGGAACTGTTGGGGGTGGGGAGCTAGAAGAGGGATAGCATTAGGAGAAATACCTAATGTAGATGATGGGTTGATGGGTGCAGCAAACCACCATGGCACTTGTATACCTATGTAATAAACCTGCATGTTCTGCACATGTATCTCAGAACTTAAAGTATAATAATAATAAGATTTTCATGTTACTGGATCCTATTTTTAACAGCTTATTAAAGATTTGTATGTTTACATTTATGAGGGTTATTCATCTGTAGCTTTTATTTTATAATATCATTGTTTCTTTTTTTTCCATTTATTTTTCTTTTGTTTTACTTTTTTAGACAGGGTCTCACTGTGTTGTCCAGGCTGGAGTGCATTGGCGCAAACATGGCTCACTGTAGCCTCAAATTCCTGGATTCAAGCAATCCTCCCACCTCACCCTTCTGAATAACTGGGACCACAGGTGTGTACCACTACTCCAGCTAATTTTTGTATTTTTTATAGAGACAAGGTCATGTTATATTGCCCAGTCTGGTCTCAAACTCATGGGCTCAAGTGACCCTCCCACTTCAGCCTCCCAAAGTGTTGGAATTACAAACAAGAGCCACTGCACCTGGCCATGTTATTTTTTTAATGGTGGTAATGTTGGCCTCATACAATGAGTTGGGAAGTGTTTACTTCTCTTGTAGTTGCTGAAATAATTTACATAAAACTAGTGAATATGCACAGCGGCTCATGTTTGTAATGTCAACACTTTGAAAGACCAAGATGAGGATTGCTTGAGACCAGCCTGAAAAACATAGTGACACTCTGTTTCTACAGAACATTGAAGACATTAGCTGGTCATGGTAGTGTGCTCATGTAGTCCCAGCTACTCAGGAGGCTGAGACGAGTATCAGTCAAACCTAGAAGTTTGAGGCTGTGGTGAGCTATGATCATGCCACTGCATTCCAGTCTGGGCAACAGCAAGCCCTTGTCTCAAAATAAATAAACAAATAAGTAAATAAAATAAAATTTAAAAATAAAGCTGGTACCATTTCTTTCTTAAGTATTTTGTATAATTCACTAATGTGTAATTTATCAGGACCAGAAGTTTTCTTTGTAGGAAATGTTTTGTCAATTATACATTTAATTTCCTCAATAAACATATAACTAGTCAGACTTTTCTGTTTTTCTTGAGTAGCTTGCAATTTTTGTCTTTAAAGGCATGTGTCAACGTCATCTAAATTATCATGGTTTGGCATTAAGCTTTCAAAATATTCTTTTATTATTGCTTTATTATATGTGGCACCTACAGTTATGATATTTGTTTCATCTTGGCTTTAGTAATATTTATTTGTTAAAATATTTTCAACTTTTATTTTCGTTTCAGGGGCTACATGTGCAGGCTTGTTACATAGGTATATTGTGTGATACTGAGGTTTGGAGTATGAACAACAGACACTGGGACTACTAGAGGGAGGAGGGACGAAGGGAAAAAAGGCTATAAGATATTTGAGTAACTATTAGGCACTATGCTCACTACCTGGGGTGATGGGATTTTCATATCTACATTCATGAGGGATATTGTTCTGCAGCTTTTTATGTTGTAATATCATTGCTTTGGCCTCCCGAAGTGTTGGGATTGCAGGCATGGGTCGCTGTGCCCAGCCACTAATTTTATATAAATTCTTTCAGCAAGTACAAGAGAAGCAAACACCTCTCAACTCATCGTATGAGGCCAAGAGTACTTTGATTGAAAAAATGAAAAAGGAAAATAGAAACAATGACATTATCAAACAGAAAGTTACACATCAATATTCCTTATGAATGTAGATATAAAAATCCTATCACCTGTGTGATGATCATAATACCCAAGAGCTAGTTTTTCAAATATCTTTCAACATTTTTTCTCCCTCTCACCCTCCCCCTCTTGTAGTCTCCAGTGTTTATTGCTGCTGTCTTTATGGCCAAAAGTACCAAAAACATAGCTCTCACTTATAAGTGAGAACATGCAGTATTTCGTTTTCTGTTACTGCATTAATTTGCTTAGAATAGCCTTTAGCTGCATCCATGTTGCTTCAAAGAACATGGTTTTGTTCTTTTTTTATGGCTTTGTAGTATTCCAGAGCATACATGTACCACATTTTCTTTATCCAATCCACCATCATTGATGGGCGCCTAGGTTGATTCCATGTCTTTGCTATTGTGAATAATGCTGCTATGACCATATAAGTGCATGTGTCTTTTGGTGGAATGATTTATTTTCCTTTGGCTGTATGCCCAGTCATGGGACTGCTGGGTCAAATAGTAGCTCTGTTTTAAGTTCTTCCAGACATCACACAAACTGATTTCCATAGTGGAAGAACTAATTTACATCCCCCCCCCAACAGTGTATAAGCATTCCCTTTTTTCTATAGCCTCACCTGCATCTCTCATTTTGACTGCTGTAATTTTGATTTTGACTCACTGTGATTTTGATTTGTATTTCTCTGATAAGTGATGTTAAGCATATTTTCATATGTTTATTGGCCACTTGTAATGTATTTTTTTGAGAAGTGTTTGTTCATGTCTTTTGCCCCACTTTTTTTTTTCTCTTTTTCTTTTGGTAAAGTTGGGGTTGGCTATGTAAACTTCTGGTTTCAGGTGATTCTCCAATCTTGGCCTCCTAAAGTACTGCGATTACAGGCATGAGCCACCATACCTGGCCTCTTTTGTCCTCTTATTAATAGAGTTATTCATTTTTTGCTTGTTGAATTATATAAGGTCCTTACAGATTCTTGGCAGTTTGCAGATGCATAGTTTGTAAATATTTTCTCCAATATTTTGATTGTCTTTCTTTAGTAATATTTATTATCTCCTTGTGTTCTTGTAGCTAAAGGTGTATTGATTTCATTGATATAATTTATAAACATCTTTTTATTTCATTGATTTTTCCTATTTTTTTCTTCATTTTGTATTTCATATATTATTTCCTTACTTTTGCCTAATATGGGTTTAATATTTTTTCTTTCACACCACTTGGAAAGAAGGTTATATCCCTAACTTTAGCCCTGTATTCTTATTTGTCTCTATGGCTGTCTTGACTGCATCTTACATTTTGATGTTTTATTTTTCTCTTCATGCATTTAAAATTGTAATATGAGCTTTCCTATGACTTTGTCTTTGATCCATAGGTTTTTGGAAATGTGTTGTTTCATTTGTCAACATTGAATATTTGCCAGATAACTATCTATTGCTGATTTCTAATTTGCTGCATTGTGATCAGAAATTTTTTTGTATTATTTTAATCCTTTAACTTTTTAAAGACTTGTTTTATGGTCCTGAGATTTGTCTTGATGGATATTTGACATGCACTTGAAAAGAATTCTGTACATCATTGTTTGTATTCTATGGTCGTTGAGTGTTCCATAAATATCAACTAGATAGAGTTGGTTGATAATGTTGTCTATATTCTATATTCCTACTGCTTTTCTATCTTCTTATTCTACACATTTCTGATATAAGAATATTGAAATCTTCAAATATAATTATGGATTTCTCTATTTTCTTTTTAGTTTTATCAGTTTGTACTTTATGTATTTTGACTCTCTGATATTGAATGCATATACATTTAGTTTGTTGCATCTTTTTGATGAATTAGGCCCTTTATCACTATAAAATGTTCTGACTACTTTGTCTGAGTTTAGGAAGGACACTCTAATTATGCTTCGTTTTGTTTGATTTCCATATCTTGGTTATTTTGAATAGGCTCCCAATATTATTAGAAAAGGAACCACAATTTCTTCTTTTTGGGAGGCTGAAAAGCTTAAAATAAAAGTAACAATGTGTGTCTGAGAGAGTTTTGTGTGTGTGTGTGGTGTGTTTGTATTTGTGGATTGTGATGAGGGCTTTGAGTGGGTGACACTATTCCAGGAAGAAAAAATATGTAGATGTTTTCATTACACAGAAGTTTTATTCTTCATTAACAAAAAGGAATTTAGGTAACTTTAAAGTGATATTAATATATATAATTATTATATTAATATACTTCCCTTTAAAGATAAAATATTATACCCCTGTAAAATATTGCATATATTCAATTTTTTAGAAATAGTTTTGGGATCCTAATATAGGCACTTTGGGAAAATCTCCCATTGCTACATTCCAAGCATTCTTTCAGATTAAAATTTCTGAAAGTAATGCTTTGATTTGTCACCCTTCTCTTGATCTTTCATGAAAACTCGTTGCTGAGAAGAAAAAATTGCCTCCATGTATCATAAATATCTCTTTCTGGTGTGATTAATCTTTGCCTTTTCAGTTTTATCTCCCATTGCATGCTTTGCTTATTCTGTTGTGATGAAATTTGTAACTTACTTTCCTATACTGCTTGTGATTTTCTGTATACAGTTTTATTTGCCTAGAATGTTCATGCCTCTTTCTCTGTAAAATTACTGCTATAAACTGAATGTTTGTGTCTCTCCAAAATTCATATGCTGAAATCCTAAGCCTAAATATAATGGTTTGGAGATGGGGCCTTTGGGAGGTAAATAGGTTTAAATGAGGTCATGAGAGTAGAGCTCCCATTATGGAATTATTACTCTTATAAGAAGAAGAGAGAGATCAGGTTCCTTTCCCTCCCCCAACTAGAAAACAATTGGCTTGTTTTTTGATCTTGGACTTCCCAGCCTCCAGAACTATGCAAATTAATCCCTTGTTTAAGCCACACAGTCTATGGTATTTTGTTGTAACAGGCCTATCTGACTGAAAAAATTACATGTTCCCTTTGCTTAAATTTATGCCACATTTGATACTAACATATTTTGTTGGCTGGGCGTGGTTGCTCACACCTGTAATCCCAGCAGTGTGAAAGGCTGAGGCGTGTAGATCACTTGAGGTCAGGAGTTCAAGACCTGCCTGGCCAAGATGGCAAGACCCTATCTCTATTAAAAATACAAAAATGTGCCAGATACCTTGGCACATGCCTGTAAAATCGCAGTTACTCAGGAGGCTGAGGCAGGAGAATTGCCAGAACCCAGCGGGTGGAGGTTGCAGTGAGCCGAGATTGCTCCACTGCACTCCAGCCTGGGTGACAGAGTAAGACTCCGTCTTGAAAAAACAAAAAAGAATTTTGTTTATTTATGTTAAATTGCACTTTGAAAATAATTCATTTCTAAAAAAGATTAGAAAAATTTAAATAATTTAAAATATAAAATAGTCTAATTTGTCTTTTCCAAGGAAGATTTAAAAATTTGCCTTAATAAAATATGTTTAAAACACAGAGTTCACACTTTCATATAAATCTAAGAGGTGGATTATTAGGCCTAATTAACTATTCTATTTACATCTATCCTTTATAAGTTTGTGTCTCTTTAGGCAGCAAACATCTGTCATGTGATTAATATGTCTGGGAAAATGTAAGTTATGGTTTATTAATTGTGGCTTGGAGGGTACTAAGGAAAACTTGCCCAATCAAAGAAAAGTCAGTATATTTAATGCTGGGCAAACTGGAAATAATCACCTGTCTTAAATTAATTTCTAATTTAATCATTCAAGCAAATTATGGAGGAAATGAGGCAGTCTCCATATCAGACAGCAATAAAAAGACTGATAGAGATGCTCTCTTTCAAGGAATCCTTTTGAATTTACATTTTAATTAGTGTGATACAGTTAGAACCAACCTCGGTGACTATCTAAAATAGGCTATTGATTTCTGATAACTTACCTATCCAACAAAGAGATTGACAAGCTCAAGCTCCAAGCACTATTGTGTCTACAGTTTAGAAATAATAAATTTTTTCCCAGTTTAGTAACTGGGTAGTAATAAAAATGGGAATTTTAAAAATAATTTCTTCACACTGTTTATAAGTTTTTAAAAATGTCAGACTTTTCTGAATTCTATTAGGTATTAACTGCATATAAATATTTGTAAATGTAATATATTCACATTACTATGTTCATATTATGGACAGAGGCAAACATGGGTTAATAAAAGTTAATGATGAAAATGCTGTATTTTTACATATTAATGAGACAACAAAGAATAGTTAAATTCTTAGAAAATATAAATTGGAATACACATGATTTACTGATTAGTCTATAAACCTTTTTAAAATTAGGTCTCTTTTATATGTAGCTCTAAGGGATTGGAGTTTAGAACCAGCTGGCATTCTAAACCAGGTATTGATGATAAGTAAAACTGTAATTCCTTAAGGACAACTTTAACTTGCTATCTTATTTTGTGGGGGGGCATCAATTTTTATTATTAAAGTATAAATTGCATAAGACATATATATCTAAAATTAATTTTTAGGTAAAAACACTAGCATAAACATCACTCAGCAGAAGATATAGAAAATTATCAGCATTACAGAAATTTCTGTCATGTCTCTACTTGACATTATGTACTCTCCCCCAAATCATCAATATTTTGATTTCTATCATCTTGAATTATTTATGCTAGGTTTAGCATTCATTTAAATGGTTAGCATAAATAAAGCTGTTATGCGTATACATACACTTACTTGGATATTTACTAAGATTAAAATTTCCACGTCATACGTTAGAGCTAGTATAAACCAAAACTAGTTTCCCAATATATTTATCAATTTGGATTCCCAACAGCAATGTACAAGGTATTTAGTTGCTCCAAATACTTGTTCCAAATCCTTGACACTTTTGCTAGTGTTTGTGTGTGTTTCATATTAGTATTTTCACAAGTACATGGTAGTATTTCATTGTGGTTTTGATTTGCATTTCCTTAATGATTAAAGCTAATGGACACATTTACCCATTTGAATATACTCTTCTGTGAAGCAGCTTTTCATCATGTCTTTTGTCCAATTGTATATTAGATGGTCTTTATATATGTTCTTTATAATTTTGAGATACATATGTATTGACACATACAAGTACATATTTATAAATTTATGTATGTAGATTCCTCTGTACCTTTTCACTCTTATAATGATGTCTTTTGGTGAACGTAGAGAATCATAATTTTAACAAAGTTGAATAGGTTTTCTTTTTATGGTTAATAGTTGTGTTCAGTTTAAGAAATCTTTACAAGTCCCAAAGTCACAAAGGTATTGTCTTGTATTTTCTTCTAAAACTTTAGTAGTTTGCCTTGCACATTTAAAATTAAATTCACCTGGAATTGTGTTTTGAGAATATGATGCAAAATAGGGGTCAAGGTTTCTTCCTTTTTGCCATTTAATATCCAACTTCTCCAGCACCATTTATTGAAGAAAAAAAAAAAGGCATCCTTTTCTCACTGGCCTGCCATACTACCTAGATGATAAGGCCGGTGGCCATATATGTGTGGATTTGTTACTGAACTCTGTTATTTTCCAGTAACACATTTCTCTCAAAGCTTGTCTTATAGCACACTGTCTTATTACTGTAGGTTTTTGTCTTAATATCAGATAGGGAACTTCTCCAGCTTTGTTCTTCTTCATGACTCACTTAGTCATTCTTGGTTATTTGACTTTCCATATAAGCTTTAAAATCTGTTTATCACAGAATACATGTAAGGATTTTGATTAGAAATACATCAAATCAAAAGAACATTACAAGGGAACTGACATTTTTAAATATTGAATCTCCTTAATCATTAACCTGATTTAACTCTCCATTTATTTAAGACTTTTAAAATTATACTCAGTAATTGTTACAGTTTTCTGTGTAGTGAGTGGTCTTCCATATATTTTATTGAATTGCCCATGGCTTGTTCTTTATTTATGGTTTGAATTATTTTAATAAATTTAGCACAAATAAATGATATTGTTTGCTGCCAGTTTTGGTAAAAGTTTTTCAAGAAATTTGACTATTATATCTACATTTTCATTATTTCTTCTCATTATATGCTTTTTTAAACAAATTTATTAGTTTTTAAAATTAAGTTCTGGGGTACATGTGCAGGATGTGGAAGTTTGTTGCATAGGTAAACGTGTGCCATTTTAGAATTTAAAGTTCACTGCAAAATTGGGTGGAAAGTACAGGGAGTTTCCATAGAGCTCCCCTTCTACATAAATGCAAAACTTCCCACATCTCACACTTTAGTGGTACAATTATTAAAATCAGTGAACTTATATTAACACATCATTATCATTCAAAGTCCAAGTTTACGTTAGGGTTCAATATTGGTTCTTTACAATATATGGGCTTTTACATATGTATAATGATCTACATCCATCATTGTAGTATCATACAAAATAGTTCCACTGCCCTGAAAGTATTTTGTGTTCTGCCTGTTCATCCCTTTCTCCCGCTAATCCCTGGAAACCACTGATCTCTACCATCTCCACAGCATTGCCTTTTCTAGAATGTCATACAAGTGGAATCATAGACCGTGCATAGGAGTTTAGATTTGGCTTCTTTAACTTAGTAATGAGCATTCAAAGTTTCTCCAGGTATTCTTTGGGTTAAATAGCCCCCCTGTTTAATGCTTCCATTGCCTGGATGCACCACATCCATTCACTTATCGAGGGACATCTTATTTTCAAGGTTTGGCAACTATGAATAAAGCTGCTATCAACATCCACATATAGGCTTTGGACCTCCTTGTATTTTTAGCATCTCTAAGACTTATAGTGATATCCTTTCTTCATTCTTGATATTGATGATTTTATTTCCTTTTTTCTATCATTTTTCTAGAAATTCATAGATTTTACTAGTTTTTATGAAGGACCAACCATTAACTTTATCATCATTATTTTTTAACTTTATTTTAGTTTGATGGGTACATGCACACATTTGTTATATAGGTAAATAGGATGTTGTGGGAGTTTGGTATACAGATTATTTCATCATGCAGGTAATAAGCAAAATTCCCAATAGGAGTTTTTCCTTCTCCCACCCTCACCCTTCTCCCACCCTCCACTCTTAAGCAGGCCCCAGTGTCTGTTCTTCCCACCTTCGTGTCCATGTATACTCAAGGTTTAGCTCCCACTTATAAGTGAGAACATGTGGTATTTTGTTTTCTGTTTGAGCATTAGTTCACTTCGGATAATGGCCTCCAGCTGGATCCATGTTGCTGCAAAGGAAATAATCTTTGACTTTTTATGACTGTGTAGTATTCCATGGGTGTACAACATTTTTTAAATCCAGTCTACTCCTGATGGATGTTTAGGTTGATTCCATGTCTTTGGTATTGTGAATAGTGCTCTGATAAACATGCATGTCATTTTGGTAGAACAATTTATATTCCTTTGGGTATATTGCCAATAATGGGATTAACAGGTTAAATGGTTGTTCTTTTTGTTTGTTTGTTTGTTTGTTTTGAGACTGAGTCTCACTCTGTCACCAAGCTGGAGTGCAGTGGTGTGATCTCGGCTCATTGCAGCCTCCATCTCTCAGGTTCAAGCAATTCTCCGGCTTCAGTCTCCTGAGTAACTGGGACTACAGGCCTGCACCACCATGCCAAACTAATTTATTTTTAGTAGAGACAGGGTTTCACCATGTTGGCCATGATGGTCTCAATCTCTTCACCTTGTGATCCACCCACTTGGACTCCCAAAGTGCTGGGATGTGTGAGCCACCATGCCCTGCCTGTTCTATTTCTTTGAGAAATCACCAAACTGCTTTCCACAATGGTTGAACAAATTTATACTCCCACCAGCATTATGTATGTGTTCTCTTTTCTTTGCAACTGTGCCAGCATCTGTTACTTTTTGACTTTTTTATAATAGTCACTGTGACTTTTTTATAATAGTCATTGTGGTTTTGATTTGCATTTCTCTGATCATTAGTGATATTGAACTTTTTTTTCATGTGATTTTTGGTTGTGTGTTTGCTGCTTTGTCATCATCTTTTTTCTTTTTTTTTTTTTTTGAGTTGGAGTCTCACCTTGCCACCCAGGCTGGAGTACAATGGTGTGATCTTGGTTCCCTGTGGTCTCCACCTCCTGGGTTCAAGTGATTCTCCTGCCTCAGCCTCCGGAGTAGCTGAGATTACAGGCACGTGCCACTATGCTCAGCGAATTTTGTATTTTTATAGTAGAGATGGGGTTTCACCATGTTGGTCAGGCTGGTCTCAAACTCCTGACCTCAGGTGATCCACCCTCCTTGGCCTTCCAAAGTGCTGGGATTACAGGCATGAGCCACTGCACCCAGCCTTGTCTTCTTTTGAAAAGCATCTGTTCACTTCCTTTGCCCACTTATTAATGGGACGTTTGGTTTTGCCTGTTAATTTGTTTCTTATAGATTCTAGACATTAGACCTTTGTGAGATGCACAGCTTTCAAACTTTTTCTCCTAATCTGTAGGTGGTCTATTTACTCTATTGATAGTTTCTTTTAATGTTCAGAGGCTCCTTAGCTTAATTACATCCCATTTGTCAATTTTTGTTACAAATGCTTTTGGCATCTTCATCCTGAAATATTTGCCAGTTCCTATGACTGAAATGGTATTTCCTAGGTTTTCTTCCAGAGTCTTTATGGTTTTAGATCTTACATTTAAGCCTTTAATCCATCTTGAGATAATTTTTGTACGTGGTGAAAGGAAGGTGTTCACTTTCAATCATCTGTATATTGGCTAGCCAATTATCCCAGCACCATTTTTCAGGTAGGGGATCTTTTTTCCATTGCTTGTTTTTGCCAACTTTGTTGAAGATCATATGGTTGTACGTGGGTGTGTGAATTTACTTCTAGGCACTCTATTCTGTTCCATTGGTTTATATGTCTGTTTTGCCATCAATACCATGCTGTTTTGGTTACTGTAGCCTTGTAGTATAAAGTTTGAAGTTGGGTTGTGTGATGCCTGTAGCTTTATTCTTCTAGCTTTGGATATTTATACTCTTTTTTGGTTCCATACTAATTTTAGATTCTTTTTTTAAAAATTATGTGAAGAACGTCATGGTAGTTTGATAGGAATAGCATTGAATCTGTAAGTTACTTTGTGCAGTATGACCATTTTAACAGTATTGATTCTTCCTATCCATGATTCTGGAATGTTTTTCTATTTGTTTATGTCATCTCTGATTATTTTCAACAGTGTTTTGTAATTGTTGTTGTAGAAA
The DNA here is from genome assembly GCA_031835075.1 of Saguinus oedipus. Classification (NCBI taxonomy): domain Eukaryota; kingdom Metazoa; phylum Chordata; class Mammalia; order Primates; family Cebidae; genus Saguinus; species Saguinus oedipus. Next base: position 12,613,356 of record CM063171.1, read on the forward strand.
TCTTTTGCCTTCCTGGTTAGCTGTGTTCCTAGGTATTTTACTCTTTTTGTGGCTATTGAGAATGAGATTGGTTCTTGATTTGGCAATTAGCCTGGATATTCTTAGTGTATAGAAATGCACTGATTTTATATCTTAAAACTTTGCTTAAGTTGTTTATCAGATCCAGTTTTGAGGTAGAGACTATGGAGTTTTCTAGCCATAAAATTGTATCATCCACAAATAAGGATAATTTTACTTCCTGTTTTCCTATTTGGATGCCTTTTATGTTTTTCCTTTGCCTGATTGCTCTGGTTATATTTCCAGAACTATACTGAATAGTAATGGTGAGAATGGGAATCCTTGTGTTGTTCCAGTTCTCAAGGGGAATGCTTCTAGCTTTTGCTCATTCAGTATGATGTTGACCATGGGTTTGTCATACATGGCTCTTAATATTTAAAATATGTAAACTCGATGCCTAGTTTGAGAGTTTTTTTTTGTTTGTTTGTTTTTTTGCCAATCAATGAGAGCTTATAAGGTTGCTGAGGTTGGTTGGTTGGCCTTGAACTCTTGGCCTCGCCTTCGCAAGCGCCACGACATCCGGCCTGAGCCACTTTGGGCCCCGAGAGTTTTTAACATAAAGTGATGTTGAATTTTACTGAAAACCTTCTATGTGTCTGTTGAGATGATCGTGTTGTTTTAGTTTTTAGTTCTGTTTATGTGATGAATCACATTTATTGATTTGCATATGTTGAACCAATCTTATATCCCAGAGATAAAGCCTATTTGATTTTGGTGAATTAGCTTTTGTGTGTGTATGCACGTGTGTGTGTGTGTGTGTGTGTGTGTGTGTGTGTGTGTGTGTCTGTCTGTCTCTGTGTGTGTGTAGCTGGATTTGGTTTGTTAGTATGTGGTTGAAGATTTTCGCATTCATCAAGGATATTGGCCTGACGTTTTCTTTTCTTGTTGTGTCTCTGCCAGATTTTGGTATCACAATATTGCTGGCCTCATAGGATGAGTTAGGGAGGAATTCCTCCTTCTCGGTTTTTTGGAATAGGTTCAGTAGAAACCAGAAATGGAATCAGCTCTTTATACATCTGATAAAATTCCACTGTGAATTTGCTTGGTCTAGGTCTTTTTTCAGTTGGTAGGCTCATTATTACTGATTCAATTATAGAACTCATTATTAGTATGTCTTCAGGGATACAGTTTCTTTCTAGTGCAGTCTTGGGAAGTGGTATGTTTTGATTTCTTTTGGGTTTTCTCATTTGTGTCAATAGGGGTCTTTGTGATAGTCTCTGAGGGTTTATTTCTATTCTGTGAGGTCAGTGGTAATGTCTTCTTTGTGATTTCTGATTGTGTTTATTTGGATAATCTCTCTTTTCTTTATTAGTCTAGTTGGCAGTTTATCAATCTTATTATTCTTTCAAAGCAACAACTGGTTTTATTGATCTTTTGCATGGTTTTTCATGTCTCAATTTCTTTTGGTTCAGCTCTGATTGTGGTTATTTCTTCTGCTATCTTTGGGGTTGGTTTCTTCTTGTTTTTCTAGTTCCTCTTAAGTGTGATTCTTTGAGAATGCTCACATAGATCTCCAGTCTCTTCTGGCTTGCGGCATTTCTACTGAAAGGTCTGCTGATGGTGTTCCTTCTGTAGGTGAGCTTCCCCTTTTCACTAGCTGCCTTTAATTTCTTTCTTTTTCATGTCAACCTTAGAGAATCTGATGTTTATGTGTCTTGGGGATTCTTGGGGATTGTCATCTTGTATATATCTCACAGTTGTTTTCTGAATTATCCAAATTCAAACGTTGGCTTTTATAGCAAGGTTGGGTAAATTTTCATGAATGATACTCTTAAATATGTTTCCATGTTGTGTACCTCTTCTCCCTCTTTTGCAGGGATGTCAATGAGTCACAGATTTGATCTTTTAACCTAATTGCATATTTCTCAGAGGTTTGGTTCTTTATCTTTTCTATTTGTTTTTAATTTTTATCTGACTGAGTTAATTCAAAGAACCAATCTTTGAGGCCGAAGATATTTCTTTCAATTTGGCCTATTCCGCTATTAACACTTGTCATTGTGTTATAGAATTCTTGTAGTGAGTTTTTTAGCTCTCAGATCAGTTTGGTTTTGTCTTAAAATGGCTATTTCATCTTTCCACTGCTCTATTATTTTATTTTATTCCTTAAGTCTCTTTGATTGAGTTTTGGCTTTCTTCTGAATCTCAATAATCTTTGTTCCTATCAATAATCTGAATTCTATGTCTGTCATTTTAGCCATTTCAGCATAGTTAGGAACCATTAATGGGAAACGAGCATGATTGTTTGGATGCAAGAAGACACACTGGGCTTTTAAATTTCCAGGGTTATTGTACTGGTTCTTTCTTATGACGTTCCTTTAATCTTTAAGGGACGTCCTTTAGATTTTTTTTTCTTTTATCTTCTTTGATGCCCTTGAAGATTTGATTGTGCCATAAGTTGTATTCTGTTGACTGGCTTCTATTTTGGAAGATTTCAAAAGGCCATTGCTCACCTCAACATTCCTGGGCTGCATGCTCCAACCCTGTGGGGCTAGTATCAGATGCCTGGCTTTGTTATCTTATGGGCCAGATAACATCTGTGCCCTCATACCCTCATGCTGATGACAGTGGCATGGCAGGGTGTCCTCGTGTCAGCAGAGGCAGGGTGGCTGATGGGCCAGATAACATCTGTGCCCTCATACCCTCATGCTGATGACAGTAGCATGGCAGGGTGTCCTTCTGTCAGCAGAGGCAGGGTGGCAGGATGTGTTTGCACCTGTAAGATGGGGCATCAGGCTGTTGAGCACTCATGTGCCATTGGGGTAGGGGAGGGAAAATCTGCCCATGCATATGCATCAGCAAAGTGGTAGGATGAGGGCGCATGGGTGAGTTCATGCTGGCAAAGTGATGGGGGAGCCGTCTGTAGTGGGTAGCTGTGGGTGGATGTGTGCATTTTGGTAGGGACTAGTCTGCTCAATCTCTTTGACAGTTAGGCGTGGTCTTCTGGTAAAGAAGCTATGATGAGGGTCCCTCAGAAGAACCCTGGTTGGGCACCTAAGGCTGTTCTGCAAGTGACTATTCTCAGGCTCATCTCCCAGAAGAGGCTAGCAGAAAAGGGGCTCTCAGATCCCATGGGCAAGACTGCTCTGCTCTGTCCTAGTCCAATAGTTACCCAAAGACTAAAGCCACCTAGTGGAGCATGGGGAGCCTTGGGGACGAGGTGTCCATGGCCATGCTTTACTTCTGCTATTCCCATGCCAAACCCTCTGGGCTCCACACTGACTGGAGTCCCGTCTCTGCTACCTCTGTAAGCACCTCTTTCTGCCAGCTCGGGTGTCCATAGTGGTCTTGTGATCTACTGCATCTAGGATTCCAGAAGTCCATGGCCAGAGTATTCCAATCTTCACCTATTCAACTCGTCTCTTCCCCAGGAGCCACTGGTATCTAGAAACGAGTCCCAGTGCTCAGCAGCTTCCTCCTTCTTCAGCCCAGTGTCTGCATTCCCTTACCATTAACTCTCAATCTTCCAAAAATCTACTTGGAATATGCCAGTCTTCCCAATTTATGTTATCTCTCATGTATATCTGCTTTGGTGGGAGGTGTTCCTCCTGGCTGCATTTATTCAACCGTCTTGACTCTTAGCCCTATATAATTTATTTTGTCTCTTATGTAATCTGCTTTTTATTTCTTTTCTTTTTCTTTTTTTGCCAGAGTCTCATTTTGTTGGCCAGGCTGGAGTGCAGTGGTGCAATCTTAGCTCACTGCAACCTCCATCTCCTGGGCTCAAGCAGTTCTTCTGCCTCAGCCTCCTGAGTAGCTGGGATTACAGGTGTGTGCCACCATGCTCAGCTAATTTTTGTATTTTTAGTAGAGACTGGGTTTCGCCATGTTAGCCAGGCTGTTATTGAACTCCTGACCTCAGGCAATCTTCCTGCCTCAGCCTCCCAAAGTGCTGGGATTACAGGCATGAGCCACAGTGCTTGGCTCTGTTTCTTTTATTATTTTATATATCTCCTTTTGTAAATATTCTTTGAGCTTAACTTGCTGTTTTTTTCAAACTTCTTTAGAAGTAAGCTTAAATCATGGATTTTTTTATTTTTCTTCTTTTCTTAAATTGTGGCAAAATGCACATAATATTTTAAATTTACTATCCTAATCATTTTTAAGTGTACATGTCAGCAGTCTTAAGTATATTGATGTTGTTGGGCAACCGATCTCTAGAAATTTTTTATCTTCCAACACCGAAATTCTAAATCTACTTAACACTGTTTTTTCCTCTGCCTTCTCCCCAGCCCTTGCCAAATGGATTTCTTACATGCTGGTTCCATTATTTTGACTACTTTGTATACTATGTGTGAGTAGAATCATATAGAATTGTTTTTTTTTTGTGACTGACTTATTTTACTTAGCGTAAAGTCCTCAATTATCTATGTTGTAGCATGTATAATATATTTCCCTCTTTAAGACTTAATAATATTCCATTGTGTGTATTTACCACATTTTCTTTATTCATTCATCTATCTGTTAATGGACATTTGGGTTTCCTTCACCTCTTGGCTATTGTAATAATACAGCAATGAACATGGGAGTGTAAAATTTCTTATAGATTATGCTTTGAATCCTTTTTGATGTGTATCTAGAAGTAGAATTGCTGGATCATGTGGTAATTACCTTTTTAATTTTTTGAAGAACCTCTATACTCTTTTCCATAATGGCTATAGAAATTTGCATTCCTACCAACAGTGTGCAGGGTTCTAATTTCTATGTAAAGTCACCAACAATTGTTGTTTTTGGTTCTTTTGATAGTAGCCATTATAGTGGGTTTGAGCTGATATCTCACTGTCATTTTGATTTGCATTTCTCTTATGATGAGTTATATCAATCTTTTTTTTCATATGCTTTATTGATCATTTGTATATCTTATTTAGAGAATTATTTTTTCAAGTCCTTTGCCCATCTTTTAATTGGGCTATTTGTTTTATGTTGTTGCTGTTGAAGTGTAGCAGTTCCTTATATATTCTGGTTATTAACCCCTTATCAGATATAAAATATGGAAATATTTTCTCCCATTTCATTGTCTTTTCACTTTGCTGACTGTTTTCTTTGAAGTGCAGTTTTAAAGTTCAATGTAGTTCCATTTGTCTATTTTTGCTTTTGTTGTCATGCTTTTGGTGTCATCTCTGAAAACTATGACCTAATCTGATGTCCTGAAGCATTCCCCTATGTTTCCTCCTGGAAGTTTTAAAGTTTTAGGTCTTGAATCCTAAATAGTCTTTAATCCATTTTGAGTTAATTTCCATATAAATTACAAGGTATGGCTCCATATAAACTCTTCTGCATGTGGATATTTAGTTTTCTTAGCACCATTTTTTAGGGGAACTGTTTCTTCCCCCATTGTGTAATCTTGGCACCCTTGTCAAAAATTATCTGGCCAGGCCAGGCGTGGTGGCTCAAGCCTGTAATCCCAGCACTTTGGGAGGCCAAGGCGGGTGGATCACGAGGTCAAGAGATTGAGACCATCCTGGTCAACATGGTGAAACCCCGTCTCTACTAAAAAAAAAAAAAGTACAAAAACTTAGCTGGGCATTGTGGCACATGCCTATAATCCCAGCTACTCAAGAGGCTGAGGCAGGAGAATTGCCTGAACCCAGGAGGCAGAGGTTGCAGTGAGCCGAGATCACGCCATTGCACTCCAGCCTGGGTAACAAGAGCAAAACTCTGTCTCAAAAAAAAAAAAAAAATTATATAATCACCAAACAAAAAACGATTTTACTTATTTTTTAATTTGGAAGTCTTTTATTTGTTATTCTTCTCTGATTTCTCTAGTTAGGAGATCCAGTAGTATGTTGAATAGTAGCGGTAGGAATGGGTATCTGTCTTTTTCCTGATCTTGGAGGAAAAAAACGTTCAGTCTTTCACCATTAATTATAATGTTAGCCGTGGCCTTTTATATATGGCTTTTTATTATGTTGATTTTTTCCTGGAATTATTTTTTTAAAACATAAAAGTATTAAATTTTGTTATATTCTGTTTCTGCATCAATTCAGATGATCATGTGGTTTTTCATGCTCATTTTGTTAATGTGTTGATTGATTTACATATGTTCAACCATCTTTACATTCCTGGCATAAATCCTGCTTGGTGATGATGTATGATCCTTTTAATGTGCTGCTGAATTTTGACTGTCAGTATTTTGTTGAGAATTTTTACATCAATATTAATCAAGTATATTGATCTGTAATTTTCTTTTTTTCCTGTGTCTTTGTCTGGTTTTGCTATCAGAGTAATGCTAGCCTCACAAAATGAATTTGAAATTTTTTCTGTTCTTCAATTCTTTGGAAAAATTTGGGAGAATTACTGTTAATTCTTTTTTAAATAGTTGGCATAATTCTTATTTGTGATTTCCTTTTTGAAGGTTTTTGATTACTGTTTCGCTCTCCTTACGAGTTATAGGTCTCTCCATATTTTTAAATTACTTAATGATTCAGTTTTAGTAGGTTGTATGCTATTAGAAATTTATCCATTTTATCTAATTTATTTGATTTGTTGGCTTATAATTGTGAATCGTATTCTCATAATCATTTTTATTTCTATGACATTAGTTGCAATGTTTTTTTTTTTCATTTATGGTTTTATTTATTTGACTCTTGTTATTTTCACTTATGTCTAGCTAAGGATTTTGTTTATTTTTTGAAAAAAACAATTGGTTTTATCTTAAAATTGCTTTCCTATTTTCTATTTCATTTATACTTGGTCTAATTATTATTTTAAACTTCCTTCTGCAGACTTTGAGTTTACCTGATTCTTCTTTTTCTAGTTGCTTGAGTTAGAAGTAGGTTGTTGATTTTAGACATTCTTTTATTTTTTAATGGAAGTAAATATTTTTATTGCTGTATTTTATTAAGTTTTTATTGCTGTAAACTTCCTTCTTACTGTTGCTTTTGCTGCATGCCATCTTTTTTATTTTCATTTGTCTCCACATAGTTTCTAAATTCTCTTGATTTTTTTCTTTGATCTATTTTTGTGGGAGGGTATATTGCTTAATTTGTACATATTTGCGGATTTTTCTGTTTTTCTTCTGCTATTGATTTCTGGTTTTATTTCATTATTGTCAGAGAAGATATTTTGTATAATTTAAATCTTCTCAATGTTTTAAAGACTTGTTTTGTCTGTAACATTGGTGAATTCTGAAGAATGTTCCATGGGTTCTTGAACGTGTGTTCTGCTGTTGTTTGTGGAGCATTCTCTTTATGTCTGTTAGGTACAAGTGCTCTGTAGTATTGTTCATATTCTCTGTGTCCCTCACGATGTTCTGTCTCCTTGTTCTATCCACAACTGAAAATGTATTGAAGTCTCTAATTATTATTATGTTGCTGTTTCTCCCTTCAGTTTTGCCAATGTTTGCTTCACATATTTGGAAGCTCTAATGTTAGGTGTATATATATTTGTCATTATTAATTATATCTTACTGATGAATTTAGCTTTTTTCATTATATTAAAATAATGTTTTTCTTTGGCTCCTGTGATAGTTTTTGTCTTAAAGTTTATTTTCTCTATTGTAAATATGGCTACCTCTGCTCTCTTTAGATTCCTGTTTGCATGAACTATCCTTTTTTATTCTTTCACTGTTAACCAATGTATGCATTCCTAGGTCTATACTGAGTTCCTTCTAGACAGTATATAGCTGGATCTTGGTTGAAGGTTTTTTTATCCATTCATCCAATTCATGATTTTAACTTGGGGCCTTTAATCATATGCCTTTAAAGTGAATACTGATAGGAAAGAACTTACCACTGGCATTGGGCTTTTGTCTTGTAACTTTTTGTTCTTCCTTTTCTTCCTTGCTGCCTTAACTTATGTTTTGTTTGGTTTTTGTGTTAACACATTTAATTTCCCTTCTGATTTTTCTTTATGAACATTCAGTAGATATTTTCTTTGTGGTTATCATTGCAATTGCATAAAGAATCTTAAAGTTGTAATAATCTATTTTAAATGGCTAATAACTTTAATCACATATAAAAACTTGACTGTTTTTATATCTTTGCCCCATCCATTTTATTTTATTGATGACTCAAATGACATCTTTTTGTATTGCATGTCTATTAGCATAGACTTATTACTTTTTATAATTTTGTTTTTTAAAATTCTACACTTGATTCAAAAGTTTACATGCTTACATTATAATACTACAGGATTCTATATTTGCCTATATATATATGCTCTCACCAGAGAATTTTATATTTTCATATGGTTTTGTGTTGCTGTTTATTATTCTCTCACTTGAACTTAAATGATTCCCTTCAGCATTTCTAATGGTGATGAACTACATTAGCTTTTACATGGGAAAAGCTTAATTTCACCTTTGTTTTGATGAATGGTTTTGCTGGATATACCATTTTTGGTTGACAGATTTTTTTCTTTCTTTTAGTGCTTCGAATAAATCATCTCATTCTCTTCTCACCTATAAGGTTTCTGCAGATAAATCTGCAGATAATATAATAAAACCCCCCATGTACATAAGGAGTCTCTTTTTAACTTGTTTCTTTTACTGGGACATGTTTTTCTGTACCATTGTATGTCTTGTTATCTTTTGTTGGGACTTTCATTTAAATAATCAGCCACTTTTTCCAGACTTTGTGATCTGGATTTGTACAGAGAGGATTTTTTTTTTTCTTTTTAAATCAGCACATTTGGAGATTCTGGAGACTTCTCAAATCTTTTCTAGTGATACGTCCTCTTTGGGCTTGTGCTTGTAATCTCCTAGTCGAGGATGTTTGCCTGTTTCTACTTAGGAGTTTTCCCTGGAGTTTGTGATACATGCAGTGTCTCTGGTGCCATACTAAGCCATGGCACTGGAGCTTCAACTAGTGTCTGCGTATGCTACTGGGCAGTTTGATTGCATTTATTTTAAGTAGCTACAATCTGGCACACCTGCTACTGCCTGCTTCAGACTCTGGGGCAGGTTGATTGCATTTGTTCTAAGTAGCTACAATCTGGCACACCTGCTACTGCTAGTAGTTAGATTCAGGCAAAACAAAACAATTCTCAGGAAGCCTGCCAAATCACAATGTTGTATACACATTCTACTGTTTTCCTTTCCTGGAGAGAAAGTGGAAGTTGAAAGTTTTCTCTGAATCATGCCATAGACTCTGGTAAGAGAATGCTACAAATTTTCCTACTGGGTTTTGATGCAGGTTGCTTCCTCTTATCTCGGTTGCAAGAACCTCTTACTCGTTTTTGAATTTCTCAGAAAGGCAATTGGCTCAGCATATTGTTGTTATGTGTCTCTGTGGGAGAAGGAGGATCTGGGGCTTTCTGTAACAAACAATTTTTATAAAAAATTATAAAAAGTAATTATAAATGTATGCTAATAGATATGCAATAAGAAAGAATGTCATTTGAATCATCAAAATAAAGTAGATTGGGGAAAGATTTTTAAAAAGAGTAAAATTTTTATATTTTAACATCTTGCTGATGTCATTCTCCCCTTTCTTTTTACTTAGCATATGCACTTAAACTGTAAATTTCTGTTAAACTACATCTTTAGATTGCTCCCACAATCTTTTATACTGTCTTTCCAGTATAATTAATTTTAAAGCATTTTCTAATTTACATTGTGAGTTTTTCTTTGACCCATTGATTATTTCTGTTTCATAATTTCAAACGACTTGGGAAATTTTTAATAATTGTTCTAGTCTTGATTTTAATTTAATAATGCCTTAGTCAAAAAATATGCTCTATAATTTTTTTTTGAAGTTTGACGAGACTCGCATTAGGGGCCTGCATATTGTGTAATTTGGTAGTTGTTTTCTGTATATTTGTAAAGAATATGTAATCTGGATTAGGCATGCAGTGTTCTCCATATGCTGATTAGATCAGACTGTTTCATTATGAAGTTCAATTCTATATGTCTTAATAATTGTATACTCTGCTTCATTTTTTAAGTAAGATATATTAAAATCCCAGCTCTTATTTGTATTAGGCTTAACATGAAAATTTTAATGTCTTTGAATAAACAAAACAATACTATTGCTATTTGATATTTAGTATCCAAATCTGGTATAATTTAAACATTACATAAGTCCTTATGTATGTGAATATTCCTTATGAAAGGATGTAATAAAAATAGAAAAAATTATCATTTTTAAATTAGAGGAATATTGATGTTAGAGCTTAAGGGGAAAATTTTCCCTACCAATATTAACAGCACTTAAATAAACTATTAACATATGTATTAAAATGAATGTAACAGTTATCTTGCTTATATTAATCAAATTGAAATTAAACATGTTTTAAATTAACTTAATTCCAGTCCTCTGTCCCATTTTACTGGCAGATAGGATGTGAAATATTTATGATATTCTGCCAGACTCAAGTGCAGCTTTGATAATGATATAAAGCACAATCACATAGTGACAGGTGTACTTCTACTTTAAAGATTGTAAGATTGAGGCTGGGTGCGGTGTCTCAGGCCTGTAATCCCAGCACTTTGGGAGGCCGAGGCAGGTGGATCACAAGGTCAAGATATCGAGACCATCCTGGTCAACATGGTGAAACCCCGTCTCTACTAAAAATACAAAAAATTAGCTGGGCATGGTGGCACGTGCCTGTAATCCCAGCTACTCAGGAGGCTGAGGCAGGAGAATTGCCTGAACCCAGGAGGCGGAGGTTGCTGTGAGCCGAGATCGCACCATTGCACTCCAGCCTGGGTAACAAGAGTGTAACTCTGTCTCAAAACAAACAAACAAACAAACAAACAAACAAACAAAAATACATTATAAGATTGAGACTAAAAAATCATTTTCAGCATGGGAAACTTTGAGTTTATAGGTTCTTGTGATACTCTGTGAACTTTGCTCTAAATATGATACTTCACAAAACACTGAATCTATTCATTTTTTATTCATACATCTCACTCAATCCTAAATAAAGAGCAAATTTTCACATTTCCTAATGAAACACTGGTTATCACCTGCAGGGTCTCTTGGTTTGCTCCCAGGAACTTGACATTAGCAACTCTTAGGAAATATTTTTTTTGCTATAAATATTTCATTTTGATTTATATAAACCCTGATAATAAGCTTTAAAAATTAAAAAGCCCTTTTCTCCTAGTGGGGTGCCAATTGAGGGGCAATTGTGTTCTTTATTAAATAAGACTTTTCCTTAAGTTTGATTTCCCTTATCTTTATCTTTCACCATACATCAAAATAAATATGAGAAAAATAGACTTGTATCTCTAGTCAGAATGCTATTAAGTATAATTTGATTACTTGATAAAATATAAATAGAAATTATTTTATATATAATATGAGAATATTTCATATTCTAATTGAAATTTTTTTATAATTGCCAAATACTTTTTATGAAAAAAGTGTTAGTTTCTTCTACAAATAATTCATGTTTAATATAGTTTTCCACATGTTTATTAAGTGTCTTCTGTTAAAGTGATGCTAAAAAAATTTAATACTCGACATATATGTAGTACTTTACAGTTATCAATTACTTTAACATACTATGTGTATTAGTCTGTTTTGTCTTGCTATCAAGAAATATTTGAGATTGGGTAATTTATTAAGAAAAGAGGTTTATTTGGCTCATGGCTTTGCTGGCTGTACAAACATAGCGTGAGGATTTTCTTGGCCTCTGTTGAGGCCGCAGGAAGCTTTTGTTCATGGCAAAAAGTGAAGGGGGAGAAAAGAGAGTGGAGCAGGTGCCAGGCTTCTTTTGACAACCAGTTCTCACATGACCTAGTGGAGTGAAAACTTACTCATTACCTTGGGGAGGATGCCAACATATTCAAGAGGTATCTGCCTCCATGACACAGACACCTCCTATCCGGCCCCACCTCCAGCACTGGCGATTACTTTCAACATTGGGGATTACGTTTCAACATCAGATTGAAAACAAACACCACAACTTTGCCACAAAGCTACAATTTATGAGTCCTGATGATCCTTGTAATCTAAGTATTATACACATTTTTGGTTGATAAAATATTGGGAGATGGGATATAACGGTCCTTATTTGCAGATGTTATGATTGTTTATCTAGGAAATTAAATAGAATCAACTGAAAAACAATAGATCTTAAAAAGCTTTAGGAGATAACATAGAGATTCTATAATTGTGAAGTAAATTCTTTCTTTCTAATTCAAATTCCAGAATTTGTAAAGAAAAAGATTAACAAAGATTACGTAATTTGGCACAAAATTAAAAATAGAAACACTATAAATTATTGGTTAAAGCGAGAGAAAAATGTATGTTTCTATATTTTATTTCTGTTGGGACTATACATTTGTGAAGCTGGTTTTTGTCTGTGAAAGTAAAAATAAATGGTCTTGACTTTTATTCCAGATATAACTCTTTAAATATCTCTTTTACAGAAATGATTACAAAATAATCAAGACTGTATGCTCAAGGGCAATTATTAAAGTATTTATTATGATAAAAAATACGAAGTAACAGACTATGCTCTGGGGCATTTATTAAAGTATTTATTATGATAGAAAAAGTGGAGATAAGAAAAATATTCAACGACTGGGCAATATTTAAATTATGGCTTGTTTATACCATGGGATACCATTCAACCTTTTAAAAAAGTAGCAATATCTAAAATTAAATACATTTCCTCCCTCTTATTCCTACCTCCAAACTTCATATCCCTTATAGTTATAAATGATATTCCATATCTATATTTATTTTTTCTTCTCACCTTTATTTGGGTATAATTTACAAATAGAAATTGTATATATTTAAGGAGTACAATTTGTTGCTTTGACATAGCTATACACTGTTCAACTATTACCAAAATCAGGCTATTTAACATATTCATTCCTTTACATAGTTACCTTTTTCTCTGTCTATGGTTAAGAACTCACTTTTTAAAATTTTATTTATTTATTTTTTGAGACAAAGTTTCACTCTGTTTTGCGGGCTGGAGGGCAGTGGGCTATCTCTGCTCACTGCAACTGCTGCCTCCTGGGCTGAAATCATTCTCGTGCCTCAGCCTCCCCAGTAGCTGGGATTACAGCCGCGCACCACCATGCTTGGCTAATTTTTGTATTTTTTTTTTTTAGTAGAGACAGGGTTTTTTCATGTTGGCCAGGCTGGTCTCAGACTCCTGGCCTCAAGCGATCAGCCCACCGCGGACTTCCGAAGTACTAGGATTACAGGCCTGAGACAACATGCTGGCCAAGACCTCTTAAGATCCACTCTCTTAATAGATTTCAAGTATACAATACAGTATGGTTGACCATAGTTGCTATGCTATACATTTGATTTTCAGACTTTATTCATCTTGCGTAACTGATATTTTGTGTTCTTTGACACTTCCTTATTTTCCCTACCCGCTAATGCCTAGCAACCACCATTTGACTCCGTGCTTCTATGAGTTCTAATATTTTATATTCTGAATACATGTGAGTTCACGCACTATTTGTCTTTCTGTTTCTGGATTACTTCACTTAGAATAACGTTCTCAAGTTTCATCCATGTTGTTACATAGGATGTTCTTTTTTTAATAGGTGAATAATATTCCATTGTGTGTTTGTGTTTGTGTGTGTGTGTATACATGTGTGAATTGTGTCCACTCATCTGTCAATGAAAATGTAGGTTGTTTTTATATCTTTTCTATTATGAATAATGCTTCAGTGAACATGGTCATATAGATATTTCTGCACAGTACTGATTTAATATTTTTAAATCAAGACACTGATTTAATACTCAGAAGAAGAGTTGCTGAATCATACATTAATTCTGGTTTTTTAGGAATTTTCATAGTGTTTTCCATAATGGCTATAAAAATTTACATTCTTACCAACAGTGTATAAAGATTCTCTGTTCATATCCTCTCCAAAATGTGACATCTTTTATCTTTCTGATAATAGCCTTTCTGATAGGTGTGAGGTGATATCTGTTAATGATTTTGATTTGAATTTCACTGCTGATTAGTGATTTTGAGGATCTTTCCATATTCCTGTTGGCCATTGTTTTTCCATGGGAAAAAGAACTGCTTTTTCTATATTCCATAAGTTTTGGTATGCTGTGTTTTTATTTTCATTTGTCTCAAAATGTTTTTGGAATTCTGTTTTGGTTTTCTCTTTGGCCCAGTGATTGTTCAAGAGTGTGTTATTCAGATTCTATGTATTTGTGAAATTTTCTATTTTTTTATTGTTACTGATTTAGGTTTTATTTTTTGTGGTTGGAAAAGATACTTGGAGTAATATTAATATACTTAAATGTGTTAAGACTTGTTTTATGACTAACATTGGATCTATACTGGGGAATGTGCCGTGTGTATATTAGAATAATGTGTATTCTGCTGCAAGGTAGAAGTTTTGTATGTCTCTTGGCTATATTTGGACTATAGTGTTCTTTGTTCTGCAGTTTTCTTTCCTTTCTTTTATTTTTTTAACATTATAAAAGGATTTTTTTAAAATTTTATCTTAAGTTCTGGGGTATAAAAGCAGATCCTGCAGGATTGTTACATAGGTATATACATGCCATGCCATGGTGGTTTGCTGCCTCTATCCCCCCATCACCTACATTAGGTATTTCTCCTACTTATCCATCCCCAGTCTCCCCACCCCCTGCTAACCCTCCCCTGGCCCAGCCCCCAACAGACCCAAGTGTGTGATGTTCCCCTCCCTGTGTCAATGTAGTCTAATTGTTCAACACCCACTTATGAATGAGAATATGCAGTATTTGGTTTTCTGTTCTTGTGTCATTTTGCTCAGAATGATGGTTTTCAGCTTTGTCTACATCCCTGCAAAAGACATGAACTTACCCTTTTGTATGGCTGCATAATATTCCATGGTGTATATGCTACATTTTCTTTATCCAGTCTATCTTTGATGGGCATTTAGGTTAGTTCCAAGTCTTTGCTATTGTAAACAGTTCTGCAGAGAACATACATGGGCATGGGTCTTTATAATAGAGCAATTTATAATCCTTTGGGCATATACTCAGTAATGGGATTGCTGGGTCAAAGTGTATTTCTATTTCTAGATCCTTGGGGAATCATCACTCTATCTTCCACAGTGGTTGAACTCATTTAATTTACACTCCCACCAACAGTGTAAAAGGGTTCCTATTTTTCCACATCCTCTCCAGCATCTGTTGTCTCTAGATTTTTTTAATGATCTAACTGGCCATTCTAACTGGCGTGAGATGGTATATTAATGTGGTTTTGATTTGCATTTCTCTAATGACCAGTGATGATGAGTATTTTTTATGTTCATTTGTCAAATAATTGTCTTCTTTTGAAAAGTGTTTGTTTATATCTTTTGCCCACTTTTGGAAGGGGTCGTTTGTTTTTTTTTTCTTGTATATTTGTTTTACTTCTTTGTAGATTCTGGATATTAGCCCTTTGTCAGATGGGTAGATAGCAAAAATTTTTACTCATCCTGTTGGTTGCCGGTTCACTCTAATGATAGTTTCTTTTGCTGTGCAGAAGCTCTTCAGTTTAATTAGATCCCACTTGTGTAATTTGGCTTTTGTTGCCATTGCTTTTGGTGTTTTAGTCATGAAGTCCTTGCCTATACCTATGTCCTGAATGGTTTTGCCTAGGTTTTCTTCTAGCGTTTTTATGGTGTTAGGTCTTACGTTGAAATCTTTAATCCATCTGGAGTTAATTTTTTGTATAAGTGTAAGGAAGGGGTCCAGTTTCAGCTTTCTACACATGGCTAGCCCATTTTCCCAATACCACTGATTAAACAGGGAATCCTTCCCCATTGCTTGTTTTATCAGGTTTGTCAAAGATCAGATGGTTGTAGATGTGTGTGTGGCATTACTTCTGAGGCCTCTGTTCTGTTCCATTGGTCTATATTTCTGTTTTTATAATAAAGATAATAAAAATACATCTTTATTTCTGCTTTCATTTAATTATTTATCCAGTAGTCATTCAGGAGCAGGTTGTTCAGTTTCCATGTAGTTGTGTGGTTGTGAGTGAATTTCTTAATCCTGTATTCTAATTTGATTGCACTGTGGTCTGAGAGACTGGTTATTTTGATTTCTGTTCTTTTGAATTTGCTGAGGAGTGATTTATTTCCAATTATGTGGTCAATTTTAGAGTAAGAGTGATGCGCTGCTGAGAAGAACATATATTCTGTGGATTTAGGGTGGAGAGTTCTGCAGATGTCTATTAGGACTGCTTGGTCCAGATCTGAGTTCAAGTCCTGGTTATCCTTGTTAATTTTCTGTCTTGTTGATCTGTCTAATATTGACAGTGAAGTGTTAAAGTTTCCCACTTGCTGTGTGGCTGTGTAAGTCTCTTTGTAGGTCATTAAGAACTTGCTTTATGTATCTGGGTGCTCCTGTATTGGGTGCATATATATTAGGATCATTAAATATTCTCGTCGCATTGATCCTTTTACCATTATTTAATTTTCTTTTTTTGTCTCTTTTGATCTTTGTTGGTTTAAAGTCTGTTTTATCAGAGACTAGGATTGCAACCCCTGCTTTTTTTTGCTCTCCATTTGCTTGGTAAATCTTCCTTCATCCCTTTATTTTGAGTCTATGTGTGTCTTTGCACATGAGATGGTTCTCCTGAATACAGCACACTGATGGGTCTTGAGTTTTTATCCAGTTTGTCAGTCTGTGTCTTTTGATTTGGGCATTTAGCCCATTTACATTTAAGGTTAATATTGTTATATGTAAATTTGATCCTGTCATTTTGATACTAGCTGGTTGTTTTGCCTGTTAGGTGACATTGTTTCTTCATTGCATCGTTGGTCTGTACCATTTGGTACATTTTTGCAGTGGCTGGTACTGGTTGTTCCTTTCCATTTTTAGTGCTTCCTTCAGGAGCTCTTGCAAGGCAGGCCTGGTGGTGACTAAATCTCTCAGCAATTGCTTGTCCATAAAGGATTTTATTTCTTCTTCACTTATGAAACTTAGTTTGTCTGGATATGAAATTCTGGGGTTGAAAGTTCTTTTCTGTAAGGATGTTGAATGTTGGTCCCCACTGTCTTCTGGCTTGCAGGGTTTCTGCTGAGAGATCCACCATGAGTCTGGTGGGCTTCCCTTTGCGGGTAACCTGACCTTTCTCTCTGGCTGCCCTTAGCATTTTTTCCTTCCTTTCAACCCTGGTGAATCTGACAATTATGTACCTTGGGGTTGCTCTTCTTAAGGAATATCTTTGTGGTGTTCTCTATATTTCCTGGATTTGAATATTGACCTGCCTTGTTAGAAGTTCTCCTGCATAATTCCCTGAAGAGTGTTTTCCAGCTTGGATTTAAACTCCCTGTCATATTCAGGTACAACAGTCAAACATGGATTAGGGCTTTTCACATAATCTCATATTTCTTGGAGGCTTTGTTCATTTCTTTTACTCTTTTTTTCTCTAATCTTGACTTCTCATTTTATATCATTGAGTTGGTTTTCAATCTCTGATATTTTTTTCTTCTGCTTGATCAATTCGGCTATTGAAACTTGTGTATGCTTCACAAAGTTCTCATGCTGTGTTTTTCAGCTCCATCAAATCATTTATATTCTTCTCTAAGCTAGTTATTCTAGTTAGCATTTTGTCTAACCTTTTTTTTCAAGGTTCTTAGTTTCTTTGCATTGGGTTAGAACATGTTCCTTTAGCTCAGAGAATTTTGATACTACCTACGTTCTGAAGCCTGCTTCTGTCAATTTGTCAAACTCATTCTCCATCCAGTTTTGTTTCCTTGCTGGTGAGAAGTTGTGATACCTTGGAGGAGGAGAGGCATTCTGGCTTTTGGTGATTTCTTCCTTTTTTCACTGGTTTCTTCCTATCTTTGTGTATTTATCTACCTTTAGTCTTTGAATTTGGTGATTTCATATGGGGTCTCTGAGTGGACGTCCTTTTCGTTGACGTTGAAGCTATTTCTTTCTGTTTTTTAGTTTTTCTTCTGTCAGTTAGGCCTCTCTGCTGCAGGACTGCTGGAGGTCCACTCTAGACCCTGCTTTCCTGGGAATCACCCATGGGGGCTGCAGAACAGTAAGGATTGCTACCTGTTCCTTCTTCTGGTATCTTCATTCCAGAAGGGTACCCGCCAGATGTCAACCAGAGCTGTCCTTTATGAGGAGCCTTTTTGGATATATGGTGGTCAGGGAGCTGCTTGAGGAAGCAGTCTGTCCCGTATCAGAGTTCAGGTGCTGTGCTGTAAGCTCTGTTGTTCTGTTCAGAGCTGCTGGGCAGGGATGTTTGAGTCTGCTGCAGCAGAACTCACAACCACCTCTTTTCCCAGGTGCTGTTGCCTGGGAAGTTGAGGCTTTATTTATAAGTCCCTGATGTGCTGCTGCCTTTTTTCAGAGATGCCCTGCCCAGCAAAGAAGGAGTCTAGTCACAGTTTCCTTGCAGGGGTGTTGCTGAGTAGCTGTGGCTCTGTCTAGCTGCTGTGTAAACGTTCTTGGGGTTTTGTTTACACAGGTAAGTTTAGACTGCCTCAGCAATGGCAGACTGCCTCGGTAATGGCTGATTGCCTTGTTAATGGCAGACTGCCTTGGTAATGGCACACTGCCTTGGGAATGGCGAACACCCTTACCCCCAGGGAGCTTGACAGTCCTGGGTCGAGCTTAAACTGCTGCACTGGCTACAAAACTCTCAAGCCAGTGTGTTTCAGATTACTGTCTTTGTGTGGGTGGGACTGGCTGAGCCACATCACCTGGATCCCTGCCTTCAGCCTCCTCTATTTCAGGGGAATATGTGACTTTGTCTCAAAGGAGTTCCAGGCACAGGTTGAAATGGCTGCCCAGATTTGTGTGGGTTTTTGTGCTGGAAACCCATGGTGCTTGTTGACCAGTGGGAATCTCCTGGTTTCTAGGTCTTAAAGACTGGGGGAGAAGTACAGTATCTGAACCGGAGTGCTAAAGTGGCTGGAAAAGCCCCTGATGGCATCTGTTGGGTGTGGGGTGGGGTCCTCCAGTTCATTGCACTTCCCAGGTGAGGCAGCACCCCAGGGCAAGTGATCACGGCATTTCCAACTGAGGTACCAGGTGCATCTCAATGGGACTGGTTAGAGAGTGGGTGTACATCCCACTGCTCTCTCTGGGAACTGTGCTCCGGAGCTGTTTGTATTCAGCCATCTTGATTTTATCCCCCTGTTCTGAGGTTTTCTTAAAGATTTTCTGTTTAGTTTATCCATCTATTATAAGGGTCTTCTACACTTATTTTGGTAGTTTATTTATACCTTTAGATCTATCAATGTTTGCTTTATATATTTTGGTGCTTTTATCTTAGGTGTGACATGTTTATAATTATTGTATCTTTTTTAACTGATCATTTTATAATTATTTAATTACCTTCTTTGTCTCTTGTGGTAGTTTTTGACTTAAAGTCTATTTTGCCTGATATGAGTATAGCCACCTTGCTCTGTTTTGGTTACCAATTGCATAGAATATCTTTTTTCATGTCTTCAATTTTGGTCTGATCATACAGACTTAGTGTCCTTAATATAAAATGAGTTTCTGGAAGACAGTATGTATTTGGGTCTTTTTTAATTCTTAAATCCATTTAGCCACTCTATGCCTTTTGATTGGAGAATATAGCTCATTTATATTTCCAGTAATTTTTGGATGGTAAGGAGTGCGTTTTGCCATTTTGTTAATTGTTTTTTTGTTTGTTTTATATTTTTTTGTTCCTCTCTTCTTCTCTTATGTTTTTTGTGGTTTGATAATTTCTCGTATTGGTGTGCTTTGATTCTTTTCCCTTAACTTTTGTCTACCTGATGTATATTTTTTTGTATGTTGTTACCTTGGGGCTCACATTGAACATTTTATTTATATAGCCATGTCTTAAGCTGAAACAACTTCACTTCAATCATGTAAAGAAACACTAGACTTCACTCCCTGCAACAAACTTTATGTAATTAATGTCAGTAATCATTTCTTTCCATATTGTATTGTCATTAACAAATTTCTGCATTTGTATTTATTCTGAATACATTTCCCCTTTAATTTGGGTTATAGTATTCTGTGTTTGCAATTACAGTTGCCATTACCAGTGAGATTTATACTTTCATATGCTTTCATGTTGTTGTTCAGCATCTTTTCGCTTAAACTTGTAGAAGTTTGTTCAGCATTTCTTGTGAGGCAGTCTAGTAGTGACGGACCTCTTCAGTTTTTGTTTCTCTCAGAAAGTCTTTCTCTCTCTTTTATTCTAAAAAGATAGTTTTGCTGAATAAAGTATTCTTGCTTTTTTGTTTGCTTGTTTGTTTGTTTTGACTGTGTCACCTAACTCCCTCTTGCTTTGCAAGGTTACTCTTAAGAAATTCATGGGCACTATTATGTGAGTTCCCTTGTATATTACATAATGAACCTTTTTTTAAATGGCTTTCACTTTTCTTTTTCTGTGTTTAGTTATTATCAATTTAACTATAATATGTCCCTGAGTATTCATCACTGGGTTAATCAACCCTGTATCCTTTAAGCTTCAGAAATCTGGATGTTCATATCCTTTTCATGATCTGGGAAATTTTCAACCACTACTTCTTCAAGTGTTCTGTTTTCCTTTCTCTTTTTCGTCTAAAAAATCTCATAATTTGTATATTTGTACACTTGATGGTGTTCCACAAGTTCAGAATGCTTTTCTTCACTCTTTCATTCTTTTTTCATTTTATTTCTCTAACTGGCTAATTTCAAGTAAACTGTCTTCAAGATCCCCAGTTTTTTTTTTCTTTCCTGCATTATCATGTCAACTGTTGTACCTCTCTATCACTTTCTCAGTTAATTAATCATATTCTTCAGTTCTGGATTGTTCTTTGATTCTTTCTAATGGTATCTATTTTTTAATTTAACTTTTCATTTTGTTCATGTATTATTTTTTCAGATTTTGTTTATGTGTCCATTTTTGTTCTCTTGTAACTAATTGAGCTTCTTTAAGATACTTATTTAAAATTCTTTGTCAAGCAGTTAATGAATCTGGATATTTTAATGGGTCATTTCCTTTGTTGGCGTTGTGTTTGCCTGTTTCTTCATGATCCATGTCTCTATGTATCTGGGGGAGCAAAATGGCTCTTCCAGTCTTTATAGACCGTTTTGAGAAAGTAAAGACCTTCTCTTTCTGGGTTTTTGGGTTGACGGAATGTCCCCCAGACTGCAGTAGAGTGGTGCTGGAGCTTAATCACAGAGCTGCTTTGGTATCTGCAATGTGGCCTCAGGTGAGCAGGCCTGTTACTGGAGGCATGGAAATATATGTCCCTTGCTGGGCCTCTTAAATGGGCAAGATTGCTCTCATTTTCTGTTAGAGGAGAAATGGAGCTGAGTTACAGGTTTGCTTCAGAGTTCATAGTTGAATTTCATATCAGTGGGCCTGTTAGCAGGGGAATGTATGGGCATTGTCCATGCGTTGGTGGGGCTGGTGGCAGGACACAGTGTTTAACCTTTAAAAATGTAAGTTACCTGTAGTTTTTTTTGGGGTAATTTTATTCAGCAATAAACAAATGAAATACTGATACATGCTACAACATAGATGAAATTGTAATATATTATGTCTTATAATTCTTCCATTTATATGAAATGTACAGAATAGGCAAAGCTTTATAGTCAGAAAGATTTATGATTGCCTGAGACTGAGCGGATTGGGGAATCAACATATAGTAGTTATGGGCTTTCTTTTTAAGGTTATTGATATGTTCTAAATTTAAATTTTGGTGATGGCTACAAAACTATGGATATGCTAAAAACCACTGAATTGTACACTTTAAAAGAGTGGAATCTATGACATGTGAAATTATGTCTCAATAAAGATGCTAAAAATTTTAATTAGACCAAATTAGACTTTACAAATCATGTAAGACTTTGCTCATTTTGTCTAGGTTTCTGAGATAACAGAATTAAAATGTACTACCAAAATTGTGGAATTGTCTCAATTTCCTATTCCTTTACGTATTTTAAAATTTGTTGTTGGGTACCTCTATGATTACAACGTGCTTCTTTTTATCTCAGGTGATAATCTTATCTTGAAGTCCACTTTATCTCATGAAAATTGCCACTCAAGCTTACTTTTTATATTATATGCTTTTCCCATACATTTACTTTAAATCCATTCAAATGTTCATATTTGACAACTCTTGAAACTCATAGTGAGATATATCATTTTCTTATTTGGCAAAGTAATTGAAAAATAATATAGAAAGGAATCACTGAAGACATATTTCTGTGTTACACACTCTTAAAAAAAGGAGTTTTTTTCATATTTTCTTGACATATTCTATAAACTTTATGATTAATGGTAAACTAACCAACAATAGCAAGATGGGTTTAAAACATATTTAACAGTTCATGCCAGTTATTTTGGCTAAAGATGAACTTTTTTGCTAGGATGAAACTTTATTTTTGCTATCTTTTGAAAAGAAAGGAAATTTAACCTAGTGCAAAGCAGTAAGGCAATCAACATCAGGACATTTATTCTAAAAGAAAAAAGAAACAAAGCTCCAGTCTTTTAAATTAATGATAGTTATTACAAATCAATGGCCTATGGTCTATGGATGAGAGGTCACACAAGGTACCTGGTAGCAGCAGTGCAACAAAGCAGAGGTGATTCTACTGTTACTATTTATACCACTTTAATTAGATATTAGCCAACTAGCTCTTCTTACATTACTTATTTGTAACAGTAAAGATACAGAATGAGATGTATATATTAAAATAATTATCAATAGATTTGGATGTTTATTCTGTATCTCCTGTTATATGAGTGCAAAAATTTAGGGATTATGATGACCTATAAATTGGAAACATAGAAAACAAGGCAGTATAGGTGTTAAGTTAATAAAACAAACAGCTTTTCAGCAAACACATATGGTTTCAGCATGTATTTTTAATTTAGGAAAAATAGGCAGGGCACTGTGGCTCATGCCTGTAATCCCAGAACTTTGTGAGGCTGTGTTTGCAAAGAGTCCTGTGATGTGATCCATCTGCAAGTCTCCCAGCCATGGACACTAGTACCTGCTTTGGTGGAGGTAGTAGGAGAGTAAATAGACTCTGTGAGGGTCCTTGGTTGTGTTTTTGTTTAGTGCATTGGTTTCATGATGGTTGGCTTCCAGCCAGGAGGAGGTGCTTTCAAGAGTACATCAGCTGTGGTCCTATAGGGAGGATGCAAACTTGCCTTAGGGACACCTGGTTAAGTATTCTGGTTTCTCAGGTGGTGGATAGAGACGTAGAGCTTCCAAGAGATCATGACCTTTGTCTTTGGCTACCAGGTGGGGTAGAAAAAGATCACCAGGTGAGGGCAGGGTTAGGTGAGTCTGAGCTCAACTTCTCCTTAGATGGAACTTGTTGTAGCTGCTATGGGCACGATAGTTCCCAGTCCAATGGAGTTATTTTCAGGAGGATTATGGCTGCCTCCTATGAGTCATACAGGTTACCAGGGAAGTGGGGGAAAGCTAGCAGTCACAGATCTCACCCTGCTTCCATGCAGCTGGCAGTCCTAAAGGATATTCTCACTCCCACCATGTCACTTCAACAGCACCAAGTCTGTTTTCAGGAAACAGGTGTCCAGCACTGAGAACTCCCCACACCACGAGCCTCCCCACTGAGAAAGCTGGCAGACTCACAGTTTTTTTTATGTCTCAAGGAGCCTGCAGTGGTGATCTAGATCTTTCAAAGGGTCTATGGATTATCTCAGCTTTCCTGGTAATGTTCCTGCAGCACTTCTTGAAACAGAATTCTACTATATGGGTCTCTATACTCTGCTCTGTCTATCAAAGTGGAATCTGCAAGCTAGTCTTGCCTCCTATCTGCATATTAGCTCTGGTATCCCATCTAAACCTATACAATTGATAAGTTTGCAACTTCTATTTGATTATAGCTATTTAAATAATAGTATAAAATCTCAGGTGCATTATTTAATGAAAACAATATTAGTTAACTGCTTTTCTGTGGTGCTTCTGTCAAAGGGTTTTAACTTGGTAGGGAACTTTTCAAGACAAGAAAATTACACTTGTATCAGTGAAAAGTTTACCTCACAAAGGAAACATAATACATAGTATTACATTTAATTTCAATATTATATATAATTTTATCTAAATTTATTTTTATTTTTATGAGACAGGACCTTGCTCTGTCACCTAGGCTGGAGTGCAGTCATGTGAACTTGGCTCACTGCAACCTCTGCCTCAGGCTCAAGCAATCCTTCCACCTCAGTCTTCCCATGAGCCAGGACCACAGGTGCAAGTTGCCATGCTTGGCTAATTTTTGTATGTTTTGTAAAGGTGGGGTTTCACCATGTTGCCCAGGCTAGCTTCAAACTCCTGTGCTGAAGTGATCCACCTTCCTTGGCATTCCAAAATCATGGGATTACAGGTGTAAGCCATTGTGCCTGATCAAAAGTATCTTACTAAATATACTTTATGACTAATTTTATTTTAATTGCCATATACCTTACCCATTACCTCCTCTCCAGCTTTTCTGCTGCCAATTACCTGGATAATCAAGAAATTCTGTCTCATTTATAATGCTTTCCAGGAGTAGGGTAAAAAAATAAAAGAAATTCTATGTCATTTAGAAAAAGATAAGGGAAATGCTTGTAATATTTTTGGTTCTGAAGTATGATGTTGTTTAATTAACTATATCAATAAGTATGAAAACAAATATGCAATTAATAGTCTCTTAAATGAACGATTTAGAAATTCATTTAATGAGACTATTAATTGCACTTTAAATGTGACTATTTTGTTTTTCTTATTTGACTTTAAGTTCTGGGATACGAGCAGAACATGCAGATTCGTTACATAGATATACATGCGCCATAGTGGTTTGCTACATCTCTTGACCAATCATCTAGGTTTCTTCCCCATGATCCACTGATTATGGCTTCTAGCTTCATCCATGTCCCTTAAAGGAAATGATCTTCTTTTTTTATGGCTGCAGGTCCCATGGTATATATGTACCACATTTTCTTTATCCAGTCCATCATTTTTGGGCATTTGGGTTGTTTCCAAGTCTTTGCTGTTGTCAATAGTGCTGGAGTAAAATACATGTGCATGTTTCATTATAATAGAATGATTTATGTTCTTTTGACATATACCTAGTAATGGGGTTGCTGGGTCAAATGGTATTTCTGGTTCTAGATCCTTGAGGAATTGCCACACTCTCTTGCACAATGGTTGAACTAATTTACATTCCCACCAACAGTGTAAAAGTGTTCCTATTTTCCACTGCCTCACCAGCATCTATTGTTTAACTTTTTAATAATCACCATTCTGACTGGTGTGAGATGGTATCTCATCCTCATTTTGATTTGCATTTCTCTAAGGACCAGTGATGTTGAGCTTTTTTTCATATTTTTCTCGGCCACATAAATGTCTTCTTTTGGCTGGGCATGGTGGCTCATGCCTGTAATCCCAGCACTTTGGGAGGTCAAGGCAGGTGGATCACCTGAGGTCAGGAGTTCGAGACCAGCCTGGACAACATGGTGAAACTCCATGTCTACTAAAAATAAAAAAATTAGCCTGGGTGTGGTGTTGCATGCCTGTAATCTCAGCTACTTAAGAGACTGAGGCAGGAGAATTGCTTGAACCTGGGGAGGCAGAGGTTGCAGTGAGCCGAGATCATGCTATTGCACTCCAGCCTGGGCAACAGAGTGAGACTTCATCTAAAAAAAAAAAAACAGTCTTCTTTTGAAAAGTGTTCATAACCTTTGCCCACTTTTTGATGTTTTTTTTTTTTTTTTTTTTCTTGCAAATTTATTTAAGTTTGTGGATTCTGGATATCAGAACTTTGTCAGACAGGTAGATTGCAAAAATTTTCTCCCATTCTGTAGTTTGCCTGTTCACTCTGATAGGATTTTTTTCTGTCCAGAAGCTCTTTAGTTTAATTAGATCCCATTTGTCAATTTTGGCTGTTTTTTTTTTTTTTTTTTTTTTTTTTTTGCAATTGCTTTTGGCATTTTTGTCATGAAATCTTTGCCCATGCCTATATCCTGAATAGTATTGCCTAGGTTTTCTTCTAGGGTTTTTATGGCTTTCAGTTTTACATTTGTCTTTAATCCCTCTTGAGTTAATTTTTGTATAAGATGTAAGGAAGGGGTAGTTTCAGTTTTCTTCATATGACTATAGCCAGTTTTCCCAGCACCATTTATTGAATAGGAATTTCTTTTCCCATTGGTTGTTTTTGTCAGGGTTGTCAAAGATTAGATGGCTATAGATATGTGGTGTTATTTGTGAGGTCTCTGTTCTGTTCCTAAAATGTGACTATTATTAGACTTTAGTAAGATTATTAATTAGCCTTAAAATTAGCCCTTAAAATGATAAATAATATTAATCTTTGAATTATTTCTGATCATATGTGTTCAAATGCCATTGACAAAAATAAATCATGGCAATGCAGATATTTTATGAGATAGAACTTTCAAAGACACAGAAATGTTTTTTTGATGCCATCTTCTTTTCAAAAGAATTGTATTTTTTTCAGATTCAATTTTTAAATTAAAATACTTATATCCCAAAATCTATAATTAGAAACACTTGGATTGGTACCGTACAAATGATACCAATCTCAAAGACCCATGGCAGTATCATGCATGCGTGCCTTCTTTCTGGCCAAGGTTACATAAATATTTTCACCTAGGAATGTCAAGAGAACATAACAAATTGTGTGCTGTTTGTAAGCAGTCTTCTTAGAAACCTAAGTGAGTTCTTATATATATGAACTTATATAATTCATAAAATTATATACGAAAAGATCTTAAAAGAATGACAACATTGTAAAGTAGAAGTATGGTATATTAAATTCCTATAAGATTTTTCTCTTTAGTTGGAAAATTTCTTAAGAAGTTTAAAGATATCTGTACATTAATATAACAGATGACTTAAGTAAAATATGTTTCTTTGATCATTAAAATGTAACTACTACTAATGTTTTCCATTTCAGCAGTCTCTCCTGTAATTGCTCCCAGAAGGTTAAATTGGCTTGACTTTTTCTATATTTATTGCTTTGTTCAGTCTTTCTTATTTTATGTGTTAGTGTAAACTTATTTATAATAAGGATCATATTATCTACCCCTGGCACCTCTAACATGGTAATCGAATTTTATATCTTTGGGGATTTACTTGTAAGTCTGCTTGAAGATGATGAAAAATACTAGATGGTTTCTCATTATTTTAAATCAGCTGGCTTTGACAGTTTCCCAACTTATGTCACCATCAACACTTACTTTCTATCTTGCAACACAGATTCCATTTTTTTAAAATGGCATGGACATATTCTAATATACTTACCAAAAAATTAAAATATAAAACATGGTATCCATTTAGCTTTTAGGTAAAACTAGATAAACAACCTTACAGAAGTGGTTTAAAAACTTTTCTTCCATAAAATAGGAACTATACTTACACCAAATATCACAGCTCAGAATCGTACTCTTACTTTTTACACACATGAGTGGTCAGCCACTGGAGACACTGCCTGATTTTTTCTGATATTCAGGCTGGTGACTTTTATTTCACCGTCTTCCTCTCCACTGTCTTCTTTCTTTTCTATCTTTTCACCATCACTTACCCAAGAGTTAAATCTTTTCATTCTTAATTCATATAAATAATAAATTAGCATAAAAAACTTTAAAATGCAGATTTGATATAATAAGGGAAATGAAAGGCAAGCTCTGATGAAGACTTCCCAGAGAGAAATAATAAGAGGTGTATGGGGGACAAAGGATAATGGGGTACAGAATGACAAAGGATAAGCCCCTGATACAGCCAGTGATGGGAACCCAAGAAGGCTGGTAGAGCTAAAAACTTGAAGCTGGCCTGGAGGGAAAGGCGAATGCACTCATATAGGCCCTGAGGAGTGAGAGGTTTCTCTGAGTCTGATGTTGTCAACGTCAAATCGTAAACCCTCCACACATCAAGTCTTTCTGTGGTTTCCTTCTCTCCGCTCTGTAAATATTGTTTCTATCTCTTACAACCAATGTCTCCTTTACCCCAAAAATGGTAATGACGATGATGACAGCCACAGTAAACTCCATGAACCATACCAATCCACCCACTTATTTCTCCGTATTTCTTCTTATGTAAGGTCTGGGCAGAATTCCTCACCTTGTTCAACCTCTCAACTCACTGGAATCAGGTTTCTCCCCGACAGCCTTAAGAAAAGACTGTTTCTTCCACCCAGAATATAATTATCTTCATTTCACAAGGCTGATTTCTGCTCATTATTCAGGACCTGTTTTCAAATGTCCCTCCTGGCTGCCTGTATGAGAGTGGCTGCCCCACTATTCCCTCCTTCAGCGTCCTCTTTATTCCTCTTGTAGCATTTATCAAACTTTTTGATTAACTGTTTTTTGAAATATTTTTAATTCTCCCCTCCCTTCACAAAATTTTAAATTTTATGGGAATAAGAATCTTCATTTTGTTCATTACTACATATTTAATATATTTAATGCCTGGCACATTGTAAGTTTCTGGAACAATGAGCAGAATAATCTGAGAGCGATCGTGAGTCCTTGCTCTCCATTGCTACCCACATGTCTCCTAGTGGATTCTCATGGAACCAGTGGTTTCTGTTCTCTGACAGGGAAGACTGAAAGATGTTATGGGCCCTCAAAAACCCAGAAGCATCTAGCTTTGGTCTTCTCAGATAATACTTGTCATCTGCTGGCCCCAATTCCCAAAAACCCTGCATTTTGCAAACTTTGATTAAATTACTTTAAATTGCTCTTTTTAAAACTGAATTTTTAATTGAATTTAAATGTAACAAAAGTGCTATTATTCAGAATAACAAATCTGGTAGAAGTGTGTATATTAACAATGATGATATTCTACCTTTCAGTATTTCTCAGTGTCGTATTTCCTTTGACCTCATATTATTCTCTCAGTAGAATCCATTTCACCCACAACCTTCCTCTCAGAAACCTTACCTCACAGACTTGAAAATACATATAAACTCATTATGATTGACTCCATTCAGATTTCTTTATTCTGTAATGAATTGGGTACCTTTTCGAGAGCCCTGTCTTATTTACTTTTGTATATGTAGTATCCAGCCACTTTTATTGTCAACTGATTTTTTCTTTCTTAAAAATATTTTAAGATTAGAATGAAGGAAGAATAAGTGCAGGGAGAGGGATCAAGATGGCTGACCAGATGTAAGTGGCATGTGCCTCCCCTGTGGAAAGGAACCAGAATAATAAATAGATACAGTTTAAACAAATTGTCTAGAAGATAATGCTAGGATTCACTGGAGAAGAGAAAGGAAGCCCAAAAATAAGAAAGAAGAGTCCCTGACTGGCCAGGGACTTACTGAGAGCTGGGAAATGGTGGAGGCAGGGAAACTAAGACAGAAACGCCCACGGTTCCACAGTCTCGGCTACAGGAGAAACCCTCAACCATGAGGTCCTTGCCTGACAAATGGAGCTAGCTAAAGGTTGTTCAGAGACATTGCTCCACAAAGGGAACATACATGGAATCTCAAAGGGATTTGAACCTTTGTTCTAGCAGCCTCAGCTAGGCATCATTTCCAGAGCCTAGATACCAGAGATCTCCAGACATGGTGACTGCTGCTGTTGTGAGACTTCAAAAAGGGAGAGGGGAGGTTGAGACTGGGTGCTCCCATGTACCCAAGGCGGGTCCTTTGCAATCTCTTGTCGGCTGCTGTTGAGATGGAGATGTGAGCAGGTCATATTCTCCGAAGCTTCTTGCCCATCAGATGAAAACGAGACTTTTCAGGAGAAACCTCAGGCCAGAAGAAAAATGGGTGGTATTTTCAAAGTGCTGAACTAAAAGAAAAACAACAGGGCCGGGCGCGGTGGCTCAAGCCTGTAATCCCAGCACTTTTGGAGGCCAAGGCTGGTGGATCACGAGGTCAAGAGATCGAGACCATCCTGGTCAACATGGTGAAACCCCATCTCTACAAAAAATACAAAAATTAGCTGGGCATGGTGGTGCGCGCCTGTAGTCCCAGCTACTCGGGAGGCTGAGGCAGGAGAATTGCTTGAACCCAGGAGTCGGAGGTTGCGGTGAGCCGAGATTGCGCCATCGCACTCCAGCCTGGGTAACAAGAGCAAAACTCTGTCTCAAAAAAAAAAAAAAAAGAAAAAGAAAACAACAAAACAAAAAAACCTTTCAGTCAAGAATTGTATATTTCAGCAGAATAAGTTTCATAAATGAAAGAGAGATAAAGTGTTTCCCAGAAAAGGGAGTGCTAAGGGAATTTGTCATCACTAGACTGGTTCTACAGGAAATGCTTGAAGGAGTCTTAACATGGAAATGAAAGGTTGATATTTATCATTACAAAAACGCATAGAGATACAGAATTGTAGTGAGATCAGTTAGGAAGACTTAATTGAGTATGAAAAATATGTAGACTAGTAGGAATGGAGATCATGATACTATTTTGAGATGTGTAACAGAAGTAGAATGATCAGCCTTGGCAACCAGATATAGATTGTCAGAGGAAGGTGGAAGTAAGACTTACGTGGTGTCCTAACTGCAGTAGAATGTAGTAAAAAATGTAGAGGATTGTTTTCCTGGAAAAAAAAAATTGATGCTTCCTATTTGTTTGTGGTTGTAGGAAGAAAAGAAACAATTGAATTAAGTCATTCATTATGCCAGTGTATTTTGTTAGGGTCTTTCAGGTTTCCAGGAACAGAAGTAAACTCAGGTCAGCTTAGATAATAGAATTTTATTCTAAGGATGAGATTATAATTTAGGAAAATAGGCTGTATTATTTTTTCCCCAATATGGAGGCACATTAGCAACCACTTTTTAATTCTCTCACAGCAGGTCTATCCTCTTACCTTTAACACTGTTGCACTTTTGCGATGAGTCACTTGTTCTTTCCCTTTGGTTTCAGTGTTCTTTTCATCACTGAATACACTTCTGTTCTGTCCATTGTTTCTGCTTAATTCCATGGCTATGGATACTAATGGCTTTTGCTGTTGATTCTAAAATCTCAGGACACCTTCTTATGACCTCCACTCTTTGGATCTTTTGCTTGGCTGTGGTCCCAACTACTGATTCATTATTTTGTACATTCAGTATGACTTTCTAGCTTTCTTTTGTTCCACAGCTATTAAACATCAGTCATTAGATAGTGAATTTTGTAAAAACACTGTTCTTCATGAATATGTTTTTTTTTCCAGAAATACCTTTAATTACATGTGAGACTACAATTTTTGAAATCTAATTGTATACTTGAATTTGTTCAATGACATAAAATGGCAGAAATACCTTTAATTATATGGTAGATTATAGTTTTTGAAATCCAACTGTATGCTTGTATTTGTCCTATGACATAAATGGTTTTACTGAGGAAATAAAATGCCTCCTTTAACAAACATCCATTGAGAATCTGCTATATGTCAACATATAATGTACTGAGACACAATGGACAAGAAACTGCTATTTTAAAATTGATCAGATGGGTCAAATATGTAAGTAATTGTAATACAGTAATGTAAATGTTAAAATCAATGTACAAATTAACATCTGAGGAAGTATAAAAGAAGAACTGACTATTGTATAGGGGGAAAAGAAGGAAGTTACAAAAGTGTTGATATTTGAGCTTTTCATGGTGACTAGAAGGAAAAAGAGACATCACAGGCAGTGCAACATCTGTTCCAGTAGAGTATGAGCCATTCTCTTTTATTATCTTGTTGATATAAATCATTACTTCTTTATGGGACCGATTATCCTTCCACATATGAAGAAACAAACTATTTTGATAATAAATAATATGGGAAAGTGACAGATAAATGTTATGACTTTGTAGGCCACTATATAAAGTATTCCTCTTTATATTCTTGAGTCTAAAGTTATCTTGGTTACAAAATTATAGAATGTTTCTAGATAGAAATATCAATCAAGTATATAATTTTAGCATCCTCATAAGCAGTTGATAATGTAAGCTGCTTGGCTGTTCCCTAGTTTTACACTAGCAAATATGGAGAGAAATAATTCAGATATTTCTATTCTATACATGAATTTATAACTTCTTAAAAGAATATTCATTTGTTTGAAACCCTCTGAGACTCCATATAAATTAGATTTTAAATGTATTATTTTTGGAGTCTACTATTTACAAAATCTCCTTTTACAAAATTCAAGATTTGTCAACTTTTTGTCTTGGTAAAGTTTACAAAAGTAAAAAAAAAATCACTATTGAGAACTTTTTAAATGTAATAGACTTACATAATGGTTAGAATATTAAAATCTAGAGGCTGAGATTAGGTAAGAAATTGTTTGCTAAAAACAAAATCTGATTCAAGAATGTATTTTACAAGGAACAAAGAGTCTTAAAAATAGTCCCATAATGGTGCAATGAAAACCTTTTCAATTCACTAGTGAGCTTCCTGTCCAGCTACTCTCCCTCCTATCACAAAAATGTCAGATGAGTTCTCAGGAAAAGAGGAGGGCTATTAGAAGTATTACTGAAGCCTTTGCCATATGTGAGCTTGTACTGCAAGGAAAGACTTCTTTTGTATCTTCTGGGATCCCAGACTTCCACCTAAATTCTGCAAGTTTAACCATGCTTCAATTTTAGTCTGTGGAAGAAAATATTTTTTTTCCATTTAACATAGTGAGAACGTTCTTATATTACTTTAGGTAATGCTATCTACCATAATGCATGAACCACACATTCTCAGTAACTTAAAGCAAGACATGTATACTTGCTGTTGATATAAAGTCCAAATGGGTATTCATGATGGCAGGCAACTCTCTCTAAGCAGGATCCAGGCTTCTTTTATCTTGTGGTGCCTCAGTATTCAACACGTACCTTCCTGAATTATCATGCTCATTTCTGTCAAGACAGAAAATGAGATAGCGCACGGAGAAGCACAAGTGAGGGATTTTTAAAGAACTACGTTTAGAAGTTATGCATGTCAGTGTCTTCCACATTCCATTGGCTGGGATTTAGTCACATGGCCACACCTACCTGTAAAAGAAGATGGATAAAATATTGTCAAGCTACGTCCCCAGAAAAAGAGAGGTAATGGATTTGGTGAGCGATCTGCCAGTATCTTCCACAATCTCTTTCTAGGTTTGTTCTTGTCTTAAAAGTTTTTGCTGTGCACAATCTAAAATAATTGGAAAAGTTTTTATGTTTCTGTACTCTGGATTGACTTCTAAAGTTTTTTCTTTTAGTTTTGTTAAAAACAGTGAATTTTAAGAACTGAATTTCAATAGATAATCTTCTGATTGACAGTCATTCTCCTCAACATCTATGCCAATATTTTGAGTAAGATTTACTGTAAGTGAGTGAGTCACTCATTCATTCACTCACTGTTTTAGCAAATCTTTATTAAATAATGCCCACTCTTCATCATGAATTATTCTGGAAAGTTGAGATAATTAGTGAATTAAAGATATAAAGACCCTTTTCTCACAAAGCTTACATTAAGCTGAATAAGATAGAAAGTTAAAAAAAACAGATCTAATAAATGTGATAATTATGTAATATAGAATAAAATGGTAAATAAAATAGAAATAGGAAAAAATAGAGAAAAGTAAGGTGGGGGAGTCAAAAATGTGCTGTCAGGGAGGATAATTATATTTTTAAAAGAACCTTAAACTTTATTGAGTATGTGACATTTGAATAGATGGAGATGCTTCCTGGGGAAGAGAGTTTCAAGAAGAGAAAGCAGCCTGTAGATAGACTCTAAGGTGTGGTCATGTCTAGCATGTTGGAAAAGCAACACGAGGGACAATGTGGCTGGAGAGCAGTGAGAAAAATGAAGATAATACGAGAAGAGGGAGGTCAGAGTCAATGATGGAGAGTTCACAAGCATAAATAT
The DNA here is from genome assembly GCA_031835075.1 of Saguinus oedipus. Lineage (NCBI taxonomy): Eukaryota > Metazoa > Chordata > Mammalia > Primates > Cebidae > Saguinus > Saguinus oedipus. The sequence continues at coordinate 12,647,043 of CM063171.1, forward strand.
TTTGAAAGGTTAAGAAACTGGAATGCAAATGGATTTCTTTAAAACTACTTCAAAATAGTATGCACCATGGGGATAATTTGAATAAAATTGAATAATATTTTTAAACTGTTCAGCATGTGTTACAAATAACAAACATTTTAGTGTATTATTTGATTTCTTTTTTTGATAGATTCATGACATTTACAGGGAAAATGACTAGTGTTTATGATTTCTGAATGTTCTAGTTGAGAGTTAATGAACAGAGCTTGGGATCCAAAAATGTGGAAAATTGATCTCAGTTCCCTGGTTCTAACCTAGACTTTAATAGTCCCCTATTCCCCTTGTACCGGAAGTGGGTAGGCATCTGCTCTCCTGACCTTTCCCCATGGTAGGCCTCCTCTGCCTGGAAATTTTGAAGAATCTAATTGTACAATTTGCTGATAACAGTGAACCTAAGATAAGTTTATTCTTATTCTTCCTTATCCATTTGAAGAAATTATCCTCAGAGATTCTCCTCTTGACTCAGTTCTGTTTCATTCTATCCTGTGCAGATTGCCATGAATCATTTTCACTCCAAAATGGAGAGGAAAGAGAGGGAGGGAGCAGGAGAAAGAAAGAAGGTAGGGAAAGAGAAAGTGAGAGAGAGAAGAGAAGAGAGGGAGAGGGGGAGAGAAGGAGAGAGAGGAGAGGAAGAAAAAAGACCCAGATCCAAAGGGATCTATCTCTCAGTTCTTTCATCTCTCTTTAATGCACAGCAAATAGGTTTGTATATACAAATCTTCCCAGTATCCTTATAATACCCTAAACAGACAAGCGAAAACCTGAATAAACATGGTGTAGCTTCAACCAGAAAATTCCCAAGTTAAACATTCCTTGAGAAATGACAAATTAGGCTAAGCACATAAAACCAAAATTGAATGACTTATAAAGATATTTTGAGCTTTAGAGTATTTTATATATGAATAAATTAAAACTCTCACACTTACTTGCAAAGTATGTGAAAGAGAAGTGAACTTGGATTTGTTTACACAGTTCAACATAAAGAGAAAAACTATTAATTTGATGGATATGGGTGGTATAAAGGTCAGAGAAATTATACAAATTCTTCAGTTATATCTGTATTTTCTTCATTAATCAGATAACCAGGTATCTAGCAATTTAAATGTAGTAACAGATTACTGCTCATTTTTATCTTTCCATATGTGCCTTCAATATGGCAAACTTTATGTGGATTTAGACTTCCGGGTAATATTGTGTCATTTAAATTTCAGCATGCTATATTTTCTTTTGATTTGTAACAGGAAGTTTATAATAGAAATAATTGATTTGTTATATATATATATATATATATATATACACACACACACACACACACACACACACACACACACACACACACACCATTTTCCTGTATTTAATTCATTCCTTTTTGATAGTGGTATATACATTTTAATAGTGATGATTAGCCAAAACCTCGCTGTGAGATATTGTGCTCCACTCGGTCTTCATTTATTTTGATTAGAATGGTTTTTGGTTTCCCATTCTTCTGTATTTTTTTTTTTCTTCATGACTATATCTGTTTTCATGGTTTAGCTACCTCTATTCTCATTGTTGAAAGATTTTTACCCATTCTGGTAAGATATATTTTCAAGGTTTGATTTTTCTTGAGTATAATAGTATTTCAGAGTAGTCAAATTACCTCCAAGGGCATCAATATTTAGGGGCAGCAAGAGTTCCAAAACAACCCTAGAGACGATATATCACTCCAAATATTTAAAATTAGTTTCATTTCTCTTTACTGACGAGACACATTTCAGAAAAAAATGTAAAAGAGCAACAGTATTTTGAGATGACTGTCTTAGAACTTCCCTATCATGAACTGAACTTGTTGTCATTATGAGTAATGTATGGAGTTCTATTTTTTTTTTAATTTTTATTGCATTATAGGTTTGGGGGTACATGTGCAGAACGTGCAAGATAGTTGCATAGGTACACACATGGCAGTGTGTTTTGCTGCCTTCCTCCCCTTCACCCACACTTGGTATTTATCCCCAGGCTATCCCCCCCAGGCCCCCCTGCTGTCCCTCCCCCATTTCCCCCAACAGTCCCCAGTGTATAGTAGACCACCTCTCTGTGTCCATGTGTTCTCATTTTTCTCACCCGCCTATGAGTGAGTATATGCGGTATTTCTTTTTCTGTTCTTGTGTCAGTTTGCTGAGAATGATGTTCTCCAGATTCATCCATGTCCCTACAAAGGACACAAACTCATCATTTTTGATTGCTGCATAATATTCCATGGTGTATATGTGCCACATTTTCCCAGTCCAGTCTATCATGGATGGGCATTTGGGTTGGTTCCAGGTCTTTGCTATTGTAAACAGTGCTGCAATGAACATTCGTGTGCATGTGTCCTTATAGTAGAACGATTTATAGTCTTTTGGATAGATACCCAGTAATGGGATTGCTGGGTCAAATGGAATTTCTATTTCTAGGTCCCTGAGGAATTGCCAAACTGTCTTCCACAATGGTTGAACTAATTTACACTCCCACCAACAGCGTAAGAGTGTTCCTATTTCTCCACATCCTCTCCAGCATCTGCTGTCTCCAGATTGTTTAATGATCGCCATTCTAACTGGTGTGAGATGGTATCTCAATGTGGTTTTGATTTGGGAGGCATCACGCTACCAGACTTCAAACTATACTACAAGGCTACAGTAATCAAAACAGCATGGTACTGGTACCAAAACAGAGATATAGACCAATGGAACAGAACAGAAGCATGGGAGGCAACACAACATATCTACAACCATATTATCTTTGATAAACCAGACAAAAACAGGCAATGGGGAAAGGATTCCCTATGTATGGAGTTCTGTTTAGTGCACCTGGGATTGTCCCAAAGAAAAGTAACATTTTCAGTGATATTCTGACAATTTTAAAAATGATGCCATATGAGAAAGGTTAGGGGGGCTTTAGAGATTTAAGTTTTCTGGAATTTGATTTTGGTTTTGACAGGGAGTTAATGAACTCAACTGCCATTCAAATATTTTGCATACAGATTTTCTTTCAGGGAGAGGCAGGAGAAAGGATAAGTTATACCAGAGAAAAAGTATTGGGTTCTGGGAAGAGTGCAATGGAGAAGGAGGGTACAATTCCAGAGTACATTTGGATTTGTTCTCCCTTGTGGATAAATAAATTTCAGTCTTGGATTTCTCTTTCTTTTTCCCTCCCTCTCTCCTTCCCTCCTTCCCTCCTTCCCTCCCTCCTTTCCTCCCTCCCTCCCTCCTTCCCTCCTTCCTTCCCTCCTTCCCTCCTTCCCTCCTTCCCTCCTTCCCTCCTTCCTTCCCTCCTTCCTTCCCTCCCTCCCTCCCTCCCTCCCTCCTTCCTTCCTTCCTTTCTTCCTTCTGTCCATCCGTCCTTCCTCACTCTGTTACCTAGGCTGGAGTGCAGGAGCCTGATGTTGGTTCACTGCAACCTTTGCCTCCCGGGTTCAAGCAATTCTACCACAGTCTCCCAAGTAGCTGAGATTACAGGTACATTCCACCATGTCCAGCTAATTTCTGTATTTTTAGTAGAGACAGGGTTTCACTATGTTGGCCAGGCCAGTCTCAAACACCTGACCTCAAGTGATCTGACCACCTTGGCCTCCCAAAATGCTGGGATTACAGGCATGAGGTACTACCCCCAGCTGGATTTCTGAGGAGTTATGTAAAATGTGCATTAGAATTATCAACTTGAGATATGAAAGATGGGTCGTTTATCCACTGATTTCTGTCTTCTATTTCTCAAATGTTGCCCCATCATTTCTTAACTCTCTTACTTTTAGATTTATACCTGCATGAATGCCAACAGGTTTCATGTCCCAGTGCCGATAAGAAGATGACAGGAGATACCCAATGTGACCAAAGTAAAGTGGTAGTTTGCTACTAGCAATGATTGGAGTAAAGTATAGACTTGGAAGACGCATGGCTGGCTGAGCACAAGATACCCTCAGCCTTGACCTTCTATTAGTGCAACGAAGGATATGATTTCCAATTCCTTCATGTTAACTTGACCACTGGGAATTTTCCAAGAGTTATAATATTGTGGCAATTATTCCTCAAATCTCAGTCAGCATTGCTGCACTCTCTTTCTGATCATGGCCAGATCAGAGGGCAGCTGAGTTCAAGAACCCTTGGAGGATCCAGTCACTTTCCTCTCCTTCAGTCTCTGAGGATTCATTCCCTTTCTGAGTCAGGAAACTTCCAATTCTTCACAAAATAAAGATCTCTTTCATTCCCTTCCTGGACAATTTCAGCTTCCTCTTTGTAAAAATACTGAAAAGTCACTTTTGTAAGTATCCAAGCCTTCTATACAAGTTACCAAATTTCAAATTAGTAACTCAATACTTTTGAAGAATTGCTCAAGAATAATTGCTCTCTTAAAATATCAAGTGTAAACAAGCTTTCAATTCTGTGGAGGTAATACTTCCCCTTTTGATATATGGAGTTTACACAATAGAAATTATAGTTGTGATCATTCATTTGTCAAGAATTTGGTTCTACCACATAAGGCAGTGTCCAAATAATCTGTTGGAAAATGATTTTCTCTTGAGGCCATTTTCAGAATTGAACAATTAGCCAACATTTATAATAGATAATTTTTTTGGATCATAGCTAGGCTAAGTATTGGAATGTGTTATTTTTAGAGGTAACATCATAAAAATGCAATCATGACTAAATTCATTTGTCAGCCATGATTTTTTTTCATGGATTTATTTAGCCAGGAGAACATCTCTCAATTTTCCTTTCATTATTTTTAGTGTGACTGCACCGTCCGATTCATCAGAGATTGTTCTGAATTATGTTATTCCTTGTGTCATAATTAATAGTTATTCCTTTCATACTTAAAAAAATATCCTTATTAGATCAACAAATTATATGGTCACCCATATCATCGTCCTTAAGTATTAAATTCGAAATGTTCTATTGGAATTTTAAATTTAAGTTTTGTGTGTGTGTGTGTATGAAAAGACCAAGTTGTTTATAAAACAATGTTGGAATGGAACATGTCTTTGAGGATTTTTCTGAGTTCCATTTGAGGTATGTTCTTTACTTGCCAGGATGTTCTCTGGCTCCCTAAAAGTCTTTATCACACCAGGAGTCCAGATGGTCAGCTCTTTGGTTGCCCAGAGACAGGGGAGTCAAAGCTTGTTTCTGCATAACTACAATCTGTTGAAACTTAACTGGGGCAGGAACCTTTCCCAAAAGATTGCACAAACAGAATGTTACCAATTCTTAAACTCTCCAAAGATTACACATGAACTAAGGGAAGGGAATCCTTTTCTATTTAAATCTTATTTCCCCTGTAATAGCACTATTCTAGTTATGCATGGCCGACTTGGTAATGTGGTGAAAAAACTTAAAAAGGATCACTTCTAACTTAAAGAATTTATCTAAAATATTAAAAAATGCTGGTTTATATCTAATCAAGAAAGGTGGCTCCTTGCTTAGAGGTATTGTAGAAATTTTTCTAAAGTTTATTATCTAAAAGTATATTTTATGACAAAATTTATCTGTATTATATAAACGGAGATTAAATAGAAAATTGGCTAAACATACAATCAGAGGGGTTTGGAGTAGGAAGAAATGGACTAAAGTTGTTGGGTTTGAAATATCTTAAACCCATTATTTCCTTTATATCATTAAAAAAATTTTTTGAAGTATTCAGTAAATATCTCCCAGTGGTTTTTGAATGCAGGAAACACTTATATTGAAATTCTGAAGGCAGGTAAGATGAGAACATTTTGTAGTCCCAATGTTTAGGTAATTTGCATTTTAGTTAGGATTTAATTGAAAAGGGACATTTGGGGTTTTATTTTTAAATTTTGGCATTTCACACAAAAACAGACTCTATTCTAGAAAGTGACCCAAATCCAACCTACTTTAATCTTAGTTTTCTTGATAAAGAAAAGACATTTGAGCTTACCACTATGTTCCATTTAAAGTTCTGCCTTGAAGAAAAGTGTCTTTTAATTAAAGTAACATAGCAGCAAGCTGAAGTTTCTAATAGTTCTTAAATATTTAGAACCATTATCTAGAAAATTAAATCTAGAATTAAATCTAAAGAACTGCCATTTAAAGAAATATTTTAGAAATTTTTTTCTTCCTGTAGTATAGATTTTTTTTTGAGACTTATCTGATATTAGAACATAGGTTAGATTGGATACTATCGATTTTAACTCATTTTTTTTTTTTTTTTTTTTTGAGAGGGAGTTTCGCTGTTGTTACCCAGACTGGAGTGCAATGGCACGATCTCGGCTCACCGCAACCTCTGCCTCCTGGATTCAAGCAGTTCTCCTGCCTCAGCCTCCCTAGTAGCTGGGACTACAGGCACGCACCACCATGCCCAGCTAATTTTTGTATTTTTAGTAGAGACGGGGTTTCACCTTGTTGACCAGGATGGTCTCGATCTCTTGACCTAATGATCCACCCGCCTCGGCCTCCCAAAGTGCTGGGATTACAGGCTTGAGCCACCACACCCAGCCTTAACTCATGTTAAAGAGAGAATTTAGTAAACCCAGATGAAATAAAACATTTTCACCCCGTATGTCTCCTGAACTAATTTGGGGACTTGAAAAGCTGTCAATTTAGGAGAAATTCAGACATTTAGTTTCTGGAGCAGTGATTATATTTTGGATCATCAGTTGCCACAGAGTATGAATGAAAAGAGTGTATTTGTTTTAGAATAGCCAGGGGCCAACAAATGAGTTGAGAAAGACAGAGCAGCCATCTAGCCTCTGGTGCTCTCACTATAGTGCTACATACAGCAGTCTCACTTGCTGGGCATCACAACCATTTCAAACTGCCCTGTCAGGCATTAGAATCTCTCTTGTCTTGTGGTAATGACCATCACAGTTCACTGCCATTATCTGGGGCTTCCTTGTGCCAATTTGTATAATGGTGCAAAGTAAAATGGAAATGGGTCAGCAGGGATGGAGAATGGAGAACTACTTTTTTCTTTTCATCTGTGATACAAACCAGTATTATTTATATCCCATTGTTTTAAGAATTAAAATAAATCTGAATTTTAAAATTCTTTCTCTTTCTCTCCCTCCCTGTCTCTTCACTTCTACCGGTACCTCTACCTATCTAGCTCTTTGAAGCACACTTGCATTCATCCAGAGGACTTGTTTTCCTGCTGGTTTACTACTGCCCTCCCTATGTCTACTTTGTTCCTAGGCTAGACTCATGAAGCGTCATGCCTTCTTTCTTTAGGCTAGTGATCATAACTAACATCTATTGAATGCTTATTATGTGTCACGAAGTCTTTGAATAATTTTATGTTAATTAATTTCTTATACTGTCATAATCATTGTCAGGTAAGAACTGATATTATTCTGGTTTTAAAGGAGATCAAATTGAGATGAAGAAAGATTAAGTGCTTGCCCAAGATCACACAGTTGTAAAGGGAAATAGCTAGAATATAATCTCAAAGAAACACTCAACTGCTTTGAATAGAATAAAGCTACCCATGCACAGTCTCATACAAACATGTCAGAGCATCTTTTAGTCTCTCTGATTCCAATGAGAATTAAAAAATATATACAGTTATGAATTAAGTCATACCTAAAGGAGTTTTAGTTCCTTACTAGGAAAATCCCAGTTATCATCATAGTTGTTAACGTAATAGACATAACATATATTTTAGCAATACTAAAGCTGAATACTTTAATGTACTATAAAATAATCGCTTTTTAAAAAATTTTTTGCAAATTTGACCCTGGGTCTCAGTCTGACATTTAAAGTACAATTAATTATCTTTACTCAGAATGTTTGCTCAAATTTGTTGATACCATGAAAATATTTTAAACACAAGCAGTTTATAAATTATTTCAAGAATTTTATGCAATTACTGAAAAATCCCAAGAATGACTTTATGTGGTCATGTACTTTCGAAAACATCTGATTCCCTGATAGGGAAAAGAAGGATATATCTCATTTCATACCACTGTACTTTCCCTACCCGTCCCTGCAGGTGAACACATTACATAGTTATGCTATTATTTTACCTTTCTTTATTATATATTGTAATTTTTGAAAATACATTAAAACCTCTACGTTTTTATTCCAGTTTATTTAGATCCTATTTCCATAGTTCCCTGTTCTAGCCACAGCTGGCTAGGCTCTTCTCTTCCTGCCAAATACCTCCTAGATTACGTCAGTTATTCCTTATAACTGGCTTCATGCCTTATCTATAGGTTAATGTTGAAAGTGTAAAACCAGGAAGACAGCATTTAAATGACTGTGTCGATGTAAATGTTGCTCTCTTCAGATACAAGTTGAGTGAATGGATATACACACAAAATGGTTTTCTTGTGCTCTCGCCCATAGCAATAAACACAGCAGATCTCTGTAACCAAATATGTGGGGATTTCTCCCCACCAATAAGCAGGCAAGCAATCATTTCTACAATGGACACGAGTTGGGTGCCCTTCCACTCGATTCTGACACTGTCTACCTGGAGAGAGCATCAGATCCCACAGGGTGAGGGCTCAGTCCCACAAAACTGTCCCCATTTTCTATGCCAATTGTAAGTCCTAGGTTGGGACATGTGCTTCTGATCAATCAGCTGTAAACTGGGGTTCCCATGATCCCCTTTTTGGGTATGATTAATTTGCTAGAGCAGCTCATAGAACTCAGGGAACCACATTTATTATAAAGGATATTACAAATGATACAGATGATTAGGTGCCTAGAGCAAGGGATGGGAGAAGAGGCGTGGAGTTTATATGCTGTCTCTGAGTGTACCACTCTCCAGAAACCTCCATGTGTTCAGCTATCTGGAAGCTATTCGTACCTTGGATATGCTTTGGCTGTGTCCTCTCCCAAATCTTATCTTGAATTGTAACTGCTGCAATTCCCACATGTCTTAGGAGGAACCCAGTGGGAAGTAATTGAATTATGGGTGTGGGTCTTTCCTGCACTGTTCTCATGATAGTTAATGAGTCTCACGAAATCTGATGGTTTTTTTTAAAAATCGGGGTCTTCCTGCACAAGCTCTCTCTTTGCCTGCCGCCATCCATAACATATGACTTGCTCCTCCTTGCCTTCCGCCATGATTGTGAGGCTTCCGCAGACACATGGAACTGTGAGTTACCCATCACACCTCTTTCTTTTGTAAATTGCACAGTTTCAGGTATGTCTTTATTAGCCATGAGAAAATGGCCTTTTATGGAGACTTCATTAAATAGGTGGGATTGAAGCATGGGCAACCACGTAGAAATGTGATTAGACAAAAAAAGATAGGCTCTAACACGAATAGACTGAGTGGGGTAATCCAGCAAGGCCTGTCTGTTTAGATCCTTCCTGTTCTCTCCATGTGGCATTTCTTCCTCCAGGATATGGTACAGGACCTTTTCTGAAATGTAGGTCATATGACCCACAGTCAAAGTAGGTCAGAGCATTTCTGTATGGCCAGCTCTGACACAGACAGGTAGGTAAATATTAGGTTATATTTTCAGTTTCTATGGCCTGCCCAGGCGAGAAAGAACAAGGGCTATGGAACTTATGAGCCAGGAGCTTTAGACACATAAGTAGTGTGCTGGGATTTTATTTTCTTCATTTAAAGTCTGATGCCATAACTGCTGTGTTGCCTCGATCAAGCTCAACACCATTCTCTTTTCTTACATTCCTTCAAATTATCATTCTTACAATTATATCACGTTTCAATTCACTTTATATTTGTGCCATGATGTTCGTATATGGCTTTTGGTTTTCCTGGAGTTCCTAATTATGTCTTTCTTATATCTTTGGATTACACCCTTTCTTAGTGTGACAAATGTCATCTCCTGTAGCTTCCTTTGACATACACTTATTTTACTTCCTTGGAACTCCTACTTCCAAACCATGGGAAAACAAGATTCCTCCCTTTATATTCTATGAGTGCCATCCTGGAACTTTTCATCACTGTATGCTTCTTTCATTAATACAATGTCTTTAAAAAAAAACTTGATTTCCTCTGACATTTTGCTAGAGTATTCTGTAAAGTAAGTTATTTATAATAGGAAGTTAAATTTTATGACTCCTGTGTTCGAATAAGCATTTATTTTGCTTTCACATTCCACTGAGATTTTGGCAGAGTCTCAGATGCTCAATTAAAATTAATTTCCCTTAGAACTCTGAAGTTGTAAGGTAATGGCTCAGTATTGCCGATGACAAGTTTAATGGCAGCTGGAGCCTTGAGTCTGCAAGTGAGTGGTTCCATCTAGAGGCTTGTAGACCTAAAAAATTGTAGGTTCTAAAATTTCTTGCTGTCTTCTTACCAATACTCAACTTAGAATTTATAGGATCAATCTTCCAAAACAAAGTCAGGCCTGATAATTTTTTCTTATTCTCCAAAATAATTTCTTCTTAATATTTTTCTCTTATTCAAATGTTAGCACTCCTGAATTTTTTTCTTTGACATTTCTTTTCTAAGATGTTTTATCCCTTTTGTTGCCTGGTGCTTTACATGACAGTCAATTTCCTCTTTTATTTTCTAACCCTCCTTCTGATCCTATTTTTTTAGTTTTGTAGTTATGGTTTTAATTTCCAAAAGCATTATTAATTTATTTTATAAATTAGGATTATGAGAGCCTGAGGCAGGAGGATTGCTCGAGACCAGAATATGAGACCAGCCTGGCAACACAGCAAGATTTAATCTCTACAAAAATAAAAAAATTAGCCAGGTGTGGTAGAGTACCTGTAGTCTCAGCTACATGAGAAGCTGAGGCAAGAAGATCACCTGAGGCCTGGAGCTTAAGGCTGCAGAAAGCTATGATTGCATGACTGCACTCTAGCCTGAATGACAGAATGAGACTCTCTCTGTTTAAAAACTAAAAAGAATTATATCAACTTATGTTTATTATTAGGTTGGTGCAAAAGTAATTGCATTTTTGGCCATTGAAAGTGATATTATTACTCACCAAATGTATCGTATACAGGACAAGTTTATTTATTTTTTTACACATACCTAATTCTGAGGATGCTTGCAGCTCTGCAGTCATTAGGGAACCAAGCTCTGTCTTATGGCTTGCCATTTTTAATGCAGCCCTCTTGGTTCAGGATGCCTACAGGAGTTTCAGACATGGTGATGGTATTCACACCAAAATGAATAGGAGAGGAAAGAAGACTTATTTTACTTATTTAAAAGACTTTTGGGAAGTTCTATATGAAACTTTTGGTTACATCTGTGATATGGTTTGGCTCTGTGTCCTCACCCAAATCTCATCTTGTAGCTCTCATAATTCCCACATGTTGTGGTAGGGATGTGGTGGGAGATAATTGAATCACAGAGGCAGAGACTGGTGACATTTTGCCCATCATATGTCAGATTTGTGGAACTTTGAACTTTAGAGAGATGATTTAGAGTATCTGGTGGAAGAAATTTCTAAGAAAAGCATTCAAGAGGTGACGTGGGTGCTGTTAAAGGCATTCAATTTTATAAGGGAAGCAGAGCATAAAAGTTCAAAAAATTTGCAGCCTGACAGTGTGATAGAAAAGAAAATCCCATTTTCTGAGGAGAAATTTAAGCTGGCTGCAGAAATTTGCATAAGTAACCAGGAGCCGAATGTTAATTCCTATGACAATGGGAAAAATATCTCCAGAGCATGTCAGAGGTCTTCATGGCAGCCCCTTCCATCACACGCCCAGAGGCCTAAGAGGAAAATGTCATTTTGTGAGCCTGGCCTAGGGTCCCCATGCTGTGTACAGCCTAGGGACTTGGTGCCCTGCATCCCAGCTGCTCCAGCCGTGGCTGAAAGGGCCCAACATAGAGCTCAGGCCATGGCATCAAAGGATGCAAGACCCAAACCTTGGCACCTTCCATATGGTGTTGAGTATGCCACTGAACAGAAATCAAGAGGTGGGGTTTGGAAACCTCCGCCTAGATTTCAGAGGATATATGGAAACACCTGGATGCCCAGGGCACTCAGTGCCCACCTGTGAAAGCGGCCAGGAGGGAGGCTGAACCCTGCAAAGCCACAGGGGTGGAGCTGCCCAAGGCCATGGGAACCCATCTCTTGTGTTAGTGTGACCTGGATATGAGACTTGGTGTCAAAGGAGATCGTTTTGGAACTTTAAGAGTTCATTGCCCTGCTGGATTTCAAACTTAAGTGGGGCCTGTGGCCCTTTTGTTTTGGCCAATGTCTCCCATTTGGAATGTCTGTATGTATCCAATGCCTGTAGTTCCGCTGTTATCTAGAAAGTAACTAACTTGCTTTTGATTTTACAGGCTTGTAGGCAGAAGGGTCTTGTCCTGTCTCAGATGAGACTTCAGACTGTGAACTTTTGAGTTAATGCTGAAATGAGTTAAGACTTTGGGGGATTGTTGGGAAGGCATGATTGGTTTTGAAATTTGACAATATGAGAGGGTCCAGGTGCAGAATGATTTGGCTTGGCTCTGTCCTCAAATTTCATCTTTTAGATCCCATAATTCCCACGTGTTGTGAGAGGGATTTGTGGGAGACAATTGAATCATGGGGGTGGGTCTTTCCCGTGCTGTTCTCATGATAGTGAATGGGAGTTTCTCTGCAACATACCAGTCTCAGGTATGTCTTTATCAGCAGTATGAAAATAAACTAATCCAATCTTACTGGTCAGAATTTAGCAACATAATTTCCCATTAGTTTTGTGGAATGCTGAGAAGTGTAACATTTTACCTGCAAAGAAATGTGTTAATCTAAAAATCAGATTTTTGGTACTCAAGAAATGGAAGATAGACATTGAAAGTCATAATTATCGGATAGTCATGGTGGCTCACTCCTGTAATCCCAGCACTTTGGGAGGATGAGGCAGGTGGATCACCTGAGGTCGGGAGTTGGAGACCAGCTTGGCCAACATGGGGAAACCTTGTCTCTACTAAAAATACAAAAATTAGCCAGGCATGGTGTCATGTGCCTGGAATCTCAGCTTCTTGGGAGGCTGAGGCAGGAGACTTGCTTGAACCCAAAAGGCAGAGGTTGCAATGAGCCAAGATTGTTACCACTGCACTGCAGCCTGGGTGACAGAGGAAGACTCTGTCTCAAAACAAAACAAAACAAAAAAGAAAATCATAATTATCTATCACATTCTCTGTCTACTATGTTCTCTGATGTTCTTTTTTCATAGCATTCTGGGAATTCAGTATTTTCTCCAAACTTTCTGAAGAGACTGGTAAGATTATTTTATGTATTTTATATTTTCATGAATCTTTATTATTTTCTTTAGGGCTAGTTAGTGTTATTTATTTATATTGGTCTTCTTATTGTAGTTAAATTTCTTCATATGACTGGTGAGAATGTTTCTTATCTGTAATATTTAAGAATGAAGAAGTTTTTTGATTATTAAGAGGACCTGACTTTGTCTCTCTTACTTCATAGGTAGACCTATTTCCCCAATAGACACCTGCAGGGACTGGGAAGCCTAAATAGAATGTCTCTGTATGGCCACTGTAAAGGGTCAGATTTCATTTTAAGGCCAAACAATGTTTTAAGAAAAAAACATTCTTACCAATCATATGAAGAAATCCAACTACACGAAGACCAATATAAATAAATAGTACTAACTAGCCCTAAAGAAAACAATAAAGTTTCATGAAGCATATAAAATATATAAAGTAAACTTCCCACTATCTTTAGAAAGTTTGGAGAAAATATTGAATTCCCAGGATGCTGTGAATTCAAGCAACCCTCAGGCAGAAAGTTTCTAAATACCAGAATGGGGAGGACAGCAAGCCGTGTCCATAGCTAGAAGTTATAGGTTTCTCCAGATATTTTTAAAAGAAGCAATGATCCCTTTTTAAAAGAAATTATTTTATTTTTTAGGAGTCAGACTGATAAATTAGAGGAGATATTATAGGAGTAGCCACCCCTGCATTTTTTTAGTTACCGAGAGTGACGGTAATCTCTGCCATTCCCTCTGACATATGTTATTCTACTTTGTTTGGCTTTGTTTGTTTTTCACTCTCTTGGCTCAAGACAGAGGTAGTTTCAATCTTCAATTGAAAGCTGAATTTGAAAACTGAAACTACCTCTGTCTAATAGGTCAACAACTGTAGATGAAGGTTCCATCAACTGCTGTGTTTGTTTATGCTAATTATGCATTAGGATACTAGGGAAATGTTCATCAGGTGGAATAATGGACTTAGCACCTTCAGTTACCTGGATTTAGATGAGGACTCCATTTATTTTCTAGTCCCCACGTTCCAAATATTATCACTTTGGAACCCTGGGTATCTGTGCCAGCTCAGATCCTGTGTCCAAGTATTTTCAAAAAACCTAGATCTTTCCCCTTTTCCAGTTTACTGTTACTAAAAAAAAATGGCTGTATGTTCCTTTGAGATTGGAATAGGTAGTTTACTACTGAATACACTTGCTTTGGCATGTCAGGGTCCTTATAGGAATCAAACTGTTCCTTCAGTTGTTGGGTTTCAGGTCTGAGAGCTAGCTTAGGAAATTGGGGATGGGATCATGATGTTTATTGGAGTGACTGTCCACACCCTCTTGTTTATCCATTTGAAATTTCTTCAGATTCTTTAAAGTGAAAACACTCATTGGTTTTCATCTCTCTTGCCTGTATGAACACTCTGTTCTATTAACTGTCTCCATGGCCCTCTGAGGGTTGGGTCACTTGCCTGCCATTCAGGTTTTTCTGCTGTCATGAAGATCGCATTAGTCTTGCCACTGATGGGTAAGTGTTGGACCTTTGTTATTGTAGTGTCCTATAATCTCCTTTGTTTTTTACAATTCAGTTCTGTTATAGTACCTCCTTTGGTCAGCTTTAACCTACAGAAGATAGTTGTCACTGAGCTTCTGAACAATGCTAGCACCCCTTTTACCAGGGCACTCTGTGTTCTTTGGTTAATGGAGTGTCTTTCGTGTCCTGTAAGAAATGGATGGCTGGTGAGTTTTCCAGGTTCGTATGGTTTATCAGTGTGCCTACTTGAGCCTTTTGATCCCTTTCAATTACACCTTTCCTGTCCATGTTGGCATTTTTATTTTATTTTATTTCGTAACTCTTTTCAAGCTTCCATGAGCCATCCAAACAGTGTGATAGCACCATCTCTTGGACTGTCAGAGGGCCAAATCATGTATCATCGCAGAGGGCTCCCGTAATGACAGACTCTCATTTTCCCAACTTTATGTTCTGCATTCCTCCTGTAAATCTATCATCCTTGGGATATTGTTCCCAAGGGTGATACTATCCCACTTCTGCCAGTTTTATTCCACAGTTGGGCTGTGCTGGTATTTGACTCTTTTTTAAAAAAATTTTATTTATTATACTTTAAGTTCTGGGGTACATGTGCAGATAGTGCAGGTTTGCTACATAGGTATACATGTGCCATGGTGGTGGTTTGCGGCATTCATCACCCCGTCATCTATATTAGGTATTTCTCCTAATGCTATCCCTCCCCAATCCCCCTGCCCCATGCTCTTCCTACTCTAGCCCCCTAAACCCCAGTCCTCAGTGTGTGATGTTCCCCTCCCTGTATCTGTGTGTTCTCATTGTTCAACACCCACTTCTGAGTGGGAACATGTGGTGTTTGGTTTTATCTTCTTGTGTCGGTTTGCTGAGAATGATGGTTTCCAGTTTCATCCATGTCCCTGCAAAGGACATGAACTCATCCTTTTTATGGCTGCATAGTATTCCATGGTGTATATGTGCCACATTTTCTTTATCCAGTCTATCATTGATGGGCATTTGGATTGGTTCCAAGTCTTTGCTGTTGCAAACAGTGCCAAAATGAACATACATGTGCTAGTATCTTTGTAACAGAATGATTTATAATCCTTTGGGTATGTACCCAGTAATGGGATTGCTGGGTCAAATGATATTTCTATTTCTAGATCATTGAGGAATTGCCACACTGTCTTCCACAATGGTGGAATTAATTTATGCTTCCACCAACAGTGTAAAAGCATTCCTATTACTCTGCATCCTCTCCAGCATCTGTTGTCTCCCGATTTTTAAAATCATTGACATTCTAACTGGCATGAGATGGTATCTCAATGTGGTTTTGATTTGCATTTCTCTAATGACCAGTCATGATGAGCTTTGAGAAGCGTCTGTTCATATCCTTTACCCAGTTTTTGAAGGTTTTTTTAATAAATTTTTTTCTTTGTCGATTCTGGTTATTAGCTCTTTGTCATATGGGTAGATTGCAAAATATTTTTCCCACATTCTTTTGGTTGCTGGTTCACTCTAATGATAGTTTCTTTTGCTGTGCAGAAGTTTTTAGTTTAACTAGATTCCATTTGTCTATTTTGGCTTTTGTTTTTGCTTTTGATGTTTTAGTCATGAAGTCCTTGCCTATGTCTATGTCCTGAATGGTATTGCCTAGGTTTTCTTCTAGGGTTTTTATGTGTTTGGTCTCATGTTTTAATATTTAATCCATCTAGAGTTAATTTTTGTGTAAGGTGTAAGGAAGGGGTCCAGATTCAGGTTTCTGCATATGGCTAGCCAGTTTTCCCAACACCATTTATTAAATAGGGAACCCTTTCCCCATTGCTTGTTTTTGTCAGGTTTGTCAAAGATCAGATGGTTGTAGATGTGTGATGTTACATCCGAGGCCTCTGTTTTGTTCCATTGGTCTGTATCTCTGTTTTGGAACCACAACTATGCTGTTTTGATTACAGTAGCCTTGTAGTATAGTTTGAAGTCAGGTATGTGATAGCTCTAGCCTTATTTTTTTTCCCCTAGGATTGTCTTGGCTATGCGGGCCTCTTTTTGTTTCCATATGAAGTTTAAGGTGTTTTTTTTTTTTCCAGTTCTTTGAAGAAGGTCAATGGTAGCTTGATAGGGATAGCATTGAATCTATAAATTACTTTGGGCAGTATGGCTATTTTCATAATATTGATTCTTCCTAACCATGAGCATGGAATGTTTTTCCATTTGTTTGTGTCTGCTCTTATTTTCTTGAGCAGTGGTTTATAGTTCTCGTTGAATAGTCTCTTCACATCCCTTGTTAGTTGTATTCCTAGGTATTTTATTCTCATTGTAGCAATTGTGAATGGGAATTCACTCATGTTTTGGCTCTGTTTGTCTGTTATTGATATACAGGAATGCTTGTGATTTTTGCATATTGATTTTTGTATCCCAAGACTTTGCTGAAGCTGCTTATCAGCTTAAGGAGATTTGGGGCTGAGATGATGGGTTTTTTAAATATACAATCATGTCATCTGCAAACAGGGACAATTTGATGTCCTGTCTTTCTATTCGAACATGCTTTATTTCTTTTTTTTTTTTTTTTGAGACAGAGTTTCGCTCTTGTTACCCAGGCTGGAGTGCAATGGCGCGATCTTGGCTCACCACAACCTCTGACTCCTGGGTTCAGGCAATTCTCCTGCCTCAGCCTCCTGAATAGCCGGGATTACAGGCACGCACCACCATGCCCAGCTAATTTTTTGTATTTTTAGTAGAGACGGGGTTTCACCATGTTGACCAGGATGGTCTCAATCTCTTGACCTCGTGATCCACCCGCCTCGGCCTCCCAAAGTGCTGGGATTACAGGCTTGAGCCACCGCGCCCGGCCTCAAACACCCTTTATTTCTTTCTCTTGCCTGATGGCCTTAGCCAGAACTTTCAATACTATGTTGAATAGGAATAATGAGAGAGGGCATCATTGCCTTGTGCCAGTTTTCAAAGGAATTGCTTCCAGTTTTTGCCAGTTTAGTATGATATTGACTGTGGGTTTGTCATAAATAGCTCTTATTATTTTGAGATACAATCCATCAATACCTAGTTTATTGAGGGATTTTAGTATAAAGGGTTGCTGAATTATGTTGAAGGCCTTCTCTGTATCTGTTGAGATAATCATGTAGTTTTTGTCTTTGGTTCTGTTTATGTGTTTGATTATGTTTGTAGATTTGTGGATGTTGAACCAGTCTCACATCCTTGGGATAAAGCTGACTTGATCGTGATGGATAAGATTTTTGATGTGCTGTTTAATTCAGTTTGCCAGAATTTTATTGAAGATTTTTGAATCAGTGTTCATCATGGATATTGGCCTGAAATTTTCTTTTTTAATTGCATCTCTGCCAGGTTTTGGTATCAGGATGATTTTGGTCTCATAAAATGAGTTAGGGAGGATTCTCTCTTTTTGTATTGTTTGGAATAGTTTTAGAAGGAATGATACCAGCTCCTCTTTGTACCTCTGGTAGAATTCAGCTGTGAACCTATCTGGTACTGGACTTTTTGGGAGCAGTATTGATAAGCTATTAATATCTGCCTCAACTCCAGACCTTGTTATTGGTCTATTTAGGAATTCAACTTCTTCCTGGTTTGTCTTGGGAGGGTGTAAGTGTCCAGGAATTTATGAATTTCTTCCAGATTTATTGGTTTATTTACATAGAGGTGTTTGTAGTAGTCTCTGATGGGAGTTGTATTTCTGTGGGATCAGTGGTAATATCCCCTTTATCATTTTTTATTGCATCTATTTGAGTCTTCTCTTTTTTCATTAGTCTGGCTAGCAGTTTATTTTGTTGATCTTTTCAAAACACCTGCTTCTTGATTTATTGATTTTTTTGAAGGGTTTTTTTCGTTTTTGGTCTCTATCTCCTTTAGTTCTGCTTTGATCTTAGTTATTTCTGGCCTTCTGCTAGCTTTTAATTTGTTTGATCTTGCTCCTCTAGTTCTTTTAATCATGACATTAGGGTGTCAAATTCATATCTTCCCTTGCTTCTCATGTGGGCATTTAGTGCTATAAATTTCCCTGTAGACACTGCTTTAAATGTGTCCCAGAGATTCTTGTACATTGTGTCTTTGCTCTCATTGGTTTAGAAGAACATCTTTATTTCTGCCTTCCTTTAATTATTCATCCAGTAGTCATTCAGTAGCAGGTTGTTTAGTTTTCACGTAGTTGTGCAGTTTTGAGTGAGTTTCTTAATCCTGAGTTCTAATTTGATTGCACTGTGGTTTGTTATGATTTCTGTTTGTTTGCATTTGCTGAGGAATGTTTTAATTCCAATTATGTGGACAATTTCAGAATAAATGCAATGTGGTGCTGAGAAGAATGTATATTCTGTGTTTTTGGGGTGGAGAGTTCCGTAGATGTCTATTATGACTGCTTAGTCCAGATCTGAGTTTAAGTCCTGGATATCCTTGTTAATTTTGTGTCTCATTGATCTGCCTAATATTGACAATGGGGTGTCAAATTCTCCCACTATTATTGTATGGGAGTCTAAGTCTCTTTGTAGGTCGTTAAGAACTTGCTTTATATATCTGTGTGCGCCTGTACTGGGTGCATGTATATTTAGGATAGTTAGCTCTTCCCGTTGCATTGATCTCTTTATCATTATGTAATGCCGTTCTTTGTCTCTTTTGATCTTGGTTGGTTGAAACTCTTTTATCAGAGACTAGGATTACAATCCCTCCTTTTTTTTTGACTCTCTTTTTGCTTGGTAAATCTTCTTCCATCCCTTTGTTTTGAGCCTATGTGTATCTTTGCTCATGAGATGGGTTTCCTGAATACAGCACACCAGTGGGTCTTGAGTTTTTAACCAATTTGCACTCTGTGTCTTTTGATTGGGGCATTTAGCCCATTTACATTTAAGGTTAATATTGTTATGTGTGAATTTGATCCTGCCATTTTGATGGTAGCTGGTTGTTTTGCCCATTAGCTGATGCAGTTTCTTCATAGTGTTGATGGTCTTTAAACCTTGGTATGTTTTTGCAGTGGCTGGTACTGGTTGTTCCTTTCCATGTTTAGTCCTTCCTTCAGGAGCTCTTGTAAGGCAGGCCTGGTGGGGATGAAATCTCTCAGCAATTGCTTGTTCATAAAGGATTTTATTTCTCTTTCATTTATGAAGCTTAGTTTGGCTGGATATGAAATTCTGGGTTGAAAATTCTTTTCTCTTAGGATGTTGAATCTTAGGATTCAACCAAAGGCTCCCACTCTTTTCTGGCTTGTAGGGTTTCTGCTGAGAGATACACTGTGAGTCTCTTCGGCTTCCCTTTGTAGTTAACCTCACCTTTATCTCTGGCTGCCCTTAGCATTTTTTCCTTCATTTCAACCCTGGTGAGTCTGATGATTATATGCCTTGGGGTTGCTCTTCTTGAGGAATATCTTTGTGGTGTTCTCGTGTTTCCTGTATTTTAATGTTGGCCTGCGTTGCTAGGTTGGGGAAGTTCTCCTGAACAGTATCCTGAAGAGTGTTTTCCAACTTGGATTCATTCTCCACATCACTTTCAGGTACACCTATCAAACGTAGATTTGGTCTTTTCACATGATCCTATATTTCTCGGAGGCTTTTTTGATTTTTTTCACTATTTTTTCTCTAATCTTGCCTTCTCATTTTATTTCATTCAGTTGATCTTCAATCTCTGATATCCTTTCTTCGGCTTGATCGATTTGGCTGTTGAGACTTGTGTATGCTTCATGAAGTTCTTGTGCTGTGTTTTTCATCTCCATTAAGTCATTTATGTTATTCTCTAAGCTGGTTATTCTAGTTAACATTTCATCTAACCTTTTTTCAAGGTTCTTAGTTTCCTTGCCTTGGGTTAGAACATGCTCCTTTAGCTTGGAGAAGTTTATTATTACCCGCCTTCTGAAGCCTGCTTCTGTCAATTTGTCGAACTCATTCTCCATCCAGTTTTGTTCCCTTGCTGGTGAAGGGTTGTGATCCCTTGGAGGAGAAAAAGCCTTCTAGCTTTTGGTGATTTCAGCCTTTTTTGTGTTGGGGTCTTCCTATTTTTGTGGATTTATCTACCTTTGTCTTTGAAGTTGGTGACTTTTGTTTGAGGTTTCTGAGTGGACACCCTTTTTGTTAATGTTGAAGCTATTTCTTTCTGTTTGTTAGTTTTCCTTCTAACAGGTCCCTCTGCTGCAAGTCTGCTGGAGTTTGCTGGAGGTCCACTGCAGACCCTGCTTGCCTGGGAATCATCCAGAGGGGCTGAAGAACAGCAAAGATTGATGCCTGTTTCTTCCTGTGGTAGCTTCTTCCCAATAGGAATCTGCCAGATGTCATCTAGAGCTCTCCTGTATGACCTGTCTCTTAGGATGTATGGCGGGGGTAGGGGTGTCATGGAGCCACTTGAGGGGGAATCCTGTCCCTTAACAGAGCCCAAGCACTCTGCTGCGAGATCCATTGCTCCCTTCAGGGCTGCTGGGAAGGACATTTAAGTCTGCAGAAGCAGAACCCACAACCACCCCTTTACCCAGGTGCTCTGTCCCAGAAAGGTGGGGACTCTGTAAGTCCCTGACAGGCTGCTGTCTTTTTTTTCAGAGATTCCATGCCCAGCAAGAAGTTAAACTACTTGACAGTCTGCCTGTAGAGGCCTTGCTGAGCTGCCATGCTGGGTTCTGCCCAATTGCTGTGTAAACTTCCCAGAGGCTTTGTTTACACAGGCATTGTTGAAACTGCCTACTGGAGCCTCAGCAATGGTGGGCACCCCTCCCCGCACCAAGCTCCAATGTTCCAGGTCGAGCTCAGACTGCTGTGTTGGCTGTGAGAATTTTAAGCCAGTGTATGTTAGCTTGCCAGTCTTCATGGGAGTGGGACCTGCTGAGCCAGCTCACTTGGCTCCCTGGCTTCAGGCCCCCTTTTTCAGGAGAATGAGCAGTTCCATCTCACTGGCATTCCAGGTGCCACTCAACTAAAATGGCCATCCAGTTTTGTGCTGGAAACCTGGGGTGCTGGCATTGTAGGCACTGAAGGGGAGACGGTGGGAAAAGTGCAGTATCTCAGCCAGAGTGCCGGAGTGTCTGGAAAAGTCCCTAATGGCTTCCCATGGTTGGGAGAGAGAGTGTTCCAACCCCTTGCACCTCTTGGGTGAGGCGATGCCCCACCCTGCTTCAGCTTGCCCACCTTGGGCTGTTTCCACTGTCTCACCAGTCCCAGTGAAATGAACCTGGTACCTTAGTTAGAAATGTGGAGATCACTCATCTTCTGACATGCTCTTGCTGGGAACCACAGACCAGAGCTGTTGGCCCTCTTGGCAGAAGTCTGGTGTTTGACTCTTACTATTGGTCTGGAGGTCAGGAAGGAAGGGGAGGGTTGGCTCTGGGAAAAGGGACTTTGTCTCATAAGGCATCTTCTTCATGAAGGCCTCTCCATGATCTTTAGACAGGGGGTGGCTACTATTTTCTAAGAAGAAGTAGCCCACTGCCAGATCAGTAGAACTAGGGGCATCCGGAGTTCCAGGGTTTCAACTGAATCTACCCAGGTTTTCACATCCAAGTGTCAGTGTCCTATTTCTTCCTTGTTAAAAATAGAATTTGACCTAGGAAAGTCACTGGAGCTATATATTTTGTAGGGTAGAATTATCTGACAGATGAGCCATGATAGTTCTATGCTTACCTCCAGGGACACATGGAAGTATCTGACTCTGACTCTTGCCATGTAAAGGTAATGGGGTTACTCATAATTTATAACATTTTGTTTAAAACTTAGAATACCCCAAGTGGTACCCAGGCTGGGTTGTTTGTTGATAGCTTATATTTAGCATAACTGGTTCTGCAGCCAAATTTGACTAAGTGAATTTAAGGGAATCCAGGGCTCTGATGGAAACTCTTAGGAAGGTTTCTGCAAACCAAATTTACCTGCAACAAATCTTATAAGTTAACTCCAAAGACAAAGTATGCTCTTGTGTGAATAAAGACCCTAGGTAGCCATGCTTGAAAGTCTTCTTTTTACATTATCTTTCTCCTAACACACTGTATCATTTGTCTGTATTAAAAGTCTTATGTGAATAGGCTCCATGGAATCTTGTGAGTCCTTTCAGTTGTTTAACCTTTTGAAAAAATTGCAGCCTTTAACATTGTCGAAATCTCTTCTACTCTTATGATTTAGTCTAGAGCCCGTTCCCCTGTTCTGTCTTCTCTCCATTTATAGGAGATTAGAGTTTTACTAAATGCTGCCAAGGAAGTCCTTTGGCTTTCAGATTTTGCCCTTAATTGGTGATTAATCATTCTGGGTCTGTCATTGGATCTCTTCATTGAATTTATGGCACTTAGTCACAGCCACCCAATTCAATAATCTATTCCCTCACACTTTTCAGGAAAGAAATATTGCATAAACTCACGTGCTCCCTTCCACCATTACCCCATCCTGACGAACTGATGATGAATGCTTTAACGGTTGTTTTATTATGGCATGTCATGGGCCATCTATTCTCCATCCACCACTGGTCATGGAGTTCTTATGGCCAGACTGCTCTTCATTGATTCATATCCACAGTCTTGTTTGAGAATCTGCCTCCTTATGATAGACATGACTGTGAGCCAGTGAGCAGCAGGTATCTGTTACAGCCTTGGATGAGTGTGCTGGCTTTGAAGAAGGAAATGAGTGGACTACGATGGTATCACTACCTGTTTTTTCTTACCTATTTGTATATTTTTAATAGCCAACTTAGTATGTTTTCAGGAGGAAAGTAAGGCAAATATGTATATTTATTCTATAATCTAGAAATGAAAACTCATTTTTTTTACCCTTCACTTAATACTGATTTGTTGAGCCAAACGATCTATGTTCTAATTAATTTGTCAATGTATTCATGGAAAAGAATATTTCATACAAAGTAGGCAATATCAGAATCTGGTCAAATACTCTAACGTTTATTGAAATGGAAATTAATATAATTCACGACCTGAAAACACAGATTGCTAAATTAGTAATTCAATATCCTGTCTCAGGAATATGAAATAATTCTATAAAGTGTGAATGAATTTAAGTAGGACTTAAGGACTCTGTGAGGCCAGGGTGTTTTTTCTTCTTTTATAAAGCAAGTAGAAAATATTTATGACCTTAAACATTTTTAATATTGATTTTTAAATTCATAACTTCTTTACATGAGATGCTAGAGGAGGGGGTCAACTACTAAAAGAGGAATATGGTTGGGAAAGTCTATAAAATCAACTTTTACAGTCTCAAAGTAGGTTAAAAACAGAAAAGCACCTGACCACCTTAGTGAGGTGCTCACATAGTGCCATCTGCAGATGGCATGGTGGTCCTGTTTATAACTGAGGCGCATTACAATATGGGTCCTGCTTCCCCGATTTCAAAAGACAGAGCAGTTCCCTGTGACCCAACAATTACAATTCAATGAATGTGTTCCACCAAAATAATCAGAAGGACATACAAAAAATAAGGTTCATGATTAAAGATAAAATACTGAAAATAAAATGTCAGTGGCAGACGTGTGTGTGTGTGTGTGTGTGTGTGTGTGTGTGTGTGTATAAAATGGTTAATTATTATATAATAATGTGCAGATATTATACACATTGTAGAAGAGAAGTGCTTAACATGTTACTAATTAAAAGAAACTAGCCCCGAAAACATTATTCACACATACCTTTCAACTATTTTCTTTGGAAGCTCATATTTAGCCTTAAAATTCTTTTTAGGATGAGTATTTTATTTATTTTTAAATTTAATTTCATTTTTGATTGACAAATAATAATTGAATATATTTATATGGTACAATGTCATGTGTTCATTGTGCAGTGATCAAATCAAGCTAATTAACATATCCATCACCTCAAAGAGTTATCATTTGTTTGTGGTGAGAACATTTAAAGTCCTGTCTGTTAGCTATTTTGAAAAAGACAATACATTATTATTAGCTACAGTCACCATTCTTGCAATAGATCACCAGAGCCCATTCCTCCCATCTCACTGAAACTTGGCACCCTTTGACCAACATTTCCTCTCTCCTGTCCAGCCTCACCCCAGCCTCTGGTTGCTTGACCATTTATTTTTCACTTGGCTTAATTTCTCTTACCAGCATCTCATGATAAATGTATTATTGTTGCCATCATACCCTTTGGCGTTTTGCTCAGCTTGTACCAAAAATATTGTTTTTCAGTCTTCGATAATAACATGAATAGTGCTGGTATATAAAAAAATGCCTGATAAAAGGCCCAGTTATGTGAAGTCATTGCTAAACAAAGCCAGTCACGTTAACTCAGATAATTTGAAACATAAGAAAATAAGCAGACTTTGCCAATGGCAAGGATCAGTGTGGGGAGAAAACACATTTTGTTTCAAGCTTCTACAAATATTTTATAGGTCATGGGGAATGAAGAAACCAATGAAAATCCACATTTAGAACAATTCATTTGAACCCTTTCAAAGTTTCATTCCTTCAAAAGCCAAATAAGGGCTAGTTTTCACATATCTTCCAAATGAGTAACTATTGTAGGGAAATGTTTTATTTCTTTTGAATGGAAAATAATAGGAATTTCTTGCCTTTAATAAAATGATGTGGTGTTAACTGTTAGTGCTTTGAATATTGAGACTAATTGCCATCCTTTTATATTTTATATAATTATATATAAAACTATATGTGATAATGTATCTGCATATATATATATTCTAACGATAAATCCTTTACGTAATGTCGTAAGTCCATAAAATACAAAGAAAAATGTGAGTGTCATTGTCCCTTCTAGCTCTTTCTCAGATTATAGAGACCAGGATTTTCCATTTTGTCCTATCTTTAAGTTAAAACTTTGGTGACAGCTAGAGATAATTATGTACGCATTGTTCTTGGGCATAGTACATGGATTCTGGCCTATGTAAGGGATGTAGCAGCGAATATTGGTGTTGTTTTCAATGCCTGGCCTTATGATACTAATGTGCTCTACTGGTCATCAGCCAAATGCTGAAAGTTCCAGCAGTGTTAAATCAAGGTAGCTATTTCTTTGGGTCTTTCTACCATGTAATTTTCTATTCTAAATATACAAGGCAGTAGTTTCTAGCTATTCTTTTAATCATGTAAGATCTTGTTTATATTTCCTCTTAGCTATGTGCTGAGCTGATTTTTAACATCACATGGGTTCTAGCTTTAAAATTAAATCATCCATTGGAACACATGCAAAACACTCTATGTTGTTTATCAAAGAGATGGCATAGTGCCTGGGTGATAGTACGCACTCACTAAATATTTGTTAAATGAGTAAATGAAAAGAATAATATGGTAAGAAGACAATATTTTTGAGAAATATTTTTCAAGAGTTATTGCTTATCTTTTCTGTAAGGTTGTAAAGGGATTCTTTTAAAATCTTAATCAAATTTTGATTCTGGACTACTTTTTATAATCTGTTTTTATCGATAAGAATTTTAGAAAACTATTATTTTCAAACTTTTAAAATTTTATTTTTATTTTTAAATGAGACAGGGTCTCACTCTGTCACCCAGGCTGGGATGTAGTGGCACAGTCTCCATTTACTGTAAACTCTGCTCCTGGGCTTAAACAATCCTCCCACCTCAGCCTCCTGAGTAGCTGGGATCACAGGTGCACACTACCATGGCTGGCTATTTTTATTTTCTGTATTTTTGATGCTGATAGGAGGTCACCATGTTCCCCAGGCTGGTCTTGAACTCTTGAGCTCTACTTCACCTGCTTTGGCCTCCCAAATTGCTGGGATTACAGACATGAGCCACTGTGCCTGGCTATTTTCAAACTTTTGATTTACCATAAACAATATTCTTTCTTTCAAGTTCTAAGAAATGTATCCATTCATTCAATCACATATTCATTCTTTCAAGGCATACATTATCTAGTGTGTGTGTGTGTGTGTGTGTGTGTGTGTGTGTGTGTGTGTGTATGTATAGTTAAACACTGGTTAAATTTAAATAAGGCAACTACAGAACCTGGTCTCAGAGAGCAGTCAATTATTAAGTGAAGACAGGTAAGAAAAAATTCAGCAAATAAAATTTGAATAATAAAATATGATACTACAAGAATCCATATGTTTTAAAAACAGATAGCAGGGGATCTTAATCTAATTAAGACTTAAGGAAAGATTTTCTGTGTATGTGATAGATTGAGACTGGAGGATGAGTAGAGCTGGTGGTGAAAAGAGAAGAAAAAGCACAGGTATTTAGCTAATGTGTTATTATGTGCCAAGTAAGCAAAATACTTACCCAATCCATATGAAGTTCATATGCTAAAGAGAGGATAGTGATACGAATGATAGAATGGAAATTCCATTTAAGGAACAAAAATATGTTAGCTTTTGCTATATTTTTTAAATTAGGAGGACAAGAGATGGCATATAAGTCTAAATAAATACTTAGTTTGTTAAACTGTAGAGCATTTTGAAAGTAATTTCAAGGGATTTGGACTTTAACGTGGGGACAATAGATAGCTACCAAATCGTTTTACAGTGGGATGGTAAAATTGGTGAGTACACTGAATGACTTCATGGAGACTCAAGACTGGAGAGAGAGAGAGAGTAATTCATAGGCTGGGACAGATATCAATGTGAGAAATGATGGATGGAAAGAAGTTAAAGAATGGAACACTAATTTGATGTAGAAGCAACTAGACTTGGGGAATGATATATGGAAGTCAGAAACGGAGATATATTGAGAATTGTTATCATGAACAGATGTTATATTTTGTCAGATACTTTTTCTACATTTATTGAGATAATTATATATATATCCTTTCTTCTTCTTTTTTTTTTTTTTTTTGAGACAGAGTTCCGCTCTTGTTACCCATGCTGGAGTGGAATGGCGCTATCTCAGCTCACCGCAACCTCCGCCTCCTGGGTTCAGGCAATTCTCCTGCCTCAGCCTCCTGAGTAGCTGGGATTACAGGCACGCGCCACCATGCCCAGATAATTTTTTGTATTTTTAGTAGAGACGGGGTATCACCATGTTGACCAGGATGGTCTCGATCTCTTGACCTTGTGATCCACCCGCCTCGGCCTCCCAAAGTGCTGGAATTACATATCCTTTATTCTTTAATGTAGTGTATCACATTTGTTGATTTATGTATGTTGAGCCATCCTTTAATTCCTGAAATAATTGCCATGTGATCATGCTGTGTGATCTTTTTACTGCGCTGTTGAATTTGGTTTGCTAGGATTTTGCTCAGGATTTCTGCATGTTCATCAGTAATAGTGGCCTGTATCTTTCTTTTCTTGTAGTGTCCTTGTTTGACTTTGGTATCATGTTAATGTTGGCACTGTAAAATAAATTTGGCGGTGTTTTCTTCGTTACATTTTTTTAAAGTAAGAGAAAGATTGGTTGTATTTCTTTAAATGTTTTATAAAATTCTTTTTTTTTTAATTTTTATTGCATTATAGGTTTTGGGGTACATATGCAGAACGTGCAAGGTAGTTGTAGGTACACACATGGCAGTGTGTTTTGCTGCCTTCCTCTTCTTCACCCACACTTGGCATTTATCCCCAGGCTATCCCTCCCCAGCCCCACCTACTGTCCCTACCCCATTCCCCCCAATAGACCCCAGTGTGTAGTAGACCCCCTCCCTGTGTCCATGTGTTCTCATTTTTCTCACCCGCCTATGAGTGAGAATATGCAGTATTTCTTTTTCTGTTCTTGTGTCAGTTTGCTGAGAATGATGTTCTCCAGATTCATCCATGTCCTTACAAAGGACACAAACTCATCATTTTTGATTGCTGCATAATATTCCATGGTGTATATATGCCACATTTTCCCAGTCCAGTCTATCATGGATGGGCATTTGGGTTGGTTCCAGGTCTTTGCTATTGTAAACAGTGCTGCAATGAACATTCCTGTGCATGTGTCCTTATAGTAGAACGATTTATAGTCCTTTGGATAGATACCCAGTAATGGGATTGCTGGGTCAAATGGAATTTCTATTTCTAGGTCCCTGAGGAATCACCACACTGTCTTCCACAATGGTTGAACTAATTTCCACTCCCACCAACAGTCTAAGAGTGTTCCTCTTTCTCCACATCCTCTCCAGCATCTGCTGTCTCCAGATTTCTTAATGATCACCATTCTAACCGGCATGAGATGGTATCTCAATGTGGTTTTGATTTGCATCTCTCTAATGACCAGTGATGATGAGCATTTTTTCATGTGTTTGTTGGCCTCATGTATGTCTTCTTTTGTAAAGTGTCTGTTCATATCCTTTGCCCATTTTTGAATGGGCTTGTTTGTTTTTTTCCTGTAAATCAGTTTGAGTTCTTTGTAAATTCTGGATATCAGCCCTTTGTCAGATGCGTAAACTGCAAAGATTTTTTCCTATTCTGATGGTTGCCTATTCACTCTAGTGACTGTTTCTTTTGCCGTGCACAAGCTGTGGAGTTTGATTAGGTCCCATTTGTCTATTTTGGCTTTTGTTGCCAATGCTTTTGGTGTTTTGGTCATGAAGTCCTTGCCTACTCCTATGTCCTGAATGGTTTTGCCTAGATTTTCTTCTAAGGATTTTATGGTGTCAGGTCTTATGTTTAAGTCTTTAATCCATCTGGAGTTAATTTTAGTGTAAGGTGTCAGGAAGGGGTCCAGTTTCTGCTTTCTGCACATGGCTAGCCAGTTTTCCCAACACCATTTATTAAACAGGGAATTCTTTCCCCAGTGCTTGTTTTTGTCTGGTTTATCAAACATTATATGGTTGTAGATATGTTGTGTTGCCTCCAATGCCTCTGTTCTGTTCCATTGGTCTATATCTCTGTTTTGGTACCAGTACCATGCTGCTTTGATTACTGTAGCCTTGTAGTATAATTTGAAGTCTGGTAATGTGATGCCTCCCTCTGTGTTCTTTTTGCTTAGAATTGACTTGGCTATGCGGGGTCTCTTTTGGTTCCATATGAAGTTCATGGTGGTTTTTTCCAGTTCTGTGAAGAAATTCAATGGTAGTTTGATGGGGATAGCATTGATTGTGTAAATTACTTTGGGCAGTATAGTCATTTCCATGATATTGGTTCTTCCTAACCACGAACATGGAATGTTTCTCCATCCGTTTGTGTCCTCTCTTATTTCGTTGAGCAGTGGTTTGTAGTTTTCCTTAAAGAGGTCCCTTACGTTCCTTGTGAGTTGTATTATTGTGAATGGCAGTTCATTCTTGATTTGGTTCTCTTTAAGTCTGTTATTGATGTATAGGAATGCTTGTGATTTTTGCACATTGATTTTATATCCTGAGACTTTGCTGAAGTTGCTTATCAGTTTCAGGAGTTTTTGGGCTGAGGTGATGGGGTCTTCTAGGTATACTATCATGTCTTCTGCAAATAGAGACAATTTGGCTTCCAGCTTTCCTATTTGAATACCCTGTATTTCTTTTTCTTGCCTGATTGCTCTGGCTAGAACTTCCAGTACTATGTTGAATAGGAGTGGTGAGAGAGGGCATCCTTGTCTAGTGCCGGATTTCAAAGGGAATGCTTCAGTTTTGGCCTGTTAAGTATGATATTGGCTGTTGGTTTGTCGTAAATAGCTTTTATTACTTTGAGATATGTTCCATCAATATCAAGTTTATTGAGGGTTTTTAGCATAAAGGGCTGTTGAATTTTGTCAAATGCCTTCTCTGCGTCAATTGAGATAATCATGTGGTTTTTGTTTTTGGTTCTGTTTATGTGGTGAATTACATTTATAGACTTGCGTATGTTGAATCTGCCTTGCATCCCCGGGATGAATCCTACTTGATCATGATGGATAAGTTTTTTAATGTGCTGTTGCAATCGG
Source organism: Saguinus oedipus (assembly GCA_031835075.1). Taxonomy (NCBI): domain Eukaryota; kingdom Metazoa; phylum Chordata; class Mammalia; order Primates; family Cebidae; genus Saguinus; species Saguinus oedipus. The sequence goes on from CM063171.1 coordinate 12,677,413, forward strand.
TTTGCCAGTATTTTATTGAAGATTTTTGCATCTATATTCATCATGGATATTGGCCTGAAGTTTTCTTTTTTTTTGAGTCTCTGCCGGGTTTTGGTATCAGGATGATGTTGGTCTTATAAGATGATTTGGGAAGGGTTCCCTCTTTTTGAATTATTTGGAATAGTTTCAGAAGGAATGGTACCAGATCCTCTTTGTGTGTCTGGTAGAATTCGGCTGTGAACCCATCTGGACCTGGGCTTTTTTTGTGTGGTAGGCTCTTAATTGCTGCCTCAACTTCAGACCTTGTTATTGGTCTATTCATAGTTTCAGCTTCCTCCTGGTTTAGGCTTGGGAGGACACAGGCATCCAGGAATGTATCCATTTCTTCCTGGTTTACTAGTTTATGTGCATAGAGTTGTTTGTAGTATTCTCTGATGATGGTTTGAATTTCTGTGGAATCTGTGGTGATTTCCCCATTATAGTTTTTTATTGCATCTATTTGGTTGTTCTCTCTTTTCTTTTTTATCAGTCTGGCTAGTGGTCTATTTTGTTGATCTTTTCAAAAAACCAGATCTTGGATTTATTGATTTTTTGAAGGGTTTTTCATGTCTCTATCTCCTTCAGTTCTGCTTTGATCTTAGTTATTTCTTGTCTTCAGCTAGGTTTTGAGTTTTTTTGATCTTGCTCCTTTAGCTCTTTCAATTTTGATGACAGGGTGTCAATTTTGTATCTCTCCACTCTTCTCATGTGGGCACTTATTGCTATATATTTTCCTCTACAGACTGCTTTAAATGTGTCCCAGAGATTCTGGTACGTTGTGTCTTCATTCTCGTTGGTTTCAAAGAACTTCTTTATTTCTGCCTTCATTTCATTGTTTATCCAATCAACATTCAAGAGCCAGTTGTTCAGTTTCCATGAAGCTGTGCAGTTCTGAGTTATTTTCTGAATTCTGAGTTCCAACTTGATTGCACTATGATCTGAGAGACTGTTATGATTTCAGTTGTTTTGCATTTGCTGAGGAGTGCTTTACTTCCAATTTTGTGGTCAATTTTGGAGTAGGTGTGATGTGGTGCTGAGAAGAACGTATATTCTGTGGATTTGGGGTGGAGAGTTCTGTAAATGTCTATCAGGTTTGATTGTTCCAGGTCTGAGTTCATTCCTGGATATTCTTGTTAATTTTCTGTCTGGTTGATGTGTCTGCTATTGACAGTGGAGTGTTAAAGTCTCCCACTATTATTGTGTGGGAGTCTAAGTCTCTTTGTAAGTCATTAAGAACTTGCCTTATATATCTGGGTGCTCCTGCATTGGGTCCATATATATTTAGAATCGTTAGCTCTTCTTGTTGTATCGATCCTTTTACCATTATGTAATGACCCTATTTGTCCCTTTTGATCTTTGTTGCTTTAAAGTCTATTTTATCAGAGACGAGAATTGCAACTCCTGCTTTTTTTTGCTCTCCATTTGCTTGGTAAATCTTCCTCCATCCCTTTATTTTGAGCCTTTGTGTATCCTTGCATGTGAGGTGGGTTTCCTGGATACAGCACACTGATGGGTTTTGATTTTTTATCCAATTTGCCAGTCTGTGTCTTTTGATTGGTGCATTTAGCCCATTTACATTTATGGTTAATATTGTTATGTGTGAATTTGATACTGCCATTTTGATGCTAGCTGGCTGTTTTGCCCGTTGGTTCATGTAGATTCTTCATTTTGTTGATGCTCTTTAGCATTTGGTATGCTTTTAGGATGGCTGGTACTGGTTGTTTCTTTCTATGTGTAGTGCCTCTTTCAGGAGCTCTTGTAAAGCAGGCCTAGTGGTGACAAAATCTCTGAGTACTTGCTTGTTCATGAAGGATTTTATTTTTCCTTCACTTATGAAGCTCAGTTTGGCTGGATATGAAATTCTGGGTTGAAAGTTCTTTTCTTTAAGGATGTTGAATATTGGCCCCCACTCTCTTCTGGCTTGTAGAGTCTCTGCCGAGAGATCTGCTGTGAGTCTGATGGGCTTCCCTTTGTGGGTGACCCGAACTTTCTCTCTGGCTGCCCTTAGTATTTTCTCCTTCATTTCAACCCTGGTGAATCTGACGATTATGTGCCTTGGGGTTGCTCTTCTTGTGGAGTATCTTTGTGGTGTTCTCTGTATTTCCTGGAGTTGAGTATTGACCTGTCTTGCTATGTTGGGGAAATTTTCCTGGATAATATCCTGAAGAGTGTTTTTCAGCTTGGATTCATTCTCTTCATCACATTCTGGTACACCTATCAAACGTAGGTTGGGTCTCTTCACATAGTCCCACATTTCTTGGAGATTTTGTTCATTCCTTTTTGCACTTTTTTTTTAAATCTTGGTTTCTCGTTTTATTTCATTGAGTTGATCTTTGACTTCTGATATCCTTTCTTCTGCTTGGTCAATTCAGCTGTTGAAACTTGTGCATGCTTCACGAAGTTCTCGTGTTGTGTTTTTCAGCTCCTTCAATTCATTCATATTCCTCTCTAAGTTTTCCATTCTTGTTATCATTTCCTCGAATCTTTTTACAAATCTTTTTTCAAGGTTCTTAGTTTCTTTGCACTGATTTAGAACATGTTCTTTTAGCTCCCTGAAGTTTCTCTTTATCCACTTTCTGAAGTCTGATTCAGTCATTTCGTCACATTCATTCTCCGTCCAGCTTTGTTCCCTTGCTGGTGAGGAGTTTTGGTCCTTTGTAGGAGGTGAGGTGTTTTGGTTTCGGGTGTTTTTCTCCTTTTTGCGCTGGTTTCTTCCCATCTTTATGGATTTATTCACCTGTCGTCTTAGTAGTTGCTGATTTTTCAATTGGGTCTCTGAGTGGACGCCCAGATTGTTGATGATGAAGTATTTCTGTTACTTAGTTTTCCTTCTAATGGTCTAGCCCCTCTGCTGTATGAGTGCTGAGGTCCACTCCAGGCCCTGCTTGTCTGGGGTACACCTGTAGCAGCTGCGGAACAGTGAGGGATGCTACCAGTTTCTTCTTCTCCTATCTTTGTTCCAGAATGATGACCACCAAATGTCAGTCTGATTAGTCCTTTTTTGGGGTGACTCTTTGGATATACAGGGGTCAGGGAGCTGCTTGAGGAGACGGTCTGTGCTTTATAGGAGCTCCAGTGCTGAGCTGTGAGCTTCGTTGTTCATTCAGGGATGTTGGGAGGATATGTTTATGTCTGCTGCAACAGAACTCATAACCCCCCCCCCCTTTTTTTTCCCTGTTAGATGCTCTGTCTCAGGGAGTTGGGGCTTTCTTTATGAGTATCTGTTGCACTGTCCTGCCCCGCTAGGTGGCAGTCTATTCACTATTTGCCTGCCGGGGCTCCACCCTGCTAGCATGGGTCTGCCCTGCTGCCGCAGGCTTTGTTCTGCTGTGGCGTGCTCTGCCCTCTTGGTGGAGTCTCTCTGTTATGGCAGGTTGCCTCGGCAATGGCAGGCTGCGTCAGCCCTGGGCGGTACTTCAGTAGGGGTGGATTGCGTCTGTAGTGGTGGACGCCCCTCCCACACCGGGCTGCACCGTCCTAGATGCCGGCAGCAAAATTCTCAGCCCCGAGCACCTCCAGTTGCTGCCCTGTTTGTCCCTGTGAGGGTGGGACCCGCTGAGCTCAATCACTCAGCTCCCTGCCTCAGAGTCCATCCTCTCTCTCTCTCTCTTCCTCTCAGCAAGCTGAGAGGTCGACTCTCTCACTGGCACCCCAGTAGCCTGCCGATAGGGCACTGGGATCCGTGCGATCTCCCGTGCCACTGCCCACTGCACTGGCTCAGATCACGTTTTCCGGGAATATCCTGGTCTGGCTCATTGTCCAAGTCCCGTTCAATCAGATGGACATGCCAATCTGCCCTTCCAAATCTCAGATTGCCGGTTTAACAGGGCACCCAGACCAGTGAGTTTTGTGCCATGTGCCCCTGCATTGTGGCGCCGGCCCGGCCCCACCGGCCACGAGAGCCGCTGCACAAGTGTCCCGTGTCTCTCCCACACCTGGGACTTTCAACGTTCTGTGGGCAAAAAAAGACCATCCGAAAATGCGGCTAAAACTCACCCTCTGCGCCCTTCTGAGAGCTGCAATCCTGAGTCGCCTCTTCGACGCCATCTTGCCGCTTCCCTATAAAATTCTTTACTGAAGATATCAGGTCCTGGTCTTTACTTTGATAGGAAATTTTTGAGAACAGATTTAATTTTCTTACTTGTTACTGATTTGTTCAGGCTCTCTGTTTCTTCTTGATTCAGTTTTATCAGGTTTTATATTTCTAGGAATTTATCCTTTTCTTGTAGGTTATCTAATTTGTTGACATATTAGAGTTTGTACGAGTCTCTTCTGAGCCTTTGCATTTCTGTGATAGTTATAATGTCTACTCTTTCTAATTCTATTTATTAAAAGGATTCCACTTTTTTCTTAATCTAGTTAAAGTTTTATCAAGTTTCTTTTTCTTTTCAAAAAGAAATTCTTAGTTTCATTGATCTTTTCTATTTTTTTTTTTCAGTCTCTATTTATTTCTGCTCTGACCTTTTCACTTTTTTCTTTTCTTTTCTTTTTGTTTTTTTTTTTGAGCCCTTGTTACCCAGGCTGGAGTGCAATGGCGTGATCTCGGCTCACCGCACCCTCTGCCTCCTGGGTTCAGGCAATTCCCCTGCCTCAGCCTCCTAAGTAGCTGGGATTACAGGCACGCACCACCATGCCCAGCTAATTTTTTGTATCTTTAGTAGAGACAGGGTTTCACCATGTTGGCCCGGATGGTCTCGATCTCTTGACCTTGTGATCCACCTGCCTCAGCCTCCCAAAGTGCTGGGATTACAGGCTTGACCCATGGTGTCTGGCCCCACTGTTTTCTTAATGTAGGTGTTTATCACTATAAACTCCCCTCTTTAAACTACTTCTGTTGAATCCCTTAAGTTTCGGGAGGCTGTGTTCCCATTTTCATTTGTCTCAAGATATTCTTAAATTTCTTATTTAATTTCTTCTTAGATTTATTGGTCATTAAGAGGTATATTATTTAATTTCCACATATTTATAAATTTTCATTTATCTCCTGTTACTGATTTCTGATTCACATAATTGTGATTGGAAAAGATTCTCAGTATGATTTCACTTTCGTTGAATTTGTTTAGACTTGTTTTTTGGACTAATGTATGATCTATCCCAGAGAATGTTGCATGTGCACTTGAGAAGAATGTGCATCCTGCTGCTGCTGGGTGGAAAGTTCTGTATATGTCTCTTTGCTCTATTTGGTCAAGTCTAATGTTTTCTAAATGATTTTCTAATTATCTATCCATTGTAAAAAATGGAGTATGGAAGTGCCCTACTTTTGAATGTTTTTGTTAATTTCCCCCTTTATATATGTTAATATTTGCTCCAATATTGGATTCATATATGTTTACAATTGTATCTGCTCAATGAATTGATCCCTTTCTCATGATACAATGGCTTTTGCTGTCTCATGTGACAGTTTCCAATTTAAAGCCTTTTTTTAAATGGTTTAAGTATAGTTATCTTTGTGTTATTTTGGTTTTCATATGTATGGTAAATTTTTTGCCATCCCTTTAAGTCTATGTGTGTTTTAAAGATGAAGGAATCTCTTGTAGGTAACAGTTTGTTGGGTTTTATTTTATTTTAATCCATTCAGACACTGTATATCTTTTGATTGTAGAATTTAATTCCTGTAAAGGAATTAAATGTAAATTTAAAGTAGTTACTGATACATAAGGACTTACTATTACCATTTTTTTCATTGTTTTCTGGCTGTTTTTTGTTTTCATTATTTCATTTCTTCCTCTTTTGCTGCCTTTCTTTATGATTTGATGATATTCTATAGTGATATACTTTGATTCCTCTTGCTTTATCTTTTGTACATCTACTGTAGATTTCAGGTTTGTGGTTACCATGAGGCTGACGTAAAATATATTATAGTTGTAATAGCTTATTAAGCTCATAACACTTAATTTCTGTTGCATAAAAAAACTCTACACTTTTATTTCTCTATAAAGTGACTAAATCAATAAAAAGTAAAGATCCAGTGACATGTTAGCCATGGGACTTATTTTAGATATAAGAATACACATAGGCTGAAAGTGAAAGGATGGAATGGTGGGCTGTGGCTAGATTCAGCAAAGACAAAAGCTTTGGAGCCCTTAGAGGTGAAAGCTGTGGCAGGTGGTACGTGGCAGCTACAAGGATGTACTGTTGAGGTCCTCAGTAGTGAAAGCTGTTAGATCCTTTGCTGAGCAGGCATTTGGAGGCCACTATGGCATCTATCATGTGGCTGACACTTATGGCTTTTACACTTTGTTCCTAGGCATCTGCAGACATCTCGGCTATGCTAATCTCTCCAGTGATCTGCATGTGGTGAAACCAAAGCAGGTCTTACTGACACAGGGCTTCCAAAGTTTGGGGAAGCTGTTGGCTCACCCTGTTTTCTTTTTCCCCTATAGGGGATTTGCAGGACACTTGGTACTTAGCTGTGCCAGCACAGGGTATGGAATGATGGAAGTGTGCTTCCTATATCCTTTCTGTGATGTTATTCTGTTTTTGATTTTGTTTTCCCCCCTCCACTGAATTGCTGCATGTTTTTATCTGAACTGAACTTCTGAGCTATCCCAGAGGTATTTTCATTTGTGCATACTGATCTAATTGTTTTTTTGTTGGGGGACAAAGGCAAGGATCTCATATTATCTCACAAAGTTTCAGTTTTTAGAAAATTAATAAAACCTAAGTAGCTATATATACATACATATATGTACATATACATATACTATATTTATACACATATATACATACATGTATATATGTACATATACAAATACTATATATACATATATATACGTATGTTTGTATATATACACATATGTACATAATATACATGTATACATATATATGTGTGTATATAAAAAACCACTTATTTTTTAAGTATGTATAACTAGTTATGTTTTCATTAATTTTAATGTATAGTATATATGATTTTCATATATAATTAATATATAATATATAATTTATATATACATACTTATATGTATGTGTGTATTATGTTTTCATTAATTTTCTAGAACCTGAAACTTTGCAGGTTAATATGAAATGTGGTTAACTCTTTTTAGGGAATTTTAATATTTCATACTACAAGCCTTTAACTTATATACATGTATGTATATCATATATATATATATATATATACACACACACACACACATATATGTATGTAGTATGTATGTATATAAGCAGGAAATGTTTTCGCTGCACTTAAGGAATTTTTTAGTACAATGGATAGTTCTCTGAAGTTAGAAATTTACTTCATGATTTATACCTGTATTCACCAGCTGTGGTGATCACAGGTGCATTTTCTGAGTTTGAAACTTCCTATAGATCCTTCCACATTCTTGCTAAAAATTAGATTTGTACATATAGTGATGAGAAGGAGGTATAGGGGTTAAGTCTGACATAGCCATACATATACTAGTCATCTCTTTTAATCATGGAGGTAAGAGCATTCCAACCAGTTTCCATGTTAAAATCTGCATCTCCTAAGTCCCATACATTGCAGCCAAAAGAGATGGTAAATGCACATTAAAAAAAATTTCTTTATGCTATTAAACTTCTTATAAAATGCTTTTGGCTTTGCATTCTTATAAATGTAAATTTAACATCTGGATGGAGAAGCTTGATTTCCAGCAAAAAAAAAATTCTCCCATTTGGACTAAGTATCTTTAGAAGATCTAAGTAAGATGAACACTAGGAAAAGATTTAGAAGCTGTTATTTTTTCAGCTGAGTTAAATTTGACCATTTCCTCGCCCTTTTCTAATGATGAGCTTGAAAATAATATTAGTGATTACTTAATGATAAAAGAATAAATTTTTCTTTCATTTATCTTCATGTAGAAACAATTTCCTATGAGATAAAACAGGTTCTAGTCCCAGATAGGAACATAAATCCATTCCTTTCTCACGTGCTTTAGTTTATGTTTAATCATTTTTTAAAGCGATGACTAAATATATTAAAAAATCAGGATATGGAACAAGAATTTTTTTCACATGAGTATATGCGAACATATTTTTTTTGTTTTAAATACTGTGGCTCAGAATCTTTCTAAGTTTATATTTCAAGCTATTTTTTGAGATTAGGTAATAGAAGCACTTATACTAAGTAGAATGATGTTGACCTTCTATGGAAGTACATAATTAGTTCCAAGGTATTTTTGTTTTCAAGGATGGTTTGTATTTACATAAATACTGTTGATAAAAATTTTACTTAAGTAAACAACATGTGTATCTATTCAGTGTCCAAGTATCACCATAGTTTTTCCAGGTGAATGCTCCAATAATCGGCAACAGATTATACACTAGTAAGTGCTTTAAAATCGAAAATGGAAATACTCAGTTACTGTCAGTTCAATATTTAGTGCCAGACAGTTTACATTTCTGTGGTATCTGGATCTATTTGAAGTGTTTACTTCTTGGTTCTATATCTCAGCAAAAGTGATTTGTTTTTCTACTCTACGACAAATAGAGCCATCAATGTGGAAGACTTTCCTACAGTTTATTTTCAAAGTAAAACAAGCTAATTAAATCTATTTCATTGATTTAAGCTCAATGGAAAGTGCTGGAAAAGGCCATGGCTGACTGTGTTGATTTATTTTTAAAATCCAGCAAGTGGTTGCTTTTTGTTCCAAAGAGATAACCTTAAAGAAGTGGGCTCATCCCACTCATTTTCAAAATTCCTGGACTTGAGATGAAACGATCTCAGACACATTCACAAGAGCCTTTGATGTGTATTGTCCTTCTCTAAAGAAAAACATTGAGTATCCACCATTGTTAGACAGAAATCTAGAGAATGATGTCAGAAAGCTCAAGACCACTGGCTAAGCTGCAATAGAGATTTTTTTTAATTCTGTTTTGATTTGGACCATATCCCACATCTCCAGTTATCTCAGAAAGGTGCTTATTGCTTTGAAGTTTAGCACATGCACAAAAAAAGTACATATTGGCACAGATGAGTTATATCACTATCAAGCATTTTTATTTTTATCAAGCATTCATAATTTTTTTCAAGCACTTTAATCAAGCATTTATGATCATTCATTGTATTTAGATTTTTTTTTTTTTCTGTTAGAATCTCACTCCATCACCCAGCCTGGAGTGCATCATAGCTTACTGCAGCCTTCAACTCCTGGGCTCAGGAGATCTTCCTGCCTCAGCCTCATGAGTAGCTAGGACTATAGGCATATGCCACTGTGCCTGGCTGGTCGTGTGTGTGTGTGTGTGTGTGTGTGTGTGTGTGTGTAGATGGTTATCTCACTGTTGCCTAGGCTGGTCTTGAACTCCTGGCCTTAAAAGAGCCTCCCAGCTTAGCCTCTTGAATAGCTGGGATTACAGGATGCATTAAAGAGTATGTGCTAGGTATGGTAGAAGAAAAAGAAACTAAAAATCAGTGGCTGATGTCATCAAACTTCCAGCTAGTTTACTTGGTCCTATATATTAAAATTTAAAAGATATGCTTCATCAAGTGCCAAATGAGTGGGAAAGGAAAAAATAACTTATTTAGAAATTTCTTCGGGCAGTTATACACACATTCAGATTGTAGGAACAGAATGGGAAGAGCTTAAGGAAGTAGAAATAATGGATGCACAGGTTCAGGGGAAAGATGCTGTACAGACTTACGAAGGCAGGAAAGAAAATGGTAAGTTTGGTGGACCCTGACCAGAAGAGTTTGGATATAGCACAGAGTTGCTACAGGGAAGTTGATTTTGGTATGATTTGAGAAGTCCATTGCCTCTGCATTGTAGAAAGTCAAGAATACTGTCTATAAATATTTTCATTTTTTTGATGATACCAAGAAAGACATTTGAGACTTTTAAATAGGTGGATGATGTATAAAGTATTTTTTAGAAAATTTAGAGTAGTCTGCAAGGTAGATTACAAAGTAACTGCTAATAATGTCCATTGAGACACATCAGTGCCCTACTGGACACTCAAATCTGAATCCTTCACTGTAATTTATAAGGCCTTACACAGCTGATCCTTGCCTGTCTCCAAGCTCATGTCTTGCTCTAGCCCTCACTTACTGGGCTCCAGCTCATTCTTACCTCCCCACCTTTGTCCTTGCATTCTCCCTGCTAGGAAAGCTCATTCCCCATGTCTGAACCCTGTTATTTTTTTTCCCCATCATTCAGGATTGATCTCAAATTGGCTTCTGTTCAGAGAGAGTTTCCCTGCACACATTATCTAATGTTGTCTGCTTTAACATCAGTCATACCACCAGGTGTACACTTCTGCTTACCTGAGGTCTTCTATGCATTAACTGTTTTGGGTACATCTCCTCTCAGTTAATTGTAAGCTCCTTAAAAAATGAGATTCCTTAAGAAAGGAATTCCATCTTTAGGAATCCCATTTGTGTGTTCCTGTTCATTGCTTTATACCCAGTACCTAGAAGAGTATCTGGAATACATACTCAATAAATATTGATTAAGCAAATGAATTGGTTGAAATGGGGTGAGATTGAAATTCAAGGCTTAAAGTTCTCCAAATAGTAGACCGAGAAGGGCCTGAATATACAGGTGAAGTAGTGGAAGTTCACATAATCCATACTGGCAATGTCTGCAGAACCAGAAGAACACTATTTGTTGATCCAGATATCCATGACTCACCTTCATAGTTAGGCAAACAAATGCAAATAATGACCTTATTGTTTAAGGCTTCTTAGAAAGAATGGGATGTATTAGACAGGCATCTTTTGTCAGAGAAGTCTTTGACCTGGAGACAAACATTTATCTGAACATTATACTTGGTTCAAACTTTAAAATTAATATTTGAGTTATAACTTGTTAATAGGCAACTTGGTGTGAATACACTTTCATTAATTTCCTAAATTAGTTATAATCTTTGATATTTTCTAATAAGACCCCATTTTTTATTTTTAAACATTAGCATTACTAAACTGGTCCCATTTCATTACGTATTTCATAAAAATTCATAATGGCACTTAAAATTGTCCCAAACCACTAGCATTCCTGCATAACATAAGTCCAAAAAGAAAATAAAACCAAAATAAGCTTGCTAATTTGGAATAGAATTACATAAATTCAAACCCCATAGACTTTGTGACCGTCTTTTATTTTAACTATATTGGGCCATGAAGATCAATTAAAATCCAAATGTGAACTAATGAAGATTTAATTTTTCAAATTTTTAATGGAATTAGTCATAAAGTTGTTTTCAACTATTTCAAGTTAGATAATAAACTGGCTTGACAGACATCTCCTGCCCTTTATGACCTGGGTAACTAAATGTTTACAAAATCAAAGAGTACTTTTTTTTTTTTTTTTTTGAGACGGAGTTTCGCTCTTGTTACCCAGGCTGGAGTGCAGTAGCGCGATCTCGGCTCACAGCAACCTCCGCCTCCTGGGTTCAGGCAATTCTCCTGCCTCAGCCTCCTGAGTAGCTGGGATTACAGGCACGCGCCACCATGCCCAGCTAATTTTTTGTATTTTTAGTAGAGACGGGGTTTCACCATGTTGACCAGGATGGTCTCGATCTCTTGACCTCGTGATCCACCCGCCTCGGCCTCCCAAAGTGCTGGGATTACAGGCTTGAGCCACCGCGCCCGGCCGCAAAGAGTACTTTTGAACATAATGAAGGAAAGTATATTTTAGATAAAATTTTGTAGGATGTTTATAGGAACCTGGAATACTTCCATTGTATTATATTCCTTTCCAATACCAACACATTTCATTATACAGATATGTATCCAACCCTCTACTCTATATGTGAGTACGGTTTAGTGGGCTGAGGGGCTGTGACTCAGATTTCCAGTGAAGATAGATTTTTTGCAAACTTTCCAAATGAAAATGAATGGTTTATAAAGTACAGCATAGAATCCCTGATGAAGTCTCCAGGTAGTCTGGAAACCGATCCAGACTCTAAAGTAAGATCTTTTAACTTATTGTGAGTTTCCCTGGCATCAGATGAGAAAAAAGAGGAGAGTTGTTTGTTTTTTTCCCTAACCTTTGGAAATTTATGAAGAATAGCTTGTGGGCAGCTGAACAATCTAGAATGTTACTGCTGCTACAAATGCCAACTTGAATCAGAAGTGATAGAATTGGATTCCACCATCCCTTAGCTTTCAACCATAGAAAGAAAGGCCACCCACAAGCACAGGCCAGACAGAAAGAGGTGAAGGGAAGTTAAACCCCAGAAGATCTTATTGAAAAACAAAAGGCCACATCTGGTACTCTGCTTCTGTGGCCGCATCTCACAGTACCCACCAACAGCCTTCAGGTCAATTGCATATCTTTCTCATACTGAAGGACTGAATGCCAAGACTGGCTGTTCCAAGTGCAAAGGGGCAAATGCCACAGCTCTGTGGGAGCTTTTCTGTGAAAATGCATGGGAGCAGTTGTGGATGATAGTTTTAGTTTTTGATGTGATTCAAAGGAAAACATATGAAAAGCACTGATTCGCTTTGTGTTAGTAATTTGTACTATGCATAAGTCAGAATTAACATGACATAAAACAAGGCTGGTACCTTCAGGCAAGGCCCTCCCATACCTAACTGTATGCCAAGAAGAGATCATCTGTTCTGAATTATGCCACAGGCAGCCCTAATGTCTTTGCTATGACCCTGCAAAAAAAATAGCATCAACCTAAGTGCCTTGTGTGTGTTCACTGGTGTCCAAATAAGTAATGGAAGAAGTGTGACCACATTCTCCTTCTGGATTACTTTGAGGTTTTCGTGGCTGATTAGATTTTGTCTTGACTTCTCTGACTGTCAGCCCTGGAAGAGAAAGGCCCTTAGTATATTTGGTACGTTTCAACTATTTTTTTTGAATAATTTTGCAAGGGATAAATTGATCTGGATAAAGGAGAAGGAGAAAATACCATCAGGCATTTGACAATGTTTTCCCTTTTTCCTTCCCACGGGGTACACAATCTTCCTGATGATTTTTAATTATTTCAATTACTAATGCCTAAAGTGTCAGCATATTACGAATGGTGCATTTGACTTTAAAATATTAGTCTGAATTTTTTTAAAACTAATTTTGTATTACTTCAGATACGTCAATAGAAGGAGAGACTTCAGATAGGTCAATACAGGTCAAGGTATCCTTCAATACTCCGTTAACAAAATATATAATGTTGAATGTTATTTAAATATTTTTTTATTGGATTGCATGTCAAATATTTGAGTAACTCTGAAGAAGTTATGTGTATGTGTATGTATATATGTACATATATACATTTCTATATATAGAAGTCTAATTATATAATATAGCATATATAAACATTCGTATGTTAAGACTCATATATAGAAATAATACTTTTATATAGTTTTATTGAAATTAATTTTGGACTAGGAGAGTTGTAGATATTTCAAAACTTACTGATTATCAGAACAATTGTAAAAATAGTTTCCAATATAATTTTCTGTCTCCCTGAGTTTTAGATAGACATCTATTATGCAGGAGAAAAATTCTAAGTACCATTAACAAATTTAAAAAATTAAGTAAAAAATATTTCTGTATTAAAAAATAATGTCATAAAATTTAATAGCCAGAGTGACTTTGACAGGGATGACTATAGAATGGCACTGTAGAGAAATTGAACTGACTGTACAAATACGTTTGCAGGGTGTTGCTTTGTTTCAGTGTTACGTAAATTCTGCAAATCTAAAACAGAAAGTTTATGTAACAGATGCCAAGTGAGTCTCTGCATGTGCTTCATCCCTTGTTACTTGGGAAATGATGGGCTTTTCACGTAATGATGCTGAAAATCACTCCAAGGACACAAAGCCAAATATTCGGGAGACCAATTGCATGGTGTAATTTGCAAACCATTGTTTATTTCTGTCATATGGCATGAACTTTCTTTAAAGGGCTAGTAGCACAGAGTGTGTCTTGTGAGGTATACTCTTTAAAAATTTTAACACAAGACTGTAACTCTCAACAATGACTTAGAAAACAACTTTTAAAGCAAACTAGTTGATATGGTTGGCAAAATAATACTATTTAGATAATAAGTCTCATATCAAGCCTTTCACATAGAAATAGCAGGATAATTCAGGACAATAAATAAGTCAGTGATATTTTCAGTCTCTGTGCTAAAAATCTTGTTTTTCAATCTAAAACATAATCCAAGAACTTATTTGCCAAACATTAAATATAATAAAAACATTGCATGTTCTTTCAAATTTAGTGTATAACTTTCACTTCATGACATTGATGTAACCTTTACATTGCATTTGGTAGCATTATTTTTAGCTTAGAGGAGCAAAGCTACTTTGGGATTTTGGTCATCTTAATAATCAATATGCACTAAGTCAGATATCATAGACATCATCACACTGGAGATTAAGGCAGATTTTCTAAAGGAATGGTGTTTCCTTTTTCTTCCTGGAAAGTTATAAACCTGATTTCTCAATAGTCTCCCCAGCAATCTAAGCAACCTCTTAATGGTTTAGCCATTGCTATGAAGGCATTTAACAAGGTTTATGCAAATAAATTTATTGCTTATGTCACAGTATGGCCTAGTAGCAGAACGTTTGTCCTGCCATTAGCTGTTTTTTAAGAAGATAGAAATAACTTTTTGTGAACTGTAGAATATGGAGTTTAATCTCTGGAGCTTACTTACATCTGCAATGACTGCAAGAAAGTTGATGACCTATTTTTGTAAATTCAGTATATCCATCTTGGAAGGTAATGGGAGTGAGAACACACATGGATTAGAAGTGTTGAATTTTAGAAATTTTGAAGCAAAAGGGAAAATACTTCTGTAGAAAAATAAGAAAGTGATGGAGAATACATCAAAATTTTTGGAACCTACATGCCTGTCACCATTAATTACTTCTATAAGGTATTATATTTATGCCTTTCTTGTTTCTAATTTTTCACATTTTGTATATTATGGCTTTTTTCCATATTTACGAATTATAATGTTGGAATAACCCCAAACTATTTTCTGAGGAAAATATTGACCTTGTCTGCAGGTACTCACTTTGAAACATTCTGTAGGGAATTAAAAAGTAATCTGTTCAGATACAAGTCAATTTGTCTTTTTAATTAAAAAAAGTATGTGTGTCCTTTTAAATCTTAACACCCTTTTAAGTTCAACATCAAGGACAATAAATCCATCCTTAATTAAAACCATAAAAACTTCGTACTGCAGGCATTTGCTAGAAAGTATAACCCTACATTTGCTGCTGTAAAAATTTTAATAGAAGTTTGATAATATTCACTGAGCATTGCTTGCAGAACATATACAATGTCCTACAGAATATTCTAAAAACATTACATTTTATCCTTGGGCTAAACTGGCTCATCAGAGAACCAAAATGCCAAGTACTTAAACTACATTGCCTTGGCTCTTTTTGAAACCATTTTTTTCTTAGAATTTATATTGACATTATGTCATACCAGACGTCGTAAAGCTACTTTGAAAACATTGACCATTATATAACATAACTTGAGCTTTATGTGGACTCATGAGAAAAATTTCTCAAAAGATTTTGATTATCACTACAAAAATATAAAATTCATGAAAATAAAATGACAGATCTCTTCAATTTTTAATATGAACACTATTTTACTAGTTTATTAAAGAATATGAAATATAAATACTATTATTCTATTCCAGGAGAAAAATAAATATTCCGAAGATGTAGAGACATAGCATTCCTGATTTTGTACTGTGCAATCTTTGAAATAAAGAAGTCTACATTAACATAAAGAAAGAAAATTGTAATCCTGCTTTCTAAAACATCACTATTTGCTCAGATAAGGAAGGCTTAATATTTTCTTTCCATAGAGAGGCTTCATTTGGTTGCCATTTGATCTTGAGGTAAATAATTATGTTCAATATTTTCCAGGCTTGACATTAAATGTTTAATAATGTTGTCTTCCGTTCCATGATCCCCTCACCCAAAGAACTTATCTTAATTATTTAACATATACATATTAACTAGCTTGGGGAAACTCTTGTGCTATGATTTACTATTAACTTATTTAATATGTTAAGTTCTAATTTTGCCACCTGTTTTATAATATCTTTGTATGCAAGGAATATATCTATGTATATGAATATGTGTGTGGGTGAGGAGGAGTGTGTAATTTTAATTTTAGAAGTAAAGTTGAAACATAAAATACCTCTTCTCTTAATATGCAATTTAATTCCTTTTTTTTAAAAAATTGTACTTTAGGTCATCCGGGGTACATGTGCAGATCATGCAGGTTTGTTGCATAGGTACTTACATGGCAAGGTGGTTTGCTTCCTCCGTACCCTGTCACCTATATCTGGCATTTCTCCCCATGTTATCCCTTCCCAACCTCCCCACCCCTGCTGGCCCTTCCCTACCTCCCACAACAGACCTCAGTGTTTGATGCTCCTGTCTTTGTGTCCATGTGTTCTCATTGTTCAACATCCGCCTATGAGTGAGAACATGTGGTCTTTGATTTTCTGTTCTTGTATCAGTTTGCTGACAATGATAGTTTCCAGATTCATCCATGTCCCTACAAAGGACATGAACTCATCATTTTTTATGGCTGCATAGTATTCCATGGTGTATATGTGCCACATTTTCCCTGTCCAGTCTATCATTGATGGGCATTTGGGTTGGTTCCAGGTCTTTGCTATCGTAAACAGTGCCACATTGAACATATGCACGCATGTGTCTTTATAACAGAATGATTTATAGTCCTTTGGGTATATACCAAGTAATGGGATTGCTGGGTCAAATGGAATTTCTATTTTTAGGTCCTTGAGGAATCACTACACTACATTCCACAATAGTTGAACTAGTTTACACTCCCACCAACAGTGTAAAAGTGTTCCTATTTCTCCACATCCTCTCCAGCATCTGTTGTCTCCAGATTTTTTAATGATTGCCATTCTAACTGGCATGAGATAGTATCTCAATGTAGTTTTGATTTGCATTTCTCTAATGACCAGTGATGATGAGCATTTTTTTTCTTTTTTTAATATATATTTTATTGTGTTTTAGATTTTGGTGTCCATGTGAAGCACATGCAAGATTTTTGCATAGGTACATACATGGTACCTATGATTTGCTGCCTTCCTCCCCATCACCTATATCTGGCATTTCTCCCATGTTATCCCTCCCCAACTCCCTACCCCTCGCTGTCCCTCCCCTAGAATGTGCAGTGTTTGATTTTCTGTTCTTGTGCCCGTTTGCTGAGAATGATGGCTAAAACTACAGTTCCAATTTTTTTGAAAAATAGAGATATGTTCAGGTTAATATATTCATGAGCAAGCTTTTATAATTTGTGTCTTTTAAGACATGTTCATTTTATATAAATTGTTGAATTTGGGTATAAAATTGTTGATAATATTTTATTCCTATCTATTTAATATCTTTAGTATTTGAAGTGGTGCTTTTTCTCTTATTGGTAATTTGTGTCTTCTCTTTTTGTTGTAAGACCAGTCTTACACTGCCATGTGTCTGACACTCTTGTAAGATATGAATGATTATGGCTTAAAGAAAAATTTAAGGCAAAAAACTGAGAATAATTGATTATGCTAATGTGATCCAGTCAATAATACCTGTAGAAATATTATTTATTTATTTATTATTTTCTTTCCTCTTCTTTTGAATTTAATTTGCTTTCTTTCCTATTAATTTCTAGAGGTAAGATCTATAATATCCAAATTTTCCACTCCTAGGTATTTAATGTACATAAAACATATGTCAACATGGAGTCTAGGTGAGAATTAATATCAGTATTACTACTAATAATTAACTAGCAGCAGCCATCTCAGATTTCTTTTGACTTTCATTAGAATGCTATATATATATATATATATATAGTAATATATATATATATATATATTACTATTTTTTTTTGTTAACTTATTTGTGTCTTTACGTTTAAAGTACTTTTATTGCAGGCAACATACAGCTGGGTTTTACTTTTCTATTCACTCTGACAATCTCTGCCTTCTAATTAGGTTGTTTAATGCATTTACATTTAATTTGATTATGGTTATTGTTGGATTTGTGTCTACCATTTTGCTATTTGCTTTCTATTTTCCCACCTGTTTTCTCCCCTTTTCATTTTTGTCTGCATTCTTTGGATCAAATAAATATTTGTCATAAATCTACTTTATCTCCTTTGTTGGTAAACTTAGTGATTATTTTAGTGGTTTCTTTAGGATTTATTTTCTGCAGCTTTAATTTATCACAGTCTACCTTTTCATTTATAACATATTTTAAATTAGAAGCTACATTACAATCATCTGGACTTAACTTTTTTTCATTTCTTTTCAACAAAATACATAATTATTGAAATAAAATTAAACAATGTACATCATATCAATAAAAAATGAAAGATTTTTATTCACATTGCTATTTTTAACACACCCCTAATACTTCTATTCCCTAGGAGAAGGCACTATACAGATTATATACAGCTATTTCTATGTTTATTATTTATATATGTCGAATTTGTTGGTAAATCACAGTAGTGAGACTTAGAATGCAAACCTAAGCTACCTTACTGCTAGTTTCATGGTCTTCATAGAACCATATTATGTAGTATGTTACATAATGTAAGATTAAACTCTGTACTGACAGTTGGTAATAAATATTTTATCATCCTTTAAAATTTTATTTATTTGTTTGTTTATTTATTTATGAGACAGAGTCTTACTCTGTTGACCAGGCTGGAGCATGATCTCAGCTCGCTGCATCCTCTGCCTCCCAGGTTCAAACAATTCTCCTGTCTTAGCCTCCCAAGTAGTTGGGACTACAGGAATGCACCACCATGCCTAGCTAATTTTTTTTTTTTTTTTTGTATTTTTAGTAGAGACAGAGTTTCACCATGTTGACCAGGCTTGTCTAGAACTCCTGACCTAAAGTGATCCTCCTGCCTTGGCTTCCCAAAGTGCAGGAATTACAGATGTGAGCCAACACACCCAGCCTGTCATCCTTTTCTGTTGTCAGTAAAATTTACTGAAAAAAGTTATGAGTTTAATATAAAGAAGAGCCAAAACTTTATGTAAGTAGTTATCATAAATTATTAGATAGGCAATTACATCCATATTTTTTTTCTAGGTGCACCAAAATAATCTCAGAGAACATTTCTTTCTTATCTTGAAATGTGTTTAATTAGAATGATCTTTAGTATCAGAAAGTCATATTGTTTTTTTTTTTATAAGTTTCATTTGTGTCTGAAAGATAAAAAACGAAACTCATGTATCAGGAAAAAATATAGCACATTTGTTATTTAACTTAATATGTTGCCTATTTGATTTATCATGTCAATTCGTTGATTTCCAAAAATGCTGAAATGCTGGGTGGTTTACTAAATTACAGAATTCAACATAACACTTATCCATGCATGTAAAACACAACTTTATATTGAGTTTTTCTTGATTCTTTGACACATTATACAAATAAAAATATTTATTATTTTTATCTTTTTATCTTTTATCTTTTGTGTGCTATGTGTCTGGCACTATTTTAAGCCTCAGGTTCAATGATAAATAAAACAGACAAGGTCTCTACTCTCAGATTTTGTATTCTATTATAGAGGGAAAATTGTAAGTAATAAAAGTGAACAAAAATGGACAAGATAATTTCAAGTATTGTTTAAAAATATGAAGAAAATGGATGAAAAATTAGAGAATATCTGTGAGTGAGGTTACTTCATATTGAGAACTGGGGAAAGCCTCTTTGAGGCAGTAACACTTTTTAAAATTTATTTTTATTTATTTATTTTATCAGACGGAGTTTCGCTCTTGTTACCCAGGCTGGAGTGCAGTAGCGCGATCTCGGCTCACCGCAACCTCCGCCTCCTGGGTTCAGGCAATTCTCCTGCCTCAGCCTCCTGAGTAGCTGGGATTACAGGCACGCGCCACCATGCCCAGCTAATTTTTTGTATTTTTAGTAGAGACGGGGTTTCACCATGTTGACCAGGATGGTCTCGATCTCTTGACCTCGTGATTCACCCGCCTCGGCCTCCCAAAGTGCTGGGATTACAGGCGTGAGCCACCGCACCCACTGAGGCAGTAACATTAAAGTGGAGACACAAGGAGGAGAGTGCCAGGTGGAGAGCTGATAACAGAATGTTCAGACAAAAGTAACAAAAAGAATTCCAGAATTCAAGAATAAATAATAAAAAACAGAAGGCCATAATGGCTAGAGTGTAGGCAATAAGATGAAGATACAGGTAGTGGGAAATAATTAACTTAGAGCAGGAGGCAAGGGCTTTTGGGAGACCCAAAAGACCATAGTTTGGAGTTTGGCTTTTACATGCATCTGGGATGCAACTGAACTATTTTAAATTAGAAAAGAGGGATGATAATTTATGTCTGGAAAAATGAGTCAATAGAGCAAAGACTACAAGTATGAAGCTGTTGAAATACGAAAAGGTGGTGGTGTCTGGGACTGGGATGACAGTGTATTTTGAAGTTAGAGTGGACAGTCCTTTCCAATGAATTACATTTGGAAGATCAGAAAAAACCAAGAATCAGGATATTTAGCAGGTTTTAGCATAAGCAATTATGCAGATAATAGCTAGAGAATAAACTAATTTGTTTTTCTTCGGCCATGTGAAGTGTAAAACTCTGATTACCAAACACCACATGTTCTCACTCATAAGCGGGTGTTGAACAATGAGAACACATGGGCACAGGGAGTGGAACAGGCACACTGGGGCCTGTTGGGGAGTGGGAGAGCTAGAGGAGGGATAGCAGGGGCTGGGGAGGTTGGAGAGGGATAACATTAGGAGAAATATCTAATGGAGATTACAGGGGGATGGAGGCAGCAAACCACCATGGCATGTGTATACCTATGCAACAGTCCTGCATGATCTGCACATCTGCCCCAGAACTTAAAGTATAATGATAATAATAATAAAAGATACTTTAAATATACAAAAAACCCCTCTGATTAGCTATTTGATGTCAAGTAAAAAAAGTACTCTTTATTAGAAAAGAATGTTTTACTAGTGTGTATAAAACAAGAATGATTTTTAGAGTAACAGTTTTTAAGCAAAAAGAATTAGTAGACAGACTGCATCAAATTTTTCTATTTCTACTTGATTATTTTACTGCCAACATCTAGAGTAAAAAATGTATTTGTAACAATTATTAAAGAGGTTTTATGATTGCTTTCATAATGCATCCTGAGGTACATATTATTTACCAGGTACCTAGAGGTCATCATCAGCATTAAAAATGCTAATTAATTGGGAATTCTTATTTTATTGACAAAAACGGCTAGTCCTTCTTTAGGGAAAAGGGTACCCCCCCAAAAATTAGTCTTCAGAGAACCACTATATAGAATTGGGGTCCATGTGAAAAGTAAAGTGTAGTGCATTTTTTTAATAGGGAAAGAAAAAAATCAAATTCTTCCAAGTTTAAAATGAAAACCTATCAGTGCTCACTTGCATAGAGTCATGAACAATTTTCATCCTAATCACAATGTTGTATTCCTTATTAATTCAGTTCTATAAAATTAGACTTTACAGTGTTTTAAGAAATAATGTCGTTCGTGTCCTTTTGCAGGGACATGGATGAACCTGGAGACCATCATTCTCAGCAAACTGACACAAGAACAGAAAATGAAATACCGCATGTTCTCACTCATAGGTGGGTGTTGAACAATGAGAACACGTGGACACAGGGAGGGGAGCACTACACACTGGGGTCTGTTGGGGGAATAGGGGAGGGACAGCGGGGGGTGGGGAGTTGGGGAGAGATAGCATGGGGAGAAATGCCAGATATAGGTGAAGGGGAGGAAGGCAGCAAATCACACTGCCACGTGTGTACCTATGCAACTGTCTTGCATGTTCTTCACATGTACCCCAAAACCTAAAATGCAATAAAAAGAAAGAAAAAAAAAGAAATAATGTCAAAATGTATTATGATAAATTGAGAAACAGGTAGATTTTTACGTCTTCTTCTACATTCAGCCTATGGCATCTCACACTTAAAATGGACTATGAAAAGCTAAGATTAAGAGTGAAAGAGGCAAATAATGATTTTTGCATTTTTATGAATAGTTTTGACTTCACAGATCCCTAAAAAGCTCTTAGGGGCAGCCATAGTTTCCCAGATCAACCTGTGTGAATGACGAAACTAATGTTTATTGAGTACTTAAAATGTGTAGATCCCGGTGTTTTTTTGTATGAATGATCTCATTTAAACACAAATATGGAAGGAGTGTCCGGGAAAGAGAGATGTGTGTGAGAGCTAAGTTCAGTGGCTTTGCCCCTGCCTTCCACTCCAGCCACCACGGCCACATCTCATTTTTCCTAGTCAGAAACAGGCTTTATTTTTTAAATTTATTTATTTATTTATTTTTATAATTTTTATTGCATTTTAGGTTTTGGGGTACATGTGCAGAACGTGCAATATAGTTGCTTAGGTGCACCCATGGCAGTGTGTTTTGCTGCCTTCCTCCCCTTCACCCACGTTTGGCTTTTCTCCCCAGGCTATCCCTCCCCAGTTGCCCCCCCCGCTGTCCGTCCCCTATTCCCCCCAATATACCCCAGTGTGTAGTACCCCCCTCCCTGTGTCCATGTGTTCTCATTTTTCTCACCCGCCTATGAGTGAGAATATGTGGTATTTCCTTTTCTGTTCTTGTGTCAGTTTGCTGAGAATGACACATTGTAGTGTTAATTCTCCCTCTTAACACCACTGCTCCCACCAAGGCTTCTAAGTCCAAAGGACAATTCTCAGTCTTCTTTTTGCCTGAATTCACGGTCGTATCCCCCTAGTAATTGGCCATACTGAAACCCGCTCCTGCTAATCAAACTTCTCTCTGCTGGTTTTCTGAGACAATGTGCTTTTCTTCTCCTCCAATTTCTCTGTCTTCTCCTTCTCAGTTTCCTTTTGACTCGTTCTCAATATCTTCTTCTTGCTTACATGATGGTTTACTTCGATGTCTTCGCAGGACGATTTTCTGCTCTTACGGTAAACACTCTTCCTTGGAGAGAATCTCATCCCCTGTCAAGGTTGCTACCACTGTCTATATGCCAAACAATTCCAACTCTATAGCTGGGGGCCAGATTTCTTTCACAGGCTTAAAGTCTTCCGAAACACCTGCCTATTGGTCTCCTGTAATATAATAACCTGCAAGCATCCTCAATACAAAACTCAATTTAAAAGCAAACACATTTTCTTTCCCCATGCAGATTTATTCCCAATTCTGTCTGCCCTACATAAGTTATCTAAGACATAATTTTATTGAATTCTCCTTCTCTCTAAACCTTACATCAGTTTCTGTTGTTCATCTCTCATAACTATGTCTTGAATTTATTCCTCTACCTTGAATTCTGCTGCCATTATTCTAGTTTAAGTTTTTTTCATCCTATGTCTGCATTATAGAAATGGCACCTAATCTTTCTGCCTCCGGATCTAGCCCTCTTCAATGTATTATAGCCAAAGGGCTATGTCTAAATTAAAAGTTGATTCCATAACTATTTTCTTTAATTCAATGATAGCCCACTGCTTTTAGAATCAAACTGAACACTTCTCAGTCAGCATGAAGAAAACCTGGCCAGTCACAGGATAGTAATAATGTCATCTGATGCTTGCTATGTGCCAGACATGGTTCTAAGTGATTTACACATATTAATTCATTGAAATCTCATAAAATCACGAGTAGATATTATTATCTTCAATTTGCAAATCAAAGAGCTCTGTATAACTACTTGCACAGTGTACCTTTAGGGACATATTTATGAGGCAGCACTGGCCCCATACCCACACAATGGGTAGAAGCATTATTTGATATCTTTGCCTCACTGTGAGAGGGAGTCCTCTCCAACAAGTCACTGGGCCAAGGTGAGTCATTCACATTTATAGCCATATCACAGAACTGACAGATACAGCCCCTGTATTGATGGCACAAACAATGAAACTCATGTAAATAATATTTGGTGATGCAAAATAAAATTTATCTATTTCCAGCCCTTTTATTTCAGAGGCATTTGTAATTTTTGCTTTACTCACTTCTCTTGTGTTATGCTGTGACTCCCTGGAGGGGAACGGCTTACCTTGTTTGCTTTTCACTCTATTCATTGCCACGTGGTTCTCTAGGTTTATTGCTTCACTCATGCCAAAAGTTAATTCTAAATTTGATGCTAAATGTAGAGCTTTCAATTTTCATAGGCAAAGTTATACTCATAATATTTCTGGGTTATTCATTTTAGAATGTTAACTCTTGGGGAGGCTGAGGCGGGTGGATCACCTGAGGTCAGGAGCTCAGCCAGGCCAACATAGTGAAACCCCGTCTCTACTAAAAATACAAAAATTAACCAGGTGTGGTGGTGGATGTCTGTAATTTCAGCTACTCGGGAGGCTGAGGCAGGAGAATTAGTTGAACCTGGGAGGTGGAGGTTGTAGTGAGCCAAGACCATGCAATTGCACTCCAGCCTGGGCGACAAGAGTGAAACTCCATCTCAAAAAAAAAAAAGTTCAACTTACATTACTTAGGCAACTAAATTAAATTTTGCCATAATGCAATTAGTGGGTCCACAAATTCTGGAGTGTAAAATATGGGATCATAATATTGTAGGGTTAAATTAAATACTTTTTGTTTAATTTAACACGGAAAGTATTTAATTTAACCAAAAACAATTACAGTAACATTCAAATGTACACAATTCATATAAGAGAGGAGTAATATAAAAATAAAAGATAAAAAACCTGAGGACTTCAGTAATTATAATGCTTTATGCTGTAATCCCACCATGATAACATAGCCCACCTCACTCTTGAGATTTTTTTACACTTGCAGACTTTGCCTAGTGACACTCCTGACCAAGCAGTGTATGAAGAGTTGAGAGGTGTAGTATAACTGATTCAGCACAAATGTCTGAGACCACCTGATGAGACATTTGGGAAATGAAGTTTGCAACCTTGGACAAAGAGTATATATATTAGCATCTTATGTGTATCAGAATGTGTATAAATAAGGATGACTTCTTGAAGGTCATAAAGCTTGTCCACAAGAATGCTGGAACAGACTTCAAATATTTGACTCCGACACCACAGGGTGATCTATTCCCTAATGTCTAGTTTTTTTTTTTTGTTTGTTTGTTTGCAATATTCCCTTCCTTTTATGATTATCATTGGGTATCACATACACAAATAGGCACAACACACACACACCCACACACACACCCACACACACACACACACATTATCCATGTCTCTAGGAAACTTACTATGAAGGAAATATTGCTTATTAGAAAATGATGTTTCAGGCTTTTTCAGATCTACAGGGCATGGAACAAATCAAGAAAGAGGACCTTTTTTTTTTTTTTTATCTTATAGATATAGTACTAGTGCCCCATACATTCTGAGTAGAATTTGGATTAAAAGCAAGTTTGGCTGACTTCCAAACCTGGGAATGTCATTTATTTGATAACTTGCCATACATTTATTTTCCTGCTCCATAAATAAGAATCTAAGATAAGATTGTCATTTTAATGCATCAGTGACAGCATAAAAAAACAGGAATCATGAAGGAGGTTGCAGTGAGCTGAGATCTTGCCATTGCACTCCAGCCTGGGTTGCAAGAGCAAAGGAAATATCTTTGTGGTATTGATATTAGAAGGTATAATAGAAAGGATATTTGAAATTATCTGGTCAAATGATTTTTAAAAATAAATTAGAAAACAAGAGCAAATAAAAGGCATAAATTTCAAAAACAGCAGTTATTTGAATGGATACAAATGTGGCTTGTCATGACTACTGATATATGGCTATATGGTAATATATTTAGATTTCTTGCAAATATTCTGGGAAATAATTCAATTTACCTACTATTTATTGCATACTTGACAAGCGTCAGGCACAACGATAGAGCTACAAAGATAAGAGCCAGTCTATTCAGAGAGAAACTCATATTCTGATTCTGTAACTAATTATATAATATGTTACGTTACTATTTAAAATCAGCAGTGTTTTGAATTTTTTGTTGGAGCTTCTCCTTGGATACATAATTCTAGGAATTCATGACATCAAATTTCATTGTGTGTAGGTAATGCTTCAGTTAGTGCTGACAATATTTACAAAGTGGAAATTACATGTTTGCTCAGATAGATGGTTTTTAGGTCAGTAAGATGCATTAGGTATCACTGGCAGTTTCTATACAAAGTTTATTGGAGGTTTGGAGTCAGCAGTGATGTCATCAACACATATTTAACGTCTTGATCCCTGAGGTCAGTCAGACTAAGAGCACATTTCTACATGTGCAATTGAAATTGTTGAGCCAGAGAATTTAGCCAAAATAGGGTACTGCTTTACTGCTATTGGTTGACCTAATTACAGCGCATTATAACGTTTGACTCAGATCTTAGCTATCTAAGCAATAAAATAGGTATTTGCCTAATTGACGCTTGTTCCCATTAACAACTTACCAAAAGAAAATCTGCATAATTTAGATAAATAATAACTCCAAATTGCTTTACACATAGTATCCATTATAGATTCATAAGTTCTTTTGGAAGGAGATCATTTGTGTTCCTCTGTTTTCTGTTTCTTTAACTCTAAAGTCTGGGTCTTAATGTAAATTTAATATGAAAGCATATGAAGTAGCTGGGCACAGTGGTTCATGCCTGTAATTGCAGCACTTTGGGAGACTGAGGTGGGCAGATCATTTGACGTTAGGAGTTCAAGACCAGCTTGGCCAACATGGTTAAACCCCGTCTCTACTAAAAATACAAAAATTAACTGGGCATGGTGGTGTGTGCCTGTAATCTCAGCTAGTAGGGAAGCTGAGGCAAAAGATTCGCTTAGACTTGAGAGGTGGAGGTTGCAGTGAGCCGAGATCTTGCCATTGCACTCCAGCCTGGCTTGCAAGAGCAAAGCATATGAAATACTATATGGTGTGCTAAAATGCACACAATATTTTGTTTTGATGTTCTTTATTTTTTTTGTATAAGGATATGGTCTTTATTCCTGACACAAAAATTAACTATATTGGCACTTTTCATATTAAAAATAATTGTTATTGGTCCATAATCTTTTGTAAGATATAGAGAATAGATCATATTTTATCATAACATTGTTTTTTTGTGAAATGTATAGAGAATATCAAACCAGTAAAAGAAGCCAAATAATGTATTCACTGAAGACAGTGACGTGCCTCATTTTTTTTTTTTGCCAAAGGTTTGAACATAATGTCGTAAATTCTAATTTTGTACTATTTTTCATTCTATTCTTTAGGCATTAATTCAAAATAGAAATATTAAAATAATATGATTTATGACCATGATTCAAGATTGAAAAATGCATTTGTGGATATGCAAATATGTATTTACATTATTGTCAGAATAAAGAATACATCTCATTCTATTCCATAATACAAACAAACTCATGACTCCTGGGTTTTGTTCAGGAGGGTGAATTTTTAGTAATAATACGAAGCTCTGTTTTTACTCCAGCAGAGTGAAGTTCTGTGGAAATATTAACTTATTCATAAATAATAGTATCCCTTTCAGTTTATCCTACTTTACAGCTATGAAATCACTCCTATTACACTTACTGCATCCATGCCTCAATGTATACACTGGTCATAACTGAACTCCTTACATGAAGCATATCAGACACATCAGGCTTTATTACACACATGCCAAGTATCAGGCCCAGTGACAGTGGTAGAGGCAGGAGGCAGAGAACTAATAGGTAAACAGGGGCAGGTCCCTGACAAAACCCCACCTTTGAGCCAAACAGCCTGAAATCCACAGCCCAAAATGAGAACTATCCTTGTTTGCCCGCTCTCTTCCAACTGTTTTTTTCCGAATGTCTTTTTACCAATTGAACGTTGCCTTTTCTAAAACTACCTATGTCTTGCCCTGTCCCCTGATCCTGTGCCTAAAAAGACCCTAGACTCAGTCAGTAGAGAGAAGTGGCTTGACTAGTGAGAGGTGGCTTGACTTCAGAGGGACAGCTGGACTTCAGAGGGAGGTGACTTAACTTCAGAGAGGCAGCTTGAGTACCGGAAAGAGATGACTGGGGACAGCTGGACTTTAGGGAAGATTACCTGCCTGACCCTCGCCTCTGGTGAGAACCATGTCCACCACTAAATACAATTCTCTACTTCCACCATCATTCAAGTGTCCATGCAACCTCATGTTTCTTGAACTCTGGACAAGAGCTCAGGACCCACTGAGTGCAGGTACCCAAAAAAGGCTGTCATACTGGCCCTTTGCCCTTGCTAGTGAAGGACAGCTGCCCCAAGCAATAATGCAAGGACCCCACTAAGCTGATAACACACCGCTGTCCACAGATGGCAGAGCTAAGAGATCCCCTGGGACTTTGGGGGTCACAGGCACCCTCACCTGCACACTGCCACAAGGCCCACATGGAGCCTGCTCCTGGCAGCACCCAAAACAGCCAGCTAGATCCCACACTCACGTGCTCCCTTTCCAAAAGGTTGAGCGTGTCAGGCCGGATGAATGGGGCACCCCTGTCACAAGTCCAATGAAAAGGCCAAGAAAAAAGTCTACATCAACAGGGCTGTAAAAATGAGAAAAAGAGTGTAAAAATGAGACAAAATGTGTCTTTTTTTTTTCTTTTACATGTTCTTCTTTTACATTTCTTTACATATTCAACACCAGGATACTGTGGCCCCATGACGGCTCTGAAAACATGTTAAGAAGCCTGAGTATACCTAAAGCCAAACTTGCCAGTCTGTTCATCAAATACCTCTATGATTATAGGTATAAATAGATTTTATACCTTAGTGCAATTGGATGACCAAATGTACATTTTGAAATAATAATGTGGTAGACTGAAGCATGGTCATCGCTGCCTTTCCTTTGCATTTTATAACCAATTTGGCCACTCTGCAGTGCATAATACTAGCTTGCTGCAATTTAATTTTCTGTTCTAAAGAGAAAATATCTGGGTTGGTAGTCCAGAAGTATTACTTTGGAAATCAATTTAGGTATAAGCTTTTTCTTTTTGTATTTATAGTGTTTAAATATATATTGAAATGGATGATTATTTGATCTATCTGTTGAATGCCTCTTGTGATGACAACCGTGTATTTGTTTTTTTGTATATCTGTATAGTTATAAGCTGGGTGACTATGTCAGTGTTGACATCCTTGCCTGTAAACTGATGGTTACTTACTACATGGTGGTGTCTGTTTCAAAATTTAAATCCCCATTAAATTTAAACGTCAGTTGAATAAAAAACAAATTTAACTCATGAAAACTGAAGGTGTAAAGCATAATTTAGTCAAAAGCCTCTGGCAACTCCTTCTCTCAATTTGCTACGTTTAATACATGCCAGACTGTGATCAGAATTAATGTATCATCACAGGAAAACAAGCACATTTACAGAAAGATGTTGGGGAGTCAGAGTAAGGCAGTGACTAGTTCTAGTCCAATAGATGAAGAAAAGGGTTAGAATTTCCAGAATTAAAAATATAGATCAATCATTCCAGCATTCTGCTGTTTCTGAAAGCTAAAACATACACAGCTGTGTATATACTAATTTTTAAGAAATTTTAAGTATAACAAACATATAAAAGCATGCATGCATCATAATGATATAGCATGACAGACTTCACCAACAATGTACCTACATCAAGAATAAAACTTTACCATTGCTCCACAAGCTGCCTGCGTGCCCCGTCATTATCACCCAGCCCTGGGAGTAGCCACATCCTGACTTCTAACACTGTAAATTTATTGTGCATGTTTTATTCAAAACTTCAAGGTTGTTTGGTGAGAACTTAATTTTATTTGATGTTGCTAGGTCTAAAGTTCTACTGTGAGCAGTGGAGAGATTGATAGATATCCTAACATCTCAGAAAACTGTGATTTTGGAAAAGTACTATAACCAAAATTTATGCTTCTGTTGATGTATAATATATACTAAAAAACACTTATAGAAACATAACTGGAAGAAAGGAAAGCTATTCTCTTCCTTCCAGTCACTGTTCCAGATTAGCATTGTTTGTATTGAATTGGTAAAGAATTAGTGCTAAAGTATCAGATATGACTTTAACTATTAACTCTCTCTTACTAGGAATTTGATTCTGAACAAATACATCTCTCTAATTTTTAAATTATTCCTTTATAATTAATATGATGCTAGAAATTAGTTCACAATGTTTTATATACATTAAAAATGTCAGAAATATTTGTCTTGCATCTTGGCACATAGTAAGATCGCAATAGGTTATAATTATGATCTATGTCCTTTGGAAAAGTTCATTTCTCAGAAGCCATTTTAAAAGGGTACTGTAAAATATGGAAAAGCTTTATGCACAAATTGCTCATAGTAATAATCTTTGTAACAAGAAAGCAGTGGATATATTAGATAGGTTTATTCATTATGAGAAAGAAAATTGACTGGACATATATACTGTAAATTTGCAAAATATCTTATGAAAATATTGCTAAATAAAAATGGTTCAAATGCAATATATTCCTCCCTATGATATTCTAACATTGAGAAAGCAATGGAACATGAGTCTTTTTCTAATAGCACTAATAATCCATCTGACTTTTAATTGTTTACTATTTAAAAAAATTATTTTAGAGTAAATAAGTCACTTATTTTTAAATGATTACAACCATTAGTCTTTTGGGCAAAAACTATAGGCAACTTTCATGAAATACGCAGTTTTAAGAATGTTAATTTATTCTTGGTCATGGTAAACAAGAACTGGGTTTTCAACTCTGTGCTACATCAGTCTCATGGGTATGCAGAGGAGGTTCACGAACTAATAAAGATTATTAGTTTTAAGTGAAAATAATTTTATTAAAAATCCTTAGAAGATCTTAAGAATTTTATCAGCATTACCTACATTTGCTCATAGTAGAAATAGTAATGTATGTAAATAAGTTAATGTAAATGCCTACACACATACACAAATGAATGAAGTGGAATGCAAGGTAAGTTTAAATGCAATTTTTTTTATTTAAGTAACCATACATGGTAATATAGCATTATAATACTTGCATTATATATATTTGAATTACTTCTTAACATACTCAGTTCAAACAAATGAGTGATTCTATTCCAAAATAGAAGTAGAAGAACCAAGAAAAGGAATAGAAGAAAGATTTTAGCTGTGATAAAGAAATGACTAAGAACATTTCAATTTTCTATTTATAAACAAGGATCAATTAGACCGATAGGCATACTTACCAAGATGCTTGCATTTGATGTCAGAGATTTCTATGTTGACTCCTAACTTTCTGCTCATTTTTATAAAATAACAGAACACAAAATTTTTAGTTAGCTTACACTTTTCTACTTGTGAAGGATTTAAAAAAATTTTTTTCTGTGTAATCCTTCACACTTTATTTAAAATTTCCTTTATAATCCTGACAATGTTGTTATCTAATAGAAAGTTGTTTCTGTGTTATCAAGATGGACCTTAAGATTTATACTGGGCCAGGTGTGGTAGCTCACACCTGTAATCTCAGCACTTTGGGAGGCCAAGATGGGTGGATCACCCGAGGTTGGGAGTTTGAGACCAGCCTACCAACATGGAGAAACCCTGTCTCTACTGAAAATACAAAAATTAGCTGGGTGTGGTGATGCACACCTGTAATCCCAGCTACTTGGGAGGCTGAGGCAGGAGAATTGCATGAATTCAGGAGGTGGAGGTTGTGGTGAGCCAAGATTACTTCATTGCACTCCAGCCTGGCAACAAGAGTGAAACATCATCTCAAGAAAAAAAATTATTATACTGAAAAAGTCCTTAGTTGCACATATTGGTCAAGCACAAAATCTGAGAGTTCACAATTAATATAGATGCAAACAATGATTTTTGTTTTTACCCAGTGGTTCATTCATTCTTCCAGCAGACATTAAATGACCATCACATTATACAAGGTCCTGGACTAGATGAGTTGATACAGGCTAAGGCAATCAGCCTTCCATCTTTGACTAGCTAAGCCTTGGTCTGTTTTTCTATAAGATATATAAAACCAGGGCCAGGCGCGGTGGCTCAAGCCTGTAATCCCAGCACTTTGGGAGGCCAAGGCGGGTGGATCACGAGGTCAAGAGATCGAGACCATCCAGGTCAACATGGTGAAACCCTGTCTCTACTAAAAATACAAAAAATTAGCTGGGCACGGTGGTGCATGCCTGTAATCCCAGCTACTCAGGAGGCTGAGGCAGGAGAACTGCCTTAACCCAGGAGGCGGAGGTTGTGGTGAGCCGAGATCGCGCCATTGCACTCCAGCCTGGGTAACAAGAGCGAAACTCCGTCTCAAAAAAAAAAAAAAAAAAGATATCTAAAACCATTGCTTAGTGAGTTATATTGAGGCAGAGGCTAAATTACTGCCTATGTGTATTAATGAAAGCCTGCCTTCACAGTTGACTAGGCCATTTGCAGGTCTATATATATTAATGAAAGCCTGCCTTCACAGTTGACTAGAAGGCCATTTGCAGGTCTATATATATTAATGAAAGCCTGCCCTCACAATTGACTGGAAGGCCATTTGCAGGTCTATGTGTAATAATGAAAGCCTGCACTCACAGTTGACTAGAAGGCCATTTGCAGGTCTATGTGTATTAATGAAAGCCTGCACTCACAGTTGACTAGAAGGCCATTTGCAGGTCTATGTGTATTAATGAAAGCCTGCCCTCACGGTTGACTAGAAGGCCATTTGCAGGTCTATATGTATTAATGAAAGCCTGCCCTCACGGTTGACTGGAAGGCCATTTGCAGGTATATATGTATTAATGAAAGCCTGCCCTCACAGTTGACTAGAAGGCCATTTGCAGGTCTATGTGTATTAATGAAAGCCTGCCCTCACAGTTGACTAGAAGGCCGTTTGCAGGTCTATGTGTATTAATGAAAGCCTGCCCTCACAGTTGACTGGAAGACCATTTGCAGGTCTATATATATTAATGAAAGCCTGCCCTCACAGTTGACTGAAAGGCCATTTGCAGGTCTATGTGTATTAATGAAAGCCTGCCCTCACAGTTGACTAGAAGGCCATTTTCAGGTCTATATGTATTAATGAAAGCCTGCCCTCACAGTTGATTAGAAGGCCATTTGCAGGTCTATGTGTATTAATGAAAGCCTGCCCTCACAGTTGACTAGAAGGCCATTTGCAGGTCTATATATATTAATGAAAGCCTGCCCTCACAGTTGACTAGAAGGCCATTTGCAGGTCTATATGTATTAATGAAAGCCTGCCCTCACAGTTGACTAGAAGGCCATTTGCAGGTCTATGTGTATTAATGAAAGCCTGCCCTCACAGTTGACTAGAAGGCCATTTTCAGGTCTATATGTATTAATGAAAGCCTGCCCTCACAGTTGATTAGAAGGCCATTTGCAGGTCTATGTGTATTAATGAAAGCCTGCACTCACAGTTGACTGGAAGACCATTTGCAGGTCTATATGTATTAATGAAAGCCTGCCCTCACAGTTGACTGGAAGGACATTTGCAGGTCTATATGTATTAATGAAAGCCTGCCCTCACAGTTGACTGGAAGGACATTCGCAGGTCTATATGTATTAATGAAAGCCTGCCCTCACAGTTGACTGGAAGACCATTCGCAGTCTATATGTATTAATGAAAGCCTGCACTCACAGTTGACTGGAAGACCATTTGCAGGTCTATATGTATTAATGAAAGCCTGCCCTCACAGTTGACTGGAAGACCATTTGCAGGTCTATATGTATTAATGAAAGCCTGCACTCACAGTTGACTGGAAGGCCATTTGCAGGTCTATGTGTATTAATGAAAGCCTGCCCTCACAGTTGACTGGAAAACCATTTGCAGGTCTATATGTATTAATGAAAGCCTGCCCTCACAGTTGACTGGAAGACCATTTGCAGGTCTATGTGTATTAATGAAAGCCTGCCCTCACAGTTGACTGGAAAACCATTTGCAGGTCTATATATATTAATGAAAGCCTGCCCTCACAGTTGACTGGAAAACCATTTGCAGGTCTATATGTATTAATGAAAGCCTGCCCTCACAGTTGACTAGAAGGCCATTTGCAGGTCTATGTGTATTAATGAAAGCCTGCACTCAGTTAGCTGGAAGGCCATTTGCAGGTCTATGTGTATTAATGAAAGCCTGCCCTCACAGTTGACTAGAAGGCCATTTGCAGGTCTATGTGTATTAATGAAAGCCTGCACTCACAGTTAGCTGGAAGGCCATTTGCAGGTCTATATGTATTAATGAAAGCCTGCCCTCACAGTTGACTGGAAGGACATTTGCAGGTCTATATGTATTAATGAAAGCCTGCCCTCACAGTTGACTGGAAGGACATTCGCAGGTCTATATGTATTAATGAAAGCCTGCCCTCACAGTTGACTGGAAGACCATTCGCAGGTCTATATGTATTAATGAAAGCCTGCACTCACAGTTGACTAGAAGGCCATTTGCAGGTCTATATGTATTAATGAAAGCCTGCCCTCACAGTTGACTAGAAGGCCATTTGCAGGTCTATATGTATTAATGAAAGCCTGCCCTCACAGTTGACTGGAAGACCATTCGCAGGTCTATATGTATTAATGAAAGCCTGCACTCACAGTTGACTAGAAGGCCATTTGCAGGTCTATATGTATTAATGAAAGCCTGCACTCACAGTTGACTGGAAGGCCATTTGCAGGTCTATGTGTATTAATGAAAGCCTGCCCTCACAGTTGACTGGAAAACCATTTGCAGGTCTATATGTATTAATGAAAGCCTGCCCTCACAGTTGACTAGAAGGCCATTTGCAGGTCTATATGTATTAATGAAAGCCTGCCCTCACAGTTGACTAGAAGGCCATTTGCAGGTCTATGTGTATTAATGAAAGCCTGCACTCAGTTAGCTGGAAGGCCATTTGCAGGTCTATGTGTATTAATGAAAGCCTGCCCTCACAGTTGACTAGAAGGCCATTTGCAGGTCTATGTGTATTAATGAAAGCCTGCACTCACAGTTAGCTGGAAGGCCATTTGCAGGTCTATATGTATTAATGAAAGCCTGCCCTCACAGTTGACTGGAAGGTAATTTGCAGGTCTATATGTATTAATGAAAGCCTGCCCTCACAGTTGATTAGAAGGCCATTTGCAGGTCTATATGTATTAATGAAAGCCTGCCCTCACAGTTGAGTAGAAGGCCATTTGCAGGTCTATATATATTAATGAAAGCCTGCCCTCACAGTTGACTGGAAGGCCATTCGCAGGTCTATATGTATTAATGAAAGCCTGCCCTCACAGTTGAGTAGAAGGCCATTCGCAGGTCTATATATATTAATGAAAGCCTGCCCTCACAATTGACTGGAAGGCCATTTGCAGGTCTGTATGTATTAATGAAAGCCTGCCCTCACAGTTGACTGGAAGGCCATTTGCAGGTCTATATGTATTAATGAAAGCCTGCCCTCACAGTTGACTGGAAGGCCATTTGCAGGTCTATGTGTATTAATGAAAGCCTGCCCTCACAGTTGACTGGAAAACCATTTGCAGGTCTATATGTATTAATGAAAGCCTGCCCTCACAGTTGACTAGAAGGCCATTTGCAGGTCTATGTGTATTAATGAAAGCCTGCCCTCACAGTTGACTAGAAGGCCATTTGCAGGTCTATGTGTATTAATGAAAGCCTGCACTCACAGTTAGCTGGAACGCCATTTGCAGGTCTATATGTATTAATGAAAGCCTGCCCTCACAGTTGACTGGAAGGTAATTTGCAGGTCTATATGTATTAATGAAAGCCTGCCCTCACAGTTGAGTAGAAGGCCATTTGCAGGTCTATATATATTAATGAAAGCCTGCCCTCACAATTGACTGGAAGGCCATTTGCAGGTCTATATGTATTAATGAAAGCCTGCACTCACAGTTGACTGGAAGGCCATTTGCAGGTCTATATGTATTAATGAAAGCCTGCCCTCACAGTTGACTGGAAGGCCATTCGCAGGTCTATATGTATTAATGAAAGCCTGCACTCACAGTTGATTGGAAGGCCATTCGCAGGTCTATGTGTATTAATGAAAGCCTGCCCTCACAGTTGACTGGAAGACCATTCGCAGGTCTATGTGTATTAATGAAAGCCTGCCCTCACAGTTGACTGGAAGACCATTCGCAGGTCTATGTGTATTAATGAAAGCCTGCCCTCACAGTTGACTGGAAGACCATTTGCAGGTCTATGTGTATTAATGAAAGCCTGCCCTCACAGTTGACTGGAAGACCATTTGCAGGTCTATGTGTATTAATGAAAGCCTGCCCTCACAGTTGACTGGAAGACCATTTGCAGGTCTATATGTATTAATGAAAGCCTGCCCTCACAGTTGACTAGAAGGCCATTTGCAGGTCTATGTGTATTAATGAAAGCCTGCACTCAGTTAGCTGGAAGGCCATTTGCAGGTCTATGTGTATTAATGAAAGCCTGCCCTCACAGTTGACTGGAAGGCCATTTGCAGGTCTATATATATTAATGAAAGCCTGCCCTCACAGTTGACTGGAAGGCCATTTGCAGGTCTATGTGTATTAATGAAAGCCTGCACTCACAGTTGACTGGAAGGCCATTTGCAGGTCTATATATATTAATGAAAGCCTGCCCTCACAGTTGACTGGAAGGCCATTTGCAGGTCTATGTGTATTAATGAAAGCCTGCACTCACAGTTGACTGGAAGGCCATTTGCAGGTCTATATATATTAATGAAAGCCTGCCCTCACAGTTGACTGGAAGGCCATTCGCAGGTCTATATATATTAATGAAAGCCTGCCCTCAGAGTTGACTGGAAGGCCATTTGCAGGTCTATGTGTATTAATGAAAGCCTGCACTCACAGTTGACTGGAAGGCCATTTGCAGGTCTATATATATTAATGAAAGCCTGCCCTCACAGTTGACTGGAAGACCATTTGCAGGTCTATATGTATTAATGAAAGCCTGCCCTCACAGTTGACTGGAAGACCATTCGCAGGTCTATGTGTATTAATGAAAGCCTGCCCTCACAGTTGACTGGAAGACCATTTGCAGGTCTATGTGTATTAATGAAAGCCTGCCCTCACAGTTGACTGGAAGACCATTTGCAGGTCTATATGTATTAATGAAAGCCTGCCCTCACAGTTGACTAGAAGGCCATTTGCAGGTCTATGTGTATTAATGAAAGCCTGCACTCAGTTAGCTGGAAGGCCATTTGCAGGTCTATGTGTATTAATGAAAGCCTGCCCTCACAGTTGACTGGAAGGCCATTTGCAGGTCTATGTGTATTAATGAAAGCCTGCACTCAGTTAGCTGGAAGGCCATTTGCAGGTCTATGTGTATTAATGAAAGCCTGCCCTCACAGTTGACTGGAAGGCCATTTGCAGGTCTATGTGTATTAATGAAAGCCTGCACTCACAGTTGATTAGAAGGCCATTTGCAGGTCTATGTGTATTAATGAAAGCCTGCCTTCACATTTGACTAGAAGGCCATTTGCAGGTCAATCTATCTATTTTAGTTGTTTAAATGAAAAACTTAGATACAGTTGATTGTGTAGCCACTGTGTGCTAAGACAAAAATAAGATTTAAAACTCTCAAAGGTTGACTCCGAATGTGATGTGTCGTCTTCTCAGGGAAATCTTTTATTTCTTATCAGTTTTCGTGCATTGTTACCAGTCAGGCTTTCTAGAGTGCATATATTTTTCTCCCTTACTCCAAAATCCTTGGAACCGAAATAAAATATATTCTTGGAAAATTTATTTATATGAATTAAGACAATGGTTGATAGTAAATACTTTTACTAAAATTTTTATACATTGACAACAACAACAATAAAAGAATATACCAGACCACTTTTTAAAACAAAAAGAAGAAAATGGAGCTCTGTGTTAATTTGATAAAGGCATTCATGTATTTCAGAGATTTTGTGTCATATCATTCATATGAATTGTAACTAAAAGTGATATCTAGATTCTCTTCACTCTTTAATAACATACTTTTTTTTTTTAAATTGCATTTTAGGTTTTGGGGTATATGTGCAGAACATGCAAGATAGTTGCATCGGTACACATGTGGTAGTGTGTTTTGTTGCCTTCCTCCCCTTCACCCACATTTGGCATTTCTGCATATTCTCACTCATAGGTGGGTGTTGAACAATGAGAACACATGGACACAGGGAAGGGAGCACTACACACTGGGGTCTATTTGGGGGGAATAGGGGAGGGACAGCGTGGGGGGAGCTGGGGAGGGATAACATGTTTTTTTAAATTGTCACATGTAAATAGGTACTTCAAGATAATATGATTGGAAATAAAATAGGGAACTTTAGTGTGAGGACAGTGTTATTTAGGTTGATTACAAAAATTTATAGGCTTTTCAAAAACAATATTCTGTGTACCTAATCATTCACAACATAAAAATATCAAAAATGATCAAAATGTCATAAAAATCAAATGATTAAATATTCCTGGCTGATTAAAGGGTTAGAATTCTAAATGTGAAAACACACGGAAAGAGCCAAAGTCTTACATAATTTTAAAGAAGTGACAATATTATGTCAGAATTTTCAGAGAATCTCTTGTAGTTATAAACATTTGAACAATTGGGGTACATCAAATTCCTATTCAAAATCTGAAATATGTGTAATGTAATCCACAAGTTAACATAGTATTCTGTCTTTGTGTAAAAAAGCATGTGAATATAGTAAGTTCAACAGTTTAAACATAAAACTTTAGTAAAATCCTTGTGCAATACATTTTTAAATGAGTAATTCTGTAGGGTTTTCTATTTTATGAGCTTTAGTGATAACATGTAATCTAGAGTATCTGCATTACTTTCTACAGTTATTATTTCGTTTATAATTAGTAACGCTACTTCTGAACAATTCTTAACATCCTGCTCTATAGAGGCCAATAAATATAGGCCTGACAGTTCTATCTAATTCGGAAGAATCCAGTTTAATTATTTATTTATAAATGTCAATGCTATTAAACAGCAGGAAGACGGGGAAGTAATATTATAGCCTTCCCAAATGCTAAAGAAATATTTAATACTAAATTATTAATGGGGTAACTCATCCATATCTGTAAGTTTGTTTTTGCTATTAGGCATTTAAATATATATTATCTCTTTCCTACTTTCAGTCAATCTAAATTATAGCAGAATATTTCTGAAGAATAAGAATATTTGACCTTCTTTCCTAAAAATTTTTAAATCACCACTTTAGAGTTAAGAGTACTGTACACAATTTGGTATGCTGGATCAGCCAGGACAGATCAGAGTTTGCTGCACTAACAAGCAAGCCCAAAATCTTAGTAGATTAAAATAACTGTTTACTTTTATTTCTTATGTTTCTAAAGTTGGTCATTAGAGGAACTCAGCTTATTGTGGCCTCTTAATGACACAAGATGACAGATGTTCTATCTTCATATGTCTCTCTGATCACAGTGGCAGGGAAAGAATAAAGTAGAAGGCAGTTCAATACTATAGTGTTGATATAATACGTTTCACTTCTACACATGAATCATTACTTAGAACTAACTGTAATTCTATTCACCTTCAAACATGGCTGAGAAAATTCTTCCATATATCAGGAAGGAGAGGAAAACAAGTTAGAAGTGTCTATTACATTTACAAGTGTCAACTTGAAGTCACTCTGTATATTTTTACACATACAAATGGGACTTTCCAATTTGCAAGCATGCTTTTCTTTCATTGGTTTGCTTTTCAGATTTGGCCCCAATGTAGATTTAAGGTTTTTGAGTCAAATACCTGTTCTTTTTTAAAAAAATGATTACTTAGTACTTTTTATACGCCAGACTCCATCTTACCATAAAATACATTTCCTGTTGTTCTGCAACATAAGTAAATGTGCAATACTCCCATGGCTTTTCTTTCTCAAATTTCTAACTTCATATTAGGTTTTGCACAAATAGATGCCAGTAATCCCTAACAGCTATATAAAATTGACTTCTATAGGAATCTTGAAATATCTATATTTACAATAATTAAAACATAGGATTGAAATATAAATATTCTTTTCTATTTGGATTGAAATGTGAAATAATAATCTGTGAAACAAAGTCCAAGAGAATTGACTCAACATGAATTTTCCCTTATTTAATACCATTCATATTTTAAGTCCTCATTGATGGTTATTTTCCAACAGTCAACTAGTATCCTAGAGAAGATTTGCAAATGGATTTTATAATTTAGGTCCAAGTTTCAGAAACTGACTATTTAATGGAGAATTGAAGTGTTTAAGATTACTACATAAATGATGTCCTCCAGATTGCTGAAAGCTAAAAGTTTTGGTTTAGAGGAAGACTGATATTCAGAAGAAGGCATTCTTTTTCTGTTTGAATACTACTTAAATTATATAGCTTTATTCAGATGAATCGATTAGCCAGAAAATTCTTATGGATTTTTTTATTCCTCCTCTTTCATAGTCTGCAGAAATTTCATTAATCCGTTGGTACTTTTTTCATTCTTTTATCTATTCTTCAACAAGCAAGTATCACCTGAGCTGAGTGTGTAATAAATGACAGATGATACATCAGGTATAAGTGATATGGAAAAAAAAATGCAGCTCTTGTCCTAAGGAGACTCACTCTTTGGGGAGTCTGAATATAAAATAGTAAATTTCAGTGTGGGTGAGAGCAGGGTTTCTGCAGTCATAGGGACATGCTTCAGTCAAACCCCTCTTTGATTAATCAATTACTACTTATGTGACTTTGGGGGAAAATTTTTCTTATTAATTACCTGTAGATTACTTTATAGCAAGTTGTTTAGATTAAATTAGGTAATGATATAGTTATCAGAATTATCCATACTTGATATATCGTAGTTATTATAGGTGTATTTTTTTTAAATAGTGAGAATTGTTACAAAAGGAGGGCTGACGAGAGGCAATTATTCATCCTGGGGAGAATGGGTTGGCTAGGCTCGTACATAATCCAACAGCTGGGTTAAAGTTTGAAACACGTGGAGAATTCAGTAAATATTTACTGCGAGTTGCTGTGTGACAGGCAGCATGCTGGAATCTTTGGTGATTAACACTAAAGTCTATTTCTGTCTTTAAAGGAGCTTAGAATCTTAGTAGGTGAAATAGATAATAAATTAATAAACATTTCATGCTATGGCTATTCTAATAGACGTTTATGAAGATAATTAGTAGCATATAAAATAATAACTAAAATCTACCAGGCCACCAGTTTCAAGAGGACCAGCAGAAAGGCTATTGCAATGATTCAGGTTAGATTATGAATGGCTTGAACCATAATAATGGGAGGGCCCATGGAGATAAGGAGCAGAAACAAGATATAGTCAAGGTTAGGACAGATGAGTCACTGCATGTAAGGGGAGCAGGGGGATTCCAAGGTTAGTCATAGGGCTCTAGTGGGGGCAACGATAAATCAACATTCAAAAACGAGAGCTAAATGGAAGAATCAAGTATTTTGAGTAGTTTATATGTTGAAATCACTTAGTGCCAAATCCACCACTGATCTCTCCTTTTTCATTATTCCAGCTTATTCTGGTTTGGTTTTGCTTTGGAATACCTGCATATATGAGTGGTTTTCACCTCATTGCCTACATTACCCTTGATCTAAGGTAAATATAGAAATATGTGTGGTCTGAGGATTATAGTCCCCACCAGGAATAATGATATGTTGGGTGATTTAAATATTTGGTACTGAACTTTTCTTTGGGATCTCTAAAATATTTCCTTATTATGGGTATCAACATCTGAAGTAAAACAATATCAGAATTGCATGTGAAATTATCATTACACACACATGAAAAACTATTGGAAAGAACTCAAAGTGCCTTGGGAGTTGAAGGATAGAGTAACAGAGACCTGAGATGCCTTTCTCTCCGCAATCTGGAAAGTGCCTTCGGGAGAATGGTCTCCTCCTGAGGTGTGGATGACTCTGTCTGCCCTAAGAGTTACCTTCCTTGGGGCTAAATGGTTCCTTTATATGGTGATTTCTTTTTTCACGTGGAAAGTTTATCTCACTCAAAGACGAATGGGCAATGACATCTCTTCCCAACTGGAAATGCATAAGCTCAGTGTGAACAGCTGTTGTAACAATTGTGGGTGAAAATTTTGTTCTATAGAAAACCACCTTGATGAACATACATGGTCACATTGCGTTCAGGGCTAATGCCCATCTGTTGGTCTGGCCGAGTGCCTGGTCACTTGTTGGTCAGACTTTAGGATGCACAATGTCTCAGTCAACAAGTTTCAGTGCCTTTCCCGTGACAGCACTGCCCTCTGGGTGTGGTATGCTCCTTTACCACAGATGAGCTGCAAATGGATACAGGAGATTTAAATCCCTCTTACAAGCTCATCCA
Source organism: Saguinus oedipus (assembly GCA_031835075.1). Classification (NCBI taxonomy): domain Eukaryota; kingdom Metazoa; phylum Chordata; class Mammalia; order Primates; family Cebidae; genus Saguinus; species Saguinus oedipus. Next base: position 12,719,583 of record CM063171.1, read on the forward strand.
ACAAAAAAAAGAAATCAACATTTTATAGACATTGTCTCTCTAAGGCCAGAGTATTTTAAGTCTGCTGTTGGTTTGCGTTTTTTTCTTTTATTCTACTTTCTTCATAGATGAGACCGGGTCAGCACAGCATGCTATGATCGCATATATTAATCACTGCATGTTGATGTTTTATTTGCTTTTCATAAAGAATAGTTTCATTTCAGTTTCCCCCTCTATGCAAAGAAAGCCAAGTAAGATAAAGTTTGAGAATATGACAAATTTTCCCGATTTTAATTTCTTTTCTATTTTTAATCTACTTCTTCCTCTATTTTTCTTTTATTTTTAGCCATTTCTTGACTCATGGATTTACTTTTTTGTAATATGATTCCAGTTTACTTTTTCTCATCCATGATACTGGATTTAGTCATTTTTGTAGGTCCCTGACTTTTTTTGGTTTGCCCTCAAGTCTGAAATTTCTCCAGTGTATTCCTCTAATTATTTCCTTCTTTCTTAATTCAGATTTCCAGTTTGCCCTGTCACTGATCCCTGTTCATCTTCCAGAAGTTTGAATTCTTCACATTCTTGGCCCTTTTGAGACTGGTCTCTTCACTTCCTACTAAGTATGAAAGGAAATATGGTTTATCATCCTCTAATTCTTTTCTTCTGGTCTTCTGATGAGCAGGTTTCATTTGACATTAGGACAGCAGAGAGACTAGGGCCAAAAGGGAATATAACTCTAAGCAGGGAAATTTCTTTGCAGGACATAAAAACACATAATGTCCTTTTTGTAAACCTGTGCAGTGGAGAGGCTGCTGTTTGTAGATCACTGTCATCTGAGGACTCTGAACAATCATGAGAACCTCAGACCAGAGAAGCTCAGGTTTAAGAGATTTGTCACATGCACGATGAGGTGTTTTGGTTTTTTGGTATTATTTCAATATTTCAATAGTTTTTGAGGAACAGGTGGTGTTTTATTATTCCCTCTCCTCTCCTCTCCTCCCCTCCTTACCCCTCCCCTCTTCTCCCCTGCCCTGCCCTCCCCTCCCCTCCCCTCCCCTCCCCTCCTCTCCCCTCCTCTCCTTTCCTTTATTTCCTTCCCCATCTCCCTTTGTCACCCAGGCTGGAGTACAGTGGCACAATCTCAGCTCACTGCACTCTCCACCTCCCTGGTTCAAACAATTCTCCTGTCTCAGCCTCCCAAGTAGCTGGGACTAGAGGCACATGCCACCCCACCTGGTTAATTTTTTATATTTTTAGTAGAGACAGGTTTTACCATGTTATCCAGGATGGTCTCCATCTCCTGACCTCGTGATCTGCCTGCCTCAGCCTCCCAAAGTGCTGGGATTACAAATGAGAGCTGCCTCTCCTGGCCAAGATAAATTATTTAGTGGTGGTTTCTGAGATTTTGGTGTACCCATCACCTGAGCAGTGTACACTGGACCCAGTATATAGTTCTTTATCTCTCACCCTCCTCAAACCCCTCTCCCCTGAGCCCCCAAAGTCCCTTGTGTCATTCTTATGCCTTTGCATCTGATACAGTTTGGTTGTGTCTCCACCCAAATTTCATCTTGAATTGTAGTTCCCATATTCCCATGTTTCATGGGAAAGACATGGTGGGAAGTAGTTGATTCATGGAGGTGGTTACTCCCATGCTGTTCTCATGATAGTGAGTGAGTCTCATGAGATCTAATGGTTTTATAAGGGGCTTTCCCTGCTTTGCTCAGCAATTCTCTCTCCTGCTACGTTGTGAAGAAGGATGCGTTTGGTTCCTCTTCCACCATGATTGTAAGTCTCCTGGGGCCTCCCTAGCCATGCGAATCTGTGAGTCAATTAAACCTCTTTTCTTTATAAATTACCCAGTCTCAGGTATTTCTTCTTAGAAGCATGAGAATGGACTACTACAGCATCCTCATAGATTAGATCCCACTTATAAGTGAGAACATAGGATATTTGGTTTTCCATTACTGAGTTACTTCACTTAGAGTGATGGTCTCCAGTTCTCTCCAGGTTGCTGTGAATGTGAATGCCACTATGTCATTCCTTTTGATGGCTGATATGCTATATATCATAGAATATACATATCACATTTTCTTTACCCACTCATTTGTTGATGTGCATTTAGGCTCATTCCATATTTTTTTACAGGTGTGAATTATGTCTTTTTTAAAAGCAACTTCTTTTCCTCTGGGTAGATAGCCAGTATTGGGATTGTGGGATCTACTTTTTTTTTTTTTTTTAGGCAGTCTCCCTCTGTTGTCCAGGATGGAGTGCAGTGGTTCAATCTTGGCTCACTGCAACCTCTGCCTCATGGGTTCAAGTGATTCTCCTGCCTCAGCTTCCTGATAGCTGGGACTACAGGTGTGCACCACTTCGCCTGGCTAGTTTTTTTGTATTTTTAGTAGAGATGGGGTTTTACCATATTGGCCAGGCTGGTCTGGAACTCCTAACCTCATGATCCACCTGCCTTGGCCTCCCAAAGTGCTGGGATTATAGGCATGAGCCACCACCCCCAGCCAGTAGTTCTGCTTTTAGTTCTTTAAGGAATCTCCATACTGTTTTTCATACTGGTTGTACTAGTTTATGTTCCCACTCATGGTGTAAAAGTATTACATTTGCACCACATCCATGCCAACATCTATTATTTTTTTGATTTTTAAATTATGGCCATTCTTGCAGGAGTAAAGTGGGTATCTCATTGCGGTTTTAATTTTCATTTCCTTGATAATTAGTGATGTTATTTTTCATATGTTTGTTGGCCATTTGTATATCTTTTGAGAATTGTTTATTCATGTCCTTTGCCCACTTTCTGATGAAATTATTTGTATTTTTTTCTTGCTGATTTGTTTGAGTTCATTGTAGATTTTGGATATTAGTCCTTTGTCACATGCATAGTTTGTGAATATTTTCTACCATTCTGTGGGTATGATTATAGGGTGACCTTTCTTACTGTCTTTCTTCCCTTCTTTCTGGAGGTGAGTCTTCTTTTTCTTCTAGACCACAACCAGGGTGATAAGACCAAGATAGAATGAAAGTTCTGCGGACAGTGAATGAAAATGTGGAACAAAGTATATAACCTCCCTCCCTAGCATTGGCTCCAAGGCAGTTTATGTAGGATATGTGAGTGTTTCTTTGCTTGTGCGTTGTTTTCTAGTCAAGAATAAGTAGAAAATACCGAATATATTGTACTTATTGTTTTAATAAATATTGATTAAGTGGTTGTACTTGGGACAGGTAGTGTTCTAGCCACTGAGAAAGGGGGAACAAAATGTTAGAGTGTATGTGCTAGAAGATATGATTATAGTTATAACCTGTTTAACCACTATATTAGGTTTAATAAGTTCATTAATTCCCCGAGTATTGTAAATGTTGTTATATTCTGAAATAATTAAGCCCTACTAAAAATAAAATTACTTAATACATTTGAAGACTACCTATTGGCTAGGCTCTGTGTTAAATGTTTTACAAAATGATATTGGTTAATACTCAAAATGACACGATGAGATAGGTTACTCTTTAAAATGCCATTTGAAAAAAACTGGGGCTTAGAAAAGTGAAATGGTTTACCCACAGCTAGGAAGTGACGGTATTGGGTTTGAGTAATCAGTCTTGACATTGCAGCCACATAGACTCTGTACTTTTGCTTTGATAATATAAGAGGATTTTTAACCTAGTTTTGGTCACTCTGAGTACAGAAATATCTTAGTTTGTGCAAATGTGAATATTAAGTTTCAATGTAAATCGTTGTCATTTTAGTGTAAAATGATTCCTTGATTATACTTTGCAAAATGTTGACTGCTTTAGTCCTTAACTAGGGAATCACTGTAGAGACCTTTCTCCTTTTTTAAGTGCTCTGTCTGAAAAACAGGATGGTGCGTTATCTCTCCCATCAGCATTCTGTGTGTTGTGGCAAAGTCAGAAGCATGCTAAATATATTTTAGTAAGAATATTTTCTTCAGGAAGACCTGAACTGAGAGCTCAGTTTCTACCTGACAGAAAACTGAACCCTGGGATAATCCTTGTAAAACTGCATTAAGTGCTATAGTCTTAGATATTCTTTTTTCCAGAATATGCTTCTTGTCTCAGCATCTTCTTCTCAGTTCCCATTGACATTGCTTTATGTCTAGCCTAATGAACTATGGATTTATCTTGCTTCAAAGCAATCAGTAGCTGTATGTTACCAATACAAAAGCCTGTTTAAAATCCCCAAGATTTCTGCATTATAGTGGAATTTAAGACATGTGAAACATGCAAATTTGAAGTATTAACGTTTTGCCATTTGTATTGTTTTAGTTTGTTTTATTGACAATGAACATACCAAATAGATCAAAGCATAAAGAATTCAGATAGCATCATTATTTTGGTCCACCCAATATGAAACATTTTTCCCTTTGTGGAAACACTTAAAGGAGTGAATTTGCAAGAGTCATTCTGTTTTCAAACATCATTAGCCCATCTTGAAATCAATTTTCATTTAGTGCAGAGGTTTTTATATATTTTCAGCAAATCATGATTTCTTGAATGCTCGGAGATATATTCTACTTATTTTGTTATCATCGTATATACTCAGATGGAAATAAATACCATGAAGAAAGAATTATAGTGAGGAGAGTTGGTTATGTTTGGAATCACTGAATATGATGAGAGGACTATTGTGCAGGGTATAAGTTTGGGCACTTTGATCTACAAGGCCCAATCTGCATATAACATTTAATTGATTCTTTGTTCATAAATAGGTTATATTATTTATATAACAACTATTTTGAGTATATTTTGGCAAAATATTTATAGTTATTCAGTTATGTAAATTTACATAAAAACCCACACTTTCATATGTTTTGAAGTTGGTGTCAAACAAAGAACCTGGGTCTAAATAATTTTACAGATTGAGAATGGTAACATCTTACCTAAAAGAAACAATGCCTTGCAACTCTCTTTGTATAAATTGCACTGAAATTTAATACAAAACAACATCCTTCTCTCTCCATGAAAATCTCAGAATTATTGCATATGATAATTACATTTTTGGTAAGGGAAGGAAACATAAAAATTTTCTTAAATATAAGTATATAAATCTCTTTTAATATATGAAAATATTTATTATAAGCAATATATATGCAATTTATAATTTATTTGCATATATAATGTATGTGCAATAAATCTGAAATTATGTTTTTTATAATAGATGTCTTCATGTTGATGTGAATTCATTGGTTCTTGGTAGATTCTAAAAATTACAGTTTTAAAAGTTATTTTCATAATACTTGTATGTGTAATATAAAATTTAATATGTGATCATTGATTATCTTCACAGAGACATATTTTAAATTGTACCACTTGCACATTCAAATAAAGTAAACCTTCAAAACAATATATTTTCACTTTATGATCCCCACCTTTTTAAACCTAAAATGTTATATAGTGTTTTCTGTACCTTTGATGAATCAGAGGAAGTAGTTGCTGTGCTTTAACGTGCACCAAACATATAGCTGTCTCCACATTTTCAAGCAAGAAGAATGTTGAATAGTAGTTTGTAAAAAAACAAACCACAAAACAAAATTAGTTTGAGAGAAGGGGTCACTTTGAGAATGTGATGTCATTAAAACATCCATATGAAAAGGGTGAATGATGGATTGTATCATTGTGACATAGGTGACAAGGGATGAAGGTTGACAATGTGAAGATGAGAAGTAAGATCAAGGCAAGAGTAATGTTTATTTGAAATCTAAAATTAGAAGCTCTCCAAACTGATAGGTATATCAACATGAAAACCTTCTTCTTGTGAATATAAAAGTTGGATCTAGAAACTTCTGTGAGAGGAAATGCGATGGCTCTTCCACATAGTAAACTTTCTGCTAAATCTCACCTCATTTAGTTTAGCTTAATTACAAAATTTAGGGATAAAAGGTATGCTCCCATTCTGAATTTCTTCTGAAAAGACAAATTTATGAAAACTTTTAAAACAATGTTCAACTTACTCTAAACCAGCTCACTGCCTTATGAGACAGTAAACAAAATATTTTTTCATCTTTCTTAGATTATTTTTACATAACCAAGGCTTGGTTTCTGAGAATATCTGTCTCCCTCTCCCTCTCCCTCTCCCTCTCCCTCTCCCTCTCCCTCTCCCTCTCCCTCTCCCTCTCCCTCTCCCTCTCCCTCTCCCTCTCCCTCTCCCTCTCCCTCTCCCTCTCCCTCTCCCTCTCCCTCTCCCTCTCCCTCTCCCTCTCCCTCTCCCTCTCCCTCTCCCTCTCCCTCTCCCTCTCCCTCTCCCTCTCCCTCTCCCTCTCCCTCTCCCTCTCCCTCTCCCTCTCCCTCTCCCTCTCCCTCTCCCTCTCCCTCTCCCTCTCCCTCTCCCTCTCCCTCTCCCTCTCCCTCTCCCTCTCCCTCTCCCTCTCCCTCTCCCTCTCCCTCTCCCTCTCCCTCTCCCTCTCCCTCTCCCTCTCCCTCTCCCTCTCCCTCTCCCTCTCCCTCTCCCTCTCCCTCTCCCTCTCCCTCTCCCTCTCCCTCTCCCTCTCCCTCTCCCTCTCCCTCTCCCTCTCCCTCTCCCTCTCCCTCTCCCTCTCCCTCTCCCTCTCCCTCTCCCTCTCCCTCTCCCTCTCCCTCTCCCTCTCCCTCCTTGTATATCATCTCTTGTATCTGATGTTTCTAAACAAAGTAAATTTTTAAAGAAATAATAAAATAATTTTCTTTTTTAAACAAAGAAAGATATGATTTTTAAAAATTATACCATCACATTTAATGCCTAAAATCTAACCTTTATATTTCTGGTGTGTAGCGGCTGCTGACAGTACTAGCTTCATTTTCGTTTTATCTTTTTAAAGTTTTGATCAACTTTATTCTAGAGTCAGAGGGTACATAAGCAGGTATGTTACGTGGGTAAATTCCATGTCACTGAGGTTTGGTGTATGAATGATTCCCTCTCCCAAGTACTGAGCATGGTACACAATAGGTGATTTTTCAACCCTAGCACCTTTCCACCCTCTCTTCTCTAGTAGTCTCCAGTGTCAGTTGTTCCCATCTTTATGTCTATGTGTACTCAATGTTTAGCTCGCACTTATAACTGAGAATGCATAGTATTTGATTTTCTGTTCCTGTGTGTCGCTTAGGATAATGGCCTCCAGTTGTATGCATGTTGCTGGAAAGGGCATGCATTTATTTGTTTTTATGGCTGTGTAGTAGTTCATGATGTATATGTACCACATTTTCTTTATCCAGTCTACCACTGATGGGCATCTAAGTTAATTCCAGGCTATGCTATTGTGAATAGTGCTGTGATGAACATATGCATGTATATGTCTTTTAAGTAGAATGATTTCCTTTGGGAAATACTGAAATAGTAATGATATTTCAGGGTGGAATGATAGTTCTCTGTTCTTTGAGAAGGCTCCACACTCATTTCCACAGTAGCTGAACTAATTTACATTCCCACCAACAGTGTATAAACATTCTCTTTTTTGCACCATCTCACCAATATCTGTTTTTTTTTTTTTTTTGTCTTATTAAGATTAGAGTATCCATTCTGACTGGTGTGAGATGGTATCTTATTTTGGTTTTGATTTGCATTTCTCTAATGATTTGTGATGCTGCTGCTGCTGCTGCTGCTGCTGTGTGTGTGTGTGTGTGTGTGTGTGTGTGTGTGTGTGTGTATTGGCTGTATATATGTCTTCTTTAGAGAAGTGTCTATTCATGTCCTTTTCCCATTTCTTTAATGGATTTTTTTCCTTGTTTATTTGTTTAAGATTCTTATAGATTCTGGTAATTAGACCTTTATTAGATGCATAGTTTGTGAATATTTTTTCCTGATGTATATGTTGTATGTTTACTCTGTTGACGATTTCTTTTGCTGTAGAGAAACTCTTTAGTTTAATTAGGTCACACTTGTCAATTTTTATTTTTGTTGCAATTGGCTTTTGGGAACTTAGTTGTAAATTTTTTGCCCAGACCAATGTCCAGAATGTTTCCTAGGTTTTCTTCTAGGATTCTTATAGTTTGAGGTATTGCATTTAAATCTTCAATACATCTTGAATTAATTTTTGTATATGGTGAGATTAGCCCAGTTTCATTCTTCTGCATATGACTAGCCAGTTGTCCTTGCACCATTTATTGAATAGGGAGTCTTTGTCCCATTGTTTGTTATTATCAGTGTTGTCAAATACCAGATATGTGTAGGTGTAGGTTTTTATTTCTAGGTTCTCTATACCATTTCTTTGATGTATGTATCTGTTTTTATACCAGTATCATGCTGCTTTGGTTATTGTAGGCTTGTAGTATAGTTTGAAGTTAGGTAGTGTGATGCCTCTCTGGCTTTGTTCCTTTTGCTTAAGATTGTTTTAGCTATTTGGGCTCTGTTTTAGTTTCATATGTATTTTATTAGAATATTTGGTTTCATATGTATTATTAGAATAGTTTTTTCTAATTCTGTGAAAAAAAAAAAAAAACATTGGTAGTTTGTTGGAAAATCATGGAGTCTGTAAACTGCTTTGTTAAGTGTGGCCATTTTAACAATATTAATTCTTCCAATCCATAAGCATCGAATGTTCTTCTATTTGTTTGTATCATCTGTGTTCCTTTCAGCTATAAGAAACCAGTATTATACTGAATGGGCAAGAGCTGACACATTCCTCTTAAGAACTGGAACAAGACAAGAATGCTGACTCTCAGTGCTCCTATTCAACTTGGTACTGGAAGTCCTAGCCAAAGCAATCAGGAAAGAGAAAGAAATAAAAGACATCCAAACATGAAAAAAGAAGTCAAAGTATTTCTCTTAAAACTGGTGATGTGATTCTATACCTAGAAAACCTCATAGACTCCACCAAAGGGCTTCTAGAGCTGATGAATGATTTCAGTAAAGTTTCAGGATTCAAAATCAATAGCATTTTATATATCAATAATGTTCAAGCTGAGAGCCAAATTAAGAATGCAATCTTTTATAATAGCCATACCCACCCCCCTCAAAAAGACCTTGAAATAAATGTAACCAGAAATGTGAAAGATCTCTACAAGGAAAACTAAAAAACGCTGCTAAAATAATTTTCCATTAAAAATAGGTAGATTGTTAAGATATTGGATATTTAACACTTTATTTCTAGGAAACTCAAAGCAAAAAAAAAAATCATTCAGAAAGTTATCTTTTAATAGCCCCCTGAGGAAATAAGGTATTTAACCTATGCATAAGCTCAATAAGTTAAAGGTTAGTTTAAAAATGTATCAAAATCTGTATTAATACTGTAGAGATTGCTTCACTTAGCTACTAACTCATTTGTTCATTTGTTTTTAACTCTGCATTAGGAGAGTTTTGGAATGTCTCTGGAAGTTTGATTGCATTTTTCTATGGCAAAAAGTTAATGTGCAGGGCGTTAATGAATAGCTCATGCATGAATCTTAATTGTCATAATAAAAACATCTTTCTTCCATTTAGGTTTTATCCAGGGTCTTATTTATCTGTTTTATGCTTATAAGCAAAAACAGATTGGCAGAGGTCAGCTTCCCTGCCAACCTTAAAGATAGGTGCAAATTGCTTGAGGAGCATTATTTTAAGCCAAGCTTGGCTTGTTTAATCAAGTTCATAGTAAAGAGATGGTAACTAGATGGAAAACAGCCTACATATAAGTCAGATTAAATTATTCATGTTTTCCCTTCCACACTGCTTTTATAATTAGAGTAGCAGTGTGACACTGACGGAAATGCATGAGCTTTGAATTTAGAAATGTCAGAGGCTGAAAATAGGCCAATAAGCCTTTATGAGCCTCAATGTTTTCAACTGTAAAATGGGGATATGTGTACCTTCTTTGTGGCTTGTTTTAAATGGATGAAATGAGATGATGTATGTATAGTGGTTGGCATTGAATATGCTTGAAAATTAGTAGTGAACATGATTACTTTTTAATCTAGACCATTCAAGATAAAGAAAAGCTTGATTTTTGATTGTGTATCTCTGCCAGTCTTTGTAATCCCGGTAGTTAAGCATCTTCATAAAATACTAACTGTCTCTTAAATGTAAGCCATAAAATTTGGATTTATTTTATGTAGGATTCTTTAATGTAGTCAAGCATGAAAGTGAAAAGTTCTTTGATGGCCTTTTCCCATTTAATTCCTCAGATGTAGAAAACCGGAAAGATTCACAACTATATTATGTTAATGATCATAGTTCCAAAATGCCCTAGAACCACAATAAATAACCTATGATGTCCGTAATTATCTTGTGACTCATTGTTCATAACCAAAGGACTTCCCTGACATTTATATACTCTGTTAAACCACCCATATCTGTGCAAAAAAAAAAAAAAGGCACTCACAGGCATGTCTTAAACTAATCAGAGCAAGGCCATTCAAGCTTATTGCCCAAAGTCTGTCAGAAGACTCAACCCTTAGCACAGGCTGTTATTCAATTATGGAAAAACCAGCCTATTACTGCACATTAATTAAGTGTAAAATTATGAACTGTGTCTCTCTCTATATCTTGACACTGCAAAGTGACATTAGTGGAATAATTATTTTTATATTCTTTAATAACTTAATATATATATTTAAGGGTGGCATAAATGTCTCTTGACTATCTTTTATTCTGATAGACATCAGCATGTAATTATGTTTAGCAGCTGATGAACTACAGTCACCTGACTCTTGAACCTGCTGGAGCTTGCATTGTAAGCATGCACAAATGGAAATGTACCTTACACTTCCAGAAAGGCTGGGGAGGCCATAACCTGCTTCAAGGTCTTCTTTTAAGGAGAGAGGAGAGGAGGTCATGCATCAGAGGCATTGGAAGGAAGTGGAATCACATTCCTGTGGGTTATTTTCAGAATGTTAGCCTTGTAGTTCTTAAAGTCATGTAATACTTTGCATTATTAAAATACAAGTAACACTGAGAAGACTAACACCTTAATCCATTATCAGACCACAAATGGAGAGAGCATTTAAGCAGCAGACTGAGTAGAAATGTGCGTTGGCAGAAAAGTAAGAGTAGGGCAGAAGCATTCCTACTTAACTTCTCAAGTTTGTCTCAGCTGAATTCTGTCCCAACTCTATCCCTTTAAAACAGTAAAAAAGGAAAGATTCTGGTTGACAAATGATAACTGTTTGGCCTCCCTCCCCCACCCCTACCCCAGGACACTTAAGATGATTGAAAATAATGCTAACATTATGCTATTATCAGAACAATGATGAAAATTTAAATATATCTTGCATCACTGGAAAACATTACAGTCACTAACACATTAGTATCTTATCCAAGAAAAACTTCATCAGAATTCTATCCTGCTAAAGTACTTGGGGTAAATCCTCACCATTTGATGATCACAACCTATCTCTGACGGTGTCTCTAGAAAATTGAGAAACATTTTAAACTAAAAATAATGGAGTTCGCCTCCTTCAGATAAGGGCAAGTTAAAATTAAAAGTTAACATCAGAGTATAAATATGTGACTATTAATATTGTTGAAGCATAAAACAAATGTCAGTTTAAGGGACAGAACAAAGTGATGACGGAGGGCTGTTCCTCTCAGCCGAAGGAAGTCATGCCTGCAGAACTTGTCTGAAATTATGGAGGGAGAATGAAGAGGTTTTCTTAGGCGACCCGTTTCCCTGCATTAAGGAGAGAATTATGATGACTATAAGCCAGTTTAGCCACATTTTATAAAACAGAATCTGGGTCTTCAGTTAGCATCATGGTCATAAAAACTTCTAAATTATTAACTAAGTTTACAGGCATGTTGCAGTGTTTATACAGATAAGCGAAACCTTGAAAATTTTCCTTAATGATGTCTCTGAGATATGCAGGGAAAGGAGGCCGCTGAGTTAGGGTAAGGCTCTCTGGACAAACCCACCACCCAATTAGGAACTACTAAACTTTAGTATCTACTAAATAAATAAATAAAGCACTGGCTTCCAAATAGTAAGGCAAGCCCAGCTTCCTGCTAAGAATCATCTAAAAAGCTTGTTAATAAAAAACTCTTATTTATCCGGTTAAATGAGAAACCCAATAATTTATTTCTTTGAAAAGTTTTCAGGAGATTTAATACACTCAGAAATTGGAACTACGAAACTGGTCTTTTTGGAAATGACAGGACAGCTCTCAGCTTTAGTGCCAGTTGACCTTTATAGTGCTCTGGTTGGTTTGGCGGACTTATTATTTATTGGTGGCTCTTGTTATCCTTTAAAATTGTGTATTAGAATGCAGAAGTGACTCCAGACACATCAGTTCCAAAACCCAAATCTGGCCCTGTGGCTCATCCTATAGAAACAGCAGAGAACATCTTCCTGATACAGTGTCTTCTATTTCCTGGTACCTGAAGAAGTAGGAAAATCAATTCCAGGATTGCTTGCTTTTTGTAGTTTGTTCTGTTTGAAGGCTCTCTGCTCATTTTTATAGTTGCATAATATGAATTGTCTATAAAAAGAAAGAAAAAAGGGAGAGGAAGAGATTTACTTCCAAAGATGCTTCAGGGTTGAGTTGGAGTAGAATGATAATTACAAATAAAAGAAGAGCTTAGAACTTTCTGTTCTTGGCTGGGCACGGTGGCTCATGCATGTAATCCTAGCACTTTGAGGGGTCCAGGGCCGAGGTGGGAAAATCATGAGGTCAGGAGATGGAGACCAGCCTGGCCAACATGGAAAAACCCTGTCTCTACTAAAAATACAAAAATCAGCTGGGCATGGTGGCGCATGCCTGTAGTCCCAGCTACTCAGGAGGCTGAGGCAGGAGAATTGCCTGAACCCAGGAGATGGAGGCTGCAGTGAGCCGACACTGCACTCCAGCGTGAGCGACAGATCGAGACTCCATCTCAGAAAAAAAAAAAATAGCTCTCTGTTCTTCGTCATACAATGTGATAGGTTCATAATGGCCTTTTGTGATATGTTCCTAATGCCCTTTCTTTTCCATGCATTTTAAGTGTGACTGAAGAAACTTAAATGTAAGACATCCACCCTGTGAGTTTTCCTGAGGTTGATGACTCTTAAATAGCCAACCTGATTTTAAAAGCATGCGTGCACCATTAAACTATGTGTATTCTTCCTCAGAATTGTTCCAACTAGATTTTATTCATACCTTCTCTCAAAAGTTTGAGTTTTATTACTTTAGTGAAAAATGACTTATTTAGAAACATTCTACATGACTAACATCAATGTGTCCCGGGTAAAATGGTTGAGGAGAAGTCATAGATTAAGAGTAATAAATAACAAAATAATTATAGGAACACATGATATTTGAGATAAGAAAAGATCGTATCTTGCAGCGTCTTCAGGGGAGGGAAAAAGAAAGGTGAGATGTTAAAAAGAGTGAGAACTGTGGGTTGAATGGAAAGAACAGATTCTCTTAAGTCTGATAATGATTGAATTTGAGAAACTAAGTCAAAGAATGGACTAGGTTATGTGATGATAATGAGTAACTTTAAGTCATAGTGGTTTAAAGCAGCAATGATTTATTTCTCTCTCATACCCTGTGTCCAATCTGCCTGAGGCTCCCCTCAGCACTGTCCTCATTCAGGCCAAGAGAACTTTTTTTCTTTAGTTTTTTTTTTTTTTTTTCTGAGACAGAGTCTTGCTCTGTCACCAGGCTGGAACGCAATGGCACGATCTTGGCTCTCTGCAAACTCTGCCTCCCGGGTTCAAGTGATTCTCCTGCCTCAGCCTCCCAAATAGCTGGGACTACAGGCACCCGCCACTACACCCAGCTGATTTTTGTATTTTTAGTAGAGACAGGGTTTCACCATGTTGGCCAGGCTGGTCTCCATCTCCTGACCTCAGTGATCCACCTGCCTCAGCCTCCCAAAGTGCTGGGATTACAGGCGTGAGCCACCATGCCCAGCCAATAGAACTTTTATTCTATGGAGTATTGCTTGTTAATCATGGCAAAAAAAAAAAAAGACAGGGTATGGCAAATTGTATAAAGATTTCAATCCAGAAAGGATAGAATTCAGCTTATATTTCATTGGTCAAAGCAAATTCAAATTGGCCAGGAAGTATAATCTGACCCAAATGGAGGAAAAGGGAATATTCGATTGACAGTACTAATGCCTCTACTAGTCTGCACGTTTAATCACTTCCTCTCCCTCCAACAAGAGCAAAACATATACTGGCTTTGTTGCCCATGAGATCCAAATGATGCCAAGTGTCTATGCATCCAGACACACTCCCTCCTCGTCTGCAGATCTATGTACAGACACGTTATCGTCCACCTTCAACCCCAAGATGCGATGGCAGAACAGGGACAGACAACTATCACTCTCAGAACAATGGGAAACACTGAGAAGTCGCTGGTCTGTAGATACTCTAAAACCATGCTAGACAAATGTCATGAGAGGCCCTTATTCTGGGGAAGTGGAGAATGTTGATTGTTTAGACAATGGTTCCCCTCCTAACTTTTTCCCATGGCCCTTGGCTACTCTTTCCATTTGTTTATTCCTCCCTCGTTTTTATTTTTCTCCTTGGCTATATATGAATTGGAAATGAGACTGTGATGCTGTGTTCTCACTGGATGTCAGTAACTTTCTCAGCCTGCTCCCGCTGTGCCAGAAACTTAGGGACTAAGGGTTATTTTGGTTCTTAAATATGAGGTTTTTTTTTTTTTTTCTGGCTCATCTCATGACTCTTTCAATAGTAATCTCTCTTAAAACCTTAGCACTTTTAAAAATGTTTGACTTAGTCAGTTACACGTTCTGATAACCACATCCAGAATTCTTTGTAGACATATTTCTCAGATTTACAGTGTGTGTTTTCGTCTGCCCCTTGCTTGCTCTCCCTCAAGTTAATTACAGGCCTTAGGCCAATCAGGCTGAGGTGGGAGATCTACACCTTTAATCTCTTTTCCCTGAGTGATTTTATCCAAGTCAAAGGATTTATTGTGAGCTACTTTAATCCATTCAAAGGGTTTTAATAATGGGAATAAACAGCTTTAGCCTTGATTTGATCCTTGCCTCAAGGCTAAGCTTTAATCAGCCTTTGTTGCTTGAGGTAGTTTTTCTTCCAACCCCACTAGTCTCTCTCTCAGAAGACTGTTTTGTTTTGTCACAGCTTTTCATTGACTTTTTAAATGATCATGGGAACATTAAGAGGTTTACTGAAAAATACCCTGGATTCCAGATATAGAACTCTCTGCCCACATTGTATAGCAGCAACCAACCTCCTGTTGTTAATAGGAATCGATCTCTGCCTGTTTGTGCTGCAGCAACAGGCGTTGAAGATGACCAGGAAAAAGTCTCAGCTTCTACATGAACGGGACTAAGGCTTCATTCCCTTGTTGGAAGTGTTCTCTCATAGGACTAGCACCCCTAAGTCTTTCAAGTACAAGATTGTGGGGATGGGAAGTAAATATTTTGTAAATTTCTGAATCAGAATAATCTTATGAGGAATAGTAAATGGAGAATAAGGCATTCTCTTAAAAGGATCACGATGCTAGCAGAAACTATGCAAACAAGGAAAGCAAATCTGTTTCAGTGCCATGTTTCTATTCCCAGGAGGGCAACTTATTGGTCCTCCCTAATCTAAGGAAGCCAAAGTCATCAACTTCCAGCAGATGGCTGGATAGTAACCAATTTCTCTTGACCACCCAAAGGGATGGTGCCACGCTGGAGGCTCTGAAACACTATCTGCTGTTGGCAAGAAGAGCACTCAGCACTGGCAGTGGCTGTGTCCATGTGAGTCCCGAAGAAGGGAATGATGTGCTATTGAGCTATTTATGCTCACTCAGCATCACTGGTATGGCCAGAGAGAGAGGGGTTGCCTGACAACTAGATGATTTTCTCTTGTTCACCTGCTTACTGAGAGCACGTCCAGCAGCGGATGCCCCCTACTGGGCATTTGTTGAACACACACATATCTATACATTATGTGCTCATCCTAAGAGACACAGCCCAATACCCCTTCCAAAGACCATTTTATTCTTCTCAACTTCACCAATCTTATTCTTTGTCAAACTATTACCCTGTGTTCATTTTGCAGTAAAAATATATACCTCAAATTCTGTTTTTCTACAAAACAATGTGGAAAACCAGCTCTGTGCTCACAATTGTTGCTATCAGGAACATTTTACTTTATCAAGGTCACTTTGAAATGAAGCTATACTATATTCTTTCCAAATTTAACCATAAAAGTCTTAAAAATAACCCACTATACCTGCATTTTTGTCCTCTTCAGATATCTGATCATACTGGTTGTAAAGAAGTTCCTACTAAGCCACAGATTTCAGTTGAAGAAAGACTGCAAAACAGCAAGGATGGGTCTAGAACATTTGCTCATGAGGTTTACATGCATATTCTGAACTTGCATGAGACCTGTATCAGACACATCATTCCCACTTATTAATAGAATATTACACTTGTGTTCAGCCTTATCATTTGGTGAATCTGATAATACTCAGTTGACAGCCCAGAAGATATAGCTTAATCTAAAGAGTTGAGGGGAAATCCGGTGTGGTGGACAGAAATCTACCAAGATCACAGTAGTGGTAATACACAGCTTTTCACCCAGTTCCTAGAATGCAGCCTGTTCAGGGATCCGGAATTCACTGATTGGGGAAGAGACACTTCCTTTGAGGCAGGATCTCATAACACACCTCGATTATATGCTGTATTTTTTTTCTGTGTCTTCACTAGAGGTACAATAGATATTTACCAGGATAACTTTGAATTAGGGAATGGAAAATACCCAGATCCTACCAAAGTTTCTCAATGCTGGCTTTGAGTTTACATTAATCCCTTGTAGCTCAACATATCACCAGGGTCCATTGGTGGTGATGGGATAAAGGGACAGGTGACAGTGCAGTTGGCACCCAAAACCATCGCACTGAGGTGCTGTGAGCCCATGGAAACATCATGTGGGTATTTTCCCAAATTGCTTGCTTCCTTATCTTGTAGAGAAAGGTCCATCTTAGAATCAAGAAACAGTGGAAGCCTCTATGACTCCAAGGCTAAAGGGATAAATGGAGGAATTAATTTTCTTAGGGCCTAATGAAAACTGGAACCAAGTGGTGGGGCCAGAGAGAGGGAGAGAATAGAACAAAGAAGGACGGGAGCAGGAAAAAATGCTGACATTCCTCTGTTCCACCTCTAGAGTCCTGTATGATGCCTCCAATTGGGTGTATCAGCTGGAGGCAGCAGGAACGAGGCCTGAGTTCATGCAGTTTCCATTGTCACATGGTCTGCAGGGTGCCCTGTGTCACCCTGGGCACAGAAGACATTAAAGAAGGATGGAAAATGGGTGAGTTTTGGCAAAATAAAATAATAATGAGATATTGGATCCCTGCTGTTGAAGGAAAAGGCTAAGAAGGGATTTGTTTTGGAAGACTTTTTTTTCTAAATGAGTACAGAACACCCTTTAAATATGTGTAATGTTGACAAAAGAATCTCCTAAGAGAGAAAAAACTTAAACAATAATGAAGTAGAAATCAACCAAGTTTTGTATTATGTTAGAGATTCTGTCACTTGAGATTAGATTATATAAAGGTGCTCCTGGATCAGTTATTATAAAAATACGGATTATGGTTTAGCACAGTGTTTCTTTTTTCATTAGAAATTTATTGAGTAACATGAGTATGGTGCAACTTATGTCAGATATGTGTGCAGCTTATCTTTAAATAGGTTTATCCATTTATTGGTCCTGTAGATTATATGGATATGTGTGTGTGGTGTGTGTGTGTTTATATGAGTGTTTAAGAACTTCCTAAGTGAGGCAACTGTTTTATTCTGAATTTTACATTATAATTTGAGGATTCGTTTTTAAAAAATGCCTTCTATCTCTTACTTGACTTGTTGCTGTGTCTTGTTACATTCTTAGAGCATTTTGAATTGTTTTGGACAGTTTTTGGAATAGAAACTTGCCTACAATTCCATTTTGGCCAAAAGTTTGATTTAAGAAATGTAATTATCTAATATAAGTTTACGCTTGAATGTAGTTTCTTGCTCTCGTTGTTGAGACTGAGCTAGTAACTTTTAGATTAAACTTTTATTTGTTCTACTCTCTTATTGATGAGAAAACATAACAACCAAAGTAATACCCTGGGAAAGATTCTTGCTTTTTGTCAAACAGGCAAAATACTACTAGTGTATCTAATTTCTCTGTCTTTTAAATCATAGCTAAATATCCCTTCCTTTAAAGCCATCCTTTATTTTCCATTTCAGTTGTGCAAGAATGAGCTTGAGATCAGAAAATTCTTAAAATACAGCTACAGTTCTCTTACATTAATATCCCATAATACACTTTCTTCCTGAAGTTTTCAGAGATGTGGAAGCTGAAAGGGCTAGGAAGTTCACTTTCTCAACAGGAAAAGGATAGAACAGAATTGTTAGCAAATACTTCTTTATCTATAAAAATACTTTAAAACTTAATTTATTGTAGCATTAAATCATATTGGGATAATCTTTACATTTTTGTGATTTATGGGGCAGGAAAAAGACCATGGAAATGTTTTGGTCAAATGCAATCTCTGGGATTCTATATCAAACTAAAAATAAATACGTTTCTAGCCAGGAAAACTCTTAAATTTATTCTGCCATGAGAAAATCCCCACTCGAGTTATGTATTGGGCAGAGATTGATTGGAATTAGAGCAACAGTTTTCCCTTGGTCAAAGTGTGGGTCCCAAGATACCCTCACAATAAACCTGAAGATGCCAACAGAGCATAGAAGTCAGGTAGTTTACTATGAAGAGCAGAGAAAACATTCCAGAGTTTTCCCTTGAGTTTGACCAAAGCTTCCTGGGGCACTAAGAGAACTCAGTATGCCTTTATTTGTTAGTTAAAAACATATGGGGTAAGAATTTTGAGAAAAGCTTCTGATGACAGAGTCTGCAGCAAAATGAGAATTGGATTTGAGTTAGAAAACTTAAGCAAGGTTTTGCCCTTACCAGCTGCTACTAAGTCTCTAAGACTTATTTTCCTATATGTGTCCTGTGGAAAATAGGACCTGACCGGCAGTTTGCTTATTTTCTATTATAATTTAAAATAGTAATGCATTTGAAAAATAAATGATCATCCGAGCACCCATATATAAGTGCTACATATTTTTGTTTACAAACTTAGGAGGGTAACAAAGGGTGAGAATTTGTGTGAGTAACACAATATTTCCAGTTGAAGAGAGTGACAGGAGAGGTGAAATAATATTGTTTAGGGTTACACAGATGGAAATAAAAATTAAAATCTCAAGTTTTCTGTAAATCAGCTTTTAACAAAAACTTTGGGAGACACAGAGGATTGTGGATCAGTGTTTCTTTTTCTTCAAAACAAGGTCTGTGGATGGCCTGCCTTAGAATATGCGGACATTTGTTAAAAATGCAATTCATGAGCTTTACTCAACTAACTAGGTCAGAGTCATTGGGAATCATGCCCATTTTTTTAAAAATAAATTCCCGACGGATTCATGTGCACTCTAATAATCATGAATCGCTCTTTTATAGAGAATGTTAAAGTGAGTTGCAACATCTTGCTCTGATGAGTGAATATTTGTATCTCCTTGGATGTCTCATTGACCATCTCAGTTTCTGTATCTTTAAACAAAAGTTAAAGATAGCTGTCATTTGCCAATCTGTGATAAGGAGAAAATATAGAAATAAATATATATACACAGTATATATTTGTCCCAGAACCTTAACATGAGCTGTGAGAGGGATGCACTATGCAGCAGGGATGCATCTGTAAACACTGCGTTGCTCACACGAATTGTCACCCTTCGTTACTTTTCTAAGTAACATACGAAATACAGCTCCTTTGATGGAGACTGCACTGTACCCAGTGCGCTTATACACGCCACCCAGCAGAGGGCAGTGTGCATCCCTCTCACAGCTCATGCTAAAGCTCAGGGACAAATTCTACACTGAATTTCCCCGAGTAATAGAGATAATACACATTTTTTTTGCAGGACATTTGTTGTTGTATAAAAGAAACATGGTGTGTTTTTAAATCTTATTTTATTTATTTTCCAGAAAAAAAACCCAACCTTCCCAGGTCTTCTAAAATGATGTTTGGCACTTGTTCAGTCCTGTCTGTGACTCAGTGCTGAGCCTTCTATGAGCTCTGTCCACAGGCTTGTATCAGCACATGACCCGCCTATACATCCGGGGCCATTATGCTCCTGTGCACAACCAAAGCGTTGTACGGTTTGACCCTTTCTCTATCTACATGGCAAAGGAAGACTACAGCATGGAAGAAACACGCAAACACTTGTGTAGTGACACCATTTTGGCTTTGCTGCCTATCAAGCCTCAAGTCCTAACAGGGACTTACTGGCTGTGTGGCCTTGGGAAAGCCACTGAATACTCCTGAATTTCAATTTCCTTGTTAGATAAATTTGAGATAAAATCACATAGTTCCCTGGGTTTGAAAGGATTGAAATGACATATTTGCGTACGTTTTCCTGGTACAAAGCAGTTTATAAAAAGATATTTCCTTTCTTCTCGTCCTTGCTGATGACATTCATCCTCTGCTGTAGTTCACTGCTTCTGTCTCATCATTAGATTAACTGAAATGCGAGCAACATTTTTGGGCACCTTCAATAAACGAGCATATATGCACTGAGGTCCAGTGTCAGCTCTCCAGCAGCCACTGGAGAATCTCACCTGGATTTCACACAGGTGCTCCCTCTCTGGTTTGTAATGGTAACAGTCACCATTTAATGAGCACTATTAGGCATCTTGTACACATTGTAAGACAAAACAATTCTGCAAGGAAGAAATTGTGATCTACATTTTACAGATGGAATCATGGCTCAGGGGCAGAAGGGAGAGATCCTAGGCCACAGATCTATGACACAGCACAGCTGGGGTTTGAACTCAACTCTCTCTTCTTCCAAAATGTACATTTCTGCTAGACCACAGTGATGCCCAATCTAAAGCCAGATTGAAAATCTTTCTCCCTTAAACCTACTTCTTTTTAATCTGTTTCCTGTGTCAGAAAATGGAATCTTGATTTGCCTAGTCACCCAAAAAGGAAATTTAGATCATCTTTGGAACTGCCTTCTTCTTATCTCCCATCTCTAATCACTAAGGTTTCCTTATTCATATTCTTTATATTTTAAAAATTTGTTCTCTATTGTCATCTCAGATGCATAACTACTACCCTAGGACATTAAGAGTCTCATTATCTTCAACTTAGAGGGCAAAAATCAATCATTTTTCTGAGTCTGGTGAGATATCTCATGACTTTATCCATGTTAATGTGTCCAGAACGATCTTTGTAAAATGCAGATTTATGTTTGATTCTATCACACTTTTCTATATGGCCTTAGTTCCTCAGTGTATGTAAGCCTCAGCTTCTGACGTTCTCTTTAACTTTTTTGCAATCTCATGTACCATATTCCATTTTCTTTTCTTCTTTTTCTATTTTTTTGAGATGGAGTCTTGCTCTGCTGCCTGGGGTGCAGTGGCACAATTTTGGGTCACTGCAACCTCCGCCTCCGGGGTTCAAGCTATTCTCCTGCCTCAGCCTCCCAAGTAGTTGGGATTACAGGTGTCCACCACCATGCCCAGCTAATTTTTTGCATTTTAGTAGAGATGGGGGTTTCACCGTGTTGCCCAGGCTGGTCTTGAACTCCTGACCTTGTGATCTGCCTGCCTCAGCCTCCCAAAGTGTTGAGATGACAGGTGTGAGCCACCGCACTGGCCCCATATTCCGTTTTCTACCATGTGCCCTTGATGATACTGCTTTCTGTGCGTGGCACGGACACTTCCCTTGTTCCCCTGTTGAATATCAGCATATACTCAAGATTTGCTCAAGCACTACATCTTCTGTGGACACTTGGTTAATCTCCAAGTGGAACTACCCACTTCTCCATGCTGCCCCGCTGCACTGTGGAGGCCTGAATCACGGTGCCAAGAATGTTGCTGTTGTTTGTTAAATGTCCCTCCTCCTGGCATGCTGCTCCTCCTTTGAAGTCAAGGATGGGCATTTTGTTTGTCTTTTCGATCTAACAAGCAGTACCATGCTAGCGATTAGTACAGACACTCAGTGTTTATTGAAAGAGTAAATAAATGTGTGAGGAAGAGCGTACTGTCTTGTGCTGGGATGAGGTGAGCAGCCAAAGGCTTCATGACAGGCTTATAGCATGAGGATAAGACAAGGACGGACACAGACAGCCTGTCAAGGCAAGTGAACAATGTCAAGTTAATTGATGGGATTATTCTATACAAATGAGAGAGTCTGTTTCCTCAAATAAATCAAATTATTTTGATTCTCTTTTCATGGCTGGGAAAACTGTAAATGGCCAGAGAGAGAACTAAGCATTCCTACAAATTCCTTTTTTGTTAATTTTTAAATTTTATTTTTAATGTTTGTGAGTACATAGCAGGTGTATTTATTGGGTACACGAGATACTTTGACACAGGCGTGCAAGTTATAATAATCACATAATGGAAAATGGGATATTCATCACTTAAGCATATATCCTTTGTGTTACAAACAATCCAATTAAACTTTAGTTATTTTAAAATACATAATTAAATTATTACTGACTATGGTCACCCTGTTGTGCTATCAGATTCTAAATTTTATTTTTTTGTTTCTATTTTTAACCCATTAACCATCCCCACTCCCTACAAATTCTTTTGGAGATATATTATCCCTCCTTCACAGAAGGCTTGAGGATGTCACCATGGATGTTTCCCTCACAAAGCCCTGCCTAGGAAAGGCAGCTTGGAAAACCAAGGTGGATATTTATTTGTTCCTCTAAAGAACATTCCTTTTACTACTTTGATAAAAAAGGAAAATAAAAAGCAATACCTGAGGGCCCTGTCAAGTGGCAAAGAAAACTGCTGGTTTGGTTATGACTGCTTTGTTAAAAGAACCAATCGCCAGGACTTAAACAAAGGTTTATTTTACTCACACAAATCAGTAGTTCCATTAAGGTCTTAGGGACTCGGCTTCCCTTTCCTTCTTCTTGCATCATCCTTGGCATTTGGCTTTTTGTTTCCGTGGTCCTTAGGTGGCTGCTCTGTCTACAGGCAACACGTCTGCATTCCAGACAGGAAGAAAAGGTGAGAGCAAAGGAAACAAGCCTGAGGAGTGGAATCTGCCTCTATTTACTCTTTTCAGTTTCTCCCTGTAGACTTCACTTCTCACAGGGCACAGCGATTGCAGGGAAATGGGCAAGAAGCAGCTTTTTGAACACATTAGGCTCCCTGTCCCTTCTTTAGTGAGAAAGAAGAGACAGAGGAAATTGACTGCCCAAGTCCGTGTTTCAGCTGAGCACCTCACAAGGAAGAAGAAAGCATGACTGCTGTAATCTAGTGACGTACTTTCCTGTGTGAGATGATACAAGGTAGGGATGCTGAAAGAAACGTATAACAACCTGTATGCTGACAGCTCAGAGGGCTCAGAAGGTGCCGAAGGTGCTTCCATAGTCTCTGACATGCATTCATCCACTGGGCTTCATCTCCAGGGAGTCTTGTGCAAGCCTCGACAGATTTACCCTGGATTAATGCTGATAATACCGTCTCTAACTAGTCTTTAACTTCTCTGCCTCCAGTTTTCTCCCATTCCGATATCTTCTCTAGTTTACTCCAACAGTCACCTTTCTGAAATGCATGCTCATTATGTCCCCGCCTGCCTCCGATCTCTCCTATAAAGTATAACAGTAGTGTGTCTGGCAACACTCTTCATTACCCTTTATGATTTGGTCCCATCTTTTCTTGACAGCCTAATTTCTTGTGACCACTCTCCTCACGCCTGAGCTCTGGCCATCCTGGATAACTCTCAGGCCCGCTGACCTTCCTGCTTCTAGCTGTTGTCTCTGGACCTTTGGGAATGCAGTCCCATTTCTTGACCCATTATTCATCTCACCTCATCTTCCTCGTCTGAATGTTCCCAGCAGAGATGTTACTTTCTACAGGAAAATTCCTCTGCTCCCTGGGTTGTGTGGTTTCCTGACGTCTCCAGAACACTTCCTTCACTGCACTGACATCGCCATATCATTGCTCCCCATTCATGCGTCTTCATCTCCCTCTAGAATAGAGGATATGTTTTGTGAAATCACGGAATCTGCAGTTCATTTTCACAACTGCAATCTCATTTTCTTAGTACTATGACTGGCACATAATTATTACTCAGTAAGTATTTAAATAAATAGGTAAAAACATACTAGTTCTTTATTCTCCTCTTTTTTTTTTTTTTGAGACTATCACTCTGTTGCCCAGGCTGGAGTGCAGTGGCACAGTCTCAACTCACTGCAACCTCCACTTCCCGAGTTCAAGGGATTCTCCTGCCTTACCCTCCCAAGTAGCTGGAACTACACGTGCATGCCACCACACCAAGGTAATTTTTGTATTTTTAGTAGAGATGGGGTTTTGCCATGTTGGCCAGGCTGGTCTCGAACTCCTGACCTCAAGATCCACTCCCTCGGCCTCCCAAAGTGCTGGGATTACAGGCACGAGCCACCACATCTGGCCTTCATTTTCCTCTTTAGTCCTTATTGGGAATAGGTTTGAGGAAGTAGCTGTAGGTGGGCACTGGGAAAAGATGTGACTCTATTTCCCCATCCATGCAATGTCCCCACAACTTCTGTATTAGTGACTGAGCCAAAGACTTACTGATGCTTTTCTGATATCACTTACATCCTAGTGGCTTCCTCTCTGTGATTGTTTGTGCTTATTAAGGCTGCCTTTGGAATTTGTTTAAATCAATTTGACCCATAAAACAAGCTTGGTGGAAAGATGGTAGAAATGCAGAATGAGATTCTTCCTGGCTGAACCTGACTCTCCTACAGATAGAGCGCCTCTTGCTAATGATTTACTCCCAGTTGCACAATCCCTGATCAGAGTGTTCCCTGGGAAATGATGATTGCTTTTGTCATTGTATGTTGTAGTTTTATACATAAGAAGACGAGGACTTAGCTAACTATGAATATTTATGTCATTGGAAGACTCATTTATGTAAAATACTTATGTAAAATTCCTTTGAAATAAAATCACTACTATTTATGAGCAATAAACTGCATCTTTTTCTGGGTACACTGGCAAAATCTCATGAAACTTGAAACAGTGATGCTTTCACTTAGGACATTGACAATCTAGCTGAAACTTATTTATTTTTTTAAAAATACACATTACACAAAATTATTATAATGTAAATTTTCTTGAGCTTATGGGAGAAGGAAATCAAAGAGATCTAACCTGAGTTGACAGAACCAAGGGTTTTAAAATGTGTGAAGTAAAATAGGAAATATTAGGATTCAATTTTTAGGGAAATTGAAAGAAAGGTGAATATCATAACTAATGTCATATTCAATATTTGCTTTTGACAGCAAATATTAGAAGCTGAGTTAAACAAGCTCAGTAAAATGTAGGGGGTATTGAGATATCTTGCTGAACTCACAGAACAATGAGTGTGCCTCACAAGAACCTCAAACCGAGATGACAGCAGGAATCTAAGAATCCAGTAAAGGCCAGGTAGTTTCTTGACCCTGCTTGTTTTTTATACACCAAACCCTATGCTCCTAGCTAGACCTCAGCTGAGTTCTGGTTTCTCACTGAGATTGCAGAAATCCTGAGTTCCTATGGAAGAGAACTTAACTGACCCAGTTCAGGTCAGATGTTCACCTCTGACCAACTCAGCCTGGGTTCTGCTTTCAGAGAGACACAGGCCACACATGATTTCCAGAGCTACATGCCCCTCATGGTTGGGGAAAGGGTACATAGACCTTATTGGAGAAAATGTATTTTGGAGTGCAATGAGATGCTTCCCCAAAATGTGCTCATTGCAGCAGAGATGATATAATTTTTGATTCACCCCGATTGGCCATCTCATTTGTGAGGCTTTCCTACATGTCTCTCAACTGAATTCGTAATTTTCTTCTATCTATTTATTTGTGTCACTTAGCATATTGTTTTTGTCTCATTCAACTAAATCTGCAGCTACTTTAAAGAGAAAACCTCTATATACAATAGGTACTCAATTATGTGTTGATAATGAAAAGAAGAAATATAGAATTCCCCAAACAGCATTGACGTACCAGCACGTGGATTTGGGTCTTACTCTCAGTTTGGTGCCTAATTAGCAGGATGACACTGAGTTATTTCATCTTCTTTAGCTTAGTTTTCTCATCTGCTTAAAGCATGATTCTACCAATCTAGGTGAATATAGTTGTCTTTGCCCTTCCAGTATCCATTGCTCTTTCTCTTTGTGAGAACAGCCTTATTTCCTCTGGGACACAGCCCCTCCTAGGCACTCGGTCTTGTCTTTTGAGTGAGGCACAGTATCCAGGCTTTGTCAATTAGCGTATTTCATGGCTGATTCACCAGCCATCAGTTCATGGCTGATTCATGATTTCATCTCATGGCAACTGTGATTTGTTCCAAGATTAACAAGGACTAAGCCATGCCAATGAAAGTCAATTCTAGGACATTTGTTGAAGTTATTGAAATGAGAAATGTGCTCTCTTTTTGCAAGACTGAAAATGAGGAGTATGGATCCTGGAAAATCTATATTCCCAAATAGACAGAGCCTGCCTGAGTGAAGCCATCAGAAAAAAAAAAATCAGAGTTGTGAGATGGAAAAAAACTGAACCCAGATGCCCCTGTCTGAGCCCCTGGATCTCTCAACACCCGAAGCCAATAGCCATTTACTGTGTCATTACTGGAGCTTAAATCAATATCCTGAACCTGCTACCCTCACTTTGTTTTTCTAACTTAATCCTAGTTTGAATTAGTTTTATGTAAGTCATAATTTAAAAGTCTGGATCAAATAATAGCAAAAATAAGTTTCTTTTTAATATTTCTGGGGGAAATTATGAATTGGTAGATTCTTTAAGAAATTAAATTGGTAATAACTACTAGGAGACTTTACCATGTTTATACTTAGTTTTTTTCAGATTTGGAAATCCATGGTAGGGTAAGCATTCTGAATACAGAAAACACTTTATGACCAAGAAGACAGCAAACTTCCTGTAACCAATAATCGTTTCTCATCTATCATTGTATATGCATCACTGAGCACAGTGATCAGCATCTTACTTATTAAACCAATCCACCAGTTAAGTAATGTCACCAAAATATTTATTGTAACTTAAAATTTTTAAAATATTCAAATCATTATGGAAATGGTTAAGTTGGTTTTCACATATGTACATTAGTATTAGAAAGTGGTATTTTCGATGGTCATTAAGACATAAAAGATTTGTAATACCATGGAAAACTAAGTGTGATACAGCCTTCAGAGAAATAAGCTGAGAAGCTTATATGTAAAGCATGAGCATACTTAAGTTACTGAAGACATATTCCTGAGTAATACTCCAAAAGGACAGTGAAAAGAGGGTTCAATTATTTTCTTTCTCCCTCTTTTCTATGGTTACCAAACTATATTAACATATGAATATGTGAGTGTTTTGGCATTGTGAAAGAATAGGCACCCTTTCAACCCTTTGCTGCTTTTTTTTACTACATCATTCTAAGATTCTGAGAACCACTAAATTATGGTTTTCATAAGTTTCATTGGTTTTGCAAGAAGTGAAAATTCAGTAACTGAATTTGTGGACGGAGCTGACAAAGTTGAGTTATAGCTGCAAAATACTCACACTTTGTTGTTGTTTTTAGTTGTTGTTTCTGGCTCTGTCCTATACTATTGAAATTGAACAAAAACAGAAATTGCCGCAGAGACCAGGAAGAGTGTCATGTGTTTTCTCGGATGTGATCCTTTTACTTGATTCAAATCGTCAAGAATGGTTCCTGTTATCTTCATGTTCTCTTCAGCACTGACCAGAGATTCTGCTTCCCTAGACAGTTTCCTATCCCATTCTTTGTAGCATCCACTTTTCTTGCCTGGGCTTACTCATCCAGCCTTATTTTGCTTATTCACAGTATTCTACCATATTGCTCCCTTGTCCCCATGACCTCACACCAAACACTTGCTCTGTGATACTCCCATATTGCACTTCTTCCAGTTCCCCCAGGCTAGAGTGCTGTTTCTCTACCCATGTCCAGGTGGCTAACTTCCTCCTCATTATTCGGTTCTCAAGGCGGATGTCTCTTCCTTATAAAAAGCCTGTCTTGACTCCTAAAATGAGGTCACTAGAACTTGCCTTAGCTTGTCCCAGGTCCTTGGTTTCCCTGGTCCCACTGTAACTGTCCATATACTTTTCACACACTTTCCCCATGAGAACAGAAGCCACGAGACCATGAGCAGTATGTCTATTGGTCTGTCTGGCATGTAGTCACAGCTGTGCTTGGTTCACATTAATTACAGCATTAGTAAAACTTGAAAGAAGAGTTGGATGTTACACACATATTTAATACCACAGCATTTATTGGCAAATGATCATCTAGTTTTCTGGACTCCCAGGTCAGTTTCATTCACTAATCACTCTGAGTTCCTTCATTTCTTACTCAAGTGGACTTCTCTGTTTTCAACTCTTCAAAGAAAATGAATAGCATTATGCCATTTTATTTTTAGCAAAAACGTCTGGAATAGGCTTTCATTTGTTTCTGTAAATGGAAAACAAGAGGGACTTGGGAAGAAAAGGGATGAAGGTAAAAGGGAGGAGTCCAGTGAAGCAGTATGCTCAGAAAGATCATGTTTTCAGAGAATCAGCATTTATTTGTTGATTGTGCCTCTATGGTAGCAGAAGTCTATGGCAAAACATCCCTTAAATTAAAAAAAAACTATAATAAACAAACATTCTTAAAATCTCTGGATCAGAAGTCCCAGAGAGGAATTTATAAAAATATTTTGTTTAAAAACCCTTTTGTTACGATCAGTAAATTGTAGCCATTTATGTACACTGGTATATAATATCAGTCGAAAACTTCATAATGTAGAAACTAAAAACAAACAAGCACAAAAGAATCACAAAACCTAAAAGTGGCAGCTCATTCATGCTTATCCACTTGGTACCCTTCAGATACCAGGATGACAGGAGCTTCTAGACTGAGGAGTCAACTGTCTTGAAAATTAACAGGGGATTCACAAAAAACTGTAGAAAACAGGTGATATTAAAAACCTATAATGATCTAGCATCGTATTATAACAGATGCTAACTCCCCATGAAACTGTAGACTAAAAATAGGAAAGGCAAAATAACCTTGCAAGAGTTTAAGGAAAACTGGCAAACTTCAGACTCTGTAATTTTAAGAAAATTGCACTTCAACCCAATGAGTATTTATTTACATGAGACTTAACTACCTCATTGTATACATTATTTTAAAACTTTCTATGAGATATTTTGGCTGGGTTTAGGGTATGCTATTTGTGTTTTGGGGCATGAAAAAAAATGCACCACTGAAAGATAGGATGAAACGATTTTATTTAACATTTCTTTTTCAAACAACTTGCAGAAGATAATGATAAATTTTACTTCAGGGATTTCTCTTGAGCGGTTATGAGATTGAGCTGGGACAATCAAATGTTCTGTAATTGGGTCATGACCCTATATGCTCTTGCTTCACTGGAGGAAGCAAAACAAGTTTGAAATCAATATTTACACATAGAGAAAATTTTCTAAATATTTGGGTTTCTTTTTTGCAATGGTAATTTAACCACATAATATATTTTTCAGCTTCTGCAATCCTAAAAAATGTATGAATCCCTACATATTTTTTTTAAATATAAAATTAAAAGCAAATCTATCTTAAATGATTTTTTTCAGTGATTTGTTTTTATATTTTAAATTTTTATTTCATCTTAGATTCCAGGAGTAAATGTGCAGGTTTGTTGTATGAGTATATTCTGTAATGCTTAGGTTTGGGCTCCTAATGATCCTGTTGCCCAAATGGTAAACCTGCCTGATTGATAGGTAGTTTTTAAACCCTTGCCTCTGCCCTTCTTTCCTGCTTTTGAAGTCCCAAGTGTCTACTGTTCTCATTTTTGTGTCCTCGTGTACCCAGTGTTTAGCTCTTACTTATAAGTGAGAACATGTGGTATTTGCTTTTCTGTTTCTGTGTTAATTTGCTTTGGATAATGTCCTCCAGATGCATGCATGTTGCTGCAAGATACATGATTTCATTCTTTGTTTATAGCTGTGTAGTATTCTACGGTGTGTATGTACCACAGCAAATGACTGATTTTTATTGTACAGAGATTGTAGTGTATCCATTGTCAGCAAAAGAATGCACTGAATTCGATTCATCATGGAAACCATTATTATGTGTTAGGAACTATGCTAGAACCAGAAACATAAGACATAACTTCAGCTCTCAAGGAAAGTGCACTTCTGTTGGGTGAAAAAGAAGAAACATGAGAGGCTAAATAGAAATATGTATTTCCTAATAATATAAGTACTTACAACAACTGTGACTTTTCCTGTCACAATGGACATGAAACCAACTCTTTAAACGATAAAGATAGTCAATTAGGATCACATAAATAGAAGGTTGCCAACCTTCAGAGCCATAATGGCTTCCTGACAGAATGAAAGGCGCCCCTTCTCTGTGCTCCTTCTTTTCCAGTGTCAGTTTCCTGCTCAGGTGTGGTGGTGACAGCGCTGACGCGGAGTCAAGTGTCTCATGTGAACATTCAAAAGGAGAAAGTGCGATGACCTCTCTTGGCTCTCCTAGAAGAATAGGGAACCTTCTTGTCCAGAAGATTTTGACCTGAACTAAGTCAAGCATATTTCTGAATCAGTCACTTTACCCAGCGTGATACTATGCACTGTTGACTTAGTTGTGAATTTCCTCAATTCATGACTCTGGCAAGAGGGTTGAAATCAACCTAGAGCTAGGAGGAGGCTGAATTGTGGCCTCGCTTTCATCCTAAACCACTGGGTATATGCAATGGAAGGAATATATATAACCACAGTATATCTCTTTTGGCTTTCTGAAACTTCTCTTTCTCTCTCTCTCTCTCTCACACACACACACACACACACACACACACATGCACACATGCATACAGACAGACTTCCATACACACACACACACACACACACACACACACACACATTTCAATTCCTCATAACTGTTGAAAAACAGCCTTTCCCAAGGATGGTATCAGAAGGTGTCATGTGCCTCACTGTGGTCCATAAATATGACTTCTTCGTGACATGCCACCCTCTTCACTGAGCTGGCTGTGACTCCATACAGTCCAGTGATGTGTGGCTAAAAGATATATTTTTCCATCTCCAGTTTTCCAAATACATTGTCATAGTGTATCCATTGTCATTTATTTTTCATGACATGGAGAATTAATACATCAGATTAATGAAAATTCTCATTTTAAAAAGGAAAGGGAAGCCACATATAGTTTCACAGCATAAAACATATGTTGCTTTTAAGTAAAACTTAGGATCAGGCTGTCCTTGAAGTGGAGTCCTTTGATCAGATTTAACAACTGCTCAGGAGGTTACATTCTGGAAATATCTCCAGTGTCTCTGGTCTTGTATGGCCACCTCAAAGGGCAAGTTCCTTTATAGGCAACATATCACCTTACAGTCTCAGTGGAATGGTTTTGGGGTCTGAAGATTTGTCAGAAGGATCAAGAAACCACTAGCTGGTTTTAGTCAAGTTTGCAATTTCTTTGATAATCCAGCTCACTTAAAAATGTAGTCAGCTTTGGTCTGTTTGCTTCTAAGAAATTCCACAGACTGGCGTATGGAGCCAGAGATTAAGTTTAGTCCCGGGTTCTGAAGCCTTAAATTTCTTTCCTCTTATAGTGATAAGCATCTGTGCATAAGCCACATCTCCTGACTATTCATTCAGT
Source organism: Saguinus oedipus (assembly GCA_031835075.1). NCBI lineage: Eukaryota > Metazoa > Chordata > Mammalia > Primates > Cebidae > Saguinus > Saguinus oedipus. The sequence continues at coordinate 12,751,161 of CM063171.1, forward strand.
AGACTTTAACTTCATCCCAGCATCTAGCTCAGAACAAATGGAAGAATATCCTCTTGTGGGGAGGTGCTGGTAACCTGCCATTTATCCCCATGCTATGTCCCAGGCATATCTGGGCGAGATTGATTTCTTTCATTATCTGTCAAAGAATATTTAATGAAGGTACCTTAGAGACACCTGGGACATCAGGATTGTCTTTTTCCCCAATATTATTATTTTTTCTCTTCCTCCTCCTCCTCCTCTTCTTCTTCTAATATTAATAATAATAATAATACAAAGAAGAAGAGAAGAAAAGAAGAAGAAGAAGAGGAGGAGGAGGAAGAAGAAGAAGAAGAAGAAGAAGAAGAAGAAGAAGAAGAAGAAGAAGAAAAGAAGAAGAAGAAGAAGAAGAAGAAACAAAAACCCATCTTTCTGCCCCTACTTGCATGAAGAAGAAACCCATCTTTCTGCCCCTGCTTGCATGAACTTCAGCTTGGGATGAGCACTTGCCTTTGACGACTCTGCCAGATTTCAAATTACAAATATTACAGACACTACAGATTGTTGTTTGCAAACAGAAATTACTTGGATTAGCATGGCCATGTATTTTTTTTTCTCCTTTATGTTTTCAGATTGACTTGTTTAAAATGAATTCTATTTCTTCAGTGTTTTTACTGAGAATCTAAAGAAGGAACCAACCCTCCAAAATGCTGAGATTTTTTTTTCTGTCAGTTTTCTTAATGCTTTTGATAAGTGCATGATCCTAGTGCTGATGTCTTGTGGACCACACTTCACCCATGTTTACTTCTCTACCACACAAGGACTGAGACCAACTCCCTCCCACTTCCCTTATAAAGCAAAGTGAATCCTCACATTAGGGTTTGCTACATGCAATGGCCCATTCCAGTATTAATGCTGTATTTCTAATTTCAGGCTTAGCCATCTCATAGAGACTTGATACCATACCATACCATACCATACCATACCATACCATACCATACCATACCATACCATACCATACCAACATAATATAAAATAACATCAAAAAGAGAGGCTGCTTCAAAATTCTAGCCCTGAGAGGAAAAACCCAGCATTTACGTCCAAGTCAATACATTTGTGAGAAGAAAGAGAGGAGTAATTTAACACACTCCTGTTGTCGACCATCAGCTCTGATAAAATTATCCTAAACTGGGGAGTGTGAAGGATATAGGTGGGAATCAAAACTTGAGTAGACACTTGGGGAAAGGAGTGTCCCTTTCACAAATCATCCTGTGTTTAGGGTATCTAAAAACAGAACAACCCCATGCTTATATTTGTAAAAATTTCCTGGGAACATAACACAATCCCAGAGCCAAAAGGGTTTGGAATGTTGAAGCTGATAGGCCTGAGAAGGCTGCATAGAGTTCCCAGTGCCCTAGCAGACCTGAACTTCTAACCTTCCCTCAGTGGCATGAAATAGTAAAGAATCATCTAGGACCAGTTCCAGATAGAAAGATGAGAGATGAGAGATGAGAGAGTTCTAGTTTGCATAGGTGATTACCCAAACCAGATGAATTTCCTTGGAAAGTAGATGAAACCCTGAACAGAAACACACACACACACATTTTGGAAGGGAGGACTCGAGAAAATGTGTGTGCTTTGGGAGGTGAGAGAAGCATTTTGACTGAGATCAAGTTTCTAACTCTACCTGAATAAAATCTCAAGAAAATTAAACCTGGGTATAATCAAGCTAAACTTCCTGAAAACTGAGTTTGTGGTCTGAGTTCTTCTTTTGCTACAAAATTGCTGTGAGAAAAAAAATTGGAGATGAAAGTTCATGTATGCTTAACAGGCAGCAAATAAAGCAAAATAGCTGGTACAAAGCACTTCTGTTTACAAATAGGAAAGGATGCTGGAAAGATAGGGATTCACTAGGCTAGAGACGCTTAGTGAATCAAACCAAGGAAGACTTTAGTCTGGATGAAATGAATCAGTGCAGGTGTGTATTCAGCTAAGAGATTAACCTGGCAACTGTGTACATGAGGAATAAATGATTACCAGAAGGTGATGACGTCACTGTTGAGGAGAGCCTCTAATTTGTCAAATTTTACAGATTTGACCTTTGCCATGAGAAAAAGGAGCTTCTCATTTATTTTTCATGACACGTTTTGCAACAAACATTATCCTTGTTCTGTAAACAAGCTTCAGTTCTGAGAAACTTGAAAGAGGTAAAGTCATTCACTCAGAATCACACATATGGTGGCAAGAAGGGCTGGAAGTTGAACTGCTAATTTTAGATACCAAGTAAAATATGCTTTCTACACCACCATAACTAAAGGCATGTCTGACCCACTGTTCCAACATTCCCTAACCTCAGGGTCACAGTTTGAATCAAATTAATGGTGTTTATTTTCTGATTTTTGAAACCCAGTATTTCCTCCTTAGGATTTTCTCCTCCTCTGCCTGTTTCCCTAATTAGATTGCTGACTCCTCCTGTCAGGACTATCCATGATCGTTACCTTGATGTCTCTGGTCTCTTGTTGTGTGTATCCAAGTTTATTAATTTTCCCCATATTCTAAGGAAGGGCTGGTGGGATATACATTTCTTGTCTATAAAATTTGAGACGGGCCGGGTGCGGTGGCTCAAGCCTGTAATCCCAGCACTTTGGGAGGCCGAGGTGGGTGGATCCCGAGGTTAAGAGATCGAGACCATCCTGGTCAACATGGTGAAATCCCGTCTCTACTACAAATACAAAAAATCAGCTGGGCATGGTGGCGTGTGCCTGTAATCCCAGCTACTCAGGAGGCTGAGGTAGGAGAATTGCCTGAACCCAGGAGGCAGAGGTTGCGGTGTGCCGAGATCACATCATTGCACTCCAGCGTGGGTAACAAGAGCGAAACTCCGTCTAAAAAAAAAAAAAAAAAAAATTGAGACGGACAGTACAGTGAAACATAAAGAGAATAACATGACTTTCAAATGAGATGGATTCACACCCCTTCTCTACTACTTAGCAGCTGTCTTAGAGGCATAATGTATTCTAATTCTGATTGTCTTCCTCCAGAGAGCTCCATGCCTTTTTGCCTCACCACCATCCCTCTCCACCAGGGGCTGCTGTTTGGTCTATAACACATGATTACCCAGAACCACAGACCATTCAGACCATGCATTTTGAGTGAAAGAAACCCTGAAGATAGCTAATTACACCATGATGTTAAAGATGTCAACATATTTAAGGTGTCTTTCTGTCAAAACAAAAACAGAAGCCCCCATGACTCCTCTGCTTTCATCTCTGTACTGCAAGGTGCTTTCCGTGGACACAGCCCCCTCCACACCCTTCTCTTCCAGGCTTGCACACTTTGCCCACTGGAACCCCAAAGTCATCCAGGGGCACACAGCTTCCCTACCTCCTTACTCTCAGAACTGAACACACCATTTGCTTCTTGGCAGTAAGTGAAACCAAGCTGACCCTAAAGATGTACTGTCCCCTGTAGTCCCTACAAGTGTTGGCTGCTTGTTCACTATGCTACGAATCTCAGGACCAGCAGGTGAGATGAGAACCATCGGGTGCTCAGCATTCTTTTCTCTCCTCAGAGCAACTTTTGGACAAATATTGATTTTTTTTTTCAGATTAAGAGCAAGCACATTAACAGCTTTCCCTCTCCAGTCTCCAAAATCTGCTCTTTTATAATCTTCCTATTTGTCAATCATATCTTCTTCCTCATCTTACAGTTTTCATCCACTGACTTTCCAGTAATTCTGCTCAGTTGCAAAAACTTAGGGCCCAGAATAATAGCCATAACCTTTCAATGCCTTTATCTAGCTGTCTGTCAGCAACCCTTCCTATGGCAAAGTTCTGAACCGTGTGTTCACCAAGAACAGCTGCACTCTTGACATTGAAAACTCGTTTATTCTTTTAGCACAACCTCTGACTCTTAGTTCATTTTACGTGCTCATTGAGTGTTCCATTTTCTTGACCTTTCTACTGTCTCTAGCTATCCGTCCTCTCCTGTCTTTACTTGCCCTCCTCTCTTTTCTACATCCCATGAAACATCACTTTCAATATTCTCATGTCAGAATTCCAACTCCCATGCCCCTTTGCCTTTTGTCACACCTAAGCCCCACGTTGGGATAAATATTATAGTCCACTTTCCCTTCTTTGCAAATTTCATTTGAGACAAAATGCCATGCAGTGGCATTGATTGCTGACACCATAGATTGATGGTCCACACGTTTGTCCCCATGTTGCTTGGCGATGCTTCTGTGTTTCTATAGGTGTCACTTTCTCCAGTTCTCAGGAGTATCTAATGCAAAATATGGGCACATTCATAAACTCTTTTACAAATTTTCTCCAAATCTATATCTTTTTCTAAATATGTTTTTCTGAACTGAGATGAAGTATCGAACTGCTTTGATTTCTACCCTTGGAGGGTGACTTTTAGAGTCTCCTTTTGGTCACTTACAAATGTGAATTCTTAGTAACTCCAAAACTTATTTTCTATTTAATGCCCTATTTCTCATAGTATTATTTGTCTAAGGCATGAAATCAGGGGCCCATTTTCTGCCTTTTTCCTTGACCTACAGACATAATTGATTGATTCAAAGACCTATATATCCCTGTCTATCTCTACTGCCACTGTAAGTCATAAAATATTTCCCACCTATGTTACTAGACACAATTTCTAGCCAGCCTACTCATTTCTGGCCTTGCCTCTGATATGTTTTTTCATATTACAACACCAGCTATTCTTCTAAAATACACATTTCACTGTCTGTGCTTAAAGGCTTCATTAACTTCCCAGTTCCCTGAAGGTTCAAGTCTTCCCTCTAGGATTTAAGGCTTGTAGTGAAATGGTTTTGCCGATTTTTTTTTTCTTTTGAGATAGACACTTGCTCTGTCACCCAGGATGCAGTTCAGTGGTGCAATCTTGATTCACTGCAACCTCTGCCTTCTGGGTTCAAGCAGTTCTGCCACATCCTCCCACGTAGCTGGGATTATAGGCACACACTGCCATGCCTGCCTAATATTTTGTATTTTAGTAGAGGCGGGGTTTCACCATGTTGCCCAGGCTGGTCTCAAACTCCTGAGCTCAGGCAGTCTGCCTGCCTCAGCCTCCCAAAGTGCTGGGATTACAGTTGTGAGCCACCATGCCTGGCCCCAGATTTTAAATCTTATATAAGTTTACATTATACGTAACCACAGTAGCTCTTTTTTTTTCTCTTAAAGTGTCCTGCTTTGTCTCACTTTCAGCTCTTTGCATGACTTAGGTTAGACAGAGAAGGATGGAAATTGGTACAGTTTGAATAATCTTGGGATTTATTACCACCATGTATTAAGGAGTAGCCTATTTTATGTAAAGAAATAAGCAAAAGAGTTCCTTAAATCTATTTAGGTGAATAGAAATTGACAAAGAAAATATAAATACAATGAAGATAAAGAAAAAATAAAACATGAAAATAAATATGTGATATACCAGTGAAAGATAAATTTTTTAAAAACATTCCACAATCTGTGTAGAAGCTTAGCCCTGCTCTCAACACTAATTCTGTAGTAAATTTTAATACAAGAAGTGTTAGGAAATAAATAGAAAGAAATAAACAACCTAATGCAAGTTTTATCCTAAATTTGAAAAAGTATGCAAATTGCTCTTACACAGTGACACTGTCTTTAGGTGAACTCTTGGTATATTGTAACACACAAGACTGATTTTCTGGTGAGTTCTACAGAGGCTATGGATGTTTGATGCAGGAACTTTTAACCCCCTGGCACACAGAGGCCACAATCATGTTCAGCATTAATAGACCTGGAAATATTCAAATTGTGTAAATTCTACCTACGAAGAAAGCAAAGAATGAAAGCAAGATTTCAGATTAAAGGGCTGCAACTTATTAAAAAGAAGAATTATGAGTTCTGAGTCCTGGAGAACAATGAATGACAGATAAATATTTGCCAAAAACGACATGACTTTGGACTCTCACATGTTAAGTATGGTGTTTACCTCAATTCTGATTAAATATATTTTATAAAAATTTCCCTTTCAAATCCAGATAATTTATTTAAAGTACCTATCGTAAGATCCAGCACATAGAAAGTATCTAATGCAAGCAAGGCACGGTGGCTCACTTCTCTAATCCCAGCACTTTGGGAAGCCAAGGCAGGTGGATCACCTGAGGTCAGGTGCTCAAGACCAGCCTAGCCAACATGGTGAAAACCCATCTCTGCTAATAATACAAAAATTAGCTGGGCGTGAGGGCACACATCTGTAATCCTAGCTACTTGGGAGGTTGAGGGTAGGCAATTGTTTGAACCTGGGAGGTGGAGGTTGCAGTGAGCTGAGATTGTGCCATTTCACACTAGCCTGGTGATAAGAGTGAAACTCCATCTCAAAAAACAAAAAGTATCTAATGCTCAGTATCTATTATGGATAATAGTGTCAGTACAAGTAACAAGGTAGTTATTTTCAATTCATTTGAAAAGTGGCCATCAAAGAAATATGACTTGAAGTAGATATGGAAACAGTGTAAAAATCCAGGGGAAAGCATAGTAAGGTGATGAGAACAAGTATGATGATAGGGTAAGTTGCAAGTTAGGCTGAGTAAATAAGAGATTTGGAAACTGCTCTTCAAATCTTACATGAGCTTTACACGGACACATAATTCATGAGCAACTCAGCATTATTTAAAGGTCAAGGCTAGAATGAACAGTTGGTTCTACTATGGCTCAACATCAGTTGTGAAAGATTGAAGGAGATTGAAACTAGAAACAGAGAGATAAGAAGTTTTGCAAATGTACAGTCAGCAGCCACATTACAAGAACTGTAACATTCAGATCAGCATATCATAGTTCTACTGTACATGCTCTGCTATAACTGCAACTGGAAGAGTGCGTCTGTTTCTGGCATTGCACTTTGAGAACTGAATAATATATCCATAAGGAGATTTCAATAAACTAAAATATATAAGGAGAAGTATATAAGGAGATGTGACCCCTCCCAGGGGGTTAAGAATGGTTAAATTAATTGGACAGCAAAGGATGGTGTAGCAGATATCTTTAGAAAGATATCTGTTGAATCTATTGAATATTGAAATGCTGCCATATCAAAAAACTGTTTCATTATAAGTTTTTTCAGAGGATAAAAATAGGACTAGTGGGAGTAGGGTATAGGAGAAGATTCAGAAACAAAATTGAAGCCCAACATAGAAAACCTTTGAAATGTTAGGCTGAATAATGAAATGGCACATCTTTCTAAGTATTGCGCCATCTGACCTTGATAAGATTGGTGTGGTGACTAATAAACATCTCCCAGGGATATCGTAAATGATATTTAAGCTTTGGGAAAGAAGTGGGACTAAATAATCTCTAAGCTATTTTCTAACCCATTCAATGAATGCTTAGTTCATACTGTATATCAGATCTTGCATGATGACATAAGAATACAAAAATTAATAAAACACTACCCTTGTCTAATCTAGTGGGGAAATCTTATATATGGAAACTATTATTTAGTGCCATTGTGGAGTGATTTAGTAGCATGGGAACAGGAACAGGGAATGATTAATTCTATTTGACAGGTCATGGTTCATAAAGCCTACGATATTTTGAGTTTGGTCTTTAGGGATGAGAGGGGTTTTTTTTGAGTTGGCAGGAAGAAAGGCATTGTGTTAATGAGGAGATAAAGTGTGTAAAGTCCCAATTGTGAAACTTTATGCATCTTTATGAGAGCTGTGAGTTGATTGTTTTGGCCAGAGCTTTGGAGAAGGAAAGAGTAAGATGATGATGAAGCTAGAAGGTATACTGGGTCGTGAATGGATATAGTTGGCCCTCTATATCTGCAGATTCCACACATTTGGATTTTTTGAATCAAAAATATTAGGAAAAAAACAACAAATAACACAGCAATACAAAACAATGCAATATAACAACTCTAGTCATGTGTCACATATGATGTTCCAGTTAACAACAGACCGAATATGCAATGGTGGTCCCGTAAGTTTATAGTAGCTTATTTTTACTTTACCTTTTCTTTGTTTATATATGTTTAGCTATACAAATACTTATCACTGTGTTACAATTGCCTGTAGTATTCAGTGTAGGAACAAGTACACAGGTTTGTAGCCTGGTATAAATACGCAGTACCACATAGCCTAGTTTTGTAGTACGTTAGACCATCAGTGTTTGTGTAAGTAGATGTTATGATATCCTCACAAGGTCAAAATTGCCTAAGGAGGCATTTCCCAGAATGTATCCCTGCCATGAAGGGACACACAACTGTATTTCCATATAGTATGTATGTTGTATTAGATGTTATGAATAATCTGGAGATTAGTTAAGTATACAGGAGACTGTGTGGGTTTGATACAAATACTGTGCCACTTTATATAAGGGGTTTGAGCATCCATGGATTTTGGTATCTGCAGGGATCCTGTAACTAATCCCCTGAATCCTATGCTAAGGTAATTGGAGTTACAGAGAAAGAATTTTAAGAAAGTTGATATAGTGAGATGTGTACATTAGCATGATAATACCACCTTCAGTATTGAGGATGGACTAGAAAGGTCAGGAGAGAAGAGCAGATGTAGTTAAGAACATTACAGGAGGGAGGCAAGATGGCGTCGTAGAGGTGACTCAGGATTGCAGCTCTCGGTGAAGGCGCAGAGGGTGAGTCCTAGCCGCATTCTCGGATGTTCCTTTTATGCCCACAGAGCGTTGAAAGTCCCAGGTGTGGGAGAGACACGGGACGCTAGCAGCTGGCTAACGCAACCAGCTCCCGCCGCCTCTTCGGCCGGCGCCGCAGCGGGACCCGGCGCGGAACTCACTGGTCTGGGTGCCCTGTTAAACCGGCAATCTGAGATTTGCAAGGGCAGATTGGCATGTCCATCTGATTGAACAGGACTTGGACAATGAGCCAGACCAGGAGTTTCCTGGGAAGCGTGATCTGAGCCGGGGTAGTGGGCAGCAGCACGGGAGATCGCACGGATCCCAGTGCCCTATCGGCAGGCTCCTGGGGCGCCAGTGAGAGAGTCGACCTTTCAGCTTGGGGAGAGGAAGAGAGAGAGAGAGAGAGAGGACGGACTCTGAGGCAGGGAGCAGGGTGATCGGGCTCGGCGGGTCCCACGCTCACGGGGACAAGCAGGGCGGCGACTGGAGGCGCTTGGGGCTGAGAGTTTTGTTGCCGGCATTTAGGACGGTGCAGCCCGGTCAGGGAGGGGCGTCCACCATTCCTGACAAAGTGCACCCCCACTTAAGTACCGCCCAGGACTGACGCAGCCTGCCGTTGCCGAGGCAACCTGCCATAACAGAGAGAGTCCGCCGGGCCGCAACAGGGCGGACCCGCCTTAGGAGGTCAGAGCCCCGGCAGGCAAATAGTGAATAGACTGCCACCTAGTGGGGCAGGACAGTGCAACAGATACTCATAAAGAAAGCCCCAACTCCCTGAGACAGAGCATCTAAGGGTGGAAAAAAAAAAAAAAAGAGTGGTGTTTTATGAGTTCTATTGCAGCAGACATAACCTCCCAACAACCCTGAATGAACAACGGAGCTCACAGCTCAGCACTGGAGCTCCTATAAAGCACAGACTGTCTCCTCAAGCAGCTCCCTGACCTCTGTATATCCAAGGAGTCACCCCAGAAAAGGACTAATCAGACTGACATTTGGCTGGCATCATTCTGGAACAAGGGCAGCAGAAAAAGAAACTGATATCATCCCTCACTGTTCTGCAGCTGCTGCAGGTATACCCCAGACAAGCAGGGCCTGGAGTGGACCTCAGCACTCATACAGCAGAGAGGATAGATCATTAGAGGGAAAACTAAGTAACAGAAATACTTCATCATCAACAATCTCAGTGTCCACACAGAGACCCAATTGAAAAATCAGCCACTACTAAGACAACAGGCGGATAAATCCATAAAGATGGGAAGAAACCAGCGCAAAAAGGAGGAAAGCACCCGAAACCAAAACACCTCACCTCCAAAAAAGGACCAAAACTCCTCACCAGCAAGGGAACAAAGCTGGACAGAGAATGAATGTGACGAAATGACGGAATCAGACTTCAGAAAGTGGATAATGAGAAACTTCAGTGAGCTAAAGGAACATGTTCTAAACCAGTGCAAAGAAACTAAGAACCTTGAAAAAAGATTTGAAAAAAGATTCGAGGAATTGATAACGAGAATGGACAACTTAGAGAGGAATATGAATGAATTGAAGGAGCTGAAAAACTCAACACGAGAACTTCGCGAAGCATGCACAAGTATCAACAGCCGAATTGACCAAGCAGAAGAAAGAATATCAGAAGTTGAAGATCAACTCAATGAAATAAAACGAGAAACCAAGATTAAAGAAAAAAGCACAAAAAGGAATGAACAAAATCTCCAAGAAATGTGGGACTATGTGAAGAGACCCAACCTACGTTTGATAGGTGTACCAGAATGTGACGAAGAGAATGAATCCAAGCTGGAAAACACTCTTCAGGATATTATCCAGGAAAATTTCCCCAACCTAGCAAGACAGGTCAATACTCAACTCCAGGAAATACAGAGAACACCACAAAGATACTCTGCAAGAAGAGCAACCCCAAGGCAAATAATCGTCAGATTCACCAGGGTTGAAACGAAGGAGAAAATACTAAGGGCAGCCAGAGAGAAAGGTCGGGTCACCCACAAAGGGAAGCCCATCAGACTCACAGCAGATCTCTCAGCAGAGACTCTACAAGCCAGAAGAGAGTGGGGGCCAATATTCAACATCCTTAAAGAAAAGAGCTTTCAACCCAGAATTTCATATCCAGCGAAACTGAGCTTCATAAGTGAAGGAAAAATAAAATCCTTCACGAACAAGCAAGTACTCAGAGATTTTGTCACCACTAGGCCTGCTTTACAAGAGCTCCTGAAAGAGGCACTACACATAGAAAGAAACAACCAGTTCCAGCCATCCTAAAAGCATACCAAATGCTAAAGACCATCAACAAAATGAAGAATGTACATGAACCAACGGGCAAAACAGCCAGCTAGCATCAAAATGGCAGTATCAAATTCACACATAACAATATTAACCCTGAATGTAAATGGGCTAAATGCACCAATCAAAAGACACAGACTGGCAAATTGGATAAAAAACCAAAACCCATCGGTGTGCTGTATCCAGGAAACCCACCTCACATGCAAAGATACACAAAGGCTCAAAATAAAGGGATGGAGGAAGATTTACCAAGCAAATGGAGAGCAAAAAAAAGCAGGAGTTGCAATTCTCATCTCTGATAAAATAGACTTTAAAGTAACAAAGATCAAAAGGGACAAAGAAGGTCATTACATAATGGTAAAAGGATCGATACAACAAGAAGAGATAACGATTCTAAATATATATGGACCCAATGTAGGAGCACCCAGATATATAAGGCAAGTTCTTAATGACTTACAAAGGGACTTAGACTCCCACACAATAATAGTGGGAGACTTTAACACTCCACTGTCAATAGCAGACAGATCAACCAGACAGAAAATTAACAAGGATATCCAGGACTTGAACTCAGACCTGGAACAAGCAAACCTGATAGACATTTACAGAACTCTCCACCCCAAATCCACAGAATATACATTCTTCTCAGCACCACATCACACCTACTCCAAAATTGACCACATAATTGGAAGTAAAGCACTCCTCAGCAAATGCAAAACAACTGAAATCATAACAAACAGTCTCTCAGACCATAGTGCAATCAAGTTGGAACTCAGAATTCAGAAAATAACTCAGAACCGCACAGCTTCATGGAAACTGAACAATTGGCTCTTGAATGTTGATTGGATAAACAATGAAATGAAGGCAGAAATAAAGAAGTTCTTTGAAACCAATGAGAATGAAGACACAACGTACCAGAATCTCTGGGACACATTTAAAGCAGTCTGTAGAGGAAAATATATAGCAATAAGTGCCCACATGAGAAGAGTGGAGAGATCCAAAATTGACACCCTATCGTCAAAATTGAAAGAGCTAGAGGAGCAAGATCAAAAAAGCTCAAAACCTAGCCGAAGACAAGAAATAACTAAGATCAGAGCAGAACTGAAGGAGATAGAGACAAGAAAAACCCTTCAAAAAATCAATAAATCTAAGAGCTGGTTTTTCGAAAAGATCAACAAAATAGACAGACCACTAGCCAGACTGATAAAAAAGAAGAGAGAGAACAACCAAATAGATGCAATAAAAAACGATAAAGGGGAAATCACCACAGATTCCACAGAAATTCAAACCATCATCAGAGAATACTACAAACAACTCTATGCACATAAACCAGTAAATCAGGAAGAAATGGATAAATTCCTGGATGCCTGTGTCCTCCCAAGCCTAAACCAGGAGGAAGCCGAAACTATGAATAGACCAATAACAAGGTCTGAAGTTGAGGCAGCAATTAAGAGCCTACCACACAAAAAAAGCCCAGGTCCAGATGGGTTCACAGCCGAATTCTACCAGACACACAAAGAGGATCTGGTACCATTCCTTCTGAAACTATTCCAAAGAATCCAAAAAGAGGGAACCCTTCCCAAATCATTTTATGAGACCAACATCATCCTGATACCAAAACCTGTCAGAGACTCAACAAGAAAAGAAAACTTCAGGCCAATATCCATGATGAACATAGATGCAAAAATCTTCAATAAAATACTGGCAAATCGATTGCAACAGCACATTAAAAAACTTATCCATCATGATCAAGTAGGATTCATCCCGGGCATGCAAGGCTGGTTCAACATACGCAAGTCTATAAATGTAATTCACCACATAAACAGAAGCAAAAACAAAAACCACATGATTATCTCAATTGACGCAGAGAAGGCATTTGACAAAATTCAACAGCCCTTTATGCTAAAAACCCTCAATAAACTTGGTATTGATGGAACATATCTCAAAGTAATAAAAGCTATTTATGACAAACCAACAGCCAATATCATACTTAATGGGCAAAAACTGGAAGCATTCCCTTTGAAATCTGGCACTAGACAAGGATGCCCTCTCTCACCACTTCTATTCAACATAGTACTGGAAGTTCTAGCCAGAGCAATCAGGCAAGAAAAAGAAATAAAGGGTATTCAAATAGGAAAGGTGGAAGCCAAATTGTCTCTATTTGCAGACGACATGATAGTATACCTAGAAGACCCCATCACCTCAGCCCAAAAGCTCCTGCAACTGATAAGCAACTTCAGCAAAGTCTCAGGATATAAAATCAATGTGCAAAAATCACAAGCATTCCTATACACCAATAACAGACTTAAAGAGAACCAAATCAAGAATGAACTGCCATTCACAATTGCTACAAAGAAAATAAAATACCTAGGAATACAACTCACTAGGAATGTAAGGGACCTCTTTAAGGAAAACTACAAACAACTGCTCAATGAAATAAGAGAGGACACAAACAGATGGAGAAACATTCCATGTTCGTGGTTAGGAAGAATCAATATCGTGAAAATGGCTATACTGCCCAAAGTAATTTACACAATCAATGCTATCCCCATCAAACTACCATTGAATTTCTTCACAGAACTGGAAAAAACCACCATGAATTTCATATGGAACCAAAAAAGAGCCCGCATAGCCAAGTCAATTCTAAGCAAAAAGAACACAGCGGGAGGCATCACGCTACCAGACTTCAAACTATACTACAAGGCTACAGTAATCAAAACAGCATGGTACTGGTACCAAAACAGAGATATAGACCAATGGAACAGAACAGAGGCATCGGAGGCAACACAACACATCTACAACCATATTATCTTTGATAAACCAGACAAAAACAGGCAATGGGGAAAGGATTCCCTATTTAATAAATGGTGTTGGGAAAACTGGCTAGCCATGTGCAGAAAGCAGAAATTGGACCCCTTCCTGACACCTTACACTAAAATTAACTCCAGATGGATTAAAGACTTAAACGTAAGACCCGACACCATAAAAACCCTAGAAGAAAATCTAGGCAAAACCATTCAGGACATAGGAGTAGGCAAGGACTTCATGAACAAAACTCCCAAAGCATTGGCAACAAAAGCCAAAATAGACAAATGGGACCTAATCAAACTCCACAGCTTCTGCACAGCAAAACAAACAGTCACTAGAGTGAATCGGCAACCATCAGAATGGGAAAAAATCTTTGCAGTTTACGCATCCGACAAAGGGCTGATATCCAGAATTTACAAAGAACTCAAACAGATTTACAGGAAAAAAACAAACAAGCCCATTCAAAAATGGGCAAAGGATATGAACAGAAACTTTACGAAAGCAGACATACATGAGGCCAGCAAACATATGAAAAAGTGCTCATCGTCATTGGTCATTAGAGAGATGCAAATCAAAACCACATTGAGATACCATCTCACACCAGTTAGAATGGCGATCATTAAAAAATCTGGAGACAGCAGATGCTGGAGAGGATGTGGAGAAATAGGAACACTCTTACACTGTTGGTGGGAGTGTAAATTAGTTCAACCATTGTGGAAGACAGTGTGGCGATTCCTCAGGGACCTAGAAATAGAAATTCCATTTGACCCAGCAATCCCATTACTGGGTATCTATCCAAAGGATTATAAATCGTTCTACTATAAGGACACATGCACACGAATGTTCATTGCAGCACTGTTTACAATAGCAAAGACCTGGAACCAACCCAAATGCCCAACGATGATAGACTGGACTGGGAAAATGTGGCACATATACACCATGGAATATTATGCAGCAATCAAAAATGATGAGTTTGTGTCCTTTGTAGGGACATGGATGAATCTGGAGAACATCATTCTCAGCAAACTGACACAAGAACAGAAAAAGAAATACCGCATATACTCGCTCATAGGTGGGTGAGAAAAATGAGAACATGTGGACACAGAGAGGCGGTCTACTATACACTGGGTACTGTTGGGGGGAATGGGGGAGGGACAGCAGGGGGGGGCTGGGGGGGATAGCCTGGGGATGAATACCAAGTGTGGGTGAAGGGGAGGAAAGCAGCAAAGCACACTGCCACGTGTGTACCTATGCAACTATCTTGCTCGTTCTGCACATGTACCCCCAAACCTATAATGCAATAAAAAAAAAAAAAAAAAAAAAAAAAAAAAGAACATTACAATGGGCTAAGCATGAGATGTGAAGATTGGAGCTAAGTAGCAATTATTGGAGAATTAGGACTGTGGAGCCTAAGGTGATTTCTGCGGTAAATTACTAAACTTAGGTGACCATTGGATGTAAGTAGCTAGAGAAGGAAGAGCCACGGGATACTGTCTCTTCCATTAGGAATCTCAAGTGGATACAGTTATGCCCATCATCTAATCAGGAAAATCACAACAGTAAAAGTAAAAATAGTTTTTCTTTCTTTTTTTTTTTTTTTTTTTTTTTTTACTTTAAGTTCTGGGATACATGTGCAGACGGTGCAGGATTGTTACATAGGTATACACATGCCATGGTGGTTTGCTGTATTCATCCCCCAGTCACCTACATTAGGTATTTCTTCTAATGTTATCTCTCCCCACCCCCTGCTATCTCTCCCCTACCCCCCCCCCACTGACAAACCCCAGTGTGTGATGTTCCCCTCCCTATGTCCATGTGTTCTCATTGTTCAACATGCACTTATGAGTGAGAAAATGCAGTGTTTGGTTTTCTGTTCTTGTGTCAGTTTGTTGAGAATGATGGTTTCCAGCTTCATGTCTCAGCAAAGGATATGAACGCATCCTTTTTGTGACTGCATAATATTCCATGGTGTATATGTGCCACATTTCCTTTATCCAGTCTATCGTTGATGGGCATTTGGGTTGAGTCCAAGTGGGTATAGTTATGCCCATAATCTAATCAGGAAAATCACAATAGTAAAAATAGTTTTTCAAGAGAGGGGGATAAGAAATATTGAGTTCCCTTTTGTACCCATTGATTCTGAGAAGCTAAAAGATACTAACTAGATAAGGGAAATTCAAATGAAAAACTATGACACAGGAAGATATGAGAGAGAGGTTGGAGACTGAGATACAGATTATCAAGCCATTAATGTAGAAATGACGAAGTTTTTGAAATAAAAGAAACCCTTCAGTGAAAGCAAGTAGTGGGTGAAAAGGCTGAGGCTTAAACCTAACAACTTCTCATTTTAAGGTGCTGAGTGGAGAAAGAGGAGGAAATATGTTTTTATGTAGCTTGTCGGGGAAATCCTATGAGAGCTTCAGGGTTGCCTACATTTCCTCATAGGAAGCAGATTTTCACCTTTGCTACAAGACAGGTTTCGAGTAATAGCTACATAAAGACAAACTTAGAATTTTTTTTCAGTGTGGAAAAATCTGAATATTGGATGTAATGTAAGTAAACCAGTTAACTTAGCTTTTAACAAGTCTACTTCCTTTAACAAGGAGATCTTTTATACAGTGTCAATATCTTTCAAACCACGTCAGTCGTGGGGCATGGTTGAAAAGATCACCTTGTTAAAGGCAATAGGCTTGTTAAATGTTAAGTCAACCAGCTGAGATGATAGGACATTTCTTTTTGGAGCATTTGTCCATGGTGTGTGCTTAAATATGTCTCTGATGTGACCTGACCATACCGCTCTCCCATGAGACTGGCTGCCTGTCACTCAGGATTGGAGGAAGCTTGTGTCAAAGCTGTTTACCTTTCCTGTGTGATGAATATTCTTGTTATCTAACCCTACCTCTCTTTCAGACTAGTTTGAGGACATGCTAGTCCACTAGAGATTGGTGACCATTGGAACTCCCTTGCCATCCTTCTCTGTCTTAGTGGCAAGATTTCCTGGTGACAGTATCCGGGTATGGACTCCTTTGGATAATATTCAGCCTTCCACTTAGTATAGGAATGGTGGAAGACAGCAATACAGATTGTGATTGGCTTAAGTGAAACTCCATTTCTGTGTATTATGCTCTGAGCTCCTTCCCACCTGGGAAGCCACAGAGCAGTTAAAGATAAAGTCAAACTCGTGAGGGTAGAGAATTTTATGGAATCCAAAGACTACCATAGCGAAAAATATCTTTGATATCACATGTGATGTAAGGACAAATAATGACATCAGAAAAACTTACAGGTAGACTATAGACAGCTACAAATTGTTTGCTACTCCTTCACTAAGAGGATAAGCTCTTATTCACTTTCCATGTGACACTATGTAACAGTTATGATTAAAACGCTCTCAAAGACTAAAACTATAATGAGAGGTCAGTATTGAGAAGTAAGGTATGAAATATATTTTATCAGTCCTTACAAGTAATGTTTTCTCTGAGCATACATGCATGTTGAGAAAAACTGAGAAATATGATAGGAATCAACGGTTGTTTCATCCTCTTGTAAGAAAGATTAGTTAGATGACAGATGACTGGGAAGGTCAGTGGTTAAATTGTGAAAATAAAGGTGATTGTAGCTAAATCTCTGTAGATGCAGTGAAATTTCATTACTGAATAATTTTCCAAACTGCTTTGCAAGGGTTACTTACAGAAAATGACTTAGCTTGTAGTCATTTACGCATGGTAGCCCGTGCCTGTAGTCCCAGCTACTCAGGAGGTCCGGGACAGTTGAGGTTGTGGTGAACCATGATCCTGCAACTGCACTCATGTCTGGCAACAAAGTGAGACTCTGTCAAAGAAAAAAAGGGTTAAAATAGTAAAAATAAAATAAAGATAATAAAAGGAAAATAAATTACACTAGTGGAAGTAATGCAGCCACAGTCACTATCTACAGTGACCAATGGCAAAACATTTTTCATAAAAACGAAGTGAGAGGACTATAGTATCAGTTAATAAAAATGATCAAACTAATTATAATCCTGGCCAATATGGAGTGGATTTTAGAATCATTCTTGCCAATGGCTAAAGCAACGTCGTTCAATAGAAACATAACGCAGCCCAAATTCAAGCCACATATGATGTTCTCAGTTTTTTAGCAGCTACATTAAAAAGTAAAAATAACTAGGTAAAATTAAGTTTAATAATATATTCTTAAATACCAGCTCAAGTGTCACATGTATTCCTAACAAAGTTAGGTAAAAGCAAGTTTGTATTTTTTTCTATATCACTAAAATAAAAATACTCCTAGGATATTAATAAGATGAAGACACACCAAGTACCTTCACAGTCACTTTGACTAATTGATAAGGCACTTTTTCTTTTTTTCTTAATTTATTTTATACATATACATATACATATACATATACACACACATATATATATATATACGTGTATATATATATATATGTATATATTGCACTTTGGGTTCTGGGGTCATGTGCATAAAATGCAGGATTGTTGCATAGGTATATACATGGCAGTGTGGTTTGCTGCCTCCATCCCCCACCATCAACTATATCTACCATTTCTCCCCATGTTATCCCTCCCCAACCTCCCTACCCACAACTGACCCTCCTCTGTTCCCCACCAACAGACCCTAGTGTGTGATGCTCCCTTCCCTGTGTCCATATGTTCTCATTGTTCAACACACACCTATGAGTGAGAACATGCAGTGTTTGATTTTTCTGTTCTTGTGTCAGTCAGCTGAGAAAGATGGTTTAGAGATTTATCCATGTCCCTACAAAGGGTACGAACTCATTGTTTTTTTATGGCTGTATAGTATTCCCTGGTGTATATGTGCCACATTTTCCTTGTCCACTCTATCACTGATGGGCATTTGGGTTGGTTCCAGGTCTTTGCTATTGTAAACAGTGCTGCAATTAACATTCATGTGCATGTGTCTTTTTTTTTTTTTTTTTGCCAATCATTGAGAGCTTGTAAGGTTGCTGAGGTTGGTTGGCCTTGAACTCTTGGCCTCGCCTTCGCAAGCGCCACGACATCCGGCCGGAGCCACTTTGGGCCCCGCATGTGTCTTTATAGCAGAATGATTTATAATCCTTTGGATATATACCCAGTAATGAGATTGCTGGGTCAAACGGAATTTCTATTTTTAGATCCTTCAAGAATCACCACACTGTCTTCCACAATGGTTGAACTAATTTACACTCCCACAACAGTGTTAAAGTGTTCTGTAAGGAACCATTTCTAAGTCAGTCTAGCCCATGGGGTCTGAAGCTAATTGATAATCTAAGGAATAACTTGTCTGGACAAGTTTTTTCATTATGTTTTTGGTGCTTGACACCATTACAGTTCTCCAATTTATTGTGTTATCCTTGAAATTAGAATTTGTTTATTTTGAATAAATAAAATATTACTTTAGAAATATCTGCTGCAAATAAGAATAAAGTAATATTATAATTTAAGCACATGAAAGCATATTAAAATAATCTAGAGCCAAGTTTTCAAGTTTATCTTATGAAAAAATACTTCTTAATTTAAGGCATATCATTATAAGAATCAAGTCGTAAGGAAACAAAATTATAAAAGTGCCTTCACAGTCACTTTGACCAATTGATAAGGAACCATTTCTAAGTCAGTCTAGCCCATGGCGCCTGAAGCTTGGTAAGATACATGAAAAACAGCAGTATGGGGGCATTTGCAATATGTTCTCATACAAAGCTAGGCTCATGTGAGCATTTGGTAAATAGTAATCAGATTGAAATATATGCATGTCATACTGACATGGACAGTTTCTCATCCAGTGGAATGCTATGAGAAACTTCACAGAGTTGAGTCCTCATAGATAATTCCCAAAGCATCAAGCAGTTAAGAATGTATATATTTATGGCATAAGATTGAGGAAAGAGTAATATGTCTAGTCATGTCAGATTGGCCCTATTTTGAGCCCTAACTAGGATTAATATAGAGCTGGGAATGTGTGTGATATGGAATACAGGCACACATTATTTCTAAGTTGAACATGTGAGAAATATAGTATATTCTGAGAAGCCATAAAGAACGTCAAGTAAAGCAAAATTTAAGGTGTGATATTATGTAATGAAGTACCAAACAATCAGCTAAAAATTTTTGACACCCACAAACACTTTCTCCAACTCTATCTTTGTATTGGCCCTACCCAGATTTTCTGATGCCAAGGGCATTTTGTTCAACTTATTCTTAATCTCCGCTCTTTCTCTGTTTCTATGCATCTGCCTGGACTCACTTCCTAAGTATGTAGGAAAGTCAGTGCATCTTACCAAGTCTGCCAAATTTACAATATAATAAGATACAGAAGTTACGAAATATCTCTGAGATTCAAACTCTGATTTCTTTATGCCACTCTTCCTGG
This sequence comes from Saguinus oedipus, assembly GCA_031835075.1. NCBI lineage: Eukaryota > Metazoa > Chordata > Mammalia > Primates > Cebidae > Saguinus > Saguinus oedipus. Next base: position 12,771,260 of record CM063171.1, read on the forward strand.
GGGTCTTTGGCTCCTGTCTGATTCTTGTGAAGTCCTGACCATATGGTCATTTGTTAATGTGCCTGATGTAATCTACATCCCGTTCAAAAATGACAAATGTTAAAACTTGCCGCATGTTTTTTTAAACAATTAAAAAACAATGGAAAGTTTATCGTGCCATTTGCAGTCATCCAAACAACATTTTCTAGCCATTACCAAGCATAGCAAAACAAATTTTCTAGATTGTCTTTCATTTTTATGTTCCTTCTAAAAAGCTAATTAAACAAATATTCTTGGTTACTATGATACATTATTAAGGGACAATTCACATCAGAGAATAGGAACATGAAACTCTGAGCTAAGGGCTAGAATGTTTATCACAAAGATCAGATGTGTGCTTGTACTTCAGTGTGAGAGAGTAAGGGGACAAAAATTAACCAGAAGAAAAGGCAGAGTGAGAGAACTGCAGACAGGTTCCTGACATCAAAAAGCAGATATGGATAAATGTAGAAATAAAAAACTTTCTGAGGAAAGATACGTATTTTTAAATGTTTTCAAGTGCTTTCTCTGCCATCAGGCACTTTGGCACTATGCTAAAGGCTTCCAGTAGATGATTCATTTTTATTCTCACAGTCCTAAAAACTTTATAAGACAGAATATATTGTACACACTGGAAAAAGGTATTCATCTTTTATTGATTTCTAAGATAGATATATTTCCCAGCATTTTAAAAAGACTTTACAGAAACAGAGAACATTTTGAATGTGTATCCTATTCAAACAATATATGTTACAGGGAAAAAGTTGTTTTCTAAATATGCCACTTTTACTAATCTTTAACATAAAACAAACGGGTCAGAATTAAATTTCTTGGTAAAAATAAAATCAATATTTTATGGCCAATTAGAATGAATTGAATGAAAAAGAAATCTATAGTCACCAGAAATTTCTGGCATTAGTTATTATGTTTCTTTGTCATTCTTTTTCCTTTCTGCTGTAAATTATTGGAAAGGGGTGTGTGTGTGCGTGCGTGCGTGCGTGCGTGTGTGTGTGTGTGTGTGTGTGTGTGTGTTGTGTATGTCTTAAGAAAACAAAGGCTGGGCACAATGGATCATGCCCATAATCCCAGCAATTTGGGAGGTTGTGCCAGGAGGATCACTTCAGCCCAGGAGTTCAAGACCAGCCTGGACAACATAGAAAGACCCCATCTCTACAAAACATTTAAAACATAGCAGGGCATGGTGGTGCATACCTGTAGTCCCGGCTACTCAAGAGGTGGAGGCAGGGGGATTTCTTGAGCCTGGGTGGTTCACATTGCAGTGAGCCATGATCATGCCACTGTAGTCATGCCTGGATAACAGGCATGAGTTTTTTTGAGACTCTATCTCAAAAAAAAAAATTTTTTTTTTTTAAATAGTAAAAAAATTTTTTTTTGTAGTTTCAAAAAAAGAAAAATTACAATAGTGGAATACTATAGTCATGGTCACTATCTATAGTGACCAGTGGCAAAATTTTCCCATGAGTTAATAAAAATGATCAAACTAATTATGATCCCTGGCTAATATGAAATTGATTTAGTCTCATTCTTGTCAATGGCTAAAGCAACATTTATTATTCAATAGAAATACAATGCAGGCCGGAAGCAGTGGCTCACGCCTGCAATCCCAACACTTTGGGAGGCTGAAGTGGGTGGATCAAGAGGTTAGGAGTGTGAGACCAGCCTGGCCAACATAGTGAAATGCTGTCTCTAATAAAAATGCAAAAAATAACCTGGGCATGGTGGTGGGCACCTATAATCCCAGCTGCTTGGGAGGCTGAGGCAGGAGAATTGCTTGAAGCTGAGAGGTGGAGGTTGCAGTGAGCCGAGATTGTGCAGCTGCACTCCAGTCCGGGTGACAGTGCAAGACTGTCTGAAAAAAAAAAAAAAAATAGAAGAAATACTTTGCAAGCCAAATTCAAGTCACATATGAAGTTTTAAGTTTTTTGCAGCTACATTAAAAAGTAAAAAGAACCAGGTGAAATTAACCTTAATAATATATCCGATTTTGCTTATTAGGTGCCAAATGTGATCATTTCAACATATATAATCAGTATAAAATGTTACTGAGATATTCTATATAATATTTTTGTCTTCAAAACCTTATGGGTATTTTACACTTACAGCACATATTCAATTCAGACTAGCCACATTTCAGTGGTCAGTATTCTCATGTACCTGCTGACTACCATGTTAAACAGCACAGGTCTGTTTAAAATTGGAGCATTTGTGTATATCTGGGAATTGGAAGCGCATCTTGATGCATCAAAAAAAAAAAAAATAGAACAACAACTCTTTACCAGCTTTTACCTCTTTTATTATACCAACTGGGACCACACAGATAGCAAATATATAATTTTCTGCTGCCTAATACCACCAGGAATTTAAATACTTTGCCGTGTTTAATTCAAATAAAAATAATCTTGAGTTTAAAAAATAAAAGAAAGTGATGTCACCAAAATTGCAGAAAAGGAAGTTCTCTATTTGTATCCTCTCACAACAATAATTTCACAGCCATCCACAAACAAAAGTGCCTTTGTAGATGCTTTGAAATTCAGGTACAAGGTTGTGAAACCCCAGTGAAGCTCAATAACTAGGAGGGCAGACCTGCACCAAGTCAGCAGGCTCACCAGATTCAGAAATGGCTCTGTCCATATGACTTTTGTTGTACCACCAGAACCATCCACCTAAGAACCTGAAGGAGTAATTATTGCCCACATATGCTTCAGGTAGCAGGCCTGTCAAACTTGTTTCCAGTTGTGGACCCTAAAAGAACCTTCTAACTCAGTTCTGGTCCCACTTAGCTATGGTAGGAGAGCAGTTCTGCCTGCCCAGGGACCCACTGAGAAACACACACACCCATGCCTGTATAGGTAGATTAACCAGCCTTAGTCACATTGCATATTTTGAAAAGGCCCTATAATTTGACTCCAATCATTGGCAGCTGCAGTTTGAGACAGAGTCTGCCTGTGCAGGTATCCAAAGGGAAGCATACGCAACTGTGCTTCTGCAAGGAGACCTGCTGTACTCCTCAGTCCTACTGTGAATCTTAAAACAGCCCAGTAACTCAGCTCTAGCTCCTCTCAGTTGTGGTCTGAGAGCAGAGGGAGATCCTGGAGGGAGACAGTCAGACCTCCAGAGGCAGGCCTGTAGACCTTGGTCTCATCTGCAGGCCCTGAAGCAGTCCCATGCTGGTTCCAGCTCCTCTCAGATGAAGTCCAGGGCAAGTACTGCCTTCCCACAACACACCAAGTGGAAACTTAACCAGGGATTTGGACAAAGCCATATGTGTCCATGCACCTGGTGACAGGGCCACTGACTGTGGATCCTAAAGTATATCCTCATCCCATATCTATTGACCAAGGGCCTTGAGGCAGTCCAATCCATTGAGGGACCAACCAAGATCCATACCCACTCAAGCCCCTTGGTAACAGGCTCAAGGTAACAGGCTCACTAACCTCAAGGTAACAGGCTCACTAACCATGAATTCCATTGTGGACCAAACAGTGGCCACAAGACCCAGCTCTACTCCCACTCAACTGTAATTCTGGAGTCAATCTAATCAGCTTGGAATTCAACAGGAGAAGCTCTTCATCTGCCTCATCCAGTCTTAAAGACTGATTGGAAGAGGAATCTATTTCCTAAAATGCACAGACACCTGCATACATATATATGGATAATGAAGAATCAGCAAACATGACATCCTGATTATAAAGCTCCCCTAACTGATCCCAAAGAAATGAATATCTATAAACTGCCTGAAAAATATTACAAAATAATCATCTCAAAGTGGATCAATGAGATGTAATAAAATACAGAAAGACAACTAAATAAATTTAGGAAAGCAAGGCATGAACAAAATGAAAAGTTTTGAAAAAGAGTAGAAAATATAAAAAAGAACCAAACAAAAATCCTGGAGATGAAGAATACAATGACAGACTAAAAAAAATCCATTGAGAACTACAAAAGCAGACCTGACTATTTAGAAGGAAAAATTAGAAAACTTGAAGACAGGTCATATGAAATTGACTAATTAAAGTAACAAAAAGAAAAAAGAATAAAATAGTAAAGAAAGCATAGGATACTTATGGGACATCCTCAAGCCAACGAATATACAAATTATAATAATCATAGAATAAGAATTTTTAAAAAAAGGAACAGAAAGGTTATCTAAAGAACTACTCGTTTAAACCATCCCAGTTTTCAACAAGGAGGGGCTGGAATATGGACATCCAGATTCATGAAGCCAAAGGGATCCCAGGAAAGATCAACTCAAAGAAAAACACTCAGCTACACATAATGATCTGGACTTTATACTACAAGGCTACAGTAATCAAAACAGCATGGTACTGATACCAAAACCGAGATATAGACCAATGGAACAGAACACAGGCATTGGAGGCAACAGCACACATCTACAACCATCTGATCTTTGAAAACCCTGACAAAAACAAGCAATGGGGAAAGAATTCTCTGTTTAATAAATGGTGTTGGGAAAACTGGCTAGCCATGTGCAGAAAGCAGAAACTGGACCCCTTCCTACGCCTTACACAAAAATTAACTCCAGATGGATTAAAGACTTAAACATAAGACCTAACACCATAAAAACCATAGAAAAAAATCTAGGCAAAACCATTCCAGACATAGGCATAGGCAAGGACTTCATGACCAAAACACCAAAAGCATTGGTAACAAAAGCCATATACAAATGGGACCTAATCAAACTCCACAGCTTCTGTACAGCAAAAGAAACAGTTATTGGACTGAATTGGCAACCAACAGAATGGGAAAAATTTTTGCAATCTACCCATCTGAATCTACAAAGAACTGAAACAGATTTATAAGAATAATATCCAGAATCTACAAAGAACTAATATCCAGAATCTACAAAGAACAAAAACAGATTTACAAGAAAAAAACAAATAAGCCTATTCAAAAGTGGGCAAAGGACATGAACAGACACTTTACAAAAGAAGACATACATGAGGCCAAGAAATATATGAAAAAATGCTCATTGGCTGGGTGCGGTGGCTCAAGCCTGTAATCCCAGCACTATGGGAGGCCGAGGTGGGTGGATCACAAGGTCAAGAGATTGAGACCATCCAGGTCAACATGGTGAAACACTATCTCTACTAAAAATACAAAAAACTAGCTGGGCATGGTGGCGCATGCCTGTAATCCCAGCTACTCAGGAGGCTGAGGCAGGAGAATTGCCTGAACCCAGGAGGCAGAGGTTGCGATGATGAGCCGAGATTGCGCCATTGCACTCCAGCCTGGGTAACAAGAGCAAAAACTCCGTCTCAAAAAAAAATAAACAAAAAAAGAAAAGAAAAGAAAAGAAAAAATGCTCATCATCACTGCTCATTAGAAAAAATGCAAATCAAAACTACATTGAGATACCACCTCACACCAGTTAGAATGGTGATCATTAAAAAATCTGGAGACAACAGATGCTGGAGAGGATGTGGAGAAATAGGAACACTTTTACACTGCTGGTGGGAGTTTAAATTAGTTCAACCATTGTGGAAGACAGTGTGGCGATTCCTCAAGGACCTAGAAACAGTAATTCCATTTGACCCAGCAATCCCATTACTTGGTATATATCCCGAGGATTATAAATCGTTCTACTATAAGGTCACATGCACACGAATGTTCATTGCAGCACTGTTTACAATAGCAAAGACCTGGAACCAACCCAAATGCCTATCAATGTTAGACTGGACAGGGAAAATGTGGCACATATACACCATGGAATACTATGCAGCCATAAAAAATGATGAGTTTGTGTCCTTTGTAGGGACATGGATGAACCTGGAAACCATCATTCTTAGCAAACTGACACAAGAACAGAAAATCAAACACTGCGTGTTCTCACTCATAGGTGGGTGTTGAACAATGAGGACACATGGACACGGTGGGTACAGCATCACACACTAGGGTCTGTCGGGTGGAAATAGGGGAGGGGCAGCAGGGCTGGGGAGTTGGAGAGAGAGAGCATGGGGAGAAATGCCAGATATAGGTGATGGGGAGGAAGGCAGCAAATCACACTGCCATGTGTGTACCTATGCAACAGTCTTGCATGTTCTTCACTTGTACCCCAAAACCTAAAATGCAATTAAAAAATTTTTCAAAAATTCAGAGAGGATCTTGAAATACCAAGCAAAAAGAGACCTCTCATACTAGAGAATCTTTGTTAGGCTATGAGTGGACTTCTCAACAAGAACCTTGCAAGCGAAGAGACAGTGGCATGATATCTAAGTGCTACAAGAAAAAAAACCTTTCAAGAACAGGCTAACCAAGAACACCATACCCTGCAAAGATGCCCTTAAAAATAAAGTGCAGATAAAGACAATCCCAGAAAACAAACGGTGAGAAAGTTCCTGAGGAAGAGCTCTGACTTAAAAGAAAGGCTAAAGGGAATTCTTTGAGTTGAAATGAATGAGCAGTAAGTGACAACATGAAAACATATACAAGTATAAAATTCATTGGTAAAGGGAAATATATAGTCAAATTCAGAATACTCTGATACTGTAATGCCTGTGTGTAAATCACTTTTAACACTAACATAAAAAAGTAAAAAATATTGCAAATAACTATAACAATAACTTTAAGAGATATACACAGTATAGAAACATGTTAAATGTGATATTAGTATGATTAAGAGTGGAAGGTTAGAAAAATAAAGGTACAGAGTATTTTGTGTAATTGAAGTTAAGGTGTATCAGCTTAAAATATAATGATATAACTATATGGTGTTTTGTGTAAGCCAAATAGTAACCATAAGGATAAAACCATACACACACACACACACACGCACACACACACACACACACACACACACATAAAAGATAAAGAAAAAAGAACCAAATCATATTACTTTTAATCTTATATTAAAAAGTGTTGCTGGGTGTGGTGGCTCACACCTGTAATCCCAACACTTTGGGAGGCTGAGGCAGGTGGATTACGAGGTCAGGAGATCAAGACCATCGTGGCTAACACCTTGAAATCCCATCTCTACTAAAAATACAAAAAATTAGCTGGGTATGGTGGCACACACCTATGGTCCCAGCTACTCAGGAGGCTGAGGCAGCAGAATTGCTTGAACCTGGGAGGGAGAGGTTGCAGTGGACCGAGATTGTGCCGTTCCACTCCAACCTGGGCAACAGAGAGAGACTCCGTTTTTTTTTTTTTTTAAAAGTCAACATTTGGAATATTTGCATTATTCATTGAACTAATAATTTCCAAATGACTAATGCATAATATTTTTAATTGCATTTTAGGTTTTGGGGTACATGTGAATAAAATGCAAGATAGTTGCATAGGTACACACGTGGCGGTGTGATTTGCTGCCTTCCTCCCCTTCACCTATATCTGGCATTTCTCCCCATGCTATCTCTCCCCAACTCCCCACCCCCGGCTGTCCCTCCCCTATTCCCCCCAACAGACCCCAGTGTGTAGTGCTCCCCTCCCTGTGTACATGTGTTCTTATTGTTCAACACCCACCTATGAGTGAGAACCTGTGGTATTTCTTTTTCTGTTCTTGTGTCAGTTTGCTGAGAATGATGTTCTCCAGGTTCATCCATGTCCCTACAAAGGATACAAACTCATCGTTTTTGATTGCTGCATAATATCCCATGGTGTATATGTGCCACATTTTCCCTGTCCAGTCTATCATCGATGAGCATTTGGGTTGATTCCACGTTTTTGCTGTTGTAAACAGTGCTGCAATGAACATTCGTGTGCATGTGTCCTTATAGTAGAACGATTTATAATCCTTCAGATATATACTCCATAATGGGATTGCTGGGTCAAATGGAATTTCTATTTCTAGGTCCTTGAGGAATCACCACACTGTCTTCCACAATGGTTGAACTAATTTACACTCCCACCAGCAGTGTAGAAGTGTTCCTATTTCTCCACATCCTCTCCAGCATCTGTTGTCTCCAGATTTTTTAATGATCACCATTCTAACTGTCGTGAGATGGTATCTCAATGTGGTTTTGATTTGCATCTCTCTAATGACCAGTGATGATGAGAATTTTTTCATATGTTTGTTGGCCTCATGTATGTCTTCTTTTGTAATGTGTCTGTTCATATCCTTTGCCAACTTTTGAATGGGTTTTTTTGTTTTTTTCTTGTAAATCTGTTTGAAATATTGATTGGCCCTTATTAATACCCATTTCTTTTAGAATAAAGCAACATTTCTGTTCTCTCTCCCTCTTTTTCTTCCTCTCCTTCACTCCTTTTTTTTTCTTTCCTTCTCTCAAAAAAAAAAAAAAAAAAGAAAAGAAAAAGTAAAAAAAGAAATCAACTCGTAGACCTCTAGATCCAGGTCGGCAATGTCTCTCTCATTGCCTGATTTCCTTCCTTCCCTTCTCTCCCTCCTTCCCTTCCTTGCTCCTTTCCTCCCTTCCTGCCTTCCTCCAAAAAAAAAAATCTGTTTTAGTTCTTTGTAAATTCTGGATATCAGTCCTTTGTCAGATGGGTAAACTGCAAAATTTTTTTCCCATTCTGTTGGTTGCCGATTCACTCTAATGACTGTTTCTTTTGTCACACAGAAGCTGTGGAGTTTGATAAGGTCCCATTTGTCTATTTTGGCTTTTGTTGCCAATGCTTTTGGTGTTTTGGTCATGAAGTCCTTGCCTATGCCTATGTCTGGAATGGTTTTGCCTAGATTTTCTTCTAGGGTTTTTATGGTGTTAGGTCTTATGTTTAAGTCTTTAATCCATCTGGAGTTAATTTTAGTGTAAGGTGTCAGGAAGGGGTCCAGTTTCTGCTTTCTGCACGTGGCTAGCCAGTTTTCCCAACACCATTTATTAAACAGGGAATCCTTTCCCCATTGCTTGTTTTTGTCAGGTTTATCAAAGATTGTATGGTTGTAGATATGTTGTGTTGCCTCCGATGCCTCTGTTCTGTTCCATTGATCTGTATCTCTGTTTTGGTACCAATACCATGCTGTTTTGTTTACCGTAGCCTTGTAGTATAGTTTGAAGTCCACTAGTGTGATGCCTCCCACTGTGTTCTTTTTACTTATAATTGACTTGGCTATGAGGGCTCTCTTTTGGTTCCATATGAAGTTTAAGGTGTTTTTTTCCAGTTCTGTTAAGAAGGTCATTGGTAGCTTGATGGGGATAGCATTGAATCTGTAAATTACTTTGGGCAATATGGCCATTTTCATGATATTGATTCTTCCTAACCATGAACATGGAATGTTTCTCTATCTGTTTGTGTCCTCTCTTATTTTGTTGAGCAGTGGTTTGTAGTTCTCCTTGAAGAGGTCCTTTACATTCCTTGTTAGTTGTATTCCTAGGTATTTTATTCTCTTTGTAGCAATTGTGAATGGCAGTTCATTCTTGATTTGGCTCTCTTTAAGTCTGTTATTGGTGTATAGGAATGCTTGTGATTTTTGCACATTGATTTTATATCCTGAGACTTTGCTGAAGTTGCTTATCAGTTTCAGGAGATTTTGGGCTGAGACGATGGGGTCTTCTAGATATACTATGATGTAATCTGCAAATAGAGACAATTTGGCTTCCTTCTTTCCTATTTGAATACCCTTTATTTCTTTTTCTTGCCTGATTTCTTTGGCTGACTGATGCATAATATTAAAAAAGCATTTATGTGTCAACAGTTTGTCAAGATGAAAGATGGACCAAAGGATTTTGATATAATAGAGTACACTGTTTACTGATATAATTTCAGAGAACACATTACAATTAATCTGTAAGAAACTACCATTTGTAAAGGTTGGTGTAGTATCCAAGAATAATGTCATAATTACCTGAAAATGCTATTGTCTTTCTACTTTTTGCTTTTGTCTTTCTACTATGGATCTGTGTAGGGCTATAGTTTTTTCTTACATTTCAATCAAAACAACACATTATAATACATTAAATACAGAGCACATTTCAGAGCATACCTGTCTTCTATTAAGACGCACGTTAATGAGATTGACAATAATGTAATGCAGTGCCATTCTTCTCCCTTATTTTTGTTTTGGAAAACATTATTTTCGTAAAAGATTTTACTTACGTTAACATAAAATGTATTGAATATTCTTTTTAAAAATGATTTCATGTGCAAAATATTTTAAAGTTTTCTCATTTTCAGTTATATATATTGATAGATGCACCCCCACATAAACAGAACTCTTTGGGATTCTCAATAAGGTTTAAATATGTAATGAAGGCCTGAGACTTAAGATGGTTGGTCTAGGAATCAGCACAGAGGTTTGGAGTCATAGACACATACAGTTATATGTTAGTTCAGGCCATCATTAGACAAGGTAGCTTGGCCAGTTATTAGGCTAGTAATCTTATTATGTTATTAATCAGGAATTACGTATATAAATAATTCAGCACATTTCTAACACATAGATGATACCTGATAAATTTTGGCAATTATTACTATTATCATCATAAACCTGCTCAAATTGTGAACCTACAACTCTTGTGCCCTCTGACTACAAGGATATAGAATTACTTGGGAATAAATTGTACTTTTCCCATCAGAACAATTATTTTAGTACAAAACATGTATTCTGTATAATTCTGGTCTTCTGGCCTAGCAACTTACCTATTTGCTATTCATTATGTCACCCAGCAAGTGTAGAAATTCCAAGATCCTCTTAATATGTAAATATATTTGCACTGATGAACTGGACAGACTGCCATTATGAAAAAAGGAAACTATAGCACGTTTTAAGTGCTGTAAGTGGTTGATTAAGGGTATATATTTTTTATTCTGGTCCATTTGGGTTCATGATATTGTGTGAGTTGGCAGGTTGTACTCTCATGCAATCCTCCCCTTTGGGGTGTTATAAGACATGCCTTCAAATTTAGAATCTTGGAGGTAGACAATTAACGATAGGTGTGAGAAGAGGAAGAGCTCCTTCTTCTTATTACCTGCCCATTCCCCAGAGGCCCTGAGCCAACCTGTGGGACATGGAAGTTATTTTGGTGCAAGCGAAGTAAGAGTGGAAAAGGGATATGGGAAAAGGATGATTCTACTGTGGGTGACATTAGGGAAGGAAACAGATGCTTCCTTCCTTGTTAGTGTGTGAGAGCTTGGGTGTTGATAGTTGTGTAAGACTGCTGCTGATGCATGGAAATGGGCCATCCTCTGATAATTCTATATGAAAATGCTTTCCAATTTGGGAAGATATTGTATACTGGGCTGGTGAGGTGAGTATCATGTTTCTTTTTTAAGGATTTGATTGAAGTAATTGCTCACATTTCCTTCATATAATTATTTTGTATACATATATGGATTAAAAATTCTGTGTGAATAAAAGTTTCACAGCATTAACTGGAAGTATTTACTGGAGACTGTCTTTTTATCTTGTACAGGTTAAACTATGAGGCCAAAAAGTTACTTTGTATAGTAAAGAGAAAGGTGAATTTGGATTTCTCATTTTATTGAGTTCTTGACCAGAGTAAAACACTGTGAATGGAAAAATACATTTATAATAAAAACCAGAGGAGATTTGATGTTCTTTTCTTTCATAATACCTTTCTTAGTAAAATAAAACATATTATACATTTGCCAGAATGAGTCTCCTGTGTATATATTGTAAATGTAGCTCAGTAGTAGATAATATGAGGCTGAAATAAAGAAAATAGTTAGAGGACAGGTCATAGAAAGTAATTTTTAATTCATTGAGTGATTTTTTTCTTCAATTACTGTTCCAAAAAAAAAATATGTAGCATATTTTCAAATTTCTTGGAACACAGTTATGGAAGAAAGATCTTGTTTTGCTCTAGGGGTTGCTAATATCTCTGTAAGTCCCTGGTAACATTTAATCAATTTCCATAAATATTTAGTGATGAAACTAAATTACTTTCAGACTCTCTTTTAAGGATGTGCAAACAAGACAAGATTTCATTTTTCAATTTGCAACCTACGCAAGAGATAGGAACTTGGTGTTGATTATCCAGCTGTTTGCAATTTTAAAAATAGTCTCCTTAGTTACTTCCTTTTCGGTAAAGAGGGAAACAAAACTATTTAGTTACTCTTATCAATAACATTTTTCTAGCATGAAGAGGTGTGGAAAACATTTTATTTCTTGATAAAAATTTCACATTTCTAAAGTGAAATATTCTTCCAGAGTTATGCAAAATAACACTATATTTATCAAATGTTATAATAAACAAATGTGATAATGACCCAAATCTAGTATTTGGTATAAAATTTCAATTCATATCGCTTTTAGGCCAAAAGCATTTTTGCATACCCACCTTTGGAGTCACCTCTCTAGGAGCTAGACTTTCTCCACCACTGCAGATAGTCTTCTGTTTCACTATTAGCGCTCCTTCACACTATCCTTATATATGTTTCAAAAATCATGGCTTCTGGTTGAGCACTAGATGCCTGTCACTAGGGAAACTCTTAAGTATTAATCACTTACACTCTCTTGTAAGCTGCCCATGAACTCTACATGATAATGTAGGAAATTATCATTTGATGAACATATTTCTAAGTATGTAGGTTGTGATCTTTCACCTACTTGGGACAATATTCATTAAACTGAGTGGTCAGTATGTTTTTGGCTGCCCTAAGTGGTTGAATACTGTTACACTGTCATTTTTTAAATTAATGGTATGCAGCTACCATCAGGTTCTCAATGTCATTGAGAAACTACTTTTTCTGTTCCTAGCTGTGTCTTTTTTCATTTCTCTCAAGAACTATTCCAAACTTACACTACAATTCTAAAGTTTCTGCCCACTTCTAATACCTTCCTCCATCCATTGTGTCTTTTATTTTGCATTAAAAAAACAGGAATAAATTATTTTTAACTTCCTATGCCTATACCTACAATCTTATTTATGTCTGCTTTGTATTATTTCTTATTACCAATTTTAGAAGAAAAGATGTTCTTCCTCTATTCCCGAAAGTCATGCTTATCTGTCCATGCTGTCATCTTCTCCCACTGAGTCGTGGAACTTTTCTGCTAGTAAAGCAATTGTTCATTAAACTCACATTTCCGGTGAATAGTATGTGCTAGACATTGAACTAGGGATTATGAATACAAAGATAAAAACCAGTTATCTGAATAACAGATGAGCAATTAATGATAAGATATTAGGTTTCTTCTATGCTAAGGCATATATATAGCTACTGCAGTAGGCTGGCTGCAGAAAAGTTCCAGGCAAGTAGGAAAAGCTTTATGAATGAGCTAGTACTTAAGGTGAGACATAAAAAGTTAGTAAGAATTTGTTCGTTGGACAGATAAAAGCAGGCTACATTTATCCTTCCTTATACGTCCTATTGCAAATTAAACAACTAGACTTATTAACTAAACATTTTTCAGGTGTGAGTACATAGTCCCTTTGACAGTACTGATGAGTAAGTAGAGAGGACACATGGGGAGATAATCACTCTGCTAGGTTAGTGTAGAGGCTTCTCCTAAAGTTCCTTGTGAAACTGTACCAATGCTAGGATGAGAATGTTCATTATACTCAAAATACTGTGACTTCCCAGCCCCGTCTTCGTCATGCGGGGTCCAATTTGGTTCAGGTTCATACAGGTCAAGTCCTAGCACAGGTTATTTTCTCTCCTGGCCAGGAAAGAAAATAACACATTGTAAATTGCCAAAACCAAAGGTACAATTTCAACTTTTTTCTACAATAAAAAAATTAGTTTTTTTGAGATGATAACTTGATATATTAGTTTTTATTTTGTTTGCTGTATTTCATTTATTTCTCTTATCTATAAAAATATTTAGGATCCTTTCTTTCCCTTGCCTTGGAAGCCACTTGTCTTCCATTATGTGCAAATAAAGTCTCTTAAAATAGTGAAGCAAAGAAAGAATAAAGCCTTGAAAACAGGTGGAGGGAAAAGGGCAAGATGTCTCCCAGACATGAAGAGGGCTGAAGTGAGTAGCTCTTACCTATAGGTCTGTGGCAGATGAAAAATGTGAGATGGGGAAGTTATTGAAAAAGTGTGGTACACCCCAGAGAACTCAACCCTAGGCACTAGGCCTTTAGCCATTTCAGAGACGAAAATAGCCTGTTTGACTACAAGATACTTAAACAGTAGTTATAAGATAGCTTTACTTTATTTTAAAAAACTTCTGTTTAGAGAGTGTAATATGCATAAGTATGTTCAAGTTTGGCCTTATATTCAGTCAGTTACTTCATTCAGAAAGTAATATGTTAATACGCTATTAGATTGCAAGACAGGTTACATATTGGAAAGCCTACACTCCAGACAAAGCAACTACAGGTGTTTCCACTATTTTGATTTTAAGTGACACCAAAGGCTTTAATAATTATGTTAAAAAATTTTTTAAAAATTTGATTTTTGTGAAATTAGTGTCTTATTCATCAGCATAGTTATAGCTAAATTCTCTCTTGATATAACTAGCATTCGATATATGGGGATTACCTAAACTTTTTAAGAAAATACCTATCTTGCATGAACAAAGTATGGGACTTGAATAAGTCTTGAAGTCAGAAAGCATAGGAAGGGAAACCAAGGCAGGGATCACCAAATGGTTTTGTGTCTAGCCACTGAATTGGAGATTTCTGACTACAGGGCAAACAGTTTTGTACCTTTAGAATACTGGAGCCAGAGTTCAGTGATATTTTATCCAAAGTCAGATTGGACAACTCGCAAAAATAGAGAGGTCACTTCATCCAAGGTTACAGAACATGTTGAATGAATTATTTTTTCCCCAGAATAACGAAATTTCATACATAGTTATGCATGAAAAAATTTGTCTGAGACTTGCTTTCATTATAATTCTTTATGTCTGTAAGGCTCTTGATAAGCCTCACCTATAAAAAAGTTGCTAGCATTACTTTTGTGGTATCTAAATAACAGGTTTGGGTCAATTTACTACTGGCCAGATGGTTTTCTCTGAGAAAATCTTTGTCCTTTAATTGTCAATGCTAGGGGACTCTGTCTTGACTGACTTCAAGGGACGGAGAGCAGTGAGGGGGCTTTGTGAGGCTCAGTGTTTATAGTTTCTTTTAACTGTGCTCAGCCAATAGTAATTCGTGAAAAGGAACCACTTTTTCTTGCCTTGTGGTCTATTGGTATAGTCCCTAGGATTGGACAGTCCCTAGGACTGTTATTTCAAATGCCAGTAATAGGGTTCAGATGGTAGCGTTATCTGTTTTATGTTTTATAGATACATGTGGTTAGCAGTGTTAGTGGGATGTAGCTGACCTGCTAAAGTGTATGTCTCTAGGGTGCAGGGAATAGCTAACAACAGTTGCAGACTCTCTTACCCCTGGAGCTAAAAAGGAAACATTTTTTCTCCTACAGAGGGAAAGCAATTCATGAGTAAAGAAGAAAGTAAATGTATAATAATAAGTCTTTAAATAAGAAGCAGAACGGGGGCAGATATACACTTTCAGAAAGCTGTTATATGGCCGACGTGGTAGGCAGAATTTTTGAGATGGCCCCCAAAATTGCCAGCCACTTGAGGACACCTTCTGTCAGAGGTGTTTGAACAGAGCAACTCCATCTTGAATAAGGGGTGGGCAAAATGAGGCTGAGACATGCTGAACTGCATTCCCAGGAGGTTAGGCATTCTTAGTCACAGAATGAGACAGGAGGTTGGCACAAGATACAGGTCACAAAGACCTTGCTGATAAAACAGGATGTGGTTAAGAAGCTGGCCAAAACCTACCAAAATCAAAATGGTGATGAGAAAAAAGTCTGGTTGTCCTTGCTGCTCATTTTATGCTAATTATAATACATTAGCATGCTAAGAGACACTCCCAACACCACCGTGGTGGTTTACAAATGCCCTGACAGTATCAGGGAGTAACCCTGTATAGCCTAAAAACTGGAAGAACCGTCGGTTCTGGGAAATGCCTGCTCCTTTCCCAGAAAACTCATGAATAATCCATCTCTTGTTTAGCATATAAAATCAAGAAATAACTATAGGAATACTCAGTGGAGCAGCCCACACGGCTGCTCTGCCTATGGAGTAGCCATTCTTTATTTCTTTACTTTTGTTTTTTTAGTTTTTTGAGATGGAGTCTCAGTCTGTCACCCAGGCTGCAGTGAAGTAGCATCATCTCGGTTCACTACAGCCTCCGCCTCCTGGGTTCAACTGATTCTCCTGCCTCTAGATAAACTTGCTTTCACTTTAATCTATGGACTCACCCTGAATTCTTTCTTGCATGAGGTCCAAGAACCCTCTCTTGGGGTCTGGATTAGGACCCCCAGGTAATAACACTTCTTCCAGTTATCTCCACCCCAATCTAGGTGTTGTTCCAAATCAATTGACCTTACGATAGGTTATACGGGAGGGCCTATTTAAAAAAGTTATGCTGGGAGGCTGCAAATTGGCTGTCTTTTAGATCAACACACTGGTGTCAAAAGTCTTTTGATTATAAGAACTGTCAAGAGATGCTGGAAATTGTCCCAGTGTTAAACAATGGAGTAATCATAACAACTACTTTTTACCCACTGATCCAATGAATTTCTTTGATGTTTAGAACCAAATAAAAGTTAATAATAAAATACAATGAATTTATTAGAAATACACAATCCTATTTTTACTACTGGTATAGTCATAAAATGATATTGTCTCTTTATCATTCACTTAAGATGTTACTTAAAAAGGGTAAAATGTCTATGGAAAATCTAATGTTACATTTAATACAATTGTAAGTCACCTAAATAATTATTTTTTAAATTAGCTTGCTCTTGATTTATTGAGAGAAACTTTTCCATGAGACTCCAGTGTTTCTAAACATTTTTCAGCAATAATTGCCCTTTTTCTCTAGACTGTCTTTTCAAAGATGTCTGTACAGTGAACAGTCATCTGTACAGATTGTTCAGACTGTACAGAAAAATATGGTTTCTTCATTGGGAGCAATGACCAAATTTACTTATTTGGCGTAGCAAAGATAATTTCTCCTTCCAGGAAAAAGGACATGTTTGCTTTTGCCCATTGTAAGAGATTCTGGTTTTGTTGCAAGATGCAGACATATGGCATGTGCAACATTCACCTGGATCCGTCAGCATCACCCCCATGTCATGTGGGGAGCAAGAAGGACCAATACAGATATGGTGTCCTCATGCTGCTTTTTGCAA
Organism: Saguinus oedipus; assembly: GCA_031835075.1. Classification (NCBI taxonomy): domain Eukaryota; kingdom Metazoa; phylum Chordata; class Mammalia; order Primates; family Cebidae; genus Saguinus; species Saguinus oedipus. Next base: position 12,788,330 of record CM063171.1, read on the forward strand.
TGCAAATAATAATTTGTCTCTAATCTTGAGTCTTGTGTCTTCTGCTACTAATGAAACTGGCAGCAGAACTGGTTAGCTGCAATTAGTTTAAATTCTCATATCCTTCAAAACTCTTGACACTGATTAAGTCATAAATCCAATTCATGATACACTCTAGGTTTTTCCTAGTTTATAAAACTTTTGGTAAGAAATTTTTGGTAAGAAATAATCAATATGCTTTTTAATCATTGTCCTAACTTTATAAAATACATGAGGATGTTAATTTCCTGCATCAACTTCTGGATGTGTGATTCATTTAAAAAAATAAAAACGGACGCTTTCATAACGTTTGCAACCTCTACAAAATAATTACCTTTTAAGTCACTTGGAGAATTTGGCTTCAAGTACTTTTTCCACCTTTATCAACAAAAAGAATAATAATGAAGGAATGTTCTTTGCTCATTTATTTAGTTGCCAAAATTTGGTGGTGGAAAAACAAATACTTTTTTAGAACTTACCTCTTTGTTTAACTATAGAATTTCTTTTTTTGAGACAGTCTCACTTTGTTGCCCAGCTGGAGTGCAGTGGTGGGATCTCAGTTCACTATAACCTCTACCTCCTGGGTTCAAGTGATTCTCCTGCCTCAGCTTCCCAAGTAGCTAAGACAACAGGTGTGTGCCATCATAACCAGCTAATTTTTGCATTTTTAGAAAAAAGGGGTTTTGCCATGTTGGCCAGGCTGGTCTCAAACTTCTAACCTCAAGCGATCCTCTTGCCTTGGCCTTCCAAACTGCTGGGATTATAGGTGTGAGCCACTGCACCCGACCTAATTCTCTTTTCTGAGTGCTGTATCAAATTCCTTGCAAAGATATGATTAGTCTTCAATACTTACTGTAGAAAAGTTATTTCAGAACCTTAATGAAAGTGAGAACAAATATGATAGCAACTGTGACTTTATGTATTTTATTCTATTCACTGCTTTCCATTCAGTCTTAACTGATCTTTGTAAATGTCAATACATTGGTTTTCCTTATACATTTTTTAAAAAATTCTATGTCAGAAATAGAATGCAGTGAATCTGATGGCTCTGTAGACATAATTGCTTTGGACTCATTTACTGAACAGAATCTATAATAGTGTGGTCAGCTGGTTGTGTGCACATGGAAAGTTAATCTTTCTCTGGAACCAATTAAGATCACTAAGAAGCTGGAAAGCACTTTAGCTGCCTACTCTGCAATGAGAGTGAGGGTGTTAAGTCACTGACATCACTGACACTAAGTTTTCTTTGGGTTTGCTTAGTTTTGTCTTCTGAATTTGTCAGTACTAACTCCTCTGCTATCTCTAAAATATAGTGGTTTGAGGGAGTTTTAAGGACACACACACACAAAAATTAAAACATTTTTAACTAATTTGGAAAACTGCCTAACTGTTCAGTACAGGCAATATGATATCATCAACAGCCTGTGAAGTTGCACATTTTTGGGAGTGGTTATTAAAAGAAGATATTTTTCAGAAAGAGCAGTGAGACAGACAGACAGAGAAAGAGAGAGAGAGAGAGAGAGAGAGAGAGAGAGAGAGCGAGAGAGAAGAAATCAACTTTCTGGAAAGCAAGCATCACCTTCTGCAATCATGACAAGAGGCTTTGATTCTTAGCAGGCACTTGCTCATTGTTACTGATGCATTCTTTACCTGCTAGAGAAGACTGATTGTGTTCTCTGAAATATGGGGTCCTCTGACTTTACCTTTGCAGATGTAGAATGCTTGTGCCATTGGTATTCCATTGGTACATTGTTACCTCTTAGAAAGCTTGTAATTAAATTCTACTTTCCTTTTATGTCCGATAATCTCTAGAAGACCCTGGGTCATGGACAACTGTTTGAGTATTGAATAAAATATTTAATTAGCTTTAAATTCCCTAGAGTCTTATGAATAGCGTGTTCTTCTGTAGCCTGAAGAAGATGAAAATTATAAGCCATAAATCTACACGGAAATCGGTGTTCTTTTTGTCAGATAGTTTGAAGGAGGAGAAGGTGGCTTGCCAGCTGTGAAGACTTCAAATCCTTTTCTGTCCTTTTTTTTTTTTTTCCAACTCAATGAGGTGATGAGTTAAATGAACTATCACCACACACAGCTTATCACTGTATCTTTCACGGCTCTGAGCAGTTTCACCCTTTATCACTCACATGATTCCACCCTCCTTTTACTCCTACAGCAAGGAGAGAACGGAGTTTTTGTAGCTAAACTACCAGAGTATTTCTTCTGCAGGGACTCCAAATCATGCTTCAGAATCAATCAGTTGATGTGTGGTGCTAATGAGGTCAAGTTTACAAATTTGGAATCCACCTGAGCCAGTTATTTAGCAGCAGACTGTTAGAAACTTTGTAAAAGTGTGTCACTCTTTATTTACTTACTAACATAATTATTAATTTAACTCTATTAGTGAGTCCTGACTGTATCAGACACCATAATAGTGTAATAGTGAAAAAGGCAACCACAATTCCCAACTTCACAGAGTTTACAGTGGGGAAGATGAAAAATAAATGAGCATATAAACAAAATAACAGGGAATTGGGCTAGAAGTAATTTAGTCAGCCAACAAAATGCTATGGTAGTAGATAACAAACAGGGTCAGCTGGACCTACATAATATTGAATAATCAAAGTCCTTTCTGGGGAGTCTTTATTAATGTTGAGACCTACAGAGTGAGAAGGATTCAGGTATGAGCAGAGCAGGTAAGACTGCATGGCAGAGTGTTCCAGACACATGGTTGCTGTGTTAGTGAAATTAAAAGAAGGGCAAGGTGGTATCCATGCAGTGAGCATAAGAGGAAGTGAATTGAAATCTGCTTGGAGAGGGTGGCAGGAGCCAAATTGTTCTGGGCCTAGTAGACCAAGAAAAGGGCTTTGGATTTTATTTCAAATCCAATAGAAAGCCACTGGTGGCTGGCTTTTAAGCAGGCAACTGGTATATATAACACATCTGCTTTTTAAGCAGTTCATTCTAGATACTAAAAGGAAGAGTAGTAAGAACAGCAGTCGGAAATCAGATAGGAGGTTGTAGTGGGTGTATTCTTGAACTCCCCCCACTTTCTGCTATTCTTCACACTTTCCAAGGCCCCAGGAGGGTATCTACATGGATTTCAACACCCAGTCACACCCCTTTCTCTGTGATTTCCTGCTTAGCTTGGCATGGGCAGAGGTAAGGAGAGAGGGAGAAGAGTAAAATCAAGGTATTTATTGTCTGGCTTATTCTCTGCTAGGTGCCACAAGAATGGCTGTGTCCCTCCATTGGAAGCCAATGTACCTGCCCTCTGGCCCTCATCACTCAGGTCCATGGCCAGGTTGGATAACCTTTTCTGTTTAAGTAAACAGAAAAGTTTACTTGCCCCCTTTTATTAGTCTCGGGTACTATGCCATCCTTTGTTTTCTTTGTCTAAACCCTGGCAATAGCTTTGCAATAAATCCCTTTCTAAAACCATTCTCAATTAGCAGACATAATGTTCCACATATTTCTAGCCAGGAACCTACATCCAGACACTATTGTACTATCTCAGGCAAGAGATAATGATGGCTTCATCTAAGGCAGTCATAGTAAAGATAGAATTAGGTTAATTTTAAATGTATTTTGCAGTTGGAATCATAGTATTTGTTGAAGGATACGATGTGGAATTTTAAAAATGGAAGGTACATCCAGGATGATTCCATTTCTAGCCAAACAACAGTTTGAATGATAATACTAACCATTTATACAGGAGAACTGGAAACTGGAAATGGAACAGGTCTGGAGGATGGGTGAAGAACAAGAGTCAGTTTAAGGTGCTTCTGAGGTATCCAATATTGAATAGCAGTTAAGTAGTTGTGCATTTCAAAAGAAAAATCAGGGCTGTGATTCTTTACCTCATTGGTAGTATTTCAAGCCTCATGACTGGTTGCAGTCCCCAAGGAAGTGGGTACGATTAGACAGAAGTCTGAGGTGTGAGCCCTGGGTCAAGAAGAAAATGTGGAACCAGTAATTGAGAATAAAACATTGTCCTGTGAGGTAGAGGCAATCTAGTAGAAAGGTATCATGAAAGCCCAGAGAGAATACTGGAAGGGGAGACATTGATCACCTGTTGCAGAGAGTTTGAATGTAATGAAAATGGATAGATATTTATTAGGTTTTGCTGGTGATCTTGAAAATATTCCTATCTGTTGGATATGTTGACCAAACCAGACAGATGTAATTTGTTGTCTGACTAGAAGAGGAGCAAGTAGGTGATGATCTGGATAAATTTACTTGTGAAAACAAGGAAAGGCATTTGGAGATAGCTGTTGTAAGAAATTAAGGTTCTTTTTATTGTTTTTAAGATAAGCTAAGTTTGCATGAGAATGACAGAATAGATAAGGAGATAGAGATGCTGAGAAAGAGAAAAACAACTGAGATACACAGAAATGTCTCTGAAAAGGTGAGAGAAACCCACAACACAAGAGCAGAAAAACAACTTTGCTTTTACATTTCAGCAACTTTTAAACCTGGCTTGTGCAGGTTCCAGAACTGAGACAGTTCTCATACTTAGAGTTCATTGATTGAAAAGGTAGCCAGTTGTTCTAAATAAAAGACTCTGACCAGTTACAGCAAGTATACATAGTAGCTGTAACCCAATCCTTCCCCAAGGAAACGTGTAGTAGTAGTACCGTACTGGAGAAATGTACGGTAAATGAAGGTGAATGCCAGTATCTTTCAAGTGGTGTTGTATAGATTACCTGAATTGACACTAATACAATCATCATAGGCCCCCTGTTAAACTGGGCCATAGAAAGGCCGGCAGATAGATGGAGACATTTTCTAAGGCTGTCTCACAATGGATCTAATGGAACCATTATCCCACTTTGTGATCATGTCTCCAGTTCCAGAATGCACTGCAGGGATACATATATTTATCACTGTAAATCCTTCACTGGTTTCTTAACCTGTGGAGTGAGAGCTAAAATATGGTAAAAATGGCAACGTAGAAGAAAATGAATTTAACTGCGTACTCCCTGTTCAAGCCAATCAAGGCAAAATATACTGGCTGAAAAGGAGAAAAGTGGAGGGGGCATGGTGGTCTCCAACACACAGCTGCTTAGCTCACAGGTGTGGCCTGCAAAAAACAGATTAATCATGGCAGAGAGCACACCACCATCACATGTAACTTAATCATAGTTTTTCTGTGAGATATAGTATCTTTCCTAGAGAAGATCCATGCAGCTTCTCTGTGTGACGTTAACTTGCTTGGCAAATGCATATATTTTCAATCCCTATTAGGAAGGGTATCCATAGTAGTCCACATTCATTAGAATAGGCAGCAGCACTCATTCATGATATTCTCCAGGGCTGTGTTAACTCTTCATCATCATATAGGTCAAAGGGACATTGATCATACGAATGTTCTATGTGACAATATGCTGATTTTCTCTATTAATATCATTAGGTTAATAGAACCTTTGTAACATACATGCATGTGAGTGGTTACAAGATAACCTCTACAAAAATTTATAGATATGCCACAGTAGTAAAGTTTTTTAACTCCCACTGGACTGGTTGTGCTAACAGAGCCACACAAATTAAAAAAAGAAGTTATTTAAACTTGTATCTCAACAGTGCAAAGAACAGTAGTGTTTGAAAAACATCTTAACATTTTAGAGACAGCACCTAACACAATTGGAAATGCTTACATAATCATTTACTAGATAATTTAAAAGGCTGTTTGTCTTGAGTGGATCCTAGAGCACCATAGTACTTTCGTTCCATTCAGGTACAAGTATCATTGCTGCTTTCCCAATGTCATGGTATGTGGTGTTGGAGGTATTGGCAGTAGTTGAAGATGCAATGAAAATCTCTAGCCAACAGCAATAAAAGAGTCACAATGGATTTCCACCAAGATGGACAAAAAGGAACAGCTCTGGAGTGTAGTTCCCAGTGAGAGCGACGCAGAAGGTGAGTGATCTCTGCATTTCCAACCGAGGTACCAGGTTTATCTCATTGAGACTGGTTGGACAGTGTCTTGGCTATGTGGGTTCTCTTTTGGTTCAATATGAAGTTTCAACTGGGTTTTTTTAGTTCTGTGAAGAAGGTCAATGGTAGCTTGAGGGGATAGCATTGAATCCATATATTACTATGGGCATTATGGCCATTTTCACAATATTGATTCTTCTTAACCATGAACATGGAATGTTTTTTCATCTGTTTGTGTTCTCTCTTATTTCTTTGAATAGTGATTTGTAGTTTTCCTTGAAGAGATCTTTTACATCCTTTGTTAGTTGTAGTCCTAGGTATTTTATTCTCTTCGTAGCAATTGTGAATGGAAGTTCCCTCATGATTTGGCTCTCTGTTTATCTGTTGTTGGTGTACAGGAAGGCTTGTGATTTCTGCACAATGATTTTGTATCCTGAGACTTTGATAAAGTTACTTATCAGCTTAAGGAGGTTTTGGGCTGAGATGATGGGTCTTCTTTTTTTTTTTTTTTTTTTTTTTTTTTTTTTTTTTTTTTTTTTTTTTTGTCCGAGCTAGCTGAGATTTTATTTTGGACACACAAAAAAAGCAATTGAATTGTTTTGCAGCTGGAGGCATGGGCAAGGGGGGTCCCCAGGCAGTAAACTCCCCGCCGGTGGGCTGAGGGCCAGGGCTGAGCGTCAGGTGGGTCTCCTGTTCCCTGCGCTCCCCGGCACAGCAGCCTCCCTCCTGGGCTCTGGGGCAGCCTCAGGAGGGGCAGGCTGGGAGGGGCCGTTGCAGCTGTTCACTTGGGCAGGACGTCAGAGGACTCGGACACCAGCCTCCCATCACGGGTCTCAATCTTCTTCACAACCACAGCCTTGGTGGAGCTGGTGCGGCTGAAGGAGCTGGAGCCCGTGACAGAGCCAAAGCCGGAGGACAGGCCGTAGCTGAGGCCAGGGCTTGTGAGGCCCCCATAGGCAGAGCTCAGACCTCCTGCATAGCCACTGGTGGTCTTCGTGTGGATACTCATGTTCTGCATCCCGGACTCCAGCCGGCTCTCCTCGCCCTCCAGTAGCTTGCGGTAGGTGGCGATCTCGATGTCCAGGGCCAGTTTGACATTCATCAGCTCCTGGTACTCACGCAGCTGCTTTGCCATGTCCTGCTTGGCCCGCTGCAGGGCGGCCTCCAGCTCCTGCTGCTTGGTATGAGCATCCTTGAGTGCCTGATCCCCGCGATGCTCAGTATCTAAAATGGCGGCCTCCAGGGAAGCCCTCTGGCCTTTGAGGCCCTCAATCTCAGCCTGGAGCCGGCTGATGTTCCGGTTCATCTCAGAGATCTCAGTCTTCGTACGCCGTAGGTCATCCCCGTGCTTCCCAGCCAGTGTCTGCAGCTCCTCATACTTGATCTGGTATACGCTCTCTGCCTCAGCCCGGCTGCGGTTGGCTATCTCCTCGTACTGCGCCTTGACCTCAGCGATGATGCTGTCCATGTCCAGGGAGCGGCTGTTGTCCATGGACAGCACCACAGACGTGTCGGAGATCTGGGACTGCAGCTCCCGGATCTCCTCTTCATACAGCTGCCTGAGGAAGTTGATCTCGTCAGTCAGTCCTTCCAGGCGAGACTCCAGCTCTACCTTGTTCATGTAAGCTTCATCCACATCCTTCTTGATGAGGACAAATTCATTCTCCATCTCCGTACGCTTATTGATCTCTTCTTCATACTTGTTCTTGAAGTCCTCCACCAGCCCCTGCATGTTGCCAAGCTCTGCCTCCAGCTTCAGCTTCTCCTGGCCCAGAGTCTCCAGCTGCCGCCTCAGGTTGTTGATGTAGTTCTCAAACATGTTGTCCATGTTGCTCCTAGCCGTTTTCTGCTGCTGCAGGAGGCTCCACTTGGTCTCCAGCATCTTGTTCTGCTGCTCCAGGAACCGCACCTTGTCGATGAAGGAAGCAAACTTGTTGTTGAGGGTCTTGATCTGCTCCTTCTCCTGGGTACGCACGGCCTGGATGTTGGGGTCCACATCCACCTTAATGGGGTTCAGCAGGCTCTGGTTGATGGTGACGGCGGTGATGCCTCCCATGCCTATGCCGCTGGCCCCAGCATAGCCTGCACCCAGGCCACCCCGGAAGCCACTGCTGCTCATTCGGGAGAAGCTCAAGCGGGCACTGGGCCCACTCGTGAAGGAGCGGCTGCTGAAGGCCCCAGGGCCAGAGGTGGACACCTTGTAGGAGGACTTCTGGGTCACCCTCATGGACATGGTGGAGGCAGGAGTGGAGGCAGGCGGGCCGAACCAGGGAGAGATTCCAGAAGGAGCGGAGAAGCTGCTTCTTCGGGTCTTCTAAATATACAGTCATGTGTCTGCAAATAGGGACAATTTGATGACTTATTTTCCTAATTGAATGCCCTTTATTTCTTTTTCTTTCCTGATTGCTCTGGCTAAAACTTCCAGTACTATGTTGAATAGAAATGGTGAGAGAGGGCCTCCTTGTCTAGTGCCAGTTTTCAAAGAGAATGCTTCCAGTTTTTGCCTGTACAGTATGATATTGGCTGTTGGTTTGTCATAAATAGCTTTTATTATTTTGAGATACATTCCACTGATAACTAGTTTATTGAGAGTTTTTAGCATAAAGATCAATTGAATTTTGTTGAAGGCCTTCTCTGCATATATTGAGATAATTATGTGGTTTTTGTCTTTGGTTCTGTTTATGTGATGGATTATGTTTATAAATTTGTGTATGTTGAACCTAGCTTGCATCCTTGGGATAAAGCCAACTTGGTCGTGGTGGATAAGCTTTTTGATGTCCTGTTGGATTTGGCTTGTCAGCATTTTATTAAAGATTTTTGCATCAGTATTCATCATGCATATTGGCCTGTAGTTTTTTTTTCAGTTGTGTCTCTGCCAGGTTTTAGTATCAGGATGATGTTGGTCTCATAAAATAAGTTAGGGAGAATTTCCTCTTTTTGTATTGTTTGGAATAGTTTCAGAAGGAATGGTACCAGCTCCTCTTTTTATAGTTGGTAGAATTTGGCTCTGAACCTGTCTGGACCTAGACTTTTTTTGGTTAGTAGGCTATTAATTGCTGCCTGGACTTCAGACCTTGTTATTGGTCTATTCACGGTTTCAACTTCTTCCTGACTTAGTCTTGGGAGTGTGCACATGTCCAGGAATTTATTCATTTCTTCCAGATTTACTGGTTTATGTGCATTGAGATGTTCGTAATAATCCCTGATGTGGTTTGTATTTCCAAGGAATCAGTGGTGATCTCCCCTTTATCATTTTTTATTACATCTATTTGATTCTTCTGTATTTTCTTTTTTATGAGTCTGGCTTGCAGTCTGTCTATTTTGTTGATCTTTTCCAAAAACCAGCTCCTGGATTTATTGATTTTTTAAAGGGTTTTTTTGTGTCTCTATCTTGTTCAGTTCTGCTTTGATCTTAGTTATTTCTTGTCTTCTGCCTGCTTTTGAGTTTTTTGATCTTGTTCCTCTAGCTCTTTCAATTTTGATGATAGGGTGTCGATTTTAGACCTTGTTTCTCATGTGGGCATTCATTGCTATAAATTTCCCTCTGCTTTAAATGTGTCCAATAGGTTCTGGTACATTGTGTCTTAGTTCTCGTTGGTTTTGAAGAATATTTTTATTTCTGCCTTCATTTAATTTTATATCCATTCATCATTCAGGAGCAAGTTGTTCAGTTTCCATGTGATTGTGTGTTTTGAGTGCTTTTCTTAGTCCTGAGTTGTAATTTGATTGTACTATGGTCTGAGAGACTGTGATGATTTCCATTCTTTTGCATTTGCTGAGGAGTGATTTACTTCCACTTGTGTGGTCAATTTTAGAGTAAGCATGATATGGTGCTGAGAAGAATGTGTATTCTGTGGATTTGGGGTGGAGATTTCTGTAGATGTCTATCTATTAGGTCAATTTGGTCCAGATCTTCGTTCAAGTCCTGGATATCCTTGTTGACTTTCTGTCTCATTGATCTGTCCAATATTGTCAGCAGAGTGTTAAAGTCTCCCCCTATTATTTTGCAGGAGCCTAAGTCTCTTTGTGGGTCATTAAGAACTTCCTTTATGTATCTGGGTGTTACTGCATTGGTTGCATATATATTTAGGATAGTTAGCTGTTCTTGTTACATTGATCCTTTTACCATTATGTAATGCCCTTCATTGTCTCTTTTGATCTTTGTTGGTTTAATGTCCATTTTATCAGAGACTAGGATGGGTACTTCTGCTGTTTTTTGTTCTCCATTTGCTTGGTAAATCTTCTTCCATCCCTTTATTTTGAGTCTGTGTGAGTCTTTGCATGTGAGATGGGTCTCCCAAAAACAGCATACCAATGGGTCTTGAATTTTTATCCAGTTTGACAGTGTCTTTTTTTTTTTTTTTAAATTTTTATTGCATTATAGGTTTTGGGGTACAGGTGCAGAAAGTGCAAGATAGTTGCATAGGTACACACATGGAAGTGTGTTTTGCTGCCTTCCTCCCCTTCAACCACACTTGGCATTCATCCCAAGGCTATCCCTCCCCAGCCCCCCCCGCTGTCCCTCCCCCATTCCCCCCAATAGACTCCAGTGTGTAGTAGACCCCCTCCCTGTGTCCATGTGTTCTCATTTTTCCCACCTGCCTATGAGTGAGTATATGCGGTATTTCTTTTTCTGTTCTTGTGTCAGTTTGCTGAGAATGATGTTCTCCAGATTCATCCATGTCCTTACAAAGGACACAAACTCATCATTTTTGATTGCTGCCTAATATTCCATGGTGTATATGTGCCACATTTTCCCATCCAGTCTATCATCGTTGGGCATTTGGGTTGGTTCCAGGTCTTTGCTATTGTAAACAGTGCTGCAATGAACATTCGTGTGCATGTGTCCTTATAGTAGAACGATTTATAGTCCTTTGGATATATACCCAGTAATGGGATTGCTGGGTCAAATGGAATTTCTATTTCTAGATCCATGAGGAATTGCCACACTGTCTTCCACAATGGTTGAACTAATTTACACTCCCACCAACAGTGTAAGAGTGTTCCTATTTCTCCACATCCTCTCCAGCATCTGCTGTCTCCAGATTTTTTAATGATCGCCATTCTAACTGTCGTGAGATGGTATCTCAATGTGGTTTTGATTTGCATCTCTCTAATGACCAGTGATGATGAACATTTTTTCATGTTTTTGTTTGCCTCATGTATGTCTTCTTTTGTAAAGTGTCTGTTCATATCCTTTGCCCATTTTTGAATGGGCTTTTTTTTTCCTGTAAATCAGTTTGAGTTCTTTGTAAATTCTGGATATCAGCCCTTTGTCAGATGCATAAACTGCAAAGATTTTTTCCCATTCTGATGGTTGCCGATTCACTCTAGTGACTGATTCTTTTGCCGCGCAGAAGCTGTGGAGTTTGATTAGGTCCCATTTGTCTCTTTTGGCTTTTGTTGCCAATGCTTTTGGTGTTTTGGTCATGAAGTCCTTGCCTACTCCTATGTCCTGAATGGTTTTGCCTAGATTTTCTTCTAGGGTTTTTATGGTGTCAGGTCTTATGTTTAAGTCTTTAATCCATCTGGAGTTAATTTTAGTGTAAGGTGTCAGGAAGGGGTCCAGTTTCTGCTTTCTGCACATGGCTAGCCAGTTTTCCCAACACCATTTATTAAATAGGGAATCCTTTCCCCATTGCTTGTTTTTGTCTGGTTTATCAAAGATTATATGGTTGTAGATATGTTGTGTTGCCTCCGATGCTTCTGTTCTGTTCCATTGGTATATATCTCTGTTTTGGTACCATGCTGTTTCGATTACTGTAGCCTTGTAGTATAGTTTGAAGTCTGGTAGTGTGATGCCTCCCGCTGTGTTCTTTTCGCTTAGAATTGACTTGGCTATGTGGCCTCTCTTTTGGTTCCATATGAAGTTCATGGTGGTTTTTTCCAGTTCTGTGAAGAAACTCAATGGTAGTTTGATGGGGATAGCATTGATTGTGTAAATTACTTTGGGCAGTATAGCCATTTTCACGATATTGATTCTTCCTAACAAAGAACATGGAATGTTTCTCCATCTGTTTGTGTCCTCTCTTATTTCGTTGAGCAGTGGTTTGTAATTTTCCTTAAAGAGGTCCTGTACGTTCCTTGTGAGTTGTATTCCTAGGTATTTTATTTTCTTTGTAGCTGTTGTGAATGGCAGTTCGTTCTTGATTTGGTTCTCTTTAAGTCTGTTTTTGGTGTATAGGAATGCTTGTGATTTTTGCACATTGATTTTATATCCTGGGACTTTGCTGAAGTTGCTTATCAGTTTCAGGATCTTTTGGGCTGAGGTGATGGGGTCTTCTAGGTATACTATCATGTCGTCTGCAAATAGAGACAATTTGGCTTCCACCTTTCCTATTTGAATACCCTTTATTTCTTTTTCTTGCCTGATTGCTCTGGCTGGAACTTCCAGTACTATGTTGAATAGGAGTGGTGAGAGAGGGCATCCTTGTCTAGTGCCGGATTTCAAAGGGAATGCTTCCAGTTTTTGCCCATTCAGTATGATATTGGCTGTTGGTTTGTCATAAATAGCTTTTATTACTTTGAGATATGTTCCATAAATACCAGTTTATTGAGGGCTTTTAGCATAAAGGGCTGTTGAATTTTGACAAATGCCTTCTCTGCGTCAATTGAGATAATCATGTGGTTTTTGTTTTTGCTTCTGTTTATGTGGTGAATTACATTTATAGACTTGCATATGTTGAACCAGCCTTGCATCCCCAGGATGAATCCTACTTGATCATGATGGATAAGTTTTTCAATGTGCTGTTGCAATCGGTTTGCCAGTATTTTATTGAAGATTTTTGCATCTATGTTCATCATGGATATTGGCCTGAAGTTTTCTTTTCTTGTTGAGTCTCTGCCAGGTTTTGGTATCAGGATGATGTTGGTCTCATAAAATGATTTGGGAAGGGTTCCCTCCTTTTGAATTATTTGGAATAGTTTCAGAAGGAATGGTACCAGATCCTCTTTGTGTGTCTGGTAGAATTCGGCTGTGAACCCATCTGGACCTGGGCTTTTTTTGTGTGGTAGGCTCTTAATTGCTGCCTCAACTTCAGACCTTGTTATTGGTCTATTCATAGTTTCGGCTTCCTCCTGGTTTAGGCTTGGGAGGACACAGGCGTCCAGGAATTTATCCATTTCTTCCTGGTTTACTAGTTTATGTGCATACAGTTGTTTGTAGTATTCTCTGATGATGATTTGAATTTCTGTGGAATCTGTGGTGATTTCCCCATTATAGTTTTTTATTGCATCTATTTGGTTGTTCTCTCTTTTTTTTTATCAGTCTGGCTAGTGGTCTGTCTATTTTATTGATCTTTTCAAAAAACCAGCTCTTAGATTTATTGATTTTTTGAAGGGTTAATCTTGTCTCTATCTCCTTCAGTTCTGCTCTGATCTTAGTTATTTCTTGTCTTTGGCTAGGTTTTGAGCTTTTTTGATCTTGCTCCTCTAGCTCTTTCAAGTTTGATGATAGGGTGTCCATTTTGGATCTCTCCACTCTTCTCATGTGGGCATTTATTGCTATATATTTTCCTCTACAGACTGCTTTAAATGTGTCCCAGAGATTCTGGTACGTTGTGTCTTCGTTCTCCTTGGTTTTGAAGAACTTCTTTATTTCTGCCTTCATTTCCTTGTTTATCCAATCAACATTCAAGAGCCAGTTGTTCAGTTTCCATGAAGCTGTGCGGTTCTGAGTTAGTTTCTGAATTCTGAATTCTAACTTGATTGCATTATGGTCTGAGAGACTGTTTGTTATGATTTCCGTTGTTTTGCATTTGCTGAGGAGTGCTTTACTTCCAATTTTGTGGTCAATTTTGGAGTAGGTGTGATGTGGTGCTGAGAAGAATGTATATTCTGTGGATTTGGGGTGGAAAGTTCTGTAAATGTCTATCAGATTTGCTTGTTCCAGGTCTGAGTTCAAGCCCTGGATATCCTTGTTAATTTTCTGTCTGGTTGATCTGTCTGATATTGACAGTGGAGTGTTAAAGTCTCCCACTATTATTGTGTGGGAGTCTAAGTCTCTTTGTAAGTCATTAAGAACTTGCCTTATATATCTGGGTGCTCCTGCATTGGGTTTATATATATTTAGAATCATTAGCTCTTCTTGTGGTATCGATCCTTTTATCATTATGTAATGTCCTTCTTTGTCCCTTTTGATCTTTGTTGGAAGTCTATTTTATCAGAGATGAGAATTGCAACTCCTGCTTTCTTTTTTGCTCTCCATTTGTTTGGTAAATCTTCCTCCATCCCTTTATTTTGAGCCTTTGTGTATCCTTGCATGTGAGGTGGGTTTCCTGGATACAGCACACCGATGGGTTTTGTTTTTTTATCCAATTTGCCAGTCTGTGTCTTTTGATTGGTGTATTTAGCGCATTTACATTTAGGGTTAATATTGTTATGTGTGAATTTGATACTGCCATTTTGATGCTAGCTGGCTGTTTTGCCCATTTGTTCATGTAGATTCTTCATTTTGTTGATGCTCTTTAGCATTTGGTATGCTTTTAGGATGGCTGGTACTGGTTGTTTCTTTCTATGTGTAGTGCCTCTTTCCGTAGCTCTTGTAAAGCAGGCCTAGTGGTGACAAAATCTCTAAGTACTTGCTTGTTCGTGAAGGATTTTATTTTTCCTTCACTTATGAAGCTCAGTTTGGCTAGATATGAAATTCTGGGTTGAAAGTTCTTTTCTTTAAGGATGTTGAATATTGGCCCCCACTCTCTTCTGGCTTGTAGAGTCTCTGCCGAGAGATCCGCTGTGAGTCTCATGGGCTTCCCTTTGTGGGTGACCCGAACTTTCTCTCTGGCTGCCCTTAGTATTTTCTCCTTCATTTCAACCCTGGTGAATCTGACGATTATGTGCCTTGGGGTTGCTCTTCTTGCGGAGTATCTTTGTGGTGTTCTCTGTATTTCCTGGAGTTGAGCATTGACCTGTCTTGCTAGGTTGGGGAAATTTTCGTGGATAATATCCTGAAGAGTATTTTCCAGCTTGGATTCATTCTCTTCATCACATTCTAGTACACCTATCAAACGTAGATTGGGTCTCTTCACATAGTCCCACATTTCTTGGAGATTTTGTTCATTCCTTTTTGCGATTTTTTCTTTAATCTTGGTTTCTCATTTTATTTCATCGAGTTGATCTTCGACTTCTGATATCCTTTCTTCTGCTTGGTCAATTCGGCTGTTGAAACTTGTGCATGCTTCGCGAAGTTCTCGTGTTGTGTTTTTCAGCTCCTTCAGTTCATTCATATTCCTCTCTAAGTTGTCCATTCTTGTTATCAATTCCTCGAATCTTTTTTCAAATCTTTTTTCAAGGTTCTTAGTTTCTTTGCACGGATTTAGAACATGTTCTTTTATCTCACGGAAGTTTCTCATTATCCACTTTCTGAAGTCTGATTCGGTCATTTTATCACACTCATTCTTCATCCAGCTTTGTTCCCTTGCTGGTGAGGAGTTTTGGTCCTTTGTAGGAGGTGAGGTGTTTTGGTTTTGGGTGTTTTTCTCCTTTTTGCGCTGGTTTCTTCCCATCTTTATGGATTTATCCACCTGTCGTCTTAGTAGTTGCTGATTTTTCAATTGGGTCTCTGTGTGGATGCCCTGATTGTTGATGATTAAGTATTTCTGTTACTTAATCTTCCTTCTAATGGTCTAACCCCTCTGCTGTACAAGTGCTCAGGTCCACTCCAGGCCCTGCTTGTCTGGGGTACCCCTGTAGCAGCTGCGGAACAGTGAGGGATACTACCAGTTTTTTCTTCTGCTATCTTTGTTCCAGAATGATGCCCGCCAAATGTCAGTCTGATTAGTCCTTTTTTGTGGTGACTCTTTGGATATACATGGGTCAGGGAGCTGCTTGAGGAGACGGTCTGTGCTTTATAGGAGCTCCAGGGCTGTGCTGTGAGCTCCGTTGTTCATTCAGGGTTGTTGGGAGGATGTGTTTATGTCTGCTGCAACATAACTCATAAAATCTTTCCTTTTTTATTTCCCCCTTAGATGCTCTGTCTCGGAGAGTTGGGGCTTTCTTTATGAGTATCTGTTGCACTGTCCTGCCCCGCTAGGAGGCAGTCTATTCACTATTTGCCTGCCGGGGCTCCGCCCTGCTAGCGCGGGTCCTCCCTGCTGTGGGAGGTCTTCGTTCTGCTGTGGAGCGCTCCGCCCTGCTGGTGGGGTCTCTCTGTTATGGCAGATTGCCTTGGCAACGGCAGGTTGCGTCAGCCCTGGGTGGTACTTCTGTAGGGGCGGATTGCATCAGCAATGGTGGACGCCCCTCCCTCACTGGGCTGCACCGTCCTCGATGCTGGCAGCAAAACTCTCAGCCCCGAGCGCCTCCAATTGCTGCCCTGCTTGAGGGTGGGACCCACTGAGCCTGATCACCCAGCTCCCTGCCTCAGAGTCTGTCCTCTCTCTCTCTCTCTTCCTCTCCCCAAGCTGAATGGTCGACTCTCTCACTGGCTCCCCAGTAGCCTGCCGATAGGGCTCCGGGATCTGTGCGATCTCCCATGCTGCTGCCCACTGCACCGGCTCAGATCACGTTTCCCAGGAATCTCCTGGTCTGGCTCATTGTCCAAGTTCCATCCAATCAGATGGACATGCCAATCTGCCCTTCCAAATCTCAGATTTCCGGTTTAACAGGGCACTTGGACCAGTGAGTTCTGTGCCGGGTCCCGCTGCGCTACATCGCCAGCGGAACCGGCCGCGCGAGTCGGCTGTGCCAGCATCCCGTGTCTCTCCCACACCTGGGACTTTCAACGCTCTGTGGGCAAAAAAGGTCCATCCATGAATGCGGCTAGGACTCACCCTCTGCGCCTTCACTGAGAACTGCCATCCTGAGTCACCTCTACGACGCCATCTTGGAAGCCTCCAGTGTCTGTTTTTTGATTGGGGGCATTTAGGCCATTTACATTCAACATTAATATTGTTATATGTGAATTTCATCCTGCCATTTTGTTACTGGCTGGTTGTTTTGGCTGTTAATTGACATGGTTCTTCATTGCGTTGTTCTTTACTGTTTGTAATGTTTTTGCAGTGGCTGGTACTGGTTGTTCCTTTCCATGTTTAGTACTTCCTTCATGAGCTCTTGTAAGGCAGGTCTTGTAGTGGCAGAATCTCTCAGCAATTGCTTGTCTGTAAAGGATTTTATTTCTCCTATACTTATGAAGCTTAGTTTGGCTGGATATGAAAGTTCTTTCGTTTAAGGATGTTGAATATTGGCCCCCACTGCCTTCTAGCTTGTAGGTTTTTTTTTTTTTGGCCATTTATATATTTTTTAATTAATTATCTGTTCATTTACTTGTAGGGTTTTTGCTGAGAGATTCACTGTAAGTCTGATGGGCTTCCCTTTGTGGGTGAGTCATCCTTTCTCTCTGGCTGCCCTTAGGATTTTTTCCTTCATTTCAACCCTGGTAAATATGATGATTATGTGCCTTGGGGTTGCTCTTCTTGAGGAGTATCTTTGTGGTGGTCTCTGTATTTCCTGGATTTGAATGTTGGCCTGCCTTGTTATGTTGGGGAAGTTCTCTTGAATAATATCCTGAGGAGTGTTTTCCAACTTGGATTCATTCTTCCTGTCACTTTCAGGTATGCCGACCAAACATAGATTAGGTCTTTTCACATAATCCCATATTTCTTGGAGGCTTTGTTCATTTCTTTTCACTCTTTATTCTCTAGTTCTCATTTTATTTCATTGATTTGATATTCAGTCTCTGATATCCTTTCTTCTGCTTGATCGATTTGGCTGTTGAAACTTGTGTATGCCTCATGAAGTGCTCTTGCTGTGCTTTTCATATTCATCAAATCATTTACTTTCTTTTCTAAGCTGGTTATTCTAGTTAGCATTTTGTCTAACTTTTTTTCAAGGTTCTCAGTTTCTTTGCATTGAGTTAGAACTTGGTCTTTTAACTAGAGAAGTTTGTTATTACCCACCTTCTGAAGCATGCTTCTGTCAATTTGTCAGAGTCATTCTCTGTCTTCTTTTGTTCCCTTGATGGTGAGGAGTTGTGATCCCTGGGAGGAGAAGAGGTGTTCTGGTCTTTGATGGTTTCATCCTTTTTGCATTGGTTTCTTCCCCTCTTGGTGGATTAATCTTGATTTGATCTTTGAAGTTGGTGATTTTGGGAGGAATCTCTGAGTGGATGTCCTTTCTGTTAAGGTTGGAGCTATATCTTTTTTGGCCTTTAGAGGTGCTGCTAGGAAGCCTCAGATTCAGTCAAGCTGCTGGGTGGGTGATCTTCCCCTGGAGTTTGTTTGCAATTAAGATTAGCCCTGTCTTCCCAATGGCATCTCCCCTTACCCAAGCTCGATTTTCCTGGTTGGGGTCAAACTGGTGTATTCATTGCCAAGCTCTCTAGTATGTGGGCTTCAGTTTGAGTTTTGTGGGGGTGGGGTCTGCCAGACTTTATGGCCTGTTTCTCTGCTTTCAACTCTGCCTCTTTCTGTGGGATGGGTACTTTCATCCCACTGGTGTTGGTCCAAACTTCTGCCTAAGTTTGTGCCAACAACTTGCAGCACCAGGCAGGTGCCATTACTCAGATTTGCATTGACAATCCATGGTACCCCTCAGTCTGGCAGGGCTCTCAGGGACCATGGGTTGCAGGAGGGATGACATAAGCACAGGATCCATCAGAGCACAGAGGTGGTGAAGTCCCCTACCCTCTGAGCCAGCTGCACATTCTAGCTGGGAATGTGCCCTGCCCTGTCTAGGTTTACCCTTCCTGGCTGGCTCTCACCCTGCTTCAGCTCCTTCCCTGGGTTATTTTCAATGTCCTACCAGTCCCACTGAAATGAACTCAGCACCTCACTGGGAATCATGAAGTCCTCTAGCCCTCTGCATCTCATTCACTGGGAGATGCATTCCTGAGTTGCCTCCTCTCAGCCATCTTGGCACCCATCAATTCCACACATAACAAAATTAACCTTAAATGTAAATGGACTAAATGCCCTAATCAAAACCACAGACTGGGAAATTGGATAAAAGTCAAAAGCCATTGGTGTGCTATATTCAGGAGACCCATCTCACATGCAAAGACACACATAGATTTAAAATAAGGGGATGGAGGAAGATTTACCAAGGAAATGGAGAGGGGAAAAAAGCAGGGTTGCAGTCCTACTCTCTGACAAAATGGAATGTAAACCAACAAAGATCAAATGAGACAAAGGAGGGCATTATATAATGGTAAAAGGATCAATGCAACAAGAAGAGCTAACTATCCTAAATATATATGCACCCAATACAGGAGCACCCAGATACATAAAGCAAGTTCTTAATAACCTACAAAGAAACTTAGACTCCCACACAATAATAGTGGGAGACATTAACACTTGACTGTCAATATTAGACAGATCAATGAGACAGAAACTTAGCAAGGATATTGAGGACTTGAAGTCAGACTGGAGCAAGGGGACCTTATACACATCTACAGAACTCTCCACCCCAAATCCACAGAATATATATTCTTCTCAGCACCACATCACACTTACTCTAGAATTGACCACATAATTGGAAGTAAATCACTTCTCAGCAAATGCAAAAGCACAGAAATTATAACAACCAGTCTCTCAGACCACAGTACAATCAAATTAGAACTCTGGATTAAGAAACTCACTCAAGACTGCAAAACTACATGGAAACCACACAACCTGCTCCTGAATGACTACTGGATAAATAATGAAATGAAGGCAGAAATAAAGATTTTTTTTTAAAACCAATGAGAACAAAGACACAATATACCAGAATCTCTGGGACACATTTAAAGCAGTATCTAGAGGGAAATTTATAGTGCTAAATGCCCATATGAGAAGTGAGGAGAGATCTAAAATCAACATCCTATCATCACCATTAAGAGAACTAGAGGAGCAAGATCAAATCAATTTATAAGTGAGCAGAAGACAAGAAATAACTAAGATCAGAGAAGAACTGAATGAGATAGAGATAAAAAAAAAAAAACCCTTCAGAAAAATCAGTGAATCCAAGAGCTATTTTTTTTGAAAAGATCAACAAAATAGACCATTAGCCAGACTAATAAATAAGGAAAGAGAGAAGAATTGAATAGATGCAATAAAATAGATGCAATAAAAATAGATGAAAAAAAAGGGGATATCACCACCGATTCCTTGGAAATACAAGCTACCATCAGAGATTACTAAAAACAACTCTATGCACATAAACCAATAAATCTAGAAGAAATGGATAAATTCCTGGACACTTCCAGCCTCCCTCCCGACACTAAACCAGGAAGAAGTTGAATTCCTGAATAGATCAATAACACATAGAAGCAGCAATTAATTAGCCTACCTACCAAAAACAGTCTGGGTCCAGACAGGTTCACAGCCAAATTCTACCAGCTGTACAAAGTGGAGCTGGTACCATTCCTTCTGAAACTATTCCAAACAATACAAATAAAGAAATCCTTCCTAACTTATTTTATGAGACAAACATCATCCTGATACCAAAACCTGGCAGAGGCACAACTAAAAAAGAAAACTTGAGGCCAATATCCATGATGAACATCAATGCAAAAATGCAATAAAATACTGGCAAACCAAATGCAACAGCACATCAAAAAGCTTATACATCACTATCAAGTTGGCTTCATCCCAAGGATGGAAAGCTAGTTCAACATACACAAATCTGTAAAGGTAATCCATCACATAAACAGAATCAAAGACAATAACTGCATAATTCTCTCAATATATGCAGAGAAGGCCTTCAACAAAATTTAATAGCCTTTGTGCTAAAAACTCTCAAGAAACTAGGTATCGATGGAACGTATCTCAAAATAATAAAAGCTATTTATGACAAAACCACAGCCAACATTATAGTGAATGGGCAATAAATGGAAGCATTCCCTTTGAAAACTGGCACTGGACAAAGATGCCCTCTCTCACCGTTCCTATTCAACAAAGTATTGAAAGTTCTAGCCAGAGCAATAAGGCAAAAAAGGAAATAAAGTGTATTCAATTCAATCTAGGGAGAGCTAGTCACTTACTCTCCCTAGATTTAGTCTATTATATGTGGAAGAACTAAAGGAAATAAACAAGTCTCTGATGCTTCTTGCAGCTCTACCACATTGATCCTCCATGAGTTTATATTGGTGCACAGTTCCTGATTTACAGTGCTTTTAACTTTCGGGTGGCATTGGGATATAACCCTGTTATAAGTTGGGGATCTCCTTACAACTGACAATGGGGTTATGGTTTCTACTAAGCATATTTTTGTTTTCACACTATCCTAAAGTCAAGAAGTCATCAATCAATCCACTGTTAAGTCAGAGATCATCTGCTGTGTTGCCTGCATTAACGCATTTTCAAGTTATTATATTTCCAGTGTATGAGGAGCTAATCAGGATGCAATCCTATCATAAGTTGAGAATCATCTGTATTTTTGCCCTTTTCTCTCTTAACACTTATGTCCTCATTCAAAATTTAGATCAATCCTGATTGAAATCTGTGATAGGAAAAAATGCAGATTAGAAGGTTAGTTCTGTTTTCTAAATCAGTGACTCCCCTCCTTACCCAAGGTATCCAATAATTTAAGTAATTATTAGATTATTGAAAAAATTCTTCTCCTTCAAATGATTCCTGTATTTTATTCAAATTGTCTTTGAAGTTTTTCTGCTTTAATATTCCCATTCCTCTGCTCCATTCAGTTCTTTAACACGAGAATGTAAGTTTAAATGTTTTTTTATCTACCATGGAGATCTCTATTGTCTTATTCTTGTTTTAAAAGGAAATATCCTCCCACAAAGTGCCTAAAAAGTTCTGCATTTTTAAACTGAAAGAAAAATGTTTTAAATTTAATATTTTACTAGAAATAATTGCTCACATCATACAATCTTATGTTAAGAATGACTGGTGATGGAGGCAGGAACATTAAAAATCAAATGAAGATTTTCCCTTAAATGTCCTCTGCTGTGGTGCTTCCCCTCAGGCCCCTCCTCACTACCACTGCAGTAAGCACCTGTGGACAGAGAATATACTGAGCAAATATTAATCATATATTGAGAATTATTGAGCAAAAGAAAGCATAGCCAGATAAGCTTTGTGCACTAAGTAAGAGTTGCCAATGTTTGAACAAAGTTAAGTTATAGTTGTGAAATTACATTTCCCATTTCCTATTTATTTAGATAAATAAAACAGCTGGGTTGGACATCTAAAGGTTGCCTAATAAGAAAATAAGGGCTTTTATAAAGAATTGTTATTTCTAAAGTATTAAAAGACCTGCTGTTTAAGACTTTTAAAGTTTTTCCTGTAAAAGGCTATACATAGAGGTTTTATTATCTCCAAGAGCCATACTTCCAATGATACCAGAAAATGAATGTTCTTTGAATTTTCACCAGCAAAATCAATGTACTTTTCTTTCTCAGAATCTATGTAGAAAGTAGCACTCTTTAAAATAAAAAATACTATCTTCACAAAGAAATCTAAATAAATAATATTGAAAGCTGCTTATGGAAAATACCAAATGGCTATCAGTTAATATGACTAATTTAGGAAATTTATCCCTTTCTTGGGTCTGGTCTTTAACATTATAAAATCAGATACATAAGTATCAATACTCAAGGCAGATTTGCCTTTCTAGAGCAGAGTTCCATTTTCAAAGCTTACAAGTGCTCAAGATATAATTAGGAAAGAAAAAGAAAGGATGACAAAGAAACAGAGAAAGAGGGAAGGAAGGAAGAAAGGAAGGAAGGAAGGAAGGAAGGAAGGAAGGAAGGAAGGAAGGAAAGGAAGGAAGGAAGGAAGGAAGGAAGGAAGGAAGGAAGGAAGGAAGGAAGGAAGGAGCTTGCTTAGGAATAACTAATGCACTTTCTCCCTCAACAAAACCATTTGGAAAATATATCATTATGACTAGAAAGTTTTTCAGTAAGCAGAGAATCAGAACAAGGGGAATTAAAAATTATTTTAATATTTACTATCTTGTGCTTTAATATTTTGATGGATAAATCCATCATCATAGTATTAGGGAGGGACCAACATGGGTAACAAAAACTACTCAGTGTTTGAACAAACATAGTTTAATCCATGATTACACAGCTAGTGGAAATACTGACTAACCAGGAGACAATGTTAGTGGTAGTAGGAATTTATAACCTTCCCTAGGCTAGAGGGAGACAAAAGGAAAAGCCAGGTCTGTAGAACCTGCTGGGTCAGCCAGCCATAACTGGAACCATAGTGAGTCTATCCAGTGGGAGCTAGAGCCATGTAGGGGCAATCGCTTTCTGAGATAAGGTACAAGGAGGAAAGGGAAGGAAAAAATACACTGATTTCTGCCTTGTTTTCACCTTCCAGCATCCTGACAATGCATACCACTGACTAAACCCACCCACAAATCAGCTCTTGAATTGATTTTCAAGCCACTTTTTCTTTACTTTTTGGAAGTCAATAACTGCCTATTCTTTTGGTGATTTCTCTAGAAATGCTAATATTCCAAGTTATTGAAATCTAAAATTAATATCTTTATATTTTCCCAAACAAAATGATTATGTTCACTCTTAGATATTTTAAACCTCATAAACTTTGTCGTTATTATTTTATACAGTAGTAGTAATAATCATAACACACACACTATATTCCAGGTAGTTTTCAAAGTACTTTACTGTTTTGTATCATTCTTATAATGAACCATGAGAGGGGTAACTTTATTATCACCATTTTACACATGAGAAGACAAAGGCATATTGAGATTTATTAAATTGCCCAAAGTCATACCAAATAAATGACAGTCATATTTTTAGTTCAGGTTGTTGGCTTCAGAGTCCAAGCCCTTAATCACTTCATAGAGTTTCTGCCTGTGAATGTTTTCTTACATTTCCCCCACATATTTGCAAATTTTAAGCTTTAGAACATCTAATATCTCAGCCCATCTATCTAAAAATAATTTTTCCACCTAAAAGCATACTGTAGATTTTCTGGTGACAACCTTAGGGTTTGGTTATATAAAGTGGTCTATATGTTTCCTTCATTTTTGAGAAAGTTTATTTTTGTTGGCTATACTATTCTAGGTTTACAAGTAACTTCACTTAACATCTTAGAGATGTTATACCACGTGTAAGTTTTCATTACTTTTGTAAGGATGTCAGCTGTCATTTTGATTATTGCTCCTTTGTCAGAATTTCTCTTTGCCTGCATTAAATGTCTGGCCTTTGTCTTTGATAGATTGTAATCTCACTATCACATGTTTTGGATTCATTTTTAAATTTTATTTAAAAATCATGTCTTTTTGAATCTGCATTTGGTGTCTTTCAAATTCTTGAAAAGTTCTCAGCCATTATACCTTTAGCTAATATCTCTGTCCTAGTCTCTCTCTTCTCCCCATCTAAAATATTAAGACTTAACTTTCCCATAGCTTTAAGATTTTTATTATACTTTCCATTTCTTTTATTACTATAAAATATATTCTGGATATTTTCTCCAGTTTTTCATTTGGATTAATAACATTCTAAACTTCAAGTTTTTTTTTTAATTTTAGGAATTCTTTTGATTCTTCTGCCAATCCTCTTGTTCCTTATGATTAAACTTTTTTTAAACTTTTTTTCTACTTTTATAAAATGTTTTTAATTCTTGTTAATGACTTTGCAGGCCAGGCTTTGCTGTCTGTTATTTCTTCCAGTGTTGTTTATGGTGCTTTGTTTCTTTATGTTTCTGTGATTTTATTTTACTATGAGGTACTCACTTTACCTTGAAATTTTACAATTTGAAAACCTTGAAGTCTGGAGTGTTTTTCTCCAGAACAGATTTGTGTTTGCTTCTGCTAGGACAGTCCAGAAACAGTAAAATTTACAGTTTTCGTTTGTGTGTATGTCTCAGATAGTGTGAATTCAGTCTGGTATTTTCCCTTCTCCACAGGATAACTATGACAATCCAGGACTTTTCTTTCAAGTTATTTGTGGTGAATTGGGGTTATTTCTAGTTCCCTTCTCATTCTCAGATTATGGCTTTTTTGGAATCCAATAATTATTAGGGTAGGAAGACTTATGACTTTTAAACATAAAAGTTTGCAAAGTGTATGAGAACTAGTGTTTAGTTTCACTCGATTTAGAAAATGAAATTAATTTCACAGATTTACAGTGTACCCACTGATACCTAAGCTCTAACCTTGGTATTTTTTTCTTTTCTTTTTTTTTTTTTAAATTTTTATTGCATTATAGGTTTTGGGGTACATGTGCAGAACGTGCAAGATAGTTGCATAGGTACACACATGGAAGTGTGTTTTGCTGCCTTCCTCCCCTTCACCCACACTTGGTATTCATCCCCAGGATCTCCCCCCCAGCCCCCCCCACTGTCCCTCCCCCATTTCCCCCAACAGTCCCCAGGGTATAGTAGACCACCTCTCTGTGTCGATGTGTTCTCATTTTTCTCACCCACCTATGAGTGAGTATATGCAGTATTTCTTTTTCTGTTCTTGTGTCAGTTTGCTGAGAATGATGTTCTCCAGATTCATCCATGTCCTTACAAAGGACACAAACTCATCATTTTTGATTGCTGCATAATATTCCACGGTGTATATGTGCCACATTTTCCCAGTCCAGTCTATCATGGATGGGCATTTGGGTTGGTTCCAGGTCTTTGCTATTGTAAGCAGTGCTGCAATGAACATTCGTGTGCATGTGTCCTTATAGTAGAACGATTTATAGTCCTTTGGATAGATACCCAGTAATGGGATTGCTGGGTCAAATGGAATTTCTATTTCTAGATCCATGAGGAATTGCCACACTGTCTTCCACAATGGTTGAACTAATTTACACTCCCACCAACGGTGTAAGAATGTTCCTATTTCTCCACATCCTCTCCAGCATCTGCTGTCTCCAGATTTTTTAATGATCGCCATTCTAACTGGCGTGAGATGGTATCTCAATGTGGTTTTGATTAGCATCTCTCTAATGACCAGTGATGATGAGCATTTTTTCATGTTTTTGTTGTCCTCATGTATGTCTTCTTTTGTAAAGTGTCTGTTCATGTCCTTTGCCCATTTTTGAATGGGCTTGTTTGTTTTTTTCCTGTAAATATGTTTGAGTTCTTTGTAAATTCTGATATCAGCCCTTTGTCAGTTGGGTAAACTGCAAAGATTTTTTCCCATTCTGATGGTTGCCGATTCACTCTAGTGACTGTTTCTTTTGCTGTGCAAAAGCTGTGGAGTTTGATTAGGTCCCATTTGTCTATTTTGGCTTTTGTTGCCAATGCTTTTGATGTTTTGGTCATGAAGTCCTTGCCTACTCCTATGTCCTGAATGGTTTTGCCTAGATTTTCTTGTAAGGTTTTTATGGTGTCAGGTCTTACGTTTAAGTCTTTAATCCATCTGGAGTTAATTTTAGTGTAAGGTGTCAGGAAGGGGTCCAGTTTCTGCTTTCTGCACATGGCTAGCCAGTTTTCCCAACACCATTTATTAAATAGGGAATCCTTTCCCCATTGCCTGTTTTTGTCTGGTTTATCAAAGATTATATGGTTGTAGATATGTTGTGTTGCCTCCGATGCCTCTGTTCTGTTCCATTGGTCTATATCTCTGTTTTGTTACCAGTACGATGCTGTTTTGATTACTGTAGCCTTGTAGTATAGTTTGAAGTCTGGTAGTGTGATGCCTCCAACTGTGTTCTTTTTGCTTAGAATTGACTTGGCTATGCGGGGTCTCTTTTGGTTCCATATGAAGTTCATGGTGGTTTTTTCCAGTTCTGTGAAGAAATTCAATGGTAGTTTGATGGGGATAGTGTTGATTGTGTAAATTACTGTGGGCAGTCTAGCCATTTTCATGATATTGACTCTTCGTAACCACGAACATGGAATATTTCTCCATCTGTTTGTGTCCTCTCTTATTTCGTTGAGCAGTGGTTTGTAGTTTTCCTTAAAGAGGTCCCTTATGTTCCTTGTGAGTTGTATTCCTAGGTATTTTATTTTCTTTGTAGCAATTGTGAATGGCAGTTCGTTCTTGATTTGGTTCTCTTTAAGTCTGTTATTGGTGTATAGGAATGCTTGTGATTTTTGCACATTGATTTTATATCCTGAGACTTTGCTGAAGTTGCTTATCAGTTTCAGGAGCTTTTGGGCTGAGGTGATGGGGTCTTCTAGGTATACTATCATGTCGTCTGCAAATAGAGACAATTTGGCTTCCACCTTTCCTATTTGAATACCCTTTATTTCTTTTTCTTGCCTGATTGCTCTGGCTAGAACTTCCAGTACTATGTTGAATAGGAGTGGTGAGAGAGGGCATCCTTGTCTAGTGCCGGATTTCAAAGGGAGTGCTTCCAGTTTTTGCCCATTAGGTATGATATTGGCTGTTGGTTTGTCGTAAATAGCTTTTATTACTTTGAGATATGTTCCATCAATACCAAGTTTATTGAGGGTTTTTAGCATAAAGGGCTGTTGAATTTTGTCAAATGCCTTCTCTGTGTCAATTGAGATAATCATGTGGTTTTTGTTTTTGCTTCTGTTTATGTGGTGAATTACATTTATAGACTTGCGTATGTTGAACCAGCCTTGCATCCCCGGGATGAATCCTGCTTGATCATGATGGATAAGTTTTTAATGTGCTGTTGCAATTGGTTTGCCAGTATTTTATTGAAGATTTTTGCATCTATGTTCATAATGGATATTGGCCTGAAGTTTTCTTTTCTTGTTGAGTCTCTGCCGGGTTTTGGTATCAGGATGATGTTGGTCTCATAAAATGATTTGGGAAGGGTTCCCTGTTTTTGAATTATTTGGAATAGTTTCAGAAGGAATGGTACCAGATCCTCTCTGTGTGTCTGGTAGAATTCGGCTGTGAACCCATCTGGACCTGGGCTTTTTTTGTGTGGTAGGCTCTTAATTGCTGCCTCAACTTCAGACCTTGTTATTGGTCTATTCATAGTTTTGACTTCCTCCTGGTTTAGGCTTGGGAGGACACAGGTGTCCAGGAATGTATCCATTTTTCCTGGTTTACTAGTTTATGTGCGTAGACTTGTTTGTAGTATTCTCTGATGATGGTTTGAATTTCTGTGGAATCTGTGGTGATTTCCCCATTATCATTTTTTATTGCACCTATTTGGTTGTTCTCTCTTTTCTTTTTTATCAGTCTGGCTAGTGGTCTGTGTATTTTGTTGATCTTTTTGAAAAACCAGCTCTTGGATTTATTGATTTTTTGAAGGGTTTTTCTTGTCTCTATCTCCTTCAGTTCTGCTCTGATCTTAGTTATTTCTTGTCTTTGGCTAGGTTTTGAGCTTTTTTGATCTTTCTCCTCTAGCTCTTTCAATTTTGACTATAGGGTGTCCATTTTGGATCTCTCCACTCTTCCCATGTGGGCACTTATTGCTATATATTTTCCTCTACAGACTACTTTAAATGTGTCCCAGAGATTTTGGTATGTTGTGTCTTCGTTCTCATTGGTTTTGAAGAACTTCTTTATTTCTGCCTTCATTTCCTTGTTTATCCAATCAACATTCAAGAGCCAGTTGTTCAGTTTCCATGAAGCTGTGCGGTTCTGAGTTATATTCTGAATTCTGAGTTCCAACTTGATTGCACTATGGCCTGAGAGACTGTTTGTTATGATTTCAGTTGTTTTGCATTTGCTGAGGAGTGCTTTACTTTCAATTATGTTGTCAATTTTGGAGTAGGTGTGATGTGGTGCTGAGAAGAATGTATATTCTGTGGATTTGGGGTGCAGAGTTCTGTAAATGTCTATCAGCTTTGCTTGTTCCAGGTCTGAGTTCAAGTCCTGGATATCGTTGTTAATTTTCTGTCTGGTTGATCTGTCTAATATTGACAGTGGAGTGTTAAAGTCTACCACTTATTGTGTGGGAGTCTAAGTCTCTTTGTAAATCATTAAGAACTTGCCTTATATATCTGGGTGCTCCTGCATTGGGTCCATATATATTTAGAATTGTTAGCTCTTCTTGTTGTATTGATCCTTTTACCATTATATAATGACCTTCATTGTCCCTTTTGATCTTTGTTGCTTTAAAGTCTATTTTATCAGAGATGAAAATTGCAACTCCTGCTTTTATTTGCTCTCCATTTGTTTGGTAAATTTTCCTCCATCCTTTTATTTTGAGCCTTTGTGTATCTTTGCATGTGAGGTGGGTTTGCTGGATACAGCACACCGATGGGTTTTGTTTTTTTATCCAATTTACCAGTCTGTGTCTTTTGATTGGTGCATTCAGCCCATTTACATTTAGGGTTAATATTGTTATGTGTGAATATGATACTGCCATTTTGATGCTAGCTGTCTGTTTTGCCCATTGGTTCATGTAGATTCTTCATTTTGTTGATGCTCTTTAGCATTTGGTATGCTTTTAGGATGGCTGGTACTGGTTGTTTCTTTCTATGTGTAGTGCCTCTTTCCATAGCTCTTGTAAAGCAGGCCTAGTGGTGACAAAATCTCTGAGTACTTGCTTGTTCATGAAGGATTTTATTTTTCCTTCACTTATGAAGCTCAGTTTGGCTGGATATGAAATTCTGGGTTGAAAGTTCTTTTCTTTAAGGATGTTGAATATTGGCCCCCACTCTCTTCTGGCTTGTAGAGTCTCTGCCGAGAGATCTGCTGTGAGTCTTATGGGCTTCCCTTTGTGGGTGACCCGAACTTTCTCTCTGGCTGCCCTTAGTATTTTCTCCTTCGTTTCAACCCTGGTGAATCTGATGATTATGTGCCTTGGGGTTGCTCTTCTTGTGGAGTATCTTTGTGGTGTTCTCTGTATTTCCTGGAGTTGAGTATTGACCTGTCTTGCTAGGTTGGGGAAATTTTCCTGGATAATATCCTGAAGAGTGTTTTCCAGCTTGGATTCATTCTCTTCCTCACATTGTGGTACACCTATCAAACATAGGTTGGGTCTCTTCACATAGTCCCACATTTCTTGGAGATTTTGTTCATTCCTTTTTGTGCTTTTTTCTTTAATCTTAGTTTCTCATTTTATTTCATTGAATTGTTCTTTGACTTCTGATATTCTTTCTTCTGCTTGGTCAGTTTGGCTGTTGAAACTTGTGCATGGTTCGTGAAGTTCTTGTGTTGTGTATTTCAGCTCCTTCAGTTCATTCATATTCCTCTCTAAATAGTCCATTCTTGTTATCATTTCCTTGAATCTTTTTTCAAGGTTCTTAGTTTCTTTGCACTGATTTAGAACATGTTCTTTTAGCTCACTGAAATTTCTCATTATCCACTTTCTGAAGTCTGATTCCATCATTTCTTCACACTCATTCTCTGTCCAGCTTTGTTCCCTTGCTGGTGAGGAGTTTTGATCCTTTGTAGGAGGTGAGGTGTTTTGGTTTTGGGTGTTTTCCTCCTTTTTGCGCTGGTTTCTTCCCATCTTTATGGATTTATCCACCTGTCGTCTTAGTAGTTGCTGATTTTTCAATTGGGTCTCTGAGTGGATGCCCAGATTGTTGATGATGAAGTATTTCTGTTACTTAGTTTTCCTTTTAATGGTCTAACCCCTCTGCTGTACAAGTGCTGAGGTCCATTGCAGGCCCTGCGTGTCTGTGGTCAGAACAGTGCAGAATAGTGAGGGATGCTACCAGTTTCTTTTTCTGCTATCTTTGTTCCAGAATGATGCCTGCCAAATGTCAGTCTGATTAGTCCTTTTTTTGGGTGACTCTTTGGATATACAGGGGTCAGGGAGCTGCTTAAGGAGATGATCTGTGCTTTACAGGCACTCCAGTGCTGAGCTGTGAGCTCCGTTGTTCATTCAGGGTTGTTGGGAGGATGTGTTTATGTCTGCTGCAACAGAACTCATAAAACCCCCTCCTTTTTTTTTCCCCCTTAGATGCTCTGTCTCAGGGAGTTGGGGCTTTCTTTATGAGTATCTGTTGTACTGTCTTGTCCAGCTAGGAGGCAGTCTATTCACTATTTGCCTGCCGAGGCTTTGCCCTGGTAGCGCGGGTCCGTTCTGCTGTGGTGCGCTCTGCCCTGTTGCCGGAGTCTCTCTGTTATGTCAGGTTGCCTCGGCAATGGCAGCTCTGGGTGGTACTTCAGTAGGGGCTAATTGCGTCTGTAGTGGCGGACGCCCCTCCCCCACCGGGCTTCACCGTCCTAGATGCCGGCAGCAAAACTCTCAGCCCCGAGCACCTCCAATCGCTGCCCTGCTTGTCCCCATGAGGGTGGGACACACCGAGCCCGATCACCCAGCTCCCTGCCTCAGAGTCCATCCCCTCCCCGAGCTGAACAGTCAACTCTCTCACTGGCGCCCCAGTAGCCTGCCAATAGGGCACTGGGATCCGGGCGATCTCTCATGCCGCTGCCCACTGCACCAGCTCAGATCACGTTTCCCAGGAATCTCCTGGTCTGGCTCATTGTCCAAGTCCCATTCCATCAGGTGGACATGCCAGTCTGTGCTTCCAAATCTCAGATTGCCTGTTTAACAGGGCACCCAGACCAGTGAGTTTTGTGCCGGGTGCCGCTGCGCTGTGGCACCGGCCCGGCCCAACCAGCCTCGTGAGCTGGCCGCACTAGCGTCCTGTGTCTCTCCCACACCTGGGACTTTCAACGTTCTGTGGGCAAAAAAGGTCTGTCTGAGAATGCAGCTAGGACTCACCCTCTGCACCTTCCCTGAGAGCTGCAATCCTGAGTCACCTCTACGACGCCATCTTGGAACCCCCCCTTCAGTATTTTTTACTTTGTTGCTAACATATGGATAAACTGAGTAGATATTTTTCATATTTAAATCACAAATTTTTGTTTTTTAACCAGGATTTTTAGGCTACCAATATGTTTCACCAAGTAGTTGAAAATGCATGAGAATCATATTTTAGCTAATATTTGTTGGATTATAGCTAAAGGAGCTGCGAGCCCATCTGTGCCTCAAAAAAGTATCCATTTCTATTTATTTTATAATACACTTATCATGATTTGACCTTGAGAGTTTCTCAAATAATTGCTGTTTTCCCTTATTTTCAAGTTTTTGGAAGAATAGTTTGTATCTCCATTTGTTTCATTTCCCAATTTGCTCATCTTCGAGAAAATCAGAGACAAACTACCTAGTCTGAAAACAATTAGACAAAATCTAATTGTTAGTTATTTAATAAATTGTTATTTATTAAAATCTAATAGTCCAAAAACATATCTTAGAATCATATTTTCTACAAAGAGAGATCATTTGATTTCTTATTCTCCTGTTTGGATGCTTTTTATTTCTTTCTCTTGACTCATTGTTCTGCTTTGGAATTACAGTACTATGTTGAATAGGAGCAGTAAGAATGGGTATCCTTGTCTCATTCCTGTTCTTAAAGGGAATACTTCTAGCTTTTCCCCATTCACTATGATGTTGGCTGTATGTTTGTAATACATGGTTTTCACTATTTTGAGACATGTTCCTTTGATGCCTAGTTTTTTGAGAGTTTTTATCATGAAGAGATGTTGGGTTTTATGAAAAGATTTTTCTGTGTCTATTGAGGTGATCATATGTTTTTTGTTTTTAATTCTGTTTATGTTGTGAATCACATTTATTGATTTGCATGTGTTGAAACAATCTTGCATCCCAGGACTGAAGCCTACTTGATCATGGCGAATTAACTTTTTGATATGCTGTGGATTCAGTTTGCTAACATTTTGTTGAGGATTTTTGAATCTACTCCCTCAGGGATATTGGTCTGTTTTTTTCTGTTTTTGTTGTGCCTTTGCAATATTTTGGTATCAGGGTTATGCTGGCTTCAGAGAATGAGTTAGTGAGGAGTTCCTCCTCCTCAATGTTTTGAAATAATTTCAATAGGATTGGTACCAGTTTTCTTTGTATATCTGATAGAATTCAGCTATAAATTCATTTGGTCCAGGTTTTTTTTCTTTATTTGGTTGCTAGTTTTTTATTATTATTACTGATTTGATTTCAGAATTTGGTATTGGTCTGTTCATGCTTTCACTATCTTCCTGATTCAATCTTGAGAAGTTTTGGGTTTCTAACAGTTTATCCATGTTCTCTAAATTTTCTAGTTTGTATATATAGAGGTGTTCATAATAGTCTCTGAAGATCTTTTGTATGTGAGATTGGTTGTAATGCCACTTTTGCCATTTCTGATTGTGCTTTTTTGGGTCTTCTCTCTTTTTTCTTTCCTTTTACTTTTTTCTTTTCTTTCTTTTCTTTTTTTTTTTTGAGACAAAGTCACACTCTGTCACCCATGCTGGAGTGCAGTGGCACACTTTTGGCTCACTGTAACCTCTGCCTCCCCTATTTAAGTGATTCTCCTGCCTCAGCCTCCTGAGTAGCTGGGATTACAGGTGCTCACCACCACACCTGGCTAATTTTTGTATTTTTAGTAGAGACAGGGTTTCACTGTGTTGGTCAGACTGGTCTTGAACTTCTGACCTTGTGATCCACCCACCTCTATCTCCCAAAATGCTGGGATTACAGGCGTGAGTCACCACTCCCTGCCTCTTTTTTTTGGTTGTTGTTAATCTAGTTAATGATCTATTGATCTTTTTTATCCTTTCAAATAACAAGCTTTTGGCTTTGTCGATTCTTTGTATAGACTATTGGGTCTCAGTTTTGTTTAGTTCTGCTCTGATTCTTGTTGTATCTTTTCTTCTGCTAGCTTTGGGATTCATTTGTTCTTATTTTTCTAGTACTTGGTGTGATGCTAGAGCATTAATCTGAGATCTTTCAAACATTTTGATGTAGGTGTTTAGCATTATAAGTTTTCCTCTTAACACTACTTTTACCGCATCTTAGAGATTTTGGTATGTTGGATCTCTGTTTTCTTTTATTTCAAAGAATTTTTGGTTTCTGCCTTAATACTGTTGTTTACCCAAAAGTCATTTAGGAGTAAGATGTTTGAGTTCCATGTAACTGCATGATTTTGAGAGCTCTTCTTGGCATTGATTCCTATTTTTATTCTTCTCTGGTCTGAGAGTGTGGTGGGTACAAATTTAATTTTTAAAAATTTATTCAGAATTACTCTATGGCCAAGCAGGTAGTTCATCTTAGAGTATGTTCCATGTGCAAATGAGAAGATATATTCTGTGGTTAATGGGTATAATATTCTGTATTTCTACATTAGTTTTCTGCCATCTTTATCTATCTAATGCTGACCGTGGAGTATTAAATCCCTCACTGTTATTGTGTGGCTGTTTAAGTCTTTTCATAGGTCTAGAAGTAGTTGTTTTATGAATCTGGGTACTCCAGTGTTGGATGTATATATGTTTAGGTTAAGCCTTGTTATTGAATTGAATTCTTTATCATCATGTGATGCTATTTTTTATTATTTCTGATTGTTGTTGGTTTAAAGTCTTTTGTATTAAATGTTTCATAATAGTAATGGCCCCCAAACTTTTCTCTTTTCCATTTGCATGATAGAGCTTTCTCCAATCCTTTACTTTGAACATATGAGTGTTGCTACATGTGGAATACGTCTCTTGAAGACAGATTTCAGATAAGTCTTCTTTTTTTGTCCAACTTGCCACTCTGTGAGTTTTTTTCACCCCCAAGAGGGAGTCTTGCTCTTGCCCAGGCTGAAGTGCAGTGGCATGATCTCAGCTCACCACAACCTCTGCCTCCCAGGTTCAAGTGATTCTTCTGCCTCAGCCTCCTGAGTAGCTGGGGTTGCAGGTATGCCCCACTGCACTTGGCTAATTTTTGTATTTTTAGTAAAGATGGGATTTTACCTTGTTGGCCAGGCTGGTCTCAAATTCCTGACCTCAAGTGATCCACCCACCTTGGCCTCCCAAAGTGCTGGGATTGCAGGTGTGAGCCTTCACACCTGGTCCACTCTGTGCCTTTTAAGTGGGATATTTAACACATTTACATTCAAGGTTAATATTTATATGTTTGGCTTGATCCTATTGTGAATTTGATAGCTGGTTGCTTTGTAGTTTTGATTGTATAGTTGCTTTATAGAGTGTGTGGACTATCTATTTATTTGTGTTTTGTGGTAGCAGGTGTAGTTCCTTTGTTTTCCTGTTTAGATTTAAGGATTTCTTGTAAGGCTTGCCTAGTGGTAATGAATTCCCTTGGTGACTGCTTCTTTGAAAAATATACAATTTCTCCTTCACTTTTACACTGTGGAATACTATATAGCCATAAAAAAGATGAAATTATATCCTTTGCAGCAACATGGATGCTGGATTCTGCTGGAGGCCATTATCTTAAACAAATTAATACAGTAAATAGAAAATCAAATAATGCATTTTCTCACTTATAAGTTGGAGCTAAACATTTGGTATACATGGATATAAAGGTGGGAACAATAGACAATGGGGTCTGTTAGATGGGGAAGAAAAGAAGGAATCCCAGAGCTGAAAAAGTAACTATTGGGTACTATGTTCACTACCTCGATGATGGGATTATTTATACCCCAAACTTCAGCATCACATGGTATGTACATGTAACACACCCTCACATGTATTCCCTGAATCTAAAATAAAAGTTGAAATTATAACTATTAAAAAATCTTAGCATTTCTTGGCAAATTTAAAAATCTAGACAAATTTATGCTAGAGTAAAAAGAAAAGCAATTCTACTTCTGTATTTAGATTTTCAAGTAGATTCCTGACATTTATGAGCGCTAAACCATTTGCAAATCTACAAACGGATGAACATTACTAATAGGGAGTTTTTACAGCTATTGGTTTATCCTCAAATCATATTTATATTAAGAATTAGATATCTTCAGAGTGACTGTGGTGGCTCATACCTGAAATGCTAGCACTTTGGATGGTCAAGGTAAGAGGATTGCTTGAGCCCTGGAGTTCAACACCAGTCTGGGTGACACAGGAAGACCCTGTCTCTACAAAAAATTTAAAAAGTAGCTGGGTGTGGTGGTGCATTTGTTGTCCTAGCTACTCAGGAGGCTGAGGTGAGAGGATTGCTTGAGCCCATGAATTTGAGGCTGCTATGAGCTATGATTATGCCACTGCACTCCAGCAAAAACCTGCCTCAAAAAAATACTTAGATATTTTCTCTGCACATCTTTGTATTTCACAATAAGTTTATTAACTTTCACTGTGTTTACTCAGAAATCTGCTGTTATTCCTACATATAATAAAAATTGTACTTTATTTTATGGCAGTTCCTACTGGTAAAGACCAACTTTGATGCTGAACAGAAAATAATAAATCTCTTTAAATTCATATTTGGGCTGAGAAAAGGAAGATAAATCTATCAATATAAAAATGGTGAGAATGTGTAATCCACAGAAGCAACAATGCTCTTAAGCCAGTGCTTGCTCTGAGGACATCTGCTCATCTCTGGTAGCTAGACATTTTGAGTTTAATCATGCAAACACAGAGAGGACTGGAAATAAAACTTAAGGCCAGCAAGAATTTGGAAGTCTTGATTAGCTTTCAGATAAAGCCGTCACCCTGAAAGGCAGCATTTATTAAAAGAATGAAGTAGGAAGAAAAATCTTGCCCTACAATGTGCCTCTATAAAATAATGAAAAAGTATACATATTAAGGATCCCAAAAGCCCCACTTTGCTTTTGTTTTCAAATGGAACTCAAAGTCAGAGATTGGCTGAGTTTGGAATTTGGCTGTATCACTTACTCATTATGCAAGTTACTAAAACTTTGAGGGACTTACTTGAACTCTTTGTGCTACAGTGTTCTCATATGTAAAATGAATGTAATAATAATACTGACCTTATAGGACTGTGGTGAGATTAAGTCCATTACTATGTATGCACATTACTTAAAATTGTACCTGTCACTAATATATAAGTGAAAGATTACTAATAGTATTGTGCTTATCTGAAGCACTGTAATATATTGGCTAAGAGCATAGGTTACATTGTCTAATTGACACAGTTACTTCAGTTAGTGGTGGGACATTTAGCACATTTACATTCAAGGTTAATATTTATAGGTAATAAAACTATTACCTATATAAGCCTAAGCTGGTGAATCTGAGTCCTTCTTTGGGTCTATTGGGCTTGAATCAATCCCTCTGTGGCAGGGGCATTCATAAAAGTGAGGTTAATTTAGTGGCAGAAGCCATGTTTACTGACATTTGCTGAAAGATCCTGTAGAAAAAGAAATAAAGACATTATGAAAGATGAAGTTCCTGAACTGTAACTGTTAAGTTCGTCCTCTCTTCACTTACATGAGTCATCTTATTCTTCAACGAATTACTCCTTTTTTACCTAAACTATTTCCGATTACTTGGTTACCACTTACACTATTTAATGTTATATATAACTATTATATACAATCATTTTATACAGTATTAAAATCTTTTGTGCTATAAAGCAAAAAACAGAATTTATCTTTCAAATTCTATTTATCAATTATATCATTATTTTAAATACATAATTAGCTGCAGACAGAAAAAAATGTGCTAAGATGGCATTTACTGGTTACATCACAGGGATCAGAGTTATTTAAATCTTAAGATATTTTAACCATTAATAAAGTTTAGAGATAAAACTCTGAAACAGAATTACTAATGCCTTACATAGTTAGGATTCCTTTATATAAGAAGTTTAGTCTATTTTGATATAAAGCTAAGTTAGTGGTTATCATGTGACTTAGAAAAAGGTAAGAAGAGGTAATTGACACCTAAGTATATTATCCCAGTGTATAATAATTATACAAGCAAATATGTAATTATGAAAGATTATTAAAATATATAAATATTCATAGACAATAACTATGCTGACTTATGATGAAACTTACTGAGAAAAGGAACAAATAGCATATCTGGCCATTCAGAAAATGTATATTGAACAAACATATTTCTTCCAGATGTCCACACATCTAAGTTCTTAATCCTCTAGAATCCTCATTGATAATTATGGTGACAATATCAGATTCCTGTAAGCGCATTTCCTCTAAATCTAACAGATGTTCAATGTACTGAGCTGAAAATGACCCTTTCCTCCCTTTCAGCTAGTATCTACATTAGTCTTGATAGTGACATTTCTCTTGGATGGGAGGCCATGATGAAATGGGCCAGACTTTAGACTATTCCTGGAATAATTTCAGCTTTCTCTTGATGTATTTTTAAAATCAAAATAACTTAGGCAATTTAAGCAATGTAAAAGCAATTTACATTCCATTTATATGAAATTAGTGTTAATATTTTATCGTACTTTGCTATATGGTTGTCAGTAATTAAACTCCACTTGACCAAAAAACCACAGACTGGGGTAATACATAAAGAAAATAAATGTATTTAGATTAAGGCTCTGGAGGCTGGGAAGTGCAAGAACATGGTGCCAGCATCTGGTGAGGGCCTTCTTGTGGCCTCATCACATGGTGAGAGAGCAAGAACAAGAGATCCAGAAAGAACTTCCTTTTAACAAAGCCACTCCCACAATAGCAATATTAATCCATTCATGAGAGCAGAGGGATTAAGTTTCTAACACATAAACTCTTGGGGGACACATTCCAACTATAAGTAATACTAAGTAAGTCAAAGATGAAGTTCAGTGTGGGAATTTACATATACACGTTTAAACTCAGTGACTTGAGGCATACTGTTGTCATTTAGGAAAAAGAAAGATACCGTGGACAACTAGTATATGAGGGAAAGTGAAATGAAAAGTGATTGGGGAGGCATAGTTTAGGCTTGGACAACAGGAAGTTCTAAGTTCTAATTCTGTCACTTTCTGCCAGAATGATTGAGTAAGTAACCTAAGTCTCATCTTCACAAATCTGTGAGGTGTAATAGTATCTTCACATAGGATTGTTGTTGAATTCGAGGGAACAATATTTTTACGTGCTTAACGCAATGCCTGGAATATACTAAGCTCTCAATAATTGTTCACAGAATCTAGAAAAGACCAAAATAAACTGGGAAACAATTTATTAAAAAGAAAATAGGAAAAGAAAAGAGGAATATTAAAACATTGGAGATATAGTTGATTATAGAAATTCTTGTGCATGATTATTTTGAATGCAGTTTAATGATTCAAGAATATGAGTATGAAAAAATTTTGTTGGAAAATTTGCTACCAGCAACATGTTGATGATGGTCCTATTATTTTTGTAAAATCAACACTATTATCAAAGACCTAGTGATTTTATTTAAAACATGTACATGAATTATTTTTTTAAGGATAGCCATCCAAATCTCCATGGCAAGACCTTTTTATTTGCTGCCTAAACGTAATTATGGAACACAGGCAGTGCTTATGGGAATTGTATTCCCTGATGTTCTTTTCACAACTATAGTAAATTTTTAGGCTTGTCTTTCTTTTATTGTGGTGTTTTCTATATTCCTTTGGGTTAAACATACTGAGTGAGTTACAATGTTCTTTGTGATTGATTATAAAGATGTAGGTTCAATATAAGCAAAGCTTGCCTAGTTGTTTGGTGAATTAATCTTCTCTCCTGATTATAGCTGTGGAAGCCAGTCAACCCATCATGATATCATAACTGAGTGTTAGCATTGGGAATTTCATTCATAAGGTTTGCTTCAGATTTCATAATATGTTGAAACCATAAATTTATTTAAGGTGTGGTATAGCTAATATGCTATTTTTAAGTCCTTTTAAGAAATGTTTTTAGTTGAACCTAAAAATGTAGTCCCTGGCAGCCACTTCCTTCCATGCTTTGTAGAATGGAAACCACAGCAGTAATGAGTTAGAGGAGTGATTAAAATTAGAACAGTAAGAGCAAGCTACAGTTATTGGCACGTTTGACTAAACCTCCATACACTAGAGTGAGATAGGATTTAAAACTGTTTGTAACTGTGTTTGCCAAAAGCTAATTAACAGGATTAAGCTGCAGAGTTTCTCTTTTCCCAGTGGGCAAACTAAAACAACATTTAGAAAGATACCTCGTATCTAATCTTAAATTAGTCTTGTGCTATTATGTTTATGTCTAAATTTTAAAGTGGATTTAGAATACATCAAGAGGGTGAAAGCTGTGGCATTCCCCTAATTGACTAATGAAGAGGCATATAACTTATACTTGGAAAGTAATGGAATGAAATAGAGGATATTTCTGAAGATTCAGATTGTCTTAAGAATAAAGTTTTAAAACATTTGGGATGAAAAATATGTCCAAATTTAACCAGTGCAACTGAATTCACTATTTTCACAAAAGGCATTTATTAAGTTGCTCTTGTGAAATGCCATTTTTCATGTTAATAATAGAGTTTTAAAAATAATAGAAAGTATCACTATATTGCATAAGCTATTGTAGATTATTGTTCTGTTTAGTATGCTATAATTTTCCTTACAGTTGTTCTTTAAAACTAATAGTGAAATCAATAGGGTTTCAGTGATATGTGTGGCAAGATGGGTCGGGAAAATGAAAAAGAGCATTTAACACTCAGATTTCAATTGTTTTATATATTTAGGACATTTCTAGGAGTTATTTTAAGTCTCTAGGAGTTATTGGAAGTCTGTTTTTTGAAATAAAAAGGCCATTTAAAAAATTTTAACAAGGTACAAGAATGTTGCATTATACTAAATATATACATTTTCCAAAGTAGTTTAAATTACAAACTGTCTATTACTAATAAACAAATTACTTTGTAATTAATTTTTTTGTATTTTTATGCATTTAAAATTGATATTTTTCTATGTTGCTTTATTTTTATTTCTGGCTTTAACACACAACTGAATAAATACATAATTTACATCAGAATTTATCAGTCTTAGTACTATTGACATTTGGGCTGAATAATTCTTTATTTAAGAGGCGTGTGCTGTGCACTGTAGGATATTTAGCAGTTATCTTTGGCCTATACCTATAGTTGACAGTAGCACCTTTCCAGATGTGCCAATCAAAAACGTCTCATGTTCCCTGGAGAGGAAAGGGGCAAAATTACACTCTACTCTTGATTGAGGACCACTCATTAATATGTATATCTAAGGATATAAAATGATTGAAAAATCTCAGTGTACCCAAATAATAAGCAATTTAAACCTCCCAACATTTATGTAAAATTAAATAAGTAAAAGCCAAAAGTAGAACATACAAAATAGTATATATAGAAAAAATGTTAAATGCTTATATTTTCATTGTGAAATTTGATACAGCATAGAAAATACTCGTACGGTTATTCAAATAAAAACTGATACTATAATGTTTTACAAATTTATTAAAACATAAAGTAAAATAAATCTTACCTACTTAAGTTAAACAATTTGATCATTATTTGTGTGTGTGTCTGTGTGTGTGTGTATGTTTATACTTATAAAAGCATTATCACAATTAGCATATTGAACACGTTCATTATACTAAAAAGTTTCCTTGTTCCCCTTGGTTATCAATCCAGTCACAATCCCAGGCAGTCACTGATCTGATTTCTGTCACTATAGATTGCTTTGAATTTTCTAGAATTTTCTCTACATGGAATTGTATGGCTTTTTGCATCAGAAAAATGTATCTATGTCTTCTGTGTATCAATAATCATTTCTTTTTATTGCTGAGTATTCCTTTTTTATGAATACAATATGATTTATATATCTCTTCACCTATTTTTGGACATTGAGGTTTTCCCCACTTTGGGATCTTAGAAATAAAGCTGCTCTAAACATTTGTAGTAGCCTTTGTTTGGCCATTAGATTTTATTTCTCTTGAATGAGTAAGAATGGAATGGGTGAATCATGTGGGAGGTTCTTGTTAGACTTCTTAAGAAACCATCGGTTTTTCACAGTGGTTTACCTTTTTAAATTCTCTCCAGCAGTATGTGAGCGTTCCAGCTGCTTTACATGTTTGCCAGCGTTTTGTATGACCAATCTCTTAATGTTAGCTAATTTAATGCATTTTCTAATGAGTAATGAATGAGGTTTAGCATTTTTTTGTGTGCTTAATGGCCATTTTGCATATCACTTTTTCCCTTTTTTTTTATGAAGGATCTGTTCAAATCTTTTGCCTATTTTATTCTTTTGTTTTGTTTTTGTACTATTATTGAGGCCTAAGAATACATATTCTGGATATGAGTCTTGTAGGTTTTGTAAATGTTTTATGTGTCTGTGGCTTGTCTTTTTCATTTTCTTAATGTTATGTTCCGAAAAGCAAGAGTTTTTAACTTTAATGAGCTCCAATTTATTTTTTTAAAACATTTTGGATGTTTTTGCTTCTATCTAAGTTATTTTAGAACTATTGGAGCTAATAATCTATTCCAGTTAGTTTTCTGGCAATTTTATAAGTCAGATATTTCATATAGATTATGACCCATTTGAAGTTAACTTTTGTACATTGAAAGGTAGGATTCATGTTTTTGTTTTGTTTTATTACATACAGATGCACTGCTGATCCAGCATCGTTTATTGAAAAGACTTTGCTTTCCCCATTGAACTGCATTTACATGTTTTTAAAAGTCAATTAGCTACATATGTATATATGTTATACTTTCTATATGTGTGTATATAACACTATAAATATGTATATGTATATAAATATATATTTCTCACCTCCATTCTGTTCTGTTGATATATGTATCCACCTTTTGCTAATACAAAATTGTCTTGATTACTGTGGATTTTTAGTAAGAATTGACATCAAGTAGGAAAAATCTTCCAAGTTTGCTATCGTTTTCTTATTCTTGTTGTCATTGCTGTTATTGTTCTTTTAACTGCCCTGTCTATTCCTAGTTCTAAGCATTTCTGTATAAATTTGGCACCTCTTCTTATTGATTACTTTTTAAAAAGTGCTAAAATTTTGGTTTGAATTGTGTTCAATCTACAGGTCGACTATGGTAGAATTTCTCAACAATT
Organism: Saguinus oedipus; assembly: GCA_031835075.1. NCBI lineage: Eukaryota > Metazoa > Chordata > Mammalia > Primates > Cebidae > Saguinus > Saguinus oedipus. The sequence goes on from CM063171.1 coordinate 12,830,805, forward strand.
TTGAGTCTTCCAATCCAATAATATGGTATATTTATCTGGATGCTTTTGTATGTATCTCATCAATGTTTGGTCTTTTTGATGTAAAAGCTTAGGTGAGGCCAGGCGCGGTGGTTCAAGCCTGTAATCCCAGCACTTTGGGAGGCTGAGGCGGGTGGATCACGAGGTCAAGATATCGAGACCATCCTGGTCAACATGGTGAAACCCTGTCTCTACTAAAGATAAAAAAAATTAGCTGGGCATAGTGGTGTGTGCCTGTAATCCCAGCTACTCAGGAGGCTGAGGCAGGAGAATTGCCTGAACCCAGGAGGCGGAGGTTGTGGTGAGCCGAGATCGTGCCATTGCACACTCCAGCCTGGGTAACAAGAGTGAAACTCCGTCTCGGAAAAAAAAAAAAAAAAAAGCTTAGGTGATTTTTGTTAAATTGATTCCTGGTATTTAATGGATTTTGGTAATAGTATAAACATTTCGTATATATTAACTAAATTGTTCTAAACTCATTCGTTAGTTCTACTCACTGTTTTGTAGATCGCCTTGAATTTCCTACCTAAACCATCACATCATCTAAAATAGAAAAACATATATAAACTTCTTTTTTAAAAAAAATAATCTTTGTGCATTCTATTTCCTTTTTCCTTGATTTACTGTGATGGCTGTAACATCCCATACTATGTTGATAAATTAATACAGAGAAAAAGACAAAGTGTGACACCAGATTTATCATCAAAGACACTGCAAACTAGAATAAAATGGAGCAATTTCTTTAAAAAATAGAAAGAAAAAAGTGAACCTAGAATTCTTTATTTTGAGGAAATAATCTTTCTAAACTGAAGAAAAATAGACTTTTTTAGGCATACAAAACTTTAAATATTTGGGAGGCCAAGGCGGGTGGATCATGAGGTCAGGAGTTCATAGATCAGCCTGTCCAATATGGTGAAACCCCATTTCTACTAATAAATAAAAAAAAATTAGCCAGGTGTGGTGGTGTATTCCTATAGTCACAGCTACTTGGGAGGCTGAGGCAGGAGAATCGCTTGAACCTGGAGGCAGAGGTTGCAGTGAGCCAAGATTATGCCACTGCACTCCAGCAGCCTGGGTGACAGAGTGAGACTCCATGTCAAAAACAAAACAACAGCAGCAACAACAACAAAAAAAACTAAAAAAACAGAAAACAAAAAACCAAACCTTAAATAACTCATTATCAGCAATTCTTCACTAAAATAAGTGTTAAAAGAAGTCCTTCAAGTGGAAGGAAATGATACCAGATGGAAATATCTATTTACACAAAGGAATAAACAGCACCAGAAATGGTAGTGACATAGGTAAATATAGAGATTTTATCCTTAATTAGTTAATTAATTAATTTATTTTTTGAGACGGAGTTTTGCTCTTGTTACCCAGGCTGGAGTGCAATGGCACGATCTCGGCTCTCCACAACCTCCGCCTCCTGGGTTCAGACAATTCTCCTGCCTCAGCCTCCTGAGTAGCTGGGATTACAGGCATGCACCACCATGCCCAGCTAATTTTTTGTATCTTTAGCAGAGACGGGGTTTCACCATGTTGACCAGGATGGTCTTGATCTCTTGACCTCATGATCCACCCGCCTCAGCCTCCCAAAGTGCTGGGATTACAGGCTTGAGCCACCGCACCCGGCCTATCCTTTATATTATGTTCCTTTAAAAGATAATATACTGCTTAAAGCAAGAAAAATTACATAATAATGTATTGATAGCTATATAGCATATCTCACAGTAAAATGTATGACAAGTACAAAGCTGGGAGGGAAGAAATAGGAGTATATTGTTCAAGGTTCATACACTATACATGAAGTAATATGATATCACTTGAAGATATACTGCCATAAATTAAAGATGTCCACTACAATCTCTGTGACAACCATGAAAATAACACCATACAGAGTCATGAGAGGTAAGCCAACAGAGGAAAAATAATGGAATTATTACAAATGCTCAGTTAAGACAGAAAAAGGAAAAAGATAAAAAAGGAATAAAGAACAGATGGGACAAGTAGAAAACAAAAGTAAGATACCAGATTTAAACCTAACCATATCAAGAATCAAATATAAATTACCTACCACACTAATTAATGGAGAAAGGTAGACAGGTCTTATATATGTGAAAATATAGTTTCATCCATATTGTTGGAAAAAAGATTTTTTTTTAATGGCTGAATTATATTAAATTGTGTGTGTGTGTGTGTGTGTGTGTGTGTGTGTGTGTGTGTATACTGCATTTTTTTAACGTTTCACCTGTTAATGAACAGAGATTAATTCTATATTTTGACTATTGTGAACTGTGAATGGTGCTGCAGTAAACATGAATATCTTTTCAATATATTGATTTTCTTTCTTTTGGTTATATACTCAGTAGTGGAATTGTTGGCATAAAAGAAAAGAGAACTATTTAAGGTGATGGATATTCCAAGTAACTTATTTGATCTTTACAAATTATATGAATGTACTAAATTTTCACAGGTACCCTGAAACTATGTACATCTATTACATATCAATTTAAAAAGCAGTAACACACAACTAAATGTTACCTTAACATAGGAAACACACCTTAAGTATAAAGGCCAAAATAGTTTAAATGTAAAAGAATGAAAAAAGATACATCATGCTAACACTAATCAAAAGAAAGCAGGAATAACTTTTGAAATCATTTTTCTTACAGAAATTGTTGGCGGTGTTTTCTACTAGGCATTAACTAGCATGAGGTCACACTGCTGCATCATCCTTCCCCACAGCATGATGCAGCTGCTCATATTTTTTGTGGGACGGGGGGACTTCCCCTTTCTGCTTTTGTAATGTGGGATCTAGAGGGTGTTCCTTGTGTCTAATCAGTTTGGCAGTCAGTTCAGTGTTTATACTGTATTTTTGGGTCCATCTTATCTGTTTTGTCTTGGTTGCCTGGCTCCTCACTTAATTTTCTTTCTTTTTTTTTTTAAATTAATTTATTTTACTTTAGGTGCATACTATATCTGGCATTTCTCCCCATGTTATCCCTCCTCACCCTCCCCTCCCTCCCCATCCCCCACTGTCTCATCCCTACCCCCCAGACTGCCCCCAGTGTGTTATGTTCCTCTCCCGAAGTCCATGTGTTCTCATTGTTCAACACTCGCTTAATTTTCTAGTTGCTATGCCAGTCCCAATTTCCCTGAGTTTTCCCTGTGTTCTCAAGCCAGCAAGCACCGCATTTTCATGCACATTTTGAGCTGTGTAGATAGAGGAACCCACACATTCAAAGGTGTGGTGAACTCATCTCCTCAGAAGTAGTCTGCTTCTCAAAAGTAGACTTCTCTGTAGTTTCTGCCTGCTTTATTTGCCAGCCTCCTGCACATATGTACAGTTTAGCACTGAGCCAGGAATTTGGGAACATGGACTTGAAATTTAAATCTCAGGAGCTATGGGGATCTTTCATTTCTAGAATTTCCCTTAAGTTCCCACTGCTCTGCTTCTCCGACCTTGAGCTCAGATCTCTCACCTTGAGCAGATAAGGCCATGCTTACACCTTGGGGAGTAAGAGAGCACCCTTGGTCTGGAAAGCCACACACTTGCTGCTTTTGTCCAACGTAGTTGTATTTCTTCAATAGTAAACTCTCCTTTAGTTTGTGCTTATAACTGGTCACTTTCTCATTGCCTTCAAATCATTAGTTTTAATAATTTTGTCTATTTTTTAAATAATTGTGATTTTCAGAAGAAATGTAACAACCTTCATGCTGCCATTTCCAGAAATTACATAGACTTTTTTGAGTGATCAATCACACTTAGTTTCCCAGTTGAAGCATTACTTGCTTGTAACGTATGTGTCAAAAACTGAAAAGCCTAAGGTTCTATCACACTATTAAGCCAACACATTATCCCACCACAGTTTCATTGATATTGGCAGAAGATATGAGATCTCAGGTCAGAGAAAAGGACTTTATTACTCACTGCACAGAAAGCAGCATGGGCATCATGCTCACATCACTTGCTCCGCAATAGGGTTGAAAAGGTGGGGCTCAGAAGCATGGCACTATGCAATGGGTTTGGTTCAAAGCTAAGGTCCCCTTGAGCTTAGGGAAAAAAAGCCTTTTGTATGAGGCCATAAGCAAAGCTGTCCTCTGCTCTTAGGTAAAAATTATCTCTTAAGGTAAAAATTATTTTTCAAGGCTGTTTTTTAATACAGATGGCCTTGTATAGATAGTCCAGAACAAAAGCAGAACGTTCCTTTGTTTGCAAGCCTTGCAGAAACAAAAGAAATCTATGGAGAATTGTATCTCAATAATATCTATTCCTGGTTCTACACTGTCTTGGCTTCTGGCAAATATTCCCAGAGATATGCAACTTTGTTATTGACTCTGATTAATGTGATCGACAGAAGCTGGGACAGAATCTATTCAGTATGTCTCACACAGCATTTAATTAAGGCATTTATCAATAGGACTCCAAACAGCACAAATGAGGTCAAACTGCAGTATCGTGTCAGCCATGACCCCAGGGCTCAGTGCCCCTCAACAAATCCCATAAACTATCAGCATTGACCTTAGGAAGCTAGTTGGATTTCTCTTTAAGCCTTTGTATTGAGCTTTCCACTCTGCCAGAAACAGTGCAAGGACAGCAGGGTGTGTGAGTAATTGTACAAACTTCATCTTGGCCGGCAAGAAAAAAGTCTAGGGCATTTCTATCGTTCAAAGCAACTTGCCCAGTGAGTTAAGGCTAACATGAATGCCTTCCAGGGCTAACAGTGTGTCATTGTGCACTTCACCTACAGTCAAGGACAAATTTCATGCTACTTTTTCTAATTGGATGACTACAATAATAGAGGAAACTTCTAGCACAAAATAATGAGTCATCTATCCCTCCAGAAGCTCTCACAAGGGTCCTCCTTTTTTTTTTTTTTTTTTTTTTTTTGAGACGGAGTTTCACTCTTGTTACCCAGGCTGGAGTGCAATGGCTTGATCTCGGCTCACCGCAACCTCCGCCTCCTGGGTTCAGGCAATTCTCCTGCCTCAGCCTCCTGAGTAGCTGGGATTACAGGCACGCGCGGGTCCTCCTTTTTAAGAGGTTTCCCACAGCCATCTGACAGTTACATGATCTAATATGTTTCTTTAAACACTTTCAGATCTCTATGACCACCCCTAGGATACAATTCACTGGGCTTCTACATAAGAAGTATTATTCTGGGACCACAAAGGTCCCCAGAGAGAAAGTATTTTTGCAATTGTTGGGGGCACTTGTGTGTGACACACATCAGGTGAGCACTGCAGGCTGAAAGTACCTTCAACATAACCATCCAGCCTGCTACGTGAGTCATGTAGGTTGTCTAATCACCAGCCACAAGTGTTTCTTCAGTTTGAGCCAGAAGAAGGGTCATTCATCTGCCACTCTGTAGTTTTTCAGGTGGGATACCAAAGAGGTAGGCCATTGGCAATAGACCAAGAATCAGAAAATCCCTAACAAGTTTATTAAGCACATTATAGGCTGGAGCTGTGAGAACAACCTGGATTCTTCCCACCGAGTAGAAGAATCATGCCCATTTTCAGTTCCACAACAACTTGGTGGAAAGCATCAAATTTCAGTGTTGCCAAACCACTGGGCTACAAGAACCAGACACTTAGTGTAATTTATGTAAGCCAAAGGCCCTATTAAGACAGTGTCTATACTGCAGAAAGCAGAACAGAAGATAACGTTTTCCCTGAAGGATATATAGAGCCAAGATTGCTTTAGAGCCAGGTAAGCTGTAAGACTGAATATACTCTTTCAATGTGACAAATAAGGCTTGAGGGGTGTTTCTTGCTGTGTTAGTCATTGTATCTGAGTTGTCCCACCTCAAAATGTGAATTTCAGGCTGGAGAGTCACAGAGCCTTCCTAGATCAGACATTCATTTTCGACAAGAGCCGAGTAGCAAGCTAATGGCCACTTTTCAAAAGGAGTGTGCCTAGTAACTGTGTCGGGAAGGTGGTCAATTCTAAACTCCAAGGAGAACCGTCATTTTGAGGTTGCCTGTCTTTGCTAGAAGGTCCAGTTAGCAAAATCATTAGTCACAAAGGTTACAGTTTCAAGGAATCATTAAAATTGGGAGCTTCCAAAAGTAGAGAGTGTGCTTCAGCTTGCTTGGTATCTTTCAGTTCTGCCTGTTGGTTTGGAATCCATTCAAAGGGTGATGATTTGCTCTTTAGCCAATATAAATGAACAAATGCAGGGCCCAAACACAGCACATACTGTACTCAATACTCAGACTCCAGTGAGCTTTTCCACCTTCCTTTTGGTGGTGGAAGCCTGAAAAATAAATAATGTTTTTTCCCCACTTCCAGAGGGATTGTGTTTTTAAAAATCCATTCACATAGGGCCAGAGAAACTTCTCTCATAGAGCAAGCTCCTGAATTCAGTGCCGTTGTGGCTAAGGCTTCTGACTTGCCAACCAGCAGGACACCACCAGTATGCTGGAGTCAGCCAAAAGCCTTGTGTATTCTCTGTGACCCCCTCCCAGGCTCAGATTCTCAAGCATAGTTATTGTCTTATATATATATGATTGTTTATAGCTCTGTTAAACTTTTCAGAGTCTTTCCTCTTAGCTTTTTAATCTTCTCCGTATAGCTCAGCATCTAGCAAATGTTTTCTGGGGAAAGCTGACCATGTGATTGGGCTGCCAGATTCCACCGTAACTACTGGTTCCTTCATCTTCCAACAGCATTTTCTAAGGGCCACAGCTCTGATTCTGAGCCTCCTGTTGCTGCTTTGAGTTACAGTTGACCCCAGAATAAGAGCAGATGCAAAACAATTTTAGCGTTGAAGGATCTGCCTCCAAAGTCTCTATGTGAGTTTTCAGGCCTAGCCTGAAATACACAACTACAAAGATTTTACCTACCAGGCTTAAAGGAGGAAGGTGCCCTTTTCACAACATACTTGGTGCACAGCCCATGAATTGCAGCATCTGAAGGGAGTTGAAGTCAAGGACTCCAACTCTCTGGCCAATCATGCTCCGAGCATATTTTCATGCCTAGCCCCCAGAACCTTTATCTCTTTATCTACAGCCTTGAATTGAGGTCCTCTTTGGGTGTTCCTGCCAAAGTCTCCTTTTGAAGAGAGGATGAGAAAACCTACAATATGCTTTTCCCCACTCTGACTCAGTACCCAGTACTTTTCTACTCGCAGCCCACCACCTCACATTTCCCCTGATCCCAGACTCCATAAAACTGTGGGGACCTTTTGTTTGAAGTTCTCTCAACAGTGAGCCATCTTCCATGCCTCTGCTGATCCACCTGCACCTTGGCTGGTGCACGTTCCTTGAGGGAAAATGAAATGGAGAGTCAACCTTTCCTCTGATTTTAGCCTCTTACTTTTGCAATCTCAGTAACGATTAAAGGATTCTTTCTTTTGTGACTTGTTGTTTTCATTGACTGCTCCCTGACACCTGCAGTTTAGCTCTGTCTCTCCAGCTCAGTGGAGCTCTTGACAGCCTGTTCAGCTCTTTTTTTTAAAGTATTAGTTCAGTTACTGTTGTCTCAGCAACTCTTGACTGCAATTATATATTTTATCTTTGTATCTTACCTGAACTTTACAGTAATTTTTAGCACAGATGCTATTCTACTACTTTCTAAGCTCTCCTAGCCAGAAGTGTAATTTCCACTCACTGCCTTTCAACTAAACAACCTGAAAATATACATAACATTCCTGATAATATTTCATAAATAAACTTAGATTTTGTTTTGCTCGCGGCAAGGTCTCACTCTGTTACTCAGGCTGGAGTTCAGTGGCATGAACACGACTCACTGTGGCCTCAAACTTCTGGGCCTGGGTGATTCTTCTGCCTCAGCTTTCCAGGTAGCTGAGAACACAGGTGCATGCTACCATGTCTGGCTAATTTTTAAAAATGCTTTGTAGAGGCAGGGTATTGCCATGTTGCCCAGGTTGGTCTCTAACACTTGTTAAACCTAGCTTCAAGTGTATCTAAAACCATGAAAAGGTAGCATAATCATTTTTACCTTAAATAGAGACTTATATAAATGGCCACATGAGGGTTCACTTGTCTCTTAATCAGTAAAATTGACCTATTTATGAAGAAGCAGATATAAACAAGTAAGATGAGAAGACCCTATGGAGCTTCAATCCATTAATGCAAATAAAAATTCAAAAAGCCTATCAGCACTAACGTGCTATTTCTGCATTAAAAAACTCATAATCCTGAGAACATTGTCTTCTTGGATGCTGTCAGCAAGAATAAGGTGGAAATGGTTATTAAGGAAGGCAACTAACAGTCTCTTCTGTGTATGCATGTTTGTGTCAGAGTTCCATACCTGCCCCTCCTCATGCCACCTGGCACGTCTAACACTGACTGAATTGATTATACAATATATGTTTAGTTTCTGTTCACAGGGTAGGCTCCTGATGCTGATGGCACAGCCAGAGATTAGACAGTTGATGAATTATCAACACTGGTGATTTGAGGTGGCTAAGGACAAAGAATTAGAGGATGAAGAGGAGCTAAGGATCTAACATTATAATGCTAATTATAGTTAACCATACTGTATTGTTTACACCAAATTTATCAAAAAAGTAGATCTTATCTTTCCTCACTGGATACATATACCTACAAATAGTAACTATGTTTGGTGCTGTATTTGTTAGTTATAATAACTTGATTGTAGTGATCCTTGTACAGTGTGTATATAGATTAAATCATCATCATACACCTTGAATATATATAATTTTTGTCAATTATATCTCAGTAAAGCTGAAAACATAAATGTTTTTCAAAAGTCTAAACAGGAGAACTACAAACCACTGCTCAAGGAAATAAGAGAGAACACAAAAAGATGGAAAATTATTCCATGCTCATGGTTAGGAAGAATCCATATTGTGAAAGTAGTCATACTGCCCAAAGTAATTTATAGATTCAATACCATTGCCATCAAGCTACCAATGACTTTCTTCACATAATTGGACAAAAACACCTTAAACTTCATATGGAACCAAAAGAGAGCCCACAGAGCCAAGACAATCCTAAGCAAAAAAAAAAAAAAACAAAGCTGGATGCATCATGCCATCTGACTTCAAACTATTTTACAAAGCTACAGTAATCAAAACAGCATGGTACTGGTACCAAAACAGAGATATAGACCAATGGAACAGAACAGAGGCCTCAGAAGTAACACCACACATCTACAGCCATCAGATCGTTGGGAAACCTGACAAAAACAAGCAATCGGGAAAAGATTCCCTATTTAATAAATGGTGTTCGGAAAATTGGCTAGCCATATGCAGAAATCTAAAACTGGATCTTTTCCTTACACCTTATACAAAAATTAACTCCAGATGGAGTAAAGTTTTAAACATAAGACCTAACCCCATAAAAACCCTAGAAGAAAACCTAGGCAATACCATTCTGGACATAGGCATAGGCGAGGACTTCATGACTAAAACACCAAAAGCAATGGCAACATAAGCCAAAATAGACAAATGGGATCTAATTAAAATTAAGAGCTTCTGCATAGCAAAAGAAACTATTGTTAGAGTGAACCAGCAACCAACAGAATGGGAAAAAAAATGTTTGCAAGCTACCAATCTGACAGAGGGCTAATAACCAGAGTCTACAAGGAACTTAAATAAATTTACATGAAAAAAGCAAGCAACCCCGTCAAAAAGTGGATGAAGGATATGAACAGACACTTCTCAAAAGAAGACATTTATACAGCCAACAAACATATTAAAAAAAAGCTCATCATCACTGGTCATGGGAGAAATGCAAATCAAAACCACATTGAGACACCATCTCATGCTAGTTAGAATGGCTATCATTAAAAAATCAGGAGACAGCAGATGTTGGAGAGGATGTGGAGAAATAGGAATGCTTTTTACACTGGGGTGGGAGTGTACATTCGTTCAACCATTGTGGAAGACAGTATGGCAATTCTTCAAGGATCTAGAACTAGAAATACCATTTGACCCAGCTATCCCATTACTGTGTACATACCCAAAGGATTATAAAACATTCTATTCTAAAGACATATGCACGCATATGTTTATTGTGGCACTGTTTCCATAGCAAACACTTGGACTCAACCCAAGTGCCCATCAAAGATAAACTGAATAAGGACAATGTGGCATATTATACACCATGGAATCCTCTGCAGCCATAAAAAGGATGAGTTCATGTCCTTTTGCAGAGACATGGATGAAGCTAGAAATCATCATTCTCAGCAAACTGACACAAGAACAGAAAACCAAACACCATATGTTCTCACTCATAAGTGGGTGTTGAACAATGAGAACACATGGACACAGGGAGGGGAACATCACATACTGGGGGACTGTCCGGGGGTGGAGGGTCTGAGGAGGGACAGCAGGAGGTGGGAGGATTGTGGAGAGATAACATTAGGAAAAATACCTAATGTAGCTGACAGGGTGATGGGGTGCAGCAAACCACCATGGCATGTGTATACCTATGTAACAAACCTGCACGTTCTGCACATGTACCTCAGAACTTAAAGTATGAAAAAAAAAAAGCTTAAAAAAGAGAGAACAACATGGTCATGGTGAGGAAAGTTATAGCCTTTACAAATTAAAAATACACTGGATTATGTCAATGTCTTTCTTAAATATTACAAATACTATGTGGTTGAAATTTTAAATGGTTAATATGTCCCTGAAATGATATAATTTTGATTTTTTAAATTAATTTTTTCCTTGTTATATAGGCCCCTCCACAAAAAGCAAAATAGTCTTGATAATAAAGTTACTGAAATTTCAGATAATTTTTATTATTTAATATTTATTAATTTATATGCTTTGCTTGCTAACAGAAAAAAATGAATCAATATGTATATGATTAATGCTCCTCAATGTTTATGACTGAAATGTACAGAATAATTTGCAGGTTTTACAAGTGTATATTTTAATGTGATTTTTATTATTGATGGATACTTATATCTAATAAATTCAATTGATGAGTTGATTAGTAAACTGATTGTAACTGCAATACTCTTTTCAATTTTAACTAATACTCTAAAAAGATAGACTAGAAATAACTCCAAAATAATTTATCTAAGAGTCTGTGTTAAAAATCTCATTCTCTTAAAGGAAATAAAATGTTTGCTCACGGGTTATATGTAGTAGTTACAATATCCCCTCCCATTAAATGGCAGTTTCTGATTATAAGAACAAAATGCATTATGTCAGTGTCCAGTCAGAAGACAAAAAGTACACCATTCAAATTGCTAGAGATGGCCAGGCACATTCTCTAACACCTGTATTCCCAGCACTTTGGGAGGCCAAGGCAGGCAGATCACTTGAGGTCAGGAGTTCAAGACCAGACTGGCCAACATGGTGAAACTCCATTTCTACTAAAAATTCAAAAATTAGGCAGGAATGGTGGCATGTGCCTGTAATCCCAGTTACTTGGGAGGCTGAGGCAGGAGAATCACTGGAATCCAGGAGGTGGAGGCTGCAGTGAGCCAAGATTGCCGCCATTGTGCTCCACCCTGGGTGACAGAGTGAGAGTCTGTCTCAGAAACATAAAAAAAGAAAAGAAAAGAAAGAAAGAAAATAAAATTGCTAGAGATAACCTAATGTAAAGAGTTATTAATCAGATATTGAGGAGCAGAGATGGCAATAAGGGGAATACTAAGGTATCACAGAGGAAGCAAAACCAGCGTCTATCACTAGGGTTGGAAAACAAATGGAAGAAGTGGGCAACTTGCTGTGCTAATATTGGTCCCTCAGAAGCTTAGAGAAGAGGCCCCATGGAGCTGGGATTGAGCTCGAAGAGGAAGAAGAGCCAGCCAACTTAAGCATATTCAGACTGATTCTCAAAATGTGGTGGGGGATGGCAGGTGGGGGAATTGCCAATTTGCCACGGCCAGGGGAAAGAGCACCCTAAAAGATGACTGCTAAGACAGAAAGCAATCAGAAATGAACAGTTCCTTTCTTTCTTCTACAGCCTACTACTGCCCTCTCTCTACCACCCCCTACTGGCATGGCTGGAGCTATATGGCAAAATAAAAAAATGGTGATTGGTAGAGTGTCAACCACAACATCCCAAAGCAGTATATAGAAGGTAAGATTTGAAACTGAGAAGAAATAGCTTGCTGACTACCACAAGGATCTTACATATGTTACCAAATGAGTCACTGGATGATACATTTTCTAATTTACAGTTTTATAGAATCTATAGGATCCTATTGTAATGAGGAATATTATTAACATAAATAATTGTGGGCAAAATAAAATGAACGTGAAATATATCCCCTAAAGATGGTGTGTATTCTCATTATGAAAAACAGATCAAAAACAGGAAAAGCCAAAATGGATTTAAAATGTAATAATTGCTTGTGAATACACACATCCTAGATTTTTGGGGGAGTCTTGATTTCAAAACTTATGCTTTATTTAATGTTGAAAATATTGAAAAATGTTTCCTTGTAAATATGTGTGTCCACAGGTTGGTATGTGTGTGTGTAAGTGTTTTGTTGTGTATCTAGAAAAGTAATATGATCTTGATTGACATTTTGAATTGAGTAAAAATAGATTATTTTAACTGAAGTCTAGCTTAAATATTCTCTGGTCTCTGGCATGGATCCTCAAAAAGTCAACTACAGCTTCAGAAGTGAAGATGATATCTGGCTGATGCAGGCATATATTTTGGTTGCATTCCACTTCACTCTGAAAGCAAAAGGAATATTTGAGTAAATAATATAAATGAACTAAAAATTTAACTTCAGTTGTCATAGGCAACCTTTTTCTTCCAAGGAGAAGAAAGGATAAGGATAAGAAACATATGGGAAAAAAGATACGTGATCTGAAGTACACACAAGAGAAATCTAAGAATAACATGAACACATATGCTGTATGCAACTAATCAAGTGAATTACCAGCCAAAAACACTCAATGTCCCTCAATGAATTCTCATTTACTTCTAAGAGTTGTTTCTGTATACCCATTTTCCTTCCAGCTGGCAATGAACAAGTAAAGTAAAAAACTGTTAGGAACAAAGAATAATGAAGAGCAATTTTCAGTAATTCCATTGAGGCACAGCAGCACAAATCACTCTTTGTCAGTTCCACTTAAAACTCTATCTTGTTCAAAGGAAACAATTTTGTTAACTAAGTCATAGTATATATGTTAGCATTCATCTTGGAAATCATGTATCATGCCCACACAATTTTTTTTGTTTTAATTTGTCATTCACTTCAGAATCTGAGACTAAAAAGTATGTAAGTATGGCTTTTAAATTTGTGTTTCTATAAATGTTCTAAATTCTTCATTATTGGTTTCAGCTATAAATATCCACCGATGCTTTATGTTGCTACCTAACTCTCTCAGGTAACTGCTTTAACTCAACAAGTTTTTGCTTTCTTTTGTTTGATGCTTTTGTTTGTTTGTTTGACTTTGTTTTGAAGTTCAAAACATAGGAACGCTAAACCTAGAAGTTTAGATTATATAATACTATAAACTCCTAAATACTTATTCTATTATTTAAAATGAAAAGCAGTATGAGATTTAAGAGAGAGGCTTTGGGAGGGGAAATGTAAAGTAACAGTGCTTGAAGATGCAAATGATAGAAGGATAAACAAAAATTCTCATCATCCATGCAACGATGTGATAACACAAGAAGAAACAAACGGAAAACAAAGGGAAAGCGGTTGATTTTAGTGTGATATTTTCCTTGAGTTATGAGTGCTGTAAAAGCAATCCTATCTTTCATTCTGTTTATTATTATTTCTTCTTCTCAAAATCACATATTGTATGATAATCTGTTCATTGAAATTTAGATCTGTTATGGCCTAGTATTGATCAGTTTTGTGAGTGTTCTGAAAATAAGATGGGGAAAAACCTTTATTTTTCTCTGTATAGCCAGTGGGTCATACTTGTTAACTCTTATTTTCATATTTTCTATGTTTTGGTCTGTTTTATCTGTCAATAACAAAGGAGGAAAGTGTTTCAATTCTGATCAGTTTGGGACTTGATCTTTGCCTCATACTTTTAGGCTATTTTAGATACACAAACTTTAAAGTTGCTGTATCCTTTCGGTTAATAGAATCTCTGATAATAGCAGGTTCTATTAATTATCAAATAGAAGGTAATAAGCCTTCCTACCTCAATAATGTTTTGTGCTTGTTATTGTTTATTTTATTTAGTTTTAACCTTATAGAGGTTTAATTTTGGTTAGTATCTGCATGATGTATGGTTTTACATTCTTTAAATTCAACCTTTTATTATCCTTATGCTTTTGGTGTACTCTGAAAAACAAGAACCTATCTCTGGTATGGAACTTTTAAAATCTAAACCCTCAATCTTTGCCTTTACCTACTGAGTTTAGTCATATAATATTATTATCAGTATGCATATATTTGGCACTATACTTACCACCTAAAATCTTAAAATATTCCCTTGATTTTTCTTTCCCCTTATTTAAATTACTTCATCCAACACTGTTTTTATTGTGAGTCTTTGCATGGCAAAATTTCTGAAGCATTAATGCCTAGAAGTAATTATTAAATTGTTTAATAATCATAATAAAGGATAGCTTTCCCAAATATAGGATTCCAAGTTGTAAATTATTTTTCTTTAATACTGTGAAAATACTACTGCATATCGATCTTTCATATAGAGTTGGAAGATCATTGGAAAACATATCATTAACCTAATATAGATGCTTCTCAGCTGACAACAGGTTTGTGTCCTGATAAAACCATTGCACGTGGAAAATATTTATAAGTTGAAAATGTATTTACTATCGCTAACTTACTGAACATTATAGCTTAGCCTAGCCTACCTTAAAAGTACTCAGAAAGAACACTTACATTAGCCTACAGTTGAGCAAAATCATCTAACACAAAGCCCACTGGATAATAAAGTATTGAGTACCTCATTAATTTATTGAATACTGTACTTAGAGTAAAAAACTGAACGGCTGTGTGGGTACTTGATGTGTGGTGTCTATTGAACGCCTATCACTTTTACACCATTGTCAAGTCAAGAAATTTTAGATCAGGGATCATCTGTACTTGCTCTGTGTGAATAATTGAGTCTGTGTGTATGCATTTAGTTTTTCATCTAACCCGATGTTAAATTTTACTAGAATTTGACTAGGTATTTTTTTTTTTGTCTCCCCTTTGGCACTCACTCTGAGGGTCTTCCAATCTGAATTTCTTAAATTGTTGTTTTTAATTATAAAAAGTTAATATACACTATTTCTGTATCTATTTCTTCTGAAATTTCATTGATCTCTTCTGAAATTCACATCTAGATATTAGCATTCTGTTTAGAATCTACCTCTCAACTTTTCTATTGTATGTTCTATTTTTTTTAAATTTTGTCTTTCTTTCCTCTAGTATGTTTTCTGAATATTAGATTAGTACTAAAATGTGTTCTTTCGTTATATATATTCTGCTATTTATATTGCACTGTCTACTGAAGCTATTATTATTTTTAGTTTATATCTCTACTCTTTATTTTTCTTCCATATTACTCTATTCCTGTTTCACACTATTAATACCTTTCTCTGTTTCTCTTGGTCTGTTTATTAGGCTAATTTTAATTTCACGAGCCTTTTCTTGTACTATTTCTGGTTCAAATAAGATCTAAAAGGGAAACTAAGATGTTTATCTTTTTAAATAGTTGTGTTCCTCAAACTTTTATTGTTTTGACCTATGTGCTCATTTTTCCTCTGAGAGGTATTGACTGTTCTTTTGGGCAATGTGTGTAGAGAAAAGCTAGATACCAGTTTTATTCAGCATTAATGAGCTCAGGTAATGGGCAGTAGATGAGCCTCAGTCTTGAGATCCAAGCACCATACATGATCAATAACTCCCAGCTCCACAAAACAATTTCTTTGTTCTGATATTTTCTCTTTGAAGGAGAAATGGCATTAGAAGGAGCACTCCACAGATATTTAGTAATCAGGCAGCACTCAAAACCAGTAGTATGAGAAGCAGGCTTGTAAAGGCAGAATGCAGAACCAAAATAAGAAAATTACTTTAAAAATAAGAAAAGAGACTACAGGTAGCTATTTGCCTTATTTGCGTGGAAAGTCCCTAGCCAGAGGTTAGTTGGCGGTTTCTGATTGGTTAAGCTTAAGTTTCATTGTACTGTTTGCATTGAATTGGGCTTTGTGTTGCTTATGTAGGAAACTACTCCAAGGCACTGGAGTAGTCTCAGCCAAGTGGCCCCGTTAATTCCTTTAATGCCTTATGGGAAATTTGTTTGTTTTTTTCTAATATACCCATAAATTTGATTATAAAAGTAATACTACTGTATGCATATTTTTATAATTTGCTTTAATTATTATAATCATTATTAATATGCCATGCAATCATTTAAATATCATACATATTCTACTCTAAAATGATACAGTTTTACAGTTGCATAGTATCTCACTGTATGGATAAAAAAAATAACTTCATAATGGTCATTTGAGATGTTGCTAATAGTGTGTCATTGCATAGATCATTGATAAAACCATTATTTGTTCACTAACTTATTAGTGTGCATATATTTGTTTTTTGAGCAGGTATTTCTACATGTTGCATTGCTAATATTTTTAAACTATTTTCTCTTTGATATATTACATATATAGTAAAATGCATGAATCTTAAATGCATGACACAAGAATTTTTACATATGTATACTCCTGTGTAACCACCACACATTGCAATATATATGCTGGATTAGTACTTAATAACTATCCATACATTCTGAGAAAAATTAATCATTTTAAATCTGTCTTTTATTTTTCTGTGTGTCCTGTCTAACATTTTCTGCTTAAAATCTCACAATTTTGATATACAAATTATTACCATTATGTGTATAAATATATTACTCAAATTTACCTATTTTTAGAGAAAATAAAAGTAACCTTATGCTTTATCACAGTGTTACCTGTCTTAAGGTGATAGCTTAGGAATTTGTGGAGATTTTCTTTGGATAGGTTATGTTAGAATTAGTGGTATAGGACCTTAGGGGAAAAAAGACTAAGACTTCTGGGAATATCTTACCAAAAAAAATCAAACTGATTTGTTAGCATCTAAATTTTTGAGTATGAAAACAAATAAACTCTTATTCTTTCTAACACAACTGTTTAAAAATTCTACCAATTTGGCATATCATTTAAAATTATTTGTCACAAATATTCTGTCACTTTTAAAACTGATGGAAGATGTTAAAGAATATAAACTATAGGAAAACAGAGCAGCAGGAAAGCCAATCCTTTGAAAGTACAGGACTACTTAATACCTGGGTGATGAAATAATCTGTACAGGCTTAATACTCAGGTGGTGAAATAATCTGTACAATAAACCCCCATGACACTAATCGAACTGTGTAACAAACCTGCACAGGTACCTAGAACTTAAAAATGAAAGTTTTTTTTTTTAAAGACCCACTATTTCTGTATTGTCAATTTAAATGACAACTTAATCTGGCAGGATGATAGGATGATAGGGGAAATGTGTTAAAATCACAAACTTTTAATGAAGAGCCTCCCCAAACAGGCTTTGTGTGAGCAGCATGGCTGTTTATTCACCTGGGTGCAGGTGGGCTAAGGCCAAAAAGGACGTTAGCAAAGGGTGGTGGGATAGGAGTTGGTTTTATAGGTTGGGGCAAATCTTTGGAGGAGGGGGTAGGGGTGTTACAGAGTAAGATCAGTTACAGTGGTGGGGATAGGGGCAAGGAGTATGCATTACCATAAGTTCAGTTACAATGGCGGCTGGGGTAAGAGTAGTTAAGATGGTAGTGTGGGGTGAGGAGCATTCACATTGTCATAGGAACAGTTACTTATGATGGCAGGGTCGGGTGAGCGGAAGCTTAAGTCCAGGGGAAGCTCTACTAGGTAATCATGGATAATGGTGAATGTATGTGGGGGCTGCGGGGTGATCAGCCAAGGCAGGCAGGACTTCAGACTTTCTGGGTCTGGGCTTGCACATGGAGGCCTGACAAAATGTGTATCTTTAAAAAATGGTTAAGCCCAGGTCGTAATGTAAACATCCCTCAGGGGAAGAAATCTATGAGACCCACTGACATTGAATACTGCTTTTTTCCTAATCTAAGATTCTATTTGTTGTAAGATCGCTCTCAAATGTACAGATGTTTAAAATGTAAGAAAAATGTATGCAACTTGGAATAAATAAAATGTGTTACTAAAGACAAAAGAAAGAAAATACAGGGCTAAATCACTACAAGCTCAATAAAATCATCTCTATAAGGCAGCATTAATTTACATAATAAAAGTATTAAGTTATAAAAAGTTATCTGAATGATTGCTGGAAAAAAATTATTTCTACTAGACTCTATAGTTGAAGGGGATATGCATACAAAAGTTCAAAACCAAGTAAATTTTTTACAGTTCAGGGAAATGATGAGGTCAAATCAGAAATACATTCGCTCATTCATATAAAAATTCCAAAGAACACTCAGTAATGAAAACATTTACCTAAATAACAATTCACAAAAGAATACTCATTAATGAAGATTTTAATAGGAAGATGAGATGAGAGTGTCTGAAAAAGCAAATTGGAGGTTTAAAGAAGTTGTCTATCAAGTTCAATCAAGGCTCATAGTCTTGGTATTCTCCGTTCTATTTACATAAGAAAAGAAATGGAAAAACAGTGATTTTGAGCAATGTGTACTAAGGCACTTTTATCCCAAATTGTTTTGCTTGCAGATGTGTGCAGAAAGCTGTCCTTGTACTGTTTCTTCACTGTGTAAGAGCTGATGTCCATAGAAGTTAAAGGTTGAAGAGAATGTCTCCACACATGAGACTAAATACAGAAACAATTGAGCTGTTCTTTGAATCAAGGTTAGCTTGCTGAAAGCAAAAAGAAGTCACTCTCTGAAACCGCAGCTGCATTGGAAATTTCTCTATCTCAACATGAAATGAATCTAGCTAAGGTTATTTTTTAAACTGCCTATCCGTGCCTTCATTTCCATATGAAAACATTGCTTGTAGTTTTTCATACAAAAAGCAGACTTGGTACTACAGGCTTCCAGTAAAGATTCTACTTTCTAATTTTTTAAAAGACAGGTTTAAGTTTAGAAATACACTTCAAACGCATCTGCAAAGAGCAGGATTGCAAGTACTCTAAACCCCTAGAAACCTCATGAAACTAGAGTTGTTTCTTTTACTTGATAGTCAAGCTGTAAAGCGAAGTCTGTTTTTTGCTGTAGGCTTTAGTGCCATCAGCAGTAACAATTGGTATTTGGGGCTATTTATTTCAAAGGTGTGGCTAACATTCTCCAGAGGGCATCCAGTTGTGCATGGGGAATGTTCAGTTAACAACAGGGATGAGAAAGACTTCAGTGACAGAGTTGTGTATTTGTCAGAACTTTAAAAAGTAGCTATAATATTATTTCCCCACATAACTCTTCTTCCTACACTACAGTAGTATCTTGGGCTTTGTATCATTATCTTTTGTCTCTATTTCATGCTATTTTACTATAAGTATGCTGACACTACTGCCAGAGGGCTAGAAATCACCAAAAGGCAGAAAGTCCTGAGAAAATTAAAGTATATTTAGAGAAATATTGATGGAATTTTACTAATACAATATTACTGCTTTATTTCAGTGACCCTTGCAATATATGTGAAACTCATAAATAGAAATGCCAGGGAGGGAATATTGTTTAAGGATTGAATCCTAGATTTTGCTTAGATTTCCTAGCTCTAAATACATAATATCCAAACTAGTTATTCATTGCTGAAGTTAATTTTTTTCTCTCAAATTTTAGAAACATTGATGAATAAAACAATTGTTTCTCCCTTAAAGAGAGCAGGCATCGTACTTGAATTTTGGATATTGTAGACATCCATTTAAATCTACTTCTGAATCTCACGAAGAAACTATAGACACATATGCTCAGATATCATATTTCAAGCAAGCATTTTATTTTAAGTATGCTAAACAAACATTATTTTAGAGGTAGTATATATAATTCAGTGTTCATTAAATTTCATTTATTTTCTTAGATTTGAATAATAGGAAACAGCATAAGAAGATACCTGCACTCCCATGTGTTATGGTTTGGCTGTGTCCCCACCAAAAATCTCATCTTGAATTATAATCCCCATAATCCCCACGTGTCAAAGCATGGGACCAGGTGGAGGTAATTGGATCATGGGGTGATTTCCCCCATACTCTTCTTGTGACAGTAAATGAGTCTTATGAGATCTGATGGTTTTATAAGCATGTGACATTTCCCCTCCTGGTATTTACTCCATCCTGCTGCCCTGTGAAGAAGGTGCTTGGTTCTCCTTTGCTTTCTGCCCTGATTGTAAGTTCCCTGAGGCTTCCCCAGCCATGTGGAATTGTGAGTCAATTAAGCCTCTTCCTTTTATAAGTTACCCAGTCTTGGATATTTCTTCATAGCAGTGTGAGAACAGACTAATACATTACATTAGTACTGAGGTAGTGGGCACTGCTGTAAGAATACCCAAAAATGTGGAAGTGACTTTGGAACTGGGTAACAGGTAGAGGTTGGAATAGTTTGGAGGGTTCAGAAGAAGACAAAAAAATGAGGGAAAGTTTGGAACTTCCTAGAGACTTGTTGAATGGCTTTGACCAAAATGCTGATAGTGATATGGACAGTAAAGTCCAGGCTGAGGGGGGGTCCCAGATGGAGATGAGGAACTTGTTGAAACTGGAGTAAAGATGACCCTTGCTATGTTTTAGCAAAGAGACTTGCAGCATTTTGCTTCTGTCCTAGAGATCTGTGGAACTTTGAACTTGAGGAAGATGGTTTAGGGTATCTTCTAGAAGAAATTTCTAAGTAGCAAAGTGTTCAAGAAAAACAGCATAAAAGTTTGGAAAATTAATAGCCTGATAATGCAATAGAAAAGAAAATCCCATTTTCTGGGGAGAAATTAATGCAGGTTGCAGAAATTAGCATAATTAATGAGGAGCTGAATGTTAAGCATCAAGTCAATGGGGAAAATATCTCCAGGGTATGTCAGAGACCTTCATGATAGCCCCTCCCATTACAGGCCTAGAAGGGAAAAATGGTGTCATGGGCAGGTCCCAGAACCCCTGCTCTGTGCAGCCTCAAGACATAGTGCCCTGTGTCCCAGCTGCTTCATCTGCAGTCATGGCTAAAAGGGGCCAAGATACAGCTCATGCAGTTGCTTCAGAGGATATAAGCCCCAAGCCTGTTGACAGCTTCCATCTGGTATTGAGCCTGTGGGTGCACAGCTGTCAAGCACTAAGCTTTAGTAACCTCATCCTAGATTTCAGAGGATGTATGGAAACATCTGGATGTCCAGGCAGAAGTTTGCTACAGGGGTGGAGCCCTCATGAAGAAATTCCACTAGGGCAATGTGGAAAGGAAATGTGTTTGGATCCCCCGCCCGAGTCCCCACTAGGCCACTGGCTAGTGAAGCTGTAAGAAGAGGGCCACCATCCTGCAGAACCCAGAATGGTAGAATCACCAACCACTTGTACCATGAATCTGGAAAAGCCACAGACACTCAATGCCAGACCATGAAAGCAGCCAGGATGGGGCTCTACCCTGCAAAGCCACAGGGGTGGAGCCACTGAAGGCCTTGGGAGCTCACCTCTTGCATCAGCATGACCTGGATGTGAGACATGGAACAAAAGGAAATCATTTTGGAGCTTTTAGGATTAATACCTGCCCTATTGGATTTTGGACTTGCATGTGGCCTGCAGCTCCTTTGTTTTGGCCAATTTTTTTCCATTTGGAATGGGTTTATTTACCCAATGCTTGTACCCCCCTTGTATGTAGGAAGTAACTAACTTGCTTTTGATTTTACAGGCTCATAGGCAGAAGGGACTTGCCTTGTCTCAGATGAGACTTTGGACTTGGACTTTTGGGTTAATTCTGGAATGAGTTAAGACTTTGGAGGACTGTTAGAAAGGCATGATTGTGTTTTAACATGTGAAGACATGAGATTTGGGAGGGCCCAGGGGTGGAATGATATGGTTTGGCTGTGTTCTCACCAAAAATCTCATCTTGTATTGTAATCTCCATAATCCCCATATATCAAGGGCAGAAACAGGTAGAGTTACAGATTATGGGGGCAGTTTTTGTCATGCTGTTCTTGTGAGTGAGTCTCATGAGATATAAACATGTGACATTTCTCCTGTTGCCACCCTGTGAGAGGGTTTCTGCTTATCCTTTGCTTTCCCTCTTGATTGTAAGTTTCCTGAAGCCTCCACACCAATGTGGAACTGCGAGTCAATTGAACCTCTTTTTTTTTTTTTATAATTTACTCAGTCTTGGGTATTTCTTCATAGCAATATGAGAGTGGGGTAATACTATTAGTGCAGCAGTATTCATAATATCCAATATTTAGAAGCAACCTAAGTGGCCATCAAAAGACCAATGGATAAAGAAAATGTGATATTAATGCTTATAGATAATGGAGTACTATTTAACCATAAAAAGAATGATATCTTGTCATTTGCAACAACATGGATAGAATTAGAGGACCTTATATTAAGTGAAACAATCCAGGTATGGAAAGACAAATTTAGCATGTTTCTCTTATTTGTGAGAGCTAAAAGTGATAACAATTGAACTTATAAACATAGAAAGCAAAATGATGACTACCAGAGTCTGGGAAGGGTCCTGGGGAGTGGTAGAAGAAGTGGGGATGTTTAATGGTCACAAAAATATAGCTAGAGAGAATGAATATGATTTAGTATTTGGTAGCACAACAGGGTGATTACAGTCAACAATATTGTACATTTTAAAATTACTAAAAGAGTACATATAATTGGATTGTTTATAACATAAGGAAAGGATAAATTCTTGAGATGATGGATACCTCATTTACCCTGGTATAACTGTTACATATTGTAAGCCCGTATCAAAATTGTTCATGTACCCCATAAATGTATACATCTATATTCCCACAAAAATTAACAAAAAAAAACACAAAAACTGTTTTATCATCAACAACAATCAAATAATACTATTAGACAGGGGTAGCCTTGTGTTTAGAACATTGAAATGTGCAACATTTTTCAGAAATTTAAATTAATCAGTAAAGTGGAGTGTTGGTTTTGTTTGTTTGCTTGCTTGTTTTTTTTTTCCCTGTGGGAAATGAAAGAAACACATCCTTGAGACTAATGTGTAGTGACAATGTTAACTTTGATTACCATTATAAACATCTTATAATCCATGTGATAAAAGTGCTAAACTATTTATCTGAGAGCACTTATTTGATTTTTTTTTCTTTTTAAAATTGTGTCAATGAATATAATATAAACACTGAAAACAATGAAAGTAGAATGCCAGGGTGGGTATTCTGGTATTCAAATTCAAATACAAGTATTGCTAAGTATAAAGGCAATGCTAGAATTCAGGAACTCTTATTAGGATTCCTGAATAACAAATTGGCCTCCTTTTTGAAAAATTTCCATTTGGTAATAAGGATTTACAGACAAGATTACCAGTAAAAATGTTACCCCAAAATATATTGATTAGAAAGCAACTATTTGTAGACTTTAATGTACAACACGTGTTTAAGTAGACATGAAGCAGGTTGGCAGCTTTAGCCATGGTATTTTACTGGGGGTGGATGTAGTATGACAAGAAAATACTATACACAGCAGCACAAAGTAGAAGTGACTCTTACTGTAGGAGAAATTCCAGCATGTGGTGGGAGGTTGGCATGAGGATATGATATGCCTACAGAAGAGAGGTGACAGAATAAGAGAAAAGAAAATATGTTCACCCGGAGTGAAAAAGGTTATGTTTCCTTCATTTTCTTTTGGTTCAGGAAATGGCTATGTTAGTGCCAAATTGTAGGACCATCCAAGGAGCCCTATTTACAGCTGAAAACATTCATGGTAGAGACATACCTGGTGGTGAACGAGGGCAGGGTGAAGACAATCTAGGCTTTGGAAATGTGTCTTATTTGTGTATTCTTTCTGCCTGTGTTCTGGTTCCATCCTTGACAGAACCCATCATTCTTAGATGTAATATTTATTCTCTTGTTCTTGGAATTTTGTCTTCTATCTTAATGTTTCAGCCTCTTTCGCCTGTATTTTTATGCTGGGTGATATTTATGTGGTTTATTCTATTATAATCTATTATGGGTCTTTTTTGTTGTTTATCTGGTTGGTTGGTATTTTTAAAATTATGCTAAGAACAATTAACATTATATCTACCCTGAACAAATGATTAAGTGTGCAGTACACTATTGCTGACATTGGTCTGTAGAACTTACTCATCTGACATGATTGAAACAATATCAGTTAACAACTACTACTCATTTCTTCCTCCCTCTAGCCCCTGGCAACTCCCATTCTACTATGAGTTTGACTATATTAGATAGTTCATTAGATACCGGATAGAAGTGAAATCATGCAGTAGATGTCCTGTGCCTGGCTTATTTCACTTAGCATAATGTCTTCCAGGTTCATTCATGTTGTTACAAATGGCAGGATTTTCTTTGTTTGAGATTCAATTATATTCCATTGTATGGAGATATCTATCTATCTATCTATCTATCTATCTATCTATCTATCTATCTATCTATCTATCTATCTATCTGTCTGTCTGTCTGTCTGTCTCTCTCTCTCTCTCTCTCTCTCATATTTTCTTTATCCCTTCAGCCATCAATGGGCATTTAGATTGTTACTATATATCTCAGCTATTGTGAATAATGATTCAATGAACGCAGAAGTACAGTATCTCTTTGAGATCCTAATTTCAATTATTTTAGATATATACCTAGAAGTGGGATTACTGGGTCATCTGGTAGTTCCATTTTTAATTTTTGAGGACTCTCCATACTTTTTCCATAGAGGCTGTATCATTTTGAGACAGCCAAGTAAAAAGAGCTCCCTAGAGACTCTCTGACTGGCCTGTGCACTGGGAGGATGTGGTGAACTGCAGAAAGTTAACACCATTTGCAGGGGAGAAGCCTGGCCTCTAATATTCCTGGATGGTAACGTGGGACTCAATCTGTGTGATGGAGGTTTGTTAACAGGAATTTCTCTCCCTTTACTGAGAGTCTTTTTCCTTTTTATGCAATAAATTTTGTTTTTCTCACCCTTCTATGTGACCATGAACCTAATCTTTCCTTGTCTTGTGACAAGAACCTGGTTTAGAGCGTAACTGAGGTGAAAGTTCTGTAGCATTTTTACATTTCTATGAATAGTGTACCAGGGTTTCCATTTCTCTCCATTTCTCCATATCTTCATGAACACTTGTTATCTCTTTTTTGTTTGTTATTGATAATTGCTATCCTAACAGGTGTGAGATGATACTTCACTATGGTTTTAGTTGCATTTACTTGATGATTAGTGATATTGATCATCTTTTTATTTATCTGTTGGCCATTTGTATGTATTCTTTTGAGAAATGTTTATTTAGGTTCTTTGCTTATTTTTAAAATCAAGGTATTTGTTTTTTGTGATTGAGTTGTGGGAAATCTTCATATAGTTTGGAAATGAATCCCTTGTCAAATATATAGTTTGCAAATATATTCTCCCATTTCATAGGTTGTCTTTTATTTTGTTGATTGTTTCTTTTGCTGTGCAGAAGCTTTTTAGTTTGATGCAATCTTACTTGTTTATGTTTGCTTTTGTTGTTCATAATCCATTTCTTTAAATTTCCTCTAGTGGAGCTTTTACTCTTTAGTTTCCTGCAATGTGAATGTTGATTGTTGTTGTGTTTTATACTTCCTTGATTGCTTTTTGTTTCAGTTATTCAGGCTTTATTCCAGGCTGCATATCTCTAATTATGATACCTTGCTCCTGTATTTTAGAACATATGTAACCTTCCATCTTTTTTTTTTTTAAAGGCTCAAATATTTTCTAAAATGTTATTTGAACTTTAGGTCAAAATGACATTGTAGATTAGCTTTTTTGACTCCATGCAGTGATTCATCTGTGAAAGGCTACTGGACTAAGGACAGATAACCAGGTTTTCAGGTAGCTCCTCCAATCAAGGTACCATGTTTTCCATATGTAGTGCAATAGCAGGAAGGACAGATCTAGACCGTGCTCTGCTTCTACAGCCTTGTTGCTTTTGTCAACACTTTGTCTAACACTTTTCATTAATTGACTGAAGTCTAAAGGTGCCATGCATTTCCACCCATCCTTTTTTCCTTTCATTTATGCCAGGTACTGAGATTTAACTCTGAATGGATTTAGAAATTTACTTAAGCACACACACATTCTTTGACAAAGGGTGAAGCATTAATTTCATTCTGTTCTTGTTCAGATCAAAGGCAGCTGTCTGATTTTTTTGGCAAGTGCTGTCCTCGTTTCATAAAAGCAGGGACATACAAAGTGTACATTAAAATTTGTCCCATCTTCTCAGGGGTACCCTGTAATGCTCTACTTGCAAGGGTGGAGAATGTAAAGTGGTTATTCTAAAAATATTACTCTCAAAGCATCTAGTTTTATCAAGAGTTTAGTTGATAAAGATTAAAATATAAAGTGTTTTACTAGTATTTTTATCTTTTATCCCTTTGTAATTATTGAGACAATCTTCATGTAACATTGAAAACAAAAGATCAGGTATTCCAAATATCATATTTATCAGAGTTTAAATAATTTTTTCAAAATGATTGCATCACATTTTTTCTTACAGTCTTCAAGACTGTGCTCTCTAGATTTACCAACATTTGTTTAATTATTTGAGATTGTAACCATAATTAATACTGTATTCTCTGTTGCACTGTAGAGGACAGTAGTTTATACATAGCATAATAGATGATAAATTGTTAATTTTTCAAGTTATCAAAATATTTTTGTGGTAATTTGAAGACTATTTATACAGACTTCTTTATAAAGATTAAAGTATAGAAATGAAAAGCCAAAATGACTATCACATTAAATATGTATGTAAGCTTTTATATGCACATATGTTTGAATATACATACTTTTGTTAAAATATGATTTGCTGAAGTAATTAAAGATTATTAATATTTGTTAAAGTGTCCAAGTGTTATTGAGGTAGATGCATGTTTCATAGAAAAAGCCAACATCTTTTGGATGGTATTCACCAATTTCACTTAGTGTCAAGGTAAAAAGTGACTGTTTGGTTTATTGACAGGTGAGATAAAGCCAATTAATTGCATGTACTCCATGAAGACAAATGGATGTATAGAGTCTCCTAGAACAGAGAAATAACCATATGTAGATTGCCCTTTTGAGGCTCCCTATGGAGAAATACATTTAGGGAAGACAGTGATTCACTGGGGACATCGTATGATAAAATCAGAAAGTTAAACTACAAAATGCAAATGCTATCTGAGTTAGTGTCCTCTGGTTGTCAGAACAAATGACCACAAATGTAAAGGCTTAAAACATTGCAAATATTTCATAGTTCTGGAGATCAGAAGTCTGAAATGAGTTCCACTGCGCTAAAAGGAAGCTGTGGGCAGGGCTGGGTTCCTTCCAGATGCTCTCAGGAGGATCTGTTCCTGAGCCTTCCCAGCTGCTGTGGTGGCTGAGTTACTTGGCTCATGATCCTGCAACAGTTTCACATCTGCTGGCATTGCCACATGTCCTTCTCTCCCTTGACTTCTGTCATCATGTCCCCTGCTCTGACTCTGACCCTCCAGCCTTTCTATTGTAAGAACCCTTATGATGACATTGGGCCCACCTGGATAACTCCAGATAATCTCTTGATTTGTTTCCTTTTTGCCATATAAGGTGATATATTCACACGTTCTGGGGATTACAATGTGGGTATCTTTGGGGAGGCATTAGTCAGGCTACTACACGAGGGAAATCAGAAAACTCTTTGAGAAACAAAAACTCCATTATAATAGTAAAATTTCAAAAGTTTCAGAAACATCCTTATCATTTCATACTTTAGGCTGCCCAGCAATTCCTGTAGGCATTGTATTCTAGTAGTTTAAATTCATGAGTGTGTGTGTGTCTATTTATACACAAAAGAGAGCACATATGTGGTAGAAATGACCAACTATTTGGGATGAGCTTTAAATGAGGATTTATAATTTATTGGCATCTATAAATACTGCAATCACTACAGATGTACCAAGTTTCTTTTGTTAAAAAAAAATAGAACTACTTTTCTACCCTTAGAAAGACTACTTTCATAGATCCTTCTAGATTATTTTAGTAATGTGATGACAGTAAGAAGAGGCTGGCTATCCACAAAATTATCAGAGACCTTCCCTGTTAATCTTGCCTTCCTTTCTTCTGTTAATCCTGTTTCTTAGAGAAATAATCCATATGCCAGTCACCATATAGTAAGCTGAAAGTAATAGGAGCTTAATCTCCAGTTTCAAATTTAGTATTTCATTATTAAATATAAGGCTGACTTTACCTCTCCCAAATATAAAGTATTTTTTTCTGGTGAACATCTAAGCAGGTGCTAAGATGCATATTATTTGACTTCTTGGTTTTGTGGTATATATTGAAAGTTTAGTTGCAAATGAGTTATGTAGCTGAGGATTCTGTTATGCTAAAGGTTAAGTACTGGTCTAATATACATTATACTTTAGAGTTAAAGTTACCCTGGCTCATATGAAGTAATAACCTTGTTGAGGGTAAAGGAAACAAAAATAATCATTGTTGCCACTGAAGGGGACAAAAAGGCTGTTTTAATAAAAGAGGATGTCGGGAAAATTAAATGAATTACAACTAAGAAGGGCAGAGATTGTTACTTCATGCCTTTAAAAAATAGAGGATCTATGTTGAGGCACTACCATGAGAGAAAAAGAAATTCGGGAGGCCGAGGTGGGTGGATCACGAGGTCAAGAGATCGAGACCATCCTGGTCAACATGGTGAAACCCCGTCTCTACTAAAAAAATACAAAAAATTAGCTGGGCACCGTGGCGTGTGCCTGTAATCCCAGCTACTCAGGAGGCTGAGGCAGGAGAATTGGAGAATTGCCTGAACCCAGGAGGCAGAGGTTGTGGTGAACCGAGATCTGCCATTGCACTCCAGCCTGGGTAACAAGAGCGAAACTCCGTCTCAAAAAAAAAAAAAGAAAGAAAGAAAGAAATTCAAGATTTCTAAAGTTTTAAGAACTTCCAGAGATCATTTATTATTGTAATATTAAAATCTCCTTGATTTTGTTGCAATATTAGATATAGTAAGTATAGAAAGTGTATATAGCTGGACTCAGTGGCTCATGCCTATAATCCCAGTGCTTTGGGAGGCCAAGGTGAGAGGATTGCTTGAGGCCAGGAGTTCAAAACCAGCCTGCACAACATAGCGAGACCTCAAATCTACAAAAAGTTCAAAAATAATCCAGGTGTGGTGTCATGCAACTGTACTCCAAGCTACTCTGGAGGCTGAGGCAGGAGGATTGCTGATGCCTAGGTGTTTGAAGCTTCTGTGAGCTATAATGATGTCATTGCGCTGCAAACTGAGTAATATATTGAAACCCTGTAAAGGAAGGAAGGAGGGGAGGGGAGGGAAGGGGAAGTGGAGGGGGAAGGGGAAGGGGAAGGTGAAGGGGAAGGGGAAGCGGGAGAGAAAAAGAGGGAGAGAAAGACCTTCATGTCTTGGATGGTAGCTATAGAGAATATTTTTCTTTGTATTTTTAAGAGTTTTCATATTTGTATGCTTTATTTTTTTTTTTGCTTTTTAAACTAAAAGTTATATTTAAAAGTTAAAGTAGAATGTAAGGACTGAATAAGTATTCCAAAAACACTTTTAAAAATAACCACATGTAAAAAACCCTAATATTGGCAATTCCAGCTTATAGTTTATAAGCAGATTATGAAGTGTCTGCATTTAATATATTGGCTCTGATAGCCAGAAACCAGGTGATGCTTCATGGTAGAATCACAGAAAAGATTAAAAAGAAAACCTAAATTAACACAAAGACACAATTTGAATTATTAAGATTATTCCTAAAATCTTAATAAAATGAAATGGTAATTAATCTTAGAGCATATGGCATAGATATAGAGTAGATTATACATACGCGCGCGCGTGCACACACACACACACACACACACACACACACACACACAGATGCCATGCATTTAGTTGGTAAACTGTATTTTTTTTGTTTGTTTAATACAGTGGGCACCTTAACTTTCAAAGAAAATTCTTTTGCCTGAATTAAGATCAAATTTTAAAGAAATACTTCAGGCATTATTAGGGAGAGGCAGCTACCCCAGTATTGTAGCCAAAGCTGAGAGAAAAGAGACCCGGTATGCAGCCCATCCTTCACAGAAGAGTGTCCAAACAAAAATTTTACTTTGTGTCTTCTTCCGCAAAATTGAAAGATAGATGGGGGAAAAGTAGAATTTTAATTTAAGCAGTATACTTTGATGTCACCAATTGTTTTGATGTCACAGTTGTCAATCAGCCACAACAAAGAGTCAAATAAATGTGCAAAACCACTTTTCTTTGTTACCATGTAATGTTTACACAAGACATCCTTTACCTTTATCGCATTTCGGAGTCCTCCCTTTCTCTCACGGTTTCTAAACTTCATTTTTTCTCACTCTTTTTGTTGCTGTTGTTGAACTGAGATTTATAGAAATAGTAATTGACTAGAATAAAATGGACATCAGTAAACTAAATGCAAATCCACTCTTAGTTCCTCATGAGAGATTTTATTTTTTAGAAGTAAATAACATTTATTAAGGATATCAGAAGAAATAAACTATATTTCTGATTGAATCATTCAACAATTATGAAATATTCTTGTTTATTCAAGGATAGTTTTATTTTCTTGTTTTTTTTTTAATCAGTCTGAAAATTTTCACTAAATTATCACCTCTTTAACCTCCATTATGGCTTTTACTCACTTACATTTTAAATTCTAATCTTTATTGAATTTTACCCAGTGAATACCAACAGTGGATTTCTAAATGTTTAGATAATCCACTCTAAATTTCATTTGCAAACAATGAAGAACTGCTTTATCTAAGCAGCTCTGTCAGACATAGACAATCACTGTTCTCTTATAAACTAAACAAAAAATGTTTATAATGATGTGTGCTTGTTACTGCACATATATTCTTCAAACTCATTTAAATTATTTACAGTGTTCTAGGACTATTTTTGCAAAGACAAAAAAATGTGAATATTGCTTGGTATTTTAAGTGTTTTTACATTTCCACAAGGCAAAGACCCTTATACAATGGGTCAGGGATGGAATGAGGATTTGGAATGGAGCCAGGGCAGTGATTAGGAGATTCTGGTCAAGGATGGGCCAAGTTTGGAAAGGAGGATCTGAAGCTGCAGCCTGGCTGAACAGCAGTATGATCTCCTGTCTACTTTACTTCACAATAAGAAGCAGTGAGACTCTTAAGGAGAAGTAAGTGTGGGATAGGATTCAGGTCAGGGATTGTACAGAGACAGCAGCCATGTCCAATTACCAGTTAATGTTTTTACAGATGAAGCTGCAGTTTATTTGTTTCCTAAGACAAATTGTCCCTGGCACCAATATGGCAGTATGAGAATCTGGTGTGACACATATTAAAATTTCTTTTTCAAAATAGAATAAGATTTCATGTGGTTTTAATGTCATGACTGATCTATGTGATTGGTGAATAAAGTGTAGAAATTTTCTTTTAAGAAAAATGAAAAAATGCTGTATATGTTGATTATCAGGGAATTCTTTGGGATGAACAAAAAGCGGAGGCAGGAGAAAAAAATAACCAAGGGATTTTAATCTAAATTTCATGCACTTCTTGAGGGCCTATAACTAGGTTCTAGATCATAAGATGGAAGTAGGTCCGGGCACGGTGGCTCATGCCTATAATCCCAGCACTTTGGGAGGCCAAGGCAGGTGGATCACTTGAGGACAGGAGTTCAGGACCATCCTGGCCAATATGGTGAAAGTCTATCTTTTCTAAAAATACAAAAATTAGGCAGGCATGGTGGTGCCGCCTGTAGTCACAACTACTTGGGAGGGTGAATCAACGGAATTGCTTGCATCCAGGAGTCAGAGTTTGCAGTGAGCCAAGATTGTGCCACTGCACTCCAGTCTGGATGATAGAGCCAGACTCCGGTCTAAAACAAACAAACAAACAAACAAACAAACAAACAAACAATAAGATGGAAGTAGAATGATATTCCCCAAAAGAGAAGTACATGCCCCAATCTTGAGAACCTGTGACTATGTGATGTTCTCTGTGGCAAAATGGACTTTGTAGATATGATTAAGTATGGAAACATGACACTGGTGAGACTATCCTGGATTATTCAAATGGATTCAGTTTCATCACATGAGTTCTTAAGAGCCAGACAGAAAAGCAGGTAAGTGGGTCAGAAAGAGGGAGCTTGAGAAAGATTTGAGGCCCTGTTGTTGGTTCTGGGATGTAAAGGAAAGTATGTGCATGGACCAGAAAGATGCCTATGGGAGCTGAGAGTGGTCCATCTGACAGTCAGCAAGGACACAAACCCAGTCCTACAATCTCATGGATTTTTTCCAACTCCTGAATGAGCAAGGAAGTGGATTCTCCCCAAGGGCCTACAGCAGGGAGCACAGCCCTGTTCCCACCGTAGTTTGTGTCCAGTGAGACCTATCTTCCTCTACCCACAGAACTGTAAAATCATAAATTTGTGTTGTTGTAAGCCACTAACTGTGTGGTCATTTGTTACAGCAGAGATAGAAAAACAAAACACAATGTTTTCCTAAAATTGCATGCAATATTTTAGAAATTTATATATCATCATTTTTCTGATGAAAGAGGCTATTTTATGAGTCTTAAGAGTCAATCACATACAAACTCAAGAACTACTGAACTCTATTATCCTTCCCCATATTGTAGCACTAAAAACATCCTCATACACTGTGAAAGCAGAACATTTTCATGTCTTACATTCCAGTGAGTAAAGTGTGTTTTGTGACAAACAATGGGATGCAAGAGCACTCGGGCTATTGATCTTTCTGCTGCCTTGACCTCTACCTCTGAGCCAGGCCATCATGGCTTCCATTAACTCTTTCCGCTGGACTGTGGGACATTTTTGTTATAGGGCAGACTGTGAGTTCCTAGAGGGCAGAATCTTTTTTTTAACTCTCAAGAGGCACAGTACCTTGTGATGGTAAGTTTTGAAAATAATATTCACATGATTGAATCAAAAAGGTAAGTTTCTATCTGAAGATAGTGAGCTGATCTGCATACCATTTGACATTCTGTGAAGAACTACAATACTGTTTATATATGAATGTATTCTTTATATGTCTAAGTTTTATTTTCTCTACAAAAGGTTTCTGTGGGAAAAAAATCTCAGTGTCTCAGATTAATTTACAAAATGGCAGTGTGGATCATGGGAAAATCATCGGTACAGAAGGTTTGACATTTCTCACTGAACACCTTGGCTCTCTATGGAATGTTTTCTATTTTAGTATGGCCTTAATTTATGCAGGCTCCAACAGAACATAGCTTAATATTCAGAAATGTAATCAGAAGCTTGGTGACATTTATTAACAAATCATCATGGACCCAACTCTATGTGGATAAGCCCGAAAATTCACAGATAGAAAGAAATCCTGGGGGCCAAAGGACTATATTAAAAATTAAAGAAGAGAAAAAGGGGGGAAGTGAGAACTTAATAGTCTCATGTTTGTTACTAAGTTATTATAGAATGACTTGAAATTGTGGAATGATTGAATGCTGGCAAACAACACATCAGGAGAAGAGGATGCTAATTGAGAATGACTGTGTCTCATGTTCGGTCTTTTAAAAATGTCTTCATAGAGTAGCAGGAATTAATGAAGCTTGATAAAATGTGCAGAGATTTCTCAATATAGTGGGACACTGAGCAACGAGGCAGATGGAAAATTAGAAAGAAAAAAGCCTAAAGAAGTTTGAAACATGGTGAAAAAATAAGAAATTGAGATTTAACTTGAAATAATGTGAAGGAGCATCTCTGTAGAAAAATAATCAGGAACAGACATTCGATGGAAGGGAAACAATTGGAAAGCACTCAAATCGCAACAAATTAGATGAAATTGAAATGCTATGAGGATTCAGTGGGGAAAACTAGCAATCATCTAGGTGGCCCATCATGTTACCAAGCAAGAAAGTGTACCTGAACTAGAAATCACTTTGGGATAGAGTTCTTTTTCTCTTTTCAAACTCTGAGGAACTGGAAGGAGTTCAAAAAAGAACAGCAAATACAATTAAGAGTCTAGAGGGATTGATTTATATAGTGAGAGAAAAGAAATAAAGTATGCAGTCCTTGGCTAAAGACTTCTAGAGAGAACATAATTGTCAAAAGTCTTTAAAGGATTTACGTACTGAGTCAATAGAGGGTGATTTAGTTCAATAAAAGGGAATCCAGGCAGAAACACAGTGAGATGAATGTAAACTCTAATGCTGAAAAGATTTTTCTAATTTTGCTAACAGAAACATCTAGGCTCGGTGTGGAGGCTCATGCCTGTAATCCCAACGCTTTGAGAGGCCAAGGCAGATAGATCTCCTGAGGTCAGGAGTTCAAGAACAGCCTGGCCCACATGGCAAAACCCATCTCTACTAAAAATACAAAACTTACCTGGGCATGATGGTGGGCACCTGTAATTCCAAGTACTCAGGAGGCTGGGGCAGGAGAATTGCTTGAACCTGGGAGGTGGAGGTTGTAGTGAACCAAGATCGTGCCATTGCACTCCAGTGTGGGTGACAGAGTGAGACTTCACCTCCGGAAACAAAAAAAAAAAGAAATTCTGCCTGGGTTTGTTGGCTTTTGTTTTGTTTTTTGGTGTTTTCAACCCATTTTGAGAATTCTGTTAAATGACCCAAGGACACAGTTTTAAGAAAATGTTTTGTACCCCTACCATTCTCTTTCTAACAGATTATTACTGCCCCTTTGAGGCCTCATCTTCACAGTATATAAAAGTTTGATATGCAGTGGGGCATGCCCTCCTACTTTGCTTTTCTTCTTTAAAAAGACTTGCCTGTTTATTTTGTCTTTTCACACATATTCTCTGCACTTACCAATTTTAATTAACTATTATATTAGTCAACTTGGGTGAACATACCATGAACTGAATAACTCAAATCACGGAAATTTATTTTCTCACAGACTGGGAGGCTAGAAGTTCAACATCAAGGTTCTGGCTGATTCAGTTTCTGGAGAGGGCTCTTTCTGGCTTGCCGATGATGACCTCCTGCTGGCTTCTCACATGGCACACAGGGCAAGAAAGAGATCTCTGTCTATGTGTCAAGTCCCCACCTTTGCATTTACAGTTAGTCTTAATTACTTCCTTAGAGGCCCCATCTCCAAATATAGTCACACTAGGCATTAGAACTTCAACATATGAGTCTGAGGGGTTCATAGCAACTATTAAATACAGAGCATGCTGAAATACACATCTCTTTTTCTGACTTGTACTTGAGCAACATTTTCATCTGAAGTCAACATATATAAAATCCTCAGAGTTTTGTTGTCATCATATTTATAAATGTTTCACTATCAACCTGTATTAGTCTGTTCTCATGCTATGAAGAAATACCCAATACTTGGCAATTTGTAATGGAAAGAAGTTTAATTGACTCACAGTTCCACATGACTGAGAAGGCCTCAGGAAACAATCATGGAAGGAGGCACCTCTTCACAGGGCAGCAGGAGAGAGAATGAGGGCCAGCAGGGGAAATGTCAAATGCTTATAAAATCATCAGATCTCAGTCAGGAGTCGTCGTAATTCCAACACTTTGGGAGGCCGAGGCAGGCGAATCACGAGGTCAAGAGATCGAGACCTTCCTGGCCAACATGGTGAAACACCATCTCTACTAAAAATACAAAAATTAGCTGGGCATGGTGTTGCATGCCTGTAGTCCCAGCTATTCAGGAGGCTGAGGCAGGAGAATCACCTGAAACTGGGAGGCAGAGGTTGCAGTGTGCTAAGATCTTGCCACTGCATTCCAGCCTGGTAACAGAGTGAGACTCTATCTCTAAGAAAAAAAAAAAAATTCAGATCTTGTAAGAACTCACTCTGTATCAGAGAACAGCATGGAGGAAACTATCCCCATGATTCAATTACCTCCCGTTGGGTCTCTCCCATGACGTGCAGAGATTATGGGATTACAATTCAAGGAGAGATTTGGGGGGTGGGGGACACAGAGCCAAACCATATTACAGCCTAAGAATAAATAACTTATTCTACTTTTATTTCCTGTTAGACTCAAATTTCTGTTTTTCTTAAAAATATAACTTGAATGAAACTGGTTACTTTAGTTTGCATAATTCCATCCATAGCCCTTTAGAGCCCTATTCCTGGATTATCATGTATGATCTCATTGGATAAATATTTGTTGATAACTGTGTTAGGTATGTTGGGAGGTACAGTTTCTTGAACATAGTTAAGTTCTCAATTTTTTTGAATGAATGAATGAGGATAAACTCTAATTACAGAAATTTCTGAGATACAGTGTCATTTAAGTCACTATTTTAAAAAGGAAAAGCAGAAATATAAGAAAAAAAAGAGGGACATGCAAGAATTTGGGCGACTTTCTCATTAATTACAGTACTAGTGTGATATTAGGATCTTGTATTTCCTGAAACAAAGCAGCATGACTAGGAAGTAAAGAAGGGAAGGACTCCAACAGTGACTACTACTGATAGATACCAAACCAGGACAACAGGAGCAAAGAATTAGAAGTGCATTGGACATTTTTTTTTTCCTGTGGATTCTTCTTTTATCTTTAGTGCCATAAAAACAAAAGCAAAAAACAAGAAGGCACCAGCATCATTGCAGGACATGCAATGGTTCAGGGCTCTGGTTCAGGGAGTTCTACCAGCAAGTAAAACCAGTGTGTTGAGACAGGAAAGTCCCAACTCAAGAAGGGCCAAATCAGGACAGGTTAGGAAGTAGGAGAAGTAGCCCAGAAAAAAGACTTGTTTACTGATCCTGTCTGAGTGTGTCAACCTGTGCTCCTGGATTGTGTCCACCACTGTGCATGGAATCCAAAGCAATATAAGTGTTGAAACTTCTTCCTCCAAGCTTTTTGTTCTTTGAACTGTAATTCCTATTCAAGAGGGTCTCCCTTCTTTACACACACACACACACAGCTACAAGTAGAAAAGCATTTAGTGACTGCCTCCTGAATATTATAATCCCAGGTAAAATTTTTCTGCCTTTATCTTTCCTCCAGCTATTAATCAGAGGTGGAGATGATTCTGCTAACTTCTAGCTACTCTTTGAAAGTATAAGGTCTCTCTTTTCTGATCTCCAACACTGGACATATGTGGCCTCCCTTCATTAAAAGATGGCCAACAAAATATCAAATGATAATGTTCTAAGGGCTCTGAAATAGAAGACTGAAACAGAAATCAAAGAATCTATAAGACTCACAAGTTTGGAAAAGATAAAGAAGGAAATACATAGAAATTAGAAAACCTGACTTCAAAACTATATTGCACCCATGAGACGTACGAAATAAACACAAGTGGTTAAAATATATACAGCATAGAGCTCATATTCATAAATGTATGATACATGTAAAGATTATAAATAAAAAAGAAAAGTTAGAAAACCTCAGTAAAAGGGTAGGGAAAGCACACAAATAGGCAATTCCCAGGATAAGAAACAACTGGCCACCAACCATTTTAACTGATAATTGAATAAAAATAAATTAAAATGACAATGAGGTATTTTCCATCTATTTGTCAGACACTTTGGGGGATATGATACATTGGTATAATTTTTGCTGGAAATTTAGGACTATGCATTACTTAATATAAAAATCATACTTTTACCCAGCAATTTTAATTTTACTTCCACAAAATTCCAGTGTAGAAAATCACAGGCGAAGCAAATGCTAAAAGATGCATGTAAAGGAAGGTTTATAATAATAGAACATTTAGAAATAATGTAAGTAGCCACCAAGAGTAGATTCATTAATTAAGATATATCAGCATGAAGCAATGTTAGTCTGCCATTAAAATGAATGAGGTATAATGAAAAGTCACATAAATAAAGCATGTTATACAACTGTATGAATAGATAATCCTATTTTGGCAAAACAAAAGTTAGGGTCTACAGACCAAAATATTAATAGTAAGCACGGAGAGGTTGTATTAGCGTCCAACCAGGAAAACAGAACCCTTACAAAATATTTAAAACAGAAGAGATTGGCTATAATGATTTCTACATAGGTGATAAACATACCATGAAGTAAAAACAAACAAACAAAAAGGCTCATGAAGCCACCCACAGAATACCAACAGCAAGAAGCCAGTACCACCTACTGACTCTAAATCCCAGTAGCAAGCTGAAGACATTGCCACTGGGATTTAGAGTCTGGGGTCAGTGCACCGGCAAAAATGGAACCACAGTGTTACTACCTAACACTGTGCTGGAAAAGCCATCCAGGTCAGAGAGAAGAGCAGTATGCTGGCAGAAAATTGAATTCAGGAAGTAGAGGATTACCTTGAGAAAGACGTTAGATGAACTTCACTAAAGGGACAGGAAGTATGTTACAGACTATAGAGAGGCCCAACTGACAAGTACTAGTTTCAGCATGAAGATCTCAACTTTCATTATATTGCTGTCAGATTTCATTAAGATGACCAGAGACATAACTTGAACAATTATTTAAATTTAAAACAAAACTTCAGTATTCATATGTAACAAGTTACCTACAGGAATCAAAATTAAGATTTTTTTTTTTTTAAATAATTTTCCTCCTATGAACCAATAAATCCCACAAAAACAGTGAGTTGAAAAAAGGAGAATCTAACAAATTGTACCCTAGTTAAATTCATATATATATATATTTAGGAAATATTATCAAATACGTAAGGTCTCAGGGAAAATACTACAAAAATATGCTTTCTGAAACTAAAACTGCTTGAAAGGATGTACAAAATAATATGGAAGAATCAAATAGTAGAACTCCAAAAGAGAAAAATCATTGCAGTGAGTTTTGGAACCGGCTATACACAAAGGGATAAGACTTAGAAAGGGCTCAAATAAATTTACCAATCTTTATGCAAAGTAAAGAGAGAAGGAAAGACAGCAAGAGACAGAGAGAGAAGAAAGAGAGAAAATGAAGACATACATTCAAAAGAGATGTGTCTAAAGGTTAAATGCTAAGTAGATTAACAAAGACCGTTGAAAAGAAAGATGTCAGTGTAGGTATGCAAATTAAAAACCCAAGTATTGATTCCCTTTACTTTCATAAAGTCTACTCGACATTTGCTTTATAATTTACTTAGATAATTATATTACAACGTTAATTATACTTTAATAAGTCAAATGTAGAGTTTAAAAAATCAAATTACTGGAAAGCAGGATTGGAAGAAAACTACAGAAACAAAAGTAAAATTTAAAAACCTTTAAGGAAACATCACCAAAATAAAACACTTCGTCGATGCTTGAACTTACCTGCTATGGAGGCCCCTCTGTAATTATAGAATATCTGGCAGATATGCAAGCCTCCCAGCAAGTTGACAGGACAGAAGTTTCTACTGTGAAGGTGTTTGGAGACCATGTACTTAAGGTTCCCGAATGTTTTAATGGTTTAGAAGGCTATGATCACAAAGAAAATAGATGAATCGGTAAAAGAAAAATTGACACAAGTTGTTCCAACAAATATTTATGAAAATGTCTCCAGCTGGAGAGTATGTTTATATTGTAAACTTTATGCACCGTAAGGGGAGATGATTTAGATAATTTTATAAGCCTCTGATTAATTTTATTTAATAATCCCTGAATTTTCATAGATTTGGCACAAAGCTTTATGTGTTATGAGACAACTTTGCATCTTTATATATGTATACATCCTTTTTAGATTTTAGTGGCCTTTTCAAGATTTTTAAAATGTTTAATCTTTAGTAAACTATGCCTTTTAATATTTTCTATTTTCATATATGTATATTTCATATCTGTAATATATTTACTTGGTTTTGATGAAGATTTATACTCTTAAAAAATACCTCCACAAATTATATGCAAAGACACACTTATTTTTGTTGATATGCCATGGAGTGAATATTTCTGTCCTCCTTAAATTCATATGTTGAAACTCTCATCTCACTGTGATGGTGTTTGGAGGTGGAGCTGTAGGAGGTCATCAGTTCATGAGGGTGCAGCCCTTATGAATGGAATTAGTGTCCCGATTAGAAGAGGCCTGAGAGCTAGCTCAATGTCTTTCTGCATGGAACCTGGTTCTCCACAGAACCAGAAGCCTGCAGCTTGCAACCCAGAAGAGAGCCCTCACCAGAAGCTGACCTTACTAACACCCTGCTCTTAAACTCCAGCCTCCAAAGGGTGAGAAACAAATTTAGTTGTTTATCACCCACCCAGTTTATGGCACTTTATTAGAGTAATCAGAATTAAGACATTGGATATTCCTGAGAAATACTGTTCACCTTTAAATGCTGTTTTAACAATGGAAAGTAAAATATAAAGATAATTATATTAATTTTGCATCCTAGTTACTGTGGACATTGTTCTGTTATTGATTCTTGAGATACTAATGTGCAATTAGTCTCATTTTGTTAGTAATATATCATTGTTTTTAAAGGTAAAATAAGCAACTATATGAAATTAAATTTACATATTGTTTCTTTTACAATATTGTTTAAGCTGTAAGATCATATCAAAATCATAAAGAGAATCCACATGAAATAATATTTGAAATCTTACATTTTGGATAAAATTGCTCCCTAACAAGACAAATTTGGAGTAGAAAAAAAATATGAAAAACATCTAACATAATTGCTAGCCAATACATTGGCTTAAACAAAATATTTGCTACTAAAATAATAACAAAATTTATTTTGTATCACCTATATTATGTAATATTTGTTTAGAATTTCTGGCCGAGCATGGTGGCTCACATCTGTAATCCCGGGACTTTGGGATCCCAAGGTGGGTGTATCACAAGGTCAGGAGTTTGAGACCAGCATGGCCAACATAG
Source organism: Saguinus oedipus (assembly GCA_031835075.1). Lineage (NCBI taxonomy): Eukaryota > Metazoa > Chordata > Mammalia > Primates > Cebidae > Saguinus > Saguinus oedipus. The sequence continues at coordinate 12,871,579 of CM063171.1, forward strand.
TGAATTCCCATCTCTACCAAAAATACAATACTTAACTGGGTGTGGTGGCATATGCCTGTAATCTCAGCTACTTGGGAGGCTAAGGCAGGAGAATTGCTTGAACCAGGGAGGAAGATGTTGCAGTGAGCCGAGATCACACTGCTGCAACTCCAGCCTTGGTGACAGAGTAAGATTCTGTCTCAAAATAAATAAATAAATATATAAAATATTTATTTTGGTTAATGCCATGGCATTCTGGTTAATGCCATGTGGTCACACAAATACAGAAACACACACTCCAAGAAAATATACCAAGTCATCGAATAAAATAATGGGCACAAACATCGAAAGGAGACAACCTCTTTATTATACTTAGTTTAAAAATTTGCATAACATATAGATTCAAGTATTAAATATAGAAAATCAAAGCATAAAAATTAAGCAAATATAAAATTGAATATAAATCCTCTGAATGATAAAAATGACTTTCTAGATTTAGAAGTTACAAAGAAATAAAAAAGCTATGGTACATTTAATGTAAGAACATACCCTACAATATGTGCTCCCATGAAAATTTAAAAAGCAGGAACACCTAGATTGTCACTATGTTTATTTATAGGTCTCATATGAAGAACTAATAAATTCAGGATTCGCTGATAATTAACAAATAATTTTAAGTATTTTAAAAGCGTGAAAAATTGTTCATCCTCTCCTAATAAAAAATGCAAATGAAAACAAACTTTTTTTGCCTAAGAACTTGGCCTTTTCACCAACAAAAAGCCATTCTGGTAAAAACAACTTGCAGTGAACATTTTAATATGTCATTGGTAAAAGTGCAGATTGATAAAAATACATATAGAAAGCAAGAGGCACATAGAATAGATACTTATTTACACATTCCTTAAACACACAAATATACCAAAAGCTTAATTGTGGTTATCACTACTTGATGGGCTTCCACAAGGAGTATGTAAGTTGCTGTCTTTACAGTTTTCTGTATTAGCAAATGTAAAACATGGTAGAAACGACTTTCAAAAATTCAGCTGGGTGGCAATTACAGATCTGGGATGCTTTTACCAGTATACAATATATACTCTGAATCAGTGATCAATATACTGGTGCTATTTTGGAATTATGGGTTCAAGAATCAAAAGGCAGAAGTCAGAGTGACTACTTTCATCATTATTTATATGATTCACTAATAGGATTTTGTTTGTCTTGCCCTCATCTCTGGGCTTTGCTTCTCTAGAGGTCTTGGTTTCCAAAGAAGGAATGTATTCACCAATGGGCACATCAGTGATTCTATTCAAGTAGAAACTGAGATTGCCACCTGGCTACTTTTGGGTCCTCACACCACTGAATTGATAACAAAGTTCAACACTGTCAGAGGAAATGAAATCTGACTGTGAAGGAGAAACTGGTTGTTGTCATACAATGAGATCAGGGAGAAATTTAGAAGATCCTCTGAGTTCTCACTTACTAGTCCCCATGTCTTATGATAAAGACCCATTTGAAAAATAACAATCCATATTGGTGAATAATAAATTAAGATATGTTTCACCTACCAGGTAAGGAACCTAACCATCAGAGGCGTTTGCCAGGGGCAAAGGAATACGGAGTGGGTATGGAAAAAGAAACGTAATCATCAGTTACAACTGATTGACTAGTTTGAAACAAGTGCTGTAGGAGTTGAGCATTTCCTTCTTACTATGTTTTAAATATGTGTGTACAGGAAAGAGTGAATATTTTTATCAATTCTTTCTCTAATTTGATCACATTTCCTTCTTCTACTATATACAATATGTTAATAGTGGTTAAACTTAACTCTCACTATTTGTGTTTCTGGATAGCAAGGGAGAGTATGACTCAACTAGGAAAGTATGTATCACGCAAAGGTGAATAATGTGACATAGGACTGTGTGCGATCTTTTCTGGAGAGAATGCTATTGTGTTTTTTGGTTGTAGAGGTATAATGGCATTGTATTAGGCAAAAGCATGATTGTTGCTGCGTTTATTTGGAAGTTAAATGTGGTTGATAAAACTCTATGCTAATGCCATACTGACAGAGGTAGACTATGCTGAGTGCCCACTTGGTTTAGTTGGAAGGAATGTTCCTCAGCATCCCCTTCCTTGTACTGTTCTTGGTTAGAGTTGGCTAAAAGAAGAATTTTTGTGGTTTTGGTAGGTGCAAGTGAAGCAATGACCATTATTATTTGAAGATTATTATGGTTGCATGAGGTAAAGCAGAGGCACAGGGTTACCTGACAGATTTCAGCTTCTCTTCACTTTCTTCTGCTCTGCTTGGAGGCCTTCATCTTCACTGCTGGCCCTGCTGGCAAATAGCACTGCAGGCCCATCACCCGATGTGTGGCTGGAGGAGCTCAGAGGGAACAGCTGTCTGTAGGCTTCTCCAGCCAACCTTTCCTGTTCCCTTTCAGCAACTGAAAGTGCTGGGCTACTCATATTAACAGGTTGGTGATGCCTCTGATCTTCCACCTCCCTAGTTAAACTTTCAGTTCCCCTCCATCCAGCTTCCTCCAACATTGTGTAAAGTCTAATTCCTATAATAACTTTTTTACCCCTTAATTCATACTCGTCTTTCTCTCTCTCCTGATGGAAACTTGACAGGTACAAGATGGTTTAAAGTTTTATTTTCTTATGTTATCTTCTGCAAGTTCTATTATAAATGGTGGCTTGACTTTGTAAAAAGAATTTGGATTTCTATTTCATGATCTGGAACTATGTAAATAAAGTTAGCATTGTCTTTTGAAGATTTGATAGAATTCATCGTGATACCATCTTTAGCAATGTGAGACACTTAAACTTTCAATTTGTTTATTTATATTTGATCCTCAGCTTCAGCAGGGTTTTCAATATTTTTTCATAGAATTATATAAAGTAGTATCTCATAACTGACTTTACTCTGTACTTTGATTATATCCACATACAGTATTTCTCATTTTTTCTTTCTTTTTTTTTTCAATTTTTTAAATTGCATTTTAGGTTTTGGGGTACAAGTGAGGAACATGCAAGACTGTTGCATAGGTACACACATGGCAGTGTGATGTGCTGCCTTCCTCCCCATCACCTATATCTGGAATTTCTCCCCATGCTATCTTTCCCCAACTCCCCAGCCCCTGCTGTCCCTCCCATATTTCCCCCAACACCCCAGTGTGTGATGCTCCCCTCCCTGTGTCCATGTGTTCTCATTGTTCAACACCCACCTATAAGTGAGAACATGCGGTGTTTGATTTTCTGTTCTTGTGTCAGTTTGCTGAGAATGATGGTTTCCAGGTTCATCCATGTCCCTACAAAGGACATGAACTCATCGTTTTTTATGGATGCATAGTATTCCATGGTGTATATGTGCTACATTTTCCCAGTCCAGTCTATTATCGATGGGCATTTGGGTTGGTTCTAGGTCTTTGATATTGTAAACAGTGCTGCAATGAACATTCATGTGCATGTGTCCTTATAGTAGAACGATTTATAATCCTTTGGATATGTACCTGGTAATGGGATTGCTGGGTCAAATGGAATTTCTATTTCTAGGTCCTTGAGGAATAGCCACACTGTCTTCCACAATGATTGAACTAATTTACACTCCCACCAACAGTGTAAAAGTGTTCCTATTTCTCCATATCCTCTCCAGCATCTGTTGTCTCCAGATTTTTTAATGATCTCCATTCTAACTGGTGTGAGGTGGTATCTCAATGTAGTTTTGATTTGCATTTCTCTAATAAGCAGTGATGATGAGCATTTTTTCATATGTTTGTTGGCCTCATGTATGTCTTCTTTTGTAAAGTGTCTGTTCATGTCCTTTGCCCACTTTGAATGGGCTTGTTTGTTTTTTTCTTGTAAATCTGTTTGAGTTCTTTGTAGATTCTGGATATCAGCCCTTTGTCAGATGGGTAGATTGCAAAAATTTTTTCCCATTCTGTTGGTTGCCAATTAACTCTAATGACTGTTTCTTTTGCTGTGCAGAAGCTGTGGAGTTTGATTAGGTCCCCTTTGTCTATGTTGGCTTTTGTTGCCAATGCTTTTGTTGTTTTGGTTATGAAGTACTTGCCTCTGCCTATGTCCTGAATGGTTTTGCCTAGATTTTCTTCTAGGGTTTTTATGGTTTAAGTCTAATTTAATCCATCTGGAGTTAATTTTAGTGTAAGGTGTCAGGAAGGGGTCCAGTTTCTGCTTTCTGCACATAGCTAGCCAGTTTTCTCAACACCATTTATTAAACAGAGACTCCTTCCCCCATTGCTTGTTTTTGTCAGGTTTGTCAAAGATTGGATGGTTGTAGATGAGTTGTGTAGCCACTGAGGCCTCTGTTCTGTTCCATTGGTCTTAATCTCTGTTTTGGTACCAGTACCATGCTGTTTTGATTACTGTAGCCTTGTAGTATAGTTCAAAGTCCAGTAGTGTGATGCCTCCAGCTTTGTTCTTTTTGCTTAGAATTGACTTGGCTATGTGGGCTCTTTTGGTTCCATATGAAGTTCAAGGTGGTTTTATCCAGTTCTGTGAAGAAGGTCATTGGTATCTTGATGGGGATAGCATTGAATCTGTAAATTACTTTGGGTAGTATGGTCATTTTCACGATATTGATTCTTCCTAACCATGAACATGGAATGTTTTTTCATCTGTGTCCTCTCTTATTTTGTTGAGCAGTTGTTTGTAGTTCTCCTTGAAGAGGTCCTTTACATCCTTAGTTAGTTGTATTCCCAGGTATTTTATTCTCTTTATAGCAATTGTGAATGGCAGTTCATTCTTGATGTGGCTCTCTTTAAGTCTGTTATTGGTGTATAGGAATGCTTGTGATTTTTGCACATTGATTTTGTATCCTGAGACTTTGTTGAAGTTCCTTATCTGTTTCAGGAGATTTTGGGCTGAGATGATGGGGTCTTCTAGATATACTATCATGTCATCTGCAAATAGAGACAATTTGACTTCCTCCTTTCCCATTTGAATAACCTTTATTTATTTTTCTTGCCTGATTGCCCTGGCTAGAACTTCCAGTACTATATTGAATAGGAGTGGTGAGAGAGGGCATCCTTGTCTAGTGCCAGACTTCAAAGGGAATGCTTCCAGTTTTTGCCCATTCAGTATGATATTGGCTGTTGGTTTGTCCTAAATAGCTTTTATTATTTTGAGATATGTTCCATCAATACCTAGTTTATTGAGGGTTTTTAGCATAAAGGGCTGTTGAATTTTGTCAAAGGCCTTCTCTGCATCAATTGAGATAATCATATGGTCTTTGTCTTTGGTTCTGTTTATGTGGTGAAGTACATTTATAGACTTGCATATGTTGAACAAGCCTTGCATCCCCGGGATGAAGCCTACTTGATCATGGTGGATAAGCTCTTTGATGTGCTGTTGCAATCAGTTTGCCAGTATTTTATTGAAGATTTTTGCATCAATGTTCATCATGGATATTGGCCTGAAGTTTTCTTTTCTTGTTGAGTCTCTGCCACGTTTTGGTATCAGGATGATGTTGGTGTCGAAAAATGATTAGGCTAACCTCATTTGTTTCACTATCATTGCTTTTCTAATAGAGCCAACTCTTTTTTTGGGGGTCGGGGGCAGCACTCTTATCCAGTGATGGTTGATAAGGTCAACTCTTGATTTGATTTATTAGTTTGTAGAATTTTATTTTATTAGTTTTTTCTGTTTTTATTTATAAATTTGTATTTTATGTTTAATAAGATAGTCTTTCATAATATTTTAAGTTGTTTTTTTCTCTTTTCTAAATCTATCATTTAAATTTTTATTCATTTTATTTTTAATTGTTGTTCTTAATACACATTTAAGATTCTAAATGAGTTATTCTTCTTTTGAGTACTTCTTCTACCCATGGATTACTACATATTGTTATTGCTATTGTTATTTTCTAAATATTTTACATTTGAATTTCTTTTTATTCCAAAAATTGTTTTAAGGATTTTAAAAAATTCCAAGTAACAGTGTAGCAGTGTTTTTATTTTCTACATTTGTTATGGATTTCTAATTTATTTACATTATAAGTTTAAAAGAATTGAAAAAAGCTATATTAGGAAAAGAAGATCTAATATATACATAATTGAGAAAAAAGAAAATGTATTTAGATATATTCTAGAAGAAAAATTTCTAAACTTAAAAAATGAATTAAATCTATATGTGAAAAGACAGACATATTCTTGGAGAAAATTGATATAGAGCAATCAATATGATGGCAAAATTATCGTATTTTGTCTGATCTCAGAAGCTAAGCAGGGTCGAGCCTGGTTAGTACTTGGATGGGAGACCATCTGGGAATACCAGGTGCTATAGGCATTTTTTTAAAAAAATTATCGTACTTTTAAATATGAAGAAAAAATACCATCATTAATGAATAACAATATCAAGTAACTTTTAAGGTGTATTCTCTATAACAATGGCCAATGTGAGAAAGGAATCTACAAATTGCTCAGGGAAGGCACATTGACTCATATTTTGTACAGCTAAGCTGTGTAAATCAAGTAACATTATATCCAAAAGTCGTGCTTTGGACACAAATAACAGAAAAATCTAACTTAAATTGTCTGGAATAATAGACAATATTATTAAAAAGTTCATTGATTGGGAATGATCAATCATGATTTAGTCAAGGCTTCAACTCCATTTCTCTAGATTTTCTTCTCTGCCCTCTCTGTGTGTTGACAACATTCACATGCTGGTAGAAGATAGCTAAAAAATTTTTAGGTCTCATTTCTATATAAAAAAATGTATAGAAAGAAAGATTGCAACTGGTTTTGCAGAGACTCATTAAGCATGAAAACTATTTCCAGAAATCCATGTTTATGTTGGGATCGACTAGGTACCCAGCTCATTCATTTAACAGATGCTTCATTACTACTTGTTTCCTTCCAACACTCTGAAGCATTGAAACCAACTCACATGTCCAGGTGATGATATGCACCAGTTGGCTTAGCTCTAGGCTCCTGAGCCAATCAGTGGCACACAGAGGGAATCATTATTTAGACAAATCTAGATAACTCCCTCTATCCAGGATTTTGTACTGGTAAACACCACATTCATTAACATGACTCTTCACTCAGCACAACCTCTAGTATTGAATTTCTTATACCTAATTAATATTCTTAGCTTTTCTATCTCAGAGGAGGGTAAAGATTTCTGAAACGTTCTGAAGAAATTGGAAAAATTTGCATTTGAAAGAAAACTACAAGAAAGATTTTCTCTTATTTTTTACAATGTTTTATTTGTCTCTCATACCTATGTGCTGAAGAAAAATTTTCTCTTAATTTATACAATTTCAAACACATTCTGTGTATCATTTTTGCCTTTCATACTCAACTCTGGACTGATAAACCTTTTATGAGAGAAAAAATATTTATGGTACATTTATTCTATGGTCTAAAGAAATATATGCCTCCCAATTTAAGTCATTCCTAAAATCAGAAATAGCCAATTGACCATTATTTTAAACCAAAATCTGATTTATTTGAAATATGTGGTTATTGTACTTTTCCACAATTATAATTTGAGTGTTTTCCAAGAGATTTTATAATCTAAGTAAATCTTTCATAAAGATACAAAGTTATAAACTCAATCTAGCCCATGAATCATCACATTATGCTAAACCGCTATAGCTAATCCTCCACTGAAAATGTTCCAGGAAGAGCTCGAGCTTCCCTTCTGAAATCATGATTCTCAGATTTAGATAATTTAAGGGCCCAGGAGTTGAGTAACAACAATTGAGTAGATGATGTGTTGATGGCAGTTGAACTAGATGTTTTTTAGCTGTTTCATAAAAAAGAAACTCTGGGGATTTCCTACTAGTGAGAGAAGAATAACTAAAAGGTCAAATCTGTTGTTGCAAGAGGTCAGAAATTATTCCTTAAGTTGTATAAAGCTATGATTGTTTCTCAGAAATAGAAGGTACGAATAAGGGAAGACATTTGAATATATGTTTAAATGCCTAAGGCTGTTTGGCAGAAAAACTTGAATTTTTACTTAAAAATAAGGAAAAATATCCTTATGATAAGATTCCTAGGCTATTGGTCACTGTTTCACAAATACCCAGCACTTTGGGAGGCAGATGTGGGCAGATCACGAGGTCAAGATATAGAGACCATCCTGGCTAACATGGTGAAACCTTGTGTCTGCTAAAAATACGAAAAATTACCCAGACATGGTGGCAGGCGCCTGTAGTCTCAGCTACTCAGGAGGCTGAGACAGGAGAATCACGTGAACCCAGGAGGTGGAGTTACAGTGAGCTGAGATCCCACCACTGCACTCCAGCCTGGTGACAAAGTGAGACTGTGTCTCAAAAAAAAAAAAAAAGTTTTTTTTTTTTCTTTTGGAAAATTATATTATTGAAAATTACAATTATTCAATCATGCCTTATTTAGAAATGCTGTAATTTAATATTACCTTACATGCATTTTGAGAAAAGGTTAAATTGAATATGGGGAACATCAGGGTACTTTATGAATAAAATATTCAAAATCCTAGATTCCTAACCTATGAATCATTGAGCTATGCTGTTAGGTGAAGTAACTTATAGAAGTAATCAGTGAAACTTGGTTTTAAATTACTCTGTGTCACTCACTAGTTGTGTATATTTGGAAAGTGACATGATCTCTCTCAGCCTCAATTTTCTTAACTATAAAATGGAAAAACTAAGACCTACTATTTTAATTTGATAAAAGTCAATTCATTGATAAGGCAGCAATTATATTTTAATTAATCATATAATTCATTATAATTTAGCCATACAGAATATCTTAAATCCATTCCAAAACAAGATATGAAATACATTTAAAATTTTTTAAATCTTGCTTTTTAAAATTTTAAAGGTATATCCTGTACTTCTACTAATTTCAATTCCCCTACAGTGGTTTTGCTGAACCTTGGATGCACATTGGATTCACATAAGGAAATTTTAAAGTTGCTAATGTGTAGGCCCCAGACCTGAAATTTTTAATTTATTGTCTGTGTATGATGTGGACATCAGGATTTTTAATGATTGACCTAAAAGATAAAGATTAACATTAATCTGTTACTTCAATTTCTGTTGAAGTCAAGCACAAGAAAGAACGAATAAATTATCAAGAATGAAGTCCACAATAAGAAGAAAAGGGAGGAGTGAATAAAATAGAACTAGATTTCAGCTGATGCCATGGACTTGACCTTCTTTTCTTCTCACCTCCTGGGTGATCTCATACTCTCAAGGCCCTTGATTCCATCTGTGTGTTGATGAATCCAAGCTGCCATCTGCCCAGACATCACTCCTAATCTCCTACTGTATTTGTGACATAACCAATTATATATACCCAAATCGCTTCAGAACCATTACCACCACAACTAGATTCATCCTTTTCTCCTGAAAATCCTTTCTTCTCTCTCTAATTACTCTACTTGCTGTGGTTCTTTTAATAACATTGAGTACTCCCCACCCCACCCCACATTTTTACAGATGATGCCACACTTGCAAATAATTTCCTTTTCAAATTATTATCATTTGCAAACAGATAATAAACTGTGGGATGCAACACAATGAATTTGAACTAAGCCAGGAGAATATTATTACTCACATAATGAGGTTTCATGAGGAGAGCAGAAAAACTTTCAGTCAGGTCCAACAATGGCTTGAAAGAACAGGGAAAGGATATTCCCTTGATTTTTAATGAGATTAAAAGGTGGGGTTGGAGTGCAGGTTCTTTCAGGCTGGCGGGGTCTTGAAAGCTTTAAACTTTCTGGCATTCTAAAGGAGGAAGGGAGCACCTAGATTTCTTTCTGGCTTTCAAATGTGGGCAGAAGGGTAAGGGGAGTGTGGGCCTTGAAAGCTCTCAACAGTCCATCAGGGTAAATTGTAATGAAGATTCTGACTCCACTTTTGATGTGAATTTAGAAGAGACCATGTACTTTCTGACCACCCACATTAACACTTTAAATGTAATTTTGTCAGCATAATATCTTTATTGGATACCACTGTTATTCTATATATTATAAATTAACTGGTGTTATTCCTAAGAATAAATGCAGTATAATAGTTCCATTAAATATGGTGACATTGGTGATCATTTGCAGACAGATAATGAACTGCAGGATACAACAGTACAAATTTAAATTAAGCCAGAATATATATAGGTGGTGTATATATATAGATACATGTGTGTATATATGTGTGTATACAGGTGGTGTATATATATAGATGTGTGTGTGTGTGTATATATATATACACCACCTATGTGTGTATATATATATATATACACACACACACATCTATATATATACACCACCTGTATACACACATATATACACACATATATGTATGTATACACATGCATACACACATACACACGTGTATACGTGTGTATGTACATATACACATATATATCTCACGTATAGAGTAACATACATATATATGATAGATACATTAGAGTATTATATCGATACACACATAAAATAGAATATTTCATGCACAAGAATTTTAGGCCAATTTTTACTGACATTTGTGTAAATGGCATGTATTCACTTGAGAAAAAGATGCTTCTGTTACATGACAGATATAATACCTTGATGATTAATCACTCATAATCTCTTTAGGATATAATTTTAAAATATTGAAACTAATTTAAATAGTTGAAAGTTACACCATGTGAAAATTAAACCTTTGCTTTTAAAGAGGATTGGTCTTTATTCATTTTGTGTTCTCCTGTTAGATTCTCATGATTTTGTTCTATAGTTCAATCTCAGAAGAGAAATTTTTCATTGCTAAGAAATGCCTTAGTACCTAAATTGTATGGTTTGTCTTGCCAGAGTTGTCCAGATTTGATGAGGAAAATTAATCACAACAGTTCTTGCAATGGCAGAAAGTGATGAAACTATTTATTTTTCTTAAAGAAAAAAAGGGCAACAAAATGTCTCAGAATTTATTCAGATGCCTTATTGCCAAATGTGCATGACATTTAGAATAATTATTGTAAAGTCTCAGCTATTTTACTATTGTAACTGTTTTATATTCATTTTAATTTAGTATTTGTTTCTCTAAAAATAAATTGGGGAAAACATCTAGTAACTAGTCTTCTTGAGTATAAGAATAAATACAGAATGAGAGAGATGAAATAATTTTTAAAAATATACTTCATAGGCCGGGCATGGTAGCTTATGCCTGTAATATCAGCACTTTGGGAGGCCGAGGAGGGTGGATCACGAGGTCAGGAGTTCAAGACCAGCCTGGCCAAGATGGTGAAACCCTGTCTCTACTAAAAATACAAGAAAAAAAGAAAATTAGCTGGGTATGGTGGCAGGCGCCTTTAATTCTAGCTACTCCAGAGGCTGAGTCAGAAAATTGCTTGAACCCGGGAGGTGGAGGTTGCAGTGAGCGAAGATCGCTCCACTATACTCCAGCCTGAGCGACAGAGTGAGACTCTGTCTCAAAAATAAAAAAATAAAAAACAGCAAATATATATATATATATATATATATATATATATATATATATATAGTTTTAATAAAAACAAAAAATAAATATATACATATTTTCTTATGAAAACAAACAAAATTACTCAACATTATATATATATTTATAATTTTTTTAAATAAAATGATTTATTATAGACAGGTTGAAGGGTGTTTTAGCAATCCATAGATTGAATGACTTCTAAGTCTGTAAAGACATATTTAAAAAAAAAAAAGTAGCCAAATGTTTTCTTGCAAATTAAAAAACAAAACCCCAAGAGAAACAAATTAACTTGAAGGTGTTTTCTGAGCCTAAAATTAAAAAATATATATGTGTGTGTGTGTGTGTGTGTGTGTGTGTGTGTGTGTGTGTGTGTGTGTGTATGTGTGTAATTTTGGGTAATTTTATGTTTGTTTCCATATGAAAATATCCAAGGCAGATATTATTTTCATAAAATTCTTGATTTCTTTGAATAGGAAGAACCACTTGCATAATTCTGGAAAATACAAAAGGAATTGCCTCAATTACTTTAGTTTAACTTATTTTCTTTAACTGTGTGGGCCTATAGTAAAAGGTCCACACAGTAAAAGAAAATAAGTTAAACTAATATAAACTTTTACCTTTGGTAGAAGTTCTGTCCAAATGTAGATATAAGAAATATCCTGAATGGATTCCACATTCAGCAAGATGCCAAGCTTGGCTAATGTGAAACCCTTCAACTGCAAACACCCAGCAATTCTATATAAAATGTTACATGTTTAATAAATAGCTTTGTTAGAGAAAGAGGAGAGTGATCTCCAGATATCATGAACAGACAAGCAAAAGAACGAACCCAGTCCGGGGGAGCTAAAAACTTAGTGATGACGGCAGACTCTCCATACCACAGATCCTTTCAGGTCCTCGACTCTTACTTAAAAACTATTTTAATCCTTAGAACAACTCGGTGAGCTAAGCGTTATTGTTATCCCAGTTTTCCAATGTGAAACCGAGGTGCAGAGATGTTCCATAACTTGTTCAAGATCACACAAGCTGTAAATGGCAGACATGGAAATAGAACCTAGACAATCTGGCACTTGAGTCAATAAGCATAATCAGTTCATAGACTAGAATTCCATGAGTTTGAGATAACATAACAACGATCTGAAAGGTTAAGAGTGTTTAAGGACACTTAAAAAAAAAAAAAGACCCCTTGCATGAACACTCTCTCGTAGAAGCCTGTCTTCCCCTCCTAAACTCCATCTCTCTCTCTTTCAGTTCTCTTCCACCCAGTGTGAAAGCTGTCTTTCCTCTTCTGAATTCCATCTTTCTGGATTCTCTCACTCAGTGTGAAGGGAGCTTTCCTTCTCTGATTTCCCCTCTGGAGTCCCCTTACACACTCTTTGTGGAAGTTTTCTCTCTTCTCCTTTTTTTCTCTTTCTCTACCTAAATAAATACTTTCTGCAAAAAAAAAGAAAAAGAAAAAGAAAAAAGAACAGCAAATATAATGGAAGAACAAATAATAAAATAAGCATATAAAATACATAAACATGAATCAACTATATAAAGGACATAGAAATAAATATATAAATATAATGGTATAAAACATGAATGTATATTTATATATAATTATTTAAATATTTTATATATAATTATATATAAAATCATACATATAGATATATTATTTATCTATGATGTAAAATATGTAATATATAAAGTATTTGAAGACATAGAATAATGTATTTATATTACACTATAAATATTTTAGTAACATATTTTTATTATTTCCCTGAGCTTTTCTGTTGTCAATTTTTTTTCCATTTTACTGTGTTATCACTAAATTTTCAAAAGCTTACTTCTCTTAAGTTTTTCACTAATTAAAGTCTTTATTTTACTAAAAGTCAATGTGTATGGGGGTTTTATATATATATATATACATATATATACACACACACTATGTATATATAAACCATCTAGATACATAAATCATATATATAAGCCATATAGATATATAAGCCATATATATACATATACTAGATAGATAGATGATAGATATAAAAGCCATATATATATATACATGTACTAGATAGATATAGATATATAAGCCATATATATACATGTACTAGATAGACAGATATAGATATATAAGCCACATATATACATATACTAGATAGATAGATATACATATATAAGCCATATGTATACATATACTAGATAGATGATAGATATATAAGCCATATATATACATGTACTAGATAGATATAGATATATAAGCCATGTATATACATGTACTAGATATAGATATATAAGCCATATATATAAATGTACTAGATATAGATATATAAGCCATATATATATATACATATACTAGATAGATATAGATATATAAGCCATATATATACATGTACTAGATAGATAGATATAGATATATAAGCCATATATATACATATACTAGATAGATAGATAGATATAGATATATAAGCCACATATGCACATATACTAGATAGATAGATAGATGATAGATAGATACATAGATGATAGATAGATAGATGATAGATAGATATAGATTATACTGTATAGTCATCATCATGAACTTGGTTGCCTTTCTTGGTTTGAAATAGTCATTTCCATTCTTAAAGATCACAAACAGAAAAATAATCATAATTCCCAATCCCTGTGGGAGTAGGATGCATTTTATTTTCATTTTCACAAAAGGTCATACATACATATTGAAATAATTTAAAAATGAAAATCAGAATGATCATTGAAAACATTCAAGATCCCAAAGTTTGACATTTTTCTTAACATAGATTATACATACAGTACTAACATTTTTATGTCACTAAACATGACTGATATGTTTTGAATAAGCCTTTTTTTTCCCCAATTTACTCTATCTTTTAATAAATTCAACTGAATTATTTTCATCTGAGCAAATTCTCTCTGATTTTTAAGGCCTTCTTCTCTTCTAACACCCCAAAACAGCATTCAATGAATGTCATATTCTATTAAAATGAGACTTTTAATGAGAAATCAGTATGCGTGAACTAGTAATTATGTACCAAACATTTTATATATATTGCAGTAAGAAGTCAGTTCTTGAAGAGATCAATTAGCTTGCTTAAAGCTTCTTTATAGAGTGGACCTAAGGAACTAAGGGTCTGGGTGACTATAAACTCAAGTTCTTTAGCAAGTAATCTAACTTCTGAGATAATAACGGGAGGAAGCAGGGAGGCATTCTGGTGACATTTGAAAGAAAGAATCTCTTCCTCCTTTGAATACCCAGAGTGCTTTCCCTTTATTTATTTACTTATTTGTTTGTTTGTTATTCATTCATTCATTTCTTTTTCTTTTTCTTTTTTTTCCTCTTTTGAGATGGAGTTTCACTCTTGTTGCCCAGGCTTGAGTGCAATGGCACAATCTCAGCTCACTGCAACCTCCACCACCCGGGTTCAAGCAATTCTCCTGCCTCAGCCTCCTGAATAGCTGGAATTACAGGGATGCCATCATGCCCGGCTAAGTTTTTGTATTTTTAGTAGAGATGGAGTTTTGCCATGGTGGCCAGGCTGATCTTGAACTCCTGACTTCAGGTGATCCACCCATCTTGGCCTCCCAAAG
The DNA here is from genome assembly GCA_031835075.1 of Saguinus oedipus. Lineage (NCBI taxonomy): Eukaryota > Metazoa > Chordata > Mammalia > Primates > Cebidae > Saguinus > Saguinus oedipus. The sequence continues at coordinate 12,886,589 of CM063171.1, forward strand.
TGCTGGGATTACAGGTGTGAGCCACCATGCCTGGCCTATTTATTCGTTTTTTTAAATAATTTCAACTTCTGTTTTAGATTCAGGGGGTACATGTGCTGGTTTGTTACATGGGTATATTGCATGATGCTGGGGTTGTGGTGGGATTAATCCCATTACCCAGGTAGTGAGCATAGTACCCAATAGTTAGCTTTTCAAGCCTTTCCCTCCCTACCTCCCCTACTTATAGTCCCTAGTGTTTATTGTCCTATATTTATTTAAATCCTCTTGTTTCTCCTAACAAATATTGCTTAATTATAGTAAAAATTTCTACCATTTTTGAGTTCTTACTTTGCTCCCAAGTTCTTTTTAAAGGGCATTGCATGAATTCATACATTTAATTTATATAACACATTTATGAGGTTGCTCCTATTATAATATTCAGTTTATCAATGGAGAAGAAAAAGATTAATTGACTTGCCATGATCATACCTGGCACATAACAATGTTGTCATGATTTCCTAAAGATATCTACCAATAAATAAACACTTTTGAATATTTAAATATTACTTTATTAGAAGACAGAAAAAATCTTCTCTGAATTGCAATTGTGTGAGCCCAGGGATTTGAGACCGACCTGATCAATATGGCAAAACCCCATCTCTACTAAAAATACAAAAATCAGCCAGGTGTGGTGGCTAGTGCCACTAGCTACTTGGGAGACTAAGGCAGGAGAATTGATTCAACCTAGAAGGTGTAGGATGCAATTATCAGAAATCTTGTCACTGCACTCCAGCCTGGGTGACGGGGAGACTCTGCCTCAAACTACTAATAATTACTATAGATAAATAAACTGCAAGTGTGTTATCTGATATATTTTATATCCTCACACTTTCTTGATTTTTTTTAATGTTGATAGTGGAATATGAGGAAAATAACTTTTTAGTAATGATTCTAAAATGTGAGGTAGTGAACAGCTGAAAAGAGTCATGTAAATTCTTATTAGCAGCAAATAACACTTTTCATTTACCCATTTGTTTCTTACCCCCTTTCAATTTCTTTATGACTCTAATTAGTTTCATTTTCAAGTCTCTAGGAATGTTTTGAGTATTTCCTTTGTCTCCCATGATGCTACATCCTTGTCCTCAAAATTGTCAGATTGATTGTTGAAGGGTAGGGAGGATGGCTCACCAGCCTGAGACAGTAATCTGAGCTAGGGACTTATTTAAGATTAACGTTCGAGGCTCTTTTAACCCTGCAATTCCTAATATTGAGCTTAGTTTAGCCTCAACAAAGTAAAACAATCCAAAAACCTACTATTATTTTTCCTGTGGCTGAGGAATTGACTCAAGGATTATTTTATAAAATAATTTTTATAAAGTAAAATAATCAGACTTCAAGGATGACAATTCAATAATTAAAGGACGGAAAGTAGAATGAGCAAGTCCAGAGATCTAAGGTACAAAATGAGGACTGTAAGGAATCACATTTTATTGTATTTGGGATTCATGTTAAATTAGTAGATTTTAGCTGCTCTTGCCACAAAAACAAAAGAATGTGGGTACTTATATGAGAAGACATATATATGAATTTGTTTCACTATAGTACCTTTTTTATTGTCTGTTTGTGTCTTATAAGTATACCTTAAATATACACAATAAAATTTAATTGGAAAAAAAGAAAAGAAATACAGGCTTAAAAATTGGAAAATCAGAGATTGCTAAGAGAGCAGTAGTGGATTACCTTAGTACAGCTTTGATTCTTTCCATCCTGTTGTTGAGGTTCCAGAGACTTCTCTTCTTTCTGTATGTTTCCTCAAATACGATGTCCTTTAAACAAACAAAAAATAAGTATGCTCTGGTGTGCTCCTTTTAACTTATTCTAATTTTATTTGATGCCATTCAAATGTACATGTTATTGAGCACATAGGAAACTATTTTTTAAATAAGCAATAATGAAGTTCCAAAATATTAAGAACAACCACACAGGTGTCTCACATCCACCCTCTGGCAGATAGTGAGTAAGATGACTAAACCAACTAGTGTTCACACAATGAAATATATTGAATAGAAAGACATGCGTGTTCAAGATAGTAAAAGACAAAGTGTAATTTTAAATTGTGTGATTACTGAAGATCATATTTCACATTGTTACAGGAGAATTTTAGTCATTTGTATATCATTAATAAGTGGTCCACACTACAAATATTATGTATGTGTTCAATTATGACAGATTGATATTGTTCCAGGGACACTGATATTTTTCCATTTAGCTTGGAATGGTAATTTATAATGACAATGATACATACATATCTATTACAGTAACTTTGCATTTGAGTACACATTTATAGACAGTCTGTGTAATTCATTAGGAAATAATTTGAAAGTACAGAAACAAACTCTGAAACATATATTTTTATGAAGTAAAAAGACTGTAATTAACATTTCCATTTCTTGCAATCAGGCCACAGTTACCATAAATATGAAATGTCCTCCTATGAACATGATTCATATCCTACATCATGACAAACTCTTTTTCAGGCAGTCATTAAGGATGTGAATCAGGCCTATTAATATTTTTGTCATTGTGTCTTCTTGAAATGGGGTTGAGAGATAGTGGGGGCACAATAAGAACATTATCAAATGTGTTAGTTTGAAGGAAAAGACCAAAAGAACCTAAATTTTTTATGCATTCATAATTTTCCTGCTTAGTGTTATATCTTAATTTGCCTTTCTCCTCTCCCCTCTCATTTTTTTTCCTATTTTCTTCTTATGTCTTTATCTTTTTCAAGTTGAAACTAGAATTGTATTGAGAGAACCCAAATTTCAAAAAATTAGTAATTGACTTAATTGAAAGAATATAATAAAGTACTGTTTATTTGGATTTTAGAAAACCTATTTAAACTAATTTTTAAAGAGGTGAAATATTGTTACCAGTTTTTCCTTAAATCCTAAATATTGTAGCAATCTTTACTCCCATTCTCTTAAATACTTTATCACTTTTTACTCTATATCAAAATATCTGCCCTCTCCTCCCTTCCCACAAATTGAAAATCAGAAAATAAAAGTCAAAAGTTCCCAGTATCGTGTGTAACTTTTCTTTCATAACAAAGTTTTTAAGTATGGTGGTAAATTAGTCAAATAATAAATTACTAAGTCTAACTTTAAAATAAAAATATTACACCTATAACATAAATTTATGTTGCTTAAATACATAAGCAGATGATTAATATACAATGCTTCCAATTTAATGTGACATTATACTTGTAATATAAACTTTTGGTTTCATTTTAAAAGATAAACCCTGGGATTTACATTACTACAGTAAAAATAATTGATAATTTCACATTTAATTTTTAAAAATATAGGTATGTGTTAGCTTTGTACTGATTTAAACTTTTAAAGTGTACACTTTTAAAATGTATAATCTTTTAATATAAAACCATGAAAATAACTTTTCTTCTGCCCTCTATTATTATTATTATTATTAGTGATAAGAATACCTACATAAGACCTATCTCCTTAGCAATTGTTTTTAAGTTCTGGGGTACATGTGTAGTTGGTGCAGGATTGTTACATAGGTATACACGCCATGGTTTGCTGCCTCCATCCCCCCGTCATCTACATTAGGCATTTCTCCTAATGTTATCCCTCCCCAATCTCCCCACTCCCTGCTATCGGTCCCCTAGCCCCCCACCCTCAACAGACCCCAGTGTGTGATGTTCCCCTTCCTGTGTTCATGTGTTCTCATTGTTCAACACCCACTTATGAGTGAGAACATGTGGTGTTTGGTTTTCTGTTCTTGGTGTCAGTTTGCTGAGAATGATGGTTTCCAGATTCATCCATGTTCCTGCAAAGGACATGAACTCATTCTTTTTTAGCAACCCAAACACCCATCAAGGATAGACTGGATAAGGGAAAATGTGGCACATACATACCATGGAATACTATGCAAATTTTTAATTATAAACTACAGTTATTAACTATAGGCACTATACTGTACATTAGATTTCTAGGACTTAGTCATCTCTGCAACCGAAGTTTTGAACTTTTTGAGTAATACCTCCCATTTGTTACCTCCCCTTATCCCAGCCCTTAGCTACCACCATTCTACTATTTGCCTCTTTTGAGTTTGACTATTGAAAATTCCTCATCTGAGTGGTATCACATAGTATTTGTTCTCCTATGTCTGGTTTATTTCATTTAGTATATTGTCCTCCAAGTTCATCTACGTTCTAGCAAATGACAGGATTTCCTTTTATTTTTAAGGCTGAATAATATTCTATTGTGTATATATACATATCACATTTTCTTTATCCATTCATTCACTGATGGAAATTTAGGTTGCTTTCATGTCTTGGTTATTATGAATAATGCTGCAATGAACATGGGGTTGCAAACATCTCTTTAGGATCTTGAGTTTAATACTTTTGAATATATACTCAGAAGTAGGATTGCCAAATTATATGGTAGTTTTATTTTTCATTTTTTGAGGCACTTTCATACTACTTTCCATAGAGTCTGTACCAGTTTACATTTCCACCAACAGTATATGAGGGTTCCCTTTTCTCCACATTCTCACCAATATTTATGTATTTATTTATTTATTTTATAATAGCCATGCTAACTGGTGTGAGGTGATATGTCATTGTGGCTTTAATTTGCATTTCTCTGATGATGAGTGACGTTGAGCACTTTTTCATATATATCTGTGCCATTACTCTTTTGCAGTAATGCTTGTTCAGGTCTCTTCCCTATTTTTTTCATAGGGTTATTATTATAATTCATTATTTAGTTGTAGGAGTTTTCTATTTTTGATATTAACCCTTAATTAGATATATGGTTTGCAAATACTTCTTACATGCCACAGATTTCCTTTTCATTTTGTTGGTGGTTTCCTTTGCCATGCGGAAGCCTTAAGTTTAATATAGTCACAATTGTCTAGTTTTATTTTAGTTGCCTTTGCCTTTAGTATTATATTCAAGAAATTGTTGCCAAGAACAATGTCAAGAAGATTTTTCACTATATTTTCCTCTATAAATTTTATGGTTTTGGGTTTTACATATAGAATTTTACATATTTGAGTTAATTTTTGTGTATGGTGTGAGATAAGGGTATGATTTTATTTTAACCTTATAACTTTAAATGTGTATGTGTGTGTGTGTGTGTGTGTGTGTTTCTGAGTTTTCTATTCTGCTTATTGGTTTATATGTCTGTTTTTCTACCAATACCATTTTGTTTTGATTACTGTAGCTTTGAAATATATTTTAAATTTTATGTCATTTTGAAATAAAGAAGTATGATGCCTCTAGTTTTATTTATCTTGTTTAAGATTACATTGGCTGTTCAGAATCCTTTGTGATTTTGTATTAATTTTAGAATTGTTATTTCAGTTTCTGTAAAAAATGCCACTGGGATTTCAAGAGGCACTGAATTCAATCTGTAGATCACATTGGGTAGTATGGACATTATACCAATATTAGTTCTTCCAATCTATGAACATGGGATGACTTTCTAGCTTTAATTTTTTTATTAGTGTTTTATAGCTTTCAGTATATAAACCTCTACTTCATTGGTTAATTTTATTCCTAGGTATTTTATTTTATTTTATGATATTAAAATGAAATTATATTTTAAAAAAGACAAGGTCTCTTTCTGTTTCTCAGCCTGGAGTGCAGTGCTATGATCATGGCTTACTGCAGCTTTGACATCCCAGGTTCAAGTAATTCTATCACTTCGGCCTCCTAAGTAGCTGGGACTACAGGAGCGCCACCACACTCAGTTAAGTTTTCTTTATTAATAGAGATAAGATTTCCCTCTCTTGCCCAGACTGGTTTCAAATTTCCGAGCTCAAGGGATTCTGTTGTATCCACAGCTTCAACAATGTAAAAGCTGTATCCACCTCCGCCTCCACCTCCTAAAGTGCTGAGATTATAGGCATGAGCCACTATGCCCAGCCAACATTATTTTCTTAATTTCCTTTTTGGACAGTTTGTTAGTGGATATATATGTATATGAATCAAGAAGAAATAGCATGAATCTATCAATAAAAGAAATAAAGGAGTTAGTAATCTACTTTTTTAAATTTATCTTATTATATTTTATTTTTACTTATTTCTTCTAATAAAAACAATGGGATACATGTCCAGAGTGCAGGTTTGGTACATAGGTATGTGTGTGCCATGGTGGTTTGCTGCACCAACTGACCCATCCTCTAAGTTCCTTCCCCTCACCCCCAACCCTGCAACAGGCCCTGGTGTGCATTATTTCCCTCTCTGTCTCCATATATTCTCAATGTTCTACTCCCACTTATGAGTGAGAACATGTGGTATGTGGTTTTCTGTTCCTCTGTTAGTTTGCTGAGGATGATGTTTTCCTGCTTCATCCCTGTCCCTTCAAAGGACACGATCACATTCCTTTTTATGGATGCATAGTATTCCATGGTGTATATGTACATTTCCTTTATCCAGTCTATCATTCATGGCATTTGGGTTGGGTTCATGTATTTCCTATTGTAAATAGTGCTGCAATAAACATACATGTGCATGTGTCTTTACAGTAGAATGATTTATAATCCTTTGGGTATATACCCAGTAATGGGATTGCTGGGTCAAATGGTATTTCTGGTTCTAGATCCTTGAAGAACTGCTATCCTGCCTTCCACAGTGGTTGAACTAATTTACATTCCCACCAACAATGTAAAAGCATTTCTATTACTCCAAAGATTCTCCAGCATCTATTGTTTCCTGACTTTTTAAAAATCGCCATTCTGACTGGTATGAGATGGTATTTCATCGTGGTTTTGATTTGCATTTCTCTGATGATGAGTGATATTGAGCTTTTTTTCATGTTTGTTGGCCATGTAAATTTCTTCTTTCCAGAAGTGCCTGTTCATATCCTTTGCCCACTTTTTGATGGGGTTGTTTTTTCCCTGAAAGTATGTTTAAGTTTTTTGTAAATTCTGGATATTAGATCTTTGTCAGATGGGTAGATTGAAAAATTTTCTCCCATTCTGTAGTTTGTCTGTTCATTCTGATGATAGTTTCTTTTGCTGTGCAGAAGCTCTTCAGTTTAATTAGATCCCATTTGTCAATTGGCTTTTGCTGCAATTGGTTTTGGCATTTTTGTCATGCAGTCTTTGCCCATGCCTATGTCCTGAATGGTATTGCCTAGGTTTTCCTCTAGGGATTTTGTGGCTTTAGGTTTAGAAATATAAAGTCTTTAACTTACCTTGAGATAATTTTTTTATAAGGTGAAAGGAAGCAGTCCAGTTTCAGTTTTCTGCATATGACTAGCCAGTTTTTCCAGTACCATTTACTGAAGATGAGGTCCTTCCCTGATTGCTTGTTTTTGTCAGGTTTGTTGAAGACCAGATGGTTGTAGATGTGTGGTGTTATTTCTGAGGTCTCTGTTCTGCTGCATTGGTCTATATGTCTGTTTTGGTACAAGTACCCTGATGTTTTTGGTTCCTGTAGCCTTGTAGTATAGCTTCAAATCAGCTAGTGTGATGCCTCCAGCTTTGTTCTTTTTGCTTAGGATTGTCTTGGCTATACAGGGTCTTTTTTGATTCCATATGAAATTTAAAATAGCTTTTTCTAATTCTGTGAAGAATGTAATGCTTCAATGCTTGATGGGAACAGCATTGAATCTAAAAATTACTTCAGGCAATACGACCATTTTCATGATACTGATTCTTCCTATCCATGAGGATGCAATGTTTTTCCATCTGTTTGTGTCCTCTCTTATTTCCTTAAGCAGTGGTTTGTTGTTCTCCTTGACGAGGTCGTTCACATCCCTTGTTAGCTGTATTCCTAGGTATTTTATCCTCTCTGTAGTGATTGTGAATGGGAGTTCATTCATGATTTGGCTCTCTGCTTGCCTATTGGAGTAAAGGAATGCTTGTGATTTTGCCACACCAATTTTGTATCCTGAGACTTTGCTGAAGTTACTTATCAGTTCAAAAAGTTTTTGAGCTGAGATAATGGGGTTTTCTAAATCTAAAATCATGTCATCTGCAGACAGAGACAACTTGACTTCCTCTCTTCCTATTTGAATACCTTTATTTCTTTTTCTTGCCTGATTGCCCTGGCCAGAACTTCCAATACAGTGTTGAATAGGAGTGGTGAGAGAGAACATCCTTGTCTTGCACTGGTTTTCAAAGGGAATGCTTCTACTGTTTGCTCATTCAATATGATATTGGCTATAGGTTTGTCATAAATGGCTCTTATTATTTTGAGATATGTGCCATCAGTACCTGGTTTATGGAGAATTTTTAACAGGAAGGGATGTTGAATTTTTATCAAAGGTATTTCTGCACCTATTGAGATAATCATGTGGCTTTTGTGTTTTGTTCTGTTTATGTGATGGATTACGTTTATTGATTTCCGTATGTTGAACCAGCCTTGCATCCTAGGGATGAAGCCTACTTGATCATGGCGACTAAGTTTTTTAATGTGCTGCTGGATCTGGTTTGCCAGTATTTTACTGGGTATTTTTGCATCGATGTTTATCAGGGATATTGGCCTGAAATTTTCTTTTTTGTGTGTGTCTCTTCCTGGTTTTGGTGTCAGAATGATGCTAGATTCATAAAATGAGTTAGGGAAGAATCCCTCCTTTTTAGTTGTTTGGAATAGTTTCAGAAGGAATGATACCAGCTCCTCTTTGTATTTCTGGTAGAATTCAGCTGTGAATCTGTCCAGTCCTGGGCTTTTTTTAGTTGGAAGGCTATTAATTACTGCCTCAATTTCAGAGCTTGTTATTGACCTATTCAGGGATTCATCTTGTTCCTTGTTTAGTCTTGGTAGGGTGTATGGATCCAAGAATTTATGCATTTCTTGTAGACTTTCTACTTATTTGCATAGAGGTGTTTACAAGTATTCTCTGATGGTAGTTTGTATTTCTGTAGGGTCAGTGGTGATAGCCCGTTTATCAATTTTTATTGTGTCTATTTCATTCCTCTTCCTCTCTTCTTTATTAGTCTAGCTGGTGGTCTATCTATTTTATCTATTTTGTTATTATTTTTTTTTTTTTTCACAAAAACCACCTCCTGAATTTGTTGATTTTTTTTGGAGGGTTTTTTTTTTGTGTGTATGTGTCTCTATCTCCAATTCTTCTCTGATCTTAGTGATTTTTTATCTTCTGCTAGCCTTTGGATTAGTTTTCTCTTGCCTCTCTACCTCTTTTAATTGTGATGTTTGGGTGTTGATTTCATATCTTTCCAGCTGTCTGATGTAGGCATTTAATGCTATAAATTTCCCTGTTAACACTACTTTAGCTGTTTCCGAGAGATTCTGGTACATTGTCTCTTTGTTCTCATTCATTTCAAAGAACTTCTTGATTTCTGCCTTAATTTTATTATTTACCCAGGAGTCACTCAGGAGTAGGTTGTTCAATTTCCATAAAATTGTGTGGTTTTAAATGAATTTCTTTTCTTTTCTTTTTTTTTTTTGAGACGGAGTTTCGCTCTTGTTACCCAGGCTGGAGTGCAATGGCGCGATCTCGGCTCACCGCAACCTCCGCCTCCTGGGTTCAGGCAATTCTCCTGCCTCAGCCTCCTGAGTAGCTGGGATTACAGGCACGTGCCACCATGCCCAGCTAATTTTTTGTATTTTTAGTAGAGATGGGGTTTCACCATGTTGACCTGGATGGTCTCGATCTCTTGACCTCGTGATCCACCCGCCTCAGCCACCCAAAGTGCTGGATGAATTTCTTAAACCTGAGTTCTAATTTGATTGCACTGTGTTCTGAGAGACTGTTATTATTTCAGTTTTTTTCATTTGCTGAATAGTGTTTTACTTCCAATTATAAGGTTGATTTTAGAGTAAGTGCCATGTGGCACTGAGAAGAACGTATATTCTCTTTATTTGGGGTAGAGAGTTCTGTAGACAACTACTAGGTCTACTTGATCCGGGGCTGAGTTTGAGTCCTGAATATCTTTGTTAACTTTCTGTCTCATTGATCTGTCTAATACTGACAGTGGCATGTTAAAGCTTCCACTATTATTGTGTGGGAGTCTAAGTCTCTTTGTAGGTCTCTCTATCTCTCTCTCTCTCTTATTTGAGACCAAGTCGCACTGTTGCCCAGGCTGGAATGCAGGGGCCCAGTCTTGGCTCACTGCAATCTCTGCCTTCTGGGTTCAAGCAATTCTCCTGCCCAAGCCTTCTGAGTAGCTGGGATTACAGGTGCATGCCACCACACCTGGCTAATTTTTTTGTATTTTTAGTAGAGATTGGTTTTCACCATGTGTGCTAGGCTGGTCTTGAACTCCTTACCTCAGTTTATCCATGCTCCTCAGCCTCCCAAAGTACTGGGATTACAGACATGAGCCACCACACCCAGCCTCTTTGTAGGCCTCTAAGTACTTGTTTTACGAATCTAGGTGCTCCTGTGTTAAATGTTTCCTGAATTTGCATGTTGGCCTGTCTTGCTAGGTTGGTGCAGTTCTCCTGGATAATATCCTGAAGTGTGTTTTCCAGCTTGTTTCCATTCTCCCCATCTCCTTCAGGTACTCCAATCCATCTTAGGTTTGGTCTTTTTATGAAGACCCATATTTCTTGGAGTCCTTGTTCATTCCTTTTCATTCTTTTTTTTTTTTTTTTTTTTTAATTTATTTTTTATTTTTTATTTTTATTGCATTATAGGTTTTGGGGTACATGTGCAGAACGTGCAAGATAATTGCATAGGTACACACATGGCAGTGTGTTTTGCTGCCTTCCTCCCCCTTACCCACACTTGGTATTCATCCCCAGGCTATGCCCCCCAGCCCCCCCCCGCTGTCCCTCCCCCATTTCCCCCAACAGTCCCCAGTGTATAGTAGACCGCCTCTCTGTGTCTATGTGTTCTCATTTTTCTCACCCACCTATGAGTGAGTATATGCGGTATTTCTTTTTCTGTTCTTGTGTCAGTTTGCTGAGAATGATGTTCTCCAGATTCATCCATGTCCCTACAAAGGACACAAACTCATCATTTCTGATTGCTGCATAATATTCCATGGTGTATATGTGCCACATTTTCCCAGTCCAGTCTATCATGGATGGGCATTTGGGTTGGTTCCAGGTCTTTGCTATTGTAAACAGTGCTGCAATGAACATTCGTGTGCATGTGTCCTTATAGTAGAACGATTCACAGTCTTTTGGATAGATACCCAGTAATGGGATTGCTGGGTCAAATGGAATTTCTATTTCTAGGTCCCTGAGGAATCGCCACACTGTCTTCCACAATGGTTGAACTAATTTACACTCCCACCAACAGTGTAAGAGTGTTCCTATTTCTCCACATCCTCTCCAGCATCTGCTGTCTCCAGATTTTTTAATAATCGCCATTCTAACTGGTGTGAGATGATATCTCAATGTGGTTTTGATTTGCATCTCTCTAATGACCAATGATGATGAGCACTTTTTCATATGTTTGTTGGCCTCATGTATGTCTTCTTTTGTAAAGTTTCTGTTCATATCCTTTGCCCATTTTTGAATGGGCTTGTTTGTTTTTTTTCTGTAAATCTGTTTGAGTTCTTTGTAAATTCTGGATATCAGCCCTTTGTCCGATGCGTAAACTGCAAAGATTTTTTCCCATTCTGATGGTTGTCGATTCACTCTAGTGACTGTTTCTTTTGCCGTGCAGAAGCTGTGGAGTTTGATTAGGTCCCATTTGTCTATTTTGGCTTTTGTTGCCAATGCTTTTGGTGTTTTGTTCATGAAGTCCTTGCCTACTCCTATGTCCTGAACGGTTTTGCCTAGATTTTCTTCTAGGGTTTTTATGGTGTCAGTTCTTACATTTAAGTCTTTAATCCATCTGGAGTTAATTTTAGTGTAAGGTGTCAGGAAGGGGTCCAGTTTCTGCTTTCTGCACATGGCTAGCCAGTTTTCCCAACACCATTTATTAAATAGGGAATCCTTTCCCCATTGCCTGTTTTTGTCTGGTTTATCAAAGATGATATGGTTGTAGATATGTTGTGTTGCCTCCAATGTTTCTGTTCTGTTCCATTGGTCTATATCTCTGTTTTGGTACCAGTACCATGCTGTTTTGATTACTGTAGCTCATTCTTTTTTTTTTCTCTATTCTTGTCTACATGTCTTATTTCAGTAAGGTGGTTGTCAAACTCTCATATCCTTTCTTCTTGGTCGATTTGGCTGTTGATGCTTGTGTATGATTCATCAAGTTCTTGTGCTGTGTTTTTCAGCTCCATCAGGTTATGTTCCTCTCTAAACTGGTTATTCTAGTTAGCAATTCTGCTAAGCTTTTATCAAGGTTCTTCGCTTCTTTGCATTGGGTTAGAGCATGTTCCTTTAGCTCATTGTAGTTTTTCATTACCTATCCTCTGAAGCCTACTTCTGTTAGTTTGTCTCTCTGATTCTCTGTCCAGTTCTGCACCCTTGATGGAGACACATTGCAATCATTTGGAAGAGAAGAGGCACTCTGACCTTTTGGGTTTTTAGTATTTTTTCATTGATTCTTTCTCATCTTTGTGAGTTTGTCTAGTTTCAGTCTTTAAGGCTGCTGACCCTTGAATGGGTTTTATTGGGGAGGGGGTGTCTTTTTTTTGTTGTTGCTGTTGTTGCCACTTTTTGCTTGTTTTTCTTTCAATAGTCAGGTCCTTCTTCTGTAGGGCGGCTACAGTTTGCTAGGGGTTCACTTCAGGCCCTACTCATCTGATTCGCTCCTATGCCTGGAGATGTCACTCAAAGAGGCTGGAGAGGAGCAAAAATGGCTGCCTGCTTCTTCTTCTGGGACCTCTGACCTGGAGAGGCACCAACCTGATGCCAGTAGTATCACTCCTGTATAGTGTGTCTGACAACCCCTGTTGGAGGGTCTCACCCAGTTGGGTGGCATGGGGAGCAGGACCTGTTTAATAAAGCACTTTGTCCTTTGGTGGAGACGGTGTGTTTCACTGTGGGGAAACCCATTCATCTGGGCTGACCAGATTCCTCAGAACTACGAGAAAGAGAGGCTAAGTCTACTGGTGTGTAGAGACTATGGCTACCCCTCCCTCTAGGGACTTGGGCCCCGGGAGATTCCAATTTTGTCCCTGAGCCTGTGACTGGAGTTATTGGAGATCCTGCAAGGAAGCCCAGCAGACTGAGGAAGGCTGGGTCAGAGTTACTCTTGCTGCAGACTGCCACAGCAATTGTGTTGGGCTGCGGGGACAAGTCTTGGGATCAAGCCTTCCAGCCTCCCTGGCTCTATCAGGGAAAAAGTGCAGCCTGGAGCTATAGAAATGGGTGCTGCCCTTCCCCTGCCAAAAGAGCTTAGGTGTTAGGCAGTTGAAAGTCCCAGTGCTGACTGCTGTCCCTCCCCCAAGGAGCTCAAAGGGCTTAGACAGCAGGCAGCCACAGCCAGTGCTGGTCACCCCTCCCTCAGTGGGTTTAAGCAGATTCCAGCTGAGAGGCTATAAGAATCTGTGCATTCTGGACTTGGTATACTAAGTTCCTGTGGTGTGGGTTCAGGAATGGGATCTTCTGATCCATGGGTTGCACAGCTCCATGAGAAAAACAGTTTTCCTGGCTGGATAGTGCACTCACTCACACCTCCCTTGGCTGGTGGCAGGTGGTTCCTCTTCCCTTGTGGCTCTCAGGTGGGCCGCTACACCACACTGCTCTTACTTCCCTCCATAGGTCACGCAGGCCTACTGGTCAATTTTGATGAGAGAATCTGTATACTTTGGTTGCTGCTGAAGGAGTCACATGCTTCTTATGATTTTTTTTTCCATGGGAGCCTCCAAATGCTGTTGTAGACGGCCATCTTGGCCCTTTCCCGATAATCCAAAATTTCAAACAAAGAAAATCCCAAGACCAGATGGCTTTACAGGTGAACTCTACCAAATATTTAAACAACATTTAAAACAAATTCTTAAACTCTTCCAAAAAAATAGAACAAACAACACTTCTTATGGGCTGAATGTTTGTGTTCTTCCCCAAATTCATATATTGAAATCATAACCCCCAATGTAATGGTGTTAATAGATGGGACCTTTGGAAAGTAACTAGTTCATGAGGTTAGAGCTTCATCAATGGGATTAATACCCTTATAAAAGGGACTCCCATGAGTTCTCTTGTTCTTTCTGCAATGTGAGGACACAACAAGAAGTCAGCAGTTTGTATCCCAAAAGGGGGCCTTCACCAGGATCTGAGCATGGTAGCATTTCTATCTCGGATTTCCAGCCTCCTGAACTGTGGAAATAAATTTATGTTTTTCATAAGTCACCCAGTCTATGGTCTTTGTTATAATTGCCTGAACTAAGACAATTCCAAGCCTATCTTATGAGGCCAGCATTGGCCTGGTTCCAAAGTCAGAAAAGGATGCTCTTTTAGTCTGTTTAGTGCTGCATCCATGAATACCTGAGGCTGAGTAATTTATAAAGAAAAGAAGTTTGCTTGGCCCAGAGTTCTGCAGGCTGTACAAGATGCATGGTGCCAGCATCTGCTACTGGTGAGGGCCTCAGGCTGCTTCCACACAAGGCAGAGGGTGAAGGAGAGCCGGCATATACAGAGATCACATGGCAAGAGACAAAGCAAGAAAGAGGGGAAAGTGCCATGTTCTTTTCAACTACCATCTATGGTGGAATCTAATTGAGCAAGAACTCACTTGCTACTGCAAGAATGGAACCAAGCCACTCCTAAGGGATCTGCCCCTATGACCAAACACCTCCCACTAGATCCTACCTCAACACCAGGTTTGGTGGGACCAAATGTCAAACTACAGCAGATGCTACAACAAAAAATAACATACAGGACAAGATCTCTGATGAACGCAGATGCAAAAATCCTCCATAAAATATTAGCAAATCAAATTAAATAGCATATTAGAAGGACCCAAGTCAGATTTCACTCTGGGACACAAGACCAGTTCATTTGCTGATATATCAACTCAAAAAAAAAAAAAACCTATTAGAACTAATTAATGAACTCAGTAAAGTGACAGCCCACAAAATCAACATATGAAAATAACTTTCTTTGCTGTGTCTAAAAAATATATTGGCATTTAACATGTTTTTATTTCAGGTTGACTCTGATTCCTTTTGTTTTGCTAATTTATTTCTTCTTTTTCTTAAATGATATGTACTTTTAAATAAAATTTTAAAATTGTAAGTAATAATCAGTTAGTAGATTGAAAAAGATAAAGTATATTTTTGACCATTGCATATATTTTTAAATATACTGTTATTTCACCTACCTTTTAAAAACCTATGCTATTAGTTATGTCTAACACATATATTTTCTCTTTTTATTGCCTTTTAAAATTCCCATGTCTTTCTTTTATGTTTTAGCCTTTTCAAAATAGAAATTATGCCTGGACTTTCTTAGATTCTGTAGAAATATCTGACTCAGACCTTGTGTTCAATAATTGTTTCGTAGTTGTTGAATAAATTGAAACCAAATGGTTCAGTATATACATAAAACTATATTGTTATTATCATTCCTAATTATTTCTTTCAGAACATACTTATTCATATCTTTAAAGTTGTTCATGTATTAATTCATTCTATAAATATTTTAATAGTATTTGAATAAGGAATTAATTCTTCTCAATGAAGTAACAACAGCTGTCGAGTCCTCTGTGTCTGCATTAGTCTTCCTAAACATGGCTGAGGGCTTTCATTCCTAAATTTTAAGCATATGTCAGATAAATTGGCTGGGATCTGAGACTGTGCTATTATTTGTCTCAATGGTCTTATATGACAAAGTTCAGACAAGGTAGAAAGTTGTTTTTCATTTTAAAAATACACATTTTGATTTTCAGAGTAGCTTACTTCATTAGGCATAGATATGGGAAGTATCTGTTGTAGAATCTGGAGCCTTGAGTCTCACTTATTTTGCTTCATATGTGAATTCTTGTTTCCGCATCTGCAAAAGTGAATATCCATGCCTAGGCAACACAAGATTGCTATGTTAATTTGTGAAAATAGAAAAACACTACAGAACTATGAAATGCCACTGATCTAGAGGTCTGGCTGTTTGTTTTTGTAAACAAAATTTTATTGGATCACACTCATTGATTTAGATCCTTTCCATGAAAGCCTGCAGGCATGGAACTAGGTAGTTGTAAAGACCTCTGGCCTGCAAAGCCTAAAATACCAACATCTGGTCCTTTAGGAAATAATGTGCTGCTTCTTGCTAATAATATTAATATGAAAAATTACTACTACTATTAATAGCCACAAAAGTCAATTTCTGCAACTGTAACGAAAGCATTTGAAATATCCACTAAGTGGTAATGGACTGTTTATTTCTTTAGAAAATATGTAAAGTTGATTTTACTAACAATTGATAAAGTGAAACAGCAAGTTTTTCTTTCAACATAATCAACTTTAAATTTAACTTTGACATCATCGTGTTTGCTTGTTAGGCTCTCAGTTTCATGCTCGTGTACTTGATGTTTGTACTTCAGTGTCTGATACTGATTACAAAGATTAGAAAGCATGCTGACATTAGTGCATAATCAAAAAATTTTAATGTATTTATAATATTCAAATTGTGACACACTGAACAGTGTCCTTTACATTTACTTGGCTTAAGTAAAAGACAATTTGTTAGTATTTCCAAGTTTTAAAAGCTCAGAGATGAAAATTGACTGGATTATTTGTTGTAAGGTCATTAGAGAAATCTATTTATCTTATTGAATCTTTGGATTCAATACAATTTGAAACTGGCAATGACCGAGCAAGAAACCATAGCAGAAATGATCTATTGGATACCGGGAGTGCTGTGCAGTTATCCCTGTCAAAGGAAGAGCCCGAGGAAGTTTTATTGTGTGTAAAATTAGTCATAAAACTGGCAAGTTCCAGAAGTGCCGTAGACTTATGTGAGGTCCCAGTGACAGGGAGGAACGCAGGACCGATCGCAGCTTGATTTACGTAGTTCTTGACACCGTGTTTGCTACTTGAGGAAATTTATTTTTAAAGGCCTTTCATTTGCTGATATATCAACTGTGATACATCACATTTTTCATTCATTTCTAAAGAAATCAAAAGAATATTTCCTTTTGGGGAACATATGACAAAAATAATGATTAACAGCAACTACAGCTTATTTGTCTAAATATTTAGAGCTATTATTATAAAACTTAAAAAAATAAAACATAATCTATAAAATGACATATGACTTGTTACAGGCAGGTTTCTTCATTTTAGAAGGTTATGTATAAATCATCTTGATGATTTGGCACAACTCAAATTTGTCTCACCTAGAATCTGCATTCAGTGAATGGATCTATTGTATATTGAGTCTGTCTTCATGAACTTGACATATTGGTAGCCATCAGAAAAAAGAAATCTCTTCATACAGGAAGACTATCAGTATATTTCATTTAGAAATTCAATTATTTGTTAAGATGTCTTATGACAATACGTTTTGGGACTCTAACCTCTAAATTGGTTTCCTTATAGATAGAGCCTTAGTGAAGATCCATTGCCTGTGAGGTTTATATTCATGAAAATGTTGTACACTCATTTTTTTCTTACTGTACATTAGAAGCAAATCAACTAATGAGATACATTTAAAGAAGAAATGTTTAGCATTTCTCACAACATCTTTGCAACATGTCAAAATATTCTTTAATAGATTATGGAGCTTTCTTTCACTTTGACAATGTTTCAGACTTTTAAGGACAGATTATAAGTGTACTGTTCTCTAACATATAATACTTAATTATTAACTACAGTCAAATGAACAATAGTAACGTTAATGGGTATCTTAGTTCATCCCTGCTGTTATGGCAAAATATTACAGAGTGTGTAATTTATAAATAATATACATTTGTGTCTCACAGTTCTGGAAGCTGAGAAGTCCAAGATCAATGCACCAGCAGATTCAGTGTCTGCCAAGGGCCCAGGCTCTGCTTCTGAGATAGCACCTTGTCCCCACAGGGAGGAAGGGATGAATGTTGTGCCCTCACTTGGTGGAAGTGTAAAGGTGATAGAGTTCCATGGGGGTGGAATTCTCAGGGCCTACTCAACTCCCTACAGCCTCCACCTCTTAGTACTATGAGGGTGGAATTCTCAGGGCCTACTCAACTCCCAACAGCCTCCACCTCTTAGTACCATGAGGGTGGAATTCTCAGTGCCTACTCAACTCCCTACAGCCTCCACCTCTTAGTACTATCACCTTGGGGATTAAGTGCCAACATATATCAAATAATAGCAATGGTTCAAAAGTTAAAGTTCAGTACAGCAGTAGTTTTCTTTATTTTTTCATATGCAACAAAGAGTTCTATGAATGGTACATTGGAATAAAAGGCATACTAATTAAAATTTATCGTTCTGTCCATATTTTTGCTCAAGTAACATTAAAGCAATGCAAGAGAAAAGAAAAAATATAATGAAAAGAAACTAAAAAACTAAAAGAAGAAAAAGTAACGCATAATAATTAGTTAATTAATGATATTAATGCATATTAAAACTGTAATAACCAATGAATGCCAGAACTTTTGTAATCAGCAAAAACTATGGCACTAAAAACACATAGAGCAGTATATTTCTCTTTCAAAGCTTCTTCATTACCCTGTTTTCCCCTAAGGCAAAGAATCATTAAATACAATGTTTGAGTAACTCAAATTTGTAAAAAACATGTATTTCTCTATGTGTGTATGCACATGTGTGTGTGTGTGTGTGTGTGTGTGTGTGTGTGTGTGTGTGTGTATGGCTAGGCAAAGAGCAGTGGTTCAGAAAGCCCCCAGTAAACTCAGTTTAACACTTTTCTATTTTGCTATTTGGCTAGTGCTCTTTGTAGTTGAAACAAATAGTTTATCACAATTTACTCTTGTGATGTTATAATAAAATATTAATGGGTGAAACAGAATAGCTAGCTTTTAAAATGTCCTTACTTTTCTAATATGTCTGTGTCCTTTTAACAATGAGAATTTGTAACTTGTATAAGGCAAAATTACCTAGTTTATGAAAAACAAGATGTCATAGAAAAGTACATGTATGAGAAATCTGTGCACTTAACAACATTTAATCAGCAGATCTTGACTGCACGCCTGGAATGTGCACTCTTCAGCACTGGGTGCTGCAGTAGAGAAGGCAGAGAGAACTGCTGATTTCAGAACATTTGGCTGTAGGTGAATGTTACCATGTATCCCCATGCCCTGCATATTCCACTCACAAATACAGACTCTGTTTCTCAGAGGCTACAGATCACCATTGGTTTCTGGCAGCTTATTAGTGTTCTTCTGCATTGTTAAACCTAATCGTTATTCTCTGGTTGATTATAGGTAAGACCAAAACAATGGATATGTTGCATCTGAAAACAAAAATAAATAAACCTGAGAGCTAAACGTGGTAAAAACAATTTTTATTGACGCTTTTCCAATGATTTGTCTCATGGGAAAAACACAAAAAATCTTTGGACTAGTTGTATTACCTCTGAGTTGTGACTCTCAGAGACAGTATTTGTTACGAGTCCACTGTCCACACACGTTTCCCATGGCCATCATGCCTTCCTACTTCCCAAGAGCAAATATGGATCAGAGGACCAATGGAAGAGCTTCTGAGATTTGACAGACCGTCACATACAATGGCCAATATATACTTGTTCAGCTATTTCTGCATGAGAAAATTGGCAAATATTTGACTAATTGGACAAAGGAACACAAGAAATTTGGATCATCTCAAGTTCTATGTATCATAATCTGAATGTTCTAGAATGATTGGTGACATTTGTTTTACTGAACAACACGGTTTCAACATATCCTTTCTTCTCGGTGCTAACATAAATCTTACCTTGAAAGTATTTGCAATTATGTATTTAAACACTGAAAAAAGCTCTTTGTGTAACACGAGGAATAAGTCTAAGACAGTGCAGTATTCTTAATTTTTCTATTAGTTTTTAATTTTGTGTACAAATATTTTCCAATCTTCTGCACTAAAACTTTGTATATATGAAAAATGTACCATGACATAGTATTGGTAATGAAAACATTTAAGCCATCACATCTCAACAGACATTTTCAGTGAAAATCGACTGCTGGAACAAGCACAGCAGCATTCCCAAATAAAGTCCTGTGTGGTCAGTAAGTTTCATACATAAAGCTCCCCAAATGCTTTTTATTCTTCTTTTTGAGGGGAAAAATGCATGGTACAAAAAAAAGGGGGAATAAAAGCACACATGGTACAGACATGTCATAGCTATATATTTTAGCTATAAATGATAGTGCATATTAGTCAATGATTACAGCTACATATTATTTGATATGTCTCCTGTCACTTTGCCATATATTTAATTGTTGCTTTAAATGAAGCAACTCAGATGCTTTTCTCTATTTTGCAAAAAAAGCGCCTAAAACTAGATCATAGAAATGTAATCCAGAGAGAATTGTAGTGCATCAAGACTGGGTAAATAGCATTGTTTAGTAACTTAGCCCCAGCTTTACACACAAAAATCATAAATAACTGATTATCTTAGGAATATACTGTATATATGAGACTCCAAAACCAGTACTGCAAATCTGTTAAGTTGTAACCTTCTACTTTCTAAGCTGTATAGTGGCTTCAGGAAAATGCAGTCCACAGTCTTCTCTTTCATTTTCCTTTTAGATACTGAGTAAGTGTGACAAGTACATTTATGTTTCATTTCATCTCCATGATGTGATCTTCAAAACCACAGATCCACCCAAGGGGAAATGACTATACTACTAATTCTAGCTGTTTTCATAGACATAATTCTGGAAATAGGAGCCACTGATGGGCAACTCAGAGTCTGTATTTAAGCCACAGGCATGCTTTAACCATCACAGTATTTTAGAAATTGAGAAATTTCACAAAACGGTCCTAATTCTAGACTTCTTTGAAAATTAGAAAAATGTATCAACATGATCCGCATTCCCATATGGTGACAAACAGCTGGATGCAATGCATAATCTGCCACAACCTTTGCCATTTCTTTTGTATTAAATCTAGCACACTTTACTGATCCAAATTACTAGTAAATGTCTGAATCTGAGACTCCTGCAGTAGGGAACATTTTCTGGCTTGACCCATTTTTCCATGACTCTGTCCGTACCACTATCAGAACTTGGTAAGTAAATGTTTCACCACACACTTAATTGATTTTTGCCATTTTCTTACTGATTAATTTCATATTGACTACCTAGAATCATGTAGCATGTGATATTGAAGAGAAGTCTGAAACTTGTAAGATTAAAATCTCCTTTTACCAATGAGAAACACTGACACAGGGCTAGATGTTGAGTCAGGATGTGCACTCCTGCCATTTGTTCCTGGAGCCTGAAATTCTCACAGCAGCACTGTCTGCATGCCTCTGGTTCAGTCACTGGACAACGTGACCTATGTAAACTGTTCCCTGAACAAAATTGTGATCTAGACTTTCTTTGGAATCTTCTACTGTGGAAGCCAACACCCTTCTGAGCCCATTCAATGCCAAGAATTTTAAATAAAATAGAATAATAATAAATTATAATTGTCAAAATTTAATAGTAGTCTATTTCAATGAAGATGGAAATTTCATTTATGCTTTTTGTTTTGTTTTGTTTTGTTTTGAGAGGGAGTCTCACTTTTGTCGCCCACAGCTGGAGCGGAGTGGTGATCCCAGGTTCAAGTGATTTTCCTGCCTCAGCTATGCAAGTATCTGGGACTACAGTCACAAGCCACCAGACTCAGCTAGTTTTTTTGTATTTTTAGTAGAAATGGGATTTCACTATGTTGCCCAGGCGGATCTCAAACTCCTGACCTCAGGTGATCTGCCCACCACAGTCTACCAAAGTGCTGGGATTACAAGGTTGAGCCACAGCGCCAGGCCTCGGTTGGTTTGTTTGTTTTCTTAAGTGTGTATAGTGCAAACAAATGTCATTTGTCTGAAGGTAGCACGCTTCTCTATAAATTTTCTTTACACACACACACACACACACACACACACACACACACATTGAGTGGGGGGGAGAGAGAGAGAGACATATATATATACAAGATGTGAAAAAAATGCCTAATTTTCTTAGCTGATCTTCCCTAATCCAACTGTTCTCACTTTCTATATATTTTAAAATGTTTGAAATGATATCATGGAGCAGTGCTGAAAGATAATTTTTTAAATTTGTCAAAACCAAAGAACTGTAATGAGCTTGATTCTACTACCGTTTGCTCACAGTGTTGTTTATTATATGACATGACTGTTAAATGCATGAAAACTTTGATTTTTGATCTGTGCTTTGTAATTTATAAGTTTTCTTAGTTGAGTATAAATGAGTGTTATTTCCTTTTTAATGACTTTTCTGATACATTATCTACAACTCAAGCATGTTGCTACCAGATGGAAGTCATTTTAATAATGTATAATTGCAATTCTTAAAGAAAAATTCAAATACCTAAAAGAACTGTTGGAAATGTAAATGTAGAAATCCAAACCATGCACAATTATATATAATATAATGCCTCTCCCAAAATACATACACACACACACACACACTCACTCACATCCAACTCCCATTTCTTAAAGTTAACCCCTGTTAACAATTGGCATATTTTTCATATTCTCTTTACAGATTTTAAAGATTTTTTCACTCTCTGATACATCTTAGCAATCTTTGAATATGTAAATATAGTTCATTTTATCATAGCAAAGTAGCATTTAATTGTATGATAAACCTTAATTTATAAAACTTCCTCTGGTAGAAGATGAGTTACTTTTCTTTTTTTCTGTGGGGGGAGCTATTACAAAACATTAAGTGAATATGTTTGAATATATTATCTTTCACATCTGTATGAGATAAAATTAGGATAATATTTTAGAGTTACAATGGCGAGGTCAAACCTTCACCACATAAGCAGAACAGTTTCTAGATGACCCTGAAAATACTGTATTACTTCATACTCTCATGATCTCTACGTCAATAATGGAGGATATGAAGCTCTCTGTTCTTTTGTGGACATTGAGTATTATCACTTAAATAAAACCTTGGGGCTTTAATCAATCAGTTTATGACATTTGTATTTTTTATCTGAGAGAAAGATTTTATTTTTCTTTCTCACAATAAAATAGAACTAAATATTTGAGCTTCATTACTAAATATTACATCTTAAAAATGACAGATAAGTATTAATAAGTTAAAAAAACCACAACTATCTAATTCAAACACTCTGACAAAATCACTAAATATTTTAATTTATTTCATAACTAATTTCTCACCATCTTAGATATGATGGTACTTCTTTTAAGCACATGCCATTTCTATTAGTATTTGCAAGGTCATTTAAAATATATATAAAGCTTTAAGTGGCATCTTTGTTTCCTCTGACTCAATCAAATAGATGTTTTCATTTCTATTTTTAGTTACTCTCTTGAATCAAATGCAATAAATGACTGAACAAATATGACAATAAAATTGTAAAAATAATATATAGAGATATCAATATATAATTATGTTGCTATTTATATAAGTAATATGAGAACATAATTGTTTATGTATCTGAAGTCTTTAATTAAAGAATGAAAGGATAAATAATAACTTTTAAAAATGTTTTGCTAAAGCAAGAGACAAGGAATAGGATCGACACAACGGGGTGACAAGCTAAACTAGGACATATCCGGTTTTGTATATTGTACTTTGGAACTACATGGACATTTTTTACATCATTATTAACAATTTTTTTCCAAAAAAGCAATCCCTAAAAAGCAATCTAATATGAAAGAAAGTATGTGTTTAGTTGATGACAGAATGACTACAAACGACATTAAAACAAAATAATTTGACTAGACATTGTCAAAGGGATGTAACTTATTGATAAGGTAACTGAAAAAACCTACTTTCAGCAGCCAATTTTCACAAGTCGTTTTGGTGTTATTAGAATTTGTATGTATATAATTAATTAAGTAGATGAGTAATTATGTGATATGCTAAGGATATATTTCAGGTATCATCAAGAACTGGAATTCTAAGTTTAGGAAAAAGAAGAGACAAATGCAAAATCAAAGGGTTTTTTGGTTTCGGTTTTGGGTTTTTGTTTTTTTTTTGAGATGGAGTCTCACTCTGTCACCCAGGTTGGAGTGCAGTGGCCTGATATCGGCTCACTGCAACTTCCGCCTCTTGAGTTCATGCAATTCTCCTGCCTCAACCTCCTGAGTAGCTGGAACCACAGGCGCACAGCCACCACTCCTGGCTCTCGCTCTCTCTCTCTCTCTCTCTATACATACACACACACACACACACACACACACACACACACACACACACACACACACACACACACACACACACATATGAGCCTCGTGAATTCTTTGAGGAAAATTCTTTGAGAAGGGTGCTGCCCAAAGAGGTAGGAAGCAGGGAATGAAATACATAGTATTCATTCAAAGAGAGAAGAATAAAAGGAAGCTTTAAAATAGACAAAGAAGTATGGTGATGAAATTAAGGCCATTTTGTCAAAGAACAAAAATCTAAAATGTACTTTAATGTTAATATAATGTCTTCGGTTAAAAAGAAAATTAGAAGGCTAGGCATGGTGGCTCATGCCCGTAATCCCAGCACTTTGGGAGACCAAGGCGGGCAGATCAGGAGATCAGGAGATCAGGAGATCGAGACCATCCTGCCCAACAATGTGAAAACCCGTCTCTAGTAAAAATACAAAAAAATTTAGCTGGGCGCTGAGGCAGGAGAATTGCTTGAACCCAGGAGGTGGAGATTACAGTGAGCCGAGATCGCACCACTGTGCTACAGCCTGGGCGACAGTGCGAGACTCTGTCTCAAAAAAAAAAAAAAAAAAAGAAAAAGAAAAAGAAAATTAGAAGAGTCTTGAATAAAGTTTACTCCTAGAAACAGTTATAGATTGTTTTAGTCACATTGCATTGCTTCCTGCTACTAAATCTTAAGCACCACCGAATTTTCCAATCAGCTTGCCTTTAGGGTGTATCCATGAACAGTGATTTGCATAGGCACGGGTACTTAACAAAGCCCAAGGAAAGTAAGGCTTTGCTGCTCTGAACCAGTGATGAATCTGACAGGTGAAGAGTCTGATTTTATTAGTGCTTCATTAATAACTTGGGAGTAGTAGTGAGTGTGTGAAGGAGGCAGAATCAACTGGCAACTTCTGGGAAAATGCCAGATAGTTCTGTCTCCCTGTTTCTACTTTTAAGAGAATTTAATTTTGTGTTATAAGAATGCTTTAAGGAGCAACAATATATAATGCATTTTGCAAAATATATACGAATTATGTCAGCATGTTTTTGGCTCATCTGTGTGTTTGCTATACAACAGCATGTTAAACTAAATATGTCAAATATGGTAACTCAAGTTGTCTTTGACAGCACACACAATCATTATAAGTACCAATTATCAAACCTCATCACTCCCCAAATAATAAAATAACTTGTTGGGTTAATTGAAGATTGTCTAACTCATAGTTGATAAATAGCAAACAAATCACATTACACAAAGGAGAAAACAGTTTAACACAAATAAGATATGTTAAAATTATGTCCCAACAGTATATTTAATAAAGTGTCCTAAAGCTTTAGATACTGATTCTAATCTTAATTTTCTCATTTTAAATTAATTTGGAAAGTGACTTTTTTGACTAAGTGAAGATATAGTCTTAAAAGCCTGAAACTTGCTCCTTGACTATAGGAAGTTGTCAATCTAATTTAAACTGGAAGATGTGCTTTTACAGCTGGGGCCATGTTGGGATCTTTAAGTTTGAACCTTTGTGAGAAAAAAATACATCCAACAGCAAGCGCTTTTGTGAAGTTGCTTTGCAGCACCAACAGAAGTTAAAATGTTGTTTTCTTAAAATACTTCTAGAATTCACTGTAGTTTTTCCCTTCACTCCAATAAACCTTGTTCATTTTATGAGTAATTAAATCACTAAACTTCACAAGGAGGAAATAAAACTTCTCAGATTATCTACCTCATGCTACATGAATTTTTAAAAATTTACTTTGCAAGTTGCCTTCTAAAATTAATTATCATTATAAAAATGTTCAATGACAGTGAAATGTTTGCAATTTTAAGATAACCATATTAATAAATCTTCTCAGCTGAAAACACTAAAAGATTGTTCTGCAACTTTTGCTTTTCTGGAATAGCTAAAGATACTGATCATTGAATTTCAATATAAGAAGTATACACATTTAATTAGGACTTTAAAAACTTTGGCCTTATAAACTTCTGTTTGATATTTTTGTTTTTTTTATAGATTTCTATTGCTAATGTGAAATTTTTAAAAAGTCTTTAAGAATCTTTGAGCCATTTCTGTATGATGCATATAATCCCTTCCCTATGAATGTCATTCATAGAAAGCTAAAAAGTGATTAAAAACATGCGACTGTTGATCTCTGTGGGTTAGAGAAGTCTTCTGAGCCAATACACAGATAATATCTGAAGGCCTGTTTGGAGAAGAGCTGAACTCAGGTCACTCTCCAAACCAACAAACTGCTTCTCTCTATGACCCTGAAAGGTTAGAGTTTAGGAATTTCCTGGAGAGAATGTATTTTGTCTAGCATTTCTCTTAAAAGTATCAAGCAACTCAGTAAGCAATGGTAGGGTTATCTTAATAAAAGATATAATGAGGGTGTGTATTTAACAAAATGCATTGAGGATTAGAGGAAAAGGGAAAAAAAGACAGCAAATGAGAATCATAAAAAAAAAAGAAAAATGCTTAGTTTTAGATGAAATAAAAGTCAAGCTAGTTACATGGTTCTGTTTATTGAACTGCTTCTTATTTGTTTGCATTAATTAGCTTTTTAATTAGAATAGAATTGCTTTGGGTAAATATTGACATAAGTGATACTCCTGTCATTATATAACCTTTTCTTTCCTGAACTCAATGGAACTCATTTGATAATATTTGTGCATATCATGCAACATATAAAAACTCAAGTTAAAAAATCTATTATAATACCATAGCAATATCATAGAAAAATTCCATGCTAGGTACTTAAAAAAATATTTTTTTTTACTAATTTCTATGTGTTGAAACTGATCTTTTAATCTTATACTTTGATCAGTAACCAAACTCTGCACATGTATTATTTTAAAAATAAGTCATTTGATTACTAATCTCTATTTCAAATATAAGTACCTTGAAGAAAAAATGGGTTCAAAATAATATTTAAATTAATTCCATGTACTTGGTGAATATACATTAGCAAATATCCTGAGCTGTTTACTGTTCTCTTCTATCCATACTCCAAAATTTGCAAGTTATGGGTCAGACTCATTCAGCTGAACCATTTGCCTAAGCAGAGCTTTGTCTCAATTCATCCTCATATTGATGTTACTTCAGAATGTATACTGTGAAATTTATGACAATACATTCTACCAATTTCGGGGGTGCGTTATGTACAATTTGGGCAAGCAATACCATTATGTGCAATTAAGCACTGAGTTTATGATGAATTTAATATGCTTCGTGACATAGATGCTTTAATGGGTAGTGTTCATCATAGTAACGAAGGCCAAGGAATGTCAAAGGACTAAGTAGAATCATCTCCATTATGGCTTTTGAAAGATGTTAGTTATACTTTTTCTTAATGCTATATGTACAAAAATGGATTTCTCTATATAATAGCTGATTTGTTGTAATTTGTAAAAGCACTAGAAAAGTAAGATTAAAACCCTAGTCCTAAATAAAAGTGTTTTTGACAATGTATACAAGGTTCAGCGTGAAGGTTAAGCTGAAGAGTATAGTCATGTTGTCAAATAAATTGTGCCCAGCTCAGTTTTACAGTATCTTATTTATGGACTGCCACACAATGCAAAGGTTCTGGAAAAGTTCCTTTGTTCCAGACTTAGTGACAAAGAAATAGTCACAAAGAAATGTTAGCACAAAGGAAAACATTTCCAGGGCCTACCTGGGGCAAATCCTGTCAGGCTCTATTATTTGAACCAAAAGCTTTTTGTACATGTATGCTGAAAAAGAATTATAGGTATAAAGTGAATTAATACTTTCTGACAAGCATTTCATTTTTGTTAGGTAGTGTATAAAACATATCTGAGAGTAAATATCAATATTTAATATCATTAGGCTCTGATCAAGAACTGAGAGTACTTAGATTAAGTAAAAATGGAAGTACAATAAACAAACAGAAAATGCTTGTGACTAAATGACCATGTTATTTCTATTAATGTTTTAAGATCTGGGGGATCTTTTAAAATCAGAAACAGCATGGCATTCAGGAACTTGCCAGAAACTTAAAATATATCTCCTATCATATTTCAAAGTAGGTTATGAAAATATGTTACTATGTTATCAGTAGAAAACATATTGGTAGATATTATCCATTATTCTTGATAGATATTGTCCAAATCTTTAGAGTAAGAGGAGGTGATTAAAACTCAGATTTCACTAAATTTATAATCATATGTCAATATAGCCATAAATATATTTTTTTGCTTTATTATTATACTTTAGGTTTTGGGGTACATGTGTACATCGTGCAGGATTATTACATAAGTATACACATGCAATGGTGGTTTGCTGCATTGATCACTTACATTAGGTATTTTTCCTAAGGTTATCCCTCCACAATCCCCTCACCCCCTGCTATCCTTCCTCTAGCCCCCTCACACTTCGACAGGCCCCAGTGTATGATGTTCCCCTCCCTGTGTCCATTTGTTCTCATTGTTCAACACCCAATTATGAGTAAGAACATGCAGTGTTTGGTTTTCTGTTCTTCTATCAGTTTGCTGAGAATGGTGGTTTCCAGTTTATTCCATGTTCCTGCAAAGGACGTGAACTCATCCATTTTTGTGGCTGCATAGTATTCTATGGTGTATATGTGTCACATTTTCTTTATCCATCTATCATTGATGGGCATTTGGGTTGGTTCCAAGTCTTTGCTATTGTAAACAGTGCCACAGTGAACATACATGTCCAAATGTCTTTATAATCTAATAATTTATAATCCTTTGGATATATACTCAGTAATGGGATTGCTGGGTCAAATGGCATTTCTATTTCTAGATCCTTGAGGAATTGTCACACCATCTTTCACAATGGTTGAAATAATTTACACTCCCACTAACAATGTAAAAGTGTTCCTTTTTCTCCACATCCTCTCCAGCATCTGTTGTCTCCAGATTTTTTTAATGATTGCTATTCAACTGGTGTGAGGTGGCATCTCAATGTGGTTTTGATCTCCATTTCTCTAATTACCAGTGATGATGAGCATTTTCTCATATGTTTGTTGGCCTCATATTTGTCTTCTATTGAAAAGTGTCTGTTCATATTCTTTGCCCACTTTTTGATGAGGTTGCTTTTTTCTTGTAAATTTGTTTTAGTTCTTTGTAGATTCTGGATATTAGCCCTGTGTCAGATGGGTAGATTGCAAAACTTTTTTCCTATTCTGTTGGTTACCAGTTCTAATGATTGTTTATTTTGCTGTGCAGAAGCTCTTAAGTTTAATTAGATTCCATATTTCTGTTTCGGCTTTTGTTGCCATTGCTTTTAGTGTTTTAGTCATGAAGTCTTTGCCTATGCCTATGTCCTTAATGGTATTGCCTAGGTTTTCTTCTAGGGTTTTTATGATGTTAGGTCTTATGTTTAAATGTTTAATCCATCTGAAGTTAACATTAGTGTAAGATGTAAGGAAGGAGGCTGGGCGCAGTGGCTCACGCCTGTAATCCCAGCACTTTGGTAGGCCTAGGCAGGTAAATCACGAGGTCAAGAGATCGAGACCATCCTGGTCAACATGGTGAAACCCCGTCTCTACTAAAAAATACAAAAAAAAAATTAGCTTGGCATGGTGGCATGTGCCTGTAATCCCAGCTACTCAGGAGGCTGAGGCAGGAGAATTGCCTGAACCCAGGAAGTGGAGCCGAGATCGCACCATTGCACTCCAGCCTGGGTAACAAGAGTGAAACTCCATCTCAAAAAAAAAAAAAAAAAAGATGTAAGGAAGGGGTCCAGTTTCAGCTTTCTGCACATGGCTAGCCCGTTTTTCCAACACCAGTTATTAAACATTGCTTGTTTTTGTCAGGTTTGTCAAAGATCAGATGGTTGTAGAGGTATGGCATTCCTTCCAAGACCTCTGTTCTGTTCCATTTGTCTATATCTCTGTTTTGGTAAGTGTACCATGCTGTTATGATTAATGTAGCCTTGCAGTATACTTTGAAGTTAGGTGGTGTGAGGCCTCCAGCTTTGTTCTTTTTGCTTAGGATTGACTTGGCTATGTGGCCTCTCTTTGGTTCCATATGAAGTTTCAGGTGTTTTTTTCCAGTTCTGTGAAGAAAGTCAATGGTAGCTTGATGGGGATATCATTGAATCTATAAATTACTTTGGGCAGTATGGACATTTTCATGATATTGATTCTTCTTAACCGTGAGCATGGAATGTTTTTCCCATCTGTTTGTGTCCTCTCTTATTTTCTTGAGCAGTGGTTTGTAGTTTTCCTTGAAGAGGTCTTTTACATCCTTTCTTAGTTGTATTCCTAGGTATTTTATTCTCTTTGTAGCAATTGTGAATGGCAGTTCATTTTTGATTTGGCTCTCTTTATGTCTGTTATTGATGTATAGGAATGTTTGTGATTTTTGCACATAGATTTTGTATCCTGAGACTTTGCTGAAGTTGCTTATCATCTTAAGAAGATTTTGGTCTGAGATGACAGGATTTTCTAAATATATAATCATGTCATCTGCAATTAGAGACAATTTGACTTCCTCTTTTCCTAATTGAATACCCTTTATTTCTTTTTCTTGCCTGATTGCTCTGGCTAGAACTTCCAATACTATGTTGAATAGGAATCGTGAGAGAGGGCATCCTTGTCTAGTACCAGTTTTCAAATGGAATGCTTCCAGTTTTTGCCATTCAATATGATATTGGCTATGGGTTTGTCATAAATAGCTTTTATTATTTTGTGATAT
Organism: Saguinus oedipus; assembly: GCA_031835075.1. Taxonomy (NCBI): domain Eukaryota; kingdom Metazoa; phylum Chordata; class Mammalia; order Primates; family Cebidae; genus Saguinus; species Saguinus oedipus. Next base: position 12,917,365 of record CM063171.1, read on the forward strand.
GTTCCATTGATACCTGGTTTATTGAGAGTTTTTAGCATACAAGGCTGTTGAATTTTCTCAAAGGCCTTCTTTGCATCTGTTGAGATATCATGTGGTTTTTGTCTTTGGTTCTGTTTATGTGATGGATTATGTTTATGGATTTGCATTATGTTAAACCAAACTTCCATCTCTGAGTTGAAGCCTACTTGATCATGATGGATAAGATTTTTGATATGCTGTTGCATTCAGTTTGCCAGTATTTTATTGAAGATTTTTGTGTCAATGTTCATCATGGATATTGGCCTGAAATTTTCTTTTTCCGTTTTGTCTCTGCCAGATTTTGGTATCAGGATGATATTGGTCTCATAAAATAAGTTAGGGAGGATTCTCTCTTTTTGTATTGTTTGGAAAAGTTCAGATAAATGGTACCAGCTCTTCTTTCCACATCTAGTAGAATTCGGCTGTGAACCCATCTGGACCTGGACTTTTTTTGGTTGATAGGCTATTAATTGCTGCCTCAACTTTAGACCTTGTTATTGGTCTATTCAGGGATTCAACTTCTTTCTGGTTTAGTCTTGGAAGGGTGCAAGTGTCCAGGAATTTATCCATTTCTTCTAGATTTACTGGCTAGTGTGCATAGAGATGTTTGTAGTAATATGGGTTGGTAGTTTGTATTTCTGTGGAAATCAGTGGTGATATCCCCTTTACCATTTTTTGTTGCATCTTTTCGATTCTTCTCTCTTTTCTGTTTTATTAGTCTAGCTAGTGGTCTATCTATTTTGTTGATCTTTTCAAAAAACCAGTTCCTTGATTCATTTTTTTTGAAGGGTTTTTTGTGTCTCTATCTCGTTCACTTCTGCTCTGATCTTAGTTATTTCTTGTGTTCTGCTAACTTTTGAATTTGTTTGATCTTGCTCCTCTAGTTCTTTTAATTGTGACAATAGGGTGTCGATTTTAGATCTTTCTTTGCTTCTCCTATGGGCATTTTGTGCTATAAGTTTCCCTCTAGACATTGCTGTAAATGTGTCCCCGAGATTCTGATATGTTGTGTCTTTGTTCTCATTGGTTTCAAAGAACATCTTTATTTCTGCCTTCATTTCATTATTTATCCAGTAGTCATTCAGGAGAATGTTGTTCAGTTTCCATGTAGTTGTGTGGTTTTGTGCGAATTTCTTAATCCTGAGTTCTAATTTGATTGCAGTGTGGTCTGAGGGACTTGTTATGATTTTCATTCTTTTGCATTTGCTGAGGAGTGACTTACTTCCAATTATGTGGTCAATTTTAAAATAAGTGCACTGTGGTGCTGAGAAGAAAGTATGTTCTGTGAATTTGGGGTGGAGAGTTTTGTAGCTGTCTATTAGTTCTTCTTGGTCCACATCTGAGCTGAAGTCCTAGATAACCTTGTTAATTTTCTGTCTTGTTGATCTGTCTAATATTGACAATGGGGTGTTAAAGTCTCCCACTATTATTATGTGGTAGTCTAAGTTTCTTTGTAGTTCATTAAGAACTTGCTTTATGTATCTGGGTGCTCCTATTGGGTGCATATATATTTAGGATCATTACCTCTTCTTGTTGCATTGATCCCTTTACCATTATGTAATGCCCTTGTCTCTTTTGATGTTTGTTGGTTTAAAGCCTGTTTTATCAGATGCTAGGATTGCAACCCTTCTTTTATTTTTGCTCTCTATTTGCTTGGTATATATTCCTTCATCTTATTATTTTGAGGCCATGTGTGTGTCTGCATGTGAGATGGTCTCCTGAATATAGCACACTGATGGGTCTTAACTCTTTATCCCATTGCCAGTCTGTGTCTTTTGATTGGAGCATTTAGCCCATTTACATTCAATGTTAATATTGTTATGAATTTGATTCTTCCATGTTGATACTAGCTGGTTCGTTTGCCCATTAGTTGTTGCAGTTTTTCATTGTGTCAATGGCCTTTACCATTTGGTATGTTTTTGGAGTGGCTGGTACTGGTTGTTCCCCTCCCATGTTTAGTGCTTCCTTCAGGAGCTCTTTTAAGGCAGGCCTGGTGGTGATGAAATCTCTCAGCAATTGCTTTTTCATAAAGGATTTTACTTCTCCTTCACTTATGAAGCTTAGTTTGGCTGGTTATGAAACACTGGGTTGAAATTTCTTTTCTTTAAGGATGTTGAATATTGGCCCCCACTCTCTTCTAACTTGTAGGTTTTCTGCCTAGAGATCTGCTGTGAGTTTAATGTACTTTCCTTTGTGGTTAACCCAGCCTTTCTCTCTGGCTGCCCTTAGCATTTTTTTCTTTTTTTCAACCCTGGTGAATCTGAAAATTATGTGCGTTAGGGTTGCTCTTGTTGAGGAATACCTTTGTGGTGATCTCTGTATTTCCTAGATTTGAATGTTGGCCTGCCTTTTGCTAGGTTGGGAAAGTTCTTCTGGATAATATACTGAAGAGTGTTTTGCAGCTTGGATTCACTCTCCCCATCACATTAAGGTACACTGATCAAATGTAGATTAGGTCTTTTCACATATTCCCATATTTCTTAGAGACCTTGTTCATTCATTTTTCCTCTTTCTTCTCAATCTTGCCTTCCCATTTTATTTCATTGAGTTGATCTTCAATCTCTGATATCTTTTCTTCTGCTTGATTGATTCAGCCATTGAATCTTGTGTGTGCTTCATGAAGTTCTCATGCTGTGTTTTTAAGCTCCCTCAAGTTGTTTATGTTGTTCTCTAAGCTGGTTATTGTAGTTAGCGTTTCATGCATCCTTTTTTCAAGGCTCTTAGTTTATTTGAATTGGGTTAAAACATGTTCTTTAGCTCAGAGAAGTTTGTTATTACCCACCTTCTGAAGCCTGCTTCTGTCAATTCGTCAAATTCACTCTCCATCCAGTTTTGTTCACTTGCTGGTGAGGAGTTCTGATCCCTTGGAGGAGGAGAGACATTCTGGTTTTTGGTGATTTTAGCCTTTTAAGCTGGGCTGGTTTCTTTCCATCTTCATGGATATTTCTACCTTTGGTCTTTGAAGTTAGTGACTTTTGTGTGGGGTCTCTGAGTGGACGTCCTTTTTGTTGATGTTGAAAGTATTTCTGTTTTTTAGTTTTCCTTCTTACAGTCAGGCCCCTCTGCTGCAGGACTGCTGGAGGTCCACTCCAGACCCTGCTTTCCTAGCAATCACCCACGGGGGCTGCAGAGCAGCAAGGATTGCTGCTTGTTCCTTCCTCTGGTAGCTTATTCCCACAAGGGTACCCGTCAGATGTCAGCTAGTGCTCTCCTTTATGTGTTCCTCTTTGGATCTACAGGGGTTGGGGAGACCCTTGAGGAGACATTCTGTCCGTTGTCAGAGCTCAAGTGCTGTACTGGAAGCTCTGTTGTTCCATTTAGAGCTGCTGGGCAGGTATGTTTAAGTCTGCTGCAGCAGAACTCACCACTGCCCCTTTTCCCAGATGCTCTGTCCTGGGAATTTGGGGCTCTATTTAAAAGTCCCTGATGTGCTGCTGCCTTTTTTCAGAGATGCCCTGCCCAGCAAGGAGAGAGTCTAGTCACAGTCTGCCTTCAGACACATTGCTGAGCTGCTGCAGTCTCTGCCCAGCTGCTTTGTAAACTTCCTTGTGATTTTGCTCACACAGGTATGGTTAAAACTGCCTCAGTAATGGCAGATGCCCTTCCCCCCACCGAGCTTGACTGTCCCAGGTTGAGCTCAAACTGCTGTGCTGGCTGCAAAAATCTCAAGCCAGTGGGTTTCAGTTTGCTGGTCTTTGTCGGGGTGGAACCCGCTGAGCCAGATCACTTGGCTACCTGCTTTTATCCCCCTTTTCTTCAGGGGAATGGGTAGTTCTGTCTTGCAGGTGTTCCAGGCACTGGCTAAAATGGCCACCCAGTTTTGTGCTAGAAACCCTTTGTGCCAGCTAAAACAGACCCCTAGTTTTGTGCTGGAAAGCCATGGCACTGGTGTCGGCCTGCTGGGAATCTCCTGGTCTGTGTGGGCTGTAAAGATCATGGGAAAAGCATAGCATCTGAGCCAGAGTGTCCAGAAAAGTCCCTGATGGACTCAGTTGGGTAGGAGGGGAGGTCTTCTGGCCTGTTGCACTTCCCGGGTGAGGCATCACACCCCCCGCCTTGGTTTGCCCTCCTTGGGCTACACCCACTGTCCAGCCAGTCCTATTGAGTTGAACCTGGTGCCTTGGTTGGAAATGCAGAAATCACTTGCCTTCTGCGTTGCTCTTGCTGGGAACTGTGCTCTGGAGGTGTTCCTCTTTGGCCATCTTGGTGGAAGGCCAGCCACAAATCTTAGTGACTAACTAGAGGTCATAAGAAAACAGTTCTAAATTGGAATTTTAAAACAATCATGATTAGAATTTTCTAAACTCTAGGTTTTTGTCTATTATTATCATTTAATCTAAGGATGTAAGTTTATTCCATATAATTTCACATTGATGGCCCTTTAGAGCTTCACTGACATTGACAAAAAGCTAGGACCAAAAATTTTCTGTCATATGGCCTTGTCACTTTGATGTTACAATACCAGTGGTTTCCAGTGTGGTCAGGCCCACCTCTTACCAGACATGTGAACTAAGTGAGCCTTAGGTTCTTCATGTATAAGACAGATAACAATTTCTACTTCAGGGATTAGGTACATATTAAATGAAAACACCTATGTAAGACATAGAACTTAGACAGTGGAAACTGTGGGTACTTGGTAGCTATTGTAATTATGATAATTTCATTATCACTATTAGAAGACCACTAGTAATAGTCATGTATTCAAAAAGTCCAGGTCTTGACTTTGGGATAACTAAATAATTATTCTGAATTATGTGTTTAATCACACAGATATTAATATGCACATATAATATGACATTTAAGAGGAAGAAAATAATAGCTATCAAATCTTCCTTGATCTATAACTCTTCAACTTAATCTATAAGTTTTCTTACATACTTACCATGACAAATAATTCGGGGACATATATGTTCTTCTTATTTCCGAGATATGAAAAATATACTCAGTTTTTTCTGTCAACTCTGGTTTTCATCTGTCAGCTATTACTCTTGTTTGTATAGAAACACATTCTATTTTACACATACTGTAGAATTTCTATGTAAGTGTGCCAAGAGGCAAAATTAACTTTCTGATGAAAAAATTATTTAAAAAACTAGTCTACACACCTATCACAATAAAATAACACCAACAACTCTTTCATAATACACACACACACACACGCACACACACACACACACACACACACACAATCTTAGTTCAATTCGTCTATCATAAGATGTGCGCCTCTCTTCTCTCCCCACCAGTTGCCAGAAAATTCAGGATTTGATTTATTTCTGGTAATGTAATTTAGACGGAAAAGACACAAGAGAGATATCCATATGTGGTTTTGTTATCATTTTGTTTATTCCAATGAAACCTAGTCATGCTTTTGTTTAAATACATACACTTCATTTATTACACATTTGGAACCACTTTTTACCTACAATTTACTAAACATTTACTAAAGCAAATTCCAATTAAAATTATGATTGAACCAGGTAGAAGGATTTCATGAGTATGCTATGGAATCAATAGCCTTGAGGAGGGAAATATAACATCTGAACAATTAAAATTCCAAATACTTGCAAAATCCTGAAGATGTTTGCCTCCAGCCCAGAGTGCTCTATGATAAGGAAATGATGGAAAATAAACTTTAAAAATGTGATGCCTAAACTTTAAAAAATAAAATTACATGACATTTTTGTGTACTCCTGGATTTCTTCTTTATCTAACTTACTAGAAAATCATTTTTCTTCCAAAACTATATTTCTAAAAAATAAAACATTAACTTCATATATAAACCCTGTAATGAGACAAACTTTTTAATCACCCATTTATGGATAGGAAAATGACCACGTTACTTTAAAAATGATAAGCCTTTGACTATACTTCTGCATAGATGATGAAGCCTATGGGCAAAGACTGAATAAAAACATAAAAACTGCTCAAATAGATTGATTTATTGGTGACTCAGGATAGTGGATGAAGATTTTTCTTTTTATTTATATTGGCATTATTATAACACCATAATATTATAGTATTGTGTAATTCTATAATCTATTACTATTTTAATAGTTTAAAATCTTAAATTTAATTAGTTTTATGTATTAAAGTAATTCCATCATAAATCATAAAGAAGTATCACCCTGCACAATTTGAGTCTGTCTATGAATAAAAAAGAGAATAGATGAAATAAATTTTGGAATAATTTAATGAAAATTTTACTTATTGCTATGACAAAGATAATCTAGAATATTTCTGGTGAGCACAATTTTTACAGTAAAATATCTGAATAACACATACATATTTCCTCCATTTGGTTTTTGAGAAAGCTAGGGGGAAAAGCCAGAAAGAGAAATGATAACTGATTATTTATTTCTCCTCTAGTATTTTTGTCTTTATTTTTCAGTTAATTCTACAGGGCCTGCATTATTTTTGTGTTTCAGGGAGTAGTATGTATTGATGCAGACAATGAAGAGATTAAATTTTTTTATTTCTCTTGTTTATGTATTTGTTTGCTTCTTTGGGAGAGATATTGAGGTACATGAGTGCTTGGGAAGGCTATATTCTTAACAGACCCTTTTGCACTCTCTAAGATATCCTTATTTTATCTATCGTGTGGTGTTTTAAAACATCACATAGTTGAAAGACAAAGCATGAAATCTTAAAGTGTTAAGTTAGTTGAATGTTAAAATTTTTTCTGGTTATTTATTAGCTTTCAGGTAAGTTATATATGTATCATTTCCCTATGAAGGTGAAACAAATACATAGTTCCAACCTGTGATTTTAGAAATATGTCTAGCTTCTCCCCATCACCAGCATGGCACTAGGCGCAAGGTCCTTTCTTGATGCAAATCGCTGGCAGTATGACTGTATGGATTGAAGTTACAGAGTCCCGTTTTGACTCAGAAAGAAAAGAGGATGAAAGAGGAAAAAAGAAAGAAAATGTATGTAGCGCAGACATATGAGAGTAATTTGCTTGTTCTTTCCCACAGGATAAATGACAGTGTTAACAAATGTATTCTCACTAAGACATAGGATAGAGTCCTTTGCTGAAAATTGCCTTGGTAGGAGCGGGAGGTGCAGATATCCAGGAGGAACTGGGTACAAGGAGAGCCTACAGTTACTGTGACAAAACTTTCCAACATGATGATTTTGCAGGGAGCCTGCATTGTACCTTAAATTTTCCTAACTTAAAAAACCTTCTCTGCACATACTGGCTTTTTATGGAATTTATTTATTTAATTTATAAACTCGACAGTTAATGGAGTAAATATAAATAAGTGGTTGGTAGCACAAGCCTACATAATTTTAAATTTACTTATACAAACTCACTGATTTATTTTAAAATACATTTTATAATACAAGTAAATTTTTAAAGATAAATATATGAAGAAAAACCATAACCAACAAACAAGCGAAGTTTTTCTTTTAGGTGGTAAAAATTAATTCATGCAGGATAATTAATGTTTTCTTAATAAAACTGAGGAATCACTTAGCAAATGCAGGATTTTAAAGGCCAGTCACAGAGTTGAGATATTTTCTCACCTGACAGCTGTTTTTGGTTGCACCCGGGTTGTTTTTGTAGTTTAGCCCTATTCTCTGAGTCTGTCAATCAAAGCAAATATAAAAGATGTGCTGGTTTGTGTTACATGTGAAAAGAGAAAAGCCAGGGGACTGACTGGATCCCATTCCATTCATCATTAATCAGATAAGAGGTCCTTCTACACAGAACAAGAATTTGGGGTAATCATAGTAAAACTAATCTTTTTCACAAATTGCAGAAAATTATTCTTTCTCTTAGAACAAGGATCCAAAAAGTTCTTACTTCAGGGAATTGAACTAAATGAAATAATTTGTTTTCATCAGGGCGCTTTTCATCATGGATACTACTCAGATATGAAAGCATAAATCTTAATACCCTCTTGCACACAAAGGTCCTGAAGCACATGGGGATTAAACTTTCTAAAAGTCATTATTAGATACGCTTCACAAACAAGAATTACAATTAGTGGGATCAGAAATCAAGAAATAGAAACTATGGATCTTAAAAAATTGAAACATCTTAAGTCTCAAGTAAGTAGATTTGATATAGGAGGCCCCTGTCATTGACAGCGTCTTTCTTTAACTCCAAAGTGTTAATGTCCTGGAACCCATGATCTCTGTGGGCTTCTATGGTAGTAATGGGCTTATAAATAAGGGCTTTTGACAGTCAACCTGGGGTAGATCTTAATATTTATTGGTGTAAAGAGGTACAAATTTCAAGACTTTAATATAAAATTTAAGGGAACAAATCTGCCTTTTTATTAGCATTTCTAATTTTTATCCAACTACATATTTAATATCAATCTTCTCCATTATTTTAATATCCAATTATTTTTCTTTAGGTCCAAGTTTTCAGCATAGATTCTATAATCTAGAAGGTACAAAAATACAGTTTTGAAAAATGAAAATGAGTACAATTCAATCTTGTCTTGTAGTCAATTCTCCCTGAGTTTTATCTTAAGACAATGCCTAAACACTGTGGCATCACATAATAATGGGAAAAGCTTTGACTGAGGACCTGTGAGTCAGATATTGAGTAGGACTCTCCATTCACCATCTTACTTAGTCTTCCAGTAGCCCTCTGAGAACATTATTATCATTGCCGATTAAAGGAAACCATTTAAGAAGCCACAATATGGAGAAGCTAAATGATTTCTCCAGCTCGCACATGAGAGTGCAGCATAGCCCATACTCAAACCCAGACAGGGATTGTATTGCATCTCACTCTTGCTTTCCTAGGGAGCAGCCTTTCTACCACCAGAAGAAAACTTAACAGTTTGATTTGTGAGGACCAATTGCTACCAGTCATACAACACTATTCAGAACAGGCACATCAGACATTCTGTCTTTATTTAATAAATTAATTAAATGATTAATTAATTTTTGTGTGAAGTTAATGAATTTAACTGGTCTGTGAAATATAAGAGTATTATAAATTCTTATAAATTATGATAGTTTAAAGGAGACTTTTGCATTTGGAACACATAGCCCAAAATTATAAATTCGTATTAAACGTAGGGATTTGAATTTTCTTATGACCTGTACCTGGAGTGGTCTGTGAACTATGAGTATTATTATTGTTGTTAAAACATTGTAATTAAATAATAATGATTACAACAAAAATTCATAATTATTATTTTATATATGAGATTGTGTCTTATTAACTAGAACAAACACAATTTCATTCTAGCTAAACTGTACCTATAGTGATTTTCATGAAACACTATAGGTACAATTTCTGCTTCTAGTTAAAATGTGTTTAAAGAATGACTATGAAATAGGAATTGGAGAGTGAATTTGTTTATTCAGACACGAATTGTAGACCCTAGGATGTAGGGAATGCCAGATTGATTTCCATATCATGTAGCTAACCAAGTCTAAATACCTAATACACAGCTAAACAAGTTGAAGCTCCCCACCTCAAATCCCCATCATACCATGCTATACTTGCCAATGGTGGACATCCTGGCTTAAATACCATGATATGGTTAAGGTTTACAAGGAGTTCAGTCTCCACAACATTGGAAAGGTAGCTTCCAGCGCTGCAGAGGGTGATGCTGCAGTGGTCTTCCCTTCCTGTGATGTCCTGGCCTGGTCCCAGAACACAAAAGCAGGTCTGAACATCATCAGAATCACTCTTGTCAATGACGATTGAAGGGAAGTAATTTCCCCTTGGATGGAAATAACCATAACTGTTCTGTTTACTCAAGGTTCTTTGCTATCTTGGCCTCTTCCAGGTCAGAAGACTGTTAATTGTCTCTGAATCATGAAATTCTTTTTTAAACCATCTATTCCATTCTTCAAATGTAGAAATATTTTAGTTTTTGCTGAACATTATAAATTCATTTATAGCAATTGTGGTATTGTGGTTTTCAGGAGAGAGATATTCAACCTGGAAGAACAGTTCTTTCACCAAAGTGCATGACTGACTTGTTAACAGACTCAGTGTTCCGGTGTCATAAATCTACATGATTTTACATAAGGTTAAGCCTTTCCTAAATGCTATTTTAATGGCTTAGCACACAAAACATTGACCTAAAGAGTCAAAGTTTATGGACTTCCTTCGTTATGGGTGTTTAGGGTGACTTTTTGAATGGGGTAAAAATGTACTTATATGATATTACTGAGCAAATAAACTCATTTCCTCTGAATGTGTACACCTTGCAAGTTCTAGCCAGTGAGCCCAGACAGGGCAAAACTCATAGTGAATTTATCTACATTAAAGAACGGATAAAGGGTGGTAAAATTTGCTCTTTATTTACATACATACTTAATAGAATCTACAGCTGCCTCTTGACATAGACATTTTGATACCAAAGTAACATCCAACAAAACACCCACAAGAACATGAAACCTATGTTAGGAAGCAAAATTTGGCAGGACATGCTAGAGATAAAATGCTAAATGTAGGGCTATGTGCAGACAGAAGAAAAACAACAATATATTAGAGCTCTATCAGCCCAAGCCGAATATGCTGTACCTTATTTTCATGTTGACTTTGGCATGAACCACAATACTCCTGAGTTACTTTGAAAGAGTAGTAGGAGAATTTGTGTTGACATTAGGCCAGATAAATACTAAGGATAAAAAGCAGTAGCCAGAACTATGTTTATTCTTGGCTATCAAAGCTTTACTAATCTCAGACAGCAACAGGCAATTAGCATCTGAAACACATACTCTCTTTTAGTAAGTGGCAGAAGCTAGGAAAATATAGGGAAAGCAATGGTACACACGAAGTGCTAACACAACTCCACACAGTGACTTTTAAAAGGAGTGGAAATAGATCTTATTTGGCAGTTCCTTCTTCAGCTTCTGGAACATCTGCAGTGTAGAATCTGCCCAGCCTTTGGAACCAGCTTTGGGAAGTAAAACACTTAAGGAATGTTTTTTTTCTGGCCAGGCACGGTGGCTCACTCCTGTAATCTTAGGGACGTAGAGGTACCCTGAGGTCAGGAGTTCAAGACCAGCCTGGCCAACATGGTGAAAACCCCGTCTTTACTAAAAATACAAAAAATTAGCATGGCATGGTGGTAGATGCCTATTTTCCCAGCTACTTGGGAGGCTGAGGAAGGAGAATCGCCTGAATCTGCGAGGCGGAGGTTACAGTGAGCTGAGATCATGCCATTGCGCTCAAGCCTGGGCAACAAGAGTGAAACTTCATTTCAAAATGTAAAAAAAAGAAGAATATTTTCCAAGGTAATCAACAAATGTGGCTTTAGGAATAGGATTTTCTTCAAGCTGAAACTATGCTGTGTAAGTTAGTTTATTTGGTTGCTATTCAGAGATTTAAATTCAGGAGCCTAATTTAAATTCTTCTTAGTAATTCAGAAGCCCTTCTGATAATACCAAAATGAATATGCATAATTACACATAGCTATGTCTACAATATCCCGGTCCAAATATATCAATGTATCATATTGACACTACCTAAAGGAGTCTGCCAATTTCCTCCAACTCACCCAGACAGACATCTTTTCAAGTGACCTGGCTTTATGAGGATGTGGTCTGCTGAACAGCAATATAATTGCACTGAGGTAATCACAGCAAATCCAAGGAACATTGCTATTCCCGGTGAAATTTTTCATTGCCTGTCAATGTATGTAAAAAGCAGAAACAATTATAGCAAGTTTACTTAAAACTATATTTGTTCAATGTAATACATAATTTTTAAATTTGAGATGATGCCATTCTACTTCTTGTATTGAAAAAATCCTCTTCATCAAAGAAAAAAGTTTTCATTGGTTTGCATTTTATGTCTTTAATTGACAAAATCATGATGTCTTAACAATCTTTTGTCAATTCTAATTTTATCTTTACAGTTGATTGGTTGAAAAAATTTAAAAGCTCAGGAACTATTTCAAATGGTGGCTCTAATGACAAAGATCTGGACTTTCACTTTCCAAATTAAGCACAGGAAACAGTTTACAGAGTAGAAGAATGCAGAGTTGTAAAATGGAGAGTCGCATATATATATGTGTGTAAGGAAGTTTTAAAAAGTAAACACTGTGCACATTAAAATAGTGAAATGACGCTTTCCTTATAAGAATTAGTAAAAGTGAAAGGGGTAACAACACTGGTGCCGAGGGGTGAGAGGAACAGGGATTCTCACACGTTGCAGATGGCAATGAAAACTGGGATGAGCGTACCAGAGTTCTGTTTGTTTTGGTCATCAAGACGTGTAATTCTTCAGTAGCCCCATAGATGTCCATAAGTAGGAACTGACTTCAAATAATTGTTATGAATATATCCAGTGATTGAACTACTGAGAAGTTCCACTCATGTTCATTTTGTTAAAAAGATCAGAAAATATCCCAGCGTACAGCAACAGAGACCTACTTTAAAAAGTATGGCGTTCCTAGAATGGAATATTACACAGCATTCATATAATAAAAAATATGTAATACTTTTGAAAAAGTCTTACAATGTATGTTAAATTTAAAAAATCAACATCAAAGCATGGAATATAGTATGATCTATGAATAGATATGAAGAAAGAGAGAGAGAGAAAGCAGAAACTATATATGGCAAGATTAACAGCCAGGTGGTTAGACTGAAGTTTTTTTATTTCCTACTTTTTTTGTTGAGGGTGCTATAGGTTGAATTGTGTCCACAAAACAGATGCATCAAAGTCAGAATTCCAAATATCTCAGAATGTGAGCTTGTTTGGAAATAGGGTCATTAAGATGACATCATACTAATATAGAGAGGACCCTTAGTCCAGTATGACTGTTGTCCTCATTAAAAACAAAAAGATGTGAAGACAGAAATATAAGGAAAAAACACCATGTGACAACAGAGGCATAGAGTGGAGTGACACAGTTGCAAGCCAAGGGCATCAAGAATCAATGGTCACCAACAGAAGTTAAGGAGAAGCAAGGAAGGGTTCTACTTTACTTTCAGAGGAAGCATGGACTTTGGACTCCAGCTTGACTTTGGACTCCAGCTTCCAACACTGTGAGAGAATGAATTTCTGTTGTTTTAAGCCACCCAGTTGGTGGTACTTTGTCACAGATGCCCCAGGAAACCAATGCAATGGCTTATACGTTGAGAAAAAAACATAAATGTACTATGTGATAAATTAGTGAAAAGCAGGGACCCATATGACTACCACTGGAAGCTGCCCTTGTGACTCTTTTAAGCCCCCACGTCTTCCTGCTTTCCCAAAGGTAATTTCAATTATGGCTCCATAGTTGTGTTTGTTCAAAAAAAGAAAAAAGAAATTTTTGACCTGAATCATATAGTATATGTACTTGTGTATGGCTTCTTTCACCATGGATGTTATACATCCATTATTTCTTATGGATATTTAGGGCATTTGCAATCTAGTGTTATTTTAAATAATTCTGAGTGTGAGTGGCTCTGTGCCTTCTGAGGAGGTTAATCGGAAATGGCCAGCAGAGACTGGCCTGGCCCTGGTGGGGAGAAAAAAAAAAGGAAAGAAGGTGCTAGCAGAGTTTTTGGATGCTTTCACAGAGGAAACCTTCACAGCATAGGTGGCTGAGGCTTGGAGCTGCCGGACATCATTCAATCAGGGTAACGGGGAGTTGTAAAAGACGGGCTGCCATGCAGGGGTCTGGGGGCCTCTGAAAATGTCCTGAGACTTCAGTCAAATCCTTGGCAGCAGAGCTTCCAAGAAAGAGGCTTTTGAAAGGCTTTGGCCACCTCTGATCTTCCTACCTCAGCAGCTGCTCCCTTTCATTCCAAAGTCAGTTTGAATTTGAAAACCCCAAAAGAGGAAGAAATGTAGGCTGGAGGGTTTGAAGAAGTAGAGGATCAGCAAGTTGATAGTTGAACTTCAACTATCAGAGATAGTTGGGATCAGAGATTGCTGGGATCAGAGATTGCTGAGTTAGATTCCTCTACACTGTGTGTCATTGGACAGTGGATCTAACTGTTTTAAACATCAGTTCCTTCTTAAGCTTAGGTTGGTGCAAAAGTTATTGCAATTTCTGCCATTATAAGTAATGGTAGGAGGCCATTACTTAGAAGTAATGGCAGAAACCGCAATAACTTTTGCACCAACCTAATAAAATGGGATAGTTTATAGTATTTACCTTGGAAAGATGTTGTGTGGGATTAATAAGCTAATGCTAAAAGGCATCAATAAATGTTTCCCTGAATAAGGACCAATCAATCTTTGGATTAAAAAAAAAAAAAACAGGAACTCTCTTGTGTGTATCTTTTGCTGCACATATGCGTGTATTTCTACTGGTTATTTAATTGGGAATGGAATTAAACAGAAGTCTTTGTTCTTATCCATTGTTTTCTTTATCCCTACATGAACACAACATATTCTAAATACTGTAGTTTAAATATTTGTCTGTGTATCTTGCAGAACAAGCTCTCTATTTCTCAAGAGTTACTCAGCTATTTGTTTTTTTTGTCATTTCCATTTATATGTAGAGTCACTTTGTCAAATTCTATTTTTTTAAAAAATATTTTGTGCTTTTGGTTGGCATTGCATTAAATCTACATATTACATAGAGAGAGTTGATATTTTAATAATATGGAAAACTGCAATTAATTAATATGGTTAGATTATATATATATTTATTTGTACTTACCTATATTTTTAAAATAGCAATTGCTATCAAAGATTCAAAGCAAGTGTAACTCTCACACATTGCTGTCAGGAATGCAAAGTGGTAAAACTACACTGGAAAAGACTGTAGCAGAGTAAACAATTTGACAAAAAGAAAAAGATTAAATGGTAATACTTATTACAAAATGCTGTCATCAGCAACACATGTTAGTATATAGCTTTAGTAACCTTTATTGGAATTAATAGCTTTTATTATTTGGTATAAGAAAAGCAAACATTTAGAAATGGGGAGGTCGTTGTACTAGCTCATTCTTTGGTAAGGGTTAGTTTTATGAAACATATTACCTACAACTTCAAGCTGTGTATCTTGCAGAACAAGCTCTCTGTTTCTCAAGAGTGACTCAGCTGTTTTTTTTTTTTTTGTCATTTCCATTTATATGTAGAGTCACTTTGTCAAATTCTATTTTTTAAAAAATATTTTGTGCTTTTGGTTGGCATTGCATTAAATCTACATATTACATAGAGAAAGCCCATTGAAAGCAGTCTAAAAAATAGGGACAGTTATTGCCTCATATAACAACAATTTCAAAGTAGCATGGTTCTAGTGCTCACAATTTAGTGTTTACCTCGATGAAAACCACTGGGCCTATCTAACACCATTTCAGCTCTACAGTGAAAGACTAGGCAGGTCTATGGGAGTAGCCCTTGATGGGTACATACAGTGAAGATGTCACCTTCAAATCTATGGGCTAACGTTGGTATGTTAACATTGATTATTTTGTCAATGACTGTTAAGTTCATCAATTTGTTATTTGATTATGAAATTTGTATAGTTGGGGCAAAAGGCTAATTTCCTATGCCATATTTCAAACATGTAGTATATTAGAGTGGTATATTAGTCTATATTAGTTCATTCCCTCATTGCTATAAAGAACTACTTGAGAATGGCTAATTTGTAAAGAAAAGAGATTTAATTGGCTCATGGTTCTGCAGGTTGTCCAGGAAGCACAGCTTGGGAGGCCTCAGGAAACTTACAATTATAGTGGGAGGCGAAGAGGAAGCAGGCACATCTTGCATGGCTGGAGCAGTAGGAAGAGAGAGAGTGGGGAGGTGCCACACACTTTTAAACAACCATATCTCATGCAACTCAATCACTATCAGGAGAACAGCAAGGGGCATATTCAAACCCATGATCCAATTGCCTCTCACCAGGCCCCAATACCAACACTGGGGATTACAATTCGACCTGAGATTTGAGTGGGGAAACAGATCCAAACCATATCAAGTGGAGAGAAACACTCTAAACATTAATGATGAATTGATGCCCAATTAGATGAATATTTAAAGTTTAAATTCCAGACATAGTATTGAGCAAATTGTCCTCCAACCTGAGTAGCTTGTCACAAATCTGGAGTCCAAAAATTAGGCTTAAAATAATACTTAACCCCTTCATAAATGTCACTTATTAAAGCTGTAGTCACAGAGGGATAATCTTATTTCAAGCTAGAAGTCTTGTTTGATATAAGTAGTCTATTCAGTTTAAGAAAATCCCAAGATGACAGAGTTTTATTAATAATTTTTGGTGAAATCTATTAGAGATATATCTAGAAAGTTCTTGCACTAGCATTTAACATTTCTCTGTAAAATTAAAAAATATAATATTTTCTTGTAAAGATTTTTGTGATAGAATTGTTTTTAATAGTTCCCTGAGCTCACAAATGTTAAATACCTGTTACTAACCCCAAGATTATAAACCCACACAAACAGCCTTGCAGACACACCAAGCAGAAAACAATTAAAGGCATGTACAACTCTCCATCTCTGTTTCTCTCTGTCTGCCTCTCTCTCTCTCTCTCTCTCTCTCTCTCTCTCTCTCTCTCTCTCACACACACACACACACACACACACACACACACAATTTTTTATTTGTCATACTCTCGTAGAGATGTATTGTCACTTTTCCCCAGGGATTAGCAGACAGTTCACCTCTGATATGGTTTGGTTGTGTCCCTACCCAAATCTCATCTTGAACTGTTGTTCCTATAATCTCCACGTGTTGTGGGAGGGATCTGATGGGAGGTAATTTAATTATGGGGATGGGTTTTCCTGTGCTGTTCTGGTGATAGTGAATAAGTCTCATGAGAGCTGATGGTTTTATAAAGGGCAGCTGCCCTGCACACTCTCTCTTGCCTGCTGCCATGTAAGACATGCCTTTGCTCCTTCTTCACCTTCTGCCATGACTGTGAGGCCTCCCCAGCCATGTGGAACTGTAAGTTCATTAAACCCCTTTTACTCAGTCTTGGACATTTCTTCATGGCAGTATAAAAACTGATAATACAATCTCCAACCTTTTTCAGTGTAGCCCAGTGGATGCTGCATTCCTCTGACTTCCTTTCTTAATTGTATTAATTGTACGTTTTCTTTTTCTTTTTTGACATTTCATGGAACTCCCATCTCACTGAAAACATTTTTTCTCTACTTTGTTATTCTTAGGTCTTAGGCTTTAGGATCCTCCACATTCTCCGCTTAGAAAGACAAAGAGATATGCAAAGTCTGGCAGAAGTCATAGGACTTCAGGCCCAGAGGACAATAAAGAATTTCCTATGCCTTTCACTGCTGCCTTAGGTGCTTTTCTTTCTCCCACAAATAGGAAGGAAATTCCATCCACTCGGATGGATATTGTTGGTCCACCATCTATCTGATTGTGATGCTGGATGTTGCTGTGTCACTCACTCTGGTCCTACACTCAGTCATAGATGAAGACATGTTCTGTTAACTCCAGGTTATTACTGTTTATCAGTTAACATTCTTTTTGCAGCTCAGAAATGATCTATCCACTTTTAGTCAAGTCAGCTTCACCTTCTTCTATATATAACTTTAATCAAATGTCACAAGGTAAAAAGAATCATCATTAAACCCATGAGAAGCAAAATTGATCATTGCTCATGGTTGAAGAACACACTAAATGTTCCAAACATGAAGATAAACACTCCACATCTACCACAATACCTAAGGAGCCAATACTATCATTGATTGTCCCTATTTTAAAGATGAAGAAGAAGAAGAAAACTATAGAAGGTGTTTGCTTAAGCTACGAACCTGCTTAAGTAGTTTAGAATTCAAATGCTCTTCTACTTGCAGAATCTGCCTCCAACATTTTTAGGGATCGGGCAAAATTAAAGATGGAGACTCATATTCCATAGGTCTGAATACTTAACAAATCAAACGAAAAAATTTTGAGCAGAATATCTCATATACTCTATGTTAGTCTGTTTTTGCATTGCTGTAAAGAAATACCTGAGACTGGGTAATTTATAAGCAAAGAAAGGTTTGTTTTGGTTCATGAGTCTGCAGGCTGTACACAAAACATAGTGCTAGCATCTGCTTCTGGTGAGGCCTCAGGAGGGTTACAATCATGGTAGAAGGCTAAGGGGAGCCAGCATGTCACATAGCAAGAGTGGGAGCAAGAGAGAAGGGGAAGTTCCAAGACTTTTAAGCAACCAGATTTCACATGAACTAATTGAGTGAGAACTCACTCATATCCAAGGATATGGTGCTAAGCCATTCATGAGGGAACTGCCCCCATAATTTAATACCTCCCACCAAACCCCACCTCCAGCCTTGGGAATCACATTTCAACATGAGATTTGGAGGGAACAAACAACAAAACTATTACACTCTTACCTTGACGAATACTGCTTCATAAAAACCTGGCCTTCTAAGTTGGAAGCTGGCCAACTTCCAATTTAGATGTTTTGGACTCCCGGGTGTTCTCAGGAACAAAGCCCACCTCTCCTTCTCTTTTCAGTCCTGCATCTGTCTTGCATCACAAGTGCACATCCTTGTGGACATCCAATTGTCACATTCAAGCTTGTCTGCAGACAGTGCAATCAGCCCTCTTTGGCCACCCCGGCGCTGAAAGAAGCTGCTATCATAAGCGTGACCCATGCAGGAAGGACAGACTCAGGGAAGAAACCAATCAGGGCCCTGGAAGCAAGCTAAGAGCCTTTCCAGTGGAGAATTTGGGGTCCAGTTACCTGGACTGTGGTCTGAAAAGAGGTCAAGGGAATGGATTTGAAGCCATGGCCTCCTTGCCCACATGGGGAGCATCCAAGCTGTAAGAGGACTGGAGTGGGGCCTTCCTTAGAAGTGCTTCTCAATCAATAATCGCATCTGAGTCACAAAAGCCTGAGGGCCTGAGGAGGGGCTGGTGTTACTGAGGTCAGACGGAGGTGATCTCTGTCAGAATCTAAAGCCTATGTTTGCAGCGAGCATCATTGTTCTCTTACTCCCCCGGACGGTTCACAAGAAAAATAATACAGAGAATGTAAACTTGTCAGGGCTATATAAGCATGGCCAAGAAAGTTAGTACATATAGAAAAGTTTTCTGGAAAGAAGCACAATGAGGTCAGTTTTTAAGAGATTTTGTTTCTTTCTCCAAAACTATCCAAGCCCAGTTCTCTCTCTGTAGAATACATTATTTTATCACCTTATGTAAATCATTATTTGTTGGCTTAAATGACATGGAGCAAGTGGAAATACTAAAAATACTTTGTAACTTGGCTCTAAGGAATTGTGGAGAAAATCCTGGCTTCTCAGCTTGGGTTCTGACTCTAGCCCTCTTGTCAACAAGCCACCCTGGGGAAGTTACTTAACCTCACTATGCCTGATTTTCCTCATCTAGAGAACCATAGTAATGGTACAGGCCCTGTGGGCCTGGAAAAAAATGAGATATGGATCAAACATAAAAATACACCAGAAATATGTATTTTGAAAATCATATGATGGATTTATCTAGGAATCGGTGTATATGTAAGGTGATAAAACATCGCTAATGTGAAGAAAAATATTCTTTTAATCTCCAGGGATTTAAATACTGCAAATCTTATGTGATGTTTTCTGGCATTATTTACAAAAAACATTTCTGGTATTGGGAACAAGAAAACAAAGAGAAACACTTTCAGAAAACTACTTTTCCCAGGGCAACTTTCATAATGAGTTTCTGCCTTGCCTAATTTTACAGTAAAGCTAAAAGAAGAAACAGTAAAGTTATGTAAGAAGCAAGTTTACAATTGAATTATGTGCAACTGCTATGAAATATAATTTTAAATAACTTTTTAATCAAAATAATTTTTAATTAATTTTTATTAACAAAAATAACATTTGATTAATCAGGAGCAATATATCCCAGATGAGTGGGATATAAAACTATTTATTTAAAACTAAATCTCATTTTCTTAACATTTTTTAATGATTTTATGTGAAAATATTTATTTCTTTTTTATTAACTCATAAGTATGTGATAGGCCCTTTTTAAATATTATATCTAATTTTTCAAAACCTTGATGCTTTGATTTTACTATCCCATTTTTACTGGGGCCACAGAATCTTGTCCAAAGACATCCACACAGAACAGCACCATCAAAAACTACGGTGCTAGCCACATGTGGCTATTGGGCACTGGAAATATGGCTGGTGCAACCCAATAACTGAATTTTTAATATTATTTAATTTTACTTGCCTTACGATTTATTTAAAAACTAATGCTTGCAGCAGTTATTAGAAAAATTTAAGCGTGTTTGGATAAATTTAGGTACATAGGTACATTTTAACAGTAAATTTTATATAGTCTAAGAACAGATCAAACATTTCAGGTGAAAATTTAGTATGAAAATTGAGATATTTTTGTTGTAAGTGTAAACATACATTAGATTCAAAGATTCAATACAAAATATTATAAAACATTTCATAAATATTTAAAAATATTTATTATATATTCATATAAACTTTGAATATATATGAAAGAAAATATGTTACTAAAAGTAATTTCACTCTTTTGTTTTTCTTGATGTGTCTATTCTGAATTATGCATATGGCCAGGCACAGTGTCTCACCTGTAATCCCAGCAATTTGGGAGGCCGATGTGGGACGATCACGACACCAGGAGTCCAAAACCAGCCTGGCCAATATGATGAAACCCTGTCTCTACTAAAAATATAAAAATTAGCCTAGCATGGTGGCAGGTGCCTATAATCCCAGCTACTTGGGAAGACGATGCATGAGAATCGCTTGAACCCTGGAGGCAGAGGTTGCAGTGAGCTGAGATTGTGTCACTGCAGTCCAGCCTGGGTGAAAGAGACTCAGTCGCAAACCAAAAAAAGATGAAAGAAAGGAGAAAGAAGGGAGGGAGGGGAGGGGAGGGGAGGAAATTACCTATTGGAGAGCACTGATATAAAACCTAGCTGACTTTAAAGTAAAATCCAGTCTTTCTCTCTCCCAAGTTGGTTATCTCCATCAGTCGGTGATTAATTCTCAGGGTAGAAATTATTAGCATTGACCATTTCTCTCCAGGATACATAGAAACATTAAATATGGTCAAATTTTAGGATAAACTAAGAGGATCATTATAACATAAATTGTATTCTGTGCTACTTTCAATACCACTAGGGTATTTATTACTTGTATTAAGTGGCTGCAAACTGTTTCAGTTTTGCAGTTCTTATATCCATTTTTTTAAATTAAATTTGTTTCTAATATTTTCCCCTTGTTCTTAGAATATGAATTGCCTCCCCTGCCCTAGCACCACTATAGGCATACATTCCCTCACAGTTCCTACTTCTCTGATTTCCTTATGTGGCTGTGGGACCTGCTTTCTGTATACCAGGAAGTCAGTTAAAGTCTGCACTATTATCCAACAATTTGTTGGATAGATTCTCAGAGAAGAGCAGAAAGACACAGTATAATGGCCTTTCAATAAATATTTCATCTGCTTAGAGAGCTTTAATTCTTTGTATTTTTCCTCAAAATTCATTTTTGGCATGGTTCTAGATATTCCATTTGGTTAAATAAGATAATTTAGGTGTTATCATTTCTGTTTTCAATATTTTGGCTCAGAAATAAGTACACATTAATTAATTCTACAGCTGCTACTGTATGCTAAAAATGGCAAAAGACATCACACAACAAAAATTCTGAAATATAGTTTATTAAATTAAGAGTGAAAATATTCCATCTGCCATGGAAATCTATTAGAGAACATTCAGAAAAAGATCTTGAAGGGCTCATCATTATAGGTGACTTCAAAATACCAGTCAAGATGGTGGACTCTGTTTTTCGTACATTTCTATTGCATAATAGGACTCCTGTTGACTTTATAAAACCAATTTTCATTAGATTACAGAGTATCTTCTGAGGCCTGCTTAGAAGGTTTAACTAGGTGTTTTTCTTCCCCTGTTGGTATCAGTAATCAAGGTTAAGACACCATTTTTAATCTATTGACTTCTTTTGTGCTTTAATATTTTGTTTTGTATTGGTTGGAAACTTTTTGTTTGCTTTCATGTAAGAATGTCTATGAATTATGATAGTTGAGAAAAATTTAAATTTCAGTAGATAAGCTTAATTATAGAGTTTTGAGTTTTAAAAACCTTAGAGTAGATTATAAAGAAACAATAACAAAAGTACTATTAACTTGTTGACCTTTATCAAAACTCAAACACCATTCTACCCCAAGCTGATAATCTAAGGTGTACATCATTAGGAGGACAGGCAAGATTTCTTAGATCTTAACAATGACTCTGCCAATGTTCCTTTTAAATGTAAGACTGTTGAAAATCACTAAAAATTTGACTCTTATTCCTTTTGTTCCCCTATCCCCAGTTTTTGAGTATAAATTTGAATTCTTAATGTTACCAGTGACCTATACTTGGAAGAAATGTGAAATTTATTTAATGGCTGTGTGTTTAGAGTGGTTCACTATGTTTTAGAGGTATAGCCAAGAAATCCTAAACAATAAAAACAAAGCTAGAAGTATCATGCTACCTGACTTCAAACTATACTACAAGGCTACATTAACCAAAACAGCATGGTACTGGTACCAAAACAGATATATAGACCAATGGAACAGAACAGAGACCTCAGAAATAACACCATGTGTGTACAACCATCTGATCTTTGACAAACTTAACAAAAACAAGCAATGGGGAAAGGATTTAATAAATTTAGTAAATGGTACTAGGGAAACTGGCTAGCCATATGCAGAAAACTCAAACTGGACCTCTTCAGTATACATTATACAAAACTTAACTCAATATGGATTTAAACTTAAATGTAAAGCTTAAAACCGTAGAAACCCTAGAAGAAAACCTAGGCAATACCATTCAGGGCATAGGCATGGGCAAAAACTTCATGACTAAAACACCAAAAGCAATGGCAATAAAAGCTAAAATTGACAAATGGGATCAATTAAACTAAAGAGCTTCTCAAAAGAAACTATCATCAGAGTGAACAGAAACTTGCAGAAAGGGAGAAAAATTTTGCAATCTATTCATCTGACAAGGGTCTAATATCCAGAATCTACAACAAACTTAAACAAATTTACAAGATAAAAACAAACAACGCCATCAAAAAGCAGATGAAGGATATGAACAGACGCTTCTCAAAAGAAGACATTTATGTGGCCAACAAACATATGAAAAAAAGCTCATCATCACTGGTCATTAGAGATATGCAAATCAAAACCACAATGAGATATCATCTCAGGCCAGTTAGAATGGTTATCAGTAAAAAGTCAGGAAATAACAGATGCTGGTAAGGATGTGGAGAAATAGGACCACTTTTACACTCTTGGTACGAATGTAAATTAGTTCAACCATTGTGAAAGACAGCCTGGCGATTTCTCAAGAATCTAGAACCAGAAATTCCATTTGACCCAGCAAATGCATTACTGGGTATATACCCAAAGGATTATAAATCATTCTACTATAAAGACACATGCACACATACGTTTATTGAACCACTGTTTACAATAGCAGAGACTTGGAATCAACCCAAATGCCCATCAATGATAGACTGGATAAGGAAAATGTGGCACATATACACCATGGAATACTATGCAGCCATAAAAATAATGAGTCTATGTCCTTTGCAGGCACATGGATGAAGCTGGAAACCATCATCCTCAGCAAACTAACACAGGAAGAGAAAAACCAAGTACCACATGGTCTCATTCATAAGTGTTGAACAATGAGAACACATAGACACAGGGAGGGGAGCATCACATACTGGGGCCTGGTGGAGGGTGGTGGGGAAGGGGATGGAGAGCATTAGGACAAATACCTAATGCATGTGGGAATTAAAACCTAGATGACAGGTTGATAGGTGCAGCAAACCACCATCGTACATGTATACCTATGTAACAAATCTGCATGTCTGCACATGTATCCCAGAACTTAAAGTAAAATAATAAAGAAAAGGTGAAGAAAGCTATGCAGCCCTCTCTCTTCTGAAAAATGCTCCTAAATGAAAAATAATGCATACTATTTCAGTAAATTAAGGAATTTATTGAAAGGGACATCTCAGTGGTAAGAGCTGAGGTCAACAACTCATGAGCTGTATGATTTTTATGAACATACATTGCTAGTACTCTACAAGTTTTGCCTATTGTAGAGTATATGAATTGGGAACTTGACTATGAGTGGCAGTACAGAAACATTACTTCCTTTATACTATCTTCCCCTCTTATTGAATATTTGTGATTTGTCTCTCTGGTTTACTTATTTTAAATGCCTCAATCACGGATGAGTTTTTAACTTTATAAATAATATTTATTTTAAAGAATTTAAAAAAAATATGCTATCATAAATAGAAGGCAATAAATCCCTATATAAATTTAATGATTATTCATTTTAATTATTAATCAGGAAGTAGAAGAAAAAAGAAAACAGGGATAAGAGTTAAGCATTCACCACCTATAACGAAATATAAATAAAGTGTATCAATCGATAAGTAGGGATTTGACAAATAATGTCTTTGTAGACTACTTCTCTTTTCAACTTCAAGATATTGGAGTGCCCCAGGATTCATTTCTCTCTCACCATCCATATTTAAACCAAGTAATTTTATCCAAGTTAAATTTTAAATGCCATCTGTACATTGGCATCTCATAAATTATTATCTGCAGTCCCCAGCTCTCCTCTGAAGTTCATACTGACTTCTATAAATATCTACTAGAATTCACTTAAATGTCTAACGGATATTTCAAGTCTGAAAGACAAATTCTATTTTCTTTTTCAAAACCCACTCCTTCCATGGTTTTCCCCATCTCATTAACAAAAGCATTTTTAGTTGCTTAGGTCAAGAGCCTTGGTGTCTCAGCACCATTCACCAGGAGAAAGCTATAGTCATTACCTACAAAATGTACATAGACTCTGACCAGTTGTCCTCCTTCCCCCACAGCCCTGGCAACCTGGTTTAAATTACCATTATGTCATCTGGATAATGGTGATGCAAAACTTCTTACCTAGATTATGATGATGCAAACTTCTCAGCTGGCTTGCCTGCTTTACCCTTGCCCCTCATTCTCCACATAGTGGCCGGAGTAATATTTTTAAATGTTAAAAAGGTTGTTTTGTAGCTCATTTTTCATTTGCTTAATATTAAATCAAAAGGTGTTATAACGGTTTATGAGAGAGCCTGCGCAATATGGCCTACTGATAATGATGTGACTCTGTCTTCTACCACTTCTACTACCATGCTTTCCGGCCCACTCTGGGTTCCAGCCTAGCTGGCCTCCTTCATGTTCCCTGAACACACCAAGATGACTCTACCTCGAGACCCCTTCTCCTAATGCTGGCGCTACATAAATGGCTGTTTCCCCAGATACATGACTTATTCCCACTCTTCTTCAGGTTCTATATAAAATATAACCTTATCAGCAAATCCTTTCTTCATAACCTTATATAAAATGATAGCTTTCCACTCACCCTGCACTCAACTTCCTCTATCTTGCTTTACTGTTTTTTTTTTTTTTTTTTTTTTTTTTTTTGAGACAGTTTCGCTCTTGTTACCCAGGCTGGAGTGCAATGGCGCGATCCCAGCTCACCGCAACCTCCGCCTCCTGAGTTCAGGTAATTCTCCTGCCTCAGCCTCCTGAGTAGCTGGGATTACAGGCACGCGCCACCATGCCCAGCTAATTTTTTGTATTTTTAGTAGAGACGGGGTTTCACCATGTTGACCAGGATGGTCTCGATCTCTCGACCTCGTGATCCACCTGCCTCAGCCTCCCAAAGTGCTGGGATTACAGGTGTAAGCCACCGTGCCCAGCCCTCTTGCTTTACTTTTTAATCACTGTCCAAATATACTATTTATCTACACACACACACACACACACACACACACACACACACACACACAAACTGTGCCTTCCAAGAATGCAAATGGAAAGAAAGAAGAGATTTCTGGTTGAATTCGTTTTGTTTGCTATTTTATTTGCAATGCTTAGGAGAGTACCTAATTCCTGGGACATTCTCAAAAGTAGTTGTTTAATGATGGAGTGACTTTGAGTTTGGTATGGAGAACATAGTTTCACAAAAGCTAAAAGGCAAAATAATTTCTCAAGAAAAATATGTAAAACTGTATGAAAAAGATTGATAGAACTGGGCAGCCGTGGTGGTTCACGCCTGTAAACTCAGCACTTTGGAAGACTGAGGCAGGTGGATGACCTGAGCTCAGGAGTTCGAGACCAGCCTGGAAAACACGGCAAAACTCCATCTCTATCAAAAAAAAAAAAAAAAATACAGAAATTAGCCAGGTGTGGTGGTGTGCACCTGTGGTCCCTGCTACTTGGGAGGCTGAGGCAGGAGGATCATTTGAGCTCAGGAGGCAGAGGTTGCAGTGCACTGAGATCGTGCCACTAGTCTGGCAGGCTAGTCTGGGAAACAGTGGGACCCAGTCTCAAAAATTAAAAAAAAAAAAAAAAGAAAGTAGAATAATAGAATTAATTTCTCTATCTTTAAAAAGTTCAAGCTAGATTTACCTTGACCAGTGGATTTGGTAGTGGGGACATTAGATTAATAATTGTCTGATAACTAGGAAACACTTTATGATAGAAGATTTGTCAGTTAATAAATATGTGACCTTGGATAATTCATTTTCTCTCTAAGCCTCAATTTGGATATCTCAGTAAGGATTGTAAGTACATAGTGAAATATAGCAAAGGTAAAGTTTCAATGCATGTTACCAACATTTGTCAAAGACCTGAGTAAATCATTGTCAATACAGAAAGTGAAACATTCCTATTTGGGAGATAGAAGACTCAGAATGTCCTTGTTATTTTAAAATCTGGAAAGCAAATTTATATATTTATTTATTTATTTGAGACAGAGTCTCACTCTGTCACAACTTCTGCCTTCTGGATTCAAGCAATTCTCATGCCTCAGCCTCCTAAGTTAGCGGGATTACAGTCGTGTGCCACCATACCTGGCTAATTTTTCTATTTTAGTAGAGATGGGGTTTCACAATGTTGGCCAGTCTGGTCTCGAACTCCTGTCCTCGAGTGATCTGCCTGCCTCGGCTTCCCAAAGTCCTGGGATTACAGGTGTGAGTCACCATGCTTGGCTGGGGAAAGCAATTTCAAAACATGTAATCCAGCAGTTTAAAGTCTTTAATGAGTAAGAACAGTAAGAAAAGGCTTATCGTTATCACCCTAATACATTTTTATTAAGTATCTACAATGTGCTAAACACTTTGTAAACACAAAGTTATAAGAAATGAATACACTACAAGCAAACAATTATATATATATAAAGAAATGGTATATTTGAGAGTTACAGTATTGTTCAAAACTCCTTTTGTTGCAGCAAAAACAAACATTGCACATGTTTTTATATAAATATGATCTCCAACATTTTGACTTAAAAAGAAAAACTCCTATGAACAAATTATTTTGTTTTCATGACATGAACAAATCCATCAGAATGATTCTTTAATGGATTGACCAGCTGGTTGGCAATGTGAAAACAGAGGCTTGCCCAGATCATAAAATAAATTGCCAAATCAATCAACTCAGCAAAAACAAAATGAAACAAACTAGTAAAAATTTCCAAATGGATGGGTGGAACTCCCTACTTTTCAATCTGTTGCTTTGGAACCACAGGCATACACTGTACGTATCTTTTTGAAATTTTAAACTATGTCTTGCTTCTGCTTAATTGGGGAATGCTTTATAGAAGACAGGTTTTATTTTTCTGATGAAAATTTCTCTGATGAATTAAACAGGGAACATAAGTTGCAGAAGGTACAAGGATGACAGAAAAAAAGTTAAAGGAAATAATGATCTTTTTCTCTGAAATTTACTTAGTTGGGGTTCAGTGGGTACAGAGGAAGGAGGTCAAAATTATAAAAGTAAATTAAATAAAAAATAATTCTGGAGATGAAATTTTGGGGCTTACTGTATGGGACTGACAGGGACACAGTCAAGTTCTGAGGTGAGAGAATTGGTCAGATTTTTTTTTGATAATGATTCAGTCTAGTAAACAGCAGTAGCTAAAATAAGCCCAATTTTTATACTTAGAAGTTGTTTTATTATTTTCTTCTTAGTTTATTGCCTAAAAAGTGCAACTTCTAAAGTTACAACGATTGACTTAACACTGTTGTTGAAAACTGTACAAACAAAAAGCAGTTTAGTTAAAATGGATTTATTGTAGTTTAAGATCCAATTATTTAGATGGAAAAATTAAAGTAGAGACTAGGGAAGACAATGTAAGAAAAACAGAACCTGAACTGACAATCAGTAATTCTGGAAAAACTCATGAGAAGAGACTGAACAAGAGAGATGAAAAGAAATTAGATCTCCCTGTGAAAAGGTCTTTTCCTTTTAGTTAATAAAAGTAGTCTTTAAAATGATTTCATTTAAAACTTGAGCTTACGCGGCTGAACAGCTTGCCTTTACATCATCTTACATTCATTAACTTTATAAAATCTGGGGAAATGCATACCACAAAAATAATTAGTTTAACTCCACTAAACAGAAGGTGACTGAGTTAATGAAACCTTGTCACTGAGAACAGATTCTGAACCCAAGGTTGTTTGCTTTGGTTGTTTTGTTTTTCTCTAATAAAATAACTTTTATGAACAAACCATAACAAGTATAATTTTTAAATATATCTTAAAGGTACAGACTTTGCATGTTGATTAAGGGAACTGAATTTGTCTCCCTGTTACAACTTGACAGTAAGCAGTGATTTCATAATCTCAGGAAATTAGGGCCTTTCTCTAACCAACTGAATGAATTTACCCAAAAGGATTGCAAATGCAAGTCAATCTCATTTTCTTTTCTGCCTCAGACAAGTTTCCACTAATCCTTCTGTAGTTATAGAGCACTGCTGGTTTAATACTAGATGCTAGTTACACTGACAGTATTTGTGATTTACAAGAAATGGTCTGGGAACTGTGTCATCGTATGGAATCCCCTTTCAAAACTATATTTGTGAATACAAGCTGTGATTCCTTAAAGAGAAGATCCCTTACTTTAAAACAAAGTAAGACCCTGAGCTTCCACACCTGCTCAAGCTTATTCACTAAGACATTTCTTAGAGCTAACATACTGAGCACCAGCCTTATTGACAATACAGCTCAAGCATGGGTACTTATGAAAAGGATCAACTATGATCCATTCTACGATCCAGTGTAGGATCAACATGACTGGCATCTAACTGGCAGAGCTTAAAGGTCAACTTTGTGATATGATAAAAGCACATAAATTATAAAGCACAAATGATGCCAATTGGGCAATAGTTCAGTAGACTATAGTTCCCCTGGAAGAAAGTATAAAAGCAGAAAACCATAACTTGTGTTTACATATTTGATTCTATTCTTTGTTACTTCCAGAACACTTTTGCAAACTGCTGTCATATTAGACTACTCATAGGAAAGTTTCATGTTACACTCTTTTCGCCCAAAACATACAATGGCTTCCTTTTGGTTTCCACATTGATTAAATTCTACTGTTGGATCACTAATTCAGATAGTGAGCTCCAACATCTGAGATTGTAAATTCAAACTCCTACTTCCTGACCACACCTCTATCCCATCTACCTCTCTCATTTAGTAAATCTCACAACTACTGTTCTTCCATTTTTTAAATTTTAAGTTTAGAGGCACATGTGCAGATTTGTTAGATAGGTAAACTTGTGTCATGAGAGTCTGTTGTACAGATTATTTCATCACCCAGGTATCAAGATTCATACCTATTAGTTATTTTGCCTGATCCTCTCCCTCCTCCCACCCTACACACTTTGATAGGCCCCAATGTATGTTGTTGGCCTTCATGTGTCCATGTGTTCTCATCCTTTAGCTCCCACTTATAAATGAGAACGTGGTATTTTGTCTTCTGTTCTTGTGCTAGTTTGGTGACAAGGATGGCCTTCAGCTTCATCTGTGTTCTTGCAAACGATATGATCTTGTTCATTTTTTAAATTCTTTTTGTATTGCATTTTGGGTTTTGGGGTACATGCGAAGAACATGCAAGATTGTTGCATAGGTACACACCTGGCAGTGTGATTTGCTGCCTTCCTCCCCTTCACCTATATCTGGCATTTCTCCCCATGTTATCTCTCCCCAACTCCCCACTCCCCCGCTGTCCCTCCCCTATTACCCCCAGCCGACCCCTGTGTGTAGTGCTCCCCTCCCTGTGTCCACGTGTTCTCATTGTTCAACACCCGCCTATGAGTGAGAACATGCGGTATTTCATTTTCTGTTCTTGTGTCAGTTTGATCTTGTTCATTTTTATGGCTACATAGTATTTCATGTTGTATATGTACCACATTTCTTTTCTCCAGTCTATCACTGATGGTTATTTAGGTTGATTTTATGTATTTGCTATTGTAAGTGGTGCTGCAGTTAACATATGAGTACATGTGTCTTTATGATAGAGTAATTTATATTACATTGGGTATATACTCAGTAATGAGATTGCTGTGTTGAACAGTAGTTCTGTTTTTAGATCTTTGAGAAATTGCCTCACTGTTTTCCATGATATTTGAACTAATTCACACTCCCACCAACAGTGTATAAGCATTCCTTTTTCTCTGCAACCTTGACAGTACCTGTTATTTTTTGACTTTTTAGTAATATCCATTCTGAACATGTGTCAGATGATATCTCATGGTCGTTCTGACTTGCATTTCTCTAATGATCAGTGATGTTAAGCTTTTCTTCATATACTTGTTGGCCACATGTATGTTATCTTTTGAAAAGTGTCTGTTCATGTCCTTTGCTGTTTTTAATGGGGTCATTTTTTCTGAAAAATTTGTT
This sequence comes from Saguinus oedipus, assembly GCA_031835075.1. Taxonomy (NCBI): domain Eukaryota; kingdom Metazoa; phylum Chordata; class Mammalia; order Primates; family Cebidae; genus Saguinus; species Saguinus oedipus. Next base: position 12,948,038 of record CM063171.1, read on the forward strand.
TTTTATAGATGTAGGATATTAGATCTTTCTCAGATGTATAGTTTGTACAGTTTTTTTTCCTATTTTATAGGCTGTCTGTGTACTCTGTTGCTAGTTTCTTTTCTTGTGCAGAAGCTCTTTTGTTTATGTATATTCCATTTGTTAATTTTTGTTTTGTTTTAATTGTTTTTTTGGCATCTTCCTCATGAAATTGTTGCCTGTTCCCATGTCCAGATGGTATTGCCTAGGTTGTTTTTTCTCTCTAGTCCTATGAGATCAACTCTTTTAGATTCCACATATAAATGAGGTCACGTGGTATTTGTCTTTCTGTGCCTGGCTTCATTGAACATGTTGCTTTCCAGGTTTATCCATTTCACCACATGTGACAGGATTTCATTCTACTTTTAATGGGTAAATGGTATTCAATTGTGTATCTACAACATTTTTCTTTATTTTTTCATCGATCTAGCTGTTTTTGGACACCTAGGCTGATTCCTTATCTTGGTTATTATGAATACTGCCGCAGTAAACATGAAAGTACAGATATCTCTTTGACAAAATGATTTTACTTCTTTTGGATCCAGTAATAAGATTGCAGAATTATATGGTAGTTCTATTTTTAGTTTTTTTTTTGAGGGATGTCCATACTCAGCCTCCAAAATAGCTAACATTTAATTTACATTCCCACCAACAATGTATAAGAGTTCATGCTTCTCCACATCTTTGCCATTATTTGTTATTTTCTGTCTTTTTGGTAATAGCCATTTGATATGGTTTGGCTCTGTGTTCCCACCCAAATGTCATCTTCAATTTTAATCCCTGTGTGTTCAGAAAGGGACATGTAATCCCATGTGTTGAAGGAGGGAAGTGATTGAATTATGGGAGCAGTTTCCCTGATGCTGTTCTCATGATAGTGAGTGAATTCTAACAAGGTTAGATGGTTTTATAAATGGTAGTTTTCCCTGTGCTCACACAAACTTTCTCTTGCCTGCCCCATGTAAGATATGCCTGCTTCTCCTTCTGCCATGATTATAAGTTTCCTGAGGCCTCTCCACTCAGGCAGAACTGTGAGTCAATTAGACCTCTTTCCTTTATAAATTACTCAGTCTCAGGTAGTATCTTTATGGCAGAATGGACTAATACACCATTCTGACTGAGGTGAGGTGATATTTCATTGCGTTTTTTATTTGCATTTATCTAATGATTAGAGACGTTGAGAATTTTTTTTTATATACCTGTTGACAACTTGTCTTTTTTTGAAAAGTGTTCATTTAGGTCATTTTTCTATTTTTAAAAGTTTTTTTTTTTTTTTTGCTATTGAGATTTTTTAGTTTCTTATATATTCTGGATTTAACCTGTCATCAGAAGCATAGTTTGCAAATATGTTGTCTCATTCTGTAAGTTATCTTTTCATTGTATTGATTATTTTCTTTCCTGTGCTGAACTACAAATGTAATTCCATTTGTCTATTTTTGCTTTTGTTGCCTGTGCTTTTGGGGTCTTATCCAAAAAATTCATGTTCAGTCCAATGTCATGGATTTTTTCCCCCTATAATTTATTCTAGGAGGTTTATTGTTTCAGGTCTAACATTTAAGTCTCAAAACGATTTGAGGTGATTTTTTGTATATTGTGACTGACAGGGGTCTGGTTTCATTCTTCTGCAAATGAATATCTCAGTACTATTTACTGAAGAGATTGACCTTTTTCTTCAGTTTGTGCTCTTCTCACCTATGTAAAATATCAATTGGATGTAGGTGCATAGATTTGTTTCTATGTTCTTTACTCTGTTCCATTGATCTATGTGTCCTATGTTCTTTACTCTGTTCCATTGATCTATGTGTCTATTTTTAGGCTAGTACCATGCTGTTTGGTTCCTATAGATTTGTAGTATATTTTGAAGTCAGGTAATGTGACACCTCTACCTTTGTTCTTTTTGCTCAAGGTTGCTTTGGCTATTCAGGATATTTTGTGGTTCCATATGAATAGTAGGACTGTTTTTTCTATTTCTGTGAAGAATATCATTGGTATTTTGATAACAATTTCATTGAATCTATAAATCACTTTCAATTGTATGGATTTTAATAATACTCATTCTTTTATTTCATGAATATAGAATATCTTTCCATTTATTTTTGTCTTCTTCAGCTTCTTTCATCAATGTTTTGTAGGTATAGTTTTTAGTGTAGAGACCTTTTACTTCCTTGGTTCAGTTTATTCCTAAGTAGTTTATTCATTTATTTTGTAGGTATTGTTACTGGGATTGCTTTCTTGCTTTCTTTTTTAGATAATTTGCTACTAGTGCATAAAAACATTACTAAATTTTGTAGGTTAATTTTGCACCCTGCAACTTTACTGAATTCATTTATCAATTCTAACAGTTATTTAATGGTCTTTAGGATTTTCTGCATGTAACAATATGTCATTTACAAACAGGGGCAACTTGACTTCTTCCTTCCTAATTGGCTGCCTTTTATTTCTTTGACTAATTGCCCGAGCAAGGACTTCCAATACTATTTTGATAGAAGTGGCAAAAGTAGTCATCCTTGTTTTGCTCCTGGTCTTAGAGGAAAAGCTTTCTCCATCCAGTATGATGTTAGGTGTGACTTTGTCATATATGGCCTTTTATATGCTGAGGTACATTCCTTCTATACCTAATTTGTTGACAATTTTTATCAGGAAGCAATGTTGAATTTTGTCAAATGCTTTTTCTGCATCTATTAAAATGATCATATAGATTTTCTCCTTCATTCCATTAATGTGACCTATTACATTTATCGATTTGTGTATGTTGAACCATCCTTGCATCCACGAGATGAACCCCACCCGATCATAATGAATGATCATTTTAATGTGCTGTTGAATTTAATTGGCTGGCATTTTGTTGCAGATTTGGCATCTATGTTCATTAGGGATATTGGCCTAGAGTTTTCTTTTTCTGTTTGATCCTTTCTGGTTTTGGTATTAGAGTAATGCTGGACTCACTGAAGAAATCTGAAAGTATTCTCAAGTCATTAATTTTTTGGAATTGTTTGAGTATACTGGTATTAGTTCTTCTTTAAGTATTTAGTAAAATTTAAAAGTGATGCCATCAGGTCCTAAGCTCTTCTTTGATTGGAAACTTTTTATTACTGATTTCATGCTGTCACTCATTATTGGTCTGCTCAGATTTTATATTTCTTCAGGATGTTATATTTAAGATAATATTCATGATTATGTGATATCAAGAAGCTATTTTTAGAAAAATATAACTTTACACCCAATCTATGTTTTGTAATATTTTTATTAGTAAATAATAAAAATTTTCTTTGGCTATATTTTATGTTAAAATAATAATCATTCTGACAGGAATTTTTAGGTGCCATATATTAAGATTTATGACCCCATTCAGATATCAAGCATAATGTAAAATATTCAATATTAGAAATAAAGTTTTGAGAAAGTAAGGAATAAAGGGAACTATTGGTACAAGATTAAAGGAAATATATCTAGAACTTACTATTACCCCTAGCCTCTCTGACTCCTCTGCTTCCCTAGTCTGAAACAATGAAAGCATTATTCTATGTATCAGTAAGATACATTATTTATCTCTTGCATTTCAGTTTTATTTTTAGCTTAGGAAGAGAGGATGTTGAGAAATGAGAGATAAGAAATCATTTATCAGAAATACCAACCTCAGTCACTTTTGAAATGAGAAATTTTTACCCAAGCTTGAGTAGAATAAAATGATATAACATCATTTAAGCCAGGAGTCTGAAGCCTTGGAGACTATGCTTTAATGTATTCAGCTGCATTCTATTATCTCCTGCTGCAGGCACAGCCCTATAGACTCCTCCATTATACTCTCCATTAAAATCTATCACTAAGACCTTGAAAAGAAGTACTCTTGCTATGCTTTTAAATGAATATATTAAATATGTTCATTGACCCAAGGAAAGTGCTCAAGAATGTCTGGAACAAAATGAAATGAATCTTTCACTTACATAGCACTAACGACACTTCAAAGTATTTGTACCTTTCAGTAGATGCTGATTCACTTTGTGTGGATTTATAATACTAAACAAGCCAATAGGTACTTATTGACAAGTGCATGCTCAGCATTGCTTGGCATGGTAAACTATACATAAGAAACCTGCAATATAGTGCCTGCCTTTGGGAAACATCTGAGATTCTCATGACATTCCTAGAGAAGGAACCCAGGCCACATATATTTCAGTGCTAACTGGCTCAAGGTAACACTGATTTAAAGGGCTTCTCTGAACGTTAAGAGAAAGAAGAGGTCATTCTAAGTGTAAGTATAGAATGAGAAAATTTTAGAGCTGAAATATAATCTAATTTGACTTTTTGATTTTTACAGAAAATTTAAATGAAGACTATTACGGTAAAAGGAAGAGAAGGAAAAAAAGGAGATAGTATTTTTCTACAACCTTATACTCTGTATAATTCTCTACATTATTTCATTTAATTCTGGCAACAAGTCTATGATGTTATTATGCCCATTTTTATAGGAAGCTCATGAGGCTGAGAGATTAACCTTTTGATGTGTAAGATCTCAAAATTCAGAAGTCCAGGCTCATGGTTATCTGATTCTAAAACTTTTTTCCATAACATGAAAACACTGTATTGCCATATATTATGTGCCAAGTACATTCTTGTATTTTATCCTAATTAATTTTAAAATAAAAGAATACTTACCCCTTCTAATTTGAAAACCTCCACTACTGTTCTGCACTGACTTCTGGATAGCATTACATACAATCAAAAATCTGGATAGCATTATATACAATACATATTAATTAGCTATACATAATTGTAATAGTAAACACTTTTTATTATTTCCACTGTTGTAGTTGCTTTATACATTTTCTTTCATTTAATTAATCATCACAATAATGCTGTGACAACGTAAGCATTGTGATAAAAGTTAACGCTACGTGCCAGGCTCTGTTCTGAGATCTTTATCTATGTTAACTCACTTGATTCTCATATCAACCCCCCACCATCATAATTTTGTGGAAAGTGAAGCATGGAGTAACTAAGCAACTTTGCCCAAGGCTACATAGAACTCACACTGAGGGAGTATGTCACTTGAGTCCACATATGAATCATTGTATTCTGCTGTATTTCACTAAATAAGAAAGTAATGGAAGCGAGTAAAAGAGTCAGCAATGACATAAAGTGTTCTCCACTAAGAAATGACTAAGAAAGTTTCTCTGCTTGGCAAAGGGGTGGAGATGGTGGAGAGAAATGACAACAAATGGAAAGTAGAGATAATAGATGCCCACCTTTGATTAGAAAGCACGCCAAGATACGCTGGGCATGGTGGCTCATGCCTGTAATCCCAGCACTTTGGGAGGCTGAGACAGGCGGATCACCTGAGGTCAGGAGTTCAGGAACAGCCTAGCCAACATGGTGAAACCCTGTCTAGACTGAAAATGCAAAAATTAGCTGAGTGGTGGTGGCAGGCACCTGTAATTCCAGTTACTCAGGAGGCTGAGACAGGAGAATCGCTTGAACCTGGGAGGCGGAGGTTGCAGTGAACCAAGATTGTGCCACTGCACTCCCGTGTGGACAACAAAGAGTGAAACTCCGTCTCAAAAACAAATACATAAATAAAGCATCCCAAGATAAACCACGAACATGCATCCAAGTTTCTTCTATCAGGCTTTACTGGTCACGAGAACTGAGACCACCAATATCCATTTGCTTGAGCTGTGAGGGCTGAGGACTTAGGACAAATGCGTCAACATAACTTTACAATGTATTCTAGGAAATGTTACATAAATAGTTTTACTGTGTGCTTCAGAACATTCTTGAAAGTCAATTTATTTTAACTATATAAATTATCCCCTGACTTATTTGAACTACAGAACTATAAATGGTCCTTTTCTCACAATAGTTTGCTCATCTGAGCTAACAGCTTATTATCAAGCAGCTGTTTACCTATCAAGACATACTTCAAGATCACCTCATTATGTCCAGTGCTAAACAACTACATGATGAATTTACCCTGTCTCAATCAGATCCTTGCATGAAAAGTTCTCCTTAAACTACTTGATCTTTAATCTCCAAATCCTATTGTTAACACATCTCTAATCTCCCTATTGAGACACACACTAGACTCTGTATGTAATGCTCTCCCTACTGCAGAAGGCTAGTAAGCATAACTTTGCTTAACCATGGGTTATTACAGTGGTCTTTTGAAGAGTGAGTAGTTGACATGTGTGAACACACATGTGCCGGCCATACCCTAAGCCAGAAGGGGTGGGAGGGAAGAGTATTTTGAAGAATTTTCAGAAAGAACCTTTCCTGGAATTCTGTCTTCCTATTTTAGGAACTTTGAACATTAATGCTGCAACCTTTGAAGCAATAGCAACTCTTCCTTCCTCATGAACCCTACAAATACTCTATTTCAGGTGTGCTTCTTGTCTAACTTGATGTGGTGAGGAAGGTAACCAAGATAATATTTTTATCCAAACATTTGGCAGGCTTACAGAAGGTCCCCCAAGCAACAAAAGAAGGTCAGCTGTACTTTGAGTTAGATGTAGCCATGGGACAAAAGCAAATATTAGTCATATGTCAAATAATATTTGCCTCTATGTTATTATCTACTTCTTCATGATAGTTGGAGACAGAATCTTATGTTACAGGTGTCTATAATTTTTCTCAGGGGAGATGTGTAATGGGGAAAAATGTTATTTAGAATCTATTAATGCTTTCTCCGAAACATGGTGCTTTTGAATGTTGAGTACAGGAGTACTGGTATTTACATTTGGCCTCTCAGGGAATTTTTACATTGTTCTGTGTAAGAAAAGGTGAAAACTGTGGAGTAAAGAAGAAAGCGGATATTCTGAAAGAATAAAGATTTACAAAAAGAAAGCGTGAAGAAAGTTCCTAATTGGAATCTTGACTGAGAGAATGAGAAACGTATCAAACAGCAATTAATAAAGTTGTGAGATATGAAACAAGAAATGAAGACTTTTTGGCGCAACATTAAAGTCCTCATTAAAACAAATCTACATTGTTGGCCTATGGTTTTGCAGAAAGTAAGCCAGTAATTTTCCGAAGGTCATGAATCTTCAAGCAGAGAGTACATTTCTTAATGTTTTTATAAAAATGCTATATTTCCTTTCTGCTCTGCAAAAGTAGAGAGCAACATAGGCTTGTTTCTCTTCTAATTCTGAGAGATAAAAATTGTTGGATTAACGATAATGACGCAATTTCTTTGTAGCAATCCCACACACTGAAGCTTTCTGCCCTGTTGAAGGACATGCTTTTTAAGTGTTTTTAGAAGCAAATTTAAAGTATTGCCCTCACTTAGATTACTGTCTTCTTGAATTTACAGAGAAAAACTCTGTCTCAAATATATATATATATATATATATATATATATATCTACTATAACTTATTGTAGTCTACCTTCAGGAGCTATTATTTCACATTATATTTAGCTTAAAAGTCTTACACTCATATTTTCTCTTACAGCTTTTGTGCTATTTGTCACAAATAACTTTTGACTTCATGTATTTTAGAAAATCTAGAATACATTGTTATTATTTTTGTTTAGATACTCAGTATCTTTTAAATATCTAAATAATAAAAAAGTACATATTGATCCATGTAATTATCATCTCTGCTCTTCTTCATTCGTGTGAGTGGAAGAAAATCGACATTTTCACTCAGCGTCATTTTCTTTTTGCTTGACTTTCAAAATTTCTTAAAATGTGAGTATGCTGATCATTAATTCTTTCAGCTTTTGCATATCTAAAAAGTCTGTATTTTATCTTAGGTTTTTAAAGATATTGTTGCTAGGTATACAGAATTCTAGGTTGACAGATTTTCTTTTGCTACTTTAAAGATATTGTTCTATTAACGTCTTGGTTGCAGTGATTCCTATGCTAAATATGTTGTCAATCTTATCTTTGATTCTCTGAATTTGACTTCTCTTTTTTACCTCTACTTTTAATTTTTTTCCTCATCACTGTTTCAAACAATTTAATTATGATGTTCTTTGATTAATTTTGTTGTTGTTGTTTTTGTTTTACTTGAAGCTTACTGATATTCTCGGATATATGACTTTACAGTTTCGAATTTTAAAAATTTTCAACCATTAATTCTCCAAATAAATTTCCTCCCCACTGTTTTCTCTTTCTCAAGCACTCCAATCACATATATTTTAGACTACTTGAAACTGTGCCACTGTCACGGGTTACTGAGCTGTGTGCATTTTCCTTTTGTTCTTTTTCCTTTGGAGACGATGTCTCACTCTGTTGCCCAGGCTGGAATGTAGTGGCGCAATCTCAGCTCACTGCAACCTCCGCTTCCCAGGTTCAAGCAACTCTCCTGCCTCAGCCTCCCAAGTAGCTGGGATTACAGGCACCCACCACCACCCCTGGCTATTTTTGTTTTTGTTTTTTTGTATTTTTAGTAGATATGGGGTTTTGCCATATTGGCCAGGCTGGCCTTGAACTCCTGACCTCAAATGATCTGCCCACCTCAGCCTCCCAAAATGCTGGGAGTATAGGCATGAGCCAACGTGCCCAGCACTGTGTGTATTTTCAAAAATTCTTATTCTGTATGTTTTATCCTTGATTTTTTTTTTACTGCTATGTCTTCCAGTTTACTAATATTTTCCTCTGAAAAGTAATCTGTTCTTAATCCTATCCATAAAAATTTTCATCTCAGATTATGTAGCTTTTATAACATGTCCCATTTATCTCTACTTAACTTTCTTTTTAAACATAGAATGCAAGTAACATAACTATTTTTAATATCCTGTGCTCATTACCACATCTATGCCATTTTTACATCATCTTTGATTGATTCTTCTTACCATATTTCACATTTTCCTACTTTTTTACAGGCCTGATTTGGCACCCTAATTGGCTGCCAAACATTGTGATTTTCTCTTTAGAGAAGTTTATATTTTTATAATCCTATACCTATATTTGTGCTTTACTGGGGGATGTAGTTACGTTAGTTAAAAGCAGTTTGATTCTTTTATGTTTTCCGTTTTTAGGTGGAACCAGGGCTGTGATTAGTCCAGAACTCTACAGAGGCAAGGCCTATTTGAGTTCTCTACCCAGTGTTCCATGAATTTGAGGGTTTTCAGTTCAGTTAGTTCTGCAGACACTGTTCCTGCTCTATAATTCTTGCTTCTGACTCTTTCCCCAGCCTTGGGAAGTTTTCTCACATGCACATAATTTTTGATCAATCCTTTGCTGAATACATAGAAACCTTTCCACATATTTCTACAGTTCTCTATTAGCTTAGTTTTCTTCTATGAATTTGGCTTAGAAACTCCAGCTGCGTTGATTTCTATAGCTCTCTGCTCTGTCTCCTCAACTCAGGGACTCCACAGCACTTTGCCTGAATTTATGTGCCTTGCACTACAGCTGAAAACTAAATTACACAGTAACTTGAGTTAATTGCTCAGTTTGCCTTGTTTTTTTTCTGCCTCTCAGAGATGGCTGTTCTTTCTCTGATGTCCAGCACTGTAAAAGTCATATTTTTATTAGTTATATTCATTTATGTGTTGTTTTACTCAGGAGGGCAAATTCAGTTTTTGTTCCTCCATCTTGGCCAAATGTAGAAGTCTCCAGATTTATTGGTATTATTATTTAATGACGTTAATGTACTAACAAGGGTAAGCCATGTAAAAATGGTTCAACATTAGCCCCTTTCTTCCAACAGAAAAAGGAGTACCTTATAACTTAGTTTTCATTTATATACACTGCAGTGCATCTGGAAAGAATGAGAAGCAACTTTAAAAAAAATAAATCTTGTGTTTTAGTGTTCTACATGTTCTACATATTCTAATTCCTGGCGAAACCTCTAAAAAAGAAATAATTGGCAGGATACAATATTCCATCATATAGACGTACCACAGTTTATTTTCCATTCACCTATTATGAATAAAGCTGCCACAAACATTTGTGTGCAAGTTTTTGTGTGGACATATGTTTTTTATTTATTAGGGAAAATACCAAGGAGTCCAATTGCTGGCTCATGTGATGAGGCTATGTTGGTTTTGTAATAAACTGCGAAACTGTCTCCCAAAGTGGCTGGACTATTTCTGCATTCCCAATGAAGACAGTGCCTGTTTCTCCACATCATCACCAGCATTCAGTGTTGTTAGTACTTTGGATTTAAGGCATAGGTGTGAAGGGGTATTCTATTTTTATTTTAAGGAACTGGGACTGTAATGTAGGCAAGCTAATATTGGAGTCTATTGTTTTTAAGCACTATCTATCACTGCTTCTCCAAGTTAGGTTGGAATCTCTGACTTGCGGACTGAACATCGAAACTCAAAAAGGGGCTTTGTTTTATTCTGCGATATTATTTCCTCCCTTTTAAATGGATGATTCCTATATAAGCATGCTTTAATCCTTTTTAGCTTAAAAAAATAAATAAATCCTTAGGTTCACCATTGTTTCCTTAATTTTTGCCTCCCTTCCTGGCAAAGCTTCTCCAAAGATTTCTCTTTACTTGCTATCTGTATTTCTTTACCCTAATTATCTTGATACTGTGCTTTCTTTCTCACTGTTTGATTGTTAATATGATCAATAATTTCCATTTAACTCTCAGCATTGGTTGGCATACTAGATTCCTTATTTATTCTTGAAATGTTTTTTCTGCTTGGTTTCTAGGATACCATACCTTTTAAATTTATCCCCTTACTACACTGGCCCATTGCATGTGTATTTCTTAATTCTTCTCATGTCCTAACTTTTATGTGTTTAAATGTCCTGGCCTCAGTTCTTGACTCACCTTCCTTTAAATACTCTGTCCCCTATATGATAACATTTATTTCCACAACTATAAATACTATCTTCTATCTGATAATTCACAAATTTATCACTCCAACCCTTCCATATGCCCTCAGATCAGAGACATGCCAAACTGGACCCTTGATGCTTAGATGTGAATCTAACATTTATAAAGTCCAAAATGGAATTCTGTTTTCCTCCTCGCCAAAACTCACTTTTCTCATGGACGACCATTCACCTTATGCTTCTGCCAAAACATGTAAATCATCCTTTATTCTTCTTTGGCTCACATTCAAAATCCAAGTTAAAACAAATTCTATTAACTTAGTTTTCAATCCAACAACTTCCTACCACCTTTACTACTATTGCCCTCGGATCCTCCATGTTCCAACATTCACTTGGGTACAACATTCTCTTGGAATACAATGAGAATATTGCCCTTGAGCTTCCCAATTCAATGGCCTTGATAAAATCATGCTACCCTCATCTCTGGCATTGAAATTGCAATAGCCTCCTGGTAGAACTTTGATCCTTGAGGAAGGTAAAACTTTTATAGTAAAAAGAATTATAGCTCACACATTCTATATCCTTTTCATCACTGAGGTTAGTTCTCATTTGTAATCAGTGTTTTCTGAACAGAATCTCTTGGTTCACTGAGAGATATTAATAAAGAATTTCATGGCCAAATATGTTTGAACACAACCCTTAATACAATCCTCCTCATGAAGATTCATAAAGTAGTTTAGCATATGAGAGTCTATGAAAAGGCCTATGGGAAAGAAAATTTAACTTCAAGCAATTTTTTCCTAATCTTATTCATAACAATATTTTTCATCACTTTTGGGTAAAGAAGAATGTTAATGTCTTCATCTTCACCTGGTCTCTTAAGAACGAGCTCTGTTTTCTTATCTATGAGAGAAACACAATGGAGTGAATACATTAACTCAGCTCATCATCTCATTTCCCCTTTATCATGCATATGAGTCTCATCTATATAAAATTTAGTTTATATTAGCACTGTGGTTATTTTATCTCAAAATTAAGAAATAGGCTCCATGCTGGCTATGTTAATTCCTAACTAATGAATCAGTAAGAAGGACATAAACGCTTCTCTGATTCTGGTTTCCAGCCATTAGGTCTGTCTAAGCCAAGTCTTCCAACATGGTGGTTGTAGGGAGAAGGAAAGTGTTCTCTCTCTCTCTTAATTCTAGGTTCTTCATGGACCCTATGACATGTATATCAAATTAGGGTAGCACCATAAGCTCACATGTCTTGAACAATGAGAAAGGAGTAGGAATTCTGATCTAGAGTTCAGGTTGAAATCATATCTTCTAGCACATTTTACCCTAAAATCTGAACTCTGGGATCATTTTGTGCTGCTAGACATTACCCTCTAAATTGCATCGATCTCTAAATTTTTATCATATCTATGAATGTGTGCTTTATGTATATATATATATAATTGCATTTCATATTTTGGGTACATGTGAAGAACATGCAAAATTGTTGCATAGGTACATACATGGCAATGTGGTTTGCTGCCTTCCTCCCCATCACCTATATATGGCAAAACAACCAGCTAATATCAAAATGGCAGGATCACATTCACACATAACAATATTAACCCTAAATGTAGATGGGCTAAATGCCCCAATCAAAAGACACAGACTAGCAAATTGGATAAAAAGCCAAAACCTATCGGTTTTGGCTGTATCAGTGCTGTATTAGGAAACCCATCTCACATGCAACGATACACATAGGCTCAAAATAAAGGGATGGAGGAAGATTTACCAAGCAAATGGAGAGAGAAAAAAAAAAAGCAGGAATTGCAATCCTAGTCTCTGATAAAATAGACTTTAAAGCAACAAAGATCAAAAGAGACAAAGAAGGACATTACATAATGGTAAAAGGATCAATGCAACAAGAAGAACTAACGATCCTAAATACATATATACCCAATACAGGAGCACCCAGATACATAAAGCAAGTTCTTAACGACTTACAAAGAGACTTAGACTCCCACACAATAGTAGTGGGAGACTTTAACACTCTACTGTCAATGTTATACAGATCAACCAGACAGAAAATTAACAAGGATATCCAGGATTTGAACTCAGATCCGGACCAAGCAAACTTGATAGACATTTATAGAACTCTCCACCCCAAATCCACAGAATATACATTCTTCTCAGCACCACATCACATCTACTCTAAAATTGACCACATAATTGGAAGTAAATCACTCCTCAGCAAATGCAAAAGAATGGAAATCATAACAAACAGTCTCTCAGACCACAGTGCAATCAATTTAGGACTCAGAATTCAGAAACTAACTCAGAACCGCCCAACTTCATGGAAACTGAACAACTGGCTCTTGAATGTTGACTGGATAAACAATGACATGAAGGAGAAATAAAGATGTTCTTCAAAAGCAACGAGAATGAAGACACAACATACCAGAATCTCTGGGACACATTTAAATCAGTGTCTAGAGAAAAATATATAGCAATAAATGCCCACATGAGAAGCAAGGAAAGATCTAAAATCAATACCCTATCATCAAAATTGAAAGAGCTAGAGGAGCAAGACCAAAAAAACTCAAAACCTAGCAGAAGACAAGAAATAACTAAGAACAGAGCAGAACTGAAGGAGACAGAGACACAAAAAACCCTTCAAAAAATCAATAAATACAGGAGCTGGTTTTTTGAAAAGATCAACAAAATAGACAAACCACTAGTCAGATTAATAAAAAAGAGAGAATAATCAAATATGTGCTTTATGAGTTAAACCAAACTATATGTGAATCCTAGGGTCCTTGACTTCCAAAATATTCCATGGACTGAGCATGGGAAACACTTGTTATTAGGAAATTCTAATACCAGATGTCACAGTCCAGAATAAATCTAATTCACTATTCGTTGTTTTTCCTTGAGATGTTAACATTTAAACTCTATCTCTATTCAAAGAATGAGATGATTTTTTTCCTTATTAAAGAGTCTCAAGTGCTTTGGTATGATAGTGGACAAGAGGCTGAAGGTCAGAAAATAAACATGGCATTTAATCAACATTACCCAAAACACAAATATGCAGCTTTTGTGCTAACTGTGACTCAAACATTTCTCAGTGCCCAGGAACTGGTGATCCTTGTGTAACATCTTGGGGAAGAAAAGATAATATAATAAATTTTACATACACCAAAAGATTGTCATTTACAAAAAGTACTTCCTTTATTTAATAAGATGCAGACAAGTTCCTATACATATGTATATTTGCATAGTTGCTAAATTTATTAGATCATTAGATTTTTATCTATGTGTGGAAAAATATGGTCAATCAAATTTTTGTTTGGAAAAATTTTCAACTATCCCTTTAAACATGAATTATATGCTGAAGAATCATTTTCTTCCTTCCGAATACTTGAGACCTATTTCCACTTAAAATGTTCCTTTCTCTTCTGCTCTGAGGAAAGAAACTGAGTTATTTGCAGTATATCACGAGTGAACTATGTTGTATAAATAATGTGCTCTTTAAAACACCTGTACTTATCTATAAATAAGTTAATGAGTATAAATCATCCATTTTCCTTCTGTTACATTAGTTATGGTATCTTAGTTGTGATTTCTGGTGTGACCATGTAATCTACTTCTTATGTAATGTTCTCATACTTTTAAACAAAATAATCTTATCTTTTCAGATTTTTCTGGGACTCTAAAAAAAAAAAACAACTCATTCCAGCCACTCTATCTCTCTTATAAATTCACTGTGAAACTTTTAGTAAACCATTTTAAATCTATTTGTCTCAGTTAGCTCATAAATAAAATTGAGCATCTCTTATCCAAAATGCTTAAGAACAAAAGTTTTTCAGATTTCAGAATTTTTCAGATTTTGGAATATCTGCATACACATATAGACAGAATGAGATATCTTGGGGATGGGATCCCATGTCTAAACACAACATTTATTTATGTTTTATATACACCTTATATACATAGCCTGAAGGTAATTTCATGCAATATTTTAAATAATTGTGAGCATGAAACAAAGTTTGTGTACATTGAACTATCAAAGTGAAGAGGTCCCTATCTCTGTCACACATGTAGACAATCTGTGGTTGTTTGGCATCACCATTATTCCTGACTCTGAATTTATAAGCTACCAGCAAGCAATAATTTTCTCACACTTACTCACAGATAGGTACTTAACAGTAAAAAAAAAAAAAAGGACATGTCATAAACACAGTAAAATAATAATGTGTTCAAGGTATTTGAGCAGCACAGCAGCAGCACCAGACACCTGCATCAGCTGTTAAACAACAGCAATAATAAACAGCAGCAGGCTCTCAGTCTCCACCTACGATGCTTTGTTTGATTAAAATGCATTGCACACTGTGTTTTACTTTCTTAGATGAGAAGAAATATCAGAAGCAGTGAAGAAACCAGGAAGCGGGTGTGTCCTCTAGAGATGAACAGACATTCTGCTGCATAACTTTTTAAAATGTTTTCTTCAAAGTCATCTGCTTCACTAACAATGGTTTTTGTCTTAGAAGTCTCTCTTTGACTTTATGAACTGACACATTCACTTCTTCCAGCTTACAGAACTCTGAAGATATACTTTTTGCACATGTAATGAGATCGGACATCATTTTTTTGGACACTTGACATATGGAATACTTCAAATCCATGACCTTGTTCATCATCATTAGTGAATATAGTCTTAGGTCTGAGGTCATACCAGAAGAAACAGGAGTAAGTGTCTTTAGTCACTATGCTCTAAGCATTGGTAACAGCATATATCACACCCTTTATGCTAAATTCCTTTTGAAAACCTTCTGCATCCATGCCTTTGTTCACTGCTGTTAGCCTGCTATTCAAGAAAATACTTGCATATTTATCCTTCATGGATATAAGGATACCAGGTTGTATGGCTGAATTAATGAAGTCACATTTGGGGAAATTTATTGGCATAAACATTATTTTTTATGAGAATTTCAGCTGGAAGATGAGCAGAACTGTGATCAAAGAATAATACAGTCTTGCAGTTGTCACCCAGTTCAGCTTCCCTGCAGTGAGCATGAGCCACTAGTACAGAGTTTGTGAAAACAATCAGAAAAGATAGCTCTGGTGATCCATTCTTTTTGTTAGCATAATAAACTAGTAAGCAATTTGGTTCTTGAAAACAGTGAGTGTGCAAGCTTTTGTCTATCACAGCAAGTTTACACTTATGCACGCCTGCTGCATTAGCACATCCCAGTTTTACTGTCCTCGGCATCCTTAATTCCCATAAAGGCTGTCTCATCAGCTGCAACACCAAATCAGCGAGTTTCATCAGTATTATGGACTTGTTCTGGCATCAGATTTTCATCAGCCATGACCCTGGCAAACTCATCAAGGAATTTCTCCATGGCTTCATTATCAGCAGTGCTTTGTTATCAAAAAATCTTTTAAAATTTGATGTTGTGCCTTTTCTTAAATTTCCGCAATGAAACTCTTAAATCACAGTTTCATCCAATGTACAGATCTTTGTTTCATCACTGGCATACCATTAAGTGGCATATATTATTGTGATGCTGATAGATCCACTCTTTCAATGCACAATCAAGATCTTCACTTTCAGATTTATGCAGTATTTTTCTATTTTTCATTAACATCTCTTCATTGCTTTCAGAGAGAATGTCAACAGCCTGTCCTTCTGTTTTTTCGGGTTAAAATAGGGTAGTCATTCTAACACCATACTTTTCCGTAAGATGTTTTACACCTACTCTACTGTCCAGTTTCTCCAATAAGTTGACTTCCTGTTCTATAGATAAACATAAATGTTCCCTGTTTTTCTATCACTGCTACCTGTAGGGTATCTGCAGGTGTTTTGGCATTTTCAACTGTACCTGTAGAATTTCAACTGTTACACTGTAGAATGAATAGACAAAAAACATAGTGATAAATGCACACATAGTTTAACACTACTTGGGGCATCACAGGGAACCTGCCATTGACATGTAGAGTCTGCATGTGTGCCATTCTATTATCCTGTGTAGGCGTGCTTTCATGGGGCAATCTGGGTATGTGAAGACAAGACATATTGCAGCTGAAAAAAGCTGGGAGGTCTTTATTCACTTAGGGATGCTGAATAAACTGTGTTGTGTGCCTGCATTTTGACTGTCACTCATCACATAAGATCAGGTGTGGGATTTTACAATTGTGTGTGGCATCATATTGGTGCTCAAAAAGCTTCATACTTTGAAGCTTTGGGGGTTAGCAGTTCTCGACCTGTACTATTTCTTCATAATCACATGTGTGATGTTTACTTGACATAGATTAAATGGAGGAATGTTAATGAAACCTTGAAAATAATTGTTTCTTTTTCTCTTTTCTTTCTTCTCCATCCCCTAAATAGTACATTAAAGTATACTTTCTTCCTGATCGTTTCTGTACTCACTTATCCTGTCTTTACCTGCATTAAAGACTTCTCTTACTAAGCACATAAGCAATAAGATTACTGCTCAAGCATTATTTGAACTGGTGAATTAGGCTTTCCTGAGAAACTCTTTCTCGTTCAGATCAAACCCATAGCCATGTCACTGCACTCCACTTGTATGCCTGGTGGGACCCTCAAAGCTTCTGTTGATTATCAAGTCTCCATTGTAAGTTGCCTTAAGGCCAAAGGCCTTCACAGTACTTAACCCAGAAAAAAGAAATGCTATCTTTTTATAGGACATAGAAATGTGACCTCTTCAATGAATTTTAATAATCAAATGTTTATTGCAGCTTTATTACTATGATTTATTTTACTTTCAATATTTTATTTCCCTTTGAAAAAGTCTTCTGTTTATTGTTTCTGTTAGAAATCTTTCCAGCATCAAATGTATTGCTTTGGGCTTAAGAATGGGAATCCCCTAGTCAAAGGAAAACTTTACTTATCTGACTAATTTTAGCCATCGTACATAAGAATATGAGGAAGAGGTGACTGGGGATGTCTTAATCTACTTAGGACTGAATTTACAATAACTCCTGGCAGAATATGTGAGGGAAAAATCAAGCAGAAAATGATGAAGCAATTTCACAAACCCTGTGGCTTTGGCATATCTTGAAATAAATACATTACTTATTAGTATTATTTTAGTCAGACTAAGCAAAATGCTCACCATTAAAAAGGCATTTTCTAGGAAGAAAATAAATACTGTCATTGTTGAATGACTAGCAGCATTGTTTTGTAGCTATTAGTAAGAATAATGTTTTTGATATAGTTTCACACACCCTAAACATATGCATTAGAATATCTGTGAATATTAATAGGTGATCACTGCATTTATTACATAGAGTCTAGTCTACTCATTAGTGTACATGTGTGATTTTTGTTTAGCTCCTATAGATTTATTTCAAATATTAAATGTGTAGGGATTTTCATAGGAAATTATAAGGCAAGGATATGCTATGATGACTGTTACTTTTTTTTAAATTGCATTTTACGTTTTGGGGTACATGTCAAGAACACGCAAATTAGTTGCATAGGTACACATGTGGCAGAGTGATTTACTGTCTTCCTCCCATTCACCCACATCTGGCATTTCTCCCGATGCTATCCCTCCCCAGCTCCTCCCACCATGATGTCCCCCCCCATTCCCCCCAATGTGTAGTGCTCCCCTCCCTGTTTCCATGTGTTCTCATTGTTCATCACCCACCTATGAGTGAGAATATGTGGTATTTCATTTTCTGTTCTTGTGTCAGTTTGCTGAGAATGATGTTCTCCAGATTCATCCATGTCCTTACAAAGGATATGAACTCATCGTTTTTGATTGCTGCATAATATTCAATGGTGTATATGTGCCACATTTTTCCAGTCCAGTCTATCATCGATGGGCATTTGGGTTGGTTCCAGGTCTTTGCTATTGTAAACAGTGCTGCAATGAACATTCGTGTACATGTGTCCTTACAGTAGAACGATTTATAGTCCTTTGGATATATACCCAGTAATGGGATTGCTGGGTCAAACGGAATTTCTATTTCTAGGTCTTTGAGGAATCGCCACACTGTCTTCCACAATAGTTGAACTAATTTACACTCCCACCAACAGTGTAAAAGTGTTCCTATTTCTCCACATCCTCTCCAGCATCTGTTGTCTCCAGATTTTTTAATGATCGCCATTCTAACTGGCGTGAGATGGTATCTCAATGTAGTTTTGATTTGCATTTCCCTAATGACCAGTGATGATGAGCATTTTTTCATATTTTTTTTGGCCTCATGTATGTCTTCTTTTGTAAAGTGTCTGTTCATATCCTAAGCCCATTTTTGAATGGGCTTGTTTGTTTTTCTCTTGTAAATCTGTTTGAGTTCTTTGTAAATTCTGGATATCAGCCCTTTGTCAGATGTGTAAACTGCAAAAAATTTTCCCATTCTGTTGGTTGCCGATTCACTCTAGCGACCGTTTCTTTTGCCGTGAGGAAGCTGTGGAGTTTGATTAGGTCCCATTTGTCTATTTTGGCTTTTGTTGCCAATGCTTTTGGTGTTTTGGTCATGAAGTTCTTGCCTACTCCAATGTCCTGAATGGTTTTGCCTAGATTTTCTTCTAGGGTTTTTATGGTGCCAGGTCTTATGTTTACGTCTTTAATCCACCTGGAGTTAATTTTAGTGTAAGGTGTCAGGAAGGGGTCCAGTTTCTGCTTTCTGCACATGGCTGGCCAGTTTTCCCAACACCATTTATTAAACAGGAAATCCTTTCCCCATTGCTTGTTTTTGTCAGGTTTATCAAAGATTGTATGGTTGTAGATATGTTGATTTGCCTCCAATGCCTCTGTTCTGTTCCATTGGTCTATATTCTGTTTTGGTACCAGTACCATGCTGTTTTGATTACTGTAGCCTTGTAGTATAGTTTGAAGTCCAGTAGTGTGATGCCTCCCACTGTGTTCTTTTTGCTTAGAATTGACTTGGCTATGCGGGCTCTCTTTTGGATCCATATGAAGTTCAAGGTGGTTTTTTCTAGTTCTGTGAAGAAAGTCAATGGTAGCTTGATGGGGATAGCATTGAGTCTGTAAATTACTTTGGGCAGTATGGCCATTTTCATTATGTTGATTCTTCCTAACCATGAACATGGAATGTTTCTCCATCTATTTGTGTCCTCTTTTATTTCGCTGAGCAGTGGTTTGTAGTTCTCCTTGAAGAGGTCCTTTAC
This sequence comes from Saguinus oedipus, assembly GCA_031835075.1. Lineage (NCBI taxonomy): Eukaryota > Metazoa > Chordata > Mammalia > Primates > Cebidae > Saguinus > Saguinus oedipus. The sequence goes on from CM063171.1 coordinate 12,967,945, forward strand.
GTTCCCTGTTAGTTGTATTCCTAGGTATTTTATTCTCTTTGTAGCAATTGTGAATGGCAGTTCGTTCTTGATTTGGCTCTCTTTAAGTCTGTTATTGGTGTATAGGAATGGTTGTGATTTTTGCACATTGATTTTATATCCTGAGACTTTGCTCAAGTTGCTTATCAGTTTCAGGAGTTTTTGGGCTGAGGTGATGGGATCTTCTAGATATACTATCATGTCGTCTGCAAATAGAGACAATTTGGTTTCCTCCTTTCCTATTTGAATACCCTTTATTTCTTTTTCTTGCCTGATTGCTCTGGCTAGAACTTCCAGTACTATATTGAATAGGAGTGGTGAGAGAGGGCATCCTTGTCTAGTGCTGGAATTCAAAGGGAATGCTTCCATTTTTTGCTCATTCAGTATGATATTGGCTGTTGGTTTATTATTTTGAGATATGTTCCATCAATACCGAGTTTATTGAGGGTTTTTAGCATGACAGGCTGTTGAATTTTGTCAATAGCCTTCTCTGCGTCAATTGAGATAATCATGTGGTTTTTGTTTTTGGTTCTATTTATGTGGTGAATTACATTTATAGACTTGTGTATGTTGAACCAGCCTTGCATCCCCAAGATGAATCCTCATTGATCATGGTGGATAAGCTTTTTGATGTGCTGTTGCAATCGGCTTGCCAGTATTTTATTGAAGATTTTTGCGTCTATGTTCATCATGGATATTGGCCTGAAGTTTTCTTTTCTTGTTGAGTCTCTGCCAAATTTTGGTATCAGGATGATGTTGGTCTCATAAAATGATTTGGGAATGATTCCCTCTCTTTGGATTATTTGGAATAGTTTCAGAAGGAATGGTAACAGTTCCTCTTTGTGTGTCTGGTAGAATTCGGCTGTGAACCCATCTGGACCTGGGCTTTTTTTGTGTGGTAGGCTCTTAATTGCTGCCTCAAATTCAGACCTTGTTATTGGTCTAGTCATAGTTTCGACTTCCTCCTGGTTTAGGCTTGGGAGGACACAGGCATCCAGGAATTTATCCATTTCTTCCTGGTTTACTAGTTTATGTGCATAGAGTTGTTTGTAATATTCTCTGATGATGGTTTGAATTTCCGTGGAATCTGTGGTGATTTCCCCTTTATCTTTTTTTATTGCGTCTATTTGGTTATTCTGTCTTTTCTTTTTTATCAGTCTGGCTACCGGTCTGTGTATTTTGTTGATCTTTTCAAAAATCCAGCTCCTGGATTTATTGATTATTTGAAGGGTTTTTCGTGTCTCTATCTCCTTCAGTTCTGTTCTGATCTTAGTTATTTCTTGTCTTCTGCTAGGTTTTGAGTTTTTTTGATCATGCTCCTCTAGCTCTTTCAATTTTGATGTTAGGGTGTCAATTTTGGATCTCTCCACTCTTCTCATGTGGAGACTTATAGCTATATATTTTCCTCTACAGACTGCTTTAAATGTGTCCCAGATATTCTGGTATGTTGTGTCTTCATTCTCGTTGGTTTCAAAGAACTTCTTTATTTCTGCCTTCATTTCATTGTTTATCCAGTCAACATTCAAGAGCCAGTTGTTCAGTTTCCATGAAGCTGTGCGGTTCTGAGTTAGTTTCTGAATTCTGAATTCTAACTTGATTGCATTATGGTCTGAGAGACTATTTGTTATGATTTCAGTTGTTTTGCATTTGCTGATGAGTGATTTACTTCCAATTATGTGGTCAATTTTAGAGTACATGTGATGTGGTGCTGAGAGGAATGTATATTCTGTGGATTTGGGGTGGAGAGTTCTGTAAATGTCTATCAGGTTTACTTGTTCCAGGTCTGAGTTCAAGTTCTGGATATCCTTGTTAATTTTCTTTCTGGTTATCTGTCTAATATTAACAGTGGATTGTTAAAGTCTCCCACTATTATTGTGTGGGAGTATAAGTCTCTTTGTAAGTTGTTAAGGACTTGCCTTATATATCTGGGTGCTCCTGTATTGGGTGCATATATATTTAGGGTTGTATCGATCCTTTTACCATTATGTAATGTCCTGCTTTGTCTCTTTTGATCTTTGTTGCTTTAAAGTCTATTTTATCAGAGATGAGAATTGCAACTCCTGCTTTTTGCTCTCTATTTTCTTGGTAAATCTTCCTCCATCCCTTTATTTTGAGCCTTTATGTATCCTTGCATATGAGATGGGTTTCCTGGATATAGCACATTGATGGGTTTTGGCTTTTTATCCAATTTGCCAGTCTGTGTCTTTTGATTGGTGCATTTAGCCCATTTACATTTAGGGTTAATATTGTTATGTGTGAATTTGATACTGCCATTTTGATGCTAGCTGACTGTTTTGCCCATTAGTGATGCAGATTCTTGATTTTGTTGATGCTCTTTAGCATTTGGTGTGTTTTTGGAATGGCTGGTACTGGTTGGTCCTTTCTATGTGTAGTGCCTCTTTCAGGAGCTCTTGTAAAGCAGGCCTAGTGGTGACAAAATCTCTGAGTACTTGCTTGTTCATGAAGGATTTTATTTTTCCTTCACTTATGAAGCTCAGTTTGGCTGGATATAAAATTCTGGGTTGAAAGTTCTTTTCTCTAAGGATGTTGAATATTGGCCCCCACTCTATTCTGGCTTGTAGGGTTTCTGCCGAGAGATCTGCTGTGAGTCTGAGGGGATTCCCTTTGTGGGTGACCTGACCTTTCTCTCTGTCTGCCCTTAGCATTTTCTCCTTCATTTCAACCCTGGTAAATCTGATGATTATTTGCCTCAGGGTTGCTCTTCTTGCGGAATATCTTTGTGGTGTTCTCTGTATTTCCTGGACTTGAATATTGGTCTGCCTTGCTAGGTTGGGGGACTGTTAAATTTTAATGTAATAATCTTGAATGAAAATTTACCTAAAACTGTTTTGTATTTGGAGTGGCATTTTAGCCATATTGCATCAGGAGAAACAACAAATGAATAAAATAAACAGAGGGCAGCAAGAAATTCAACACAAAAGTGCTTGAAATTCATATGCCAAAGGGTTACTGAGGGGAACCAAAGTAGAACTGAAGATGAACTGGTATCAGAAAGAAATTACATCCAGAGAAACCAAAGTCAGGGAAAAGTTAAGCAGAAGGCAAAAAGAAGGGACCCAAGACACAATAGCAGTTTGGGTTGGAGAAGATGTAGACTTGCTTGTGTTCCTGCAACAGGCATATGTCCCTGTGGCCTTGCTTCTACTGGTCTTAACTACAGATGCAGTAAATCCTAGAAGTTATACTACTTAGAGTAAAAAAAACTAGAGTGAAAGCTATCATTATTAAGTACTTATGACATATATTATCTCATCGGTCTTCCCAACTATGCCTTGAGGTAGGTGCTCTTATGTCCATTCACTAGATGAGGACAATGAGACTTCTTCACATAGCTGGTTAACTCAACCTGCCTGACTTACCCAGATGGAAAGTAGCAAACTGGAATCCAACCTGAGCCTGCTTAGTTTCAAGACTTTCTCTTATGCTTGTATATAGAGCAATGCCAACAAAGGTAATCTGTATACTATAAAGAACAGTAAAGTTAAATAAAAGGACTTTTTAAAATTACTTGACTAATTACTTTTTTAAAAGTATTTTTGTTTAATTTGCCTTAATCCTATGATAGCAAATGTTTATTTGGATGCTGGACCAGTGCAATGCTATGTACAGTTGTTCCTCAATATCTTCAAGGGATTGGTTCTAGGATCCCCTTTGGATACCAAAATCCATGGATGCTAATAAATTTAGCAACCATATAAATAATACATGTATTAGAACTTGTTTGAATCTAATTTAAATAAAGGAAGTACTTTTTTAAACATATAATCTCTGCATATCCTCCCATATACTTTATATCATCTCTAGATTTCTTATAATATCTAATATAATAAAAATACTATGTAAATAATTGTTCACTGTATTGTTTTTATTTGTATTAGTTTTATTGTTGTATTGCTATTTTTTACTGTTCTTTTTTTTCAAATATTTTCAATCTGCAGTTGGTTGAAATCTGAGGATACATAACCCACAGATACAAAGAGCCTACTGTGCCTGCATTGACTGTTTTAATTTCCTTGCATACGGAGGAAATAGCGAGATGCAGGTGTTAGTGGGGAGCCCTGACTTCTAGCCCGTTGGCTATATACAGATAGCCAGGGACCTGAGTTCTCAACTTTTGTCTCCATGAATAAAAAAACCACATATAAAAGGCTATATGTAGTTAAAGAAAATTTTTGACATATTTTAAAGGGAAAGTTAAGTTGGTTAAGTCCTCAATAATAATCTTATTTAGTGATAAGTTAGAATGACTAGTTCCTGCCTTCTTGGTACAAATTTAAGGTATTAATCTACAATTATAGGAGATTAAGAATGGTTTTCCTGCCAGATGTTTGAAAATTTCTGTGTCTTCTCTTTTTACATTCTCTAAATGTGAACTATAATAACATGATTTATAGTTATTTTATCAGTCAAGATTCTCTAAAAAATAGAATTAAAGAATTGGCTCATATGATAATTAGGGCTAGCTGATGAGATAATATATGTTTCTAGCTTTCCATCATTTAATCTGAAATTTGTAGGGCATGTGTGAAATAATAAGAAATATACATATTGGTCTCTGCTTTTAGTCTTTGGCACAGAGCTCCTAACTCCCTTTTAATTTTCTGGGTGATAGGAGCACCTTCTGTTCTAATGAGGTGACTATTGGTGAGCTCCTGGATGTAGGCTGACTATCAAAAACACCAATCCATGATTTTAAGCTTGGAGATTTCAGCCCTACCTCTAGAAATAAAGCCAATAATCAATCCTGCCTATGTAGTGAAGCCTGAATAAGAAACCCTGAACTGGCCAAGCACCAGATTGTAAATTGCTCAAGCCTGCAATCCCAGCACTTTGAGAGGCCACGGTGGGTGGATTTCCTGAAGTCAGGAGTTTGAGACCAGCCTGGCCAACATAGTGAAACCCTGTCTTTACTAAAACTACAAAAAAATTAGCCAGGCATGGTGGCGGGCACTGTAATCCCAGCTACTCGGTAGACTGAGACAGGAGAATTGCTTGAAACTGCCTGGGCAACAAGAGCAAAACCCTGTCTCAAAGGAAAAAAAAAAAAAAAACTGAACTGTGGGATTCAGAGAGCTTCTGGGTTGGCAGACACATCAGCATGCTGGGTGGGTTGCACACCCCAGCTCTATGGGGACAGAACTCCTGCTCTTAGGACCCTTCTAGACATCACCCTACGTAACTCTGCATCTGGCTGTTCCTCTATAGTTTTTATTGTAAGTAAATGCTTCTCTGAGTTCTGTGAGCCACTCTAGCAAATTAATTGATCTTAAGGAGAGCATACTGAAGATCTCCACCTTACAGCCAGTTGGTCAGAAGTATATATAACAACCTATTACTTCCAACTGGCAGTCAAGGTAGGGGCAGTGTTGTGGGACTGAGTCCTTAACCTGTGTGATCTGACGCTATCTCTAAGTAGTTAGTGCCAGAATGAAATTGGATTAAAAATACCGAGCTGGGGTCCTCTGGAGAACTGTTTGGTGTTAGAGGAAATACCCATGTGTCTGATGTCAGACGTGTTGTGGTGAGTGGTATGTGAGTAGGAAGGAAAAAGTTTGTTTTCCCCTTTAACAGCTTTTACAGTTAGGATGGAAAGCTAGAAACTCCATCGTCTGGGGCAGAAACTCCCATCTGGGGCAGAATTTCTTCTTCCTTCCCAGGAATGTCAGTTATTGCTCTTTCAGCTTTCAACTGACTAGATTAGGTCCTCCCAAATCAGCTAGAGTAATCTCCTTTACTTAAAGTCAACTGATGGCAGATATTAACCACACTAACAAAATACTTGATTTGTGTTTCAGTAAGTCTTGAGTACGGTAGACTTCCTAAGCTAACACATAGAACTAACCATCACATTGGTGGCAGCACAATATTTCTCAACTTTCATGTCCAAGAGAGTCCTATGTGTACATAATGAAGCTTTTAAAGGGTATATGAGACACCAAATCAAACAACTGCTAGATATTAATGACAATTATTTTTTGGTACAGACCCTTTTCAGTTGTACTGATGGCCTCTACTTTCCTTCTTGCATTAATTTTACTCCCACAAGCAATGACTTCCACTCCATTATTGCGCAAGGCTGAAAATCCCCATAAACAGCCGTCAGTCTTATTCTTTTGCACTCTCTAGAATAAGACAGTAAGATTTTCCTGACGTTTTGTAAAGAAAAAATAGGAAGGTCATGAAATTTTATCTCCCTGGTGTATAATATAATTTGGCAACTTTCACTACATTAGAACTTGGTATTAGTCCTCTGATATGTAGAAAAATTATTTTTTTCCAAATTAGCTAATGTTGGGAGGGAGATATTTTTAATGTTGAAATATAGCCTTCCATAAAAAACTCATGTGTAAAATATAATATTCCATTCCTTCTACTGGGAGAGATAATAAACCTAGATGCTCCCCGCACTGCCATTCCTTGATAGTACAAATTTTTCTATATTGATTTTCTGATTCTCTTTTTGAAGTGTTAATTAGTCAACCACTAACAGTACTTATATGATTTCTCTATGCTATAGTTGATCTGGATATAATGGGTTTTCAGAAAATAGTTTCTTAGTTCATTCCTATAGAGTAGTTTCCCCTTGTCCATGTGGGATGTGATCCAAGACTCCTTATGGATGCCTGAAACCTCAGAGAATACTGAACCCTGCATATATTATGAACAAGTTTCTTTCTCCTTCAAAATTTCATATGCTGGTACTATGTTTCTTTTTCTTTTCTTTTCTTTTTTGAGATGGAGTCTCATTCTGTCACTCGGCTGGAGTGCAATGGTGTGATCTTGGCTCACTGCAACCTCTGCTTCCAGGGTTCAAGCGATTCTCCTGCCTCAGCCTCCCGAGTAGCTGGGACTACAGATGTGCACCACCATGCCCAGTTAATTTTTTGTATTTTTAGTAGAGATGGGGTTTCAGCATGTTGGTCAAATGGTCTTGGTCTCTTGACCTCTCAATCTGCCTGCCTCGGCCTCTCAAAGTGCTGAGATTACAGGCATGAGCCACTGAGCCCAGCTGGTACTATGTTTCTTGTACAGTGTGCAGAGCAATGATTTATTAAACCTTTTATGTATAAGTTATCCAGTCTCAGATATTTCTTTATAGCAAAGCAATGAAGGGACTAACACAAGAACTTTCACCTTTTCACTTAAGGGAAGCACTTCACAGCTTCTCTTGGCAAATCCAAGCTCACTAGCCTTGAATTTTGGGACCACTATTAAGTAAAATAAGGATTATTTTAACACAAGCACTGAGATGACACTGCTGACAATTGATCTGATAGTCAAAGCAGTCACTAAGTGACTAACAGACAGGCAATATATAGAGCATGGATACTCTGGACAAAGGGATGATTCTGGCTCTGGGTGGGCTAGTGAGGGACAGTCCAATATTTCATCACACTACTCAGAAAGGTGTCCAATTTAAAACTTAAAATTATTTATTTCTGTAATTTTCCATTTACTATTTTTGGACTGTGGTTGACCACAAACAGCTGAAATCATGGAAAGTAAAACCACAGATAAGGGGCAGGGGGAACTACTGTAGCGTAATAAGAAATATGTTTGTTCTTTGTCTCAGTTCCTAGTACAGAGCTCTTAAAACTCTTGAAATTTCCTGATAGGAGAGTCTCCCTTGTCTTCTTCTTCTTTTTTTTTTTCTGCGACAGAGTCTTGCTCTGTCACTCAGGCTGGAGTGCAGTGATGCAATCTCGGCTTACGCAACCTCTGCCTCCCAAGTTCAAGCGATTCTCCTGCCTCAGCCTCCCAAGTAGCTGGGAATACAGGCACCCATCAACACTCCCGTCTAATTTTATTTGTATTTTTAGTAGAGATAGAGTTTCACTATGTTGGCCAGGCTGGTCTTGAACTACTGACCTTGTGATCTGTCTGCCTTGGCCTCCTAAACTGCTGAGATTACAGGTGTGAGCCACTGTACCCCAGCAGAAGAGTCTTCTTTTATGCATAAAGAGCTCCTTTCCACAGCAGAATTTATGCTAATTAGTTGACTTAGGATGGGCTCCCTACCTAGCCTCATATGGGGCTGGTAACTAGAAAGACCAAGTGATTAGAGGGTGGAAACTTTCAGCCCTACCCCTGAGTTTTAGGGAGGGAAAAGGGCCTGGAAACTGAGCCTATTAAAACTCTTGAATAACAGGATTCAATGAGCTTCAGAATTAGCGAACATGTCCACCTATGGAGGATGGAGATGGAAGCTCCTGGGCTTGGAAACCCTTCTGAACCTCATCTTAGATATCTATCTCTTTATCTAAATTCTCATTTGTATCCTTTGTTATACACCAGTTAACATAAGAAAAACATCTTCCTGAGTTCTGTGAAGCATTCTAGCAAATTATCAAACCTTAGGAAGGATCAGGAGAATCCTCCATTTATAGTCTGTTGGTCAGATGTACCAGAGGCCCAGGATTTGTGACTGACACCTGAAGTGGGGGTAATCCTGTGGGACTGAGCCTTTAAGCTGTGGGGTCTGAGCTAATTCTGGGTGTCAGAATTAAATTGAGTTGTTATACACCCAGTTGGTGTCCAGAAAGTCAGATAATTCATTGTTGGAGTTGGAAAATCCCTCAGACTTCCCAAGTTTCCATTTGTACATTTTTGACCTATTACTCATACTTATGGAAAGAGCAGTAGCTTCATTGATGAAACAAACATTGCTAGCTACTGTAACTGCTTCATTATGTGTCAGACAATTAATTTGGGCTTAGCGAACGGTATTTAGAGACTCATGATAAAGTAATAGCCAAGATGCACTTGGAAAACTGTAAATCTTAAAATCAAAATGATGAATTGGTCCTATCATCACCTTGAATTGATAAGTGAGAATAACATTCCTTTAAGGTTATTCACTCCAGCATCATGTTAAGTAGTTCTCTCACTGACCTTCATTTGGATACTTTCTGAATATGCCATTCTCTTTACAGTTTTTATAGTAAAGAGACTATAGTACAGTATAGTATAGTATAGACTATACATTTTTATAGTCTAACAGTGAGTTAAAATATTTAGGCTTTCTTTCTAAATCATTTTCTCCATTATCTAACTTTTTACTGCTGGTGTTTATTTTTATTTTTGAGTTATTTCTAACGTTTCAAGATCCCAGCGGCCTTCCTGTCTGTGCAAGTCACAGCACATGGCCTTCACTGGGCATGCTCAGTGAGGTAAGACAATAAGAAATTGCCCATGGCATGGCCTTTAGAAAAAACTGTAATATTGTGTTGGAATCATTCCAAACATCGTAACTGCAGTTTGTTACCTATTATAGGTCTGAATTGAAATTTTTCTTTTTTTAAAGATGTCATCACACTTTTATTGGCAAGATAAGGTGATAAATGGATCATTTAACATGAATATAATTCAGGTTAAATGCACAGAGTGCTTGCCTGTGAAGAAACAGGAAACAGTGTATTTGTTGAAAATCTACTTTGGGTCAAGCATTATTAATTAATATTGATTGCTTTTTTACTCTACATATGAATCCTCATCATTGGCCCATATTCCATTATATGAAATCCTTCTAGCTGAATAGGTCTTAGAATTCCAATATCTTCAGGTTTTGGGCCTGGGGTGTCTTTCTGTGATAAACAACATTAATACTTCCTCAGTGAAATGTGTGTACATCTACACAGGATAGAATAAGTGACAGCTATAAATAGCCTCATGTCCGTTCTAGTCAGGTTTTCAGACAATGGATTCAGGTCACATCAGGTTTTTCTGCGAAGTAAGAAAAAAATGGTTTCCAGTGGTTTAGGGGTTTCAGAATCGTGAATAAGGGATAGTGAACCTGTACTACTCTAGTTTTATGAACGGAAACTTGGCATCTAGAATGGTTACTGAGTTAGAAATACAAAATTTAAACCTAGACTTGTCTTGATCCAGAGATTGTTGTTGCTCTATTGAACTTAAATTAAGGATTATGAAAATGTGTTTCTTCCTTTAGAATAATTAGAGAATTGGGTTCTCCAAGGGACACTAAAAATAAAAGCTGTGAAAGAGTATCCATTATTGAATTTGTATTTTTAATACCTCTGAACAATTTTCCAATCTGATCACCAATCACAAAAACACAGAGAAGGTTATTTTTCCATGTTTTAGAAGTTAATTTATATTCAAAAAAAGGAAAGCTTCTATGCTTTCCCCACTTACCTAATTTAAAATTAACTCAAGTGGCTGTCAAAGAGATTGCTTTGACTCTGAAAGTTGGATGGTAGATTAGATTTGAAGGACCCAGGAAGCTATTATTTTTGCGGCAATCCTTGTGGGCTGTTAATTAATTATGGTTTATGTTCATCTGTATCGCCACCCTACTAAGACCTTTATTTTTTTTCAAGCCTACTAGAGTGCATAGGCTATTAACAAGATATTAACGGGATGTCACTGACATAATGACAATGCAATTTTGCCCAGAAAAGAAAAAAAGCTGGGATACTATTTGGCCAGAACTTTGACTAGGGTTTTAAGAAAAACATAATGTGTTATTCTGAATACGAGATGCTGCCTGCTGACACTTTGGAGCAAGGATTCCTTTATTGGAAGGCCAAATATAGTCCCCATGTGTTGCAATAACCCAGGATTTTCTACACTTACCACTCTGCCCTTAAGTGAACTTCCCATGATTATGCCACAAAGAAAGAAACAGGGTAATTCTGGTGGAATACTTTAAGCTGGAAATAAATGAGTGCAATTCATGCCATATGTTTTAAGAAATGGGTTCTTAAAAATAGCTAAAATTTTACTCCTAGGCTGCTGTCCTCAGAAGAATCATCAGATGATCCGCTATAAGAAGATTGTACACTATAGTCAAATTAGTTAAATACTTGGCAAGCAAATTTCTATTGCATCTACAAATTTCATATAATAACTATTTGTAGCCCTAATAATTGTAAAAACAATTTTTAAGTATCATATCTAGGTCTTCAGTAACAAATTTTGGTGATTCAAGAAATGAAGTTCTTAGAAATGTAACATTGTGACCAATATTCAGAAAGGTGGTGTCATTATGCATTTTAAAAGATGTTAAGTATATCATGCCCATTTTCCTGTTTTTTTTGTCTTTTTTTCGTGGAAAGTTACAGTGGGAAACCATTCAAAATAACCTAAAATTAAATTTACCTAAGTGAGGGAACTGCTAAATAATTTTCTAAAAAGCAAACCAGTCAATAACTTAGATTCTACTTTTGATCTGTTTCAGAGTCATTTTTAATACGCTTATCATGTTGGGCTAAGAATATAAACACAGTGGCATACTTAGCATGAATAATTCCATGATGGGTTTGAAATTGATTTAAAGGTGGTTTATTCTGGGACCCCTCTCCTAGGATTGCAGATGGCCATCTTCTCACTGTGTCCTCAGATGGCCTTTTCTCTGTGCGTGCAATTTTTTCTTCTTATAAGGATATCTGTCATATTTGATTAGGGACCCACCCTTATGACCCAACTTTCAATACCTACTGCCGCAGTTACAGGGATAGGACAGTAGATAATTGTGTGTGAACCCAGAGACAGCAAGATATATATGTGCTGCATGCTGTTGTAATGAATATTCTACTGGCTTTTTATTAACTACCATACACTCAATTATTTACATGTAAATTGTCTCTTTAAGAGCCGTATCTCAAAATATAGTCATGTTGGGGGTTAAGGCTTCAATGAATGGATTCTGGGTGAACATGGTTTGATTCATAACAAGAACTTATACAAATATAGCGGCAACAGAAATAAAGAGAAGTAAAATTTGAGAGACATTTTTGAGATAGAAAATTTGATTAACTGAATGTAGAAAGTGGGGAAAGAATGAGAAAGGATTTAAAAAGCCTTTACTGGGCAATTGGTATATGCCAGACATTTTGCTATGTGCTAAAGATTCACAGATGAACACAGAAGACACAGCTTCTATGTTTAAATAACAGATGCTACATTAAAATAGCAAAATGAAACCCTGTATTCTAGAATGACCTATGTTGCTTAACTTCATACCTGAGCCTTAAAAATGTAAGAATTCAAATATTTACCTTTGAAAGAAAATGTAGGCATTGGGATTTATCAGCCATGATTTTGAATCATGATTTGCAATTCATCAGTTTTGAAGGGTAAATATTTCTGAAACTCAGTTTCTTCATCTGCAACATATGAGGAATAATATCCACTTCACATGGTTGATGTCAGAATAAAATGAGTTGATGTATATAAAGTGTATAGCACATTACCACATCCACAATAGACATTCAACAATTATGGTTAGTAAAAACGCTTGCAGCTTCCATAAACATCATGAGGTTTTTCTGTTTGTTTTTCCTGATGGAAGAGGAAAGGGAGACATGTAAGGGGTGAGGATGTGACAGATGGGACTAAAAGATACAGAAAAGGTGGATAGAAAACCAAAAGAAGCTTTGCTTTCTTCATAGATAAGTTCTTTCCTTCTCCTAGCTTTATCTGTGGCCCAGGAACCCAAATAATAATTAAATAAGCAAACTGAATCATAATTTAGTACACAGGTTCCCAACATTTTTTGGTATGAAAATTTCTCCATAACATTAAAATAGAATCCAGACACTATAGCAGTCGTAGTTTTATTTTTAATCATTGCCTATGAAATATATAATAAAAATGTACTCTAAATTCAATAAAATTTAAAAGCAAGTTTGTATTTAATTTATTGAAAAATACAAAGATATCATTGTAATATTTATTTATTTTATAAATATATATGTGTAGATGTGAACTTCTTTAAAGTAAGTCTATAAACCCTGAATGTCTATGGCCCATAAATTTAGACCCATTTGCCATTTATAGGTCAGAAATGTAGACCTACATTTCTGCTATAATCCTAGTAAACTTGTCATTCACTTAGCCTCTCTACGAGGCTCCATTGAAATTACCTGTTCTACTTTTATGACTAAGTGTTTAGTGTGAATGGAATAAGTGTAAAACATTTTCACAATGAAAGTTCCAGTTCTCTTTTGATACCATGTTGGTTGCAACTGAAGTTATGGAAACTGGAAGTGCTGTGAAATGTGAAATTGTAATGGTAGTGGTGTTAGGAGTTGTTGTAGTACTGGCAGTCATAGTATTACCTTGGGAGATGACCAGCTTATTTTTCTATACCCTAGTTCTTTGTAGAACATAAAATTCTATACTTATGTGATATCTCCAAAATTCAGATATTCTTCAGCTATGAAATGGGAAAATTTCTTAAAGTAGTAAAGCTTTCTATCATGGCTCATGACACTTTTTATTAGTGGAAATTACCTAATAGTGTTGGTTGAACGAAGTCCAAAACAGGCTTTCTTCTCTTCTTACAGGAAAATGGCAAAAAACATAAATGTTTCTCTGAAGGAAGATTACGTGATTAATGAGGGGGTACTGATGATACTGCTCTTTTTGGTAGCATCAGGAAAGCAATTCAAGTTTCAGTGATGGCTAATGATGGATGGAAGGGAATGGGCAACACAGGCAAATTTAGAATATTGTTTAGAATCAATAGGGGATGTATTTAAAATGGTAGTTCCACTTGCATTTACAAATAAGTTAATGACTTAATAAGTAATAACTTATTACAAATAAATTAAAGCAGTTCATATCCTTTCAAGGAGTCGAAGAATTATAAAGATGAAAGATTCAAGTGATTTAGAATTTGATGAGAAACATTTTTTTTAAAGTCTTGTCACTTATCTACTGTTAGGTATTTTACCCTAAGTGAATAAGTGAAATAATTTGTATTTTTGATCGAAGTATTCTCCAATGACAAAAATCAATACTTAGTAAGGCACAGTCCTACAAAACTTTTTGATAATAAAGACTATGTTTCAAAAGTTAGCAGCTTTTCAAATGGAGGTATGTAAAGAAGAGATTCGAAACTGTCCACAGGAAGAGCCGTTAGATTAAAAGGCTATAAACTATTAGACACCTTATTAACAGAAGAAAAAGAGAAAGAGACAGCGTGGCTGATCTTAAAGAGAGATAACAAGACCAGAAAAGGGTTCCCAGCAGGACAGCAAAATTGGTGTGAGGAGTGGGAGAGGCAATCCTAAAGCTTCAAGGGAAGGAGAAAGAGGGAGACCAGACCCATGCAAAAAAAAATCTGTCTTTCCTGGCTCTTTCCAAAGCTCCAGTTCACACATCTAAGCAAATTTTATACCTAATTTGCCTTCTTTTGAGCGTGATATTATAGTTTTTCTTGCACTGTGTTAACAAATGTTATCTTTTCAATTAATTTGGAAAGCTTTATTTTCTAAAGATTTGCTCAGTATTTTCCTCAGAGACACATTTCTAGACGGCCTGTTTCTCATTAGCTGGAATAAACAGGAGTGTGTTTACAGGATAGTGCCAGACTTTAAAGAATATCCTTTCCTAGGGAAGCTAGTCAGGGAATTAGCAGTGTGAACTTCAAGCAGTGAATTGGAGTGCCCAGCTGTGACATAAGACAGAGTATTGGTTAATTCACACAGACTTTAAAAAGCAAGATTTCCCCCCACCCGCTGGTATCCCCCCCCCCAGGGCGGGGGGGGGGAGGGGGGATAGGGGAGGGATAGCATTAGGAGAAATAGATGACGGGGTGATGGATGCAGCAAACCACCATGGAATGTGTATTCCTATGTAACAAACCTGCACGTTCCACACATGAACCCCAGAACTTAAAGTATAATTAAAAAAAAAAAAAAAAACTGTATAAACCTTTTTGACACAAAGACAGACTTTTCTTTTGAACACAATTTTAAGCATATAAAACTCTAACACATGTAAACCCATTTATGCCAAGGAGATATGTTATATAGTGATGACAAAATGTTGCTCTTCAGCAAATATTGACTACTTACTGTGGGCAACACAGACTATAAGATGTGTAAGACATTAAGCACCTCACAGTCTAGTGAGTAATCCAACATGTTGCAAAAATAAAACCCATAGAAATTGCTCATTAATACTATATGTTTACAAAAACAGTTCAGTTAAGTCCATTACAAATGCATGAAAATTTATCAATGGAGGTCAGGAACCTCGTTAAAGGAAGTAATAGAGAATACAGTCGTCCCTCAGTCCCACGGGGCATTTGTTTCAGAACCCCTCACAGGTACTAAAATCCAGCAATGCTTAAGCCCCATAAAAGGATGTAGTAGGCCGGGCGCGGTGGCTCACGCCTGTAATCCCAGCACTTTGGGAGGCCGAGGCGGGTGAACCAGGAGGTCAAGAGATCAAGACCATCTGGCCAACATAGTGAAACCCTGTCTCTACTAAAATATAAAAAATTAGCTGGGCATGGTGGCACGCGTCTGTAGTCCCAGCTGCTTGGGAGGCTAAGGCAGGAGAATTGCTTGAACCCGGGAGGCGGAGGTTGAAGTGAGTGGAGATCGCACCATTGCACTCCAGCCTGGCGCCTGGCGACAGAACAAGACTCTGTCTCAAAAAAAAAAAGATGTAATATTTGCATATAAACTATGCATGTCCTCTCGTATACTTTTTATTTATGATACCGAATATGATGTAAATGCTATGTAAATCATTATACTGAGTTATTTAGGGAATTGTTAGAAAAAATTTGTGCAAGTTTAGTACAGATGCAACCATCCATTTTGAAAACATATTTTCAAACTGCAGTTGGCTGAATCCACAGATGTGGAAGCCACAGATATGGAGGGCTGACAATAAATGTGTTGATAAAAGAGAATATTTGCACTTACTTTCAGCATTATGAAAGAAATATCAAATGTCTTAGCTGTTGAAATTGATCAATAGCAAGGAAAAATCCACTCACACTTACACAGCCACACTGTGTTAAATTTGACTTAATCTTCCTATCCTGGAGGTAATTTTATTCTCACGGTGATCTCAGTCTACCAAAATCATAGGTGCAATAAGAGTGAGAAATTCAAACAAAAGACGCTGGAGATAATTTACACATAAATAACTGAGAATGTGGTATTTAGTAAAGAGACAGTAGAATGTTATTTACAATAGCATATATATTATTTATATACACAATAGCATATATCTAGCATGTATATTTATACACAATAGCATGTGTGTGTGTGTGTGTGTGTGTGTGTGTGTGTGTGTACACAATAGTATGTATATAATACATATAATAGCGTGCTGTCTCTGAAAAGAGTTCCCAGCAGGACAGCAAAATTGGTGTGAGGAGTGGGGAGAGGCAATCCTAAAAGTTACTAAGGAAGGCAAAAGGCAGGAAGACTGGACAGATTAAAAAAAATCTCAATGTCTTTCCTGGCTCTTTCCAAAGCTCAAGTTAATACATCCAAGCAAATTTTGTATTTAATCTGCCTTCTTTTGAGCACACAGAAATACTTCCTGTAATATTCCTATAACAGCAGTTTTAAGTATAGAATATTTGAAAAAAATGTACAACACCATTCCTTGTTATAGAAAAAAGATAATTTATAAAAGAATATATTTATATTACAGATACATTTAATATTGGACAGAAGTCTTGCCCCCAGATGTTTGCAGCAATATTCTGGTGCCCCTTTGCTTCACATACTAAAAGATAATATGAAATCGTTTCAAAAGAGAATATGTATTTATCTAAAAGAGAACTATTTTTTTCCAAAAGAGCTCATTGGTTGCTTGAAACTACATGCTGTTCCCACATAGTGGTATGACATTTAACATGATTATTCTTATCACTACATTATAAATTAGATTTTAAATCCAGCAGCTATTTCTGTCTTTGTGAAATAATTTTTAAAGGAATTTACATTTGCATTAATTTTCTCTTGGTTGGAATCAGTAAAAAAAAACTAAGTCCAAGTTCACAATTTTATAAATTATTACCTGTTTCTTGATGTTTCAATACATTTATTTGTGGGATCTAAATTACACATTTTTTAAAATAGACAAGTGGGATAATAAAACAAACCAAAAACCTGCTATGGCTGTCTGGTGTAAGGACAAAATGTTTTAATAGTACACACATGGTGACTGGAATATTTTACACTACTTATGATTACTGCTTTTTCAAAATGTTGAGAAAAAGGTATTAGGAATCTATATAATAGTGATGGTTGTGGCTCGAGGTAGAAAAGAACTATTCTACAGAATATTTTGGCATCTGAGATGATGCAAAGAGGATAGAAACAGTGAGAAAGAAAATAGAACAGAGTATAATCATTGCATTACAACAGAGCTAAAGCAGAGTAGTCTCTGTACGGGTGAGCTGTGATCCTCTGGATGTTATCCATAAGAAACTGCCTGGAGTATTACAGTGAGCACTGTGGGACGGTGTCTATTGGCTACAGCTCAAGTGCCCATCTATGTGGAATGTAACTTTTGAATATAGCCACTAGAGGATGACAAGTTCTCACCAACATACCAAAGGCGAAGGTGTTCTGGAGAAGGCACAGGCATACTCATTTTTGAATGTTGCCAAGTGGAGTGCCTTGATCAGAAAATGGAAAAAAAAATCTTTCTTCAGAAGAAAGAAACCTTGTGGAAGTTACAGTACATTAATAGCTAGTCTGGCAACCTTCACCAGGAAAAGCCTAAGTGGATCCAAACTAATAGTTTATTTTCCCTGCACTTAATCAACAATAAGGTCATCATTTTCCACTAATTTATTCAGAATTATTCAAATTTGGTTTATCTTTACAATATACCTTAAAACGATTAAAAGCAAAACATGGAACTCTCACTTTCTTGAGTTTTAGCAGTGTGATGTTTAAAAAATCAGTATAACAAAAGTTATAATTTTCCTGGGTAAACTTAAAGTACTGAGGAAAGAAGCTGGTGAGGGCCGTGGACTGAGAAGGCACATGGATCCCTTGGAGCAAAGATCTTTCTTCTGAGCGGGATCATTTTTAAAAAAATAATATAAAATTCACATAACTTAAATTCACCATTTTAACTATTTTATAGTGTATCATTACAAAATGTTCAAAATATACCACTATTTAATGCCAATTTCCATCACCCCAAAAAGAAAGGACTTATCCATCAAGCAGTCATTCCCCATTCCTCCTCCTTTCACCCCATGAGTAATACTTTCTGTGTCTTTGAATTTTCCCATTTTCTGGATTTGCATATCTCTAGATTTGCCTATTCTAGATATTTCATATAAACAAAATCATGTATGTGACCTTTTGCATCTGGTTTCTTTCACTTAGCACAAGAGAATGTTTTTAAGGCTTATCCATGTAGTAGCATGTATCAGTACTTTATTCCTTCTTATGCTTAAATAAGAATCCATTGCATGTATATGTATATCACACTTTTAGAAATCCATTTATCATTTGCTGAACATTTGAGTTGCTTCACCATTTGGCTCTATGGATAGCATGGCTCTGACCGTGTGTATACAATGATTTATTTGAATAACTGTTTTCAATTCTCTTGGGTATATGGCACACCTAAGACTGAAATTGCTGAATTATGGTAACTCTATGTTTGATTTTTAAAAATAGCTGCAAAACTGTTTCCCACAGTGGCAGCATCAATTTACACTCCCACCAGGATTGTATGAGGGTTTGAATTTCTTCACATCCTCATCAACACTTGTTATTTTCTGTTTTATTTATTTATTTATTTATTACACCCATCCTATTGAGTGAGAAGTGGTAGCTTATTATAGTTATGGTTTGCATTTTTCTAATGACTAATGGTGCTGAGTATCTTGCATATGCTTATATTCCCTTTGTAGGACTACTTCTTTTGTGTATATATATATAATATACATAAATTTATTTTATATATATGTTAATATATATATAATTAATGTATATAATATATATATATTTATACTACTTTAGGTTCTGGGTACTCAACATCTGCCTATGAGTGAGAACATGCAGTGTTTGGTTTTCTGTTCTTGTGTCAGTTTGCTGAAAATGATGGTTTCAAGATTCATCCATGTCCCTATGAAGGACACAAACTCATCATTTTTTATGGCTGCATGGCATTCCATGGTGTATATGTGCCACATTTTCCCTGTCCAGTCTATCATCAATGAGAGTTTGTGTTGGTTCCAGGTCTTTGCTATTGTAAATAATGAAGCAATGAACATACATGTGCATGTGTCTTTATAATAGAATGATTTATAATCCTTTGGCTATATATGCAGTAATGGGATTGCTGGGTCAAATGGAATTTCTATTTCTAAGTCCTTGAGGAATTGTCACACTGTCTTCCAAAATGGTTGAACTAATTTACACTCCCAGCAACAGTGTAAAAGTGTTATTATTTCTATACATCCTCTCCAGCATCTGTTGTCTCCTGGTTTTTTAATGATCACCATTCTAACTGGCATGAGATGGTATCTCAATGTGGTTTTGATTTGCATTTCTCTAATGACCAGTGATGATGAGCATTTTTTCATATTTGTTGGCCTCATATATGTCTTCATTTGAAAAGTGTTTACGTCCTTCACCCATTTTTGAGGGTTTTTTCTTGTAAATCTGTTTTAGCACTTTGTAAATTCGGGATATTAGCCCTTTGTCAGATGGGTAGATTGCAAAAATTTTTTCCCACTCTGTTGGTTGCCAGTTCACTCTAATGATTGTTTCTTTTGCTGTACAGAAGCTCTGGAGTTTAATTAGATTCCATTGGTCTATTTTGGCTTTTGTTGCCAATGCTTTTGGTGTTTTAGTCATGAAGTCCTTGCCTATGCCTATGTCCTGAATGGTTTTGCCTAGGTTTTCTTTTAGGGTTTTTATGGTGTTAGGTCTTAGGTTTAAGTCTTTAATCCATCTGGAGTTAATTCTAGTGTAAGATGTTGGGAAGTGGTCCAGTTTCTGTTTTCTGCACATGGCTAGCCAGTTTTCCCAACACAATTTATTAAACAGTGACTCCTTTTCCCATTGCTTGTTTTTGTCAGGTTTGTCATAGATCTGATGGTTGCAGATATGTGGTGTTCTTTCTGAGGCCTCTGTTCTGTTCCATTGGTCTATATCTCTGTTTAGGTACCAGTACCATGCTGTTTTGATTACTGTAGCCTTGCAGTATAGTTTGAAATCAGGTAGTGTGATTCCTCTAGCTTTGTTCTTTTTGCTTAGAATTGTCTTGACTATGTGGCATCTCTTTTGGTTCCATGTAAAGTTTAAGATGGCTTTTTTTCCAGTTCTGTGAAGAAAGTCATTAGTAGCTTGGTGAGGATAGCATTGAATCTATAAATAACTTTGGGCAGTATGGCATTTTCAAGATATTGATACTTCCTAACCATAAGCATGGAATGTTTTTCCATCTGTTTGTGTCCTCTCTTATTTCCTTGAGCATTGGTTCTTAGTTCTCTTTGAAGAGGTCCTTTACATACTTTGCTAATTTTATTCCTAGGTATTTTATTCTCTTTGTAACAATTGTGATTGGGAGTTCACTCTTGATTTAGCTCTCTGTTTGCCTGCTGTTGGTATATAGGAATGCTTGTGATTTCTGCACATTGATTCTACACCCTGAGACTTTGCTGAAGTTGCTTATCAGTTTAAGGAGATTCTGGGCTGAGACTATGGGGTCTTCTAAATATACAATCATGTCGTCTGCAAATAGAGACAATTTGACTTTCTCCTTTCCTAACTGAATACCCTTTCTTTTTCTTGCCTTATTGATCTGGCTAGAACTTCCAATACTATATTGAATAGGAGTGGTGAGAGAGGACATCCTTGTCTAGTGCCAGATTTCAAAGGGAATGCTTCCAGTTATTGCCCATTCAGTATGATATTGGCTGTGGGTTTGTCATAAATTGCTTTTATTGTTTTGAGCTATGTTCCTTCAAGAACTAGATTATTGAGGGTTTTTATCATAAAGCACTGTTGAATTTTGTTGAAGGCTTTCTCTGCATCTGTTGAGACAATCATGTGGTTTTTGTCTTTGGTTCTCCTTATGTGGTGGCTTATGTTTATAGACCTGTGTATGTTGAACCAGCCTTGCATCCCTAGAATGAATCCTACTTGATCATGATGGATTAGCTTTTTGATGTGCTGTTGCAATCAGTTTGCCAGTATTTTATTGAAGATTTTTGCACCTATGTTCATCATGGATATTGGCCTGAAGTTTTCTTTTCTTGTTGAGTCTCTGCTGGGTTTTGGTATCAGGATGATGTTGGTCTCATAAAATGATTTGGAAAGAATTCCCTCTTTGAATTGTTTGAAATAGTTTCTGAAAGAGTGGTACCAGCTCCTCTCTGTACATCTGGTAGAATTCTGCTGGGAACCCATCTGGACCTGGCCTTTTTTTTGTTGGTAGGCTATTAATTTCTGCCTCATATTCAGCCCTGGCTATTGGTCTATTCAGGGTTTCAACTTCTTCCTGGTTTAAGCTTGGGAGGGTGCAAGTGTCCAGGAATTTATCAATTTACTCCAGTTTTACTGGTTTATGTGCATAGAGTTGTTTGTAGTAATCTCTGATGGTAGTTCGTATTTCTGTGGAATTGGTGGTGATGTCCCCTTTATCGTTTGTTATTGCATCTATTTGATTCTTCTCTCTTTTTTTTTTATTAGTCTGGCTAGTGGTCTATTTTGCTGATCTTTTGAAAAAAACAGCTTTTGGATTTGTTGATTTTTTGAAGGGTTTTTTTTTTTTTTTAT
The DNA here is from genome assembly GCA_031835075.1 of Saguinus oedipus. Classification (NCBI taxonomy): domain Eukaryota; kingdom Metazoa; phylum Chordata; class Mammalia; order Primates; family Cebidae; genus Saguinus; species Saguinus oedipus. Next base: position 12,989,517 of record CM063171.1, read on the forward strand.
CTCTATCTTCTTCGGTTCTGCTCTGATCTTAGTTATTTCTTGTCTTCTGCCAGCTTTTGAGGTTTTTTGATCCTGCTCCTCTGTTTCAATTTTGATGATAGGGTGTTGATTTTAGAACTTTCCTTGCTCCTCATGTGGGCATTTATTGCTATGATTTTTCCTCTAGGCATTGCTTTAAATGTGTCCCAGAGATTCTGGTATGTTGTGTCTTCATTCTCACTGGTTTCAAAGAATATCTTTATTTCTGCCTTCATTTCATTGTTTATCCAGTCAACATTCAGGAGTCAGTTGTTCATTTTCCATGATGTGGTTTTGAGTTAGTTTCTAAATGTGAAGTTCTAATTTGATTGCACTGTGGTCTCGGAGACTGTTATGATCTCTGTTCTTCTGCATTTGTCTATTAAGTTCGCTTGATCCAGATCTGCATTCAAGTCCTGGATTTCCTTGTTAATTTTCTGTCTCATTGATCTAATATTGACAGCGGAGTGTTAAAATCTCCCACTATTATTGTGTGCAAAACTAAGTCTCTTTGTAGGTCATTAAGGACTTGCTTTATGTGTCTGGGTGTTCCTGTATTGGGTGCATATATATTTAGAATACTTAGCTTTGCTTGTTGTATTGATCCTTTTGCTGTTATGTAATGTCCTTCTTTGTCTCATTTGATGTTTGTTGGTTTAAAGTCCATTTTATCAGAGACTAGGATTGCCACCCCTGCTCTTTTTTGCTCTCCCTTTGCTTGGTAACTCTTCTTTCATCGCTTTATTTTGAGTCTATGTGTGTCTTTGCATGTGAGATGGGTCTCCTGAACACAGTACACTGATGGTTCTTGGATTTTTATCCAATTTGCCAATCCGTGTCTTTTGATTGGGGCATTTAGTCTGTTTACATTTAATGTTAATATTCTTATGTGTGAATTTGATCCTGCCATTTTATTACTGGCTGGTTGTTTTACCCTTTGGTTGGTGTAATTTCTTCATTGTGTTGCAGGGTCTTTACCATTTGGTTCTTTTTTGCAGTGCTTGGCACTGGTTTTTCCTTTCTGTGTTTAGTGCTTCCTTCAGGTTCTCTTGTAAGGCAGGTCTGGTAGTGACAAAATCTCTCAGCAATTGCTTGTCCATAAAGGATTTTCTTTCTCCTTTGTTTATGAAGTTTATAGTTTGGCTGGATATGAAATTCTAGGTTGAAAGTTCTTTTCTTTAAGGGTGTTGAACATTGGCCCCCACTCTCTTCTGGCTTGTATGGTTTCTGCCAAAAGATCCGCTGTAAGTCTGATGGGTTTCCCTTTGTGGGTGACCCGACCTTCCTCTCTGGCTACCCTTAGCATTTTTTCTTTCATTTCAACCCTGGTGAATCTGATGATTATGTGCCTTGGGGTTACTCTTCTAGAGGATTATAGTTGTGGTGTTCTCTATATTTCCTGTATTTGAATGTTGGCCTGCCTTGCTAGTTGGGGAAGTTCTCCTGGATAATATCCTGAATAGTGGTTTCCAGCTTCGATTCATTCTCTCTGTTATCTGGCTCCTGGATAATATCCTGAATAGTGGTTTCCAGCTTCGATTCATTCTCTCTGTTATCTTCCAGTACACCAATCAAGTGTAGATTAGGGATTATCTTTTCACGTAATCCCATATTTCTTGAAGGCTTTGTTCATTTCTTTTCACTCTTTGTTCTCTTTTCTTGCCTTCTCCTTTTATTTCATTGAGTTGATCTTCAAGCTCTGATATCCTTTCTTCTGCTTGATCTATTTGGCTACTGAAATTTGTGTATGCTTCTCAAAGTTCTTGTGCTGTGTTTTTCAGCTCCATCAAGTCATTTATGTTCTTCTCTAAGCTGATTATTCTAGTTAGCATTTCTTCTAACCTTTTGTCAAGGTTTTTAGTTTCTTTGCATTGGGCTAGAACATGTTTCTTTTTTTAAAGAATTATTTTATTTATTTATTATTTTTTAAATTTTACTTTAGGTGCATACTATATCTGGCATTTCTCCCCATGTTATCCCACCCCACCCTCCCCACCCCCTGCTGTCTCTCCCCTACCTCCCCAACTGCCCCCAGTGTGTGATGCTCCTCTCCCTGAGTCCATGTGTTCTCATTGTTCAACACCCACCTATCAGTGAGAACATGTGGTGTTTGGCTTTCTGTTCTTGTGTCAGTTTGCTGAGAATGATTTTTCCAGATTCATCCAAGTCCCTACAAAGGACATGAACTCATCGCTTTTTATGGCAATGAGTTTTTTTTTTTTTTTTAAGTATTCCATGGTGTATATGTACCAAATTTTCTTTGTCCAGAACACGTTTCTTTAACTCAGAGAAGTTTGTTATTACCCACCTTCTGAAGCCTCCTTCTGTCAACTCATCAAATTCCTTCTCTGTCCAGCTGTGTTCCCTTGCTGGTGAGGAGTTGTGATCTTGTGATGGGGGAGAGGTGTTCTGGTTTTTGATGGTTTCATTCTTCTAGCACTGGTTTCTTCCCATTTCCTTGAATTTATACAGTTTTGATCTCAGGTAGCTGCTTGGGTAGGTGGCCATTCCCTTGCCTGCCTGCAGAGGCACTGCTCAGTTGCGACGGATTCAGTGGAGCTACTGCAGCTTTTATTTACTCAGGAAATTTGGGCCATCTTCTGCAATGGCGGCTTCCCTTCTCTCCGCTGAGCTCAATCATTCTTGGTTGCTCTCTAACTGATGTTCTGGGTGCGAAACTCTGAAGTGAGAGTTTTTTAGCCTGCTGGGCTTTGTGCAGGGGATGGGGTGGGGGGGACCCATCTTGCTGTCTGGGTTGTTTCCCTGTTTTCAGTTCCCCTTCTTTCTGTGGGGCAGGTGGCTCTGTCCCACCGGCTTTCTGGCTTTCGTGTCAGCCAGTGCTTCTGCCTAGATCTATGCTGGCAGCCCCAGTGCCAGCCGAAGTTGCTGTTCTGCCCTGTTCATGCACTCACTGAGGCTATTTCAGCCCGGGGAAGATCTCCTGTTCTGTGGGTTGTGGAGGGCTTGGGTGGAGTGCTGTATCCAAACTGAAGTCCCAGAGGGGGAGATCCCCTGGTCCTCCAGTCGGTTGCACACATCTCCTTGGTGGGGCAGTGCCCTGCCTTGCCTTAACTTACCCTATTTGGTTTATGCCCACTGTCCAACCAGACACACAAAATGAACCTGGTACTTCATTTGGAATTGTGGAGACCACTCAGCTTCTGTGTCTCTCTTGCTGGGAGCTGCTTTCCTGAGCTCCCTCTTATTCAACTATCTTGGGATCCTCCCTAAATTCTTAATATTAATTCAGTTCTCTGATTTGGATGGGTTTACAAAAATAATCTGTGTGTTCCTACCTTTTAAAGTAGAATTATCCCTAAACTTTCATTTACCTCCTCCCTAGTTTCCCAACTGTAATTATTCTTAATATCCTCCTAAGGATGCACATTCTATCCCAGGGCTGCTTCTGTGGTTAAAGCGAATTCTTTTTTTCTTTCAGTACTGGGAATATGTCATCTCACTGTCTTCTGGCTTCCATGGATTTCAAAGCAAAATCAGAAGTTATTCTCATATTTAAGCATCCCTTTTAGGTGGAAAAACTGCTTATTGGTGACAAACTGCTTTTCTCTTGCTATTTTCAAAATTTTATCTGTCTTTGGTTTTCGGTAGTTTGCATATAATGTGTCTAAGTTTTCCACCATTATTTCTTCAAATATTGATTCTACCCTCTTTCTCTCTCTTTTTTCTTGAAATCCCATTATGCTTATGCTGATATGCTTGATGGTATCCCACAGGTCTTTTAGGTTCTCTTCACTTTTCATTCCTTTTTTAATTCTGTTACTCAGACAGAGCAATCTCACTTGGCTGATATACAAGCTATCTGATTCTTTCCTTTGCCTGTTCAAATCTGCTATTTAGTTCATCTAGTGAACTTTTCAATTATTTTACTTTTCAGTTCCAAAATTCCTGTTAGGGTCCTTTTCATACTCTCTGTCTCTTCATTGATAGCAATTTGTTGTGACATTATTTTCATGATCTCCTTTAGCGCATCAGTCATTGATTTCTTTATTTAACGTACTTAAAATAAACGCTTTAAAGTCCATATATATGAGAGGTCTTTAAAAAGGCATATTATAGTAAAAAAACCTATAAACTATGAATGGGTTTTTTAAAAATTTTGTAACAAAATAAACTCATACTAACATTATAACATGTCTGAACAGGATCTATTTTGAGACACTAAGAAGATTAAGACATTAGTTTAAAAAGAGCCCCTATCAGAGCAATATGAATTCTGCTCAAATTGAGGCAAGAACAAACATCAAATTTACGGTGAAGTGTGTGGGTGGAAGAATGGTAAATCATTGGTGCATTATGAAAAGTGTATGGGGACAATTTTCCAAACAAATCAGCATTTTCCTATGGGTAACTCAGTTTAAGAAGGAACAAGACAATGTTGAAGATGAAGTCTGTAGCAGCCGACCATCCACATCAATTTGTAAGAAAAAAATTCATCTCGTTCACGTCCAATTGGAGAGGACTGATAGTTATCAGCAGAAACAATAGCCAACACCATAGACATCCTAATTCACTCTGCTTACACAATTCTGGCTGAAAAATTTAAAATTGAACAATATTTCTGCTTGATGGGTGCCAAACTCTTGTGCACAGATTGGTTGCAGACAAGAGCAGAACTTTCAATGGAAATTTTAAACAACTGGTATCAACATCCTGAAGAATTTCTCTGAAAAACTGTAACAGGAGATAAAACATGGCTTTTCTGGTTTTATCCTGAAAAAAAGCACAAAGTAATGGCTACCAAAAGGTAGAATTGGTCCCGTCAGAGCAAAAGCAGGTCAGAGTGCAATGGCACAAACTTGGCTCACTGCAACCTCTGCCTCCCAGGTTCAAGCAATTCTTCTGCCTCAGCCTCCCAAGTAGCTGGGATTACAGGTGCCCACCACCACACCCAGCTAATTTTTGCATTTTTAATAGAGACGGAGTTTCACCATATTGGTCAGGCTGGTTTTGAACTCCTGACCTCAAGGGATCGACCTGTCTCAGCCTCTTAAATTTCTGGGAGTACAGGAGTGAGCCACTGCGGCCAGCATGTATCATTTATTATCTGATATATGCAGATAAATCTGATTCTGATACAGGGATACTAATAGTACTTATCTCTTAAAACATTTTGTAATAACTTAAGTGAGAGGCAAGTGTGGAGCACTTAAGAGTGATACCTATTGTGCAGTACTTTTCTGTAAGTATCAGCCACTCTATTATCTACTTCTCTCCTTAGTTTCAGAGCCCAGGAGGAAGTAAGTTAGACCTCACTACTGAGAAACCTAGGAAGAATGTAGAAGTCAGAGAAGATTATAGGCCATTATTAATAGAAATAGGACAAGAAAATGCTATTAAAATATTGAACCAATTTCTTTAGGAACTAAGACACTTTTAACTAGATATGGATGTATGATAAAGGATTTGGCTAATCTTTGTCCCCAGCTCCTGATAGATAGCCTTTAAATTCTTGGAATTTCCTAAGAGGTAGGAGTGTCTTTCTTACTCATAGTGAGCCCTTCAGATCACACTTGATAGTTTATGCTGACAAGACGACTCATGGTGGGCTCTTAATTTAGGCTGATTAGATGAATTATAATGGAATTGCCAGGAGGATGAACTGTGTAATTCGAGGGGTCAGTCTTTGAACTCCGTAATGATAGTCTAATCCCTGAGGGAGGTAGAGAAGGATGGACATTCAGTAGAATGGCCCGCAATTCCATCAATTACACCTATGTAATGAAGTCCCAATAAAATCTATGGACACTGAACCTCATTTGAACTCCTGGTTGCTGATGCTCTTGCGTATTGCCACACAAGTGTCTGTAGAATAGAATGTCATCTAGGACTCCACAAAGACAGGACAATGGAAGCTGTGGAAGCTTCAGGTTAGGCCTCTGTCAGACCTCACCCTCTGAATCTCTCCCTTAGGATGATTCTAATTTCCTTTTGCTGTAATAAAAATACAATCATAAATACATTATTTTCCTAAGTTTGGTGAGTTAGTGAATCAAATGTGAAGAGGTAGCGGCAACCCTCAAATTTGTAGTCAGTTGCTCAGTTGTGAAGGTGGCCTGGGGAACCTCAAACTTGGAGCTGGTGTCTGAAGTGTGGGCAGTCCCAGAGAGGAGTGTGTCCTTAACTTGTGAGGTTTGGCTCAGCCCCAGGTGGTTGGTATAAGAAGTCAGGGCAAGGGCAAAATAAACTGACTTCTCTCCTCATTCCTTCTATGACATCACCTTTGAAAGGCAGGGGTTGGGCCAGATGCGGTGGCTCATGCCTGTAATCCCAGCACTTTGGGAGGCTGAGGTGGGCAGATCATGAGGTCAAGAGATCGAGACCATCCTGGCCAACATGGTGAAACCCAGCCTCTACTAAAAAATATAAAAATTAGCTGGGCATGCTGGTGTGTGCCTGTAGTCCCAGCTACTTGGGAGGCTGAGGCAGTAGAATTGCTTGAACCCAGGAGGTGGAGATTGCAGTGAGCTGAGATTGCGCCACTGCACTCCAGCCTGGCGCCTGGCGACAGAGCAAGACTCTGTCTCGAAAAGAAAAGAAAGACAGGGGTTAGAAAAGAAAAGAAAGTCAGGGGTTTAGTTCTGGACTTGAATTCTTCCTGTATTCTGCCCAAACTTCCTAGATATGCCCATACCATATTTATCTTTGCATCTATTAGGCATTATGGAGTAAGACTGAACTGCAGAAACTCAGTTCTCAAGAAGAGAACTGTCCTGGATATCAAAAATATTGAATTTTAAAACTAAGGAAGTAACATAGCATTAGCTTAATTTGATTTGGGATTATATTACTTCTGTGGCAGATAAAGACCACAAACTTCTTAGTTTAAAGCAAACATCTAAAATAGCAATGTGAACACTGCTGAAAGGCCAGTATAATTCATAACCCACAATTTAAGGGTAACACACCAAATTACTTTTAAACCAAATTTTTATTTAGGATTACATTCCTGGAAATAAAATTTTTATAAAGAACCTAAATTCTTACAGAGAAGTCCACTTGTTGTGGAGTGTAGGCCTGACTTGCTAAGTAAGCTACTTTCATGGATGATTATTTCAATTAGTTTTATTTTCTATGTATCCATTTTTCTCCTATAGAAAAACAAGAGCTATCTGTGGCCCTCAGAAAACCAAATTATTTGTACAGAACTCATGCAAATAATTATTAAGCCGATTGCCAAAATTAGTGAGTCTTTCAGCATATAAGCATTTATACTGTCAATTCCAGTCATCTCTCATCAGGGCTCCTATTTTATTTCCAAATATTCCCAAATATCATTAACACAAAATTCATGTTGCTCTGACAAAGTTTTGGCAAAAGTAAAATAGTGACTTACTGACAAGTTCCTAGAACTGAAGTGTCCTTAGCGATGGGAGCAGGCAAGGACCAAGTCTGCACTCCACGGAATTTAGGGATTCTTCTCAAATTTTACCTCCTACTTATGGGTTTCTCCAGGGAAACCTGATATGGATTCACAAGCTAGGGAGTCCCTTAAATCTACGTAGGCAAGACAGGAGTGAGAAGCTAGGTTGTGAAGTCTGAGTTGCTGGGGTTTATCAGGCTAAAGCAGATTCAGGGATCCCGACACGATGGTGACTACACAGCTATGACGGGGTTCTATTGGCTCCATTATATCAGGCACAGAGGACTGGTCAGTGGTCATCTTTTAGTCACAGCCCCAAAACTATCTTATCAACTTACACTCTTCTGCATCCTTGGTTTCAGATGGTGCCACCTGGCATCATATCCTGATCCCACATTTCTCACAGATCAGCTCATGTGTCCCAAATTGCTGATCCATCAATTTTTACCCCACATTCACAGCTTTGGGTCAACTCACTCGAAACAGTGTTCTGATCATAACCACACATCACCTCAGTCAGAATTAGGGCTAAAATAGAATCAGTAAAATTCAAATGTACCACTTTGGTAGTTTCCAGACATCTTGATGTTGAATGTTCTACTTTTATCTGACCCTTTCCAACCTCTATGTACTAGGCACCAAATTAAGTACTTTACAAATATTAATTCATAACAGCCTATGATTTAGTTTTATAAATAATTATTCCTAATTTACAGATGAAAAAAGTAAAGTGTAAATAGATGAAGTAACATGTCCAATATCTGCCGGAGGCAAGTGGTGGAATGGAAACTCAAACCCAAGCAACTGAACCCCGGATTTCAGAATTGTGACCATATGTACTCAATGATTAGTTCTCATTTATAAGTGAGAATGTGTGGTATTTGGTTTTCCATTCCTGCATTAATTTGCTTAAGACAATGGCATCTAGCTGCATTCACACTGCTGCAGAGGATGTGATCTCGTTCTCTTTTAATGTCAGTGTAGTATTCCATGGTGTATATGAACCACATTTTTGTTAATCAGTCCACTGTTGATGGGAATCTAGGTTGATCTGGTCTTTGCTACTGAAATCACAGAACTTTCTTAGTTCATAAAGTATGTTTGTCTTCTACTTCATATTACATGTATGCTTGCTCCTACATGTATATTTCACAGGGGCATAATCTATCTAAAAGTCACTATTTCTCCAACTCATCTTAGTTTTTGATCTCTAAAATTTTCCACTCATTTTATTATCACTACAAAAATATTGATATTTAGGCTTAAAACTTTACTCAACTCTTGCCTCATGTAAATTTTCTCTGATGATCCCAGGCCCAAATCATGTCCTTCTATAACACCATGTTCTGTCCATTTTTTTTTTTAAATTTCAAAGCATTTAAAAACCCTATTCTGATATGTCATTTAAATTTTATGTTTTGTTCTTGTTTCTGACTCTTTGGCTATGTTGCAAATTCTCTGCAGACAGGGACTTTTCACAGAGCTTTCAGTTTCTCACTAACACTGTATTTTGTTCATAGTAGACATTTATTTAATGATGTGAGAGGAATAGATTTGCCTTTACTTAGGACTAACCCTGCATCATGCAAGATGATGCACTGGATATATGCCAGTCCATAACAAAAGCCCCTGCTCTTACACTGCTTACATTGCAGTGGGGACACACTGACAATACATGATAAACTCATCACTGGAATTGCACATGAAACACTGCTGCCATGGTGCTGTCTGAGTCTGATTTGACCGTGGTGGCCAGGAGAAGCAGCGAGGTGCAATGCAGGAAGATGCCTGGTTTCAGGGCTGCAATGAGAGTACTCCACACACAGCCCAATGGCAGGGCCAAGCCATGAAAGGCTTAGGCATGGTGGGGATGAGGGAGGTGAGGGCTGGAGCATTGTCACCCATGGGAACAGTGGTGGGCAAGGAGTTTGAATGGTAGCAGGTCAGATCATAGCAGGCTTTGGGGAGCAGGGAAAGAGTTAAGGCATTGTTCTAAGTCTGATGGAAGCTGACTTGTGTGTTTTAAGGTCAATGCCAATCTCATTTTCATTTGTAAGAAGCACCATGGCAGCAGTGTGAAGAAATTTTACAGGTGGTCATTTAAATGGCCTCACAATTTGGTCTCTCCCCTGAGTCCTACTCTCTAAAGAAGGGAAACGAATATTCCTAAAGCCACAAAATCAGTCAGAAGCAGAGGTTGAATTCAAATTTAGGTATGGTTAATCCAAAGACTCTGCTTTTTGATAAAAGAGGTCCTAATAATCTTTGAAACAAATTGCTTATTTTATCATTCAACTTTAAGTGAAGATGGCAATTATGTTTTATAATAGCAGTGAACAGGCTCTTCATCCATGTTGGGTAGAGAGACACATGCTTTAAAGGAGGAAATGCCTTTCTCTTGTTTGCTGACGTTTAAGAGGTCCGGTGGCACATCTCTGCCACTTAGGAATTGGAAGACACTAATCTAGAATCTAAAGCCTCACACATTGGTACTGAAATGGCTGTCATACTCATGTGATAAGCAAAGTAAACCAAATTGAAATTTTCATAGAACGACATTAATTTTGACAAATGTTAAAAGACTATACTTTCTTTTTTTTTTTTAACTTTTTTTGAGATGGAGTCTCACTCTGTTGCCCAGGCTGGAGTCCAGTGGTGTGATCTCAGCTCACTGCAACATCCACCTCCCGGGTTCAAGTGATTCTCCTGCCTCTGCCTCCCAAGTAGCTGGTATTACATTATCCATGACCATGCCCAGCTAATTGTTGTATTTTTGGTAGAGATGGGGTTTTACCATGTTGGCCAGGTTGGTCTCGAACTCCTGATCTCAAGTGATCCACTCATCTTAGCCTCCCAAAGTGCTGGGATTACAGGCATGAGCCACTGCACCAAGCCCTATTTTTACTTTTGATCCAGCTTTTCATATTTCCATTTATCATAGTTGTCTTCTGATCATTTCTGTAGATGAAATAGCAGTGAATTTGCCACTAGAATGGTATACCTTGTGAGTATTAATGCCACTGGGAAAAAACGTATTCAGCTTTGTGGCATTCAGCTTGTCTGAACTTCTGAACATGATTACTGTGACACTGATGTATTTGGAACTATTGTGTTTGTATTTAAAATACAAACTTTAAAATACAATATTCCCTTTAAGAGGTTCTCAAGCAAAATGAGCACTAAAGATGCCTAAGAAAAAGAGTTAAGTGTCTAGACAACAAGGTTATCCTTCTTTACTTTATCTTTGGGAAAGAGAATTGAGCTGAGATGTTTCAGTGCAGACAGCTATCGAGAATTCCACTTTTTCATTGTCTTTACTAACTCAAGGAGCAAAGGCAAAAGAGATTTCTTCTCGTTCCTTATCTCATTGTCTTATTGCATTACTACCCTTGTAAGTAACCTAACATAAACATAATTGTTTAAACATAAACCAGCACCCAAACATAGCCTGATAGCAGTTCAATAGAAAATGCCCTAGTAGTATTAGATAAAATGATTCTACCCTAGAAGTATTAGATAAAATGTATCCTTATGATTAACTACAGATGACATTTTATCCAATTCCTCTGTGTACAGAAATGTGGAAAATAGAATAGTCATTTAAAAGACCGAGAGATCACATTCACATATTTTGCTGTTTGATCTATCACATAGCATGGATACTAATGGCAAACACACTGTTTCCAAACAGTTGCAGGAGCTATTAAGGGCCAATATTAAAACTATATCTACTTTTGCAATCCAGTGGGTTTCTCTTGAAGACAAGGCATGGTTGATGCTTTTGTTTAAAATTCATATTCTTTAGGATAGGACCCTATCTTATTTTAGATTAATTATTTAAAATCAATAAGAAAAATCAATATCAAACTCAATGCCTGATCTTTTTGAATGGAAAACTCATGGCTATTTATGGATTATATAGTATATTCTACAAGTACAAGTTCGCTTCCTAGCATAGAATATACAATTTTAAATCAATTGCATATAAATAGGTAAATTCATTTTCTGAATTTTCTGTCATTTTGTAATCATGAATAAACCTGTCCTTACACTTCACATAGATTTTAATTTTATTTCTCAACTCAAGTTTGCAAGTTAGATTTAATTTGTCCAGGTAAGTGAGAAAGTTAACACATTCCTTTAGCATGTTCTATTGTGTCAAGTATGTTCTCTCATCTTGGATAAATTCATAATAAACAGCATGGTCTCATGCAATAATTAAACTCACAGTATGAGAGTATGAACAGATTCTTGATTTCCTGCTTTACCAGCTTGAGCAGCCTAAAGATCTCAGTTATTTTAATAGTTATATTAACGTGACCCTACATGTCCTGGGATAATCCCATTTACTTGAGAATGTTGATCATATAATTCAGGTATTGTTGCCCCTGAAGTAGAAGTATTGTCAGAATTCAGGAGGATCATCTTGCTTCTGGAGGACAGCACAGTGTCATCAGGTTCTGGATGCTTATTTTGCAACAGACATTGCCAAGCTGGAGACTCACGGCTGAGCAATATGAAGTCCAGCTTTATGTACCACTGCCAACAGCATGGATGGATCAGAGGAATGTCCTGAAAATATCATTGTCATGGACGCTTGATGTGCAGGGCAATACTGGTTCCAAATACCATGGGGAGGAAGACCTGGAGCAAGAACCACCATTACACGCAAAGAGTATTGCATGTGGTTCCTGCTCACTGCCCTCGTTGCAAGTCTCATCATCTTACTTCGGCTCTAGCAAGACCTGTTGAATGTAACCCCGGGAGAAGGGAAAGGTAAGCAAATATCCTTGCTCCTCCTCCCCTTCCAAAGTTACATCCAGCTATAGTCATTCCAGACTTTTAGATACCTGGATTCTTACTTTTACACACAAAAAAGTTATTTGTGTATGCCTGTTAAGCACAAAGCATTGGGTGAGTCGACTAGAGATTGGACACAGAGATTTCTGTCTTCAGGAAGATTGATCCCACAATCAGCCCCTTCCCCACAACAATCTAGACTTTCGCATTGGGCCTGGTTGCCAGCTTCAGCTCTGTATCAGGATGAGATGTTCCATGAGAAACTTAAACTTTCCTGCCTACTCATATAGGTATTTCCTCAGAAGGAAGAGGAAATGGGACCTGGATCTTTTCTCTCACAGAAAGACAACTTCCATGCTTTTTTACAATTTGCTCAGCTTTTTCCCAGCAAATCTTGAGTTGTTCTGTATACCAGGGAGTAGCTGGAGTGAGGCAATCAGCAACCTTTGTCAACTTCCAAAATTTCTTGCTTTGGGCTGACTGACTACAGCTATAACAACAACAGCAATAACCTTTAAAGTGATCTTATTTTAAATTTTTAAAATGAAATACCAGGGGGATAGAAAATATTTCTTTCAGAAAGGCTGCTCCTGCTTTCTTTCCACCTCAATTTTGTCAAGAACATTCCACAAGAAAAGAAATTCTTTCTGTATTCCTACTCCTCCATTCATTTTCCTTAAACACAGTAACCATAACTGAAACTGTGAGGGAAAAGTCGTGAACTCTATTTAGAAAATTTGCATGAATTTCCAATATAAATGTAAACCTTTAAAAAAAAACTCTTTGGCCCAATTTTGTAATCATATATGGAAAATGGTTTCTTTAAATTTTATCTATTTGAGGATATATATTTAAACAGTAGCTTTTTTATTTGAAAACACTTTTTATTGGGACATTCTGTTTTTCTAGAAATAGTTGTATAAATTAAATCCATTCTAAATTGAATATACCATACTTTCACAATTTGTTGGGGCCACTTTGATAGGTCAGTCAGCAAAAACAAAATCGATCCATACAGGCAAAAAACTTTGAAAGATTAGGCTGACAGACAGAACATACAAATTTTTAAGAATTTATGACTTTTCTTCTCTATGTAAACTAAAAATAGCTGTTTCTCAAAATATTTGGAAGGAATCAGCAAAACTTGAAATAATCTCATAGTATGAGAAGATACAATAATTTCAATGTTTACTAAAAGAGAATTGAAAAGCTAAAAATAAACAGTTTGTCATTATAGAAATATGGTTCACAACCCTTGCCAGAGAAGCAGCTGACTTCATGAGGGTGGAGCTAGGATTGCACCTCAAGGATCCAGGATACACAGTCCCCTCTGGTTCCCAGCAGTTAATTTAGGAGACAGTCATAGTTTATGTTTAAACCACAGAAGTATAAAGACCCAAAACACACATTATCTTCAGGAAAAATAGGCCCATGTACCCTGCTTTCATCCTTCTGAGGATCCCAATGTCCCTAACTGTCCCGTTTTCCTAAAGCATCAATGGCATGCTTTCAGTTAGTCATAGACATTTTCTGTCATGGTCTATCTTGAAAATGGATCAAGGGGCTATTCTCACAAATTTAGTTTCTGCTGAGGCTCTCTGCTACATTTGTTTTATTTTGTATATTGAGACTCACTGATAGTTTCATTTCTAAAAATCTTTCTGCTCTAAAATGATACATGTGAAAGTCTCTGATATAGTCAATAGAAAGTGGATAAAATATTCTAAGTGTAAGGATAAGATAATCAGCTTAACAATCTATGAGAGTATTTTAACAGCAGCATGGCAACTGGTTTGCAACCTGGGCTCAGGATGACCAATACTGAAGCTATTTGCAAAAGTATAAAGGTTAGAGCCTGAACTAAGATACTGACTGTGAACAAAGAGACAGGGGAGAAATTCAAGACAGATTTCTATAGAAGTACCAGAATTTGGTGAGATGAAGCTGTGTGGGGATAGCTCCCAGTATTCTATTTGTTGAACTTGATAGTAAAGACATTAAACAGGGGAGCAATGTGAGGAGAAGAGCAGGGAGAAGACAATAACAACTGGAGAAATCAAGAAAGAGACAAGAAACGGGCAAGCTAAAGATACAGGACAGGACTGGAAATGCTGGTACTGGAGCTAGCAGGGTACATGCTATTTAATGCCATGGAGGCTGATGTAATCACCCTGGAAGGGTCAACAGAGGCATGTAACAGTGTCAGAGCTTGGAACCCAGTTGAGCTGCTCCTAGCATGCACATAAATCCGAGCATCTTTGAAGTGAAATGGCGTGGAACAGGTCTATCATGAGCCTACTGGTAACAGGAAACAAAAAGAACACCACAAAGCCCCTGATCTAAGGTAACATCTTATCCTGGAGGTGGTTTTTAGCTCTGCTGACATCTGTTCCTTAGACCATCTTCAGGTTCCAACACCTCTGCCTTAAAGAAAAGCTTCTGCAGTACAGTGGGGACAGTTGAGAGTTGATCAACCCCTCAATTCTCTCCATCTAGACAGCATCCTACTCGGCCTTTGACTGGAAGCACCCTTAACCCCAATTTTGTATGAATGTCTCATAAATATAAAGTAAATGTGATCACCAGGTGCCACCATGTTCATTAGGATATATAAGGATTACTGAGGGGAAACAGGATTGCTGCTATAAAATAGAGTCACAGAACTCAATAGCAAAGACTTAAATGATTATGTACACTAGGGCAGTGTTTGACAAGCCATTAGTGAGGTATGAATCGCCTGGAGAATCTGGTTAAAATGCAGAGTTAGTTAGAATTGGTCTAGGTTGGGGCATCAGATCCAAAATTTCTGACAAATTCCTAGTGACACTGAATCTTGACTAGCTACAGTGCTGTCTAAGAACAAAGCAAATGTGAAATACAGAGAGATAGAGGAAGTTATAAATAATAACCATTACCTCACAACGTGTTGCAGATATGACTCATTAATTTTTTTTATGATTTTGTAATATACCAATTTCTTGTTTTCACTCTTTAAAGTCTGCCATTTTATTTGAGGCGAGATTGGTAGATTACAATCAAGTAAGGATTGTGGCTGAAATATAAGATGAACAATTAGAAATTGAAAACTATGAGACATAAACTCTTTCATTTTGCAAACTAGATTTACAGTTTCAATTTGACATCAAATTTAATAGAATTATACAGGGGCAGCAATCATTATGAATTGTAAGTAACAAGAAAGTGTAATCAAATTCACATTTATAATAGAATGTAGCACTCTGAAGGCTTGAGGGATAGTTATACACTTAATAATTCTTGGTATAATCATTCAGAGTGGTTATAGTTGGTACTGTATACTAGTCTATGTAAATGGAAAAAAAGTAATAAAAACAGTTTACTCTAGAACTTTTCCAAGAGTCAGATTAGCTCTCTAAAGTATTGATTGAAGCACATATGGATTTGTATATAATATATATATATATATATTTTTTTTTCTGGACTATCATAACATAATAATTTTGGTTAATCATTAGATTATTAATTTCATTATTTTGTTTTATGTTACATTATGCCATACAAGGTAAACAGAATATAATGAATACCCATCTGCCATTACTTAGCTTCAATATTTATAAACATTCTGCTACTATTTTTTTAAATCGGGGTTTCACTGTGTTACCCAGGCTGGAATGTAATATTGCAATCATTGCTCACTGCAGCCTCAAATTCCTGGGTTCAAGAGATCCTCCTGCTTTAGCCTCCATAGTAGCTGGGAAACCAGGTGTGTACCACCTGCCAGGCTACTTTAAACATTTTGTTTTTAGAGATGGGGTCTTGCTATGTTGCCCAGATTGGTCTCAAACTCCTGGGTTTAAGCAATCTTCCTGCCTCGGCCTGCTAAAGCATTGGGATTACAGGTATGAGCCATCATGTGTAGCCACATTCTGCTATTCTTAAATCTATACTTTGATTGATTCCCCACCGGCCACTCAGCAATATCAATCACAATGATAATATTAATGATAATTATGGTTAAAAATAATGACAATTACTATTATTTTAAGTCTATTTCAGGTATAAGATACATACACTGAATGCACTGAAATTTTAGCTGTATTTTGACAAACGTATACAGCTATATAAACCCTAATCCATTATAGTATAGAAAATTTCTATCTTTCCAGACAATGATTTTGTTCCCCTCAACAATTACAGCTCTCCCAAGGCAACTGTTCTGATTCTGTCCTTAGTTTTGCCTGCCTATTCAAGAATTTCAATAAATGGAATTATAAACACAACATCCTAAAATTTATGAGATACAGCAAAACAAGTGCTAAGGGGGAAATTTATAGGTGTAAATGCATTTATCAAAAAATGCAAGAAAAATCTCGAATCTACAACCTAAATTTACAATTTAAAGAACTAGAAAAAGAACTAATTAAACACAGTGCTAGAAGAAGAAAGTAAATAATAAAGCTAGGTGCAGAGATCAATGAAATCGAGAATAGAAAAACAACAGAGAAGATCAGTGAAACCAAAAGTTGGTTCTTAGAAAAGATGAACAAAACTGATAAAGCTTTTAGCTAAATACACTAAGAAAAAAGGAGAAGACTTCAATTGCTAAAATCAAAAATAAAAGTGGGGACATTACTATTGATTCTACGGAAATAAGAAAGATTATAAGAGAATATTATGAACTACTGTATACCAACAAGTTAGATAACCTAGATGAAATAGACAAATTCCTAGAAATACAAAACCTACGAAGGCTAAATCATGAAGAAATAGAAAATGTGTATAGATCTGTAATTAGAAGAAGACTGAATCACTAATCAAAAATCGCCTGAACAAAAAAGTTCCGGACCTGATGGCTTCAACAGTGAATTCTACCAAACATTTAAAGAACTAATAATCCTTCTAAAACTTTTTCAATAAATTGACGATGAGGCAACATTTTCTAACTACTTTTATGAAGCCAGCATTACTTCATAACAAAGCCTGACAAAGCACTGCAAGAAAGGAATGCTATAGACCAATATTCCTTATGAACAGTGATGCAATAACTTTAAAGAAACTTTTTTCTGCTAGCTTGACTTATGTTGAAACTACTTTATAGACATTCAGAATTATTGGTGCCTTTTTAGACATGATTGTCATTTTTAAACACCATAATCTATGAATTTCTTTGAAAATAAATGTTACTTTTTACCAAACAGTAGATTATTATAGAGAAAACATAAAATGTAATTATTCATGTGTGCTGTCAACTCTAAATGACCTATTCAATACAAAAAGCAAGTGATGTTATCTATAGTGTTTTACGGTGTTCTTTCAGAGAAGAGGCATTTCCTGTGATTTCTTTTGCAGCTTATCTGTATTCTAAAACATAATAACTATGGATGAAATCATTCTAATTTTAAACAATATATTTATATATGTGCCAGTTTTTTATAATGAAATTCCTATAAAAACCTTATTGTTCTCTTTAAAACTGAAGCCTCAAAAATAACCTATTAAAAACAGATGACTACATGTATTCTGTCATGAACTTAAGGTTGTCTTTAAACACAAATAACCATTTGAATGACTACACATAACAATCTCTGATAAAGTAATTCACTCAAATATATTTGATGTTAATCTCACATATTTTTAATTACTTCTTCTTTAGTCATTCTTTATCTTATTATCCTAAGCTTATTTTATTAATATTAATTAATTTTAGTTTACATCCTGTTTACTCAAAATTGATCAAAGACTTAAATATAAGATATAATACTATAAAAACCTTGGAATTAAACATAGGGAAAAAGCTTTACAACACTGAATTTGGCAACGATTTCTTGATATGGCACCAAAGGCACAGGCAACAACAACAAAAAAAGACACATTGAACTTCATAAAAATGTTTTAAAAAGTGTGCATATCAAAAGACAACTGGCATATTATAAATTGCCATAAATTCTCTTAGAAAAATAGAAATAGAGATCATTAATAGATGGAGGGCCCTATAGACAGACAAGAGAAAATAGTTATATAAGAAAAAAGGAAGATGGAAAAGAGAAAAGTGAATGGGTCAAAAAGAAAGAAGGCATGGAGGAGGAAAGGGAATGAGGAAGGGAAGAAAGAAGAAATAAAGGAATTTGCATCAACATTTTTGGGTTAAAATCTTTGGACTGAATTCCAGAAATGGCATTAACTACTGAATTGTGTATGTGTGGCATACCTTAGTTTACTGATGTTCCCCCTGCCTAAACAAAACAAAACAAAACACAAAAACAGACAAAAAAAAAACAACCCCAAAAACAGTGAAAAATACTTGGACATTAACCAAAAGTAGTGCTGTACTCCTCTATGTATCCTGCTGCAACTCCAATTTCAACAGATCCAAAAGTTATTTCTCCCTACTTCTCTATAGTTTGGTTTGTTTTTTATGTCTTCACAGGGCTCTATATAATGTGTTAAGTAGAAAAATAAGACAAATTCTGGAGATATACACATGAGTTTTGCAGAATAGTGTGAACTCAGACAAATTAATATTAATATTTCTAACTCTGTTTCCTCATCCATAGAAAAGGTAATAGGCCCCAATTGGATTGCCAGGAGAAACTTAGATGATGATTGTGAAAATTCAATTTCCCTCTCTTTCACATAGTAGATCTTCAATGAGTAACAATATCTTCATTTACTCATAGTCTCTAGCAATCCTTTTTAAGTTCAAACTCACATAATCAACCTATTTAGTTCTTTGCCATATGTCCTATAAGTTTTGGAGGAAATTTTTTAATCCTATTTCTCTACCTTTAAATTAATTTTCTCTGTATCCTAATATACCCCTATTCTGGCCCAAATAATGATAAAAATTCATTCTTCAAAAATGCTCTTTTTATCATGTCACTTTACTGTTTAAAACTTATCACAGGGTGGTCATTACAATCAGAGTAGTAATCAAACTTACATTCAATATCAAGTGTCCTTTAAGTTTTGGCTAACTCTAATTTGGCTTCCCTTTCCCTGAAACGAGTCTCCAGTGTCATCTTGCATCCTTCCATGTGCATCTCCACATTTCTATCCAGCTCGTGTCTAATTCTGATCTGTGTACTGCCTCCATTCCAATGCCTTTCCCCAGAACATGTAGATTGCTCTTTTCTCATGGTCTTGCTTTTCCAGTTCCCCACTGGTCCTGCAAAGCCTGGTTTTTACTTCATTCATGATCATGTTCTTCTCATTTCCCTCCAATCTTGATTGCTTCCTGCAAAATTACTATAGTTTTTCCTATGCTTATGCTCATTCAGGAATTTATATAAAGCTTTATCTTTAATTAGTGTTCTACATGTTAGCAATTTCAAACATATTTATTGCTTAGTGAAAGAGTGTTTTTAAAATAAATATTAAAGCAATATATACTAATTGTGAATATATATGGTGTAAGTATATTATATACAGAATATACCTACATACCCCTATGTATATAGTATATGTATACATATGCTATGTATACACACTATATATGTACATATGTATATAATATATACATATGTAAAAGTATATACATATATACTATATACATATGCTATATTTACACACTGTATATAGTATATGTATGTCTACTATATGTATATAGCATATGTATACAGTATATAGTATATATATGTATATAGTATATATACTATATCTACATATATGTGTATATATGTCATATGTATGCATATACTATACACCTGTATACTATATATAATATACAAATACTATATACCTGTATACTATATATAATATACATATGATATATATAATATACATATACTATGCATATGCAGTTAGTACATATTGATTTAGTATTTATTAACTTTGTATATATCTTGTGAAATACACAAAGAACAATACAAAAAAAAGTCATTCTCCACTCTACTTCCAAGAGATAAACTGTTAAACACTTACTGTATTTTCTTAGCCATTTTTTCTTTGCTTGTAAACAATTAGAATAATATATATGTATATTTGAGTGCATTCCTATTTTATTTCTCACTTCATCCTGCATATTTGTCCATGAAATTCCATATTCTTTGAAAACATAACTGCAATGCAGACATCATATTTAATTAAAGATGAATATATCAACATTTGACTTCAGTTCCCACTCCAACTACCACTTAACCCTTCCCCTTATATCCATATTTTCCAAAAGCATTTTCCATGCTTATTGTCTTTATTTCCTTGCTTTCCTTTCTCTTTTCAACCTACTCTGACTTACGCATCCAACATTACGTTTAATGAGATCAGCAGAGAAATCCAGTGAGTGTTTGCCAGAGCTCATCTTAGTTAATTGGCAGTATTTTACATTGCCAGTGGCTATCCTCTTCTACTCTCATCCTTTGACATCTGTGACAACCCAGTTTCTTAGCTTTCCTTCTAACTCCTAGTTCACTCCTCACGTGCCTTTGTAGGCTCATCCTCCTCTTCCTGGCTTTTATGATAGTGTTTGCCAAGGATTGGTCTCAGGCTTTTCCATTCTCTTTATTCCTTCTCTGAAAGTAATTAGCTTCACGCCTGCAGCTCTAATTAGCATGCATTGATGACTGTCAAATGTATGTCCTCAAACCAGGTCCCTCTTCTGGGCTCCAATCTATTATATCATCAGTTAAATATCTGACATTCCTGTGACTTTCTTCTTGTTCATTCCCATGCCCAATAAAATAGACAATTCTGTAAACTTTAACCCTCTTGAGTCTATCTACCAATTTCCACATCTACTGCCAATACTCCTGTTAAACTTACGGTCCTCTCTGGACTGAATTCTCATAATTGTATTCTGACTTATATTTGCTTATAAACTCTATCAGTCTATTTATGTCACTGTAGTTAGTCCATTTATTTAAAAGTATAAGTTTGATGATTCCATTCTCCATCCTTGGTCCATCCTATGGCCCATGTTTGACTTATCATTAATTTCCTTAAAATTTATATCCTTAACAAGTCCTACATGGCACTTTGTGATCTGGCTGAGAAATGTCATAAGCCAAGGTTGGAAGATTAATGAATCCATGCAGTTCAAGCAAACTGCAGGTGTAATACCTCCACTGATAAAAGGTTTTCAGAAAACCAAAATAATCCAAGAGAGTTAGCTCTAAACATCTGCAAGCTGAATGAAAATTATTTCCTCACATTTACTGGCCTAATGCTGTGCTTTCAAAGAATAATGATGGCACAGCATTAGACCAGTAAAAGTGAGAAAATAATTTTCCTCCTTCTTTTCCTTTGCCCCTCTACCTTCTTCCTTTCCCTTCTCTTACAGTGAATTAAAGGCATCAGAAAAGGTAGCTAGCAAAAAGAAGGTGGAGGAGTAGCAAGTAAAACAATGAGAACTATCCCTTTTCTCTTGTTGGTAGTGAGACTGTAACAAGACCATTAGGGAGAGGACACAAGCTGTGATTTTTAGCAAAGGCAGGATGATTTTTCAGATATTATTGTTAAACCAAAATAACTCAGACTTTTTCTATGTCTAGAGGAAACAGGATAAATTTTTTATCATCTAGGGATAAAATTAAACAACTCATTAGGCTTGTCATAAATTTGATTCAATTGGCAAAAGTAAATTTAAGTCTGTGACAGGAAAAAAACAGAGTTGTTTTCTAGTTACACAACACAATTCTTCCTTGTTCAATATGCTCATTTGAGGAAGCAACATATGTGGGATGCAGTGATGGAATGGTAAGTGAGAATGAGAAATCTAGACTGTACATGTGATGTCTCATATTTTGTGAGCACAAGGCAATCCTGAACTAGAAGCCATGTGGCAAAGCAGAAAGCCTAACTCTGTAGCCCTGAGGAAATCAGAGCCACCACAATCAGCATGTACTTCTCACCCACAGACCCCATTATGCACCACTGTTTTCAACATGGATTGAATATACGCTCTCAGGACAATTTAGGTTTATGCCTATTGTTCCAGTGTAATTATCATTATAGCCCCTTTTTATTCTCAAAATGCTTTCTTTTACCGACAGTATGTTATATAGTCACATATAACAGAAATTAAAGATACATGAAGCAAAAACTGGTTCGGCTGCAAGAAGAAATGGATAAACACAGTTGGAGATATCAAAACCCTCTCTCAATAATTGGTAGAATATACAGACAGAACATCAGAAGGAATATAGAAGAATTAACACTATTCATCAACTTGACCTAATTGACAAGTATAGAAAATTCCATCCTACCACAGCATAACATACATTCTTTTCAAATGCATATGAAACATGTACCAAGACAGATCATGTTCTGAGCCAAAAAAACAAGGCTAACTAAATTTTAAAAGATTCAAGTCATAAAAACTATGTTACCTGCTAATAATAAAATTAAGTTAGAAGCAACAGAAGGATTTCCAGAATATCCAAAGATCTTTAGAAACTATATGCCACAATTATAAGTAACCCACAAGTCTAAGAAAAAAATCAAAAGGCAAACTAGAAAGTATTTCTTACTGAATGAAAATTGAAGCCTAGCATATCAGATTTTGTGGTAAGTTACTAAATCAGTACTTACAAGAAAAGAAAAATGTTTCAAATCAGTGATTTTGTTTACATCAGGATACTAAATGTATGTATACATATATTTAGGATACTAAATATATATATATATATATATTTAGACTGGGGTTAATTATATATTTAATTGTTTAATTAATAATTGTTATATATAATTAATTATTAATTATAGAATAAAAGAGCTATAATAATTATACTGGAAATATAGGCATGAATCTATTTATTGAAATACATAATTATTAATAAATTATATATAATAATTATATATGAAATATATATTTCATATAATTATATATGAAATATATATTTCATATAATTATATATGAAATACATAACTATTAATTAACACATTATATAATAAATTATTAATAAATTATATAATAAATTATTAGTTAATAAATTATATAATAAATTATTAGTTAATAAATTATATAATAAATTATTAATTAATAAATTATATATAATTATATATAAACAACCCCAGCCTAAATTGAAGAAAAAATAAGAGCCAAAAATCAATGGAGCAGGGAAAAAAAAAAATCAGAAAAAACAATAAAATAAAAAGTAACTTTTTGAGAAGATCAACAAAATTGATAAACCCCCAGCCAGACTGATGGGAGTTGGGGAGCGAGAAGATACAAGGTAGTAAACTGTTAATATCACCAACACGAGAGGTGACATCATCATAGATTCCATATATATTAAAAATAATAAGGTAATATTATAAAAAACCATTTTTGCCAATATATGTGACAACTGAAAACTATCCTTGAAAGGTACAAAAGACAAAAGCTCATTCAAAAAGAATTAAATAATCTGAATGGATTTATATTTATTAAAGAAACTGAATTTACAGTTAAAAATCTTACCACAAAGAAAACTCCAGGTCCAGATGGCTGAGTTATGCTAAACATTTAAGAAAATATAACACCAACTCTATACAAACTCTTGGAGTTATTCCAGCAATAAAGGTTGGGTTAACACTCAAAAACCAATCAGTATAATTCATCATATTAAGCAACTCAAAAAGAAGAAACTATATGATCATCTCAACAGATGCAAAGTCTCACAACTTCTTGTCAACATTTTATTAATTATATCCTGTAGAATCGGGAGAGAAACATAAATACATCCAGATTGGAAAGTAAGAACGAGAACTGTCTGTATTCATAGACTGCATAAACCACTATTTAGAAAATCTACAAAAACTCTACAAGCACCAATAAGTAAATTTAGCTAGGCTGCAGGATACAAGACCTATATGCAAAAATCAATTGTAATGAGCTATCAAGAATTGAAGTTTTAGGCTAGACAGGGTGGCTCACCACTGTAATCCCAGCACTTCAGGAGGCAGAGGTGGGTGGATCGCTTGAGGTCAGGAGTTCCAGACCATCCAGGCCAACATGGTGAAAACCTGTCTCTACAAGAAAAAAAAAATTAGCCAGGCATGGTGGCATATTCATGCAATCCCAACTACTTGGGAGGCTGAGGCAGGAGAACTGCTTGCACCTGGGAGGCAGAGGTTGCAGTGAGCCCAGATCATGCCACTGCACTCCAACCTGGGTGACAGAGTGAGACTCCATCTCCAAAAAAATAAATCTATAAAAAATTGAATTAAAAAATCAGTACAATAGCATAAACAATTATAAAAAATTTCGGGACAAATCTGTCAAAGACATATAAGACCTGTAAAGAGAAAACTACAGAATATTGCTGAGTGAAATTAAAGAGGACCTACATATTTGGCAAGATATGCCTGTTCATGAATCAAAAGACTCAATATTGTTAGGATGCCAACTATACTCAATTTATCAAAATCCCAGCAGATTTTTTTTGGAAGAAATTTATAAGCTGGTTATGAAATTCATATGGAAATACATGTTATACATATGTTTGGCCAGATTGATCAAAATGCTTTGGCAAAAATTAACAGACTGGATGACTAGCATTAGATAACTTCTTGACTAATTATAAAGCTTCAGTAATCAAGACAATGTAGTGTTGGGCTAAAGACAGATGACCAGATCAATGGAACAAAAGAGAGATCCAGATTAAACCCACACATATATGGACAATGAATATCTGACACAGGTGCAAATGCAGTGCAGTGGGAAAACAATAGTCTTTTCAATATATTTTGCTGGAACAACTGAATGTACATATGCAATTAGGAAAAGATGGATAGATGGAAGGAATACAAGAAAAGTTAACACATGAGCTTCTCTATAGCTCAGTGTCCTTGTTGATATATATAGACTATAATAATTTCTATATCATAAGATTTTGGGGAGTGCTAAATATATGAGAATTTGCAACACCCCTAAAATATAGTCAGACACATAATAGGCATGATATAGCTATAATAAAATGTTAATATGTGCATGCAAGAAGTTCTAGATGTCTTAGAAATTACACACACACACACACACACACACACACACGAACTCTGATTAAAAGGACCAAAACTGTGCTAAAGAAGTGACGAATAATTCATTATGGACAAACAATGGTAAAATTCAATATAATAAAAAACCAAAGGAAATGCTCTAAAATTTTCCAACAAAAAATGGCCAACCATCTAATAAGAAAAAGCATGTTTACATTCATAAATGGGTAGGAGAGGGCAGTGCCTAATCTCCTGAATCTAGGCTCAGTCAAAGACTAGTTCTGAAACATTGAAGAAGATATTTAACTTCTTCATAGCTCAGTTTCCTTGTTGATATAATATAGATTATAATCATTTCTGTATAATGAGATTTTGGGAGTTCTATATACATTAGAATTTGTAACACCCCTAAAAACAGAGCCAGATACATAAGAGACATAATATGGCCATAAACTATAATTATGCTTAGATTTCTTGGTACAATATTTGATGAAGGAATACAATAACATTTTCAAGGTGCTTAAAAAGAGAAAGTCAATGTTTTAATCTGATGTCATTTGGATAGTCATTTAAATACAAGGGTAAAACAATAGAAAAATGTCATAAATATCAGGAAGAAACAAAGATTAGTATATCAGACATGATATTAATAGCACATCTGCAATTATTAATGCTTCATCCAAAATTTATTGAGAGGTTATTAGGTGCTAGATACTAAGTTCCTTACACACATTAACTGATTAGTATTCACATAAACCCTATGTAACAAAAAGAGGTTCACCAAAGGTCACCCAGGGTATATATGATAGACAACCAAAACAGTTACCTCCATAGTAAGCCTTCTTTGTAAGGTTTGTAAATCTGAGTCCAATCCTAAATACAAACCATCTGTTCTTGGTTCCCTTTCTGAGGCTTTTCTCCATGAAAGTTTGTTTGCAGATGTTATCTTTGAGAAAGGATCCTTGAGCATGATTTCAGTGGAGGCAGAAACCTTTCTTTCCATGAAAGTATTGATTTTGGTTACCTGCTCTGCTGTGTTCTCTTTCATATAAAAAAATCATTTAGTGGTTGAGTCCAATTATGAACAAAACCAAGTATTTCATGACAAATAAACTAGCAGTTTGTCATTCATAGGAAAAAGTGTGCGACACACAGAGCTCAATTGTTAGTTTTGGCCATTATCATGTACACATTTCTTTTGATATTTGAGTCGTCATATCAAGGAATGACTAAAGGTACAGAAAGTAATATTCAAGTTAGAGAACATGAATTTTTACTGGGTAAGAAATAACAACCATTGGTTAACAACCCAGAATCTTGAGGCTTCAATGATGAAAGAAAATATCGAAGGAGAAAACAAAACAAAACAAAACGCCCTGCAGAATCAAGTATGGCCACATGGCCCAGCCATTCGGATCTAGTTTTGCAAGTCTTATAAAACTCTGTAAGTTTTATAAGTCTTTTGTTAGTCTGCATTTCTATGAAAATGCAGCTCATACTTGTTGGCAATAAGACTGAGTATATTGTGTGAGTCTCTCATAGTGCTTTGTCATGTCTGCCCAAAATATGGTAGAGCCCCAAACTAGGTAAGAAATTTCCAAATTTCACAGGGAGAACTGTTACTGTCAGAAGCATATCTTTCTAGCAAACAGAAGTTTCCTCTCACTTTGGAAATTAGCAAACATTGACTAGGATATTCAAAATCCATACCAAGGAGGTGACTGTATAAAATCCATTTGTAAAGGTTCAAAAGTACCCTGACACTCATGTTCTTGTTCAATCTCCACCTTTACAATTTAACCAGATTATGTTGGTGCAGAAGAGACAAGCAACCAGAGACATTCTCAGCAACCTCAGTAAAATTACCCCACTAATGTCAACAAAGTACTGCGATCAATTTGTCCTTCTTGAGGTGAGAAATTTAATGAAAAATGTTTGCAAGGTTCCACCTGAGGTCCTCTGGTGACAACAAACCGTCATTCTGAAAGTGACAGATTATGAAGACATTCCTCAGTAAGGTCTGAAGATGACGGGCACAGTATGAAACAGGGCGAATTTGTGGATTATCAGAGATAGCTACCACTGGAGTCATTTAACTCTGAGGAAGAGGTCAGGTGACAGTGGCAAGTCTTTTGGTTGATAAGACTGCCAGGATCAAACATTCACAAGACTACCTTTTAAGACCCAGAAATTCTCCTTGGGAGTTTAAAGGCAAATGAGAAACTGAGTGCTTGATACTCATTTGGAACAGTGTCTGTGATTTCCTACTTCCTTTTTTGCACCTTTGGTTTCATTCTATGAGGGTTTGGAGGTCTAGCAACGGGATTACTTTCCTTTCCAGTTTTTGCTTGTATGTTAAATTTCTCTATTTCTGACATTAGGTCACTCAGAGAAAGTGAGGCAAGAGCTGGCACTGCATATGTTCCAGGACCTACATCTGAATGTTTCCTATAGGTGTGAAAGAGCACCCCCCTTAAGTTTCTAATGCTGTCATCTTTGTTTCTTGTGGTGCATAAACTCCAAAGATTTTATCTAAAATTTATAGCTTTTTAAAGTTCCTCTGGTTTTACTCTTAAATTTGGAGTCTCTTAAATTATACTCAAAATATTCACACTGCCTTTTCCAACACATTTTGTTACGTTTGAGGTTCAGCATAATCTATAAATCAGTTGATAGAGATCTGGAAACCCTGAATTATGTGTTCCTAGAACTTTTTTTTTTTTTTTGAGACGGAGTTTCGCTCATTACCCAGGCTGGAGTGCAATGGCGCCATCTCGGCTCACCGCAACCTCCACCTCCTGGGATCAGGCAATTCTCCTGCCTCAGCCTCCTGAGTAGTTGGGATTACGGGCACGCGCCACCATGCCCAGCTAATTTTTTGTATTTTTAGTAGAGATGGGGTTTCACCATGTTGATCAGGATGGTCTCGATCTCTTGACCTCGTGATCCACCTGCCTCGGCCTCCCAAAGTGCTGGGATTACAGGCGTGAGCCACCGCGCCCGGCCATTGCTAGAACTATTGCAAATTTCTTCGTATATTTATGCCTACCTTGTACAGCCTTTGGAAGTTTTTGGAAATGACTTTTAGCTTAGATTCAACCCGGGCTTAAAATCTGCCATGAGCTAATTCTGATGTGGTCAACTTTAAGAGCCAATTGAACATTTTGTGTTTCTAGCTGACCAGAAGGATAGGAATGTCAGAAAGAGTGCCAGAGAAAGGAAAAATGGAGGGCAATTGGGTGAGAGAACAGGAATAGTAAGATAAAAACTTTTTGATTCAAGTGATAATTTGGGCGTATCTAAAGAAAAGCCTTTCACGTTTTTTCATTAGCCTCTTCCATGGAATAATTACTGAAGTAATTGCGGAATCTAGATTTTTATTGTAAGATTTCTCATATCAGTCAGAACATACATATCACTGAATGTTTGGAATTTCACTCTCTTTCCATAAGGCACCTCTCAAATGAACAATTTTGTTCTTATACAAGGTTTCCCAAATGGCCTCTGAAATTCTAAATTAATGTTGGTAAAATTAAACCATTTAGAAAGAGATACGTAGTATTAGTTGTGGTGTAAAATACATGTAAAAGGAAGGAATATGGCTTGGAGGAGATATGAACTTGGGTTTAGTCTGAGACACAGGCATAACAATCTGGCAATGGCTGGAAAATGAGTTGTTTGTGTATCTTATGCCCTTGGCTCCCCACACTAAAGGTTAGATAGTCTCCAGTGGTAAGCCAGATAAATATGCAGTTTGGGAAGATGGAAAGTTGGACCAAGAGATCTCAATCGAAATCAGTGTCTCACAGACAAAACAGGTCTTCAAAACCTTGTATAAGCTTTTGCTAAGGTTTAGGGCAATATCTGTCTAGTCAATGCCAATCTGAGGACACACCTTTTGGGACTCTAGCCCCAATGGCTGGCTCAGTAAATTGACTTAACAGGGCCTGTGCTTATTTCTCTTATGAACTTCCTGTTATTGACTCCCAAGAGAAAATTATGAAGGCAACAGTAATAAAAAGCAATAGTAATAAGGCAGATACTTATTGAGGATACATTTTTTCCAAGTCTGATTAAATAATCAAAGAGTTCTTGAAAGGCGATCTTAGGGGACAAAATACATTTAGCATTTGGTAGTTTGATAAAAAGAAATTAGGACTGAAATCTAACGGGAGACTTAACCCTTTGTTGTAGTCAGAGTGATTCATCCCCCAAGCCAGGAAGCTCAAGAGGCTTCACTGATTTGCACTATTTTTGAATTTAGGATCTTTATTTGAGCAGCAAGGAAGGAGGATTTCAAGGGGACCTCCAAGTTGTTGAACACCCAAAAATATCAGCAGAAAATCTTTCCGTAAACAAAAGTTACCCTACTGCAGTAAGAGAGAGTGCCACGTTGACAGGGTCTTAGGGTATCTTGGGGTAAGTGAGAAGCAGAATAGTTGTCGAGCTTTGGATTCTGGACACAAGTAGTTTAAGGAGGGGTTTTCAAAGTGGGGAACTGAGTAGAATTGGGCAAAGTTCATGATAACAATACTTTGGGATTGGTTAACACAGGTAAGTGAGAGCTTGGGTAAGAAAACTGTCATTAATAAGCAGGCTGTTTATCAGAGTCAGACTATTATTGTTCTCAGTATGTTGGTTTGCCAGCATTTCCTGAAGCAGACATTGAATTTAAGTATTAGATTGCAGTCTTATCTTTTCCAGCCTAAAGTTTTCAAGAAAAAACAGCTAAGTCATGTGTACAAAACTGGTTCATAGTTTTACCTAAGTCATGTTCACAGATGATCTCAATTCTTAAAGCCTATGATTTTAATACGAGAAAAAGTAGAACTTCAAATAAAAATACCAGAAGTTAAAAAAAAGACATTATACACTAGTAAGAAGAAAACTAGATCAAAATTATATAGTATCACATTATGTTAAAAATAACAGAAAGAACTACAGTCAGAAACAGAAAAAATATGTCAACAATTATAACTGAAGATTTTAACAAGTCATTCCCAAGCAAGATTTGAATCTTATAATAAGCTCAAAATTAATATCCAACAAAAATAAAGCACACATAGAATTAGTTGCCATTATCAACCATGTACAGGATTACAAAGAAAGCCTAAATGCATTTCTAAAAGCAACATAATTTATAACAAAAATTAAATATAATAAAATTAGAAACTGATGAAAATCATATATCCCTAAACTAAAAAAACAATTAAATAACTTTTTGGTTAAAAAATAAACAAATTAAGATATATTTGCAATTGTTTGCCAAAGAAGGCACTATGTGTCAAAATTGAGAAACAAAGGTAAAGCAGAATTAAGACAAAACTTGTATTTTATTGATCCACTGATTGAGAGATGGGGTCTTGCTGTATTGCTTAGGCTGGTCTCAAACTACCTTCAAGTGATCCTCCTTCCTCAGTCTTCCAAAATGCTGGGAGTTACAGATGTGAGCCACCACACATGGCCCAAAACTTGTATTTTTAAACTAAAAAGAAGAAAAATGAACTGAGCATTCAACTAAAAAAGCTTGAAATGAAGCAACAAAGTAAAGAAAGCAAGAAGGTGGGAAATAACAAATCAGAAATAAAGTAGACGGTCAGAATGGATATTAGAGAAGGTACAATGGTATATTATCATCACTATTTTGCCATCAAAAACTATCATCTCCCATCTACTCGGGAGGCTGAGGCAAGAGAATAGCTTGAACCAGGGGGTTTGCAGTGAACCGAGATGGTGCCACTGTACTCCAACTGCACTCTGGCTTGGGAGACAGAGCAAGACTCCGTTCCCCTCAAGCCAAACCCCCCAACAACAACAAAAAAAAACATATAATCAGAGAAAACAAAAACTCAATACCTAAACGTAAAGAGGTATTATTTTGGCTGGGGCCTGGCTACCTACCTCTCTTTCTCCACTGACTGAGGAATGCTTTCTAAAAAAAAACCAGATTTAGAAGTCCTGTTGTAAAATAGGTCTTGCATGAAGCTAGCGATGAACTCACAAACCAGTGAAAAGGACTTTCTTAACCTTGAAAATTTGCTAGTGGCAAAAAGGGTGTCCAGGGAGTAAAGAAGAAAAAAATAAATAAAAAGTCTTGAGCACCTGGGCAACTCTTCCTTTTTACCTTTAAGGCATTCTTAGATATAACCACTGCATGATTGTTTTTGGAGACTATTTTTTTTTATTCAAGTATACTTTTTGCCAGCATTTTCTGACTCAAAATATAGCAGCAGGAAGATAACATTTTTGAAAGAAAAAAAGTTGGTATGTGCTTACTGCTGTATTTAAATAGTACAACAGTTAATATGATATTAATACATTTTGGATATATTTTGAGTTTGTTGATTTTTCCAGTCTCCACCCACTGCTAGGCCTGTGGGTGCTGCAAATGCCTGTGGTTCTCAATTTTGGTTGCCTATTAGAATCCTGATGTCCAGTTAAACCAGAATCTCAGAAGGTGTACTCAAGCATCTATTTTTTTTTAATGTCCTTTTGTGATGCCAATTGCAATCAAAATTGGGAATCACTGTAATAGCAAATGGTTGAATGGAAACTCTACCTTCTATTTAAATCTTACCCCAGTCTGCCCTTAGATGTTCTCTTTTCACAGATCTATCAGTGTCTGAAGGCAACTATGGCAGGCTGATCAAATATGCACATAGCAGGAAGACAGCAACGGGAGTGATACATTGACCATGTTCCAAATCACAAAGCATCTCAACAGGCTGGATCATGGACTGAGGTGGACAGGATGGAATTTCATAAAGATACATAAAAAAGCATCTTGGGTATAGTAAACTAACTCCATAAATGCAGAGCAATTTAGACGTGACTAAGTAGCAGTACACATGAAAAATTATTGAGGAATTTTGTTGACTTTAAGGATAGTGTGAGTCAACACTGTGCTTTGGCTGCCAGAAAATAAACTCAATCCAAGGCTGTGTCAACAAAGGCATACTGTCCTTTCTGCATACTTATTACAGCACTAAGTACTGAGCCATGTTCTCAACAGCATACTTCATGAACCTGGAACGCTAACAGTATGGTTAAGGGAAACTGGAACTGTCATCTTGGGGAATAAAAGGGATATTTAGCCAGGAGTAAAGTTAGCTTAAGGAGACCATGACAAATATTTTCAAAATATTTGAAGGACTTAGTTGTGGAAGTGGATTAGATTTATTGTGCAAAACTCCAGAAGTCAAAAGCAATAGAGAGATGGAAGGAAATGCTTTTCAGCAGGGTTACTCATCAATAAAGGGAGTGAACAGTCACACAGAATGGAGGGTTCCCTGCCCTTTGAGGTAGTTAAAGCTTCAAGTAAATTATGGGTGAGGAGTTTCAAATCTTCTAGAGTTGAACCAGATAAGAAAGTCTCTTCTTCCAGCAGGATGTTATGGACCTGAAACACCAGTGTACTTAAAAGTAGATTGGGAGTGAAAGGCAGACTTTCCATGTTCTACATACTGTGGAAACCCCTTAGCGTAGTTCTCTGCAACCTGCCCACCCTGCCCCAGGAAGGCAAACAGCCAATGGGCACCAGCACAACGGAGACCCCAGTGCTTTTCCAATGAGGAAATGCAGTCACTTTTCTCTGGATGTTACATCCTTTCTGGAATGTGTCTCACACACATCTCTCTTTATCACCCCCTTTTTCAAGTAAACCAACTTCTTGTAGAAGCTGACCCTGTGTCTCTTTACTCTCCATGAAGATTCTGGCTCTTCTCTTCACCTGTCAAAAGTCTGGGATTCCAAAGGGTTCACATTAGCATCCATCCCAAGAGCCTGCACTGCGTCCCCAGAACTGCAGTTCCGGCATCACCAGGCAACTTTCAGTTACACAGACGAAAGGAGAGAGGGGACCTCTCTGAGGCCCCATAGGGTTCTCTGCCATAGTGAGAGCCTTCTCTTAGAACTTTTAGAACTCCCAGGACGTTTCCACACTTTGAGCAGGGTGCTGGGGGTCAGGCGTGGTGGGAAGAGGACCAGAGCCCGGGCGGGAGCTGCCGAGGACAAAGGATGGGTTCCCTCCATCACACGGTGCCTAGATTTTCCCCGCTACACGTGGCCCCGAGTGGTCGCGTCACCTCAAAAGCCGGCCCCCGCCTGCCCGGGGACTGAACTTGCCCCTCAGGCCGCGCGCTCCCGGACCCGGACGGGGACGGGGACGGGGCGGGGAGGGAGAGAGCGAGACGGGGCCGGGGGAGGTGGGGCCGCCGGGGAGGAGGCGAGGGCAGCGGGGAGCTCCAGGGAGACGGCTTCGGAGGGTGAGAGGGGAGGGCAGCCTGGGCTCGGCACGCTCCCTCCCTCGGCCGCTTTCTCTCACATAAGCGCAGGCAGAGGGCGCGTCAGCCATGCCCTGCCCCTGCGCCCGCCGCCGCCGCCGCTCGGCCCCGCGCGCTCTGGAGGCTCCTGCGCCGCGGCGCTCCCGGGCCCCGCCGCCGCCGGCCGCCCCGCCACCCTCCTCCAGCCCCCGGCACCGCCGCCAGCGCCTCCGCCGCAGCGCCCGCGGCCCGGCTCGTCTCACTTCGGGGAAGGGGAGGGGGGGAGGGGGACGAGGGCTCCGGCGGGTCCGGAGGGGCCGAACATCGCGGGGCGTTCTAGCGTTCCCCCCCTCTCTCCAAAACGCTGCATCGACGCGGACCGCGGAGGCGCCCTCCCTCGCCCTCGCTTCACCTCGCGGGCTCCGAATGCGGGGAGCTCGGATGTCCGGTTTCCTGTGAGGCTTTTACCTGACGCGCGCTGCCTTTCCCCGGCACTGGCTGGGAGGGCGCCCTGCAAAGTTGGGAACGCGGAGCCCCGGACCCGCTCCCGCCGCCTCTGGCTCGCCCAGGGGGGTCGCCGGGAGGAGCCCGGGGGAGAGGGACGAGGAGGGGCCCGCGGCCTTGCAGGGGCGCCCGCGCCCCCACCCCTGCCCCCGCCAGCGGACCGGTCCCTCACCCCGGTCCTTCCACCATGCACTTGCTGGGCTTCTTCTCTCTGGTGTGTTCTCTGCTCGCCGCTGCGCTGCTCCCGGGTCCTCGCGAGGCGCCCGCTGCTGCCGCCGCCGCCGCCGCCGCCGCCTTCGAGTCCGGACTCGACTACTCGGACGCGGAGCCCGACGCCGGCGAGGCCACGGTAGGTGCGCGGATCCTGCTGGTCCCGGGGTCCGGGCCGGACTCCGTGCGGGCTGCGGAGGACCAGAGAACGTGCGCGGGGGAAAGCGTGTATGCTTTCAACTGTGTGCGTGGGATGCAGAGTGACTGCGCTCAGTGCACGCAGCTTTGCAGAAACATTTTCTTCTTTTTAAACAGAAGTTGTTACTAGAAAGGCAAGCAAGTTACCCGAGTGAAGGGCCCAGAGAGGTGCCCAGTGACAGGGATCACGAACTCTATTTCAGACTGGTTTCCTCTCGGGCAACCAGGCGGTCTTGAACCCTGCGCAGTCAGAGGGGCTCGGGAGAGCAGGAGTTCATTCTGGTCGGGAAATGCTCCTTTCTTTCCCCACTGATTCATGGGACTCCAAACAGTTTCGGGGACACTGGTGATCAGTCAACCCAGCCTTACTTTCCTGGAGTGTTCATAGCCTGCGGAGCACCGGGCGCTGTGCGCGACTTTAGAAAAAACTGTCAGGGACTTTAGCAACTAGGCTCCAGAGCTTTCAGAGTTCACTTGAAGTTGGTCAGACTTGAGATGTTAACAGATTAGAGTCAGTTAGATCACAATCAAGCAAGGCGACTTGCTTGTTTCAACTTTATAAGCTCTTCATTCCTGAAATCTGGTCTTGAGATACTAAAACTAAGGGGTTTTTTTTTTCCTTTTTTTTTTCTTGTTTGTTTTTTTCTCTGTTTGTTTTGTTTTCTTTTAGAGCTGTTTAATTGTTTGTCTAAAAATGTTGCCAACATACTTTTGAGGCATTCTGATTTCCAAAAAGGATTTTTGTTTGTTCTTACTTCTTACTGGCTCTTCTAAAAGACTATATCTTTACCTAAAAAGTTCATTTTGCCATAACCTTATAGAGTATGCTTAAAGGGAGTTCCTGAAGAAGTTATATTAGACATTTGAGTTCAAACACTTGTAGTACCCCTTGCTGGAACTACACTGCAGTGGTTTATTTCAACCGGTGGCAAGTGGAGAAGTACCTGTAGTGTGTTACAGTTAACTTTAAGTTGACTTTATTGATTAACACAGACACAATGTGTAGAAAATAAATAGCCTACTCAGTTATATTTTGAAATACATTTTAAGATTAAGAAGACTAATTTTTTGAAATTCAAACTACCTTTGTGTTTAAATTTTGGGGAAACATTAAAATGTTGGAATCTGTAATAATTTCAGATAGGGGTTCAAGGTTACTTCTCTTGAGTAAAAACAATATATATTAAATTGCAGAACACACTGCATTCTGTGAATTGCAAAAATAATTTTCAGTGCCTGTACATTGGCATAACTATAGTGATGAAAATATCTTTATGTTCTTAAATACCACAGAAATGTAGTATTGGGCTCAATAACACTTCTGATAATTTGAGTCCTTGATTTTGCAGTACCTATTTATTTGCTGTTTTTGTAAAGTCAAAACTAGTAAAAGTATGATTTAGTAAGGCAACATCTCCGTATTGCCTATCATCACTTACTTTGGTTTACAGTAAGAAAATGTGCAGTAGAAAGTAAAATGAGAAGCATTCCTTGATAAGCCAATAGCTTACCTTGTAGGATAGTCACTCACTGCTGGGTTAGTCTTGAATTAATGTACCCTGAGTGTGTGTGTGTTATGTATAGGTATGGGATTGGAGGATTAAAAAGTTAACTTATTTTTAACTTTCAAAATTGTCTTCATTGGTGATATAAAATTTGCCATTGACGATATGGCAAATTTTGCCATTGCTGTGAAAATCTCTATGCATTTTTGTTTGCAAATGGTGCATTTCACATTGAACCATTTTTATATTTTGTATGGTGAATATGGGTTAGTATTCTGTATGTGATGTGGGTTCTTTATCCATGTGATAAAACATCATTTTCCATGTGAAACGTCATCTCTGAATTCCATAGACCTCGAAGCAGTATTTCATTGCTCCACTAAAGTGTTGTTCCCCAGTGGGTGACTATAACCTTGACAGGGCATGTGTCATTTAAGGACACATCAATTAATGGGTCCTTCCTATGAAACATGGCACACAACTGCCAAGAAACTGTTGTGAAGACTCTATGTCTCTCCCTAGTGGCCTGTACAAGTGCCTTATTTTGATATAAGCACTAGAGAAGAACTGGGGAGAAATCAATTGTTAATTTACTATAACTACATGAACCCCAAGAAAATATTTCAGAAGATAAACAGGAGATGCTAAATATCTGTAATCCCAGTAGATGCATTTTTTTGGTAATTTTTACCTAGGAAGTTTTTTAATACTTAAAAAAATCAAAAATAGCACACAAGCTATGAACCAAGGTTAGCCATCCAGTTCTTCACCCCACCCAGTAAGCCATACAAAGGATTGGAGGTGAAATCACAAATGGAATGAAGATCTCCTTATTCCTTGACTTATATTTGCATTTATTAGATTCCTATTTCTAGTTATTTGTGGTTGCAAGACTTACTGAAAAGTCTTAAAATGTTTCTCTGAAGGATGTTAACACAAACAAGTCAGTGTCAAAAAAGTAAGGCAGGCAATAAAATTAACTGGACATGATGGTGAAAAAGAGAGTGGCAAGTCTGCAGCCATTATATTTAGAGTTTTCCTTACATTATGTGACTGACTATATTTTTCAACATCCACTCTTATGAGAGATTTCTGGCATTCATCTGAGTGATGCCGGTCATAGGAGGTTTTAGGTATAAAACGTTCAATTCATCTTACATTTTGACTTCCACTTCATTATATTCTTCTGTATCTGATTCGTAGCCATGTGTTCATGAGACAGTTACCAAAATTGCTTAATAGGAAGCAGTTAATTACTAATCTTAGTGCCATATTTCTAAGACCCATAGATCTCTATTCCTGTCCTTTTCAGTTGAGTTGAGAAAGGTGGAGGATCGTGGATTTAGGAGATTTCTTTCTGGACTTCAGGTTCTGGACTCTTGAAAGGAAGGTCCTGGCCTTCTAGTTATCTCCATGTGTCTAACCCGGAATGCTGTTTCTGAACTCTTACTGGGGTTTTCACCAACAGAGGAATTGGGATGAGACTAATAAGAGTTTCCTGAATCCCTGGGACTGTGCTTGCCTTTGGCAGCTCTGGGGTTCTTACAGAGAGCAGGAATTTATAATCATTGTCTGTGATTTCCTGAGCACCTATGTGTGTTATGCACTTCACTAAGAACTTTGCAAGTTAGTTTTATTTTGTTTTTCACTATACCTCCGTAATATGGACGTTACTGTATTTCACTGAGGATGATGAACTCAAAATTTAAGTGACTAACCAGGAAAAGGAATAGATTTTTTTTTTCCATTTAAAAACGTTTCATGCCAACTTAGAATGGTTCTATTTAGGACTGTTGGACTTTACAATGGTGCAGAATTGATACATATTCAGTAGAAACTATACTTCAAGGTTTGAATTTTGATCTTTTCCTGGGCTAATGATATGCAGTAAAATACTTTCTCTGGATGCTGGACAATGGAAGTGAGCTGTGACCAGTCAGCCATGTGATCGCGAGAGTAAACAACAGGTACTCTGCTGTGTGTTAAATATATTTTCAACTCAGGAGGGATTTATCTGGATGTAGCCCCATCGTAAATCGAGAAGCATGTGTGTTTTAGAGAAACATAGTAATGCCTTTGGGCCTTTGGGCCTGTGATTCACACTCCTTTCAGCGCCTCTGCTTGTCTCCTCTGGAACACTGTTGCAGGAAGGCAGAGAGAAGCACTGTGACTTTGTAGTTAGAGCCACCTTGTCGCATTTATCTAGGTCCTAATTTCCCACAATGGGACAAACGGAAATAAACCTGAACTTTCTTCCACGCTTTATCACATGTTGTTTGACTAAAGATAAATTATAAATGACCTAATCCATAGTAATATTATAAGAACAACTGCTTAACTAGGGGCTTAACAAGAATTCCTGACAGTTTTTCAAAGTTATGCTAAGGTAGCTTCAGTGCAAGATGGTGATTTTACCTCTGCCAAATGACCTTTCACAAATAAGTGGATTTGGAAAGAACAAAGTTTAGTTGGCAGAAGCCTTAGATCTCCTCTGACTTCTGAGCATATATTATTTCACCTTTAATCAGTTACACTATTCCTTGTAGATATGCATTTTATAAATACGATATGGGCCTACCTTTTGTTAAAAACACATATTTGTAAGTTCAGATTTGTATAAATTGTAGATTAAGATATCTTTGAATTTTCTCATTAGAAAAAACAGGTCTAGCTGAGAACTTTAAACAAGGAGGGATGCTGATGAGTCTGATTTATAATGTAATTTAAAATTTACTGCAAATATTTTAGGTTTGTGTAATTGTTTCTTCTGAAATTTACTACTGTACATTTTTCCTTGGTTGATTCCTTTCCTTGGTTGACTGATTTATGTTTTTTCAGAGTTTATGTTTAACCGTCAGAAAACAGAGATTGTTTTTATTTAATTTGCTGTATTGGGCATCCATCATGGCATTAATCAAATACGTACATTAAAATACTTTGTCTGGTACAGTGAATTGGTACTGTTTCCTTGTACTGCTCATGCCCTAGTGGCTTTCAGGTGTTGGGTGGCATCCACAATAGTTATTTTCAAATTTTGAAATCCAAAAGCTCATTTTCATTTTCTTTCTCACTCTCTCTTTTTTTTTTTTTTGAGATAGCGTCTTGCTCTGTCACCCAGACTGGAGTGCAGTGGCATGATGCTGGCTCACTGCAACCTCTGCCTCGTGGGTTCAAACAATTCTCATGCCTCAGCCTCCCAAGTAGCTAGAATGACAGGCATGTGCCACTACACCAGGATAATAATTGTATTTTTAGTAGAGATGGTGTTTTGCCACGTAGGCCAGGCTGTCTCAAACTTCTGACCTCAAGTGATTCACTTGGCCTCTCATAGTGCTGGGATTACAGCATGAGCCACCACACCAGCACCCCAAAAGCTCATTTTCTTAAATTATTTGGTGCTATAATCCTGATCTGAGCTGACATAAGGCTATTTATAGTCATTATTCTCTAATTTAAATACTTTAAAGCTACACTGAGAAAATAGTAATGTATTTATTTATATGATGCTGCCATCAATCCTGCTTGTTTTGGGGGTGTGTTAATATGCATATGCACTTGGTTTCTAGAACAACTGAAGGTTCAGAGACCCACACAGTCTCCAGATGTTTTTGGTAGGTGGATGGATTGTAGCTGGGTTCTTTTCCAAAGGACTTCCTCCATTGCTTTATTGTCTTGGGGGCTACGTGGAAGAGGCAGGGAAAGGTAACTGAGGAACTCAGGAAGGAAGCAATGTGGATACTCCTGATTCCTTTTTACCCATTGGTACCAGGCTTATTTCCTTTTTAATCCACATTCTCATTTAAATCTACTTCAACTCAGGAGCATGTTAATCAATTCTTACTAGTGGCAGCTTTAGTTCTAAGCAGGAAATTACAGTTCAATATGTGATGCAAAAAATGTACAGTGAGTGATCTTGT
Source organism: Saguinus oedipus (assembly GCA_031835075.1). Taxonomy (NCBI): domain Eukaryota; kingdom Metazoa; phylum Chordata; class Mammalia; order Primates; family Cebidae; genus Saguinus; species Saguinus oedipus. The sequence goes on from CM063171.1 coordinate 13,029,202, forward strand.
CTATAACGAGCTTATAATCATTTTTGGGAAAAGAAATTCACATGTACCCCAAAACCTAAAATGCAATTAAAAAATAAACTAAAATAAAATTAGAAAAAAAATACTGCAAATGAATGTTACTATAAATCCAGACACTATAAGTGATTTTGTAGGAGAGCCTCATGAGTTACCACCAGTTATTGGCTAGCCTTCTGGGGGTTGCATGGGCAAGCCTGGGAAAGGTGGAAGGATATGAGACCCAATATTAAAAATGATGCTAATTACAGAAATGGGGGAGAGAGGGATATTTTGAATATTGAAGCATGACAGCAAAGTGCAATGGAAGTAAAGATCAGGGATGTTTGGGAAACTAGAAGCAAACCCTTTGGTGCAAAAGTCAAGAGCTTTAAGGGAAACTGAAGGGAACATGCTGGGAAGTGTGAAAACCAAAGAGAAAGTGGAGTTTGGGTTGAAAGCCATGGGAGCCAATGAAGATTCTTAGTGGTATGCTGAAAGTGAGGTTTGAAGGGGCTTAACCTGGTATTGTTGCACGGAAGTGTCTATGAAAACTGACTAGAGGTTGATCAGAAACTTCTCAGAAGTCATTTTCAACTGCAGGGTTTCTTAAAGTGTCTGGCAGTGACTGTGCCTTTCTCATTACAGTGGCCACCCATTTATGGTATTGGAACTCCTCTATATGCTCCTGATTGTTGGTGATGATAATGGTGATTACTTTTGACTTATTGTAAGCACCCATCGTTGTGCTATCTGGATACATTTACAAAATTATAGAAACAGACTTCTCTGCTATTTTGGTTTACATTCCAAACAGAGCAAGCAGTATAAACAGTGGTCATGCTTAGATACACATACACAGACACCCCCACACACACGTGCACACATATACATGCACACACCTCTTAATAGTTCTTCAGACTACCAAGTGTGACTTACGTGTTCTTTCTTGCATGGCTGAGAATTTGTAGACAGTTCACTGAAATAGAATATTTAGAACAATCAGAAGTGCAGAAGATTAGAACCTCCATAGTTGCACATACATTTGTTTATAGGTCAGTGGGGAATTTAAAAAAAAAGCGAAGGAGATAACCCTAAAGTGCCCTGGAAAGTCCTACTTTTTAAAATCTTCTGCTATCAGTGAAACTGGAAAGGTGGGGGTGGGGACATGAGGAGGTGGGTGAACTACTAAATAAACAATATAAATACATTAGCTGTTCTTATAACATTATTTTTGAATATGGTAGGATAATTTACTAAAACTCAAGAGATGCCACCTCCTAAAGAAAGGACACACTGAAAGAGGAAATATTCAAATGCACAACGTTCGTAAAAAGCCATACTTACAAGTTTAAAAGACTAATTTCTAAAGGAGTTAAGCAACTCTGTCCTCATTTGGACAGGTGGGAAGATGTATATTTTGGGATAGGTCAGAAAGATGTGGTTTATGACTTACATAGTTGCAAAGGTTTCTGTTTAGACATTTATTTTATAATTTAATTGACCTAAAACTTGGTCTCTAAATTACCATTTTTCTCTTACTTTTATACGGTAGTAAAGTATGCAGCCATAAGTGATAGAGGCTGGGATCAAAGCTAGCTATTTTGCTAACTGCAGAACCTGTGAACTATGTTTACACTGCCTGTGATAGTGCCTGGAAGAACTCACTGTCAGTATTTCTGCTTGTTTCAGTCACATAACTGTCACTTGTGTCAGTGATATAACTTGTTTAGATAGGGATGCAGTGAGGTGGATTAGAGCACGGGACATGGAACATGCCTTTCTCTATTCACATCCTGGCCATGCCTCTTAGTACCTGTGTGACCTTGGACGAGTAACTTAGCTTCTCTGTGCTTTTTTTTTTTTGTCTGCAAAATGCGGAATATAATTAATGCCTGCTTTGTAAGGTGGTTTTGAGGATAAGAATGTGTATATAGACCTGGTGTGGTGGCTCAGACTTGTAATTCCAGCACTTTGGAGTCTGAGGCGGGCAGATTGCTTGAGCCCAGGAGTTTGAGAGCAGCCTGGGCAACATGGGGAAACACTGTCTCTACAAAAAAAATGTAAAAGCTAACTGGGCATGGTGGCACATGCCTGTAGTCACAGCTACTCTGGTTGCTGAAGTGAGAAGATGGCTTGAGCCCAGGAGGCCGATATTGCAGTGAGCTGAGATCATGCTTCTGTACTCCAGCCTGGGCAACAGAGTAAGACTCTATCTCAAAAAAAAGGGGGGGAAAAAAGCCAGCATGTTTATACATATAAAGCCCTTAGAGCCATGACTGGCATGTAGTAAGCTTTCTGTAAATTTGTGTTAAATAGATAGGCTTCCTGATCAGAAAACAAACAAAGAAAATATAGCATGTAAGTACTGTGTCTTAGACATGTGACGTAACTGTGATTCTTCAGCACCTTGCAACTAATTTATTACATTTTTAAAATTATAAGCTTACTGACAGTTTTCTTAATTTCTAAGAGATAGCAAGAGGTTGTAATATTGATGTTTGATTTTGAAACAGGTGAAGGAGATGCAGGGGTTTAATCATTCAGTGTATGGAGGCTACATATTGTAGTTCTGCCTGTAATATGTTCCCACTTGCCCTGGGTGCCTGAGTTTGTTCCTTTCCTGGTGGGCAGCACAGGTGTCCATAGACCACACTAAACCAAAGAATCCAGGATGATGCTCTCTCCTTAAGTGCTGCATTCATACTTAGGTCATTTGGCTGAAAAGGACTTGGGTACACATAACAAAAATATATATAATGCCATATAATTTAATATTAACTCATCTTGAATACACTCAAAGCTTATGCATTTTCAAGTTTAAATGTTTATTAATGAAACATGCTAACATTGCTACCTTGATATGTAAATATTGCATCTATGTTATTGTCACAAAAAATAAATATTCTAAATTTACAATGAAATTATCACAGAATACCTAAAATACCAACAATTTCACTGAGGAAAATATAAAGAAAACTTAATGGTAGAATGCTATATGCCAGAGTTAAACTTGTGTGAATTTGTTTAGGGAAATGTGATTGCACTGTTCCTTAGGGACCTTCTTCTGAATGGTAACCAGTGAAGTGTGTGCTGTCTGAGACATGCCCACACTGAGATGAATTATGGAGTAGATACTTTCCTTCTCTGAGAGTGAGCTGGTTTAATTTGTCTGGTGGTTCTCCTTGTCAGTTTGCCAGTCAGCAGTGAGTGCTGTGAATTGCATGGTTACCCTGTGCTGACCACTGCAGTGCTGAGGACGTTGGAAGCCCGTGATCAGACAGGGAAAATGGATAAAAATAGTAGTGTACATGCTTCCCAGCTCTTGAACAGCTGACGGTGTATTTTTTGATTCAGTAACATCCAGAAAGTATTCCCTTCCTTAGGTTCCAGTGCAGATGTTAGTAGGAGTATTTGAGAACTTTTGACCAGATACCACATTTTTAAACGGAATTTTTTTTTTCTCACTGGAACTGGAACGAAGCCCTAAGCACCAAATAGACTCTCAGGTAGTATCTAAGTACATTAAAAATTAGACAATGCTATATTACTCATTCACATCTATATGGAGATACCTTATCATCTTTTTAAAAGTGATTTTCATATTAATATTTTAATTTCAGAATTAGAAATGTATGTAAGCATATAATAAAATGAAGCTTTATATTTCAGTACTATTGTATTTTACCAATTATAGTATTCAAATGAACATTTTGATGTGATTTTCTTCACAGTAATTCTTCATTATCGTATTATTTTTCTTTCAATTTTTTTCTTATTATATTTGAGACAGGTCTCACTATGTTGCCCAGGCTGGAGTGCAATGGCATGAACATGGCTAATTGCAGCCTCCGCCTCCTGGACTGAAGTGATCCTCCTACCTCAGCCTCCCAAGTAGCTGGGGCCACAGGCACATGCCACCACACCCAGCTAAGTTTTAAAGTTTTTTGTAGACACGGGCTGTCACTAAGTTGCCCAGGCTGGTCTCAAACTCCTGGGCTCAGGTGGTCTGCCTTGACCTCCCAAAATGCTGGGATTACAGGGATGAGCTGCTGTTCCAGCCTAACTTCTTTTTCTCACACAAGTGCGTTGCTTACATGTTTATTGTTAGAAACAGGATTCAAACAACTGCTTATTTAATATTCTTTTATATGTAGAAGAAATAGTCATGAAACCAATAATACTTTTGGTTCCAACTTGCTAAAATATTGGAAAAGAATGAAACATTTGTGAAAAAATATCAGACCTTTGCATTGTGGTTGTCGAGGAAGAGTCATGCGTGTGAGTGAGTGCCACTCTGAGACAGGCAGCACTTTCTCCCTCAGGGTAATTGGCTGCGGGTGTGGAAGCCAGCTACTTAATCTGCTTCAGCCAAGTAGTGTTCGAAGCTTAATGCCCTTTTACTGAAATGGCAAACATAATTACCTTACCTAAAAGGATGTGTTGGTATAGATTTTACCAGACAGTTTACTGAGTGAACAATAGGGAAAACAGTTCATTTTCCTTGTCTTTGTTTACCATCAAATTAGCCCCTCCATGTCCCTGTCCCTAGAGTGGATGAATTTGGCAATTCAGACTGAAATCTTAAAGAAAATGGTCTTCACTCACTTTTAACTGGAGTGACTACACAGCTGCCATGAATCCTGTGGTTGAATTTCTACGACCTGTAAAAGAGATTGTTATTTCCTCTCACTCAAAAATTCTTGGAAGTAGCTAGTTAATATCAGATACCAGATGTGAGGCCATTTTAAATCACTCTGGTTTAATTTACTATACTATTATTGCCTACATGGAATGTTTTTAATTCTTTCTTTTTGTTTGTGTCTGTTGTGTGTATTTAGTTACATTATCCTTTTAAAAGTCCTCTTCCAAGTTTATGTTTTGAAAAAGAGAACACTTACTTAGATTCATGTTTGCTTATAGGTCATGACATTTATGACTCCCCTAGAAAACAAACGAATTCTTTTGTCTTAGAGCCAAATTTTAGTTTTAAGATAATAGTGATTCATTGTTTGTTCTCTTTGAGTCCTTGATCTTTCTTTAAGTTTTGGTATCTGTCCATGCCAAATTAGAATTTTATTAAAGCCAAAATTATTCATGAGTCATGACCATCACACTTACAATTGGGTAATTTGAAGCCGCTTCAGATACACAGATTAAGCAAATAATGATGTCATACATTTTAATGCAGGATTTTTTTTTCCTTCTTAACAGTGGTAGCAGTGAGGGCTGGTCTGCTGGAGACCAATTCTGTTTTACTTTAGAAAAATGTACCTTTGTGGTCATGTCTATGTGAGCACAGTATAGTTATTATATCACTATAATATAGAACACAGTGACATATAACTTAGTAAATTAAAGATAAAAATATTTAAAATTGGTGATTTTTTTGTGTGCCATGCTGATTTGACAGTTCTTATTCTTTTACAAGTCTTAAGCTAGGAAAAAGGTTCGGGTGACTGCCTCAAGTCACATTAACAAGACACATGAAGAAGACTAATGCTCAGGCTTCCTCTAGTACAAAGCACCTGAAATTCAAATTTTGCTTTTGTATGCTATTTTCCTGATTAAATGTATCCTTGATGTTGAGTTTCGCTTTATTACACCTCTGTGAAATATCTGCAATGTGTTGGGAAGGAGAAGGACACGTATACCTGATTTCAATTTAATATAACTGTATAAATATAATTTATTTTCAATTCAGAAATTGAACTGATCTTATAAATTAATATATGTACAGCTAAAATTTGTGATGTCGAGATGAACTCCATGCTGTCCTTTGTGCACTGCGTGTTACACATGAGTATTAAATGTGTGCTTAGTGAATGGGTTAGGTAAGAATTTTTTGTTTGTTTGTTTCTTTATTTGTGACAGAGTCTCAGCTCTGTCGCCCAGGCTGGAGTGCAATGGCAGGATCTCCACTCACTGCAACCTCTGCCTTCAGGGTTCAAGCAATTCTCCCTGCCTCAGCCTCCGGAGTAGCTGGGTTTACAGGCACCCACCACCACACCCGGCTAATTTTTGTATTATTTAGTAGAGATGGGGTTTTACCATGTTGGCCAGGCTGGTCTTGAATCCCTGACCTCAGGTGATCCACCCACCTCTACCTCCCAAAGTGCTGAGATTATAGGTGTGAGCCACTGCACCCAGCCTAGATAAGAGTTTTGATAGATACCCCTATAGAATGCCAAGCAATCCAGTTGACATTAATAAGAACTGCAACAAGTTCAGTTAAAGATGTACATGTTTAAGAGCTGTTGTTCCTTAATTAAATATGACCAAAATGTCTTAAACATGGGGTTTATTACATGTTACTATGGGTTTCACTCCAACTTAGTGGCACACAAAACTTTGAAGCTGCATGATTTCACTGGTAGTACACTGGAACATTGTTTTCTGCCCATGTTTAAGTTCATTCTTTTTCAGAACAGTTTCTAGTTTTCTAAGCCTAAGCTATTAACATTTGAGTTAATTAAATCAATAGGGAGCCTTTTATCTTTTTTTTTTTTTCCTATCTAAGAGCTTTGCTTTCCCACTGACATTAGCCATTCCCCTTCCTATGTACAATAGGAAAAATGTACAGTCATTCCAGGATCATGGTCTCCTCAGAAGGTTAAAAATGATTGTAACTTAGAGGTTAATGGTTCACCCTGGAGGGAAATGTTTTGCCCCACTTGATGATGTGTCCCTGGGTGCTCATAGATAGGGCAGCAATCTTTTGTAAACCAAAATTTTAGACACATGTTATGCAAATCTTCATTATAAATTACACATTATTTTCTTCTTTTTAAATGCCTTCTTTTACTCTGGCATACTATTTGCAATTAAAACTTTTTTTTTTTTTTTTTGGTAGGGGGACAGATTCTTGCTCTGTTGCTCAAACTTTAGTGCAGTGGTGCAATCTTGGCTAACTGAAACCTCTGCCTCCTGGGTTCAAGTGATTCTCCTGCCTCAGTCTCCCAAGTAGCTGAAACTATAGGCGAACGCCACCATACTTAGCTAATTTTTGTATTTTAGTAGAGACAGGGTTTCACCATGGTTTCCCAGGATGGTCTCGATCTCTTGGCCTCATAATCTGCCCACCTCGGCCACCCAAAGTGCTGGGATTACACGTGTGAGCCACTGTGCCCGGCCAATTAAAACATTTTAAACTTTTTCCACAAAAAAACTTCTTCCAATAACTTCTTACTTCAAACTACTTTTACTAATGACAAAATAAGTATGTCTATCACAATGAGGAATAAGTAATTGTTGACACCATCTTGGATTGCTTATATAAATATCCTACAAAAAAATTAAAATTTATATTGGGACTAGATTTTCTTAAATTTAAATTCTTTTGGAAAATCAGGTTCTATTTTCTCTGTCTCTTTATCTCTAATTGTGTATCTTCCCACTATTTTGTTTTATAGATTATATTACTATATGATAGCTTTGATTCTAATGTAATATTGGCTTGTTTTGTGGCTTTAAAAACTTAGTATATATACTGTATTCATAAATACAGCACTATACAATCTAGCATGTTGTGTGTGCACTTAATCTGAAGAACTAGAAATTTTTTCCTGTTCTGTGATGATTGATTGATTGGTGCTGGGGGCAGAAGGTGGTCAGTCTTTGGCAACAGTATAATTTTGTTAAAATTTTGTCAAACTGATTTATTCCGTTGCTACATTTTGAAATCAGTAATTTTCAGGGTGAATATCTAGAGTTTTTGAGGACAGAAAGAAATATTCTCAGGAAATTGAAAGGTTTAATTAATATTTTCAGGCGACTGAGAAGCTTTAGTTCCTGTACATGCAGACTAGGGGGTGTTTGGATCAGAGCTAATGTCTTGCAGCAGGGGTTGAAACCAGGCCATGTTTAGTCATCAGAGCATGACTTCTATTCTGGGAATGTGGTTATTAAGAGGTGAATATTAGTTACAATAGTCCTTATAAATCTTTGGTTGTTCAACACAATAACTTGCCATCACGGTTAGGTGGTGTAGCTAAAATTATTTAATTGGGCTATTTCTACTTGAGCCAGCATTTGATTATATATGTAGTAGTGCTAAATAATTTGGGATTTCTGGCTTCTGGTTGTTGGAGACTTTTTTTTTGTTGGGGGTAGGAGGGGCATCCTAAGGAACAACTTTTCCTCTACTAGCATTCTTCACTAGAAGAAGCTTCTGTTTACTTATTTGTTTTTTTCTTAAATAAGTGTTTGATTTCCTTTTGGCATTGACTTTGTTGCTCCCAATTATAATTGTGAGCAAACAGCAATAGAAATTCTGTGCAACTTCCAGCAAGTTTAGTCATCAGAGCTTACTTACCAGCAGGTATGTCTATTGTGAGTAAACTACATTTGCCACAGCTAGACCATCAGCTCGTGAAGTCACACTGTCCTCTCTTCTTTAGTTGTTTTTTCCTATTTGTGCTTTATTCTGATTCAAGTTCAGCATCTCAGTGATCATAATGGTGGGGAAAAAATTCATTTTGAACTATAAACAGAAAAGACACCAAGTTGTTGTATTTGAAAGATTATTTTAGAACTTGGTTATACCTTCAAGTAAAATAAGCTGAAGAACCAGATATTTAGGCACATTTTGACTATAAAATAGATACTCTACATGTAACAAGAATAGCTTTTATATGTCTTTTCATAATATTTGTTTGTTATTTAGCTAGTTAGTGCCCATAAGCCAGTATTTAGGTATTAGATAAAATCTGAGGACAACGAACGGTTCTATAAGATTCTGTAAAATTCCAATTCTATAAGATTCCAAGATAGAACGTGTTTTAGGTATTTAAAAGTTTTCTATTTACAGTAGCGACTCATTTGTTATGGTATATAACTGTAGACCAGAAATTACACTGAATCAAAAATAACAATTAGTTACATAGCTGTTGCATGGGCTTTGAAATCAAAGTCCATGCAATAATTTTTAATGTTCATTATAACATCTCTGGTCCAGTTATACTGAATAATAAATATTAAAGCAGGAGATATTAGAACAACACTTACTGTGCTATTTATAATTTAAAATATTAAGTAAAGATAAATAATCTAATTGCTATAAATATTGATACTATCTATGATAACACTTTTAGCATCTCCAAGTTGTTCATTTTGATAGATACAAAAAAAATCCCAAAGCCAAGCAAAATAAAACACACCTAAAACTTTATGAATGTTAGCAATTTTCTACTTTTGCATAAATATTTGGCCATTGCATCATATTATATGTAATAAAGGACAGTTGTTAAGCTAGTGCTTGGTCCACTGTGGGTCAGTATCAGGATGCAGTGATTCCTTTCTGACTCATTCTTCTCTCTCTTTGGCTTTGGTTCCCGTGTAAGGCTCTTCTGTAGGTGGCCTTGGCTACACCTGTGAGATATAGGGCACAGCTGTGCTGCTTTTACTCATTTTGAACTTGATCATATATTTTGTATTGTGCCTCTGCTCACTGGCTCTTTTTTATTTTAGTATAATTCAAAGTGTTAATTGGAGGTTTTAAATGTAGTTGGGACCAAATTATGTTTGAGATCACAGGTACCCAGTGTAAAAAAACAAACAAAAATACCTCAACTCACTCTGGGCTTCCTTTGCAGCTACTGTTGCCCTAGAATAGTTCTTGCCAATAAGAGAAAATCTAGTGGGGATTTATGGGAAAACTTTTGCTTTTTTTTTTTTTTTTTTTTTTTTTTTGCTAAGGCACTGCCTTTCTTCTTGTTCCCTTATTTCCTTCCCTGGATATCAGAAAATGTTACATAATTTTAAAACTTTACCTTTGTTTCTCAAAAGAAGACTTTCAGACTTATGTAAATCAAGATTGTAATAATTAATGTGAGGCCTTAAATGTGGAGAAACTTTCTAAAGTTGTGCTATCATGATCTTAATTTATGGACCCTAAGAGTTAAAATAGCTTGTGTCTTTATAACCTAACATTCTTGGCCTGACTGATAGATTCCTTTAAAATGTTATGTTTCTATTTTATACATACTTTAAGAAGTTTTATTCAATAGCTACATTTCAAATAAAGGTTCTGTTTTTTGGTAAGTCTATACCTTTGTTCCTTCTAGCTTTTAAAAGTGTTAATAGCCTGGGAATGACCCTTGACCATCTCTAATCATTTGGGAAATGGAGGAACTTGAATGAAAAGTCTCAGGACTGATAGTAGAAAAAGGTTCAAACAAGAAAATATTTTATGTACTTCATTCAGATTAATGAGTAATTAAACACTTGGACTATTCAAAAATCTTGTTTGACTCTAGGTCTCTGCAAGCCTGAATTTGTCATGATAGTCATCAAAATGAGAAATTATGAAAGAATGTTAATTTAAATTTAAAACAGCTGGAAACACAATACATGGACTATAAGCTTATCTTCTCATCTGTCAACAACTGCTTGCATATGTCACATGAACTGTTTTAATTTTAATTATAAAACTCAACAGATTGTTTAGAGGTGATTCCAAAAATGTGTTTGGCTGACATACAGAGTTATTCCTAAGAAACAGGCTGTCCAATGCAATTTTAAATATACACAAGCTTTTTTATACTGATTAAGAGTTTCAGGTTAAGGTTTTTGGTTAAAATAAGGAACATCAAATGATAAGTATGAAATCTAATCTTAGTTTAAATTATTTTTCTAATAGTTTATTTATAAACATAACATATTTATCTTTCATTATTTTTGTTTTTCTCAGTTGTAAAATTCTGGAGCTGGAGCCCATAGGCCAGTTTGTAGTATATCTGACTGATTTTATACTTGACAGGCTCTCTCTGCAGGTCACTTGCTTCCCCTTGGAGCAGTGGATTTTTCATCCTCAACTCCAGGGTAAATATCTAAAAGTCACTCCTGCCACATTATTTTCTATCTGGTAGATTGTGATAATATCTGTGAGTCAGTATTATCTGCACAATGTACTCCTTCTGCTCAAAACATTTTGATCATAAGAGGTGTTCACATCTGGTCAATTGGGCTGAAACTTTCATGCCCTAGTCTGAGGCTGGACTAACTGATCTCTAACGATATTCTTACCTGACAATCTGGAGGATACAAATCAAGACATTTCAAGTGCAGAAAGCAACAGTAAAGCATATGTTCTAATGCGTAATATTTCTTCAAGACAATCTGGACCATGAAGTATATTTTTACTTATTGAGCGTATATAGGGAGATCATTTTGTGGGATTGTTAAATTTTTCCATTTCTTGATTCTTTGATATTTAAATTTTCAGTTTCATATTCTCTTTCACATGTTGTCCCCATTTTACATATGCAAAGACAGTTGTTTGCTGCAAAAATAAACATTCAACAAACTCCAAACACATAGACTGTGTAATTAGCATATCTAAATAATAGTGGCCGAGTGAGAAGCAGAAGTGATTCTCTCATTTGGCTCTGTGGCTTCCAAAGTTATTAACAACATTACATATTCTTTTGTATTTAAAAACTAACACTCATAAAATTAATTTTTTAAATTTTTGCAGAGTTTAATAATTCGAAATGTCAATCAGAAGTTTTATTTAGCATGCAGTTGCATTCTATTAAAATCATCTGCTAAATTAAGTGGTCCTATAGCATACATTATTTAATATGTAAGTAGTGACATGTCATAAATCAACTGTATAATGTGTGTATTATTGATTCTATTATTTTATTTTTTCCTAGCAATGCACAGGGAACCAGTAGATTTCATAAGCAAAGAGTACTTATTTGTCATTTATTCAATGTTCTAAACAAATAAAGCGGCCTTCATAAGTGAATTTTCTAGACTTCTGAATATGAGCATTGTTAAGTTGAATAACTCAAATTTTTATTGTGTTAAGTAAAGTATATTAAATATAGCATCCTAATGACTCAGCTATAGTTAAAACAAGAATTCATGACCAGCCTGGGTAACACAGTGAGACCCCCGTCTCTACCACAAAAAAAAAAAAAAAAAAATTAGCCAGGCATGGTGTCATGTACCTTTAAACCCATCTACTCTGAAGGCTGAGGCTGGAGGATGCTCAAACCCAGGAGTCCAAAGCTGTAGTAACCTATGATAGTGCCACCCGACTCCAGCCTGGGAAACAGAGCAAGACCCTAGCTCTTAAAAACAACAACAAACCCACATACAAAAATTATTGCTGCTTCCCATTGATTTCAGTGCTATCATTATTTAATCTGTCTACTATTTGCCTTCTCTTTTAAAAAGTTGGCTTTTATTCTTCTCTCTTTGGTCTCTTTCTCTAAGATTTCTCCTCTACTTCTGTTCTTTGATACTAGGGAGACATTTTTTATTTTCATAGATATGGTCAAACCACAAAAGAAGTTTATTTCATTTTCTGGTGATTTCACCAACTATTTTGAGACTATCAGCTAAAATGAGATTTGTTTGTATGTAGCAAAATCTAACTATAGTGTCTAAAGCAAATTGTAGTTTATTTTTCTCTAGTAACAAAAAGGACCCGTGGGCCTTTAAGGGCTAGTACCACATGGAGCACCATCATATCATCCATGTCCAGACTCCTGTGCTGTTTTCACTTGATCATCGTTAGAGCTGGGCCCTCTGTGCTTCCTTTCTCATCTCACAACATGGCTGATTGTTCTGCAGCTCTATGTCTGATTTCAAGGAAGAAAGAATATGGAGAGAGGAGGTTGTTGCCTTAACACATTCAAACCACAGCAAAAGTTTTCTCTGAAAACCCCAGTAGACTTGCCCTTACATCTCTTTAGATAGAAATGTATTTTTGCCATTCCTGGCTGTAAGAGAAGCTGATAAAGAAAACACATGCAACTTATATTAATATTGAAATTCTTTTTTTGCAAAGAATAAAAGGAGAATGAGTGCACTTTGGGTAAATGTCTTGGTCTGTTTTATGTTGCTGTAAATCACAAACTGGATGATTTACAATAAACAAAAATTAATTTTGCTCACAATTCTGGAAACTGGAATGTCCAGGGTTGCAGGGTTGTGTCTGATGAGGGCCTTCTTATGTGTCCTTTTTTTTTTTTTTTTTTTAAGATAGAATCTTGCTCAGTTGCCAGGCTGGGGTGCAATGGCTCGATCTTGGCTCCCCCTGCAACCTCCGCCTCCCAGGTTCAAGTGATTCTCTTGCCTTAGCCTTCTGAGTAGCTGGGACTACAGGCATGTGCCACCACACCCAACCAATTTTTGTATTTTTATTCGAGATCGGGTTTCACTGAGTTGGTCAGGATGGTCTTGATCTCTTGACCTTGAGATCTGCCCACCTCTGCCTCCCAAAATGTTGAGATTACAGGCATGAGCTACCACACCGGGCCTTACTGTGTCTTCTCATGGTGGAAGGCATCAGGTTAGAAGGGATTGCTCCAGAGTGCAAGGACAGATGGAACTCCCTTTTATATAACAAACTCATTCCTGTGATAAGGAGCCCACTCCCAAGATAACACCATTAATCCATTCAGGTGGGCAGAGCCCTCATGACCTAATCACCCCCTGAAGGTCCTACCTGTCAACACTATTGCATTGGGGATTAAGTTTCCCACACATAAGCTTTGGGGAACACATTCATGCCATAGTAGAAGGCAACTACTATTTTGTGACATTGTGGCACTAATTTCTAGATTTGTTTCCTCCAGGTTGTTTGCAACATTGGTGCACTCTTTGTATACTCATCTAAAAGATTAATGTTAACTGGAGTATTCTTTTTAAGTAAGAAAGATGAATGCAACCATGTAAAACCTTTTGACTGTCCAAAAGATTAAAATTTCAGTTTGAAGAGGTAGTTCTTACATGAAAAACGTACAAAACATGAGAATTTAAACTTGCTAATTTCATCATGTCAAATTGTGTAATAGAGGAAAAACTCGAAGGCTACTTCTCTTGAAAAAGTGTTCCAGTAGTGTCGATTTCAGTGTAAGGCTAAATAACATCACATTAAGTAAATATAACATTAAAATATTTTTTCTTTAACATATTGTTGATTTCACTTTTACTCTGTAATTTTTGTGACATTGGAAACAGGAAAGTTTCACATTTTGACTTCTTTTGGAACGTTTTCTCTCCATTGCTTAATGTGTAAACCGTAATAGGGCTTTCTGCAGCCAACATGCTCATTCTTTTCTTTCTGTTAGGCTCTGCCTTTCTGAGAACACTTGGTACTGATGGAGATTTCTGTCCTTCCGTTTCTGTTTCTTCACATAAGTGACATATGAAAATTTGGTGTGTTTGGGGGTTGTCAGCTCTTATCGCAGGCTCCTCTGATAACAGAATACTGTAATTCCAACTTTCTTCTGTTGATTTGTAGATCCCACACTGTGATCATGACAAACATCTAAACATAAGAGGGGACCGATGATTAAAATTCTTTTACTCTACCCATCAAACACTTAGTACACATGCAGTGTGTTGTCCTCACAGAGGAAAAACAGTGGTTCCTCCTTCCAGGTGGCACCTCCACAGCACTCGGACCAGATAACAAGAACCTTAGACTTGTTGCTGTGGTGTGTCTGCCTGTGCCTAAGTGTCTTACACACTACTCATGGAGAAAGAAAGAAAAAAGTGGAAAACATAAGCTCACAAAAATGCATTTAGTGCATTTCTGATGTTAATGGAAACCTTGGATACCTTCTCTGTTATTGCCTTACTACTCTTGATATTTTACACTATTGCTTTTATTATTCAAATTCATAATCATATACGTTTTAAGCTGTATTTTTGGTAAGAAGACTGTGTTTCAAACGTAAGAGAGATTTGACCTGGAAAGACATTTAAAAGATGGCAGAAAACAGCTATTATAAGGTATTTGAACTTCAGATATTTTATTTTGGTCAATTTCCATAGATCATCATCTGGTACACTAGGATTTGGCCACTTTATATTATTTAACTTTTCCCCCTGCAACTGTATTATTTTCTTTAATGTTTTTTTTTTTTTTTTGAGACGGAGTTTCGCTCTTGTTACCCAGGCTGGAGGGCAATGGCGCGATCTCGGCTCACCACAACCTCTGCCTCCTGGGTTCAGGCAATTCTCCTGCCTCAGCCTCCTGAGTAGCTGGGATTACAGGCACGCACCACCATGCCCAGCTAATTTTTTGTATTTTTAGAAGAGACGGGTTTTCACCCTGTTGACCAGAATGGTCTGGATCTATTGACCTCGTGATCCACCCGCCTCGGCCTCCCAAAGTGCTGGGATTACAGGCTTGAGCCACCGCGTCCGGCCAATGTTTTCAATTATTCTTCTTAAATGTGCCTTAAATAAGGGTAATTGTCACACATGCAGATGTTTTCTTTTCCCATTAGGCAGAAAATGTTTAGAAAAGCTACACCAGCAAAAACCAGGTTAACTGGTTTTCAAATTAGAATTTAATTATTTTATTTCAAGCTTTGATTCATTTTTTAAAAAATTAGGTAAATGTCCTTGAGAGCAATACCTTTTGTGTGTGTGTGTGTTTATCAGTTACTTGCACCTTCAATTGAATGAAAGAGTAGGTTGTATTATGGCAGAGGGGTAAGAAGAGTGGACATTCTTATGGATACCTCAAAGGTCCAGTCAGAACTGGCTTCCCTGTGGATGGTAGAGAGGAGTAGAGAAAGTGCTCATTATGTGGGAAGACATGAAAAGTCAGTGACAGGCCTCAGTGTTTGCCAAATGCAGTGGAATTCTCATAGCTTTTATTGAACTCTGTGTCTTAATCTTCTGAAACCACCTCAGGAGAATATATGTTGCTTAAATAGGAGCTCAATTATTTTTCAGGGGCAGTGATCCAGAGGACACTGTAATATAAATAGATAATTTCAAAGTTGAAAATATGTTATATATTATTTTTATCTCTATCTGGAAAGTCTGTATTGAGGCTTTATTCTGTTACACTTTCCCAGAGAAATACTCTATTCAGGTCACTGGAAATAATACATCTGGTTTGAAAAGAGACTTTATATGTAGCCAAGTAAACCTGCTAGGTATATTTAGAAAAATCATGCTAGTGACTAATATCTTAAACTGTTTCCACAAAAACAATGCTGGTAATAATAGGAATTACCCTTTTGCATTGGAAATGAGTTGTCAAGGTTAAAAGATACATTATGAGTAGCCAGATATACTTGCTAAGTATGTTTTGAGAAGAATGTTAACCATATAAAGTCTTTGTTAAATGTAGCCTATTAATTTTGAACAATAATACTGACTGAAGTCAGGTAGCTGTGTAAAGAAGTTAACCTGGTTTTTGCAAGTATAGCTTTTCTAAATATTTTCTGCCTAATGGGAAAAGAGGGATAAGAACCAACTGCAATTGGAAGCTTGAATATTTAATCTAATCAAGTTTTCAGAATTACTGTTTTTATGATCATATGTGACTATCAGATTTTTTTTAAATCTCTCTGAAGACTTCTTTTTAATAAATAGAGATTCCTTCCCAAACATTATAGGAATATGTTTTATTTATTTATTTTTTGGCCAGGGTTACTAGAAATAGTACTTGCCGGGAGTTCAGGGACCGAGATTTGATTCCCAGATAATTCAGATGAATCTTCTTTAATCATTCCGTTTTATATTGTTATTGCAGAGTACAAGGTAGTTTGAAACAGCATAGACTATGAAATCAGAACTGGATTTGAATTTAATGCTGCCCACCTTTCTGAGTCAGGCTGTGAATTGGGCAAAATAGTATATATGTTACAACATTGTAAGAGAGCTCATTTAAAGCTCTGTCCCACGTTAGCTGCTGATAAAGCATTAGTTCCTACTCCAAGGCCTGTCAGAATTCTGACTCCATCCCTGTGAGCCACATTCATGCCTCCATGGTTCTAATTTGAGGTTTTGTGACTGAAGGCCCACAGATGGAATAAAGTTAATCTAAATATCCATTTATTAATGTAATATCTGCTAGCTAACTACATATTTATTTACTATAAATAACAAATAGCTCCAAGATACCAATGACCTACATGTTGCTAAAGCCAGCAGTTATTAGAACTCCTCTGTTCTGTGATCTTTTCTCTGATAGTCTAGTAGGTGAGACCGCAAGAGGACACACAGGAGAGGCACGATGAAACCAAGTGTTTTGGGCCGGGCACGGTGGCTCACGCCTGTAATCCCAGCACTTTGGGAGGCCGAGGCGGGTGGATCACGAGGTCAATAGATCCAGACCATCCTGGTCAACAGGGTGAAAACCCATCTCTTCTAAAAATACAAAAAATTAGCTGGGCATGGTGGTGCGTGCCTGTAATCCCAGCTACTCAGGAGGCTGAGGCAGGAGAATTGCCTGAACCCAGGAAGCGGAGGTTGCGGTGAGCCGAGATCGCGCCATTGCACTCCAGCATGGGTAACAAGAGTGAAACTCCATCTCAAAAAAAAAAAAAAAAAAAAAAAAGAAACCAAGTTTTTTATGCTCATAGGTCTGGATAATTTATAAAGAACAGAAAATTCCTTGTCCATATTTCTGGAGTCTGGGAAGACCATGATCAAGGAGTCAGCAGATTAGGTGTCTGTTGAGGGCCCACTCCTTGTAGATGGTGCCTTGCTCAAGTCCTCCTTCCATAGTGGTAGGGGTAAGGAGGAAGCAGCCTCTCTCAAAAGCCTCTTTTGTAAGGGTACCAATTTATTATTGAGGGCTCCACTCTCATGACCTCATCACCCCCAAAGGTCTGGCCTCTTAATACCAAACTGTTGAGGTTGATATCTGAACGTGGAACACTGACATTACAGACCACAGCACAGGGGAGACACCAGGTTTTCTTCAGGTGGATGAACAGGAGAGTGGAGGCAGCTTATGCCATAGCCTTTATTGGAGTTTCAGGGTAGAGGCAAGGCAGGGTAGGGTGAACAGTTTAGGACTGTCTTGTTTGAATAATTTCAGTAGGCTGTAAGGTATAGGATTAATCCCTAGGTGCTTAATACCTGACCCTGGAAAATTAAGGCAGGAATATTGCCTCCTGGGTTATGCAGGCCAAATAAAGGTGGTGTGGTTCTAGAATGGGTGATTTGCATACCAGAGGTGTGCTACCTGCTGAAGTCTTTGCTGTCTCTAAGACTGCAGCCCCTGGAGGGCCGTCTCTCGCTAGGCATAAAGATTTTTTTTTTTTTTTTAATGTCAAAATGTCACAATACAGAGAAAAATTTGAAATATATATACACACACACATATACACATAAAACATCATCTTACTTGCCAGCATTTACCGTAATCGATCATTATTTTTCAGCTTTGTCTTCAATGCGCTCATTTCACCTCAGTTGTGGTTACTCCATCCCGTTCTCCGTTGATGGCCGCTCTTCTTGAACTTTTAATGTCAAAGTGTCCAGGACTCAGGCCCACTGTCCTCATTCTTTTTCATCTCTATTTACTTTCTCAGTAATTTAACCCAGTCCCATCGTTCTAGGTATCTTCATATCTGTATCTTTAGTATAAATCTGTCTTCTTAACTTTAAAATATAACTAGCTTCGTTTGACATTTCCATTCAGATGGCTAACAGATACTTTACATTTTCACAGTTGAAATTTTTATCTCCCCGTTTCTGATCAAATTCACTCTAGCTCTACCTATAGCCTTCCATAACTCAATCAATGGCAAAAACTTGCTCTAAGTTGGTCAAATCAAAATTCATGGTATAATCCTTGACTTCTTTCTTTCCTACCCCACATCCAGATTCATCAGGGAATCCAGTCTTCTTGGCTATGTCTTCGAAATTATGTTCGGAGTCTTACCAACTTGCTACATCTCTGATCTGAGCCACCATTGCTTTCCACTTGGATCAGGGCAGTGTTCTCTTTACCAGTCTCAGTGGTTCTTATCTTCATTTCCCTAGAGTATATTCTCAACTGAGCAGAAAGAAGAATCCTTTTAGGATGTAAATCACATTATATCCCTCTCCTGTTATATATAAGGCCCTAAACTTCACGAAAAGTAAAAACCAAAATCTCTACCAAGTAATAGCAGTCATTGCCCTGGCAGTACTTCAATTGAGAGTTTCCTGACTGGTTCATTTTATAGAGGTGTGGACAGTGTCAAGGAAACAGAAAAGAACAAAAGAACCTGAAGCATCCAGGTGCTAGCAACAGTGGGAAGTCCTAACCACCCTAGTCCTACAGGGGCAAGGTGAGGGAATGGTGTATCAGTCCTGGAAATTGCTGGGCACTGTGGGAGAGGGTCTGTCAAGAGGAACTGTAACTGTAGAGTGCATACACTTCTCTAACTATGGTGAGGCACCATAAATGTGGTGAGGAGAGTGGATATCCAGCCTATTTTTTCTTCACATCCCAGCCAAATACTTGGCATTGCCATTCTTTTTATTTTAGCTATTCTGGTGGTGATGTTATGGCATCTCATTGTAGTTTTATTTTGCCTTTCCATGGAAACTAATGAAGTTGGGCATCTTTTTTATAAGCTTCTTTCCCATTTGAATATTCTCTGTTATAAAATGCCTGTTCAAGGGTTTTGTTCATTTTTCTTCTTGGTTGTATATCTTATTTTATTTTATGTTTTTTAAGATTTCTACAATTCCTTCACGTGATTTGGTTGCCAGACTTTTTTAAGCTGTATGCATTCCAGATATCTTCTTCCATCTCTTACTGGTCTCCTTTTCTTTCTTTTCCTTTTCCTTTTCCCTTTCCCTTCCATCCTTTCCTTCTTTGTTGCCAGAGTTCCTTAATTTTAATATAAGGTGATTTTCTTTCTTGTTTTTCATCTATGATGAATGCTCTTTATGTCTTGCTTAAGAAACATTTGTCTATCCAATGTCATGAAAATAGTCTTGTAGAAGCTTTGTTGTTTTCACTTTCAGATTTATATTTATGATCAACCTGGAATTAATATTTGTGTAGCAGGGAGGGTAGAAGTCAAGACTAGTTGTTTTTCATTTGGGTGTTTAGTTAACTTAGCATATTTCTTTGCTGCTTTGTCATAAATCATGTCTCCAAACAGTTTCTGTCTGGACTCTGTTTTAGCATTACGCTCTGTGTGTCGTTCGTATTACATTGTCAGAAATTCTGAAGTTTCATAGTATCTTTTATTTACCTTTTTTTAAAACAGTCTCACTCTGTCACCCAGGCTGAAGTGCAATAGTGCAATCATGGCTCACTGCAGCCAGGATCTCTTAGGGCCCAGCAGTCCTCCCATCTCAGTCTCCCGAGTAGCTGGGACTACAGGTTCTTGCCACTACACTTGGCTAATTTTTGTGTTTTTCTGCAGAGACAAGGCTTTGCAATGTTGCCTAGGCTGGTCTTGAACTCCTGGGTTCGATTGATCCTCCTGCATCAGCCTCTGAAAGTGCTGGGACTGTAGCTATGAGCCACCACACCCAGCTTCATCGTATCTTAATATTTGTCAGAAATACTTACAGTATGTTGTTCTTTGATATCACCTTTGAATATAGATATTGAGATTCCATCAAATTAAAAATCGATTTGGGGAAAACTGCTGTATTAGCAATAATGAGCTTTCTGTTTTGGCCGTATAGGTTTTATCCTGTTCTGTAAAACAGGATTTTTTTAGGTTTTGTTTTTGTGTATAGAGACCTTACATATCTTCCTTTTTGGTACCTAGGTACGGGACATTTTGGAAGCTATGGCAAAGGGTATTTGTTTTTGCATTTCATTGTCTGTTTTTTTTTTCTTAGTATAGTATTCTACCTTGGCATTTATTTTCCATATTTTAAATAATTTTTTCCCCTATTACTTCTGTTTTTTATTACTTCCACTGTCAATCTTATTGTTGCTTCTTTGAACAAGAAATGATTTTGTCTGTTGGCATTTAAAATTCTGTCTTTGGATTTCAGTAGTTCTATTATAGTGTAATATTTTTAGATGTAGCTTTCTTTGTGTTTAATCTGTGTGATGTTCATAGCAATTTTTGAATCCATAGCTTGATGCTTTTGTTATATTGAAAAATTCTAGAATACTATTTCTTTGAATATTCTTTCTTCCTTATCGTCTCTATCCTCCAGTTAAATGTATGTTAACCATTTGCACTATCTGCTCTATACCTCTGTGTCACTTTGCTATCATTTGTGTCTATTATGCTTTTTCTTAATTTTCTCTGGATGTTTTCTATTGATCGATTGTCCATTTCACTGATCCTTTGTTTAGTTCTAATACTATTAATTCAATATATTCAGACCTATTTTCAGTTATTACATTTTACAGTTCTCAAAATTCTATTTCGTAAAATCAATTTCATTTCTTTGCTCAAATTCTTCGTCTTCCTTTCTGTTTTCCCAAACACACTAGTTGTAGTACTTTAACAATACCTATATCTTTTTCTTTTCTTTTATTTTTTTGAGGCAGAGTCTTGCTGTGTTGCTGAAGCTGGTCTTGAATTCCTGGGCTTAACAGATCCTCCCACCTCAGCCTCTTGAATATACAATACCTATTTTAATAACAAGCACATCTGAAGTTTCATTTTTATTGTCGATTTCTTTTTTTAGCCTTATTTGTGAATATTATTTGCTGAAAACTTTTGATTGGCTGTTTGATTTTTTTTGTTTTTTTGAGACCGAGTTTCGCTCTTGTTACCCAGGCTGGAGTGCAATGGCATGATCTCGGCTCACCACAACCTCTGCCTCCTGGGTTCAGGCAATTCTCCTGCCTCAGTCTCCTGAGTAGCTGGGATTACAGGCGTGCACCACCATGCCCAGCTAATTTTTTTGTATTTTTAGTAGAGACGGGGTTTCACCATGTTGACCAGGATGGTCTCGATCTCTTGACCTCGTGATCCACCCACCTCGGCCTCCCAAAGTGCTGGGATTACAGGTGTGAGCCACTGTGCCCGGCCCGAATGTTTGATGTTTTATATAAAAATTATAATTATCTAGATTGTGCAGTTTTCTTTCTTCTAGAGCAGACTCAGTAGTATATCCTCTGGTAATCAGCTAAAGCAGGGACCAACACTCCAGTTTCATTAGAGCATGACATGGCTAGAAGCTTTTCGGAAGTCTGTGTGCATCAGTCTGGTATGGCTTACTCACATTCCTTGGGAGTTGTCTTTTGGGATACCCATTTCAGAGCCTATGAATTTATAAGATTTTTTTTCCATGGGGGGCTTCTAAACTTCAGTTTTTGTGTCCTCATTACTGTGAGAACGTCGAATACGTTCTTGTGGTTTTCAGACGTTATTTGCTTAGCTTCTTTGCTTATTACCATGGATAATTTGAAAACTTAGTCAATGCCTCAAAAAGAAAACCTTAAGTATCAGGCAGGCTTATTTCTCTCTTGTCTTATGTACTTTTCTATCCATGATCTTAGCCCCTCAAATCTGACTGCCTTAAAGGCTCTCCAGCTCTATGAAAATGCTGGCAGTCTCACATTGGTTAACTCTGTTGTTTTCCACCTGGGTTTTCAGCCTCTCACCCATCCATGGACTGTCATATTATATTATCCAAGGGAAAATATTGCTCTCATAATATCAGCTCACCTCTCTTTATTTTTCTGCCTAGGATCTTGGCAACTGAAATCTAGGCTGCCTCTACAGTTATATCTTCAAATAGGTGTTTGTTGCTTTTAATTTCATCTCATATTTTCTATTTGTACTCAGTGGGAACATTGTTTTGTCACAAGCTATTCCATCATGGTCAGAAGTGGAAGTTACCAAGTCAACTGCCTTGATAATTATTGTGCAGTTAGTATGACTTAGTGACGAAGGGAACACTTTTTTTTTTTTTATTTTGGATAGGTCCTTGGTTTAAATTACTCGTACTGTGTTTGGGATACTGTTCCATTGAAAACTTAGTTTTATCATGTGTAATCAGAAAAAAAAGACCTTTTTTGTAGGACTCTTATGAGGATTAATTGGAAAATATTCACACAAATAACTGATTACAATAACCATCACATAGTAAATTTAATGAATGTTTCTCAAATGATACAGAAAACTTATGGACCTATAAGGTTAAATTCTACATTTCTGAAAGTAGTAATAATAATTACTTTACTCCCAATGGGTTACTATGAACCAAATTATTTGAAGATATTTCTATTAAATATTGATTATCTGTAAGAGAATATAACATATACTTAAGATCTATAACAATAAATGAATGCCAGTGTACCAGTACTCAAGTTAAAAATAAAATCCTACCAGTCCCATTGAGTTTTATGTAAATGTACTCCTTATAAATATTTCATTGAGTTTTGTTTGGTTTTGAACTTCATGTAATTAGAATGATGTTATATGCACTTTTTTGCAACTTGCATTGTTATAAGTTGCTTTGTCTTAATATATCTGTGATCCATCCATATTTATAACTATAGTTTTTTCATTTTCTCTCATTTACAACATAGTGAGATTATATTGCATAATATCCCCCAAATATGCATTTTTTTACTAACAGAAATTGGTGTGCTTTCTGATCTTTCACTTTGGGCCCTTTTTCCTTGGAATTACATTTGTGAATGAGCTGAAGAATTATTTCTCTAGAACAGCTTTTTGTTTGGCTGTGCTTGGTACCTGGACATTATAAATAAAGATGACCTTCAAAGGTTTTTTTGGCTTAAGGCTGCTTGAACCACACAGATAGTGTTACTTCAGATCACACTATGATGAGAGCTTTCTCGTGATTATATCCCAAGGAGGAGATTTCTTTCTTCCTTTTACTTGGAGCGAATGTTGAGACAGGAAATTTCCTTGTAGTCTCCTTCCGTAGATCAGAGTTATTTTTCTAGTTTGTCCTTATATTGGGAGACTACTATAGATTTTAGGCATTCAAGCTTAATTTAGGGATCTGCTATTAGACTCTACACTTTAAGAGAGTCTGTTGCCTGTTAGACTATCAAGTTCAAAGCCTAAGCTCTCCAGCCAAAATTTCACTTCATTTTTACACACTTAGGAATCTTTACCTTCTTAATAGATCTTTAATGTGTATGCAGACACACATATGTTTCAATATATAGAAGCACACATGTGTGCATAGATGCACATGCACTTTTTCAGAAGGAATCTCTTCTACCAAACTGTTAGGAACAGAAATGTCTTAGTCTGTTTTGTGCTGCTGTAACAGAATATCTAAAACTGGGTAGATTATAAAAAATAGAAATCTATTTTTCACCATTCTGGAAGTTAGAAAGTTCAAGATAAAGTCGCTGGCAGGTCAGAAGCCTGTAGTGAGGATCCAGTCTCTGCTTCTAAGGTGACGCTTTGAAGGCTACCTCCTCTGGAGGGGAGGAGTGTTGCTCCTCACATGGCAGATAGAAGAGTGAAGAGAGAGAACCCATAATACATGAAAGCCCTTTTGTAAAGGCATTAAACCCATCCCTGTGGACAAAGCCTTCATGACCCAATCACCTCTTAAAGACCACCCCTCAATATCCTTACATTTGGCAATTAGAATTCAACATGAATTTTGGAGGGGACATACAAATCATACCAAGAAATAACTGATTCCGTTTTTATGAGAAATAATAGAATTCTCCATAAGACCTGGTGACTTTCAGGCCTCATTTCTAAGCCTGTATCTGACATCAGCTACCATGGTGTCCACTGTGCAGCTATGAGCCTCTTCAGTCATAGGGGTGGGGTGAAATAGATTTCTACCTTTTCCCTGAGCTTCAGAGACACAGAGTTTGGATAGTTGCTTAGTCGTGTGGAATAAATTTATTCTAAAGAAAACTGATAGGTCAGAGACAGCTGAGCTTACTCTTTATTGCTTTCTTACCTTTCTCTCCCTGACCAGATTTTCCTCCATGCTGATGGCTTCTTCCAACTCTGAATTCTAGTACTCTCTGCTATTTCATTTTATATTTCATGCCTTCCTCTCCCTTCTGATCCCATCCATCTGCCTGAAAGCACTTCCCTTTTATTATTTTTGTGTCTGATAAGAATAAAGTTAACAAAGGTGTTAAGCATATGTTTATTTTTCCAGGGTTACATAGGCATGTATGTGTGTAAGGTAGGGAAACTGGCTGACAGTCAGAGACAGAAGGTACATACACTTGCATGCGCACACATTTGTTCACCGTTGTCCTTAAGGCAGTATTCAACATTACAAATTTCTATAATCTTAATAAAACTGGGACATAGTTTTCCTTGTTTCTTTATTTAGGAAGCATCTATAAAAATCGGGTATTTACTTCTCAGAAAACTTACATGTGCATATAACCAGTTTGTATATTATGATTTTATATTCACAGTATTTTTATATTCATGATACTAGGCTAAAGATATTTATATTAGAATGTTCACTGAGGACTTAAATTCTCACTGATACTTACATTGAATATTATCTCAATGTACTTGAGAGAAAAGGTATTGCAAGAAAAGGTAAATATATTAGTACATCAATTGTATAATTTCTTACAGTATTAGGACAATTTTATATAGGATCAATAATCACACACTTTAAAAAATTTTCACTTGATTTGTTAAATCAATCATAAGAAAATGCAGAAATTTTTTACTTCCACTTTTGAAGTAGAGGAAATCACTTCAAATTCCTGGAGTCTTTAGCCCTTGCTCATTGGGCTAGACTTGTAGCATACTAAACTTCTTTTTACTACCTATGTATGATTTTACCATGTGCAAACCAGTTGTTGCTAGTACCATGAATGATGATAAGCTTAGAATACATCCAAATCCGATCAGTGCCATTTGAAGCTGCCTCAGTGTTGCATTTCTTTAGTTTTTTTTTTTTTAAGTTCATTGTTTCAGAATCAGTAGGTTATTAATGAATGGAGTATGTTGGGGAAATAAATATGACTTTGGCTGTATCACATGCATGGGAAAAGATTGACTAGAGAAAGGGCTAAGTCTTTGATTCTTGTTTTAGAGAATAGCTTTAACTAGTATGAAAAAAATTCTGGAATAGATATGTGAGGGAAGGTGTTGGATAAGAAAAGGAAAGTGGAAAACCTTGCCATGGAGTAGAATTCTCATTACATTGCTTCTTTAAAAAATTTTATTTTACTTTAGGTTCTGGGGTACATGTGCAGGTCGTGCAGGGTTGTTGCATAGGTGCATACTATATCCGGCATTTCTTCCCATGTTATCCCTCCCCACCATTCCCAACCCCCACTGTCCCTCCCCTAGCACCCCCCAACTGCCCCCAGTGTGTGATGCTCCTCTCTCTGAGTCCACGTGTTCTAATTGCTCAACACCCACCTATGAGTGAGAACATGCAGTGTTTGGTTTTCTGTTCTTGTGTCAGTTTGCTGAGAATGATGGTTTCCAGATTCATCCGAGTACCTACAAAGGACACAAACTCATCGTTTTTTATGGCTGCGTAGTATTCCATGGTGTATATGTGCCACATTTTCTTTGTCTAGTCTATCATTGATGGGCATTTGGGTTGGTTCCAGGTCTTTGCTATTGTAAACAGGGCTGCAATGAACATACGTGTGCATGTATCTTTATACTAGAATGATTTATAGTTCTTTGGGTAGATACTCAGTCATTACATTTCTTTCTTAACCTATTTCTCTGGGGAACCTTCAGTTACAGGGCTGATAAATATTTATTAAAAATATATAGACAGTATAACATAAAAACATTGGAAGATATTTTAGCGATGCTTAATTGAATCATTAGATCTACCAACCACTAAAAGATGGCTTTACCTAGAGAAATTCTTTTTCCTTTGGGAGCATCTATAAGGGAAAAGTCTGTTGTTTAGTATTGTAACTGAAACCTAAGCATAAAATTCAATTAAAAATGGCCAATATATTTGAATTGTTTTTCAAGTTATGGAAGAACTTTAAGATCTTTGTAGGTAATTTCTAAAAAGCAAAAATATCTTAAAATACATTATTTCTTGGGAGGCCGAGGAGGGTGGATCATGAGGTCAGGACTTCAAGACCAACCTGGCCAACATGGTGAAACCCCATCTCTACTAAAAATACAAAAATTAGCCGGGCGTGGTGATGGGCACCTCTAATCTGAGCTACTCAAGACGCTGAAGCAGGAGAATTGCTTGAACCCGGGAGGCAGAGGTTGCAGTGAACTCAGATAGTGCCACTGCACTCCAGCTTGGGTGACAGAGCAAGATTCTGCCTTGAAAAAAAATATGCGCACACACACACACACGTGTGTGTGTGTATATATGTGTGTGTGTATATATATATATATGCATATCTGTATATCTGTAACATCACCATTAAAACTTATCATTCTTTGCTCTATATTTTCTAAAGCTATATTCAAACAAAAGAAAACCTGCTTAAAATATTATTTCATAGCCTGCTTTAAAAATATCTCTTATAATACCCTATTTTTCATATCCTGATCTATCAAGAATGTGATTTTAAAACTGCATTGCCTCATTTCTGCTTACTTGTTTTATGTCCTCCTTATTAGCCATTTTCATTTTTTTCCGTATAAAAAACACTTATTTCTATACATATTTTCTCTAAATTTGGAATCTATGCCTTCTTCAATGATACCATATTAACATTTTAAATTAAAAAAAATTTTAATATATTTTATTCATATAATCCCAATAATTAAATTTATTTCACTGGCAAATATAATATAAACCAGTTGCTGCATCTCTCCTCTCCAAAAAGCATGTCTTGTTCTAGTGATATATTTGGAGATTGAAAACTTATTTAGTTAATTTATTTACTTTTATAAAATTGAGAAATGGAAACTAAGATATATGCATGGTATACAGTGTGACATTTTGATTGATGTACATTGTAGAATGATTAAATAAAACTGATTAGCACATCTGTCACCTCACATACTTACCATTTTTCATGATGAGAATGTTTGAAATCTACTCATAATTATTTTCCATAGTTACCATGAGTGCATTAGATCTTTGGAAATTATCCCTCCTAACTGAAACTTTGTACCCTGTACACACGTCTGCCTGTTCACCACCTCACCAGCCCCCAAGCCCCTGGTACCCACCATGCTACTCTCTGCTTCTATCAGTTTTATTTATTTTTTAAATTAATTAATTATTTTCTTTTGAGACAGAGTCTTGCTCTTTCACCAAGCTGGAGTGAAGCTGTGTGATCTCGGCTCATTGCAACCTCTGCCTCCCGGGTTCAAGCGATACTCCTGCCTCAGCCTCCAGAGTAGCTGGGACTACAGGCGCCTGCCACCACATCCAGCTAATTTTTGTATTTTTAGGAGAGATGCAGTTTCACCACGTTGGCCAGGATGGTCTCGATCTTTTGACCTCGTGATCCGCCTGCCTTGGCCTCCCAAAGTGTCAGGATTACATTCGTGAGCCACTGTGCCTGGTCTCAGTTTGATTTTTTTAAAGATTCTATGTGTAAGCGCGATTCTGCATATTTGTCTTTTTGTGCCTGGCTTATGTTGCTAAGCCTAATGCCCTTTAGTTTTGTGCATCAATAGCAGGATTTCCTTCTTTTTTATGGTTGAACAAAGTACCTTTTTTCCCCTTTACTCTCCCAAATATATTGCTTTAACCCCAAAATTGGCAGGCCTAAGAAGTCTTTCCAAAGGGAAGTCTATTAAATTTAATTTCTAAATATAAGTTGAAGAAAATTTATCCTGACAATTCCAAAGTTCAATAAAAACTCTGCATTTTTACTTCAGTAAGGTGTTATTTTAGTTTCTTAGTTTTTCAAAAGATCTCATTCTTTTCAATGAGAAACTCTCTTAGGGCATGTAAATAATTTGATAACAATGAAATTTTAGATGAGTATATTGTGGCTGTTATCACTGGCCCTGGATGGCAGTGGGATCAGCTTGCAACACCTAGGATAGAGCTGAGCAAATGCCACTGGAAGCTAAATATGTGAAAGAAACCAGGGCTCTGTTGTAGGAATGGCCATGTGATGCTATGAGTACAGGAAAGGGTTAGGACCTGAGTATCTGAGGAGAAAGAACAATGGTATCATGGATGTAAATGACGACTGGTATTTGCATGCACTGTGGGGCCACAGGTAGACATCATGGAAAGGTCTCAGACTGCATACAGGATATAAACTAAAGTCACTAATAACTAGTGTTGGACGAGGAGCCCATTTTCTGGAGACAGGTTACTCGGAGCAAGAAATGCAGCAAGTCAGAAAGTTGTCCATTTGGGAAACTACTTATTAATGTACCTTACATCCTCCTGACAACAACCAAGATTGATAACCACATTTAATTCAGTTTTAGTCAGTGAGAGGGAGGTTTACTAGCACCAGCTGCCAAGACTAAAAAATGTGCATGTCCTAGCTCTAGAAAGTGTCTAGTATGATTGATGCTTGGTACTTGTTCATCTCAATATGAATTCACTGCTTGGAAAGAAATTAAACTTCTGGATATTCATTTGGTAGATGAGTAAGGTGACTAAAGTGTGGCAAACCTCACAGTGATTAGGAATAAACTTTATTAAGAACAACTGAGGCAATTAAGCTTATTTGTTCTCCAAAAATGAGGATTTATCCTCAAATTTATGATAGAATATTATTTACTTCTGGTAACCAATCTTTGCTTCCTTCTACTAATAACTTATTTGTCAATATGTCATATTTCTCACTCTTAATGAAACGATGTCTAGATCACTTCTCTCATAAGGGTTAAAAATACAAAGAATTGTCACAAATAACCAAGTAATAAAGAATGTGTATTATTGAATGAATGAGTAATTTACAAAAGAAAGTGATGAGAAGTAGAATGCATAATTTCAGATTTATGAAATATAAAATTTCAGATTCAGGATATGTCCAGTGAAATTATGTTTTTACCTTTATGGGGATTAAGTAAAAGGTAATATATTAAATATAATGGAATAATAGTCCCTCAAAATATAATAAATCTGTAATTTTCCTGAATATAGATTTTCCTTTAGGACACCAAATCTTTAATTAGGTTAATTATAATTTCAGGTTTAAAGAGAACTGTTGCTCTTTAAACATAGATAATTATATGAGAATAAAATCTGTAGAACTGGAACCTGAGAAAGACAATGAAGAAAACTAGCAGAAGGAATGTTCAACTAGAAGAAAGAGAATTAAAAGTTAAACCCAAGGTGATGAATAACCATGAAAATTGTTAATGAAGAGCATTTTCTTTTTTTGCCGATGTTCTTTAAAGTTTTTTAGTCCTGGTAAATGTATTTTGAATTATTTTAGGATTTGATTATGACCGCACCAATAACATTGTGTTAGCAGCATGAGTCTTGCTTCCTATTATTGTTTATTTGAAATAGTTGTTAACAGATCAAATTACCCATTATAGTTTAATGCTCTGTGCATAGAGTGGCATGACTTAGATTAGAAGAGGTGGATAATGTTGTTCTCATATTGATATTCTAAGCTTTCATCACCACAGATCTAGAGATCTTTGTTTTCTAATTCTTGTGTATTTATTATTGCTTATTCCATTCATTTGGCATGTTATTGAATGGAATTGAAGACAAGTACCACATGTGTCTTCAATTGTGTTAGCCCCTAACATTCACTCTCTAGTTACATAGGTCTAGATTATGAATGCTGCTTAGAAAAAAAAGTGTTAATAAGGAATAATTATTATATCCAAATACTGATTTCTACCACCTGTTAATATACTCTGTCCATTTATTCTTCATTTTACCAGTATACGTTTAAGTTCTCTTTTCTAGCCACCAAGTGTTATTGTCTAGTTACCATTTACTGAGTGTTTAATGTGCGTCCAGAATTGAGCAAGGTGCTTTGTATACAATTCCTTGTATATGTTCCTTGAAAAATCAAGGAACATCCTTGATTTTTCATTTTACGTAATTGCCTAAACCTTCCAGCAATCTATCAGGAACTCAAAAAGCTTCTCTTCCTCTGAAATATATTCCAAATCCATCCATTTCACTGCATTTCAACTGTTATTCTCCTAGACTAAGCTGCCATCATCCTTTGCTCCAATGATTGCGATATAACCTAATTGTCCTATTTTTTTTTCTCACTTTCCACCCTTAAAATCTAATCTACTTCTTGAAGCCATGGTGTGTTTCTCATTGTAAATGAGAGAATATCATTTCTACATCTCAGCCTACCAGCGACTTCTTTCCATCATATCTAGACTAAAATCCAAACTCTGTACCATGGATGATAAGACCTATCAGAATCAGAGTGCCTTTTTTTTGACTTCATCCCCACCACATGTTGCCTGCTCTTTTCAAAAGACTAGAGATCTTCCTTGTCTAACATGTAAACACTTTCTTTGCATAGAGCCTGGAAGGTTCTTCCGTAGATGGACATGACTGTCTCTTTTTTGGTTGAGGTCCCAGCTACCAGTTCCTTAAGGGACCACTCTTCCTTATCCTAAAGTAGCCACCCAGTTTCTATCATGACTCTCAGTTTGCTGTCATCAACACTTCATTTTCTTTTTTTATTTATTATTTTATTCCTTAATTGATTCTGCTTCTTTAGTAAAAACTCCAGAGACTTTCAAGTGTTTTGTTCATAGCTGAATGGCCAGAACCTAGATGCTTTTAAGCATTTAGTACATTTTATGAAATAAGAAAATAGTGTCTCTTCTAGTCTCAGAATATTATAAATTTATATTATTATTTCACTGAATAGATTTAAAAGGTCATGAATATGGGAGATAAGCCCAGGGTTATCCAATGATTTCAGTGTTACAGAGTTTAAACTCACTTATGTCAGACATTGGAACTTTACCTACAGTCTTTGACATGTACATCACATTATACTTCATCCCGTGTGCCAAATTATTCTCTTACCTTACTGTATCAACTAATGTATCTATAAAATAATCTCTGGCATAGGAATATCCATTCATACAAATCAGTGTAATACACTGACAGTGCATTACAGTAAATAATGTATTACTTAACTAGATACATCATTCAACTGTTTAGATGAGTCATCAACCTAAAAATATCAGGCTGGCTGTACAGTAAAGTGGGAATACACTCATTGTAGAGATATGAACCTATGGGTTGAATATTCATAGTAATGTGAATATGAATATGTATATCAGTAGGATTATGGATATATAATAGTTTAGTAATTATCTGGCATGTCAGTGGATAACAATTGTCTGTAAATATTTCTGCGTGTTTTAATTTGGGTTTCCCTAGAAGTAGACTTTGAGACAGGGATTTGAGGCAAGCAGTCCATCTGGGAGACGATTCCAGGTTACTTTGGCAGGAAAATGGCAAAATGAGACAGGATGGGAGAGGACCCAATAAATGGTATGTTATCAGGCAAGCTATCGTTATATGTATGTAGAGTTTAGTTCTACTTGGGGACTCTGAAACAGTATAGAACACACAACTCAGACTAATCCTGACCAAGGTGCAAGGGAGCTGGGGTATTTATATTTATACAAAAAATTTTGTTGAACTTTGGCCTAGGGCTGCTCTGGGGAGCATAATTCCTGGTGTCCTGTCTGCTATAAGTGGGCAGTGTAGGTTCTGGTAGTAAGAGCAAAACCTCAGGGAATAAAATGGAGATGATGATGGAAGTTGGACTGGTATCTACTGAAATACTGAGAACATGGACAGCTAGGCAGGCTATTAACAGGGTCTTCTAAACTACCCATAATATGCATGGTAATCTGTATGCATTACTGAATGTATACATCTATATGAATTATAACCAGCAGATGAAAATAGCTACATGAAAACTATAAAATACAGAAATTACTTAGCTGTAATAGTACAGATAGAATACACAGATAGTGGTCTTAAGTACATTGGTTTCTATTTGAATGTATGTGTTTGTGCAGACCCTGTGACAATCTGTATTTTTAGGAATTGGAGGTATGTTTGAGAAACTTATATTTTTATGTATTATATAACAGCTCTCTTTAGGACTTATCAGTAGGTACCTTAAGAAACTTTTAAATATTTTTCTCTGTTTATTCAACCTATCTAACACTGGTATATGTATCTTTTTTTTTTTTTTTTTTGAGATGGAGTCTCACTCTGTTGCCCAGGGTAGAGTGCAGTGGCACGATCTCGGCTCACTGCAACCTCCACCTCATTCAAGCAATTCTCCTACCTCAGCCTCCCAAGTAGCTGGGATTGTAGGCATGTGCCACTAGGCAGGCTATTTTTTTTTTTTTTTTTTTTTTGTATTCAAGCAATTCTCCTACCTCAGCCTCCCAAGTAGCTGGGATTGTAGGCATGTGCCACTAGGCAGGCTATTTTTTTTTTTTTTGTATTTTTAGTAGAGATGGGGTTTCACCATATTGGTCAGGTTGGTCTCGAACTTCTGACCTTGTGATCCACTGCCTCAGCCTCCCAAAGTGCTGGGATTACAGGCATGAGCCACTGTGCCTGACTGATACATAGTTTTTGATAACTCAAATCTACCTGTGGTAAGCAGAGTAACGGCCCCCAAAGACATTCACAACCTACTCCCTGTAACCTGTGAACATGTTACCTTACATGACAGAAGGAGTTTTGCAGATGTGTTTAAGTTAAGGGTCTTGAGATGGAAAGATTATGATCCCAGATGTTTTTCCAGTGTCTTCTCAGGTCTCTTTATAAGTGAAAGAGAGAGGCTGGAGAGTCTGATTTAGAGTGATGTGATGTGAAAAAAACTCATCTGGTCATTGCTGCCTTTGAATATGGAAGGAAGCCATGAGCCAAGGAGTGCGGGGAGCTTCTAGAAGCTAGAAAAGGGAAGAAAGTGTATTCTTCTCTAGAGTCCCTTATAGGATGATTTTCCCGGATACCTTGATTTTAGCCCAGTGAGAACCATTTTAGACATTTCACCTGCAGAGCTGTAGAAAAAGGCATTTCTTATCTTTTAAGCAAATAAACTTGTAGTACTTTATGGCAGCAGCAATAAGAAACTAATTAATATGCTACCTAATAAACACAGATGTAAAGTCACCTCAAGTAAAAAAAAAGTTAAGACCTATGTTTTTAAGATCATAGCAGTATTTCTACTGTCTGTATCTATAGTAGTGACAAATGCTGTGTTTTCACCATTGAAATAATTTGAAATTTGAGTAAGCAAAACTGAGTAGGAATTCTGCCTAATTACTCTCTGTTTAATCTCAGATAACTTGTAATTTCTCTTTGCTTTATGTTCATTATCTGGAATATAGTTACAGTAATAATATTCTGAATTCCCTCATGAGTTTGTTAAAAGGATTAATTTGAATAATCTAGGTGAAAGGACATTGTAGTCTGCAAAATAGTATATACAATTTTATTTGCCTTTGTTAGCAAATAATAGTGCTAAAAGAAATCAGATATCTAAAAGATATAAATTAAACCACATAATCCTAGTCAGTTTATAGATTTCTCAGTATTTCAATATCAAACTAGCAAGTATGTGTTATATTCATGATGAATAAGTCATAACTGTTAAAATATTGAGTATTTACTGAGAGTAAAAATTGTCCTTGTTATTGTCCTGTCATGCATTTTTAATTTACATTTTCCGTGTCTTAATTAGAAGTATTTTAAAACAATTCATGTATGCAGGAATAAAAGCACTTCAGTGGACTATTAAGTAGTAAACGTCTCTGCATCATTCGCTAGTGAGGAGTTATAAAACTGTTCTAATTCTCACTTTCCTAAAACTCTGGTAAAATAATACTATGGCATCTTCTCTCTTTTGTGTGTTTTCATGTTTGCAAAGACTCTTTGGGGCACAGAAATAAACAAATTGTCCCTAATGAAAGGGTCATCTTAGCTGCCAGTGACCAAAAGAGCTGCCTGCTGAACAGTTTCATAGTGCTACTCCAGGCTGTCATGGACTCATGCGTGAGGAATTCACACAGCTAATCAGTTCCATAAGGTGCAGTTGCTGGCTTCTCTTATTAAGCCCTGTACATAAGGAATTGGCACTCAAGTGTTTCATCCTGTGGACTCTACATCATTCCTTCACACCCTTTGCCATTTCCTGGCCCTCCCCAAAATAGACCCCCAAAGCAAAACAATAATAAACAATTTGCTGTTTGGTTTTTAGTCAGCACTACCATCCACCAGCCCTTAAGAATGTCACAACATCTGCCTGTCACTGTCTGTTTCAGCAGGATCAGGCTGGAGGTAGGAGAGGCAGGGATGCTCAGGCATGGCAACATTTCTCCTTATGGGTTTTAGTTAATTGCTGTCAATGATGACTAGCTGTTGTGGACTTGTTTCCATGCATTTAGTTCCGCCCTCCATCAATAAATTGTGACAGCCATTTATTGAACATATCCAATGTCATGTACTGTAGTTTTGGTCCTTGAAATAACATCTGAACATAGGTATTGTTGTTATCAAATGAGGAAGCAGACCTCACAAATAGAGACTGGGTCACAAATCTTGCTTCTAAGTGGCCTAGCCAGTGAACTTGGAAGTCTGGTCTTTTTCCCTAGAGCCCTGCTGATTTTATTAGCTGTGCTGCAATTCTAATATGGGAAAATACTGTTTCTTAGTTATGTGTGATATAACTTATATATATGTATAAGTTATTATTTCTTTTTTTTTTGAGACGGAGTTTTGCTCTTATTACTCAGGCTGGAGTGCAATGGTGCGATCTTGGCTCACCGCAACCTCTGCCTCCTGGGTTCAGGCAATTCTCCTGCCTTAGTTTCCTGAGTAGCTGGGATTACAGGCATGCGCCACCATGCCCAGCTAATTTTTTGTATCTTTAGTAGAGATGGGGTTTCACCATTTTGACCAGGATGATCTCGATCTCTTGACCTTGTGATCCACCCACCTCGGCCTCCCAAAGTGCTGGGATTACAGGCTTGAGCCACCACGCCCTGCCCAAGTTATTATTTCTTAGTGATGTGTGATACAGCTTACATTTCCCATGTAAAATGTAAATGTACATTATATAGTTGAAACGCCTTGATGTAAATATGCACATTGACATCTTACCTGGGAAATTTTAATCAGAAGCTGCCCTCATCTTTGCCTGACTACTGAACTGACTGAAGACCCACTCACAAGACATTTCCATTTTGATAGTGAAGAGAAGGAAGTGATTCTCTTTGCTTCTCATCCCTTCATCTCTACAGGCATTGTACTACTGAACACTGAAGAGTGGAAGATGGGTTTTTTTTTTTGGCAGTATTAGAACGTTTGGAGTCAAAAGGTGTTGTCTCTATTACACTCAGATTGTGGAAAGTCAGCAGGCCATTTGGAGTGCCAATATGAGTTATTCTTCAGGCCTTTATTTTCTATATAAATTGTGCCCTCTGTCTCCTAACACCTTTCAGGAATCTGGGCAGTCTGTCTGACATTTTCCACTTGTTTAGTACTTTAAAATCTCAAAGAACTTCATTAACTCTGTGGAGGCCTTTAATTTAATATTGAAGATATTGGAGTATTTATCACAGGAAAGGTACAGCTCAAACATTTTAACACAATTTCATGGAAAATAAAAAAATATATTATGTTTTGCTAAGGATTTTATATTGAACTTTTCAGAATGTAAGCTAAATTGGGTTTAATCTTATATTTTATAGAAACAGAAGAAACATGAAATTTATACATCTTTTTTTTCCTTTCGTGACATATTCCAAATATACAGAGAAGGGAAGAGGCCTAAAAGCCTCAGGCACCCATGGTGGTGGGGCTCTATCAAATTCTTTCATTTTGCCTTAAGTTTCCAGATACTGTAATAAGAAAAAAAGTACAGGTAAATTGAAGACCCAGGTATAAGTCTTCATTAAGCTCATTTCCCTTTCTCCACTGTTAACCCAGTATTCTGAACTTAGTTATTTATATTTTTGTGCATTTTTTTCATTTACACATATCGTTGATCTATCTATTAGACTTCTTGTAAATTATGTGCTAAACATACATTCTTCAACCTGTTGTTTTCTGTTTTAGTCTATGTTTTATTTTGGGAATTAAACCTTATTATACCTATAGCTTTAATACATATGTAAAACTCTGTTATATGACTCATGGTTTAGCAGTTCTCTGATAGAGGATATTTCATTTTCTTCAAACATTTTGCCACTGCAATTAGTACTATAGAGGACATTTTGATGTTTCCATTTGAAACAGATGCTTGTCCTTTTAGTTTGTAGGAATTCTTCAGTCATTCTATCTCTTAATCCTTTGTCAATTATATGGTTGAAATGCCTTGAATTTTCAAATTTCTTTCTATGGAAATACTGATAGTAGTCCCTTATGATTTTTGCCATCCATTCTGTAAATAGTTATTTCAATTCTAAAATTCTTTGTAAGTTTTCTCTTTCATTCTTGGAAGACCATTTACCCTTTAGTCTCTTCAAAGAATTTTGTTTGGTTTTTTGGCTCTCTTTATTTCTGTGTTTATATTTCACCTTTTTATACTGTTGCCTTGATTAATTCCTTCCTTTTAGATTAAGTACATTCTCATTTCTTTTCTAACCTCTTGAGTTGAATTACCTAAATTTATTATTCTCAGTCTTACAGTTTTTAATAAATGTATTTCATGCATTTCTCTTTTAACTTCTTCCCACAAGTTTGAAAAAGTGTCTCTTTCGTTTTAAAGTTCTGGTTTTCTTGCTTAATTTTTTTCTTTTTTGTCCTATTGAGATTTTTTGTTTTAACCCATGGGCTACTGAAGTTTCCAAACATATGGAATTTTTCTGCAGTATCTTTTAACTAATGATTTCTATTGTAGTTGCATCATGGTCAAAAACATTGGATCTGTAAGACACTAATTCTTTGAAATTGTTTGTGCTCTTTTGGAACTGAGTTGGTGGTCAGTTTTTCCAAATAGTTTTTTTCTTTTTAAATAATTTTTATTGCATTTTGGGTTTTGGGGTACATGTGCAGAACGTGCAAGATAGTTGCATAGGTACATACGTGGCAGTTTGTTTTGCTGCCTTCCTCCCCTTCACCCACACTTGGCATTTCTCCCCAGGCTATCCCTCCCAAGCTTCCCCCCCGACTGTCCCTCCCTTATTCCCTGCAATAGGCCCCAGTGTGTAGTATCCCCCTCCCTGTGTCCATGTGTTCTCATTTTTCTCACCTGCCTATGAGTGAGAATATGTGGTATTTCCTTTTCTGTTCTTGTGTCAATTTGCTGACACACAATCATGTGTGATTTGCATCTCTCTAATGACCAGTGATGATGAGCATTTTTTCATGTGTTTGTTGGCCTCATGTATGTCTTCTTTTGTGAAGTGTCTGTTCATGAATGTTCTCCAGATTCATCCATGTCCTTACAAAGGACATAAACTCGTCATTTTTGATTGCTGCATAATATTCCATAGTGTATATGTGCTACATTTTCCCAGTCCAGTCTATCATCGATGGGCATTTGGGTTGGTTCCAGGTCTTTGCTATTGTAAACAGTGCTGCAATGAACATTCATGTGCATGTGTTCTTATAGTAGAACGATTTATAGTCCTTTGGATATATACCCAGTAATGGGATTTCTGGGTCAAATGGAATTTCTATTTCTAGGTCCTTGAGGAATCGCCACACTGTCTTCCACAATGGTTGAACTAATTTACACTCCCACCAACAGTGTAAGAGTGTTCCTATTTCTCTACATCCTCTCCAGCATCTGTTGTCTCCAGATTTTTTAATGATCGCCATTCTAACTGGCGTGAGATGGTATCTCAATGTGGTTTTGATTTGCATCTCTCTCATGACCAGTGATGATGAGCATTTTTTCATGTTTGTTGGCCTCATGTATGTCTTCTTTTGTGAAGTGTCTGTTCATGTCCTTTGCCCATTTTTGAATGGGCTTGTTTGTTTTTTTCCTGTAAATCTGTTTGAGTTCTTTGTAAATTCTGGATATCAGCCCTTTGTCAGTTGGGTAAACTGCAAAGATTTTTTCCCAATCTCTTGGTTGCCGATTCACTCTAGTGACTGTTTCTTTTGCCGTGCAAAAGCTGTGGAGTTTGATTAGGTCCCATTTGTCTATTTTGGCTTTTGTTGCCAATGCTTTTGGTATTTTGGTCATGAAGTCCTTGCCTACTCCTATGTTCTGAATGGTTTTGCCTAGAGTTTCTTCTAGGGTTTTTATGGTGCCAGGTCTTATGTTTTTGTGTATCTGAAAAGGATTTCAAATCAGATGGGATTTTATATATATCTATGAGAAGAAACTTGTTAAATTTATGCCAGATCTTCTCTGCTTTTACTGAATTCATGCTTCCCCCAGAGGGTTTAGGCATGCAAGTCCTTTAGAAATCAAAGAGTAGTAACGTTAGGTTTACAATTGTAATGGCTTCTCAGTGGACTCTATGCCTATTACTATATTGTGAACCCTTTGATGCATTATTTTACATTTTTTTCTTACTAGCATCAGTATTACCATATATTCAAACATATATACTTTAAAGTTAGTATCTATATAGTATATACTTTTCAGTCTCTTTATTTTAAACTTTCAAAAGAAATATAATTTTGTTTTAGGTTATTCTTGTAATCATGTAGTTTTATAAAAATCTAATTTGTTCATCTCTGTCTAATATGTGGGTTTCATAAATCCATGTAATCGTAATTCCTGATATGTCACAACACAATAAGGGCTGTGGTCTTCATTTATCTAAACAACCTCTTCACATTTAGTTCCAGAGATCAGACTAATAATTAACGTTTCTGCATGTACCCAGTGTTACCATGACTCCTGTAAGGATTAATTTTAAACTGTCAATATTTAATTTACCTTTGCATTTTGCTCAAACTTTGGAAAGTTTAATTTTAGAAATAAAATCGCTCTGGTTCTTTCAAATTTTTCATTAATTGAAGATTGTTTACTGATCTATTTTTTAATATTGCATTTTGGCATACATTTTTATAAATGTTTAACTGTAATTTTCAGTAATTCAGTGTAAAGCTGAAAGTTTTTCTGTCAAAGATGAAGAGAAACAACATGTTATATATTATAGTACATGGTGGGGTAGTTAAGTAGGGGTTCTGTAGTTTATTGTTTCTTCTGCTGCTACTTAACTACGTTATTACAGATAAAATAATTACATAAAAGACTCAGCCAAATTCTCTTCTGTAAAACACAGGGAGTGACATGCTATCTCAATTTCAGTTTTAGAATTTAATGGTTCACAATTGGATTTTTGGTATATATTTGATCACTTTCTAAGATTTTATTTTTTCTTTGATTGAAAAATTTATATTCTATAAATTTTTTGAGACATACATACCTCATATTTAAGATAAGAAATTCTTGAGTAATTGAACTTTGTGACTCTAATTAAATATATTCACTAATATATGATAGAATAAGATTTCCATCAGTGTCTATTCTCCTGTATTCATTGTTAGGCCAAAGTGACTCAACATCTTTGAGTCTTCCCTATTTGAGACCAAGTCTATATTCAGAGTCTAATTTCAGCTCTAGCTTCCATTCACTCTCAGTCTTTGTTAGCATTATCTAAGTTTAGATTAAGATTATTGCATTGCTTTGCATTAATGACTTGCATGATACACTTCTTTCAAGAATAATATGACCTTTTAATCTTGCTATGTAATATGTTTACTCATTATTTACATACGTTTTTATTTTGTATTTGATATGGCTTTATTGATCAGAGCCTGTTTTTCAATTTCTCCAGTCTTTTCTTTTTAATTATTTTAATAATCATTTGTCATAATTCTTCGAGTGGTTTTTAGAAGAATTTTGTAAAAGTGTATGACTATGTTTTTTTAATTTTGAGGGTACACTATATCAATAAAATATTTAAATATATTCAGAAACTTCTGTTTAAAGTTTATATCACTTTTGTAAAGAGTTTTAGCAAAAGTTTACAATTAAAATACATGATAGTGTTCACATAGCATTTCTGTTTACTATCAGAAACAGAGGTTTATTCTAGAAAGTTGTTTTCCTGGAAGCTTGAATTTTAAAAAGTGCCATTTAATACCTAGTATATTCTTATGTGTATATTAATGCCAATTTTTTTTTTAATTTTTTAAATTTTTATTGCATTATAGGTTTTGGGGTACATGTGCAGAATGTGCAAGATAGTTGCATAGGTACACACATGTCAGTGTGCTTTGCTGCCTTCCTCCCCTTCACCCACACTTGGCATTTATCCCCAGGCTATCCCTCCCCAGCCCCCCCCCACTGTCCCTCCCCACTTCCCCCCAATAGACCCCAGTGTGTAGTAGACCCCCTCCCTGTGTCCATGTGTTCTTATTTTTCTCACCTGCCTATGAGTGAGAATATGTGGTATTTCTTTTTCTGTTCTTGTGTCAGTTTGCTGAGAATGATGTCCTCCAGATTCATCCATATCCTTACAAAGGACACAAACTCATCATTTTTGATTGCTGCATAATATTCCATGGTGTATATGTGCCACATTTTCCCAGTCCAGTCTATCATGGGTGGGCATTTGGGTTGGTTCCAGGTCTTTGCTATTGTAAACAGTGCTGCAATGAACATTGGTGTGCATGTGTCCTTATAGTAGAACGATTTATAGTCCTTTGGATATATATCCAGTAATGGGATTGCTGGGTCAAATGGAATTTCTATTTCTAGGTCCTTGAGGAATCGCCACACTGTCTTCCACAATGGTTGAACTAATTTACACTCCCACCAACAGTGTAAGAGTGTTCCTGTTTCTCCACATCCTCTCCAGCATCTGCTGTCTCCAGATTTTTTAATGATCGCCATTCTAACTGGCGTGAGATGGTATCTCAATGTGGTTTTGATTTGCATCTCTCTAATGATCAGTGATGATGAGCATTTTTTTCATGTGTTTGTTGGCCTCATGTTATTAATGCCAAATTAAGCAATCTTCCTGCCTTTTTTTCTTCCTTCTTTCATTTTCTCTTTCCTTCTTTTATTCCTTTCTATATTTATGCTGTATATCTAGTACCTAAAATATCCAGACACTGTACTTTTTTTATGTTTAATTCAAAAACAATATCTAATGATGTGGATATTATTGTTCTTGTTTCATAGTTGAAGAAACTGAAACTTTAATGAGGTTAGATAGGAGGCACAAGCATAGCAGATTTTGTAGCATATAACCCTGCAAAGCTCAAATTTGGATTGAGATCTTTGTTTATTCTCAAACGCTGCTCTGTGTTGTTCTGTGTCAGTTTGCTTTGTTATTTATTATGGTAAAGTAATAATTATTCACTTCAACAGTTATTTGTGAGTTGTTTCTAAAACACAGAAAAATCTTGTTTTAAAATAAATTGTATGTTCATCACCTAATAATGGGCCTATGTGGGGTCCACACAACCAGTTTGCTACATTCGTAGTATAATACTGTCTAAAATTCCCAAAGTTTTGATATATATATATATATCTCCTCAGGATATATATATATGTGTGTGTGTGTGTGTGTGTGTGTGTATCTATGTATTCCTTGCAAATTCCAAAGGAAATGTTTTTGATATTTTTAAATGAAATGTTTATATATTTTAATATTCAAAATTTAAAAGTATTTTTAAATATCTTAGGCTAAACTTTCAGTTTGTAATTAGCAAAGTAACTGTTGTTTGCCCTAAACCAGCTTCCTTCTC
Source organism: Saguinus oedipus (assembly GCA_031835075.1). Classification (NCBI taxonomy): domain Eukaryota; kingdom Metazoa; phylum Chordata; class Mammalia; order Primates; family Cebidae; genus Saguinus; species Saguinus oedipus. The sequence continues at coordinate 13,071,427 of CM063171.1, forward strand.
TTTCCTGATCCTTGTCTTCCCTCCTTATAAGATGCTCGAGGAAGGCTCTGTTGCCCAGGATAGACTGCAGTGGCACAATCATAGCTCACTGCAGCCTCGAACCTGGGCTCAAGGGATCCTCCTGCCTCGGTGTCCTGAGTGGCTGGCACTACAAACTCATGGGTAACAAGCCTGGCAAGTTTTTAAATTTTTGACAGAGATGGGGATCCCACTATATTGCCCAGGCTGGTCTTGAACTCCTAGGCTCAAGCAGTCCTCCAACTTGACCTCCCAAAGTTCTGTAATTGCAGGTGTGAGGACCATGCCAAGCCTTAAAATTGATTATTTATATGGTGCACTTAAGAATTCTGATCTTACCTTCTGACCCAGGGTTTTCAGTCAAAGTCCTTAGAGTTTTTCAATGAAGACTATGCTATTTCTTTTTTTGTAGGGGATTTTTAAAATCTAACTTATTTCTGCCTTTATCTTTACTTATCATTAGTTACACAAAATAAGATTGGCATCATCATTTATATAGAAATAATTCAAATTAGTTTATTTTAATACATAACCCTGGTGAAGAAGAACATATTCAGTTCATGACTTCAATTTGCACTTATCTTGATTAGAGTTTAAGTGCATCTTATTTTCCTATGCTTCTGTTTTCAAAGCTTATATAACTACACCGTTAAATTTTATGCATGATATAACAGGATACAATCCCATGATGTATTTCCATGATGTCAAAGCTTTGAATTATGTAAATGGGAAACATGAAACAAAAGCATACCACTTATTCACTATGCATTGTCATGCAGCAGATTCACAGTCAAGTGATGCTGTTTAATCTCCCTATCTGCATATTCTTAAAGTGCATCTCTCTGTAATATGGAAGCATTCAAGCAGTAAGTAAATTTCTGCATCTGGTTAATAACATCAACAAACAGGAGTTTATCAACATCTGGCATTTGCCTTACTTTACTGGCTTTCTATGAATAACTGATGCATAGTGCCGTTTGATAATTTTTGCGGTTGCTTGGAATTTCAGTAGGGGTTTGAAATTAGTTGTGTGCTATTGTGAATTTAATGTGGCAGCCAGCTTTCTCTTGGTTGCTTTACTCATACTAGAAACCATAACATCAACCAATCAAAAGGCTGTTTGGCATTTGGTGTTATCACATGTAGCCTAATTTGCACAACTTTCCAAAATGTAAGCACCAGGAGAGAAGACACATCAATACAATATAAGATAAGGAAGAGGAGGAGGTTTTAAAAAGTATATTATTATTCAGCAAATAATGGGAACTCATTCCCACAAACTACTGACTCAAGATAGATTTTTCCCTTTAAAAATTGGTGCAATTTTAATGCAGAACATCAAATAAAAACTGCATAGCCAAGCTGTGGAAGGTTGCTGGTGGCTCCTGGGCATCAGTGGTAGAACTTCACATCTTTCTCTCTGACATGTTCGTCGTTCATTTCCAGAGACTGTCCAGCTCTGTGCTTTTTTTAAAAAATAAGTTTTGAATTCTCACAAGGGTAGACATTATTGACCTAGCATGGGTTTTCTTTACCCTGTACTAATCATGTGTATAGGCAGAGAGCAGAAAGGTAGCACAGACTGAGGCAAGGTATTTTTGTGAGCCACAGAGACACCTTGCTTGTTTCATTTTGGAAAATGATGAAAACAAATGGTTACTAATACATAGAAAATTTTCTGTGATAGTATCTCCTGGTACTAATATCTTCTTCACTGTCCCTGGCCTGGTATCTCTCTTGGCATCCCTCACAAATTACTTGGCTTCTGTTTTATGTTGACTTCACTCCTTTACGTTATTGGAAAGCCCTAGATCTTAGAAAACTATTTCTTAAACTGAATTACGTTTTTGCCCTTGTACAGTGGTACTGGCGCTGTCCTCTCAGTCATAGAAAAGAAGTCTTCCATATGTCAATAGCCATTATTTGCAGAAAGATATATTTCCTTTAGGCTTATGATTCCCATACTACATCTTTCTAGTCCTCTGAACCACGCTTTCTACAGCCTGACTTTCCATATTCTTACTGTTTCTGTCATCCTCATGTGGATCATTCCCTTCTGTCTTAAAATGCGGCAAGTACACTGGAACACAAAACTCCATCTGTGATCTTCTCAGGACAGACCCAAGCAGCTCCCAGTATAGTTAGCAGGACATCACATTTTTGCCTTGTGATAACCTGTAAATGCCTAAAATACCTGGGCTTTTCCAATGAATTCTTGGTAGGCCAGGATGTGTGCTGTTGAATGAGTGTGCCAGAGATCCAATCACATGGAATGCCTTGTCAAATGATGAAGAACAAATAATTCAGAATCTACAGGAGATGGACCTGGGAGTTTGTATTTTTTTAACACACACAAAAAAGATATATATATATATATATGCATGTGTTTTTAACAAAAGTTTTATAATCATGGAAACAGTGATGATAGCCGCAGTAGATATTCAGGCAACTAATTACCAACTGGATGATTTCTAAAGAAATTGATAAAGCTTCTCAAGAGATTCAATAAAAGGGTAAAACTAGGAAGTCCCTAAGGATAAGTGGCTGATGTTTGATTCGGGACTACCTGTCCTTGAATTCTTGGTCAGTTACTAGCATGTAGGACAGTCTCTATTACGGGCCAGTAGAAAGCTGGTTGTCTGGAGGATAATTCAGACAGAAAAGGAAAGACTGAGACCCAGTTATCATGGCTGCACTACACATAGGGATTGTAAAAGTTAGGGGATTTTGGAATTAGTATAGAAATAATGTAATATGGTATAAGTAACATAGGTTTCGTAATCAGTGCAAAAATGATAAGAATATGGGCTTGAGTAAGTCTTCTCTTTCCTACTTACTGGCTGCATACCTTTTGTAAGTTATTTAACTTCTCTCTAAGCCTCAGCTTCCTCATATAAAACAAATTAATATTGTCTGCACTGAAGTATTATAGGAGGGGTGCTAATGCATTTTCGAAAAAGTAGCACAGAGTCCTGTCAACAATAATAAACATACTAACAATTGTTACTCTTATAATAAATATGTTGATGTCTGTTTCCTCACCAGTGACTTCCTTATCATTATATGAGTATTATAAGAATGTTGGGATAGAGATGCCGAAATCTCCTCTGCTAAATGTCATCTTCCATCTTAAGGCTCTACAGGAACAGGGCTTGCCTACTGAACTTTGTACACTGCCTAGTGTACAACTTAGGCCTAGTACACTGCCTCATACTTGAACCCTAGGTTATGAAGGGAATGGAGATTTACTCTTCCATTCAGGAAAGAACCTTGATATTTCATAAGGAAACATTAGCCCTGGATACTTGAAGGTTTCTAAGAAAATAGAGTATTTTGTTCTTTTTAAATTGTGTAACTGCTGTCCTGAATTCTCTAGACATTTTGAGTACTCTGTATTTTCTTAATCATAACTTAGTAATAAATTACGTTTATAAATTGGAGACAGGTATTGGACAGTTTAATTCATTGAAATCATTTGATCTAGTGACTTCATAGCCAAACAGAGCCAATGGATTCACGGAAATGAGTTTCCAGGATTAATCACCATCAAAAATGTTCAACATAAAGTGACATTTTTTTCTTTGAATAGGATTTTTACTATATTCAAATTGTCCTAATGCTGTAAGCATGAAAAATTTTGAGTCAGGCAATGAATTTGAGAATGGATAGGTAATCTTTAAAAATATAGTAACAAATGTTTCTGGGAATTGTGGCTATTTTTTGCTTTTGGAATGATGAACAACGTTTTTGGAAATGAAAATGTTGATAAATTTGTGTGGATTTAAATATGGAGTGCAGATTGGGGTCACAGGACAGAAACAGTATTTGTTTCACATTTACATTTCTGAGGTATTATGAAGAGGTTAGAAAGGTGATTTTTATTTAGCTTGCAGAATAAACATTTTAAAAACATGGAATAACATACACTATCAAATGCTTACATACATTGTCATCCATACGAATAAAACAGTAGAAATTGAAATATAAAATAACTTGCCTCTGCTGGAGAGATTTAAGCCAAGTATCCACTACTCTGCAGCATCAGATTTATATATATATATAATATTATCATATATTACATAATTTTATATTATTTTTATATATCAATATGATATGTATTGTTTAATACAGATTATATTATTAAATATTGTTTTTCACTAATATGTTATTTATATTATACATTATATCCAAAGACTACATAATTGTGCATGATACATCCTGTCTCTCGTCAGTTGTCATTACAGGGGTTTTAATCATTTATGCTTACTTAATGATTCATTGTATAATTTCTACTGGACATCACTTCAATTTTTATTAATTAACAGGGCATATTAAACACCTCCATACACACTTTATTACAGACTTTCTTGTCCCAAGTATTTTCAGCATTTTTATTTTATTAATATGAAAATAGCTTGGAAACAACCTTCTGTCATCTACTGCTTCCTCAGTTATTTGAGCACCGATGGCCCACCCCCAGGACACAGAACTTGAGAATGTGCTAGGAGAATTGCCAGCACTGCTCAGTATGGGTGTTTGCCCAGGTCTACCTTTTGGCTCTCACTTCATCTGTTCTTGTGCCTCTTGCTTCCTTGGATGGCCAGTCTTTTGAGTATTTCTGGCCTTCAGTATCTGCTTCTTCCTGTTTCTTTGATGCAGAATTCACGTGGGCTCCCTTATTTGGTTCGCTACACTCAGTTGCTTATCATTGTGATATATCCGTAATATCAGCATTACTACTGTCTCAACTTAGGGGACGTCCACCTGTCATCTCCAGCATCTGGCCGAGTTCTTGCCATATATATTTTTGTTGAATAAATTAAGCGTTTGGCTTTTCAAATCGTCATAAACAAGACTTACACCAACAATCATGGGGAAATTTGAACAAAAATGATTAAAATTAGATCTGACTTTTGGAATTGTACCACTTACAATTTAGTGTTAACAAAATGCATAAAGACGGTGATATGCCATTTTGAAACATATTGAGCATTTTCTTCTGCAGAATAGCCCTCAAGAGAGTTATTATGAAACACATTTAAACTTAAGAAAGCTGACAATCAGAATGATTATTAATAATTATTTGAGGGTAGATAAAAAAGAAAAGGGAACGCTTATGCAGTTTTGGTGGGAATGTAAATTAGTTCAACCCCTAAGGAAAACAATGCAGATTTCTCAAAGAACTTAAAATAGAACTACAGTTTGACCCAGCTACCCTACTACTGGTATCAGGGTGGGATTATATAAGAGGAAAAGAAACACCCTATCAAAAAGACACCTGCACTAATGTTTATTGCGGTACTATTCATAGCAAAGTCATGGAATCAGCCTAAGTTCCCATCAGTAGTGGATTGGATAAAGAAAATGTGGTACGTACACACCATAGAATACTGTGCATCCACAAAAGAATGAAATGATGTCTTTTGCAGCAGCATGGATGCTGCTGGAGGCCATTTTCGTGAGTGGATTGACACAGAAACAGAAAATCAAATACTTCATGTTCTTACTTATGCATGGGACCTAAACAGTGGATACATATTGCACACAAAGATGGAAATAGTAGACACTGGAGACTCCAGAACGGGGGGAAAGAGGGAGGAGAACAAGGGTTGAAAACGACCTGTAGGGTACTGTGTTCACTATTTGGGTGACAGATTCAATAGAAGCCAAATTGCAGCCTGACACAATATACTCTTGTAACCAACCTGCACGTGTGGTCTCTGAATCTAAAATAAACCAAACAAAAAATGAACAAGGAAACAAAGGTTTGAATCAATATTTACGTGATCCTGATATCACTATCTTCCTCTTAAATTATGTGCTTAAATATATGAAGGAGGAGGAGAAAAAAATTAACTATTAGGAGACTTACTTTAATAATGCATCTTTTATAACTTTTCTTTCTAAATCTGGTTACATGTCAAGAAACTGTACAATGTGAATCTCTGTAGTTCACCTTTCCTTTTCCTTATGTAGATCTTGGTTGCAATTCAGATTTTTTTTTCTAATAAACAGTACAGTCAGTAATGGTTGCATCAGACATTTCAATTTGCAGTATACATTTATTGGTTTTTCAAATGAAGGTTACAGTTTATCTTTTTTTATTATCTATAGAATAATGTGTGTTAGGATGAATGAGACACTATGTACTCAGTTTAAAATTAAGATCTGGCGGTCTGAGACATCACATACAAAGCATAAATCAGTAGCTATCTGGCAATTTCCCAATTGCTATGACACTAAAGGTAAACCATACCAGATAAATCAAGCCCCTAAGTGGACTCTCTGGCCTGGATTTTTCAGGTTTTAATGTGCCTGTGGAATGTTCCAATGTAATTTTCATCAATGTTGATTATCCAGCTCACACAGCCCTGGGCACTAAAGTGATTGACGTAAACCAAGTCAGTATTCCAACAATTAAATAAGCAGAAATTAGCACAAACATTTTTTTTTCCTGTTCTGTATGCTAAGAATGATTCCATGCTGCAATGTTAGGATTTACATGTAACAACCATAATGTTCCTTGTGTTGTATAACTTTCCAATCTGCTATTAAGTGATTTTGAATAAAGACAGCCTATCAAAATGGAGCATTTGGTTTGAAAATAAATTCCTGGACTCTTACATGTGGCAGCAAACACAATACATAACAGATATTGGACAATGAATAATGAATTACCTTGATAAAAATAATTGATAAATTAAGAATGTAAAGCTGAATATCCTTTATATTCCTTTTTGTTTTTTTCCTTTCAAATCCAGAAAGCTCTTAACCTGGTTAATTAATCAATGATAAATTTATACAACAAACCATTGTTGAGTACTTGCTACTCATTCCTTAAACATTATTTATTTCAATAAACATGTGTTAATTGACATTCTATTTATAAAACTGTTTAAGGTGCAGTGAAGGGCCAGGAATCACGCCTGTAATTCCAGTTCTTTGGGAGGCCGAGGCGGGTGGATCACGAGGTCAAGAGCTGGAGACCATCCTGGTCAACATGGTGAAACCCCGTCTCTACTAAAAATACAAAAAATTAGCTGGGCATGGTGGCGTGTGCCTGTAATACCAGCTACTCAGGAGGCTGAGGCAGGAGAATTGCCTGAACCCAGGAGGCGGAGGTTGCAGTGAGCCGAGATCACGCCATTGCACTCTAGCCTGGGTAAAGAGAGCGAAACTCCTTCTCAAAAAAAAAAAAAAAATCACCCGATCTTGGGACCAATGTGATTTTTGTCTTTGCTTAGGACGTTTTTGGAATATTTACTTTTGAAAACGTCTCCATGACCTGTGGCAAGTTTTTCTTCTGAATATTCTGAATGATGATGGCAAATCTAAAGTAAAGTTACTTAGAGCCATAGAATATAATGTGCATATTCCAATTATTAAGGAAGGTTAGCTTTGATCATTATGTCTGCATAACTGTAAAATAATGAATTCTTTTTCTTTTGTTTCCTGAAAACAACTTCAAGCTATGGTTTTGGCATGTTCACAGCCCTTCTCCACAGCCGCTGGGGGCAAAACTCCCAAACTACTAAACAGAGAAATCCTGTGGCTCATGCACATTTTCTGGCACTCAATTAAGTAGGCTTGAGGCTGATTTCTTTCAGGGCCAGCCTCACCATAATCAAGCTATAAACAAATGGTTAATGCCACAAACCAGGGTGGAACTCCCAAGTCACCACTGAATTTAGATGTGGTATTTACCAAAGCTCCTATGTCGGATTTGTTTTATAAGGTGATCCACCAAATGACTTTAAACTCTTGAAAATTTGATTTCAGCTGGATGCTGAGGCACACTGGCCTAGAGCAGACATTGTAGAATCTCTCCTGGGTTTTCTGGCTATTGCAGGCTACTAAAATTACAAAGCATAACCTCTTATTAGCCTGGCATTTAGACTTGCAAGTGTCACCTTATTACTTACCTTGTTTTATTTTATTTCTTCAGTGATCTCAAAATCTTCTTCTCTGATTTTTTTTAGCAGTAGTTTGTACTTCTCCTTGAAGAGGTCCTTAACTTCCCTTGTTAGGTGTATTAGCATCTGATTCTTTCAAGAGGACAGTTTGTTCAGTTTGTTTATATTATTATCACCATCACAACCATTACACCTTTATTCAGCAACTGAAGAATATGGCACAATATCTGTCAATGTTTGCAAACCTTATTCTGCTCATCATCTTTCTGCATGCATCTGTAACTTACAAAGATATATAAATATATTTTTAACCAAATTTGTAAGTACATATGATGGGAATTGAAAACATGGATAATTTTTAAATAATCACTAAGGAATAAAATGTGCTAAGAAATAAATTGTGAAGAATTGATATTTTCTAAGGAAGGCTTTATTGGAGAAAAGCAATTATCCTACAATAATTACTTAACATATAACTATTTTAATGATTATTCTGTTCATAACATGAATTTGCATTATTTTGGGGCCTTTTTTAATCAAGTGAAGAAAGGTTATTTTCTTTTCAATTTTTTTTTTATTTTGAACATTCACAGATTACATGAACACTAAAAGACATAAATTATTTTTTAGGAAACATTGAACAAATTCTGAATTCATCTGTATTTTATTGATTTGTGAAACATCTCAAATATAGAAATGTTAAAAGAAGTTAAAAAGTTTGTTGGGAAATATTCTGTATTTCAAATGTTAATGTTAAATTAATAAATATAGAATATTTTCCAACAAACTTTTTAATATAATCCCCTCCTTCAATGAACTAATTTTTATGGTGGTTTACATTTCTTTTTCAATGTTGGTTTACATTTGACTTTAGGATGTTTATTGGATAATACAACAAAGTGGGTGGTCTTTTCATTAATATTACCAGTCAGATTTGTAAATAGTGCATGTTTTATATAACCACTTAAAATTTATACACTGGTATATTCCATATTTTGTTTAAGAATACTTAAATAAAAACAGTAGTTATCATTTGTTGAACTAGAAGAATCATTATTTAAAAATCCATCCTTAAAACTAAAATGACTTATGCTTCACTGTGTAGTGCATTGATAAATATTTAGTCTATAATTTTCTTCTATTGCTATGTGTTTAGCTAAGACTTGTTTTTAATTTGGTGAACAGTACCTTATTAGGAATATGAAAAATACTGAAGCAATCATGAAATAATTAACAATTTTGCCAAAGAAGAAACATTTTAAAATCATTACGAGAAATATTCTCAGTCAAATGAATGTTTACCTCCAAGATAGTCTTTCATTCCTTAAATGTGTATAAATTTAAATTTTAAAATACTTAGTGCTCAGAGAAATATCTTAATACTTATGAAGTGTTATATGTACCAAGCATTATGCTAAATTCTAGAAACTCATCATCCTTTTTAATCATCACAAGAAATTACAAGGCAGGTGCATTTATTATATATTTTTTTACAGTAGAACTAATTGAGGCACTGAGAGAGGAAATAATGTACTGAAGTTGCACAGATGATAAGTGGTACAGCTGACTAATATAAAAGCTACTTTCTTAACTATTATATTTGGATGCATAGGCAGACTAATAGTTATTTGAAGTTTTATAAATCAAGAGAAAACATTACAAACACTACAAAATTTAGCTATGGAATATTTATACAAAATGTGGTCATTTTATTATGAAACCTTGCTTGAAATATATGGGGAACTTTAAGAAATGGTGAAATTCAAAGCTATTATGTCCAAAAGCATCTGACCTTTTGTTTTTGCATTAGTGACTTAGGTGCAAATTGTTTCCAATATTTTTCTCCTAATTGAGAAATACTTCTTAGGCCTAGATTTCTTACAAGATGTCCTGCTTACCACAATTAAGGCATGAGTTTCTGTGGAGGAGGTGGGGCTTCAAGGCAGAGATAGTGTCTTTTCTCTAGCAGGTAATGATGTAAATCCACTTTTGAATGCGCAGGTGCACCTATTTCAATTAAGGCAAATTAGTTTCCAAAGGCTTCACTATTTTAGATATTATAGAAGGCTATTTAAATGTCCCAATTTACATAAAATACATTTTAAAAGATGTGGTATAATTTTATATAATTCACTGAAACTGTTTCACAGTTTAGTGAAATAGTTTCAGTGAATTATATAAAATAATATAATTATTATTATTTTATATAATTCACTGAAACTCAAATGATGATTTTGAAAATTACCTAAATGGCAGGCACCCCTTTGAAGCAGCAGGTGTAATGCTGTGTGGTCCCATGACCTCACATTTTCAGGTCCATGCTAAGTTCTCCAGAGTCCAACTTCAACCTTGCAGTATTCTGTTCAAAATTGTCCGTGTTCAGAAGCCTGTATATGTAATGTCTTACATTTTGTATCTCACAATTTCCGTTGAACTCTTCCAGCACACCAAAATGGACAAAATTAGGAATTTAATTTCTGGGAAGATTTCCTCTAAGAGCCTCTGTCCAAAACACCCAGTGCTGAAACAAGAAAAGATATATCCACTAATATTTTTGTCTTCTTGTCTTTCCTGTCTTATAATGTGTAAAGAGTGAAACTGGTTCAAAGACCAGTGAGTCAGAATGCTGTCATTTAAAATCCAAATAGTGGATATTTAAATTGTTAAAATAAAAATACACAATCACTAACATTAACCAGATGAAATCACTAACATAAGCGAAGTAGTCTTAAATTACAGACTAAAACTGCGGGATAAAGAATAATATTTTAAAAATATCTAGAGTCATATAATGAACAGAAGACCAATTTCCATTTATACCTGAAAGACTGGTTTTGAGAAGTTATAATAGAACTTGGGGATTTAAAGGTTGTATTTGGATCACTTATTTTACAGTTCGAAAGTGATATAGGAAGGAGTTCCCAGAGGAGATGAAACCCTGTAGGGCAAGAAAAAAGGTTCCCAACAGATTCAAGACAGCAAAATTCCATGACAGAGGTGGCTTGAAGTAGACCCTTTTTTCAAAACAATAATTGGCCTCTTCATCATCTGTAGATGGCATTTTTGACAAAAATCAGAAATCTTTGCTTTACTAATCATTGAAAGTAAAATGAAAAAAAGATTGACTGAATGCTTTTAAATTACATTTGTTAAATTTCTGCTTTTGTATAAACACATAAAATTATCGTTTTTAATTTAAAAAATATTATTATAAAACCACATGCTTAGAAGTTTGATGATTGTTTTCCCACAGCCATTTTATAACTGAAACTCTAAATTATAAAACTAAAACCCATTTTATAACTGAAACCCTAAATTTAGGTTTCCTAAAGAAATGTAAATTCCTTCTGCCACTTAGCTTTTGCTATTTTTAGCAGTTTCTCAAAGTCTACAAATTCCTTTCACTCAATTTTTGCACTTAATTCCTGATGACTTCACATTTGGCATTGATTGTCCATAAAAGAGGTTATTTTTAGTTTCAGAAGGTGAACGTTACTTTTTTATGGAAATTATTGTGTATATTTATTAGTCTAAAGGTAGGGTCTCTCACATAAAAATGTGATAGTGTGGTCTCTTTACTGAGCACCTGTACTAGAACAAGCTCAGTGCTAAATTCTTGGTTTTAAATAACTAATTTATTTATTGCAGTAACTGTTAAATATTCTTTGAATTATAAACTCTTTGCCAAAATTACAGGTAATAGTACAGCCAACCATGATGTGGATTCCACCTAAACTGGAAGTAATTTGGTATCTTTCTTATTCAATCTTTTACTTATTGTAGTTGGCCGGTATGTATAAAAACATAAAACAATAGAATGTTTTACACAGATATTACAATCACTGTCTTAGAAATGGAGAAACTGAGACCGAGAGAATTTTAGTAACTTATTCAGAGTTACCTAGCGGGTAACTAGAAGGAAAACCCAAATAAGACCACAGATTACTACTTTTCTCAAGTTCTTCAACATAATACAATATGACTGTCAACTCAGAGGTCAACTCAGAAGATAGGATCTTAACATCTGTGGAAAAAAAAGAAATTTCATCAAATCCTTTTTGTACCAAGCAACTTATTTCTAGAATGAAAGCAAAATTTTCTTTTTAACGTTCTTTATATTTCTGAGAAATCAATAGCATTAAGGTTGTGTTTTCCCTTCATATTTACCTTGTAGTTTCTATGGGTTTAAGTTTTAGATGAAATTTTAAAGTTTATTTATTTAGCTCTCCGTTTATGTGTATTTAAAATTTAGTTAGATTTAGAACGTATTCTTTTTAATAAGGGTGAAATTACATACGGAGAAATTTGCTGTTTATAGCGAGTTTTGACAAATAGAGTTGTATTATCACCACCCCACAGTCAAGATACAGCAGTTCTCCCTCTCTGGAACATACTCCCTGGTGACACTTTGTGGTCAAACTCATTCTCCACCTCCAGCCTTTAGCAATGACTTGTTACTCCCCCTGTAGATTTGCCTATTCCAGAATGTTATATAGAGGAATCTCACATCATGTAGCATTTTGAATCTGGCTTGTTTTACTTGTTATATTGCATTTGAGATTTGTTCATATTGTGGCAGATATCAATAGTAGTCTTCTTTGCATTGTTGGATAGTATTCCACTATATGAATGCACCATCATATTTTATCCGCTTGTTCAGTTAGAGAACATTTGAGTGTTTTCAGTTTTCATTATTGTGAGCAAAACCTCTATAAACATATTGCATACAAATTTTGGTGTGAACATGTTTTCATTTCACTTGAACAAATACATATAGGGCTGGAATTCTAGTAAGCATATGCTTAATTTTATAAGAAACTGCCCAATTGTTTTTGCAAAGTGGCTGTACAGTTTTACATTTTCACCAGCAATACATGAGAGTTCCAGTTGCTGCACATCCTTGTGAGCATTTAGTGTGGTATTTTTAATTTTATCCACTCTGATGGGTGTGGAGCGGTATCATATTAAGATTTTAATAAGCATTTTTCTAATTTAATGGATCATATTACTTCTTATTTCTTTTTGTTTGTAAACTGTTTATCTTCTTTGGTGAGTTTTATCAAATCATTTGTCCAAGTTTGTGTTTTTTATTATATTTCAGTTACAAGTCTTTACCAGTTATGTGCATTGTAACTGTTTTCACACTGTGCGTCATCTGTGTGTTTTATGGAAAACAAAATATTTTGATTTTCTGGAAATATAATTTTTCACTTAAAATTATGTCCATTGTTAAGTGTAAGAAAACTTTGCTTCACTTATAATCACAAATATTTTCTTCTAGAAAGAAAAAGATCTCTGAAGAGTTATTTTTCAATGAATGTATTTTGTTTCTTCTCTCCATATTTCATCTTCTGACTGCCTAAGCAATGTTTACATTATTTATTCAGGCCTTTTCCATTCACTTTCACGGATTCCATTGAAGGATAAATTGGGCTTGAAATCTTCTTTTCTCAAAAACTGGTGAGTCATGCACCTTCTCATTGATATTATCTGGCTCCCCTGAAAACTTCTAATTTTGTCAATCTTTGGTAGTATCTTTCTACTCAAGTTCTTCAAACCAATCTATATCTAAGAGACCCCCAAACCAAAGTTCAAGTTCATTCTTTTAACAAATGAGGTGCTAATTGCTATTGGTATCAAATGCAAGAAAACTTTAGGTGCTAGTTTGTTAATGAACTTTAGTCTGAGTGGCTCTTAGATATAATTTGTTTGAGGAACCTCAGCAGAAAAATACCACTAAATATGGACCAAACCTCTAGTTTGGTCTTTTTGTTGTTGGTGTTTTTGAGAAATAGTTTCCATCTTTCACCCAGGCTGGAGTGCAGTGGCAGGATCTCAGCTCACTGCAACCTCCATCTGCCGGTTTCAAGCAATTCTACTGCCTCAGCCTCCTGAGTAGCTGGGATTACAGGTGCTCACCCCCATGCCCAGCTAATTTTTGTATTTTTAATGGAGATGGGGTTTCGCCCTGTTGGCTGGGCTCACCTTGAACTCCTGACCTTGTGGAAAAAGTCCCATTTTAATTCAGTAGAAAAATTCTCATTCTCTTAGAGAATTCATCAATCACTGAATCCACCCTTCCTTATTTTGTCTACCTGTTTTCTACCTTACATTGTGTTGGATGAAATCATGCCTCTTGCTCCATTCCCCAGTGATCTTTTCCACTGGTGTCTCACAGAGTATGAAGAAGAATTTGACCCATTTTAAACTATTCCCTCCTTTCAGAAACACTCTCTGAAGAGTTAAGATTTCATGACACCACATCCCCAGTCTTTCTTCTCTTGTTGTTTCACTTTCTTCTCTTGTTGTTCACCCAGTGCCTCTGTTCACTCAGATCCAAGGGTTCAACCCCTGGGATCTGAATGTCAGGTTTTGTAGTTCCCTAGAGATGGTTGTTTATTGCTCTTTCACTGTATAAACTCCTGTATAGGACTGTCAATCACCCTCATGGTTACATTTTCCAATTAGATACATAGGTAGCTGGGACATTTGTATTTACAGGATAGGGTGCTCCTGATAAGTACAATCAGGTATCCTACTGTCAACTTAGAATTGTCACATTCATGGCTTAAATCTTCCCCAACTTACAAGTTCAACATGAATCATTATTTGCCCACTGCTCAAACTGATCCTCCCATAGCATCCTCTGTTCACTCAGTGCCTCTCACAACAGAAACTTTGGATTCATCTGGACATTCTCCTCGCCCTCACTGTACAAATATAAACCAAATAGTCTACATTTTAGCACCTAATAGCTCTCAAATTTATCAGTCTATTTGTCCAAAACCAGAATGATTTCTTGTATACACAGAGGATTCAGCAAGTACTTTTTGAATGATGATGACTACAATTGCCCTGTGTTAAAAGACTGTCTAACAAGAGCTAAGATAAGAATTTTAAATATTGCTTAAAAATACAAAAACATTAGCTGGGCATGGTGGTGTGTGCCTGTAATCCCAGCTACTCAGGAGGCTGAGGCAGGAGAATTGCCTGAACCCAGGAGGCGGAGGTTGCGGTGAGCCGAGATCGCGCCATTGCACTCGAGCCTGGGTAACAAAAGCGAAACTCTGTCTCAAAAAAAAAAAAAAAAAAAAAAAAAATAGGAAGACAGAAACTTCAAGCTGAAGTTAATATGTAAATGTGGCCTTGGACAATGGGTACTATTTTGATGGATGAGAAAAAAGAAGTAGTTTAATTAGAGACAGAGCGAGTTACACATGTGGACCATGAAAATCATTTGACCAGTACAGATTCATTTGGTGAGTTCAGGTAGAAAAGTTGCTTTAAAAAGTAGAGTCTGTGGTGGCTCACACTTTTAGTCCCAGGACTTTGGGAGACTGAGGTGGGAGGATCCATTGAGGCCTGGAGTTTGAGACCCGTCTGGGCAACAGAGTAAAACCCAATTTCTACAAAATTTTAAAAAGTAATCAGGCATGGTGGCACATGCCTCTGTAATCCCAGCTACTTGGTAGGCTGAGGTGGGAGGATTGCTTGAGCCTAGGAGTTCAAGGCTGCAGTGAGCTGTGATTGCACCTCTGCTCTCCAGCCTGAGTGACAGGAAAAAAAAAAGTGGAATCTTAATAATAGAAACTATTAAAACATTTTCACTGTAGTGTAATTATATGCTCTAAAATATTGAGTTATGTATTTTGATTTTGCTGAAAATTCAATTTTTAAAAATCAAATGGTTATGTGAAAATAGTTAAAAGTAAAATAGCATCATTGGGCTACTAATGAAAATCTGTCCTCTGCCTAATCTTTAGTTGTGTGATTCAGAGACAATGTCTTTCAAGTTTCTTTATGGTTGCTATTGGTAATTAAGTCCATATTTCCAAATATTATACTTTTGGTACACTTCATTGATTTTTTACATTTAGATTTTACCTATGGCTTATTATTACAGAAGATAAGGATCTGGGCTCTTGTCCCTGCTTTTATTCTTTCCCCAACCCCCCCCCCATTCTCTTCTTCCTCCCCTCACCCCAGGTATATACTTCTCATCGGTCCATCATCCTAGAGGAGGTATGCTATATCTAAGTTTGTGGGTAAATACAAATTTGTTGTTTATTTTATTGCAAGACTATTATTTATTGTTTACTAACTTGTTTTTCTAATACATGATTTTAAGTTATTTGAATTAATAATTATTTTGTTTTGTTGTCTCTGCTACCAATTATCTTTAGAGTTTCTAAAGTAGTTGTAAAACTCCACTGAAAATTGGCAACAAATGTAATAGTTAATCTAAAATTCCATTTTTTTTTCTTTGTTCTTTCCCAGCAGCCTCTATCTTTCTGCCACAAGTGACTGGTTAGTTCCAAGGCTTATGTATGGCACCTTTCTCTCCAGGGCGAGAGAACTAATTTCCTGGTCTGTGTGTCTTTCTCTTTCTTAGCATATTTCTTCATGTTTTGGAAGTATGCCATTTTTCATGGTGTAATTTCATGCTATAAAATTTACTCACTGTAAGTGGATAATGATTTATAGATGTGCAACAATTACTACAATTCAATTTTACGATGTCTTTACTATCTCAAAATGTTCCCTTGGGCCCATGCAGTCTTTGCTTCCACCCCCAGCCCCAGGCAACTTCCAGTTGGCTTTCACTTTCTGTAGTTTTGCATTATCCAGAAATGCTCTATGATATGTGATTACACAAAATATAGTCTTTTGTGTCTGGCTTCTTTCATAGCATAATATTTTGATGCTCATTCGTGTTGTAGTATGTATCCACAGTTTGATTTGCTGAGTAGCATTTCATTGTATCCAAATAACCCATTTTATGTATCTGTATAGCCAGTTGAGTAATTTTGGAATTGTTCCAGTTTCGCACTGTTATGTGTAATATGACTATGAGTACTCACTTACACATCTTCCTGGGGACATATATTTATTTCATTTGGGTAGATAACTAACAGTGAAATTACAGGCCGTATTAGTTTTATTACAGTTTTTCAAGAAAAAAAGTGTATTACAGTTTTTCAAGAAACTGTCAAACCAGCTTATGAAATAGCTTATATTTTATATTCCTATTAACAGTATATATGAGAGTTTCAAACTTTCCACATACTCACCTACATTTTGTTTTGTAATTCTTTTGGATTACAGCTATTCTAGTCGGTAAAGGTAGCGATCATTCGTTGTACTTTAATTTACAAAATTTACCCAAATACCTAATATGTTGGACATCTTTTCATGTGTTTATTTGCCATTTAAATATAAGTTTTGGAGAAATATCTATTAAAATATTTTGCCTTTCTTTTTTCCTTGGGTTGTTAGTCATCTAGTTTATTTGGAAGTGTTATTCCTATATTCTAGATATAAAACATTTATCAGAGACATGTCTTGCAAAGCTTTTATCTACATTTTGGGGTTGTCTTTTAATTATCTTAATGGTGTCCTTTGTAGAGTAAAAATTTTCAACTTTGATGAAGTCCAACCTATGAGTTTTTTTTTCTTTTCTAAGTTGCTCTTTTGATGTTGTGTCTAAGAAATTCAAAAGACCAAAACTTCATTTTGTTTTAACAGGTTCACAGTTTTAACTCTTATATTTAGGTGTATGATATTTTATGTTAGTTTATCAGTATGGTGAGAAATGAGGGTTGTAAGTATTTTAAGGTTTTTTATTGTTTTGTTTTTGTCTTTGCATATGAATTACCAATTGTTCTAACACCATTTATTGAATAGGCTATCTTTTCTGCATTAATTTGCTTTAGTGTCTTTATCAAAAACCTTTTCACCAAAAATGTAAGTTGGTTTTGTTTTTTAATTTTGGTGGGTGTTTCCGGATTCTCTATTCTGATTTATCAGCCTATCTCTAAGCCAATAGTGCACTGATATGGTTCAGCTGTGTGTACAAATCTCTTGTTAAAATATGATCCCCAGTGTTGAAGGTGGGGCCTGGTAGGAGGCATTGGATTGAGGGACTGGATCCCTCATGAATGACTTAGCTCCATCCACTTGGTAATGAGTAAGTTCTTGTTCCATCAGTTCACACGGATATGTTAGAGACTGGGACCTTCCCCTTCTCTCTCTTGCTCCCTCTCTCATCATGTGAGATGCTGGCTCCTTCTTCCTCTTCAACCATGAGTAAAAGCTTCCAGAGAACTGACCAGAAGCCAAGCAGGTGCCATGCCAAACTGTAAGCCAAATAAATCTCTTGTCTTTGTAAACTACCTAGCTGAATTCTGCATAAATTCTGCAGTTCTGCATGGCACGCCATTTTGAATTCCTTTATAGCAATACAAAAAAGACTAACACACACACTGTCTTGCTTACTGTAGCTTTAGAGAAAGTTTGAGACCTGCTGGGATTTTGACAGCGATTGCATTTGTTTATAGATCAACCTAAGGAGAATTGTCAACTTGATGATATTGACTGTTTGAATCTGTAAACATAGTGGGCCTATTTATTTAGATCTTTAGTTTCTCTTAGCAATATTTTATAATTTTCACTGTACAGGTCTTATGCTTCTTTAGTTAAATTTATTCCCAAGTCATATATTTTTTGGGGCTGTGAACGAAATTGTTTTCTTGATTTTATTTTGTGAGTTTTCATTGCTAGTATATAAAATTCAGTTGATTTTTGTATATTGGTATTGTATCTTCTGACCTTGCTAAACTCATTTATGAGTTCTATTAAAAATATTCTGTAAATTCCTTAAGATTTTATACATTCAGAACCATATAGTCCATGAATACATAAAGATAGTTTTACTACTTTTTTGTTTTTCTTTTGAGACCGTGTCTTGCCCTGTTGCTCAGGCTGGAGTGCAGTGGCGTGATCTCTGCTCATTGCAAACCCGACCTCCCCAGGCCCAAGTGATCCTCCCACCTCAGCCTCCCAAGTAGCTGGAATTACAGGCGCATTACCAGACTCAGCTAATTTTTGTATTTTTTTGTAGAGATAGGGTCTTGTTATGCTGACTAGGCTTATCTTGAATTCCCGGGCTCAAGCGATTTGTCCGCCTCAGCCTCTCAGAGTGCTGGGATTACAAGTGTGAGCCACTGTATCTGGCTCATTTTACCACTTTCTTTCCAATCTGGATAATGTTAGTCAATGAATGAAATATTTTTCACTATTATAAGAGCTTTATCTCCATATTTGATTAAGGTAGTGCAAACAGATTTCCTTGCCTTGATCCATATCACAAGGGAAAGCAGTCAGCTTTCCATGAAGTAGGATAAGATGTGGGTTTTTCATAGATGTCCTTTATTAGGTTGAGAAAATTCCATTCTATTTCTAGTTTATTGAGGGTTTTTATGGGAATTGGGTGTTTTATTTTGTTAAAGACTTTTTTGTGCTTTTATGTAGATAGTTATATCATTTTTTCTTTGTTCGTATGGTTTCTTATAAAACTCATTTTAAGACGTTATAACCTTGCATTTCTGGAATAAATCCAACTTTTTAATGGATTATAATCCTTTTCTGTATGACTGGATTCATTTCGTTGTTTTACTAGGAAATGTTTTGCCTCTGTGTTTCTAAGGAACTTAAGTCTCTAAGAATTTATTTTGTCTCCATGTGTTTCTTGGACTTTAGTATCAAGGTAGTAATGGTCTCATTGAATGAGATGGGACATGTTTTTTTTTCCACTATATTTTTGGAAAGTGTTTGTGCAGAATTTGTAGTATTTCTTTTTAAAGTTATTTTCTAGAATTCATCTGTCAAGTCCATCTGGGTCTGGGCTTTTCTCTTTAGAATTTTACTTATTAGTTCAATTTCTATGTTAGGTCTACTTGGATATAAGGTGAGTGGGGTGGAAGATTCCTCCACCTGCCTCAGAGAAAATTTCTGTAAATAATATACTTTCTCCTCTGGTCACAAAGACTCTCCAGAGAAAAAAGTTTTCTATTGCTTTGGAGAGTGTGTGGTGGTCAGTGAGTGTGGTTGGTGGTTGGGGATCTTATGTCTGGCTGCAGCTATCATGGAACCAGGTAAGATAAGTGGCTTAGAGATTTGCTGTTCTCTCTGTAGGCTGTCTCTCAATCTTCCCTCTGTCTCTCTCTCTCTCTTTTTTTCAGTACTTCTTGTCCCTAATTGTTACAGTACCTAGGGACCCTAAGTCTGAAGCCCCTGTTTCAGTTTCTCCATGATATAAGCCTTTAAGTTTAAGTTAAGATTTCAGAGATGTCATTGCTTGACTGGACAGGGATGGTAGATGGGGGGATCTGAGGGATAAACTGGTCTTTGAATAAACTTCAGTCAATATCTCCATTTTTAATCTGTCTCTTCATTTTGTGTAATACCTGCTGAATAAATTTGTCTGTAGATCTGGGGCTTAAGATTAGTTGTTCATAGTTCTTCTTATTTGCAGATACATAGTATTTAGCTTTCCTGTGGAGCTCCCTCTATTTATTTTTCATCTTCAAAAAATATTCCAATAACTTTCCTCATTATTTTTAATCCTATTCTGTTTATCTCTCTGGTTATAATGCATTACTCTTAATTTTAGGAGAGCTTTGGAAGGGAGTAAAGCTATATACCTGCCTTCAGTGGGCCAAGCCTAGCTAGTATGTCAATGATGTTCTAACATCATAAGGGGAATGATATACAAATTAAATATTTCATCCTCACCAATGCTGAATTCATGGTCCTTACCTTCAAACTGACTTTTGATTGCTGATTTTGCCTTTTCATTTGGTATATTTTTGCATTAGGTCTTTTACAGTCACCTCTATCCTTATGTATTTTTCGGCATTATTTTCCAGTGTGGCAGGACTTTCTTTCCGATGAACTGGCGACAGTATTAACTACCATTACTTTCTTTTGAGCTAATAAGAGGTTAGGGTCAAACAGGGAAATTCAATAAGGCTGTGTATACAGGAGACACAGAGTGCAGAAAGAAGATTCCTCCAGGCTCTGGACTTTAGATTCTGGAGTCAGAGGAAAAGAATATATCACTGGTATCCTTATAGACCTCTGTAATAAATTTCATAACTTTATGTAGTATGGAGAAAAAAAAGGAGTTAGAGGTGTAATATTTTAGTTCCAGTATAACTGTCTTTCCTGTTCATGCACATAACTATTCAACTTTCAGAATGCATTTCTGAAACCATCTATTTTAATTTACCTTTACCTAATTTAATGTAGAAGAAGAAAAGTGTAATTAAATGTTTAGAAAATTTTCACTTAAAAATACACAGTGAGGGGGTCTTCACTACTATAATTTTCACAGATATTTCCATTAATAAAAACTTTTTTTTTTTTTTTTTTTTTTTTTTATTTATTGCATTATAGGTTTGGGGGTACATGTGCAGAACGAGCAAGATAGTTGCATAGGTACACACATGGCAGTGTGCTTTGCTGCTTTCCTCCCCTTCACCCACACTTGGTATTCATCCCCAGGCTATCCCCCCCCAGCCCCCCCCTGCTGTCCCTCCCCCATTCCCCCCAACAGTCCCCAGTGTATAGTAGACCGCCTCTCTGTGTCCACATGTTCTCATTTTTCTCACCCACCTATGAGCGAGTATATGCGGTATTTCTTTTTCTGTTCTTGTGTCAGTTTGCTGAGAATGATGTTCTCCAGATTCATCCATGTCCCTACAAAGGACACAAACTCATCATTTTTGATTGCTGCATAATATTCCATGGTGTATATGTGCCACATTTTCCCAGTCCAGTCTATCATCGTTGGGCATTTGGGTTGGTTCCAGGTCTTTGCTATTGTAAACAGTGCTGCAATGAACATTCGTGTGCATGTGTCCTTATAGTAGAACGATTTATAATCCTTTGGATAGATACCCAGTAATGGGATTGCTGGGTCAAATGGAATTTCTATTTCTAGGTCCCTGAGGAATCGCCACACTGTCTTCCACAATGGTTGAACTAATTTACACTCCCACCAACAGTGTAAGAGTGTTCCTATTTCTCCACATCCTCTCCAGCATCTGCTGTCTCCAGATTTTTTAATGATCGCCATTCTAACTGGTGTGAGATGGTATCTCAATGTGGTTTTGATTTGCATCTCTCTAATGACCAATGACGATGAGCACTTTTTCATATGTTTGCTGGCCTCATGTATGTCTGCTTTCGTAAAGTTTCTGTTCATATCCTTTGCCCATTTTTGAATGGGCTTGTTTGTTTTTTTCCTGTAAATCTGTTTGAGTTCTTTGTAAATTCTGGATATCAGCCCTTTGTCGGATGCGTAAACTGCAAAGATTTTTTCCCATTCTGATGGTTGCCGATTCACTCTAGTGACTGTTTGTTTTGCTGTGCAGAAGCTGTGGAGTTTGATTAGGTCCCATTTGTCTATTTTGGCTTTTGTTGCCAATGCTTTGGGAGTTTTGTTCATGAAGTCCTTGCCTACTCCTATGTCCTGAATGGTTTTGCCTAGATTTTCTTCTAGGGTTTTTATGGTGTCGGGTCTTACGTTTAAGTCTTTAATCCATCTGGAGTTAATTTTAGTGTAAGGTGTCAGGAAGGGGTCCAATTTCTGCTTTCTGCACATGACTAGCCAGTTTTCCCAACACCATTTATTAAATAGGGAATCATTTCCCCATTGCCTGTTTTTGTCTGGTTTATCAAAGATAATATGGTTGTAGATGTGTTGTGTTGCCTCCGATGCCTCTGTTCTGTTCCATTGGTCTATATCTCTGTTTTGGTACCAGTACCATGCTGTTTTGATTACTGTAGCCTTGTAGTATAGTTTGAAGTCTGGTAGCGTGATGCCTCCCGCTGTGTTCTTTTTGCTTAGAATTGACTTGGCTATGCGGGCTCTTTTTTGGTTCCATATGAAATTCATGGTGGTTTTTTCCAGTTCTGTGAAGAAATTCAATGGTAGTTTGATGGGGATAGCATTGATTGTGTAAATTACTTTGGGCAGTATAGCCATTTTCACGATATTGATTCTTCCTAACCACGAACATGGAATGTTTCTCCATCTGTTTGTGTCCTCTCTTATTTCATTGAGCAGTTGTTTGTAGTTTTCCTTAAAGAGGTCCCTTACATTCCTAGTGAGTTGTATTCCTAGGTATTTTATTTTCTTTGTAGCAATTGTGAATGGCAGTTCGTTCTTGATTTGGTTCTCTTTAAGTCTGTTATTGGTGTATAGGAATGCTTGTGATTTTTGCACATTGATTTTATATCCTGAGACTTTGCTGAAGTTGCTTATCAGTTGCAGGAGCTTTTGGGCTGAGGCGATGGGGTCTTCTAGGTATACTATCATGTCGTCTGCAAATAGAGACAATTTGGCTTCCACCTTTCCTATTTGAATACCCTTTATTTCTTTTTCTTGCCTGATTGCTCTGGCTAGAACTTCCAGTACTATGTTGAATAGAAGTGGTGAGAGAGGGCATCCTTGTCTAGTGCCAGATTTCAAAGGGAATGCTTCCAGTTTTTGCCCATTAAGTATGATATTGGCTGTTGGTTTGTCATAAATAGCTTTTATTACTTTGAGATATGTTCCATCAATACCAAGTTTATTGAGGGTTTTTAGCATAAAGGGCTGTTGAATTTTGTCAAATGCCTTCTCTGCATCAATTGAGATAATCATGTGGTTTTTGTTTTTGCTTCTGTTTATGTGGTGAATTACATTTATAGACTTGCGTATGTTGAACCAGCCTTGCATCCCTGGGATAAATCCTACTTGATCATGATGGATAAGTTTTTTAATGTGCTGTTGCAATCGGTTTGCCAGTATTTTATTGAAGATTTTTGCATCTATGTTCATCATGGATATTGGCCTGAAGTTTTCTTTTCTTGTTGAGTCTCTGCCAGGTTTTGGTATCAGGATGATGTTGGTCTCATAAAATGATTTGGGAAGGGTTCCCTCTTTTTGGATTATTTGGAATAGTTTCAGAAGGAATGGTACCAGATCCTCTTTGTGTGTCTGGTAGAATTCGGCTGTGAACCCATCTGGACCTGGGCTTTTTTTGTGTGGTAGGCTCTTAATTGCTGCCTCAACTTCAGACCTTGTTATTGGTCTATTCATAGTTTCGGCTTCCTCCTGGTTTAGGCTTGGGAGGACACAGGCATCCAGGAATTTATCCATTTCTTCCTGATTTACTGGTTTATGTGCATAGAGTTGTTTGTAGTATTCTCTGATGATGGTTTGAATTTCTGTGGAATCTGTGGTGATTTCCCCTTTATCGTTTTTTATTGCATCTATTTGGTTGTTCTCTCTCTTCTTTTTTATCAGTCTGGCTAGTGGTCTGTCTATTTTGTTGATCTTTTCGAAAAACCAGCTCTTAGATTTATTGATTTTTTGAAGGGTTTTTCTTGTCTCTATCTCCTTCAGTTCTGCTCTGATCTTAGTTATTTCTTGTCTTCGGCTAGGTTTTGAGCTTTTTTGATCTTGCTCCTCTAGCTCTTTCAATTTTGATGATAGGGTGTCAATTTTGGATCTCTCCACTCTTCTCATGTGGGCACTTATTGCTATATATTTTCCTCTACAGACTGCTTTAAATGTGTCCCAGAGATTCTGGTACGTTGTGTCTTCATTCTCATTGGTTTCAAAGAACTTCTTTATTTCTGCCTTCATTTCATTGTTTATCCAATCAACATTCAAGAGCCAATTGTTCAGTTTCCATGAAGCTGTGCGGTTCTGAGTTATTTTCTGAATTCTGAGTTCCAACTTGATTGCACTATGGTCTGAGAGACTGTTTGTTATGATTTCAGTTGTTTTGCATTTGCTGAGGAGTGCTTTACTTCCAATTATGTGGTCTATTTTGGAGTAGGTGTGATGTGGTGCTGAGAAGAATGTATATTCTGTGGATTTGGGGTGGAGAGTTCTGTAAATGTCTATCAGGTTTGCTTGTTCCAGGTCTGAGTTCAAGTCCTGGATATCCTTGTTAATTTTCTGTCTGGTTGATCTGTCTGCTATTGACAGTGGAGTGTTAAAGTCTCCCACTATTATTGTGTGGGAGTCTAAGTCCCTTTGTAAGTCATTAAGAACTTGCCTTATATATCTGGGTGCTCCTACATTGGGTCCATATATATTTAGAATCGTTACCTCTTCTTGTTGTATCGATCCTTTTACCATTATGTAATGACCTTCTTTGTCCCTTTTGATCTTTGTTACTTTAAAGTCTATTTTATCAGAGATGAGAATTGCAACTCCTGCTTTTTTTTGCTCTCCATTTGCTTGGTGAATCTTCCTCCATCCCTTTATTTTGAGCCTTTGTGTATCTTTGCATGTGAGGTGGGTTTCCTGGATACAGCACACCGATGGGTTTTGGTTTTTTATCCAATTTGCCAGTCTGTGTCTTTTGATTGGTGCATTTAGCCCATTTACATTCAGGGTTAATATTGTTATGTGTGAATTTGATACTGCCATTTTGATGCTAGCTGGCTGTTTTGCCCGTTGGTTCATGTACATTCTTCATTTTGTTGATGGTCTTTAGCATTTGGTATGCTTTTAGGATGGCTGGAACTGGTTGTTTCTTTCTATGTGTAGTGCCTCTTTCAGGAGCTCTTGTAAAGCAGGCCTAGTGGTGACAAAATCTCTGAGTACTTGCTTGTTCGTGAAGGATTTTATTTTTCCTTCACTTATGAAGCTCAGTTTCGCTGGATATGAAATTCTGGGTTGAAAGCTCTTTTCTTTAAGGATGTTGAATATTGGCCCCCACTCTCTTCTGGCTTGTAGAGTCTCTGCTGAGAGATCTGCTGTGAGTCTGATGGGCTTCCCTTTGTGGGTGACCCGACCTTTCTCTCTGGCTGCCCTTAGTATTTTCTCCTTCGTTTCAACCCTGGTGAATCTGACGATTATGTGCCTTGGGGTTGCTCTTCTTGCAGAGTATCTTTGTGGTGTTCTCTGTATTTCCTGGAGTTGAGTATTGACCTGTCTTGCTAGGTTGGGGAAATTTTCCTGGATAATATCCTGAAGAGTGTTTTCCAGCTTGGATTCATTCTCTTCGTCACATTCTGGTACACCTATCAAACGTAGGTTGGGTCTCTTCACATAGTCCCACATTTCTTGGAGATTTTGTTCATTCCTTTTTGTGCTTTTTTCTTTAATCTTGGTTTCTCGTTTTATTTCATTGAGTTGATCTTCAACTTCTGATATTCTTTCTTCTGCTTGGTCAATTCGGCTGTTGATACTTGTGCATGCTTCGCGAAGTTCTCGTGTTGAGTTTTTCAGCTCCTTCAATTCATTCATATTCCTCTCTAAGTTGTCCATTCTCGTTATCAATTCCTCGAATCTTTTTTCAAATCTTTTTTCAAGGTTCTTAGTTTCTTTGCACTGGTTTAGAACATGTTCCTTTAGCTCACTGAAGTTTCTCATTATCCACTTTCTGAAGTCTGATTCCGTCATTTCGTCACATTCATTCTCCGTCCAGCTTTGTTCCCTTGCTGGTGAGGAGTTTTGGTCCTTTTTTGGAGGTGAGGTGTTTTGGTTTCGGGTGCTTTCCTCCTTTTTGCGCTGGTTTCTTCCCATCTTTATGGATTTATCCGCCTGTTGTCTTAGTAGTGGCTGATTTTTCAATTGGGTCTCTGTGTGGACACTGAGATTGTTGATGATGAAGTATTTCTGTTACTTAGTTTTCCCTCTAATGATCTATCCTCTCTGCTGTATGAGTGCTGAGGTCCACTCCAGGCCCTGCTTGTCTGGGGTATACCTGCAGCAGCTGCAGAACAGTGAGGGATGATATCAGTTTCTTTTTCTGCTGCCCTTGTTCCAGAATGATGCCAGCCAAATGTCAGTCTGATTAGTCCTTTTCTGGGGTGACTCCTTGGATATACAGAGGTCAGGGAGCTGCTTGAGGAGACAGTCTGTGCTTTATAGGAGCTCCAGTGCTGAGCTGTGAGCTCCGTTGTTCATTCAGGGTTGTTGGGAGGTTATGTCTGCTGCAATAGAACTCATAAAACACCACTCTTTTTTTTTTTTTTTTTTTTCACCCTTAGATGCTCTGTCTCAGGGAGTTGGGGCTTTCTTTATGAGTATCTGTTGCACTGTCCTGCCCCACTAGGTGGCAGTCTATTCACTATTTGCCTGCCGGGGCTCTGACCTCCTAAGGCGGGTCCGCCCTGTTGCGGCCCGGCGGACTCTCTCTGTTATGGCAGGTTGCCTCGGCAACGGCAGGCTGCGTCGGTCCTGGGCGGTACTTAAGTGGGGGTGCACTTTGTCAGGAATGGTGGACGCCCCTCCCTGACCGGGCTGCACCGTCCTAAATGCCGGCAACAAAACTCTCAGCCCCAAGCGCCTCCAGTCGCCGCCCTGCTTGTCCCCGTGAGCGTGGGACCCGCCGAGCCCGATCACCCTGCTCCCTGCCTCAGAGTCCGTCCTCTCTCTCTCTCTCTCTTCCTCTCCCCAAGCTGAAAGGTCGACTCTCTCACTGGCGCCCCAGGAGCCTGCCGATAGGGCACTGGGATCCGTGCGATCTCCCGTGCCGCTGCCCACTACCCCGGCTCAGATCACGCTTCCCAGGAAACTCCTGGTCTGGCTCATTGTCCAAGTCCTGTTCAATCAGATGGACATGCCAATCTGCCCTTCCAAATCTCAGATTGCCGGTTTAACAGGGCACCCAGACCAGTGAGTTCCGCGCCGGGTCCCGCTGCGGCGCCGGCTGAAGAGGCGGCGGGAGCCGGTTGCGTTAGCCGGCTGCTAGCATCCCGTGTCTCTCCCACACCTGGGACTTTCAACGCTCTGTGGGCATAAAAGGAACATCCGAGAATGCGGCTAGGACTCACCCTCTGCGCCTTCACCGAGAGCTGCAATCCTGAGTCACCTCTACGACGCCATCTTGCCTCCGACAAAAAAACTTTTTTTTTTTAAATAAAATCTCTTTGAATCAGGCTTTATGTTTTCCATCCTTCCTTTCTTCTTTCCTTCTTTCTTTATTTTCTTCTTTCTTTGTTGCATTCTGTTTTAGTAAGATAGGACTTTAAAACATTTTCTAATAGTTGACTATTCATATTTGTTGTGAAAATAGAGAAGAATATTCGGATTAAAGAGATGTGAATTTCCTAACCTACCATTGACTTAATCTGGTCGAAGTGTTTAAATGTAGAAATAATTAGTTTAAATGAAAATGTTTTACTTTTTTTTCAGTGTTCTCTCTAAAGAGAGAATTGCATTAATTTTTTAACATTTCTCAATTCAGACCAAACAGGTAACAACTTCTAAAATGAAACTTTATATACCAAAAGAAAACAAATGTAGCACTATAAATAATTACTGTTTGGGTAACTGTAATAAAATTTTAATTAATTTACTTTTAATTTTTTTAATTGTTTTACTTTGAATTTAGAAAATACTTTTATTTTATTTTATTTTATTTTGAGGCAGGGTCTCACTCTGTGGCCCAGTCTGGAATGCAATGGTGTGATCATAGGTTATCACACCATCAACTTTCTGGGCTCAAAAAGTGATTCTCCCACCTCAGCCTCTTAACTAGCTATTACTACAGAGGTGTACCACTGTGCCTAATTTTTGCGATTTTTTTTGTGTGTGTGTAGAGATGGGGTCTTGCTGGTCTCAAACTCTTGGGCTCATGCTGTCCTCCCATGTGCTGGGATTACATATGTGAGCCATCATGCCCAGTAGGAAAGCATTATATATAAAGTTATTTCATGACATGAAAAATGAAAGCAAATTGTCTATACCTATCATCTGCTTTCATTTATTTCTACAGTGAATACCATATGCCTGGTTCACTACAAGGGAGAAAGTACGTGGTGAACAACAAAATAACCATGAAGGAGAGTAATTAAGTGTACATAGCTAAAAACACAAAAAAACAAAAAAAAACAAGCTAGTGTTTACAATGTCTGAAGTGATATGAAGGAAATAAATAAGGTGCTAAAGTACATTGTGTGAATCAGGGTCTTTAGAAAGCTGCAGTGATTATGTACCAGGAAAGCTGAGACCTTAATGAAGAGGAAGCTCCAGCCCTGCATAATACCAGAGGAGGATAATTCCAGGAGAGGAAACAGATTAAAGTTGAAATGAGTTTGGAGTTTTGAAAACACCAAAGTTTTACAAGTAAGCACAGGAATCATATGAAATGAAATTGGATAATTAACAGGAGCCAAATCATTCAGAGCCTTGGAGTTGGCAGTTGGATTTCATTTGAAGTATGATAGTAAACCATTGACACTGATTACATGGGTGAATGGCGGCATTCAGTGCGTATCAGCGATTGTTCTGATTTTTGTGTGGCGAGTTCATTGGGGGAATCAACAGAGCGACTGAATATGGGGTGATGCAGTGAATCAGGTGAGAGAGGATGGCAGCTAGCGGATTGGATAGGACATGGAGAAACGCTGCTGGAGTTTGGAGGTAAGATCATTAGAACTTGCTGACAGATTATACTTAGGTGTAAGGGAAAAAGATACTAAGTGTGATTCCTAGACTGTTGAATGAGAACTTGCTTACTAAGATTTAATTAGATGTGAGGAAATAGATTGAGAGAATCAATTAATTAATCCCATTTTAGATATGTTAAGAATGAAATGTTGAGAAATCTAATGGCAGATGACTTTGAGGAAAAGTTTGGGCTGATAGGCTTATTTGAGTCTTCAGACACAGATCATTTTGGGAGGGCTGGAGAGGGCTGAGGATATTCAAAAAGGAGTATAAATAAGGGAAAGTGTTTCTGGACCCTGAGAACTAAAATCTTTGGGATTATGTCTGGGAGAGGTCAGCACAGGTTACCAATAATAATAGCCATTAAGGTTGGTGGAAGAGCAGAAGAGCATGGTCTCAAGGAGAGAAGTGCTTTTTTCCTCTTTTTCTTTTCTTTTTTTTTTTTTGAGACAGAGTCTTGCTCCTCTGTCACCAAGGCTGGAGTGCAATGGCATGGTCTCGGCTCACTGCAACCTCTGCTTCCTGGGTTCAAGTGATTCTTCCGCTGCCTCAGCCTACTGAGTAGCCAGAATACAGGTGTCCACCACCATGCCTGGCTGATTTTTGTATTTTTTTAGTAGAGATGGGATTTTACCATGTTGGCCAGGCTGGTCTCAAACTCCTGACCTCGTGATCTGCCTGCCTTGGCCTCCCAAAGTGCTGGGATTACAGGCGTGAGCCACCACACCTGGGCAATGAGCACATGGGTGATCCACAAAACAGGTGAGGTGTGTTGGGACAAAGGGGAGCTTGCCTAGAAGTTACTGGGACCTTTTTCCAATGAAGTAATAGTGCTGGAAACCAACTTGGAGTGTTGAGTGGTGACTGGGAAGGGGAGCATAGTGCAGATACAGACAGAGCTTTCAAAAATAAAGCTCTGAAGGAGAGTAGAATAATGGCAGTAGCTCAATAAGATTGTGGACTTAGAGAAGATTTTTTATTGTGCTTGTTGTTATTTTTTGGTTTGTATGTTTGTTTTTTATTTTTATTTTTTAATTCAGGAGAGCAGCTGGCTGGTATGCTAATAGGAACATTAGCAAAAGCAGTAAAGAAAAAGGATCCTAACACCTGTAGAATTAGTGACTTTGGAGAGAATGAGAAGCATTTTATTAGTTGTCCTGAAAGGAGATGAAAGATTTGGAGATGGTGTGTATGTCCGTTTCTGTTTAACGTTTTCTCTTTTGTTTGTAAAGTAAGCAGCAAATTCATCCACTGAAAGCAAAAATAGGAGACTCAAAGTAAGTGTGAGGATGTCTTGGAATTAGCATGGGAATAAACTGGCATGGAATAAATGAAGTGGCAGTGAGCAGTGTTACAAGAAACCTAATTTACTTAAACCTAAACTTCCTTAAGTGTTGTTAAAATGGTAAGGAAGGCTATTCAGGACTATTGTAATAGGTGTCAAGAGTTTGGCAACAGGGGAGAGAGATCGGGCTCAACTCCAAATACAAAAGGAACAAGTAAGGATTTGTAGCTAAGGTGTAAGTAGGGCTGGGGGTCTGTGGAAAGAAAAATGCTCAGAGGAGACATCGAGGGTATGGGAATTCTTGTTAAACCGACTTAACGGGATAGTTAAGATGATCAGATTTCACATGGGGGGTTGTGGGAGATGCAGATCAGGTGAGATATCCTGGATGATCAGGTATCAAGGGTAGGAGGGTTCTCTTGAAACTGACTTAGCAGAACTCTGCAAAAGTAAACACAGAAGCCTAAGAGTGAGGTCTAGTGGAAAAAGGCTCAGCGGAGTCTTTCCAAAATTTGGTCAAGGAGAAAGTCTGTCAACATGAAACCAGCTAAAACAGAGACTTAGAAATAATTTTATATATAATTTCCAAATAAAAATTATCTTCAGAATACAGAAAAATATTTTGACAATTATGGCCATTAATATTAAAATAGCTTTGTTTCATCTCTGCACTCCCACTTCTCACCTGTGTAGAGCTGTTCTCTGTTGGCTCTGATAAGTAGTACTGGAAAAAGTGAGAGGTCTGGAGTGAATTTCTTCAAAGAGCTTTTCCTGAATACCACTGGAAAGATTGTCACTTCCTCAGAGCTCCCAATGACTTCTTCACTTGTGGTACCTACTGCTGTCTATCTTGTAGTTTTATTTCTCCTCTTCCTATTGAACTATTCATTTCTGATTTATTCCTTTACCTCTTATGCTACCTGGAAAAATTTATCACATCTAAATATTCAATAAATATTTGTTGTATGAATGAATAAATATTATTTGGCTTGCTTTGATACTGGTGATGATGAATTTATCATAGGACAGTTATATAGTATTATAGATAGATATAATTTTTGACATAGGATCTTGCTCCATTGCCCAGGCTGGTCTTGAACTTCTGGACTCAAGCTTCCTCCTTTCTCATCCTTTCAAGGGGATGGGACTACAAGTCTGTGCCATCCTGCCCGGCCAGTTATATTCTTCTTAACTCACCTTTTCTGTCTCTCTCTCTGTCTTTGACTTTCTTTCCCTTTTGTCATCTAGATCTCTTGATCTCTTGGGAATACATTGTATAACCTTTACTTTATTGTAACTGTGAAAGTTTTAAAATTTATATCAGTTCTCATTATTTGCTTTATTTGTATGTGATAATGGTCAACAGAGAGAAAATACTTATTTTCAGGGACTCTTATAAAACAAATGAAATCAATGTATTCAGGGATTATTTTGGGGGAAGAGAGGAATAAGTAAAGAACTTAAGTCCTATTTATGTTAAAGTGATAACCAATTTAGCAAATACATTTACAATACAGAAATATGCCTGGAAAATATTGCTAAATATGTAATATTGAATTTTACCATTATTGAATTAATAGTATAATTATACTGGCTGAGTCTTCAACATAGTACTCATTTGTCTAAATTATTATTTGTTAGGACCAGGATAGTTACAGCAAATACTTGTTACCCCAAGCTGTCAACATATTTTAAAAATGTCATTCTCTTTCAATAAAGAGTATTTCTCCCTTTACTCTTACCCTAGCAATAGCATTTACAATGATAAACCTGCTGAAAACATCATAAAAGTTAAGTTGCATAAGGGAAGTCATTGTGAATTTGGATGTCTGAATAGCAGAAAATTGAGAAACATTGTGGCATGGTATTTTCATAAAAGGATCTTGACACTGGACAACAGGTTGAGCAAATTTGTTCTTAAAGTAAGCAGTTAGAAATCTAAGAGTACCTAGACTGACAAGGGAATGTCTGTGATTTCTCCAAATAAGTAGTTTTCCCTAAGCTGATTAAATGATATTGACCTTGACCTTAGAAAGACTTTCCAAATCCTTGTTGATGAATTAGATATAGTTGTAATCTTTAGTTGTTTTTCCAACTTGCTTATTTACTTAATGTATATCCTGCGCCTACTCCAACCATATCACACATACACAGACACACACACACACACACACACACAAAACCTCTTCCATAAGTGGGGTAAGATTGTGATCCAAAGTCAGTACTACAGAATGTAATTAGATGAGAAAATAACTTTATAAAGAAAAGCATATATGATTTTGTTCCTTTGAATTTTTTTTTCTTGAGACAGAGTCTTGCTCTGTCACCCAGGCTGGAGTGCAGTGGCGCAATCTTGGCTCACTGCAACCTCTGCCTCCCAGGTTCAAGTGATTCTCCTGCCTCAGCCTCCTGAGTAGCTGGGATTACAGTCGCCTACAACCACACCTTGGCTCATTTTTGTATTATTAGTAGAGACGGGGTTTCACCATGTTGGCCAGGCTGGTCTTGAACTCCTGACCTCAGGTGATCTGCCTCCCTCAGCCTCCCAAAGTGCTGGGATTACAGGCG
The DNA here is from genome assembly GCA_031835075.1 of Saguinus oedipus. Lineage (NCBI taxonomy): Eukaryota > Metazoa > Chordata > Mammalia > Primates > Cebidae > Saguinus > Saguinus oedipus. Next base: position 13,104,455 of record CM063171.1, read on the forward strand.
TGAGACACCACACCTGGCCCTACTTTGAAATAAATTCTTAAATGGGTTTTAGCTACCCATTTAACAAGGAGAAATTTAACAGCTCAAGAGCTGGTAAAACTGCAAAATTGGATTTTTGTATTTTTAGACCCAGTATTTCTGGTTAAATAATTCAACTTTGTTTTACTCAACATTGTTTCATAGCAACAAATTCCCCGCCCTGCCACTTTAATAACTAATCTGGAATCCTTTAGAACCAAAGGCATGTAAGCAAACAACAAGAAATTCATCTGGAATTAATTGTAATATACAAAGCAGGTATGCCTGAAAATTCACAAATTCTTTGGAAATAACAAATTCTAAGGAGCTGATAATTAATATTCTTAGCTCTCAAAATAAATGTAAACTCTAATAAACTCTGTGAAAGGAGAGACCTTGTTTACAAGTAGCCTGCCTTGAATATTCTTTGGCACATAGTAGTCATTCAATAAAAGTTATAAAATCATATTTTCCCTACTTAGTTATTTATTTAAAATATTGTATCAGATTCAAGTGACTTCCTAGTATACCTGCCTTCTTCTTATGACCTTTACAAATATTATCATATTTATACACACAATAGCTTTGCAAAGTACATTTTGTTATCTACATTTTATAGATGGGGGACCATAGGCTTTGAGAGTATTATTATTATCATCAACTACATTTATTTAGAAAACTACCTAGGACTTCCAGAATGTATGTAAGCTTCATTCATTGGTTAGTGGGCTACCAGGAGAGACCTTTGAGGAAGGAAGTATCAGATGAGAGTGATGCTTCAAAAACTGATCAGCTGGCGTGTGGATAGCATGCACAGGGAGGGAGAAAAGCAGTAGTAGGGAAAACAATTTGCTCTCACCTGTAATTTCTTACAAGGTAATTAAAGCATGAACTTTGGGAATAGCAACAGCAGAGCTGGAGAGGAAAGTTTAAGTGGGCTTCTAATCTCATCTACTGTTGTCATTCACTTTAGCTCTTGTGACATGTCTTACTTTGGTTTTCTTCCCTTCAAGACACGCTCTGCAAACCCTTAAATACTCTGGACACAGGCTCTTTCTTTTTGGCTACAATGCATTGTGTTTAGATGTGTGGAATGATATTTGCTGTGATCATTTTAAGAAAAAGGCATGTTCATGCCTTTGAGAGCTCTGGCTTACAAGATGCTTAGGAATGTCTTGACTCTAGATGCAACTGATTCTTTGCCAAAATTAGACAGATCAAGGAATGATGGCAGCTGTTGACTTTTGTATTGGCCCAGTGCCTTGCATAAGAGTGGGCATATCATAATCACTTTGAAAATCAGTAAAATATCATGATCCCAGTCCCAGTTTCTGAAGCTTTATTCTGTGTCCTGATTTCCTTGAGAAGTTAGCCTATGTTTTTTGGATATATTTCCCCTCTGATAATCCTTTTTCTTTTTTGACTCTCTCTTTTCACTCAGCCTTTCCTAACAGGCTTAATGGATCCTGATTTATCCCGGCCTCCAGATCCTAAAAAGATGTATTTTAAGGGAGTAATAAGGAATCTGATGACTTCTTATTGGAATTACTTTGCTCTGAACACATTGCACTTATTTGAGAAAAGGCTCACGTTTGGCATAATACTGGTCTTTCATATAACTCCTTGTAGCAGGTAGAAAATGGTATTTCTGAATGGGCTTCTGTGGCAATTCCTCAAGGACCTAGAAATAGAAATTCCATTTGACCCAGCAATCCCATTACTGGGTATATATCCAAAGGATTATAAATCGTTCTACTATAAGGACACATGCACACAAATGTTCATTGCAGCACTGTTTACTATAGCAAAGACCTGGAACCAACCCAAATGCCCATTGATGATACACTGGACAGGGAAAATGTGGCACATATACACCATGGAATATTATGCAGCAATCAAAAACGATGAGTTTGTGTCCTTTGTAGGGACATGGATGAATCTGGAGAACGTCATTCTCAGCAAACTGACACAAGAACAGAAAATGAAATACTGCATGTTCTCACTCATAGGTGGGTGATGAACAATGAGAACACATGGACACAGGGAGGGGAGCACTACACACTGGGGTCTATTGGGGGCAATAGGGGAGGGACAGCGTGGGGGGAGTTGGGGAGGGATAGCATGGGGAGAAATGCCAGATGTGGATGAAAGGGAGGAAGGCAGCAAATCACACTGCCACATGTGTACCTATGCAACTATCTTGCATGTTCTGCACATGTACCCCAAAACCTAAAATGCAATAAAAAAAAAGAAAATGGTATTTCTAACTCTGCTGTGTAAAGGAACATAATGACATAAAAGGAAATAGAGGTAAATAAATAAAGGATTTCTTCATAAATGGAAACATTAGAGGAAGAAAAAAATTCATGTATCTCAAATAATAATAAATTCAGCTCAAGTCTAGCCAAAAGAAGGAAGAGAAAAATAATAAAATACATATAAACTTGAGAAGAACTTAGGACAGAAACCTAGTATAATCAAGCATTGAGCTATTTACATACCTTACTTCACAGTAGCTCATTTCATTGTTAACAGCAGTCTTTATATTTCAAATGAGAAAGTGAGCCTCAGAGATCACATAAATAGTATAGAGAAATTAAGATTCAAACACAAGTGTATCATAGTCCAAAACACATGCTGTTAGGTTTATCTTACACCATACATGTATGGTCCTCCAAAGTTTGTTCTTTCCTAGAAAACTCAAAATTCAGTCAGACATTGTGTTACATGTGTATCTTTGGGTTTGCATTGTGTTATTTTAAGTAGTGTATATCTTTGGGGAAATTTGATTTCACAAAGAATATAGGTTTCAAGTGAGTGAAAATATTAAATTATGCTTTGAGAATTGAACCTACTATACAATTTAATAAATATCCATTAATTACTGGTGACATGTTTACTATAATTTCCACTACTACAGTTATTACTAACTATAGCTATCTTTGCATGTCAACATCTACAGTACTGGGCTATGCATTTGACATACATTATTTAATGCCATCAAGTACCCCAAGGTTTTTTTCAAAAGCATAATTGAAATTAGTCAAAGAAGAAGAAAATGAAATTGGAAAAACTTTTCTATATCAACAAAATTGGTGCTACCACAGGTATAAACCAAATAATATGCTTAATATTAAGTTTAATTATGAAGTTGTTATAGTATGATTTTAGCATAAGGTTAGACCAAAGGATCAATGAAACAAATCAAAAGTCCAAAAAAATAACCAACAACATATGTAGTCATGTGGTTCACAATAGGGAAAATACAATATTAAAAAATGAAAAAAGTAATAAAATTATTATTTATATTCTTGGCCTGAGAAAGGTCTTTCTAAAAGTGAACATAAAATGAAATGTAAATATGTGTATGGTAGAAAACATTGCAAACCAATTAAAAGACAATAAAATAGGAGATTATTTGCAATACATGTAACAGATGAAAATGGACTAATATTCTTAAAATATTGCATGAATATACTGATGAAAAAATAAACTGGTGCTTCAGTAGAAAGATGGGCAAAGAACTTGAACTGAATATTAACAAAGAAGAAATATAAAAATACATATTACATGATGGCAAAAGTGAAGGAAACTATAATTCTTTTTAATCCTGGTGGGTGTATAAATTTGTACATCTATTCAAGGAAAATGTGCAATAATAAATGCAAGTTGAAAGGCCTTTAATACATGCTCCAGTTAGATAGCAAATTCACTTAGGAATAAAATTTTCTATCCAACAGAAGTGATATAATTCTGTCAGGTATATGTACTAATTAATGTAACTGTCTATATAATAGTGTATATCAAAAGCAACCTATGCAGACAGTAATAAAGAACTGATGAGGTAGCTTATAGTAAAAACAGAAATTAGTATAGAAAGGAATGTAATAAAACTATAAGATGATGATACAGATGTATAACTTAGATATGAAAGAGGTTCATGATTATTCTGTGACAAAGGATACACAATTTATACACTACACTACACACACACACACACACGGATTACAGATATTTAAAATGTAAGCTTTTTACAAAATAAAATTTATATATAGATTGCGTATGTGTGTGCATGTAGTGTTAAGAGTGTAAGATACACAACGGAAAATTAGTATCTTCTCTAAATTACAGGATTAAGGTAATCATGCTCTTTTTTATACATTTCTGTATTTTAAAATTAAAAAACAATTAAATCATGAACATATGCCACTTTTTATAACCAAAACAAAATGTTCAAAGTAGTTATACCTAAGCATTTTGGGAGGCCATATTATTAGCTCTCATTTACCCTTTCATTTGCTTCACTGCTCTGATTTCTATATCAATTCCATTTCGGTTTATATGCCCTCCACTGATAACAGTGCATACTATGTCCACTAAATGACACATACAGAATAAACTAGATAATAAATTGCAGTATTCCATTCACTGGAAAACCAGTCAGCAGAGAAACTTCACAAAATAAGGTTGAGAAGAAGAATACTCAAATACTGAAGATTATATACTATAGGATTTCACTTACGTAAATTGAAAAAACTAAAAACGACTTATGTTGGCAGAAATCAACAATTCTTAGATGCATTTTGTGGAGAGTTATAAATGAGAATAAAGATAGCTTCTAAGATGTGGTCAGTGTTCTGTTTCTTGATCTAGACATGATTATAGGATTTTTTTTCAGTTTGTAAAAATTCATCACACTATATACTCATTATTTCTTCACTTTATTCATTAATTAGAAGGGCTTTTTAAATGGTATCTTTAATATTAATACTACATTTAGTACTAAACAGCATTGACATAAATTGGACTTTAAAATGTCAAAGAAGAAATGAACTGTTACTAAACAGAAATATTCTAATAACCCATTACTCTTTTTAATTTCAAAAGAATTTTGTGAATAAACGTTTTTGAAAAAGATATAAAAGTTGTTTTTGAAATTATAGGCAATCAAAGGAAAATAATTTTGAAACATTTTATATTTACTTACCTAAGAATACTGTGTCTGAACTGCTCCATTCTGTTCTCCTGAAACAAGGGAACACCTTTGAGAAATGCCTGCATAAAAGAAAAATATGTTATACCCTGGTCAATAAATAATTCTCCCTAAGAACATTTACTAAATATAGTTGCTAGTGGTATTTTAGATTCATTCATTAACTCATTCTGACATTTCTTTTCTTTTCTTTTTTTTTTTTTTTTTTTTTTTTGAGACGGAGTCTTGCTCTGTCGCCATGCTGGAGTGCAGTGGTGCGATCTCGGCTCACTGCAACCTCCGCCTCCTGGGTTCAAGCGATTCCGCCTCAGCCTCCCGAGTAGCTGGGACTACAGGCGCGTGCCACCACACCCTCCTATTTTTTGTATTTTTATTAGAGACGGGGTTTCATCATGGCAAGGATGGTCTCGATCTCTTGACCTCGTGATCTGCCTGCCTCAGCCTCCCAAAGTGCTGGGATTACAGGCGTGAGCCACCACGCCTGGCCTCATTCTGACATTTCTACGTGATTTACAGGGTGAAATTCAAGCAAATTTCAACTTTCTGATGTGTTAAGAGGCTAATAAATTACCTATACAGCTGAATTATTTTATCTGACAAAGCCCACTCTTACTTAACTGCAGGGTTTCCCAGTAGTGGCACCACTGATACATTAGCCTGGGTAATTCCTTTTTTTGGAAGAGAATGTTCTGTGCATAGTAGAATGATTAGCAGTGTTCCTGGCCTCTACTCACTAGTGCCACGATTCTGGAAAGTGAACAAAAGGAGCAACTGGAGACTGTGTGATTGGAAGGCGGGGGGAGGATCTATCATTGGCAAATCAACCTGATTTGAGAACCACTGCTCTGCTGTTCTATATATTGGAATATTTGAGTAATCAATTTTAGTTCCTTGGAATTGCCTTAATATTCAGTGGATAATTGCATTTGTTATTTTTTGCTTCACCTGCATAGTACTGTTTTTGCAATCATATGTGGAAAAAGGTTTGAATTAATATTTCTGAAGTTATTTTGCCTTTTGCCAAAATGAAATCAGTGAGGATTCCCTTCCAGAAAAGTCAAACAAGTAGTTTTCAATGCAGGAAATAGGTGCATATAGAGTACCTTGTTTTCCAGTGTGTTGATTATGCAGAAATAACTGATTGTCTACTTTGGTATTACATTAGAGAGTAAATGAATATTTAAAAATTTCTAAGAGCCTACTTAGATTTTGATGAAATAAATTTTTCATTTGTTTACTTAAAACAGGTAACAAGCTAAAAAAATGACTAGAAAAATAAGATTATATGCTGTTAATAGATATAAAAGGTCTATTCTCTATTATGGCATTATTTTCAACATTTACAATAGAATATTTCAGGCAGAAATTGAATTGAAAATTTAAATTTAAATTTTACAATTAGAAACTTCTAATATTCCAGGGTTTCCTATCTGTGGCACATCAGGTTGGTGTAGACACAGATGATGGGTGGCTTGAAAGTGAAAGAATCCTGACACCTTCACTGAAACATTAGGTAAAATGGTTTGCTAAGGTTATGTGGAATATTTATAAATCTCTACTCCTTAGAAGGATACATTTGAATTTCTATATTTATTGAAGACTCTCTACCAAAGGGGGATTTTAAAAGTGAATTTTATAACTATGTATTGGAAAATTTCTCAAATCCAAAATTTTGTTTATTCTGCCACCTCACCCAATTCTTGCCTAAAAGAAAGTATTTTTAAATAATTAGAATGTATTTCTTAAATGTACAAATTTTCCCAGCATAGAGAGCTGAAGAAAATGAGAGAACCTACAAGTTCATTTGTTATACAACTGTCATTTTTAATAAAAGAAATGAGAATGTGCAAGTTTCTTTGCTATTTTAGGGGAAGAATAGCAACTACTTTTTCTAATAATTTGATCTGACTCTATTTTCAAGAAAGAAAGAAGGCAAACCCAATGGCAGTTATTGACTTTGGTAACTACCCTATGAGAAATTAATGCCAATTGATAATTTGTCTTCTTAGGACACAGAGATTATATATGTAATGAATAATATGATAAATATTTTGTTTTAAAACTTTTTAGTAAAGTTCTTATATTATTAATCTGATCATTTGAGCAAGTAATCCTCCTTATGCTTTACCTTATAAAATTGTCTGTTGTAATATACATTTTTTTTCAAATATGAGGTATTACTTGGGTCGAACTTTTAAAGATAGTATATGGATGATTAAAAAATTTATAAGCTTTTAAAGATATTTTATGGACAATTAAAAATTTAGAAACATTCCTTGTTTTCCAGTTTGAACATTAGGTTATTTTTTTTCGTCTCTCCACAAAATACAGATATATTGGACAAGTAACCAGATTTGCCTGTGACCCTTTGTGGCTACTTCATGAAAATGCAGTACAGGTTGAATATCCCTATTCCAAACTCTAAAATCCAAAATGCTCCAAAATATGAAACTTTTTGACATTCAACATGACATTCAAAGGAAATGCCCACTGGAGCATTTTGGATTTGGGTTGCTCAACCAGTAAAATACAACTATTTTAAAAACAAACAAAAATCCAAAATCCTTCTAATCCCAAGCATTTTGGATAAGGATACTCAGCTTATACTGTGACCAGATGTTTCTTTTGATCTACTCTTGCCTGTTATTTCAATTCTGATTATTATTGTTTGATAAGAGTATATGCTCCTAGGTAAAAGAAAACTTTTCATAATTCAAGTCTATGCATACACCCACTTATGAGTGAGAACATGAGGTGTTTGGTTTTCTTTGTGTCAGTTTGCTAAGAATGATGGTTTCCTGCTTCATCCTTGTCCCTGCAAAAGACGTGGACTCATTCTTTTTTATGGATGCATAGTATTCTATGTGTATGTGCCACATTTTGTTTATCCAGTCTATCACTGATGGGCATTTGGGTTGGTTCCAAGTCTTTGCTATTGTAAACAGTGCCACAGTAAACGTACGTGTGCATGTGTCTTTATAATAGAATGATTTATAATCCTTTGGGTATATACCCAGTAATGGGATTGCAGGATCAAATGGTATATTCCTCAAGGATCTAGAAATAGAAATACCATTTGACTTTGCCCACTTTTCTATTGAAGCACCAGTTTATTTTTTCATTAGTCTATTTGAGTAATATTTTAAGAATATTAGTTCATTTTCATCTCATGTATATTGCAAATAATTTCCTACTTTGTTTGTAGTGTTTTCTGTTATACAAATATTTTCATTTTATTTTATATCCACTTTCAAAAGGCCTTTTTCAGCCTTAGAGTATAATAACTTTTCTACTGTTTTTTTTTTCCATTTCTTTATATTGCATTTTCCCTCTTGTGAATTTTATGCTTTGTGAATTTTATGCTTATGTTGTTCTCCAGTTGATCTGTTGGGGAACAGTGCTTTTTTCTCATAGATATAAATATTGTTATAGTTATTTCTTATTTCTGATTTTTACAATACAAAATTAATTTGTTTTCCTTAAAACTTTAAATAATACTTAATTGAAAGTCTCTGTCTGCCATCATCCCTTTCTTAAGAGTTTGGTGAATATCTACCATTATATTGGGTAAGGATGTTGTATTGCAGCTCCTCTTGCTAGACTGAACATGCAGGCCTGTTCTGGAAATTGGTGTGAATCACTCTAGGTTACAACCTGTCTTTAATCCCAGCTGACTTGTAGCGGAGAGTTCCAGGAACCTTCCAATCACACACAGTTCCCTATTGTTCCTTTTGTTCTAGGACTATTCAACAAGTAGAAACAAACAAAAACTGATCTGTGACATTTTACTGCAGGTAACAGTGACCACAAATATACCTGTACACTGGCTTTTTCCAACATTATTGAGGTGTGACTGACAAAAATGGTATATATTTATGGTATATGATGTGATATTTTGCTGTGCATATACACTGTGAAATGATGATCAGGTTAACATATCCATCTCCTTACATATTGTGTGATTTTTATAATCACTTCTACTTTTATAAATTTTCCCTTCAGTAGTAATCTTTTTAGATTCTGAAACACTTTTGAATTTTGTGTCATAAGTGAGATTTTTTGGCAAATGTTTTATAAACATTTAATTAAGAAAATGTGAGAGAATATTTTATAACTTTCATGTAAACTAAGATCTCCTCCTCACCCACGCCCTTTGCATATTCAGTAGAATTCTATTTTATATAGTTGTATGGTGTATCAGGAATTATCCCATATATTTCAGAAACTAATGGATTAATATAAGCATTTTTCTAACATAGACCTATAGAGATTAAGTGATATACTCAAATCACGCCATAAATGGTAGTGAAAGGGTAAACCCAACATTCATAGCCAGTTTCATTACCTAATAGGAAGAAACACATTTCGTATTAAGAATTGCCTACCTTATTTTTAGGAGGCTCTGCTATAATAAGAAAGCGAGATTAGATTATGTTTCTCATGATATAGTACAAAAATCACTTATATAGAATGACTTGGATTATGAAAAATAGAATGAAAAATACTTTTCAGATTTTTTTTTTTTTTTTTTTTTTTTGAGATGGAGTTTCACTCTTGTTACCCAGGCTGGAGTGCAATGGCGGGATCTCGGCTCACCGCAACCTCTGCCTCCTGGATTCAGGCAATTCTCCTGCCTCAGCCTCCTAAGTATCTGGGATTACAGGCATGCGCCACTGTGCCCAGCTAATTTTTTTGTGTTTTTAGTAGAGACGGGGTTTCACCATGTTGACCAGGATGGTCTTGATCTCTTGACCTCGTGATACACCCTCTATCTACCTGCGTAATGAAATACAACATCAGTTGTTTATTTTATATTGTCATGATTATTCCAGATTTTAAATATAAATACAGAAGTAAATACTTTGGACATTGGTTCTCAAAGTTTAGTGGGACTAGGAGTCAATGAACAAGCCGTTAGAAATGCAGATAACGGTCCCCCACCTCTCCATGGTTTCTTAGATGGATGAAGAATCTACATTTTAACAAATTATAGTTTTTCCTTTCTAATTTTTGAAGCACAAAAGTAATGTATTTGCCTTAAAATTGAAATCCGACCCACTCCAGGTTCAGCATTACTTCATTCTAGCACAATAGTTGTTGCAGGAATTTTCTTAATCATCTGCTTCCAACCCCTAATAAAAAATAATTTTCTTATTCAAACATTCATTCTATCATTAGGTGCTATTACCACTCTATTCACAGCAATCTGTGCTCTAACACAAAATGACTTAAAAAAGATCATAGCCTTTTCAATCTCAAGCCAACTATTCCCTGCTAGGGATGGGTAAACTGTTCAGCCAGTTCCGGCGCCAATCTCTAACCTATACGGCCTAGACTATGTGCAAAATTTAAGTCTACTTCAATGCTAAAAATTATCTTACCAACAATCATGATACTACCAATAATATGATTTTCAAAAAATCATGGATTTCAATATTAAGGCAAATACGTTATTTTTGTGCTTCAAAAATTAGGAAAAACTATATAATAAAACTATAATTTGTTAAAATGTAGATTCTTCATCCATCTAAGAAGCCATGGAGAGGTGGGGGACAGTTACTTGCATTTCTAACGGCTTGTTCATTGACTCCTAGTCCCACTAAACTTTGAGAACCAATGTCCAAAGTATTTACTTCTGTATTTATATTTAAAATCTGGGATAATCATGACAATATAAAATAAACAACTGATGTTGTATTTCACTTGGCAGGTAGATAGAAATATACAACTTTCCTTTTTCCAAATTCTAAAGTATAATTTAGAAAAAGTTGTATTTATTTCTTAGATACGGTAACTACTAAAATATAATTTGAAATGTTCTACTTAAATGAGCATAGTTATATATGCAGTTAGTTGTTAACAACATGATTTAGTGTTCTCTGAACTATTTCATTTCTATAAAAGTGGTGTTAATCTTGATGACAAAATTTTCTTTGAAATATTGAGGGATTCTGCCAAAATAAAAATCTTACTATGACAGTGTTGTTGAAATTCCTTTCTTCATGTGATTATTTGTTCTGAAATAGCCCGCATGAAAGTAAAATTCCTAATCTCAAGCATCCTGCTTAATTTTATTGTATTGTTGTTGGTAACTAAAAATGAAGCCAAGCATTAAGGCAGATTTCTGTGTAATTTTATTTGTTTAGTAGGGTGATACAAATGAAAAAAAATTCAAACTTAACAAATTGACCAATTACTTAAAAGAGCTGTGAATAAAACAAATAAGCTACTTTAAAATTATAAAATTATTTTATAATAGTATCACAAAATGTTTGTCCTAACAAGAAAATATGTATTTTAAATTGTTTTGGTTTGGCCGGGCTTGGTGGCTCAAGCCTGTAATCCCAGCACTTTGGGAGGCCGATACGGGTGGATTACGAGGTCAATAGATCCAGACCATCCTGGTCAACATGATGAAACCCCGTCTCTACTAAAAATACAAAAAAATAGCTGGGCACGGTGGCGCGTGCCTGTAATCCCAGCTGCTCAGGAGGCTGAGGCAGGAGAATTGCCTGAACCCGGGAGGCAGAGGTTGCGGTGAGCCGAGATCGCACCATTGCACTCCAGCCTGGGTAACGAGAGCGAAGCTCCGTCTCAAAAAAACAAAACAAAAAAATAAATTGTTTTGGTTCATACAAATTAAAATATGGTTATAATTTTACCATGGAAAGTGAAGCAATTTAGGAGTAATTAATAATATATTTGTTAGGGATCAGAGCATAGATAATATTAAAACTGACGGTTTTACAGTGCATTTGTTTCTAAATCCCTTAAACTGTTAAGTAATTGATTTTGCATTTTTCTTTGACAGGCGTATGCAAGTAAAGATCTGGAGGAGCAGTTGCGGTCTGTGTCCAGTGTAGATGAACTCATGACGGTACTCTACCCAGAATATTGGAAAATGTACAAATGTCAGCTAAGGAAAGGAGACTGGCAACATAGTACAGAACAGGCCAACCTCAACTCAAGGACAGAAGAGACTATAAAATTCGCTGCAGCACATTATAATGCAGAGATCTTGAAAAGTAAGTATGAGAAAGAAAATGTATAGTAAGCCTTATATAACAAACCAGTGGAAGTTGCTAGCCTGGTTCTTTAACTTCAGTGTTTGTATCACTGAATGCACCTTTAGGGCAGAAAGCAAATAGAAAATAAAGAATTACTTCAAAATGTAACATTTTGTGATTTCCCTTTGAATATCAAGACCCTTTATTAAAATACAAGATAGATAGGTCCATGTATAACAACACACATGGGCCGGGCGCGGTGGCTCAAGCCTGTAATCCCAGCACTTTGGGAGGCCGATGCGGGTGGATCACGAGGCAACATGGTGAAATCCCGTCTCTACTAAAAATACAAAAATTAGCTGGGCATGGTGGCGTGTGCCTGTAATCCCGGCTACTCGGGAGGCTGAGGCAGGAGAATTGCCTGAACCCAGGAGGCGGAGGTTGCGTTGAGCCGAGATCGTGCCATTGCACTCCAGCCTGGGTAACAGCAGCGAAACTCCGTCTCAAAAAAAAAACAACAAAAAACAAAAACAAAAAACAAAACAAAACAAAAAACACATTTTCAGTGATAGCCGTGGGAAAATTTTTAAACAGCTGTATTTTACACACTATACCTCTTTAGTAACTTAAACATTGTTTATCTCATCAAATAATTATGTCTTAATTTTCTGATTTGGATTTAGAAACGCTTCATTTGAAATCATCTTTTCAGATGCCACTTGTTGCCTTGCTGCTTCATAGCTAACTGGCTCAAAGTGAGACTTAGCTGATGAGGTATCTAGCATAAAGCTTCACAAAAAAATGATCATGTTGCATACAATGGTATAGCATAAATTGGTGGGGTAGGACTGGGTATGGAGGCTCATGTCTGTAATCCAAGCCTTTTGGGAGGCCAAAGTGGGAGGATTGCTTGAAGCCAGGAGACAGAGACCAGCCTGACCAACACAGCAAGATCTCATTCTTATTAAAAAAAAAAAAAAAAGTTGGTGGAGTAATTTTAAAAAGTACTACCCTTCAGTTGGTAGCTCTTAATCGGTATAAAAGTTTGATATTGGAAAGCATTTTGAGGACAAAGGCAAACAAACAATGACTTCATGGTTGTATAACCAGTAGTTTATGTCCTTTTCCAAAAATTCTCTTTTAGGGGAAATATGGGAGAAATAAACTAGTATACTTAGGAAGTACATCATTTGTAATGCAGAATTTAAAAAGTCAACAGTATTATAGGTAAGCCACTAACTTATCAGAAACAAAATTTCAAAGGAAAGCTGAAAGGGATAGGAAAAATTGACTTGGCTGAAGAAAGTTAGTTCAGAATGAGTCCAGTTGGTGGAAAATAACCTTGCATTTCACGTGGCTACTGCTGTGACATTATTCAAGGTTGCCAAACAGTTAATCTGAGAAGGATTTTGACTTGAACCTGAAACCATAGCCATCTTCTCATATGCAACTGAGTTTTAAAGAAAAATAAAATTATATTTTTATTTGTATTGAGAGCACAAAAATTGCCCATACTATAGAGAATTAACATGAGTATCTCTGCACATATTATAAACATTCATATATTAAATTACCATTTTCCTAAGAAAGGAAAACCAAATGTTAGTGTTGTGGGATGTTGGTGTACTTTTAATAAAGCACAATCCTAATTTTGCTCATTGCCTGGCTATAGCAATGAGTTTTTTAAAGAAAATATCCTTAGCTGTTTTTTCAATGTTACATCATATTCTCATTCAGAAGTCAACTTAGGATCCCATCAGCTGTCTCTTTAGTTATGTATTGTATTTAAATCTTAAAATCTGAAACTGAATGTGTGTGACTTGCAGTTGCTGTGGGCTTTTTCCCTTGGTGGTTTCTGTAAAACTGATTGGCTTCCCTATGACTTGACAGGTATTGATAATGAGTGGAGAAAGACTCAATGCATGCCACGGGAGGTGTGTATAGATGTGGGGAAGGAGTTTGGAGCTGCAACAAACACCTTCTTTAAACCTCCATGTGTGTCCGTCTACAGATGTGGGGGCTGCTGCAACAGTGAGGGGCTACAGTGCATGAACACCAGCACAGGCTACCTCAGCAAGACGGTGGGTATTGCCCATTCCTGCTACCTTCAAGAGCCCTCTCAGTCAGAACCTTTAACTTTGGGGATGATGTGCTTAAACTTCTAGTTGCTTTAAAGTAACTTGGTTCAACTCAGGGTTTTCTTTGGGGAATGAAGTTAGTTTTTCAGTATTTTGTGGTTTTGACAATACAGTGTCACAAAGAAAGTAACTGATGCTTTGTCACTTTGCAAATTCTTCATATAGTGGAGTCAAAGCCTCATGAAGAGAACAATAAATAACATATGTATGTGTATACATGTAAGTGTGTGTGTGTTGATCTTGAAGAATAAACATTTTCATTTGGCAATAAAATACTTTTAAATGGTTAAGCTTTCTGATGGTGGAGATAACAGTGCAAAGTACATATTCAAAGTGTAAAATTTAATGCATGTGTTCCGTGAAACAGTGGTATAGTATTGAAATAAGCCATTTCATTGACCAAATTTATTGTCTTCCTTTTAAAAGCAAAGGAGATACCTCTGACACTAGATCTCAAATGTTTTTTTTTAAAAAACTGGGAAGTTGATCTCATTAAACGTTAAGCTTCTGATAACCAGGAAATGTCACTTAAGCTTGGGTGTGGATTAGGGCTTTTCAGACCAGACACGTAAACCTGCTTTGCAGGTCTTCCGTGGTAGAGGAGGCTGGCTGTGGAACACGCTTATGTGCTAGTGGTAGCCATGGACTGTTGTTTGAAACTGTGTGTACCCCTGGCCTCTGCACAGAAGTGACTGGAGAAGTCCAGTCCTGTGCGCTGGGCTGGAGCAAACTTATTCCAAAAGACAAAACTCTGGTTGTCCTAGTGGCCTTTCCAAGCTGTTTCAGGAGTTAGACTAACATACGTAAACCTGACTAAATTCAGAACTGTTCTTTGGCCTTGAGAATGAAAAATGAAATTGTATGAAAGATGTGGTGTTAGATTTGATTTGTATGAGGTGGTATGACAGAAAATTAACATTTCAATTTTATGCAAACTTTAGCTGATCTACATGGCGTTCATTAATAAAACCTACTCTTATTTCAATGTAAAATTAATAGAAATCAGAGTTAAGATTACTGTCTCAATTCCATGAACTACATTCTTTTCTGCTAGTTGAATATTTCTAAAATTGTAACTGTTATGATCATTTGACCTCTGAGTTTGGAGGCATTGTCTCATTATACAACCCAAATTAATTGCTTTTTTTTTTTTTTTTTCAAAAATTGAGTTTCTTTATATTGTTCACCTACTCGATATGGAAACAAACCACTTTAGATTAAGACTTGCAAGAAGAAACAAAAAATAAATTATAAAGCTAAATTTTCCATTAAGCTTGGCTCTGCCTCAACTCTAAAAGTTAAAAAAAAATTAAAAAGTGATGCTTTGGGGCCTTCTTTCATTTCTATCAGTATCATAGTTAGTTCAGCTTACCCAGATGCAGTTCTTTCTGATTATTTCCTAAAAGCACAGTAACATAATTTAGGGTTCGTTGCAACATGTATTCACAAGGAAAACAGTATGACTCTAAACATAGCCATGGATTTAGAAACTTCACCAGAAAAACGTATGGTTGTGGGAACGTGATAATATTTTAGTGGTAGACAAAATTCTAATGTTTTTAAGAGACTAACATATTGGTCATAGCAAAAGTTATCCTTAGTTTTTATCCTCCGTGAATCTTTATCAAACAATAGTAAAATAAACAATAAGACCTTATAGTTTATATTTACTATTCTAAATAAATTAATACTACTTTAACGGATTTTGTTGCTATTAGGTGTTTACCCTATCATAATCCTGAAATCAAACAGTATTGCTTAAAATCCTCTAAGTTTTAGAACTACATACTTTTAAATAAATTAAACAGAAATATTTATGCCAAGCAGATATTTTCTGAAAGGTAATATTCATTTTTAAAGCCTATTAATATTTAAAATGTTTTTATATTTGAGCCAAAGCCCTTAAGAGGAATTTTGATATACTGAGTCTCTTGAAAAAAAAAAAAAGTCATTTCCTTTTAGAGAAAATTAAATGTGGATGATTTAGGAATTGAAATATACTATTTTTGGAATACTGTTAACAATATGTATTTTAAAGTAATTCAGTTAAGAAACATGATGTATTCTAGATTATATTTGTAATATGGTGTTTGATTTAAATCAAATAGTAAACCAAGGTACTTTGGATACTCTTTCCAACTAATGAAATAACTTTCTCTCTGCTCTTTTTCCTTCCGTTTTCTTTCTTCCTAATATTTTCTATAAATTATTTTCAAGCATGTTTTTTAAAAACATAGGTCTGGGGCTAGGCATAGTGGCTCACGCCTGTGGTTTTAGCTACTGAGGAGGCAGAGGCAGGAGGATTGCTTGATCCCAGGAGTTCAGGGCTGCAGTTAGCTGGGATTACACCACTGTACACCCAGCCTGGGTGATAGAACATGACCCTGTTTCAAAAACAAAAAAACCCACAGATCTGATGTCAGTCTCCAGCATAAAGGCCTTTCAGTGATTTCCATTGCCCTTAAAATAAGACAAAAATCTTTTGTAAAGGTGATATTTATTGATACATCACAGCTGTACATATTTTGGGGGCATGTGTGATGTGTTGATACCTGTACAAAATGTGTGATAATCAAATAACGGTAATCAGGATATCCATCACCTGAAACATTTATCTTTTCTTTCTATGGGGAACACTACAGTTCTTCTCTTGCAGTTTTCTTTTGTTTTTAAAATATACATGTGTTGTTCACTACAATTTCCCTGATGTACTATTGAATACTAAAACTTACTCCTTCTATTTACTTGTGTTTTAACCAACCACTCTCCATCCTGTGTACCCTTGCCCTTCTCAGCCTCTGATAATCAATATTCTTCTCTCTACCACTATGAGATCCATTGTTTTAGCTCCCACGTAAGTGAGAACATGCAATATATTTAAGACCACATCTTTATCACAACCTGCAATCTCTGGCCTATACCCCCGCTTCAGCAGCATCTAAATAACCTTGATCTTGTGCTTCCAATGCTGTAGGCTTCCTCCAAGTCCTGGGCATCATCCTGTTTCCTCTGCTCCTTGGCCCTAGTACACACACCTTTAAGTTAACCTGGACTTCCAGTCTCCTCTTTGCTGAGGTGCTAGTTCTTCAGATCTCAACTTGGGTGTTGAGTGGCTTCAGAAGCTCTCAGGCAAGACTTTCTGACCTATTTAGATGAGACCCAATATTTGTAGGAAATGCTTTATGGTTTCCCGTACTTTTAAAATAGTATTTACCATAGCTTATAATCACATAGTTTATAATTATATAGTCATTATTACTTGATTAATGTCTCCCTCCTCTACGAAAAAACAGATCTGTTCACTAATTGGTGCAAAAATTCCTTTTATTACCACATAAAATCTGTGGGCCCTTACATGAGAACAAATAGAAATATACACAAATCCACAGCATTTTCTCCCACAGTTTTAGGGAGTTGCTTTGGTTCCCCGACCCCTAGCCTTTTTCTTCTAAACCAGGCTTAAAACTGCTACATTGAAGATTAATAATAATAAAATAGCTGATTAACTCACTTGTGTAATTTTCGAATAATGAATCTTTTTGCCAAACAAAAGATTATGCTGTCAATTTAGCTTGAATCTTTTAAAAAGGCTCTGTTTCTGGAGAGGAACAGAAAAGATAATTATTTGGTAACTGGACTTAATTCCTGGCTGATGAAATAATCTGTGCAAACCCCCCATGACATGAGTTTAACAAACCTTCTCATGTACCCCCAAACCTAAAATAAAAGTGTGTGTGTGTGTGTGTGTATATATATATATATATATATACTTTTATATATAAAATAATATATAAATAAATAATATATAATAAAGTATATATGTAAAATAAAAGTATATAGATATATTTATTTTACAGATAAGGGAGAAAAGTATTCTTTATTCTTTTATTCAGTAGTTAATATGAGCACAAGCCAGCATTCTATTTTTCTCACTATTGGTTGACCAAATAAATGCATACTTTACATATGGGCCAAATAGATAACAGGCATACGTTAGATAAAATCTAAACTTGGAAAACAGAAAATCAGTACATCATTAATAAGCGAAGTAAATACATTTAGTCTTTCATTAACCATTAGTGGTTTTCCTGTGACTATGGCATATTCATTTTCTGCATTGGTCTAATTAAGTGTCATATTAATCTAATGGGTATTAGAGTGAAAGTATTTATTCAAGGGTAAGTGTGTATGCTCAGTAGCCAAAAAATTACCCTATCAAGAGGGAGGCCTTGGAGAGGTTTAGGCTTTAGAAATTGCAAGGCTTGGCTGGGAACCGTGGCTTACACTTGTAATCCTGGCACGTTGGGATGCCAAGATGGGCAGATCTCTTGAGCTCAGAATCCAAGAGCAGCCAGGGCAACATAGCGAAGCCCTGTCTCTTCAAAAAAGTATAAAAATTGGCCAGGCATGGTGTTGCAAGCCTGTAGTCCCAGCAATTCAGAAGGTAGCTGAGGTGGGAGGATTGCTAGAACCTAGAAGGCAGAGGCTACAGTGAGCAGAGATTGTACCACTGCACTCCAGCCTAGGTGACACAGCCAGACCCTGCCAAAATGAAAAATGAGAAAGAGGAGAAGTTGAGAGAGAGACAAAGAATAAAGAAAGGGAGAGCAAGAGAGAGAGAGAGAGAAAGAAAAAGAAAGAGAAAGAAAGAAAATAAAGGAAGAAAGGAAAGAAAGAAAAAGAAAGAAATAAAGATAGGAAAAGGGAAAGAAAAAGAAAGAAAAGAAAGAGAGAGGGAGAGAAAGAAAGAAAAAGAAAGAAAGAAGAAAGAAAAAGAAAGAAAGAAAGAAAAGAAAGAAAGAGAAACAAAGAAAGACTGCAAGGGGCCAAGGGTAAGATGAGCATTTAGTTTAAGCTGCATATAGGTGAAATAATTTTGCCCAGTATCCTCAGTACTTAAACATCAAATATTTGCTATAAGAAAATTTTCTTCTTTAGATCACATGGAGTCATTTCTTGCTGGATTTCACGTCTTTCACCTCCCAGCTTTGCAGAATTTAGGCTTACTCTTATAATAGATTTACAAAGTTGATATGAGTTTTCTCAGTTTCTTCCCAATCATCATGCTGGCTCCATCCTAATCAGTATTTGCCTATAAAATTTCTTCAGTTTGTCTTGTTTTTTGTTATTGGTTTATGTCATTTTTTAGTTTTTTTTCTATCATTTTGATAGTCTTTATACTTGCAATAATAGCGATATTTATATATTCTTTAATACAGTCATATTTTAAATTTTTATAGCAGTTTTTATTTTGTCATTTTAATTTTTTAAAGATTTGACGATTTTGAAAATTAAAAATTTGTAGTTTATCAAAACATGTTATTTCTCCTGAGAATTCTGACCTAAGAGACCTTCTCTCTGGACTCTGTAACTTTTCTTGTGTTTTCTCACCTACTTTTTGTTTAACTTTCCCCAAACCTTTCTCTCCAGTCAGTCTTCTCTCCTGATTTCTATACTGCCCACTCAACCTTGTGACTTGGCTTCCCTCAGACAGGTCAGTCTGTCTCACTTAACAGCTACAACCTATTCCATATGACCTCTCCCAAACAGGCAAGTAAGTGAATCCTATTCTTAGTCCACCATTCTCTGTCTTAGTAAATGACATCATCATTCAACCCATTGGTCAAGCCAAGTTAATTCTTCCTTTCACTAAAACTAATTGCTATTCGATCTACCTTGCAGTCATCTCTAGGACCCATACAGTATCCTGGAGTCTTTCATTAACCGTTGAAAATGGTTAATGAAAGGACCCATCCAGTGTCTCCACACTGCTTATCCCACTCTGATCTAGGCCACATTTACCCCTCACCTAGACCATTCCTCTTGGACAAGCCTAATAACTGGTCTCCTACCTCCATTCTTCCTTTCCTCAAATCCATTTGCCACTTTTTAGCAGTGATTTTTTTTTTTTATTTTCCAAATGGTAAGCCAGATACTGATAAAAACTCCTCGATAACGTTGCCTTATTGGGACGGAGCCAGCGTTCAACTAGTGGGGTGATAAGCTTGTCTTTTCTAATTGGTTTGTTCAGGCTAGCATCTGTTCAGATGGATTGGTACAAATGTTCTAAGTTGTCAGAGATTTGAACAGAACTCTTCTTTCAGTCAAAATCCCTTAAACATAATTTCCTGGACCCTCAATGATCTGGATGCTCCCTAAATGTCCAGCCTCAAATGCCAATGCTTTTCCCTACAAAAACTATTTACCATCAAGATCCAAATTCTTTTCACCTCTTGGATTATGTCAAGATCTGTCATCTCCAGCATTGCAATGCTTTACTCTGTGTTTAAAACATCTCCTTATACACGATCCCGTATCTTTAGGCCAAACATGAATGTCACTTCGAGGACATTCTATTGTGTGCTTCCAGAGCATCCTTTGTTGCCATATTTTAGCAATATTACCTTACCTGTCAGATTGTTTTCTTTGTTTTATTCCTTAGGCTTTTGCTTTTTTTGTTTCTTGGGTTTTTTTGAGATGTAGTCTCACTCTTGTCGCCCAGGCAGGAGTGCAGTGGCATAATCTCAGCTCACTGCAACCTCTGCCTCCCAGGTTCAATCAATTCTCTTGACTCAGCCTCCCAAGTAGCTGGGATTACAGGCCTGCACCATCATACCCAGCTAATGTTTTCTTATTTGTAGTAGAGACGAGGTTTCATCATGTTGGCCAGGCTGGTCTCAAACTCCTGATCTCAGGTGATCCACTCACCTCTGCCTTTCAAAGTGCTGGGATTACAGGTGTGAGTACTGCACCCAACCTTACTCCCTAGGTCTAAACTCCATGAAAGCAAAGATTGTGTTTGCTTTTTACACTGAAGAATAACACAGTAGTTGGCACATAGCAAACACTTGGAAATGAATAAAATGAATACTTTAATAAAAAGAAACAAATTTGGGTCTAAGGTCAAATTTTGAATATGCTGAGTTGAAAGAGTCTGAATAGTGTTTAGGTAGAGATACCAGAAGGTTTGCTATATAATTCTAAAATTCTGGAACAATGATTGGATCTTTAAATATAGTTTTGGGAGGAAGCATCATACTAATAAATGTAATTTGAAGCCTGGTGTGGTTGTTAATTCTTAGGATATTCATATATCAGAAGAGAAGAGCAAATATTAATACCAAGAGAAAGCCAACATTCATTATTGGCTGTGCCCTGCATTTCTCTCTTTGATTTTGTATTATCATGCCCTTCTTTTATTCAAAGGATTTGCTTATTTTTTTAAATAATCTAATGGATTTTTTCTTTTTTGAGATGGAGTCTCACTCTTGTTACCCAGGCTGGAGTGCAATGTCATGATCTTGGCTCACTGCACATCTACCTCCTGGGTTCAATTGATTCTCCTGCCTCAGCCTCCCGAGTAGCTGAGATTACAGGTGCCTACTACCACACCCAGCTAATTTTGTATTTTTAGTAGAGTGGGGTTTTACCATGTTGGCTAGGCTGGTCATGAACTCCTGACCTCTAGTAATCCACCTGCTTCGGCCACTTAATGTGCTGGGATTACAGGTGTGAGCCACCAAGCCCTGCAGATTATTTTAATTTAAATGTAGTTAGGCAAGTGCATATTCTACACCCATTATGTGGTGTTCACACTATGTACTAAAACCATACTATGCACTAAGTGTAGGTGTACATTGATGTATAGATCCTGCCCTAATGGAAGTAACAAATTAGCAAGGGAATTCAACATTTATCAAGTAATTAAAAGTATTGTAAGTGTTGTGAAAGAAAAGTACAAAGGCTTATGGGGATACATATCCAGGCTGTTTACAAAGCAAGGGAGAGTGAGGCATAAAATTCCTGAAAGCAGAAAGGCGGTGTTCCTACATTTTTACTAATATTCCAAGTTCTGAAAACGTGTACTAAAGTAACACCTTTTTCCTGAGTTTATTCAATTTATTATATTATCAATGTAGTATGAATGAGAGTGTGTGACAATTTCCTTCCAATATAAAAGGAAGTTTCTTATTGCTGTATTTTCTTAAGGTAAAAATTAAAAAAAAAAATAAAAGACTTTCATTTTGTTAAAAGAGTTCCAGAAATACACACTTTTTAACAAAGCCCCAATTGGAACGATATAAATTGTAAGATCAGTGTACCTTAGGTAATGTTAAACTCAAGTTTTTTATAGATACTTCATAGAAATGTTTTTTTCATGGAGCTCAATGAAGGGCAGGTTATCAGAAAGGGTGAGGAAGCCAGCTGTTCCTTGAAAAGTAAAAACACATGAACTGAGCATTCCAAAGTGTACTGATCAACAACTGCTTCAAAGTCCTCCACACAAATATCGGAGTGACTTTGAAAAGATAAGTAGATTGGATATCTTTTTGACCTCTCTCATAAACATACACTTTGAGTGTATTTTCATATGAGAAGCGGATATTTAAGAGATGCAACCAAAAAGTAGAAAATGAATTGTGCAGGGGGTAAAATTATTTGGTGATGAAAGCAGAAGCAGAAGAAAGTCATTTGCTTTTGAGGCACACATTTGGATTAAAAAGTTGCTTGAATGTTAGTATTTACCCTGTATATTTTACCAAATCTAGGAAATAATAAAAAAAGAACCCCATCTACGGAGCCTCCTTGAAACTGGTGTGGTTAAACAAAGCTCAAGAAACTAAAGATTCTTTGCTGTGTTCATTCATGCCAGACTAAAGAAGCCACTTTAACCTGGAAGCTAGGTTGCTGTGAACTAATTCTGATATACAGGAGCAGCATTATTTTAAATTCTGCATTGCCATCTTAAAAAAAAAACCAGCTACTTCTTTTTCATTATTTTATAAGGCAATGATATGAGCATGCATATTAGTAAAGACATGCTCAATTATATTTAAGGAGAATGTTTTATAAAACTTTACAGCAAAAAATATTTAAACCTATGTAAAATAAGCAACTATATAATGAAACTTAGAAGTGTTATTTGCACCGCAGTAAGAGATATTTCTTCCATTAATTAAACAGAATACTGCATCAGTCTAGAAGATAATTTATAACATTTCTATGTACTCCACACGTGGAACATGATTTGCATTGTATCTTTAGCAAGTTAATATTTGGCAAGCACAGTTGTTGGAAATGAGGTTGTATCCTGGTGTGGAAAAAGAACTCTATGCCAGTGCCAGTTATCAGAAGTTTCTTTAAGAATAGCATTTGCCTTAAGAACATAATGAATGCATCTGTGAAAAATACCACTTTTTTTTTCAACCCGAGGTACAATGAGATTCACATATTTTATTCAGTATTTCTAAAACTCTTGAATTGAGGTTTTTATTTTAATTGTGGTACTGTATATACATTTTATGCATAACAGTATGTTAAAATTAATTCAGTACCAGATTTAAATCTGTTAGGCTATCTGTTATTCCATATTCTTTCCCAAACCCAATTAAAGTTCCATAGACCTTTTATAGCTGGCCATGTGGTTGTAACCCTAAGTCAAAATGCTAAGACCTTTTCCCATTTGGGGGATTATTTCTTTAAATGTTGTGTAATTTTAAAATCTGATTTTACAGTTATTAATCAGATTCTTCATGGTGTACATATAGCTGTACTTAATAGACTGAAGTTTAGAATATTTAAATTTAAATTAAATATGGTAGAAACACTTGTTCCGAAGAGAAACTGGTTATATTTAAGATATAATGAGTTTTAAAGGAAGGCTTTTCTGTGTGTCATATTTGTGCCCACACAAACATTACTTTAGAATTTGGTACTAAATTATAACTCAAGATCTTCTCAGTAAGGAAATTCTACACCTTTTTCTTGAATCGCCTGCAAGATAAGTACAATTAGGAATTGTTGCTTTACAGCCGTTGCCATGCTGGTATAAACAATCTATTGTTTCAAAATGTGGCTTTATTTGAAGTCCATTCTTGTTGGTGAGAATTGACTATTAAATATTCCTGTTAAAGAATGCCAGTAGATTATAGCTGGAAACATCTCAGTTGGAAACACTTACCACTTCCTCTTGTTTATTATAGTTTTAAAGAATATACAGTCAGATGTTTTTTTTTTTTCGGTTTCCAACCTTGCTTAAATGCCTTTTTTTAATATGTCCTTTTGATCTTCTCCTTAACTGGCAATTGATATTCTATGCCTAAAGTGTGTATCAGTCTCCATAATGAATTGTATTATTACAACTTTTTGTGTGTCCTACATTGGACAGAAATTAATATTATTTATTGTTCCAGAACAATTCACTTTATTGTATAGAACTGTTTTAGAAAAATTATAATTTCAAAATATCAAATTATAATGGATTATATTATCAGTTAAATACATTATCAGTAAGTATTTACTAAATACACATACATACTTGGAATTATTAGCTAGTGCTGGACATAATACATAAAATTTACATTCTATAAACTTAAATGTAGAACAGAAAATACTATTATATACACAATAAAGCACAAATAGTCTGACAATAGTATCGTGATTCACGTTTTATTAAAACAAAACAATCTACTTACTGTTTCCAACATTGGTATGTTTGGCTAGCTCTAAACTCTTTTGAGAGAAATTCTAGGTACTGTGTTAGTTCAGATCATTATTTAATGGAAAGAACAAATTGCATACAAAGTTAAACTTCAGTGTTTATGGTAAACTATTTGGTATTTGAGAAATTTTACCATAGTATCTCTCTCTCTCTTTGTGTGTATATTTTTTCTCATTTACCCTCACTGTGAGGTTTCTTTTTTAGTAGAAACAGGTTTTCACCAAATTGGTCAGGCTGGTCTCGAACTCCTGACTACAAGTGATCAGCCCACCTCGGCCTCCCAAAGTGCTGGGATTACAGGCATGAGCCACCACTCCTGGCCCTCACTGTTAGGTTTCTGATCAGCTGCATAGGGGCAAGGTCATTATTGATGACTGTTATCCTGAGATTATAGCACGGAGCTTGGTATCATGTAGGTACTCAGTAAATAGTTATTGAAAACTAAACAAGAAAAGATTATAAATAGAAATTATAAAATCTGGAATTCTTTTTACCAAAAATTCAACTCAATCTTTGCTGATATGAATGATAAAGGAGAAAAGGAAGAAGAGGAGGAAGAGAAATTCAAACACTACACTGAAATTACCATTAGTTTTACCCGTTTTATAGATAATGAAACGGAGGCTTAGGGAAGTTAGGTAATTTTTCCAAGTCACAGAAATAGTCAATTGCACATCCACAACTGTGATTAAAGTGTGTATCTCAAGACTAAGCTCTTGTTTATTCTTACATATTTAGGGGAGTCATGAAGTTGCCAGTGATTTGAAAACAATATGTATTTATTTTGGGATGGGAACATACGAGTGTATAATGCATTTCTAATTATTATTTTTTCAGTTCAAAAAATATACATTTCCTAAGGACCTACTATCTATTTAGGAAAAAAGCTTTTGGACATTCTTAGTAACACAGGGATTAAATATAGCTATGTAGAACTCACAAAGGAGTCTGTAAGCAACAACAACAAAAAAATAGAATTTACTATATTTACTGAAAAGGCAGTAGAAACTGTAATTATTTCTAAATGATTATGAAATGATATATCAGAATTTATCTAAATGATAAATAAAAGTAAATCAGTATACACACATGACACCAGTACAGAAAGAATTTGAAAAATTAAAGAGGCTTCTCTAGTATGTGACAAGAGCTAGTGTAGATACAATTATGTCTTAATACATACCCAGACGGCGTACTCCCAATAGATGTTACTAGTTTTCCTGAAGTTGGTAGATGAATAAAACTCAGCTATCAAGACTCTTTCTACTTTTAATATTATCAGAGGTATCTTTCTCTGGACCCTTAAATTTTTTTCATGGTGGTGTCATCAAGTAGAAGGTCAAAATTTGGGAACACAAGATGTATTTCAAGAGAAGAAAAAAATTTTAATTTTAATTTTTCAGTCTCTGTTCCTTTTAATAAAATTAACTGAATTCAGCCTGCCAATTGCTACTTAGACACATAAAAGAGAAATGAGACATCAGTTATTAAGATTCTGATTTTCTTTATTCCTTTATTTTGTTTTTTGATTTCCTTTATTTCCTTTAGGAAATAAAGAAAAATTTACTGCAACAAAATTTTTCTCTCCAACTGTACTTCCATTTTACTACTTATGCAAGTCTTCAACTTAGAGGAAAAGACAGTTTTCTGTAAACAGTGATTTGGTTTTAGTGCCATTTTATCTGCCTTCTTATCCTTTTAGTCAGTGTATAAGAAACACGTTTCTTGCAGCCTTTGAAAGCATAGAGCCCACTTAATTTTCCAGGAAGATGCTTTCTTAATGTGAATTAACTATTCTTCATCTCACCAGAACATTCTTCGAAGCCGCCGTTCTGGAATTCATGCTTGGTACCCATGGGTGGATCCTGATTTGTGAATATTTTCCACCCAGGCATGGATGCAGTTTCTCCATAATCAACTGATCTTGCTCACTGCAATCTGTCTACTGTTTGGAAAACAAACTGGGGTGGAATCTGGAAGAGCAGCCATCAGTGGGAGCAGGAATCATTCTGCAAAGGGTTAGGGGTGGGAAAACATAAACTCTTTTGTTAGTTATCTCAAATAGTGCCTTACCTTCACTATCAGGCTCTATCCTGTCTTCTTTCACTGGAGACAGTGCCAAATTCTGCGGTGCTTACTTATTACTTTGTTTTCGAATTGCTATAAAGGAATATCTGAGACTGGGCAATTTATAAAGAAAATAGGTTTAATTGGCTTATGGTTCTTCTGCAGACTGTACAGGAAGCATGGTGCTGGCACTTGCTCAGCTTCTGGTGATGCCTCAGGAAACTTGAAATCTTGGTGGAAGGGGGCGCTGGTGTGTCACACGGCCAAAGCGCAAGCAAGAGAGGGAAGGGAGAGGTCCCAGCCTCCTTCAAACAACCATCTCTGGCATGAACTAACAGCAAAATCTCACTCCTTACCAAGAGGATGGTGCTAAGCCATTCATGAGGGATCTGGTCCCATAACCCATTCATCTCTCACCAAGTTCCACCTCCAATATTGGGAATCACATTTCAACATGAGATTTGGAGGAGACACACATCCAAACCATATCAGATTACAAACACTGTGTGTGTAAGCAAAACTGTTTCTGCTGGCCAGAGCCACTGGAGCCTTTTCCCTCTAGTCACATGGACCACCTCTTCTTGTCCCTCCATCCCCACCACTCCTTCCTTCCTACAGCCCCTGTCCTGCCACAGCCCTTGGAACCACATCGGGTGCTGGTTATCTCCTCTCAATTCTTGTTATATTTGATTTTCCAGAAACATGTGTCCCTGTGACCACACACACCTGTTTGAAACTCTCCCCTCTTTCTCTGGCACCCCTTGGTCTGACAGTCTCCCCTCCTGATGCTCCATCATTGTTCTGCTTCTTCCCAGACATATTCACTAGTTCTTACCACCTCATAGATGTTCCTGTGCTCAGGTTTCTATTCTTAGACATTTTCCTCTTTTCATTTAGAGTGCTCATCAAGTAAGCTCATCAATGTCCAAGACTTCAGTTACAGCTTAAATATTAGTGAGTTTTCAGTGGGTCTCCTAAACTCTAGATACATATATGTGACTGCCTACTAGACATAAATTCTTAGGTATACCTCCCTACCACCTACATTATTACAGGGCTTAAATAAGCAAATTATGAATTATACAAATATAAAAATTAAATAAGTAATTGTATAAATTTATTAAAAATTGCTTCTTTTAAAAACCACTTTATGTCTTCTATAGTGCTAGTTCTTAATGTAGATTCCATAGGTGTTTAAGAGATAGAAAAATTGTAGCTTATGAAGACACTGCAGAATTCCCTCTTAAAATAGATATATATATAGTGCAAAGAATTACTGCCATTGCAACATTTCACCTAACCAAAGATTTCATCCAGCCTGTATAAACGAATTTCTCCTTAGAGAAGAAACTGGTCAAAATCATAATAGTGGCATATGCTGAGGTCACATGGTGAAGTTATCCATGCAGAACAGGCAATATTGTGAAGAATACTTAAAATCTTGAGAATTTATACAAATAATAATAACTTACATCTATATAGCAAATAATATTCATTTAGCTTATATAATCTTTTTTTTTTCCGTAAGAATCACTGTATTTATTTTCCTACAGGTAATTTTTCTACGGCTTCAACATTTTCTT
The DNA here is from genome assembly GCA_031835075.1 of Saguinus oedipus. Classification (NCBI taxonomy): domain Eukaryota; kingdom Metazoa; phylum Chordata; class Mammalia; order Primates; family Cebidae; genus Saguinus; species Saguinus oedipus. Next base: position 13,132,762 of record CM063171.1, read on the forward strand.
TCCAATATTAAAAGAAAAAATTCCAAAGTTTAGAACTGGATCACTTGGCCCTTTCTCTTCTTATCTCCTCCCAGTTCAAAATGCTTGCATCTCTTATGGCCAGCATCCTCTTGGATCTGCAGTTAGGCTCAACACATTCCAGCCGGAGCACAATCTTCTTTGTGGTCTTAGCCTTCTTCCAGAATATTGGCTTTGTCTGCTCACCATAGCCACTCTGCTTCCGATCACAGCGCCTCTTTCCCTGGGCATACAAGGAATCCTTGCCCTTCTTGTACTGTGTCACTTTGTGAGGCTGATGCTTGCCACACTTCTTACAGAAGGTTCTTCCAGTTTTAGGTATGTTGACCATCTTTGCAGAAGGGCTGGTCTGTCTATACGATGAAAACCAGAAACAGCGTCGGAGACACTCGCCTCGCGCAGCTCTCGCCTCGCAACAGGAAAGGGAAAAAAGGAGCTTATATAATCTTTATAACAATTCCAAGAATAATGAGTCAAATGTTATCATCGGTTTACTGATTATCAAAGAAAATTACAGCTTGAAGAAGTTAAATGAATTTTCCAAATTTATGCTACTTATGAATGGGAGAGCTAATAAAAGCCTCTTGTCTGGGTGTAACCCTGTACCTGTTTCTTCTAAAGTATATTGTTCTTATCCTAAGAAAGTAGCTAAATTTTTAAATGAATATGTAAGGAATACATCTTGAATGAAGACAGTGCATTTTAAAATTTAGATATTTCTGTATTTCATTATTCAGAATTCATTTTAAAAGTCTCCTTGTTTGTGTGGACAAAATTGGCAACTAATCCTATCCCGTAAATATTTTCAATGGTCTTCAGCTGATGGCGTGAAATTTCAGCAAGGCCCAAGTCATAAGCCTTTGAAGTTTGTCATCTTTTTTACCACTGCTCAGATTGTCATAAAGACACCAAGTAATACATGGATCAATTATAGTTGAATGACTACAAGTTGATCTTTTTACTAGTAATAATTTAGAGTTTAAGAACCCTAGGGATTTAAATCTACTTAGTTTTACGTAGTCAATGATGTATTTGTATATTTAACTTAAAACATTGTTTTTGGAGAAGAAAGAGAACAAATAAAGTTCTTCGCCATAAATAAGGCATTCAGGAGACGAGTTAAACTAAATCTTGACTGTAATTCAGAATTGCGTAAAATGCTCTACCTTATTTTAAGCTTATTATTTTCATCATGCCTTTGTCAAGATAGCAGAAATGTGGCTTTATCTATTAAATTATAAATGTGTTTTCTTTTCTTTTAAACATAATCTATTTATAAGATCTGAGAAATGTAAAACTACATCGAAGTAGAAATTTAATGAAAATTATCTTTACATCTGTACAATTTATGTCTATGTATTCAGTTTATTTAAAGTAAGACAACCAAGAATTTCTGCGTGGTCCAGCCAATAGCTTTGCTCTTAAATCACAAAGATGTTTCTGTTTGTGACATTTTTAAATCCCTGGAGTATTTTAAATGTTCATTTCAAAGTATCTATAACTCTGAAACAGTTCTTTTTCTTTAACACATTGGTCTGTCACATCTCTGCTCTGTAATCAGTAGTTGGTTATCCTAATTCTAATACGCTTCATAACTAGTGACATAAGATAAACATATGGAGTATGTATTACTGTGATAAAAGATACTGGTTAGGAGCAAGACAGTTTTTCCTTTGTAATCATAGAAAGCTTAGTGTCCTGCATACGTTTTGTGACACTACTTACGTAGAGCAAATCTCACTCTTTTCCAGACTCCAGTATTTACCATAAAAGTGCTTTATAGCATCTATATAATTTTTTCTTCTTTTTGTCCCTTCTTTGTAGTTATTTGAAATTACAGTGCCACTCTCTCAAGGCCCCAAGCCAGTAACCGTCAGTTTTGCCAATCACACTTCCTGCCGATGCATGTCTAAACTGGATGTTTACAGACAAGTTCATTCCATTATTAGACGTTCCCTGCCAGCAACACTACCACAGTGAGTATGAATTAAATCTATTTTTTGCATCCTCTACTAATATTAGATTATTTTCAAGTAAACATAAGTTTATTGAAATAACCTTTGTGAAATTTACTATAATATACTCTGCTTCAAATACAAAACAAAGACAAAATTTTGTGTAGTGTACCTTGAAAATAAACTGAAAATTACAAATCACTGGGAAACCCATTTTATAGGCAAAGTAATTCATAATATAAAAGAAGTATGTCTGTAGAATAAAACACATTCTACCAGTGTTCATAAAATATCAGTGAGGTAGCTTAATTAACATTTATGAAATCAGGTATGCTAACTCATAAATTATATTAAAGCTCAAAACATTTCAGCTTTGATACGATTTTAGCCCAAGACAAAAAGTAAATATAAATAGTTTTATATCTATTAGCATTCAATTGCTTTCTTCAATCTCAAATACAAAAATGTATATCCATGTTTCTTATTTTAGCAAGATTTGAATAGTGAGATAGTTCTTAATTACTTGAAAAAATTTCTCTTAATATCATTTAAAATTGACATTCAAACCATCATTTGTTATTCAGGTTTCCTTTCCATCCTATTTTTTTTGGAGGGGCAGATGGCAGCATATACTTCATGTGATCATATAGAAGAACTCAGATGGAGCATCGTGTTCTGACCCTGTGAATAGCTGATAATGAATTAATATGTATTACCACATAAGACCTGAGAACTTTCTGCCCCAAAGTAGGGATGCAACCCTTTGTTCCTTAGGCTGTCTAGTGCATAGGGATGAAACTTACATAACTCCAACATTTGTAACAAATATTCACATAAATTGATTCAAAAACATATATATCATAAAAAATTTAAGAAAACCTTGCATTTTTAAAAGACTCAACAGAAAATGTAATATGCAAACCATGGTCTTCCCCACTGAATCACTTTGTACTGCTCTGCTTAGTGTGGCCGATAGGGGGATCCCTGGTTTGTCTAGGGACAGTTTAGGGAAACCTGGAGGACATCCTAGTTTGACTGAAATAGATCTGTCCCCTTTTATGTGAGAAAGAGAAGATCTTACATTTGTGAATGAATTTATGCTGATACTAGCAAGAAACTACTACCACCTGAACTAAAGAGGATGCCATATGTGCAGTTTCATCCCTGCAGGCATGAGAGTTCTGTTCATCTTCCTCAGTCCTGAGGAGAAACCCTCAGTGACTCATGCATTCTGAAAGCTTTAGCCATTATCTCCATACTCATGGTTTCCAAAATTATATTTGAAGATCTAACCATATTTTTGACTTACAATATTTTATCTAAATCTATCTTCCATTGCTATGTTTGTAATTATATTAGGTATAAGTACAAAGAGAAAGACTCGTTAAATCCTTTATTTCTACATTATTCATGGCAGTGTATTCTTATTTTCTTTGAGGCCTTGAAATCACAGAGTTGTCATTACTTCTTCTATCCCATCTAAACACGATTGACTATTTTTCAGGAGGGGGAGACAAACTAAAGTAATATTTCATTTCCATCACTGCCATCTCATCCTCTGCGCATCTCTGATTTAATGCACTGATACTAATGCCAGTTTTCAAGCATCAAGTCTTTCTCCTGTTGTATCATGTCACTGTTTTATGGAGCTTAAAAGGCATCATTTCCTTTATCTCATCAGAAACAGTGACTTTCAGCTGCTCAAAGAACTGAGCACAGATTTCTCACCATTGTTTTCTGGTGTCCGCCTTGCTTTCTTGTTTTGTCTTCCATTATTCACCCAAGTCCGATTCCCGGAATGCCAAGCTCATTTCCTGCTCTGTATCTTGTTTCTCTTCTGGCACTAGCTTCTTTTCTGCCTTTCCAAAGCCCTTTCCATTTCTCAGAGTTCAGGAGTTCAGGTAAAGGTCTTTCTCCTGCATTTGCCTTTTCCAAATGCCACAGCCACCTTTGCTTCTTGAATACCCATAGCACTTACTGGATTAACTAATCCTCACATGGCTTTATCAGAGTTTGCAAATGTTGCATGTGGAACTGGATTCTGAGAGTGTTTCCAGGAAGTTATGTCCTCTGCACTCAGCTAACAACACACAGAAAACCTTGAGCTGTTCCTGTGCCCTCAGCCCTTTACCTGCATTGTATGTCTGATTTAATCCTTAAAAAATTCATCTAGAAAGTCAGCAGCAGCATTTGCCTTATTTTCCAGATGAAGGAGGAAATCACACTCCTGAGCTGTCGGCTAAGCAATGTGCATTAATGCTTGTTAAATAAAACAACTGATTTGTCTGGATGTATTTTATAGCATTTGCCATGTTTTCACAAATACTTATTCATATAACTACTATCCTATACATTATTTGAGGTCATGAAGAGGCAGGAAGCTAAGCAAAAAGAGCCTGAATCTTAGAGTAAGCCATATATGATTCTGAATTCAGATTTGCCACTCATTCATCTTTTGTGATTGGGTAGGTGTTTTATGTCTCTGAAACTCTGTTTCTTTACATATAAACTGTAAAGATGTAAAGAGGATTGAATGAAATACTGAATGCTTACGCAATGCCTAGCAGTGTCTGGTATCCAGAAGGTAGTCATTAAAGGGCAGATTTATTATTACCATTAATATCCATGTCTGATTCATTTCCTCATCCATGTGTTTTCCGTATTTTTGAAACCACTATCTACAGTAAGAAATACATTTTATATTCCAAACCAGGATGTATGTGGTATACACACATATTGTGTGTATGTGTGTGTATACACACACACAAATTGATATTAAAGAGTTTTAAATTAGACCAGATGACTTCATATATAATTAATTATGTATAAACATTAAATTAAAACAAATTGTCATTTAAAAATATGTCCTTAAATATAGTGCTGCTCAAGCTTTCTCAACATCACAACTCCAAGGATCCTTTTACAAACATTTTTTTCCCAATCACTTTCCCTCTAAAATTTTAATATCATAAATATACACTGTCCCTCTTTATACTATATGAATCTCTGTGCTTTATGCATAAGAAGGAAGTACAGAGTACTTTCTTATTCAATATAGGGTTAATAGACAAAATAAAATGTTTAAGTTAATGTTTAAATTAAAAAATTTTAATGTCTTAACAGCTAATATAAATTTATAATCATACTGCTGAGAAACTTTTAAGGTAATCTGTTTTCTTATATAAATTGTAATATATCAAATTATATATGCAAAGTAGTAATTGATCTGAATATATAATACAATTATAATAATTTATAAAAATTCATTATTTATCCAGCAAAAGTAAAATCATTTTTAAAATAATTTATTTAAAGATATTTAGAGAGCTTAACTATTAACTTTGTTCAGTATAAGACAATTTTTAACTCATATAGCTGATAAATATCAATTTAGATATTGCCAATTTTTTCATCATTTGACAAAATAATGATATGACTAACATTTGCAGAATTAATAATAAAATATAAATTATTCTTATTTGATTCTCAGAGCTTGAGTCACACACAAAAGCACCAAGGACCAAGCATAAGCATTATCCACAAGGCAACCAACGGCAACCAATAGGCCCACATAGATACCACTCAGTAAATGACTTTGAAATCAGTCAGTCAAGAGAAAGTCCTCCAGTCACAGCCATCTAGTCACCATAATTTCATAGCTCATACATTTTCAAACACTTAAGGTGTGTTTCATTGCCAATGCTGTAATAGCCAATAATACCAATAGAATTTAAGTATTAAGGAATATGATATTTTTTAAAATTGCATTTTAGGTTTTGGGGTACATGTGAAGAACATGCAAGATAGTTGCATAGGTACACACGTGGCAGTGTGATTTGCTGCCTTCCTCCCCTTCACCTATATCTGGCATTTCTCCCCATGCTATCTCTCCCCAATTCCCCACCCCCCACTGTCCCTCCCCTATTCCCCCCAACAGACCCCAGTGTGTGATGCTCCCCTCCCTGTGTCCATGTGTTCTCATTGTTCAACACCTGCCTATGAGTGAGAACATTTTCTTGGGTTTTGGAGAGACAAAAATCATTGGGCTCTTCAAATGAGATTTCAGTTACTCCCCCGACCCCATACCGATTTTTTACCTTCTTAGGGATGATTTTACTCCTTTTATGAATATTTGCCTTATTACATGTGATATACTTAAATATTTTTTCCATTCTGTTTTTCTTTTTGAAAATATTGGTCTCAATCCATTATGAATTATGGCTCACACTTTAATAAAAAACTACGCCAGTGATAATATGTATATGATGGACATTTAACTATGTTATAAAATTCTAATATTTGTTAAGATTTCAGAGGAATAGTCACCATCACAGTAGCTAAAATTAAAAAGACTGACAAAAAAAAAAGTGTTAGAATGTGGTACAACCCAAACTATCCTATGTCACCAATGGATATTAAAATTGTTCAATCATTTTACAAAACAGTTGATAATTTCTTATGAATTTAACATTTACATATTTCCACACAATAACTTGTACACAAATATTTTTTATTAGTCAATAACTAGAAACAATTCAAATGCCCATGTAAGATGAGTGGATGAACACAGTTTAGTATATATATACGTTGGAACATTGCTGAGCAATGTGAAAAGAATGAACTACTGTTACACACAAGAATATGAAAGGATCTCAGAGACATTGAGCTGAGTAAAATAAGCAAGGCTAAAAAGAATACATGCTGTATGATTTGATTTACATGAAACTCTTAAAAGAGGCAAATGTGGCCAGGTACTGTGGCTCACGCCTGTAATCCCAGAACTTTGGGAGGCCAAGGCAGGCAGATCATGAGGTCAAGAGATCAAGTCCATCCTGGCCAACATGGTGAAACCCCATCTCTACTAAAACTACAAAAATAATTAGCTGGGTGTGGTGGCAGGTGTCTGTAGTCCCGACTACTCAGAAGGCTGAGGCAGGAGAATCGCTTGAACCTGGAAGACAGAGGTTGCAGCGAGCCACGATCACACCACTGCACTGCAGCATGAGTGACAGAGAAAGACTCCCTCTCAAAAATAAAAGAAAAGAGAGAGACAAATGTACTCTAGAGTGGAAGAACACAATTCAATGCAATTCAATGTGAGTTTCAGGATGTGTATTGGGATTGACTGGGAAGGGGCAAAAGAAACATTGTGAGGTGATGGAAATATTCTATGTGACAGTAGTTAATGTGGGCACATAAACTTAAGATGATGAATTCAAAATAGCAACATTTTATTGTATGCAAATTACTCCTTAATAAAACTGACTTTTGAAAAGCCTAGAAAAAAATCCCTTTATTAAGTATAATTTTTAAAGCAGTTTAGGTTTAAAATAGCAGATTTCTTAAAACCTTTAGAATAACTTTTTAAGTCAAATCTTTAAGATGCTTGTGATTCATTAGGGAGGGAGATTTCCCAGCATCATCCATAAAGTATAGGTTAAGTCACTAAGATAAAGAACGCTTCTAGATCCTGTTAGAGAAGACAGAGATGCCCTTGGCTGCCTCTGACCTTAGAGCACTCATAGTCAAGGAAGAACAGCACATATTATAGTTACATTACTATTGTTTTATTTTACTAAATATTACAGAGCATCTGCCACACATTGTCTCACATTCATACAAATACTGCTGGTGGTTGCATTCATGATACACATCACATAGTGTGGGGCTGAAGAGTGTGGATGCTGTAGGTGGCTTCCAGTTTTGAGAATTTGTGCTCTGATTTCTCTTTGAGTTTGAGTAGGTTCTGTAAACTTTCCTGTGGCACATTTTTTTAATCTATAAAAAGTAAGAATGTTACGTATAGCTTCATACAATATAACATTATAACCTAATCCTCACTGAAATCAATCCGTTAAATAAAATTATACCATATTATATTTATCTAATATTGTATAATACCATAATATGGTAATAACTCCTAACTCAGGGATGTTGTGATTTTTATAACCAACAATCCATGTTAAATATTACCATTGCCTAAAACATAATAAGCATTCGATAAGTGATTGCTGCTATTTTTACTAACATCTTGCAGATTAGGAAATTGAGTCTTAGAAACGTTAATGTGTACAATGCTAAGCAGCCAAAAACCTGCCAGAAAAAGATAAAAATTAATTATTTTATTTCTAAAATGCATGTATTTCCTCCAATATCTTCTAGCATGTTTAGTATTTACAGAAAAACTTTCAAGTCCCAATATTAGAAAGTTTCATAAAAGCCAGAGAGGCCTGGGTGTGGTGGCTCACGCCTGTAATCCCAGCACTTTGGGAGGCCGAGGCAGGTGGATCACGAGGTCAAGAGATCGAGACCATCTGGTCAACATGGTGAAACCCCGTCTCTACTAAAAATACAAAAAATTAGCTGGGCATGGTGGCACGTGCCTGTAATCCCAGCTACCCAGGAGGCTGAGGAAAGGAAAATTGTGGAGGTTGTGGTGAGCCAAGATCGCGCCATTGCACTCCAGCTTGGGTAACGAGCGAAACTCCGTCTCAAAATAAATAAATAAATAAATAAAAGCCAGAGAAAGTAGCAATTATCTCTAGCAGACACAGTTAGATACCAATTTTCATATTCGTCTTCCCATAGATTATTTTTTCAAGTTATTTCCTCTCATATTTTCTTCATATTGAATACTATGTATTTCCATGGACCCTTTAATAGAGACTCTCTTTTCATGGAGAGAGCCATTTGTGATTAAGCAGTGATCCCCTAGATTTTCCTCCTTGATAGAAGTATTTGTTTATTCACTCATCAGACATTTGTCAGTTCTTCTATCTGTTTGAGGGAATATGGGGTATTTTTAAATGAATAATATAAGTCTTTAAGGAACTCATGTACCAGAGTCCAAACAAACATAAATATTTCTAATATAGTAAGTGTCTAAAACACTATGCTGTACTACATTCACTCATTCGACAAATGGCATTTGTGTTTCTGCTAGGTATTAATAATGGGCTAGACCATTGAGATAGGAAGATACATAGAATTATTACTTTGGAAAAATTCCATACTTGAGCCAGCCATGTAAACATATGACTGAAATCAGTGTGGTAAGAAAGCATCCTGGAGGCATGGATACAGTAGAGAGGGCAGGCATGAGTCTGGAGAGGTCAACAGAATCACATATGCGAGGCCAATGACGGGCTCTTTCTTAAAGTCTCTTGAGAACCACTAAAACTATATGTGCAGAGATGTGGTATCTGCAGTTTTGTATTATAGAAAGAACAGCATGGTGGCAAGGGAATATGTGGATTAGAGGAAGCAAAATGGGAGGTGGCAAAATTCAGGAGTAATCTTCTGAAATAATTGACAAGAGAAGTAATAAAGATGGTGTCCAAGGCAGTAGAAATGGGAATTGAAAGAAAAGAGGTGGAAGAAAACATTTAAAATACAAGAATACATAGGACTTGTGACCCATATATGGGGGATGGTAAAGAGGGAGAAGTTGAGGATGAAACTGTATGAATCACATTCAAAAGAAGAAGTATCTGTTCACAGGAGGAACTTATCTGAAAGGGAGAACTGAGATTTTACACGGTAGCTTGAGTGCTTATAATATTTGTAAGACATCAAAGTGGTAGTTAGAACAATTGGAAGAGATGACTTCAACCAAGGGAAATATAGAAAGTAAGAAAACAAGAGAAGACACAGATAAAACTGTGGGGAAATCAGTATTTAAGAAACAGTAATCTGTAGAGGAGACACAATAATCTGGAGAAACCGTAATCTGTGCAGGAGACTGAGAAGAAGTGTTTAAACAATCAGAATAACAACAGAGATACCACAAAAGCCAGTGGAGACCTGAGTTCAAGGAAGGAGAAAGTGGTAAGAGGTGCCAAATATTAGAATGGCTCTAGAATGACTGGGACTTACTCCATTAGCTGAACAGTATGAAATAGAGATTATAAGTTTATTTACTAATAACTTACCATACTCTGGGCACAGAGAGGGAAAGTGTATTTTGAGAAATGGGGAGAGAAAGCAAGAGAGTGAAAGAAATTCCCATTTACACATGAGAAACCAAATCAGAAAGGGTAAGTAAATTTCCCCAACATCACACAACTAAAAAAGTAGCAAAGCAGAGATTCAAACTCAATTTGTTTGGATATAATCCATTCCTTTTGGGGTGTGGTTATTACTGCATTTTTATTTTTTAATTGATATATAGTTACATGTAGTTATGGGTATATGTGATATTTTGATACATGCATATAATTGTGTAATGATCAGTTCAGGATATTTTGAGTATCCATCACCCCAAACATTTATCATTTCTTTGTGTTGCAAACATTTTAAATCTTCTAGCTACATTGAAAATATGTAATAAAATATTATTAACTATCATTACCCTACTGTGCTATGGAATACTAGAACTTGTTTCTTCTATGTAACTGTGCTTTGGTATGCATTACCAGACTCTCTTCATTCCCTGCACAACTGACCCACCCTTCTTAGCCTCTGGTAGCCATCATTCTACTCTCTACCTCCATGAGATTCACTTTTTTGGATCTCATAAATGAGCCAGAACATGAGATATGTGTCTTTCTGTGCCTAGCTTGTTTCACTTAACATAGTAGCCTCTAGTTCCATCCATGTTGATGCAAATGACAGTATTACATTCTTTTCATGGCTAAATTGTGTGTGTGTGTGTGTGTGAATAATTATAATATATAATAATATATGATTATATATTATAATATATATCATATAGTATTATATATTATATTATATATAATATACATTATATATAATATATTATATTATAATATATATTATATATATTATAATATATATTATATATTCACTACATTAAGTGAAACAAGCTACATATATATTATATATATACATATATATAAAATATATATATGTATTTTATGTATATATATATATACTTTGTCATATTTACTAAAGATACAACCCAAATCCCCAGTCATCATTCTTCACCCTTCACTCCCAGAGGTAAACACTACTCTAAAATTGTATTATTCTCACTCTTTTCTATTTTTTATGGCATCTGGATGTATTAACATAGCAGAAGATATTATATAGTGCAGCGTTGAGTGTTTTGTATTTTAAGTTAAAATGTTGGCATTTTTTTTTCTCTTGACATTGTGTTTTAGAGTTATAGTCATATTGCAATCTACAGACCTGGATTATTCATTTAATAACTATATAGCATTCCATTAAATAAACACATGTTTTTATGTTTTTTTTTTTTAACATTCTGTGACAATGTACTATAGGGACATCAGCATATATACAGATTAGCAAGAGAGTACAATCAAAGAGGAGAGCGTGATGTCACATGGACAAGGGCCTTGAAGTTAATAGTGCTAAGTTTATTAGTTATTTGGATAGCATGGGCAATGCCCCTAAAGATGGAAGAAAATAACACGTTCTGAGGGCAGTTAATAAACCAGATTAATTGAGTCTTAAGCTGTGAAAGCAATAGGAGATTTAATAAAAAGACAATGCTGTGATTCTAAAGCTTGGAGCACCCGCCTAGGGAATTTCACCTTTTCTATAGAGGTCTTAGGGGAACAGAGATTGTTTCTGGTAGAGGAATGAATGAAAGGATAATGTTCAGTATAGCCAAGAAATCTTGAATTATTTTTAATGGATAATAAATATAAAATATGGGTATTATTTCAACCTGATAAAAGCTCTACCAGTATTTGGAATACAGTTGTGTTGTGATGAAAAAGAGAAAAAGGATGAAAGAAAAGCTGAGAAAAAAATGGATAAATCTAGCCTGAAGGCTAATGTGCATTTTTATTTGCTAACTTTTATTTCTTTTATTAAAATGTTGGCATTATTTACTTAGTAAAATTTATTTGCTTTCAGGAAGTTACACTTACTAGGGTTTATTTAGGAAGATTTTATTCTTATGAGTATTCATTTTATTTCCAAATAATAGAGTAGATTTATAGCCAAGGAAACCTCTGATTTGGAACTTGAGGTCTCAATGTTTTTGGTCTGTTAATCTTTAACAGATCCTCAGTCCAAATGCTTAGATGCTTCAATATCCATGAGTTTTACTTTTATCCATAATGCTTCACTCTTTCCTTTTTAATCTGAAGGTTATACATTGCTTTATCAAATGAGAATGAAGCAAAATGGCATAACATTAGTTTAATACATTGTATCAGAGCAGAAGTAGAGAGATAGCTTAGCTGCCAGTTAATTGGACCACAGTCTTGTTAGACGATCAGAAACTACTGTTTTTCAGCATTTTAAAATGTGCATCTTTAGTCTGCCCTGAAATTATCCTCTTTGCCAGTTCAAAATCTTTATGTCCATATGCAGCTGTTTTTGACATCGTAAGTCATATGTCTGTTGATCTTTTTCACTACAAAGCTCATTATCTAAACATTGTCTCATACTTCAAAGGATCATCTGTTGATATGAATGGATTTACCAGTGGAACCCAGGCAAGATATTCCAGGCTCTGAGCATTATTGTTTTTCTAAAGAGACGGTAACTTTGATATATAGTTTGCCTGCTTTTGAACTCTCTCATCTCTACCTTCTAAAATACGATAATTGAAAGCATGGCATTCCTATGACTTGCTGATAGATGGTGAGAAATAACAGCAAAATATATACAGCTGAGGAGATTGCATCAGTCCATCTCTGCACTGAAATTATGGCAGTGATTTGCCTAGAATTGGGGGCTAGTAGATCAAAGATTGTCATAAAGTTGAAAGTTACATTCAGCCAAACACGTGGACAATTTTTGTTAATAAACATCATATTATTAGACCAGATTCACCAGTTGTTTTCTAAAATTTAGTAGACGTTTTTAGCAATTTTACCTTCTCAGGAAAAGTGAGCAGAAACTGTAGAGCGCTTTGATATAACACCCTAGCCTCCCCCTTGAGCTTCCTCTATTTTTAACATCTTGCATCCGCATGGTACATTTGTTACAGTTGATGAGCCAATACTGACATGCTATTGTTGACTGAAATCCACAGCTTACATTAGGGTTCCCTCTTTTTTGGGTGTAAGTTCTGTGGATTTTGACAAGTGTATAAATGATGTATGTCCACCATTACAGTATCATGCAGAATAGTTTTACTGCCCTGAAAGTCCCGTGTTCCACCTGTTCATTTCTCCCTCCTCTGGATTCCTGGCACAACTGGCCACTTAGATGTCATAGCAACTCTAATACACCCATAACATGTTTCTGTTGTCATCATTGTTTTGTTTTCATTTTTCTGTTGATGACATGTGGCTGTCACAAGGCAATGAGACAAGCAGCTGTTGTTGAACGACCTTTTTTCTTAATTCCTGGTTATTTATCCTTATCAATCCTCTGTACTAATTCTGTTAGTTTGAATTACGTGACAAGCCAATAAATCCAGTAACCACATAATTTCCATTGTTTCAACCTGCCAGTACTTCTCTCAAGCTTGTATATTCAAAGAAATATAAAAGATAATAGAGCAGAAAATCACAGGCTTCCATACTTATCCTACCCTTCTTGTGTCCTTATTCCCAGTTCTGGTGGCTTTCCAACTCAACTAAGTCATATACTTAGCCAGTTTGACACTGTATGACATGCTTTATATCCAAGTCTCAGAGTAGGTGAGCTTTGTTTATGACAGATTACTGCTTACTTTATACTAAGACAAAAATGAAAAAAATAAACATATAAACACATTTTTTATTTTTATTTTTTATTTATTCATTTTTTTGAGACAGAGTCTTGCACTGTTGCCCAGGCTGGAGTACAGTGGAATGATCTCAGGTCACTGCAAACTCTGCCTCCTGGTTTCCAGTGATTCTCCTGCCTCAGCTTCCTGAGTAAGAGTAACTGGGATTACAGGCACACACCAGCACACCTGGCTAATTTTTTTATTGATAGTAGAGATGGGATTTCACCATGTTGGCCAGGCTGGTCTTGAACTCCTGACCTCAGCTGATTGCTCATCTTGGCCTCCCAAAATGCTGGGATTACAGGTGTGAGCCACCATGCCCAGCCTAAACCCCCATTTTAAATTAATGCAATGATTGTATTAGCCTTTCAAATATTAAGACTGGCAAACTTGTTACAACTATGGAATTTTCATCGACTCGTCCTACTCTCTCCATCTTTTCCTTTTATGTCTGAACAAACCCCAACTCTGCCCACTGTTCTCCCTGTCAGTAGACTAATGGAACACAAGTAAGCAGTAACACAAACAGTCACAAACACAAGTTCATCTGGAATCAATACAAATCAAATGAAGATAAGTCTATGTATTTTTCAATGCATATTATTAAGGATGTGTCTTTTTAACAATGTATATAAGACCTAAAATGTATGTATTTCCAATTTCTACCTGTAGTACTGAAGAAATTACTTAATAACATTTCCACTTTCCATTCACTATTAACTGCTGTTTCCAAAGTATAAGCAAATCAATCTCTGTGTAAGTAGTCAAGTGTATACAAGGATTAGGCATAACAAACTCAAGATGAACACAATTCGGAGACATTTGGGACAGAATTGTTGAAGCATTTTACCCAGGGCTTTGTGGCTCTGACCATGAAAGAATATAGTAGCTCTTCCAACTGCTATTCAGAGAGAAAGCTTGGACAAGAAGTGTCTGTAGGTATATGCTTAATAATATAATCACAGTTTCGAGGTTCAGATAACATGAGCATTTGGGAAACCAAAATCCTATTTTACTATTTATCCAGATTTTTAATGTAGTCAGGTTTTCCTTATTTGTTTCTTTAATGGGGTACAGAACCTCCTGTTGGATAACCCACCGAATGACATGAAGATGCTCTGACGGAGTGTATTACAGTTCATGGTACCTGCCTTGAAACATGCATTTCACTAATGCTAGTGGCTCACACTTCCCGTTGAACAAGACTAGGGGTAGGAAGGCTATGTGAGGGGCACAGCTATGGAAATATAGGTGCCACATGGTAAGCAAAATTTTCATTTGTTGTGTTGCTGTGAAAAACCTTATTAAAAGAGCTTCCAATGAGAGTACTTGATTAATAACACAGTTCATGTCAATAGAAATAATTTGCTTTTCGAAAAAGTCATCATGTGATACAGTTCATTTCATATTAATGTTATCATTCATTTTGAATGATCTGTGAAGTATTTTAAGAGAGACCTGGGGAAGTAAATCAATAAGTAGTTTAACATAAATCAAGGTGCAGTTAATTTTTTTCAATTAGAAATATATTACAAAGATTCTGCCATTTACAACAACATGAATAACCTGGAGGACAGTAAGCTGAGTGAAATAAGCCAGACATAGAAAGAAAGATGCATATTGCTGATCCCCCTTGTACATGGAATCTAGAAAAGTTGAATTCATAGATACAAAATAGAAGAGTGGTCACCAGGGTCTTGGGGTGTGGAACATGGGGAAATGTTAGAGGGTGACAACTTGCAGTTACAAGGTGAATAAGCTCTGGAGACCTCATGTCCAGCATACTCTACTCATTAGTGTTCTCTCTGCACTCCCTCCCCTCCACACACACAGGGTAGCTCTTTGAGGTATGGATATGTTAATTAGCTTAATTGTGGTAATCATTTCACAGTGTGTACATATATCAAAACATCACTTTGAACACCTTATACATGTACAATTTTTACCAATTATACTTCAATAAAGCTGGAAAAATACATCGTATTAGCATGAAGTCCAGGTAGTACGTTAAAATCCAGTGATGTTCATTGGATTTGGAGGTAACATAGATGTTATATATATATATGTTAATGCATTTTAATGTTATGTTATACACACACACACATACACAACAAAGATTGTCGCTCTTCAAAAAAGAGTAACATTTTAGCTCAGTTCTAAGGCCGAACAAATGCATTAGCATGTTTTAGTTCCTTAGATTGGATTTGAGGAGTCAAAAAATCTCCAAGGTTAGGAAAACCTCAGTGCCAAAAAGTGTAGAATATGAATCACAAAAATAGCATGCACAAAATAGCCTGCTATGATGTTCAAAATATAAGAGCTAGCAGTTACTACGCAATATTTAGAATATAATGTAATGGAACATATTTGGAGCACATTTATCTTTTAATATTTCAAAGGAGAGATAAAGGCCAAAGTAAGATTTTCTTTATCATTAAATTAATTGTTCTTTAAGTTGAAAACCACATATACTCATATTTTTGTCATCTGATTTGAACTAGCAAAAAGCAATAGCTGTCAAACCGAAGTCAAGTGAATCTGTGAAAATAGTTAATGAAACAGTTCTAGTAAAAGCATCTTTATTGTTCATACATGATACAGGCAGGATTGTGGTTGTGTCTGTGTGAACGTGGTGGGATTGGCGGGGGATAGGAAGTTGGTTTATTCACATGATTCTCAACATAGATATACCTTGCAAATAATTGTGCAATTGCCTGCTTTGCAGACAGAATGTCTTTGAATCAATATGTTTTATAAATACTGTATACAAAAAATATAATTATGAACTTTTAAAGTATGTATTTACACATTAATATTCAGAACTAGAAGAGAAATTTCAGTAAGAAGAAATGCTTTGGAGATTAAAATGTAAAGGAGTTAACCAAACTTTACTAAACCTTCTGTCCATTATGACTATGTTTTCTTGCATTCTAAAATAACAATATTTTGGAAATTTTGACCCCTCACCCATATTTTTACATGAGAAGTTATAAATGCCAAGAACTTATTCCTCACTTTTGAAGCAGGGTGCTTTCTTTAGGAAGCAAACTGTATCACACGCATTCTGTTAGTCTGTATTTTATTGTATGCCATTCTATTATATTTTAAAATGCATTTCTGAGCCCATGTCACTGATTTCATGATTAGTTAATGAGTTGGAAGCAGCAGTTGGAATACACTGGCTTAGGTAATGACAGTATAAATCACATGTTGATAGAACGAAAGGTGTCTTTCTACTGCCACCAACACAGTACAATAGCCACTTGATGCCAACATGGCAGTGTGTTACTTAAACCATATATCAATCGACATTGAAGCAACATGACCAAAATGGTTTTACCGCTATTTATAGAATAAGGTCATGAGTTTCATGCAGCCAGGATTAATTGCATTGCTGTTATAGAACTTAACATATTTGTATTGTATTTGATGGAGCAATGCTAACAATTGAGAAGATATAAATGTTAAAAACAATGATACTGTTTTGGAAAATTGATAAGTACTGTCTACATTTTGCCTAGAAAAATATATATTCAGGATTAACCAAGAAAATAATGACAAAAAAATGTGCAATAAGTAGAGTCTTGCCCTTGGGATTTCCTAACGTTATTAGGAAGGTAAAATGTTCTCCAGGAAATACTGGTAAGTGAAAAAACAAGGTTTAAAATAGTATGTAAGGTATGCTATCATTTGTGTAAGAAAATTAGAAAAAAAAATACATATACACACACATACAATTTTTTGGCAAGAAGTACCCTGTAAACATCAACCAAAAAGCTAAAAAAAAAAAAAATTGCTGATGATACAGAACTTCTCTGCCTACACATTTTTCTCATAATCTTAACTTTGATAATTACATACATGTTTGACACTTTCAAAAATAAAAACAAAAAAGTACGTAATATATGCAGGATAAAGCAAATAACGGTTTATGTGAAGATTGTTAGAAGCCAGGATTTTAATGGAAGTTATTAGTATGAAGTCCAGGTAGTACGTTAAAATCCATAATGTTCCTTGGATTTGGAGGTAACAATATGAAACTTTTTCTCTAAAAATATACACAAGAATCTCTTGCTTAAGATCAGTAATCTATTCTCACAAATAGATATTTATTAGCACATTTTTGTTGTTCTAAATGGTAACAATTATAGTGAATGGAAGGTAAACCCAAAGCATAGCTATTTCCCACAAAATAATGTATACCTAATAATGCCTGTATGAAAGTGTCAAACTATCTTGATAAAATCCAAAATGTGTATTGTTTCCTAATCATCCAACAATTATTGCTGTTACTACATACAGTTGCTTTGCACGTAGTTACATGGACTTTGTGTATGCTGTATGAGAAATTGTTACTTTATGGTAGGGTATAGCAAATAACACATAGCAATCAGAAAGCTAAAAGTCCAAATTAAATAAAAGACCCATAATAGGTTTCTTCCACACTAAAGAAGACATGATTCTTAAAGAAAGTCAAGAAGGGAGAAAGAAAGAAGGGTCAAATCAGTCATTGCTATTTGCAGAAGGCAATGGGTAGAGGAAGGACAACCGGGCAATCTTAGACAAACTGTCATATTAAGAGGAACAAAGACACCTTCTCTGTTTCTAGGAGATGCTGTTGAGACTGCTAGACAGGAAAGCATTGCTAAATCTTCAGAAATGGTGTTTCAGCTGAAGGGAGGCATGGTTGCAAAATGCAGATTTGCATATTTTCCTGTTGAAAAATTCCATCATGTGGTGCTGTAAGAGTTGTCAGGCTATTAATGAAAGAAAGTTTATTGTCACACTGAGTGTGACCGCAAAACTTTCTTAGCAAATGGCCTGTTTATTTACACTCAGTGCACATGTTAAGATGGCTACATAGGGTTTTTACTATGGACTATCAATTTGAAATTTAACTCAGCATTCTTCCAGCACAGAAAATTGTTTACAATATTGTATTGAGCATGAAAGATGTAAGTAAATACTTCCATTTGATGTCTACACACCAACATTAGTTGAAAAATGAAGCAGTGAGAGGTTGATATATATTCTGTAAATTAAGATACTAAAAATCAAAAATCCTTCTACTGGGTAAACATTAACTGGTGAAACATTCTACAGGATATACATGCATTTTTCTAGGTCTGCCCCCTGAAAAGATCTAGTAGTAATGTGATCTGATGGCAGTGAACGCTTCTGATCTCAAACGATAGCCTCTAAAATGCCATTTTCCAACAAAGAGACTTAAGGCTGCTGAATAAATGGCTGATTACAGATGTGGAAGAGAAAATGAGCAAACTGAGCTTATGACATATGTTCGCCCTAGAGAGGGCTCATGTCACGCAGGCACCAGCAGAGAGGGGTCTCAGGTAGCAACAGTGGGGCCATTGGACCATCAAAGGAGCAGTTGGTGCACTTGCTTGAGGCCTTAGGTTTATAATTTTTACTAAAACAAGGAAGGAAGGAAGGAATAAAGTGGAAAGGAGGGGAAGAGAAGGAAAAAAGGAGGGAGGGAGAGAAGGAAGGAGGTAAAGAGCTAGAACAACAACAGCAAAGCAAACTATCTTTGATAACTTTCTGGTGGAGTCCAGAGTGGAAATTTTGCATTACTGGAGACTTTACAACGTGGGAATCTGTGCTTCGTACATAAGTCAGTAAAGATACGTTTACCCGGATGTTTCCTCCAGCATTGCTCAAAAATCCAAAATTGGAGGTGATGTAGATAATTACCTAAGAGATTGATTAAATCAATAATGGTTCATCTTTTGAATGTAATATTACCTAGCCACTAAAAAACTGGAGCAGAACTCTATTCAATGACATGCAAAAATGCCCATGATATATTGTATAATGGAAAAAAGAAATTTCAAAGTCAAATAAAAGGTTTTACCTTATTTATTTAGCAAACTAAAACCCTACATGATTATACAAGTCAATGTGTTTGCCTTAAAAAGATAAAAGTTTATGTCCTATACGATGATACCGCAAACAGTGATCACTTCTGAGATTGCAATTTGATAGCAGTTGTTGGTAGAGAGTTCAGGAGAAAATACTCACATTTTCTTTCATAATTCTTATCTTTTTAAAGCTTTTTTATAAGCATGTATTGTGATACATATGTGAGCAGATATGGTTCCTTCCAGGTACCAGTTATACCATTGCTTAACCCTGTATATTTCTTCCAAAGGTGTCAGGCAGCAAACAAGACTTGCCCCACCAATTACATGTGGAATAATCACATCTGCAGATGCCTGGCTCAGCAAGATTTTATGTTTTCCTCAAATGCTGGAGATGGTAAGAAGAATGATGTTTTAAAGCCTAAATACCAAGGGTCTATATTGTGATGAACATACTTTAATATTAAAGCCATATGTACAATATTCATCATTCTTTCAAATAAGTGACTTAAAAATAGGACATTTTCTACTTGACATTGGTATTACTTTGAACTCCTTTATAAAGAAATATACCCATGTTTGTGCACAACGATTTGATGGCAGACATACAAAGGAAGATGCTTTTGAAAGCTTTTAATTGTTTTACGCCACACCCAGAACCAAGTAAGGTATAGTAAAGACGCTCTGACTGTGTTTGTCTAGACTCCGCAGATGGATTCCAGGACGTCTGTGGACCAAACAAGGAGCTGGATGAAGAGACCTGTCAATGTGTCTGCAAAGGGGGGCTTCGGCCTGCCAGCTGCGGACCCCACAAAGAACTAGACAGAAACTCATGCCAGTGTGTCTGTAAAAACAAACTCTTCCCCAGCCCATGCGGGGCCAACCGAGAATTTGATGAAAACACATGCCAGTGTGTATGTAAAAGAACCTGCCCCAGAAATCAACCCCTAAATCCTGGAAAATGTGCCTGTGAATGTACAGAAAGTCCACAGAAATGCTTGTTAAAAGGAAAGAAGTTTCAACACCAAACATGCAGGTAAGCGATCCTCAGAAAGGGGATGAATTGCTCTTACTAGAAATATGTTCTAAACCAATAGCAGTTTTCTTAATTACAGTAACAATTGCTTGTTAGAATGAGCCCAGTAAGTTCTGCAAGACAAAATATTATTATTATTATTCTTTTAACCAGTGCTAAACCTTCATGAGACTGGATTTGCTTCCAAAAAAGCAAGACAGGAGGCTTGAGGATCAAAACTAGATCCAAGCTCAGAATATACTCTAAATTAGTGGATGCTGGGGGATCTTCTCAAAAGACATACAGGGGATCCACTCTGCTCTCACCAAAAAGTATGATGCTGCCTTCAGCCATAATTTAGGACGACTGTTCTAAATGCAGACAATTTTTATGTAAAACTTACAAAGGATAGGATAGTACCATTGACTGTAGATAGAATTCTGTCTGGAAATGAAAATATGTAAGTATTTGATAGAATTAAAGAAATATATGAATATGTTGTTAAAGGTACTCAAAACTCATTTCTTCAACTTGCTTTTGCTCTCTTCTTCACCAAGAAAAAAAAAAAAATGAAGTCACTGGACTCAAACACATTCAGTGTTAATCCCTGAACCTCTTCCTCTTTATCCCAGAGAATAAGGTGATCCTACTGTGTAAGTCAGACCTGTGCATTTGACATTTTCTCCACATTCCTTCAACATTGCTTCATGACATTCCTCATTCTTCTGTCATTTTAACATCTTCAGCTCTACTTTTTCTTCCTCAGTTTATGCAAGTTTCCAAATTTCTACTTTATTAGCCTCTTACTGTGAAGCTGAGCATACTTTAGCAACCCAGCTCTGTCTTCTTCAAAGCTGCTCAAAAATGAGGCATTGTTTTCATCTACCATTTATTCACCCACCTGTAACCTGGTTTATGCCCTAGAGCGCTATGTTAAACATCTAAGGTTTCATCGGCCTCATAGTTGCCAAACCCAATAGCGAATTGTGTCCTTAAGTAACCTTAGGTAACCTGTCCTTTCTGTGGCCTTTTTCTTTAAGCTCCCCACTCCTGTGACATGACCTTGTACTTTCCCAGTTGTCTACTTAATTTTCAGACCATTTGTTTTAGTCACTTTCACTGGATTCTCGTTTTACATCCTCTCTTTACATATGGGAGGATAATATTCATTTTAACAGAAAAAGCTTGTATTTCATTTATTTACTACCTTCACTAATGTTCATTATTGCTTTTTCCACAGGATATAAAGAGTCCATCTTTTTATTCTCAAGAGTTTTGTGTTCTTATTTTAATGTATATTTCTGATGGTTTTTCTACACTAACATTTTAGCCACTGCATAAAAAGGCTTCAGTGAATCTAGCTATCTCATTGATTATATTTTTCTTCCCATGTGTTGCAAAGTACTTCATAGGAATTCTTTTATTTTGAGAAAGAACTTTTTGGAGTACGAGCATGCCTAACGTGGGAATAGGTGTACAGGGAAAAGTGCAAGATGACCTGAGGTGGAAATCAAAAATGCAACAAGAAAACATACAAAATTTGGTTTTGACATTTCATTTATTTGACTCTAGAAATGAAAGCATGTCTAGTTAATTTTTCTTAAAATTTGCAACTGAAAATTCATACTTATGACTACAGATATTCCTTTGCTAAAAAGGGATACGATACTTAATGATCCAGAAAAGCTGTTAATTAAGGCAATGGACCAAGGAATATGTACTCTGCCCACTATATTTTGTAATAAATATTAAGAGAGAATGAGGAGAATATATATTTTCCAAATATGATATTTTCTCTTTTGCTCCAATTTATATCACAAAACCTGGAATTAGACACTTAGAAAAGTAGACATAGGATAAGTTGCAGTAAATGAAAAGTCTTTATGAAAGAATGTATACTATTAGGAGAAATGCAGTGAGAGAAATATTGTCTAAGTTCATCTAAGAGTTCTGTAGAAAAGGCCGGTTGCGGTGGCTCATGCCTGTAATCCCAGCACTTTGGGAGGCCGAGGCAGGCGGATCACAAGGTCAGGAGTTCAAGACCAGGCTGGCCAATATGGTGAAATCTGTCTCTACTAAAAATACACACACACACACACACACACACACACACACACGCACACACACACACACACAGCCCTAGCTGGGCATGGTGGCATGTGCCTGTAGTCCCAGCTACTTGGGAGGCTGAGGCAGGAGAATCACTGGAACCCAGGAGTTGGAGGTTGCAGTGAGTTGAGACGGTGCCACTGCATTCGAGCCTGGACAAAACAGGGAGACTCCATCTCAAAAAAAAAAAAAAGAGAGAATTCTGTAGAAAAATATGATGGCTGGTTAGTCTGCATGCAGACATAAGAATTTCAGATGCTAGACTCACTTAGAAGGATTCAATATAAAACGTAGTTTAATAAGGCTTAAAAAGATGTAGTATCTCTATCCTTCTGAAGACAGTAGTATACAAATTCTGGAAATATCATTTTGGTTATTACAGTAGGAATTGAAATATAGTTCTCTCTCAAAAGGATTCCTGTGAGGTACTTTGCAACATATGGGAAGAAAAATATAATCAATGAGATAGCTAGATTCACTGAAGCCTTTTTATGCAGTAGCTAAAATGTTAGTGTAGGAAAACCATCAGAAATATACATTAAAATAAGAACACAAAACTCTTGAGAAAAAAAAAGATGGACCCTATATCCTGTGGAAAGAGCAATAATGAACATTAGTGAAGGTAGTCAATAAGAGAATCCAGTGAAAGTGATTGAAAACAAATGGTCTGAAAATTAAGTAGACAACTGGGAAAGTACAAGGTCATGTCACATGAGAGGTGAGCTTCAAGAAAAAGGCCACAGAAAGGACATGTTACCTAAGGTTACCTAAGGACACAATTCTCTATTGGGTTTGGCAACTATGAGGCTGATGAAACCTTAAACAGAGGTTTTATATAGAATCCTTCTTGAGTGAGTATAGTATACATTTAAAATCTGAAATTCTTATGTCTGCATGCAGACTAACCAGCCATCATATTTTTCTACAGAATTCTCTCTTCTTATTTTTTTGAGATGGAGTCTCCCTGTTTTGCCCAGGCTCGAATGCAGTGGCACCGTCTCAACTCACTGCAACCTCCAACTCCTGGGTTCCAGTGATTCTCCTGCCTCAGCCTCCCAAGTAGCTGGGACTACAGGCACATGCCACCATGCCCAGCTAGGGGTGTGTGTGTGCGTGTGCATGTGTGTGTGCATGTGTGTGTGTGTGTATTTTTAGTAGAGACAGATTTCACCATATTGGCCAGCCTGGTCTTGAACTCCTGACCTTGTGATCCGCCTGCCTCGGCCTCCCAAAGTGCTGGGATTACAGGCATGAGCCACCGCAACCGGCTTTTTCTACAGAACTCTTAGGTGAACTTAGACAATATTTCTCTCACTGCATTTCTCCTAATAGTATACATTCTTTCATAAAGACTTTTCATTTACTGCAACTTATCCTATGTCCACTTTTCTAATTGTATAATTCCAGGTTTTGTGATATAAATTGGAGCAAAAGAGAAAATACCATATTTGGAAAATATATATTCTCCTCATTCTCTCTTAATATTTATTACAAAATATAGTGGGCAGAGTACATATTCTTGGTCCATTGCCCTAATTAACAGGTTTTCTGGATCATTAAGTATCATATCCCTTTTTAGCAAAGGAATATCTGTAGTCATAAGTATGAATTTTCAGTTGCAAATTTTAAGAAAAATTAACTAGACATGCTTTCATTTCTAGAGTCAAATAAATGAAATGTCAAAACCAAATTTTGTATGTTTTCTTGTGCACTTTTGATTTCCACCTCAGATCATCTTGCACTTTTCCCTGTACACCTATTCCCACATTAGGCACGCTCGTACTCCAAAAAGTTTTTGAAACATAGCTCCAATTCTCACTAGGTGTGGTAGCTCACACCTAAAATCCTAGCACTTTGGGAGGCCAAGACAGGCAAATCACTTGAGGCCAGGAGTTCAAGACCAGCCTGACCAACATGGCAAAACCCTGTCTCTATGAAAAGTACAAATCTTAGCCAGCCATAGTCCCACACATTTGTAGTCCTAGCGACTTGAGAGTCTGACACAGGAGAATGGCTTGAGTCCGGGAGGCGGAGCTTGCAGTGAGCCGATATCACGCCACTGCAATCCAGCCTGGGTGAAAGAACAAGACTGTTTCTCAAAAAAATGCGGCTCCAATTCACTGGAGCAACAGGGCAGGGTACAGATTGACCAATTGGTAATTTGTCCTCTCACTGCTACTAGAAACTGGAAGTCTAGGATGAGAGAAGAGGGACCCTTGCTGCTGAGTTTTGTCCCTCTCACCCACGTGCCCCAGAATTCCTCTGTTTCACATGGAGCCCAGGTGGAAAAGAAGAGTTAGCCACCATTGTGCTGCCAGCTGCCAAGTAGAGACACAAGAGTGAGGGTGAGGCTGCCCACTGAGGATCACAGTTCTGCCAACATGGCTGGGTTTAATTCCCTGGAAGTCTGGGTCCCATAAAAGTCCCTGACTTGTGTGAATTCTGCCATGCTTATGTGATCACAGCAAGTCAGAAGACCTTCAATATTCACTTTCAAAATTTCTGTTTTATGTTTCTTTCATCCATGAAGCAAAGAGCACTTCAAAGGAACTAATGCTTACAATACCTCATCCTTCCATTTGTTCAATCAGCAAGCAAGACTTTTATTTTAAGGCTTTCCATTCCTCTTAAATGTAATTCTAAGCAGAAACAAACTTTTATGAGCCTACGAACAATTTCATCATAAAATTAGTAATTTTGTTCTAGTCTGAAATTTAGAAAAGCACAGAAATTCCTTGGTAGCATAATGAATCCATTGCCTTGATTTTTAACGTAAGTGTGTTATGTTTGTTCTCCTAGCTGTTACAGACGGCCATGTACAAACCGCCAGAAGCCTTGTGAGCCAGGATTTTCATTTAGTGAGGAAGTGTGCCGTTGTGTCCCTTCATATTGGAAAAGACCACATATGAACTAAGTAAGACTGTACTGTTTTCCAGTTCGTCGATTTTCTATTACGGAAAACTGTGTTGCCACAGTAGAACTGTCTATGAACAGAGAGACCTTTGTGGGTCCACGCTAACAAAGACAAAAGTCTGTGTTTCCTGAACCGTGTGGATAACTTTACAGAAATGGACTGGAGCTCATCTGCAAAAGGCCTCTTGTAAAGACTGATTTTCTGTCAAGACCAAACAGCCAAGATTTTTCTCTTGTGATTTTTTTTAAAGAATACTATATAATTTATTTCCACTAAAAGTATTGTTTCAGCATTCATTTTTATAGCAACAATAATTGGTAAAACTCACTGTGATCAATATTTTTATATCATGCAAAATATGTTTAAAATAAAATGAAAATTGTATTATAAGCTGGTAAGTTCAGTCCATTATCATCTTACATGATAAACAAAAACTACTATCATGAAGACACTGATCTTCCTCTGTTCTTTTTTCTTCTCTAACCAGATGTCAGATATGTATTACTGTGATAAAAAGTATGATCCTGTAAAAGAAAGTGTCGGAGGACAGCAGAATGCTATTGCTTCATCTCTTAATGTGTTTAATGATTATAAACATTTTAGCACATGATACTTTTGAATTTATAACCAAGTGAATCTATATGTAACATCTTACAAGATAGACTGCTTAGCATTGTGATTAAAAGCCATTCAATGCTCTGAGAACATTCAGAATCTTACCCTGCTAGAAATGCCTGCGGTATATATTAAAATGGCTTTAAAATATTTTCTCAAAAATAATCTTTTCCAAATATTTGACTTCTTCTAGCCAGCTAAATTACTTTTTGTGAGCGTAAGTCCTCCTATCCAATACATTTAAAATAAAGTAAAAATAATATCTAAATGCTCTTTCATGTTTAAAAGGAAACATGTCAGCCACACATCAGAAGTGCTAGTTTCATTTTCAAAAAATGCATTACAGTAAAATACCTTTATATATATTTTTTTTCTTGAGACAGAATCTGATCTTGACTCACTGCAACCTCTGCTTCCCAGGTTCAAATTATTCTCCTGCCTCAGCCTTCCGATTAGCTGGGATTACAGGCATGTGCTACCACACCTGGCTAATTTTTGTATTTTTAGTAGAAATGGGGTTTCTCCATGTCAGCCAGTCTCATCACAAACTCCTGACCTCAAGTGATCTGCAGACTGTGGCTTCCCAAACTGCTGGGATTACAGGCATGAGCCACTGTGCCCGGCCTAAAATACCTTTTTCTAAAACAAAGATTTTGCATGCATAAATACACCCAAATAAGTGGTTTTTTGTTGACAGATAATTAATTATATACTAGTATGTCATAGCTACTGTATAAAAATAATTTGTCCTGAAAAGAGAAAATATTCCTTATAAGCATGTAGTTATAACTCTCTAAGAGGTAGTAAATTTATTTAATTTAAAACATTTTTAACTGGCTTAGGTGACAAATCATTATGATACAAAATATTATTGTCAATATGTTTTGCTACAAAATGATGTTTTCTTTCAATTTAATTAGAAAGTCAATGTCCGGAAAATATCCTGAGTGTTTTCAATACTAACTTTTAAAAATGGTTTTACATTCAACAGTTACTAAATTCCCGGTGTGTACTCTGTGTAACCTAGTTCATGAAGTAAAGTTTTTCATGTCCTGGAAAAGAAAAGGAAAGAAGTCTTCCAGAATACTCGCATTTACAATTATAGTCTATTTACCTATTTTTTAGTAACAATGGCTCTGAAGCCTGTAAGCACTCAACATATACATTGGGCATTCTAGTACTAAGGTCTAGAAAATTTTCAAACTTAAGAACAGAAAAAAAAATTTAAAGTAAATTTGACAACAGGTGATTACAAAATGAAAATTGGAATAAAAAGTAAGATATTATCTTATAGTGAATCACAATCCCTAGTGTATAAAATACTCATCATCTTTGAAATTCAGCTATGATTCAATCATTTTTTTAATCTTATTTGGACCAAAGGGACTACAAATAAATATTATGTAATCTGTTACTGTTGATCTGGTCAATCACTTTTAGATTTGATACATTTAAAATATATTAGCTAAATGAGAAATAAAATATATTAGCTAAATTTAAATTAAATTAAATTAAAAATAAAAGTCTAAGTTTCAGTAAGCACCCTGAGGCCATGTAAAGAATAGTAGAACCTGATTCAATGACTGTTACATGTTATCAGGTTTAAAAACAAACTAAACCCACTGCTAAACATTAATTTTCTTGGGTAAACCAAAAAATGAAAACACTAAATCAAAAAGTAAAGCCAGAAAAGTATGCCAGAAAAACTATTTAATCCTGTCCCTGGAGATGTAATAATTTTGAACAAAAATAATGCATTGCCAAAGATACTTGCATATTTATGTGAACCATAAAAATCCTTCTTCAGCACATTATGGTGAATGAGATGTGGTACAGCCCGTGAAGAAGATGGACTAAGCATGAAGCTAAACAATTAATTAGAAGATTAACAAATGTGATGCAGCAGAAAAGCTAACGAATACAGTGAGAATGTCCCTAAGCTTTGCAGAATAGTCCCGAGATACCAGTTCAGTCAACCTAAATGTTAAAGTTAGAAAAACTCTGGAAGCTCACAGCAGTTGTTATCTCTGAGCAGTTAATATATCCAACTCTTAGAAAGTTTATAAACAGAATTTTATGTCCAGAAACCTAATAGTGTATATTCAGTTTAAAAGACTCAAGGAAAAAATGTTTTGGTGAGCAGTTGTGTAAGATTTAGAGTACAGACTTTTTTGGGGAAAGCTTTTGACATTTACTAATTGGTTGATTAAAACAGATTTCATTATTAGAATTTCTAAAAATAACCTTTGTTTTTTATGTTCACACCTCTCAGAAGTTTGAGTGGCAAATGTAAGATTGAATTCACCCGGGTACCTAGAATGCACTTTAAGGAAAAGAGAAAAGGTCATGAACTTATCTCTCGATTCACTAGGCTTTCTCCACTTATGAAGGAATTTTACTCAATGGCTAAGAGAGAAGAAGCAGACACAACAGGAGAGAGAGTCCGTATTACACCAATTGTTTCAGCATACTGGCAAAGCTTACAAAAATCCTTACTTACATGCTGAAATTCCCATGTTCATCTATCTAGGAAGTACTGGGGCTAAGAGTATACACAGTTTTCTTGGCCCACACTCTTCTACATTGCTATGCTGTCCTCAAGATCTGACCTTTCATTAGCAGGTTTTTCAGAGGTTATTTTTTAGAGATTTTACCTTTTAAATTAAAAATGAGAATAACATAAAAGTAGTATTTCAATCTGCTACAGAAGAGCATGAATATAGCTGATTCTTTTCCAGACGAGTTCCAGAAAGTCCTGAGAAAATCCATTATTGCTTCCTAAAAGTGCATATTGTATATCAAAACAACCATTTAAGGAAGTCAGTGACACATATCATGTCACAAAGTACTTACGAAAGAATTACTAATTTATCATTCATAGGTTTGAATTGTTGGTGTATATGGATATGTTTAAAGTGAGAAATAATTATCTGCTAACTTATGGAAGTGTGAGCCCATTTCATATGGTTTTTCCATTCCATAACTAACAACTTCTTGTCTAAAGCATCCTGTAGTAGAAGGAGCTCTGGATTGGGAATCCTAAACTCAGTTTTTAATCCTTTCTTTTCTGTGACCCTGGGTAAATCACCACCTCCTGAGTCTCAGCATGTTTGTCTGTGAAGGAAAGAGTTGGATTAAAATTGTGTATGAAATCCTGGCTCTGAAGTTGCAAAGTTTGTTCTAAACTACACACTAGGAGAAATCAAAACCAGAACATTTTAAGAACTACAGGGACACAGCATTCTTGAGATTACTGACCCCATTAAGAGGAAATATTTATCTTTTTAAAATGTTGCATATAAGAAATTATAAATGAAAAATCTATTAGTCTTCTGTAATTCTAATTCACTTCTTAAATCCTAATACATTTCCATAGCTCAAAGCACCATTTTTCCTGATTTCTTCACATTAAAGGTGATCACACATAAATACTTTGAAAAAATTATTTCCAAACATCTTGAAAAAAATTAAACCATGCAACATTCATAAGGAAGCAAAAATTAAGACTTCTTGTGCAATCCTTCAAAACCTCAATCAGATACACATATACTGTATTCAGTCCAGGCAAGGCCTTTGAAGCAAAAATTGATTTCTAATGTCACCATCTGGCATTCTGATGATAGGATTTGATTAGGGATTGAACCTTTGTCTCTCTGGGATTTGATATCTAATAATTGCAAGTACAGAGGTCAAAATGCTGGATGTTGTCCATAGACTCACCCACCAGGACTGATTATATATCAGACTTCATGAAATATTATGATGACTGTCCACACTAACAGTGAAAACTGTTTTGATTGGATAGAATTGACAGTGAAACACTATTAAAAACTTCTTTAAAATTCACTAAGTAATGAACACCCGGCTAAGAAAGAATTGAAATTGTCTCAAACAAAAATACTTAATTTTATAAAGAAAATTTATAAATATTTTTAAAAGGAGAAAAAAGTTTCCAGAAATATTCAACACCATAGGACTTTGTAACAATATTTTTAGTGTGATGTTAAAGTCATGGAATTGTTTTCATCATTTGCAGGCAGTTGTAGATCCTCTTAGCCTTTTGAAAATTCATTTTCTTACATTCAGATATATATATCTGAATATATATATATATATGAATATATATATATATAAAGTATAAAGTTTTTAAAGTATATATATATGTATGTATATATAGTTAGTATAACTCGGTCCAATAATTTTTTTTAAGACAAAGTCTCACTCTATCACCCAGGCTAGAGTGCAGGGGTGTGATCTCAGCTTACTGCAACCTCCACTTCCAGGGTTCAAGTGATTCTCCTGCCTCAGTCTCCCAAGTAGCTGGAATTACAGGCACCCATCACCATGCCAGGTTACTTTTTGTATATTTAGTAGAGATGAGGTTTCACAGGGTTTGCCAGGCTGGTCTCAAGTGATCCTGACCTCAAGTGATTTGTCTGCCTCGGCTTCTCAAAGTGCTGAGAGGGATTATAGGCATAAGCCACCATGCC
Source organism: Saguinus oedipus (assembly GCA_031835075.1). Taxonomy (NCBI): domain Eukaryota; kingdom Metazoa; phylum Chordata; class Mammalia; order Primates; family Cebidae; genus Saguinus; species Saguinus oedipus. Next base: position 13,163,416 of record CM063171.1, read on the forward strand.
TGGCCAGTTAAATTTCTTTATTGGAAATATTTTTACACCTATGAAAAATGCAACTCTATCCATTCAATTTTAAAAGGACCCCTTTTCTTTGGTTTTGAATTTATAGACTAATACCCATTTTAAGACAACACTTCTTAATTGTGATGATACCTTTGAAGCTCCTTCTCCTCATAGAACACGTAGCAAGTAAAGTGCCACAGACAGGCACTTGGAATTGCTAATAAAAGGAAGAGAAAAAGGAAGGGCAGAAGGAAATGAAGAAAAGGAGAAAGCAGGAAAGAAAAGCATGGAACAAATGAGAAAGGGTGAGAAAGGAAAACAAAAGAGAAAAAGCAGGAACACTAGCATTTTAAGAAAAACGTGAAGGGGGTCTCATGACCTGTTGGGATAGAGATAGGGAAGGCATGGTCACTTCTTGGAAGGCATGGTCACTTCTTGAAATGCATGGAGAAATTACTGCAGTTTGTGAACAAGAATGGCAAGACAAAATTATATTATCTCTTGAGTAGTATTTGAATTGGATTGTGGTTTTTACCAAGTAAATGAGACAGATACCTTGATAGTTGTTTTAAAATTTCAGTGATAAAAGTCTGAAATAAAACAGTGAAAGCTATTTGGCATGAAATAACTTCATTCATTACTTGTGAACATGGACACCCTGAATGCCATATCATCCACGATTATTCATACAGTGGTGTATTGCTTTTGAGAGAGCATGAAGAAATGAAGAATTTCCTCATTTCTAGATTTAAAGCAGATGTTTTTACGTGAAATTTCAGATCACCTGATAATTTGTTTGGGATTTTTTTTCTAACAAGTTATATGACTGATTTGCACTTTGTGTGAGAAATTTACAAGCTCAGTTGTTCCTATCATATGGATGCAGGACAGACAAGCCCCAAAACTGGAGCTCAGCCTGGGAGGGTTCTTGACTTCATCCAGGAAAGAATTCAAGGACAAGCCGGTGGTGGCAGACAGCAACTTTTATTGAAGCAGCAGTGTGCAGCAGCAATAGGAGTACTTCTCCTTGTGGAGCAGGGCGACCCCACAGGCAGTGTGTCCAGAGTAGCAGCCAAGAGGCAGTTTTGCCATTGTATTTATACCCACTTTTAATTATGTGCAAATTAATGGGCAGTTTATAAAGGAATTTCTAGGATGAGGATGGTAACTTCTGAATTTTCAGGTCATTGTGGTGGAAAGGGGTGGTAACTTCCAGGAGTTGCCATAGCAATGGTAAGCTGACATGGTACACTGCTGGGCGTGTCTTACGGAGAGGTGCTTCTGCGCTGGACCTGTTTTAACTAGTCCTCCATTTGATCCAGTGTCTGAGCCCCACCTCCTACCTCAGTATTTGGGTGGACAGTCATGATTGACAACTTACTCTGAAGGGCATGTAGGAAAGAGAATGCTTATTCATCCATATCATGTGGTAACTTTTTCCCTGTGCTTCAGGGAATCCAGAGCTTCAATAATGGAGGGACTCTGGAGGTTGCAGAGTTCACTTAAACAATCATCAGCCTCTCGTTTGCATCTGAGATAATTCGAGGAATTTGGGTTAGACCTAGAAGGGGTTTTCAGTAATTATGGAGGTTGACCTCTCATTTTTACAAATAAAGTAATGTATAGCACTGAACTTTTAACAATTCTTCACCAAATTCATATGCTTTCTCTCTTGTCTTATGAAAAGTTATTTTACCAAGGAATTTGCATCTGCACACAAATAGAGGTTTCCCTCATCCAGATATGTCTAGGTTTGTCGGAAGGCTGCATTTTCAAACTCACTTTCCTCTGTATCTGTCTGGTAGAGTTTCCATAACAGAATACTACAGGCTGGTGGCTTAAACAACAGACATTTATTTTTTCACAGCTCTGGAGGCTAGAAGTCCAAGATCAGGTGCCATCCTGGGTGGCTTCTGATGAAGCCTCTCTCCCTGGCTTCCAGATGGCCGCCTTCTCACTAGGTCCTCAAGTGGATTTCCTCTGTACATATGGGGAGAGAAAGAGAAAGATCTGGTGACTGTTCCTCTTGCAAGGACACCAGTACTGTTGGATGAAGGCCCCACTTTTATGAACTCATTAAACCTTAGTTACCACCCTGAGGGTTTTTCTCAAAATGCATTAGAGGTTAGAGCTTGAACATATGGATTTGGGGGAGAGGACACGATTCAGTCCTTAGAAATCTTTGTGTCCAAATTTTAGTTAGCAAGAAAAAGTCAAATATGAATCAAACATTTTGAAACCAATGAAAATAGACCAAGGCAGTTAGAGTATTTGAGTAGTGTTGAGAGCTGGGCATAAAGAAAAGTAAACAAGAATTTTACAATTTGGAGATTTGCAGAGAGAATAATTAGTTCAAGAATATTCAAGTTAAGGCCAGGCGCGGTGGCTCAAGCCTGTAATCCCAGAACTTTGGGAGGCCGAGGCGGGTGGATCACAGGTCAAGAGATCAAGACCATCCTGGTCAACATGGGAAACCCCGTCTCTACTAAAAATACAAAAAAAAATTAGCTGGGCATGGTGTCATGTGCCCGTAGTCCCAGCTACTCAGGAGGCTGAGGCAGGAGAATTGCCTGAACCCAGGAGGCAGAGGTTGCGGTGAGCCGAGATCATGCCATTGCACCCACCCCAGCCTGGGTAACAAGAGCGAAACTCCGTCTCAAAAAAAAAAAAGAATATTCAAGTTATACTGAAAACACTACCTGAGAGAGCTTGTTGAAAAAGAGCTTTACTGAGCTTAAAGTAAAAATGATAAAATATCTGTACGCATAAACTGGATTTTGCTCCCAAGTTGGACTTAAAATTAGCTGTCTTTATAGTTTGTACATCAAGAGGCTGCAATGAGCTTATATTGAATTCTAAACAATTGTTTGATACTTTCATTCATTGTCAATATAGTAACTGAATTACTGGAAAGAACCCTGGTGATAACTGTGGCAATCTATAAATGGTTTTCCAAGCAGAAGATATAACTGATAGCTTCATTCAGCACTAGGATTCTGTGGGGACCAAGAATCACAGCCAGTTGTTGATTTCAACCGGCAATTAATTCCTTGGTTGCTGGTTACAAAATTCACAATTATTTTAAAGGTTAGAACAGTGCCTGATTTATAATAAGCCATCACTATATAATTTCTATAATCTTCCGTTGTTTCAAATGTGAAATTCTCTTTCTAAGCGGAATTGCAGCATCCAGAAATTAAGCCTCAAAATTCTAGGAGGAAGAAAGCTTGAGAAAAATATTAATATTCAGTCAAACATCAAATTTTAGAATCTAAATTTATCACCACTGTGATTATATAAAACAGTGTTGTAATACATTTTGGAGTCAATCATACTTTTTTCTTACATCAGGTCATAAAACCTTGTGCTTCAAATATATCATTCCCGAATGTTTTTTCTTTAATATGTAAAATGGCACACAAAGACTGGAGGTTTGCCGTGGAAGATCAAGATAAATATTCCAAGAATAAGAGGCAGTCTTGACATCATAAAAAATGTTTTTGAAACAAAAGAAACAACAAAAAATAAATGTGAAAAAAATTGAAAGTACCTGAATATTAATAAGTAGAAAATAAACTTTTTATTCAAATTTCTACTTAAGAATTTCTCATAGTTTGATAGAATTTTTTTTCATTTTTAACAAAAGCACTCTTTTCATAAACCTTAGAAACTCAGTTTAAATCAGAACTTTTCGAAAATTAACTATGAGGGAATTGTTGCTGCACTTTTTAAAGGCAGCATGATCTGGAAAATGTCACTAAGCAATGTGAAATGCTCCTGTGCTTCAAACTGAACAAAGGGGCTACAGTAGGTCCTTAACATATAACTTGCTTGTAAAGTTATGTCACTATCAAACAGCTGTTGGAAAAAATACTATAACTCAGCAATAGCTATGCTGGGAATTCTTACCCATTTCTAGCATATTTGAATTTAATTTTTGTTCTTTCTCACCTCAGAGGAAAATTAATTTATAGAGATCCACTGAAATCCAGTGTAAATTTCATAAAAGATGAACAACAGAAGACTCCGTCAATGTGGTTCAAAGCATAGTTTGTCAAAAGGTTAAAGGTTAAAATGTAGAATTGTGAGAGCTTGGAGGAGAGGTGGCAGTAATTTAAAAATAAAGCTACAAAAATCTCCAGACAAAGAGTGTGTGCATATATAATTTCAAATTCTAATAGACAACTTAAAAGTAAAACAGGACTGTAATATAATGTTAAAAAATATAGACTATCCTCCATATTGTAAGCCCCAAGAAACCCTAAATATCCACAGGTTCAGCTTTCGGGTGACATTTTAATTTTACTATAACCATGTGATATTCCTCTATAAGGAATACTTCTGCACACATTTGGGAAAATGAGCTGGTCATGAAATAAAACACTATCTTTATACATTTTGGTAAGGCAGTCACAAACTTGAGGACTACCTTTCAACATCTGAAGGTGACTGGGTATCTACAATTGTAAGCAACCTTACCACTTTAGAAAAATACCTGCGTATTGTGTTAGCAGCATTTTAAACTATGTTTAAATAGTTTCCAATCAGTTAGACATATGTCATTTTGTTAACATGATATGTGAAAAAGAATAGATTGACCAAAATAAACTATGCTAATGAAGTGCATCTGGTGTAGGAGAAAGAGCTCAGTTTGACTCTTGACACTCCTCAGTAGCTCTTAGACCATGTAACCTCTCTAAGCCTCAGTTCCTTAATCCACACTGAGGTCACTGTCGCTGTAAAGATTCAGTGCAATAGTGTCTATCAAAAGCACAACAGATTTTGCGTGTAAACAATTATCAATAAATGTACCCATTTATTGTGTGTGCGTATATTAACGTTTCAGTTAATATCTTGGAATTAGTCACATCATAGGCTGATCACATATTTCATTTTTTCCTATACTTGTTCACTCCTTTGGAGAAAAATTGATTTGATTAGTCAAATTCCATAGCTTTCCTTTTAGCATCAGTCTGTGCTCAGTTTTACTAGTACTAGGTACAGTTCGGGAGGAGAAATCAGGAAGGAAGATAAAAAAATCAGAAATTCAACATTTTAAGGAGCAAACTTTATTTTGCAGAATAAAATATATCAGATACAACAGAGCATGAAATAACAATCATTTTAAAACAGCTATTGTAATCTGTCGTTTTATCTACTGCGTCTTATAAGAAGTAATCATTCTGGAAAGAAATTCATGTTTACACTAGAAAATTAAAAATGTATATGTAAGAAAATTAAAGTAGCCTGTTAAAATACTATTCAAACATAAATACATTATTTATATTTTATGACTATTTCAATGTATATACAAAACTGGGATCATATGACTTACACAAATTTGTTTCATGCAGTTAGCTATAATTTTTTTGTGTACACATTTTTGTTTTACGATGTGTACACAAAAAACCACATCATATTAAAGCTGAACAAAAATTTTCACCCTTCATATTATAATAATTTGTAATTTTTATACATTTGTGTCCATGGATCTGTTTCCTTAGGCTAGTTCCTATTTGTAGAACCTATGGGTCAAAGCTATTAATATTTTAGGAATCATGATTCATAATCCCAATATTGCCCTCAAGAAAAAATGGTGGCCATTTATGCCCTCACCAATAGTTTGAAAGACTTAAGTTTCATTGCAACTTAACTAATACTGTCTTCAAAAAATCTTGGCTAATTTGTGGGTGAAAAAGCTGTCTTATTTGTTTTTATTTGCAGTTTTATTGATCACTGATGAGGTAGAATGTGCTTTCAAGCATTGACAAAGTATTTCCCTGTCACAAGTCTATTCAAGGCCTTTGTCAATTTTTGTTGGGTTGCTTTGCTTTGCTTTTTAAATGTTAATATTACGTAACTTTTGTTCTTTCTGCTTGTTTGCATTTATTTTGTTTTCTATTATCTTGAGAATGTAGTTTATGTTGTTTCTATGCACAAAACAAAATTTTATGTAGTCAAACTATTTTACTTTGCTATTTTTCATTATATTTAGCCTCCTTCTCCTTTTAAAAGAAGTGCTGTTGCTTCCTATACACCAAAGGCAGAAATCAGAAGATATTTCAGGATTATATAAATAATGAAGGAAATGGTATTATTACTCACAGAAGAGTAGAGTATCTACAATGCACTCTAACATTGAAACTGGGATATGAACTAAGTCTAAATCCTCTGAGCTCTCAGTGTGGAGGAATGTTCTACACAGCAAAGCTTTCAATTCCTGTTTTCCTTTCAAGATTCTACAAGAATGGCTTTTGGCTTCCCTGCAGGCACATTCAGGTGCTCCTTTGGATTGCAACACCGATGATAGTTCAATCAACATGCTTTGTTCTTTGATTAGAAAATTCCTGGAGTCATCGAATATCCAGCATAAGGAGGTAAAACTATCCAGAGGAGAAAACAAACTCACAAATTGAAGCATGCCAGAGAATCTATGATATAAATTATCACATATTTTATCTTAGAAAAAAAAAATCTTATTTTAAACAAGTAAATGGTTACTTGATGGTAATATGTAAAAAGTTTAACATTTTAAACAATAATTTATTTCGGTGTGTGGTTTCATTTATGTTTGGCCCAAATCATTTAGTCGATTTCTCTACCAATATTTTTAAATAGTTATTTTCTCTTGTGGGATGTGTGTGTCTGTGTGTGTGTGTGTGTGTGTGTGTGTGTGTGTGTGTGTTTATTCCATGTATTTTTTATTAGGTATTATTTTCTTATGTATTTTTTGTTCCTTCCTAAGCCATAGACTATTTTTATTCATCTTTTTTGATTCTTTCATCAGCATTGTGATATTTTAGCCTTAACCATTTTTTAATTTCTGGTGAATAGAGCATGTGTTTTTTATTTCTCTTCTTTTACCTAATTTTCTTTTCTTTTCGTCTTTTCCCTTTTGCATTACCTTTTATTTCCTCATGCCAGGGTAGAATTTGGGAAATCTGCTTCCATTACAATGTATTGTATACATTATACATTAATTAAGATTATGCACATTACAAATAAGATTATTTTAAAATTAAGAAGTTACACATAGTACAATTAAAATTAAATTTAATTTCAAAATGAAATAATTTTATTTGTGCTGATCTTTAGAGCACCAAACAATTCGTATACATGATCTTCGTTTTCACAGTCACTTAAGATAGGTATTGCCTCCATATCTCCATTTTAGAGGTGAAGAAATTGAGGTTCAAAATAACTCTTGGTGATGGCCACATAGTTTGTTGTTTTGTTTGTTTGTTTTTGAGATAGCTGGAGTGCAGTGGCACGATCTAGTTCAGTGCACCCCACCTCTAGGGTTCAAAAGATTCTTCTGCCTCAGCCTCCTAAGTAATTGAGACAACAGGTGTGTGCCACCACGCCTGAATGATTTTTTGTATTAGTAGAGACTGAGTTTCACTGCGTTGCCCAGGCAGGTCTTGAACTCCTGAGCTCAGGCAATCTACCTGCTTCAGCCTCCCAAAGTGCTGAGATTACAGGCATGAGCCACTGCTTGTGGCTCAATTACCTAATTTGCTTAGGTCCTGATAGCTACAAAGACTTCATCTCATGAAACATACTATCAGCCACTCCCACAACTTCCTTGCCTTGTATTTTCTGGGATTTTTTTTTTTTTTTTTTTGAGACGGAGTTTTACTCTTGTTACCCAGGCTGGAGTGCAATGGCGCGATCTCGGCTCTCCGCAGCCTCCGCCTCCCGGGTTCAGGCAATTCTCCTGCCTCAGCCTCCTGAGTAGCTGGGATTACAGGCACGCGCCACCATGCCTAGCTAATTTTTTGTATTTTTAGTAGAGACGGGGTTTCACCATGTTGACCAGGATGGTCTCGATCTCTTGACCTCGTGATCCACCCGCCTTGGCCTCCCAAAGTGCTGGGATTACAGGCTTGAGCCACCACGCCCAGCCATTTTCTGGGAATTTTAATCCCCAAATAATGTCTAAAGGTGAGTGAAGGGGAGAATATTAGTTTAATCACCTCAAAATTAGCCCCAATACAGAAAAGGAAAGGTGCCTAATTTCCCCTGGTGATCTCTCTAGCCAATGTCACACTGTGGGAGAATTACCCAGCAACTTGCTGTTTTATTCAGACCACCTGACTGCTTTATTTCAGAAGGCAAAAGACTGGATCCATCACCAACCTTTTTCTAAATCTGACTACTTCAATCTTAGAGATTTTTATAAATTCTTCCAGATGCTACCTGTCATCTGTCTGGCAGAGAGTTATTAGCAGTCTTCATAAGAATTTTACTAGAGTTTAGAGAATTGAGTGAGTGACTTCTAGCCAGTCTGGTGGCATTTTATCTCCAAGCCCCACTGCTTCTTAAGATTATAATGTTTACATAGCATAAATATGGAAATAAGTCACATCTTAACAATTTGTTTTTTCAACATGCTGAGGATAAACATGCCCTTAATTTGGAAAAGACCTTTACAGCTTACTCTCTATACAGAAGAGGCCCCCAAACATGGTTACAGAATTGACACCAGCTCTTGTTAGTCACCAACCAGAAAACTTGTAAGGAATCCTGGTGAAGGCATTTTCTATTGAAAAAGATATAAAATAGTTTCTTTCTCTTCTCATGGCATTTTGAGTTACTGGTCATCATGTAAAAATATAAAATCTCTCTGTTAAAGTCAAAAACAACATAGGGTTGGAAGAAGGTTAGAAGCAGGGGAGAGAATTGCACTCCTGAATAAAAGTGGTAACAGAATTTCAACTGAGGTTCTGTGTCCAACGTGCACGTCCCTTGGCATTAATCCTGGTAATAGGTGTGGCGTGTATGAGGTGTTTAGTTTTCAGTGTACACAATTGAAAACAGTAAAACAAGTGTTTTTAGGCTCTGCTATTTGTGCAGCATAAAGATTGAGATCTACTGAAATAGGAAGATCTTATCACTAAGTAATCAAAGCTCACTGTTGGAGATTCATTAATCTAAAAGTGAAAGTGAGGATCATTAAGCATAATATAACCATGCTTTAAATATAATTTAATTTTATATACACATATGCAGTGATTCACTAGGCTCCTGTTGTATGAAGAAGACCTATTCTTTGGAGTTAGGTGTTGGCTTTCTTATAGACATAGTACCTGCAATCCTTTAAGTTTTTGCTTCAATAAAGTGGATTAGAAATTCAAGTTTCTCAGGGCCATCTGGAAAAAAAAAACTTTTTTGTCTTCCGAAAACATCGATGTGACCTGTGAATATCTAATTGTTAAGCATTTTTTAAAATAACCTGCCTTGACTGTGTCTTTCCAAAGCATTCAGTCAGTTTTCCTAGAGTTTCTAGTAATTTTTCCGTATATTATGGTTCTTTTCAATGGAGTCACTAAATAGGAAGAGAGAATTGAATAAATATGCATGCATTCATTTCATGTAAATAATTCAAGATGTTATTTTATATTTATATATAATATTACTTAAATGCTTGAAAGATGCATTGTTTGGTAACTAAAACGGATATATGTGTTATTTAGAGGATTCAAACTGCGGACTGTGATGTTTCAAAAAGTTATTCTTGCACTTTTCAAGAAGATAGCACCTAGGTACACAAAACAAACAAAATCATCAAGCCAAATGTTAACAAATAGAGAGCACGAAACTAACGGGGTAAGTGTGAACATGCTGGTGGTTTTCCTGCATTTTCTCATTTTATAGCCTTGTGATGACTTTGTAGTACCCAGGATATGCTCAAGATTAATACGTTTATCTTTAAAACTTTTAATTATGTAGTCTTTTCCTCCATTTCCTGCACCTACACACTCACATCTCAACCCCCCCAGTGGCAGCTCTGGGAAACTTCAAAATAGTGTGTCTGGTTAAAAGCTGAATGATGTCTGTTAAAAGCCTATGCTACTTATAATAAGTAAGAAGAATAAAAGAATACGAATGTAATCTCTGACCTCTTTCAATCATGAAATGGCCTTTAAGGCTACAATGCCAATAATATTTTCCAAACAGAAGTCAAATAAGTTGCAGGTAACAGAGTACATTGAAAACATTATACCTGGCAGCCTTCTGTGTATTTTTTCTTCACATAATATTATGAGTAGTCATATTTGAAAGAAAGAATCATTGCAGAATTAGCCTCAAATTTTATTTTTTTCACTTTTGCCCTGTTGCTGTCCTCATTTCATATGATAACCTTCTCAGAAAACTTCAGATCCATCCACCCATTCAATTTGCCCATATATTATGGAGCTATTTGTGTGAAGAAGTCCCAAAGTATCCAGCTTGATTTTAGACACAATTTCTAATAAATCTTTAACCAGTTGTTTATGGTTTGTGTTTTTTAGGCAGACTAAAATATGCAAATATTATTTACTAAATTTAAAAATATTTAATTCAGTCACTGATTATTTTCTTTATTACCAGGAAAATCAGATTCTTTTTCTGTCCAAAAATTATAACTAAAAAGAATTTCAGTACTTTAGACAGCACCTTTCCAGTTCTGAATCCTGTCAGACCCTATGAAGTCATTAGCAGGTTGGCAATCCTCCTATTTCCTGCTGACTTCAGTCTTTCATATGTGCAGTCTGTTTATCTAGTCTGTATTTGAAAACAGAATAAATCTACATGGCCTCACGAATTTCTGTGCCACATAATTCTGTTTATAGCAAGCCTGATATTTCCATGTGATTTCATAGTCTACGAACTGTTTTCTTCATAGCCAACCAAACTCAATACGTTCAGTTTTGAGATAATATCTAAAAAGAAAATCGTATCTGACTCAAACTAAAAGAATGGTTTTCATTTGAATGGTTCCTGTTTTCAGTACATCGCCTGAACTATTATTACAAAACTGTTATTTGTAACACAAAGTCTGACTCAATTATAAATGAAACCATCACAATTGAATTGTAGGTCTGGTTACAAAAATATGTAACAAAGTTGAACTGCTGAAAAAAAGAGGGTGATATCATTCTTGGTTGGAAGATAGAAGTGTTTCCACATTGGAATACATGCGGGACTTTTGCCATTGGACTGATGAGTTAGCTTAAGATGCTGATCACATGACTGATAAAACGTAGAAATTTTGTATTTTTTTATCATGTGTAGCATTAAATAATTTGCAATATTTGTCATAAATATTCATCTATCTTTATATTTTAAATATTACACCCCAAACCATCTACAAACTTGAACGTGACAGCAGGATGCCAGAATGCTTGGGATGAGAATGTTTCCAAAATGCATACAATTTGCACAGAAGCATCTTGCACCAGTTTTTGCACACGGCCAGATTCACGCAATGCTAATTACTCTGATGTCAGTTATGGAAAATATATTTTGGAAAATATTTTGCCATTAGATTGACGTATGTTTAGATCAAACTGGAAGTGGAACGTTTTACACAATATACTGTTTATTTTTTATTTATTTATTTATTTCAATTAATTTTTATTGCATTATAGGTTTTGGGGTACATGTGCAGAACGTGCAAGATAGTTGCATAGGTACACACATGGCAGTGTGTTTTGCTGCCTTCCTCCCCTTCACCCACACTTGGCATTCATCCCCAGGCTATCCCTCTACTGTTTATTTTATTCAGTGCTTTCACCTTACAGACACATTTTCTGGTATTAATATCTCCACTCTTTTAATTTGGTTTGTAATTGCCTCTTTATTTTCAGTCTTCCTTGATTCATTTGTTTCACGCTTGTTTCTTGAAAATAGAAAGTAAGTTTTTGAATTCTAATGTAAGAATTTGATTTGTTCATATTTAATGTCCCATAGAACTGATTTATTTTATACACAATCACATTATTTATTTATATTATTATTTCCTTCTTACTTATTATCCTTAAAATGGATATTTTGAGAGAGGGTCTCACTCTGTCACCCAGGCTAGAGTGCAGTGTCACAATCAGCTCACTGCAGCCTGGACCTCTTGGGCTCAAGCAATCCTCCCCACTTAGCCCTCTGAGTAGCTGAGACTACAGTCTCACACCATCACACCAGCTTGTTTTGTGGAGATGGAGTTTTACTATGTTACTCAGGCTGGTCTTGAATTCCTGGGCTAAAGCAATTCTCCCCCACTGGCCTCCCAAGTACTGGGATTACATAAGTGAGACACCATGTAAAGAAAGAGCCTTGCTCTTTCTTTATATTTGTCTGTATGATAAACAAAATCCACTTAAAATGTCCACTCAATTTATTGCTAACTTCACTTTCTATCCTCTCATACAGAGATTCAACTATAAGGTAAAGGTAAGATAAAAACCATTTTCTCTAACAAGACCCACAGTCCCCCTGCCCACCTCAATGAGATGACGACTCTGCAATACATATATTTCCATCATCTCTACTCTTTCCTTGACTTCCCCCATGGCGGCAGTGGACTTTCCCTGGGTTCACCTCACATTTCCTACCCCTATGTTTGCTAAGATATGTAAAATTCTCCTTTATTTCCTGCATTGCCTCTCCTGGCTCCCTTACACTCAGGTGACACCACCTAACAGGCATTGGTCAATAAAATGCAAGAAGTCATCCTGGGTTTTGCTGAGCTGAGGCAGTGAAGAGCCTTTGTGGAATTCTAGAACCTCTGTCTTCATCTCCCAGAAAAATCAAGGAGAAGCACTTGTCTTAAGATAGGAGAGCCACAAAATGTATGTAGCTTGAGATTCGAGTGGACTCATGGAGGTCAGCTGTTTGGGAGATTTGCCTAGCCTAAAGATAATTTGTGTGAGCAAGTGAGAAGTGAGCTTTTATTGTAGAAAGCCACAGAAATCTGGGGTCTGAGAGTTATCAAAACATACCTTATTCCATCCTTCTCTTTCAAAAGTCTTAGTTACCATTTGCATCATCTATTCTCATCAATATCCATGCAACAATGCTTACATCTATTTCCTTTCTGCTTTTATTGTCCTCTGTCTTGAGCTCTGTATAATGGCCTATTTGGTGATTGGTTAATGCCTTTTCTCAATTCTTTTTCTTATGGGGTAAATGAGTAATATGCATTCTAAACTTTATTTTATATTTTATTTAGGCATATACTACCTCAGCTTGATAGCTTGATCTATAAATCCTTTTTTTCTTTTTTGAGATGGAGTCTCACTCTGTTGCCCAGGCTGGAGTGCAGTGATGAGACCTTGGCTCACTGCAACCTCTGCCTCCCAGGTTCAAGCGATTGCCCTATCTCAGCCTCCTGAGTACCTGGGATTACAGGTGCGTGCCACCACGCCCTACTAATTTTTGTATTTTTAGTAGAGATGGAGTCTCACCAAGTTGTCCAAGTTGGTCTCAAACTCCTGACCTCAAGTGATCCGCCCGCCTCAGCCTCCCAAAGTGCTGGGATTACAGGCGTGAGCCACCGCTCCTTGCCTTTGATCTATAATTCTTGAATTGCAGTCTTTCGTGTCATTCACTTATAAATATTATCCCACTGTCTTCTAGCCAACATTCTTGCAGAGAGATAGGTCAGGCCAGTTTCACATTTTCTACTTTGGTGTGACAGGTAAATTTAAAATTGAAGCTTATTTGGTTTTCACTTGATATTTAGCATTGGTGACCTTTATGTAGAATATGTATGTATCTTTACTTACTGACCCAGCCTGGAATTGAGTGTGCTCTCTGAAATTTCAGGTTCAGGTTCTTCTTTAACCCTCGAGATGTTCCTTCTATAATATATGTGGCAGGCAGCTGCTAAGATGGTTACCAATAATCTCCACCTCCTAGTGTTCCCACTCTTGTAGAGCCCCCTCTAATGCTTTTTTACCAAGGTTTAAGTGTTGCAGCAGAGAGCAGAGCAGAAGGCAAGTCACTCCCAAGATTCAGGTATGAGACATAGGCTTTTGGCTTGAGCATTGTTGCTCACTCACTTTAATTCTCTTTCTTAAATCACTTGCTCTCGGGACTTCCCCTGCTGTGACTGTTCTGTTTAAAACAACTCATATACTATCAGCAGCTGCATAAGTTAGCTGAAAGCAGATGTGTCAGCCACAGTCAAGTTCAGAGACTGCAGTCTTAGCTGACCAGGTTTGACTGCAATCTTATGTGAGACACTGAGCCAGAACCACTCCACTAAACCTCTCTGGGAGTCCCAACCCATCAAAACTACAAAATAATAAAAGTGAAGTGTTTTAAGCCGTTTAGTTTTGGGATAATTTGTTACAGAGAGATAGATAGTTAATACAATATTATTCGTATATTTATTGTCCTTTGACCCTTTGTTTAATTTTTTCTTCTATAAATTCTGTTAATCACCAGCTTGACTTCTTAAATATATCCTTCGAAAGGTATTTTCTTTTCCCTCATGATTTTCATCTCCATAATATTTTCATTCTGGACTTTGAAATATGTTCATACCTGATCTTCTAGTCAGATAATTCACGCTTCAAAGGTGATTGACCTCTGTTGCTATTTATCTACTGCACTGATTAATTAGAATATCATTATTTTAATTCCTATGGCTCATTATTGGTAGTTACAAAGTTGTCTGTTTCTGCAGGAACACCTGGAGGAATTCTACTTTCTCTAGTCCCTAGACAAGGAAGACTCAACTGGGATGTTCATCTCCTTTGGCTTTTGAGAATCAGATCAATAGTGTGAGACCAATAGAGATCATCCTATAGATCTCCACAGATTACAGAAATCAGATCCCAGGTCATTCTCAAATTATCCTGCTTTTCAGTCGTTGTCCCCAAACTAAGATACTACTGTCTAGTGTCTTCAATAGCCAACAGGTACGAGTCCCCTCACCCCCTCCCTGTGTCAGAGCCCTGGAGGAACCCAGAGCTGCACATCCTGTATTTCATGCACAGCACAATGCTTTTTAGCCCAGTAGAAGCAAAAAGCTTGGAGTTAAAAATGGGCAGAAAAGAAGTCACTGTAGATTGTCACTTGCATAGTCAAATTTCAGAGAAAAAAATATATTTTACTACTGAATCTTCAGTCTTAGAAACAGAAAGTTATAATATATCGAAAATAATGTTCCATAAGACTCAAGTGTATTGGGATCACACAGTCACTACATGAAAAATAACAGGCTATTTCCTGCTGAAAGTAGCTGAGTTAAGGAAACTAGAATCAGAATTTTATTGGCTTTTCAAAACCTGTAATATATGTGGGGTAAATACGTTCTTGCATTTTCATTAATATGGAATCATGCTCAATCTGGGAACTTTCCATCTCAATAAGATCTTTCAGCTATTTTAAAAAAGTAAGTACTATAATACATTAGCCATAACATGAGCTCTTTACACAAACTTTCTTCAATTCTTCAAAACCCTAACATTTCAGTTATAATTGTTCCCATTTAGAGATTTGGAGAATGAGACGCTAGTGGTTAAAAGTATGTGTTTTAAATACAAAATAACAGGTTATTTAACTTTCTCTGTTCTGGTTGTTTCATACTTAAGAATCATTCCTACTTCTAGAATTGTGGTGAAAATTCAAAGTGGGGGCTCATTAAATCAAAGTTGCTCAGAGTGTTAAGGAGAGCTATTGTTTTGAAGCAGAGAAGAGGCCTGAATTGACTTTTAGTAGTGAGATGAGCATGCTGGGGAGCATAGGGCGAGGGTTAGGGTTTGTGTCAAGGCAGTCCAGTGTCCTTGGGAACACTCTTCTTCAAAGATTGAGAGAAATAAGAAGAGGCTTCTAATACTGCAGAAATAAGTACTACATTGCTAGACTCACATGCATATTTTAGCCACCCTGAGTATAAAAGTCCTCCAAAATCAAGATGATGAAGCAGTGTTTTGCTCAAAAGCCCTCTTTTTTGTCTATTCACTTAAAATCCAGTTCAAGAATCTGTCAAATCCTGAATAATTATGTGAGAGATCTAATCTTTCTTCCATGTTGTTATAAATCACAGAAAACAATGTTCAGCTTCAGCCCCACAGAGTTTCAAGTACAAAGTACACAAAGAGCATTTCAAGGGTCACATACCACCAAATAAAATTATGGCTATAATGGTGCTCAAATGCGTCAACAAAGGAAAGTAAACTAGGATGTCTGAAAATAAACCAGAGGTCCTACAAATCGGGAGCTCACACAGGTGACTGCCTGGCCCACTGCTAAAGCCACCCCAGCTGAACCAAAGGTGCCAGGCCCCCTTGCTGCTACAGAAGTCCTTTCATCTGCCACTGAGCAAACATAATAATAATAATAACAACAACACTAATAATAAATAAGTTGCCTCTGGCCATAGATATCTCAATTACCTCTTTTTGAGAGAGGCAGTCATTCCTTTACAAGGGCGACAAGGTGATGGATTGGTCTTTGTGAGGAAGTTGGAAGACTTCCAAACAGAAAAAGGCTCACGTATTAAATTTAGTGGCAGGGGACAGTTGAGGAAGGCAGAATTATTTCTCTGTGAAAGAATGTAGATGACACTAATACGTCATTTTGAAGGGGCTGTAGTCTCGGTAAATTCAAGTTGTGCTGCAGGTCAGAAGTCATGAGAATATCCACAATTATTCATCGCAGCCTTGACAGTCCCAAACCACACCCAGAAAAGTGCGAGGCCAATGTTGGAGGAGAGAAAATTTTTTATCTAAAAATTGAGAGTCAGCTTTTGCTTTTGGAAATTCCCGGCCTTGCCATTTCCAATATTTTCCACTCTGCACTTTTGCCGTCAGTCCTACTTATCAATAATATTCTAATGCCATAATTTTTACCATTTATTTTCAAAATGAAGTTTCTAAAAGTGATTTTTGAGTCCATAAGAAGAGAATGGCTTTACATTTGCAGTGAAAAATAATAAGCCAAGTAAATAATTATTATGTCTTCATGAGTGAATCTTCTCTCTACTGAAAATTCACTCAATTTGTTTTCTACAGGCAGAAATTGCGAAATAACTACATAGTACACTATTCAGACCCTCTTCAAATATTTTTATTCAAAAATATAAAGCTAAAACAATTCTACTAATCAGTGTCCCTTAAAAAAAACCTGCATCTGTGGGACATTTCCTCCAGGCATCTTGAGGAGTTATTTAGGCTCACCAAAGAGTTCAATGTCTGGAAAATTAATAAGGCAGAAAAAGAAGGAAGTGATTCAGGTATGATACAATTGTTTCCTTCTCCTTAGTGCCTTTTAGGTTTGTGTTAAATTTTGTGTTTCTAACCCTTTTAGAACTTCTCAGCCTTCCAACATTCATGACTATACCAAGCTTTGCCTTAGCCATTGATTCACAAGGGCTGTGATTCAAGGTTTTTATGTGTTTGGAGGGGGAAGGGTGGTGGTGTCTCGTGTGTGTGTGTGTGTGTGTGTGTGTGTCTATTCTTAGCCATTTATGAATTGAAAAGTGATTTAATAAAAACTATCAAGTACTTGCTATTTCTTATATTACTTTATGTGTTTTACATATAGGTATTAATTTAGTGTCCATTGCACTGGATGAGGAAGTTAACGTTTTCTCCATTTTAGAAATTGGGAAAATGAGGCACTGAAAGGTTGAATACATTTTCCTAAACTCAGAGCTAATAAGTGATATACCTGGGAATTGAACCCAGAGCAACCGGCTCCAAAGTTCACTCTTTTCACTACTGGCTGTTGAGCATTAAAGCATTTACATTGTATTATTTTGGACTCCTGAAATGAGACACAATAGCTAATTTAGGAGCTGTCTGCACATTACATTGGTTTCCTGATTTATCATACAGATGGGGGCGAGCGCTTGTTCATTGTGAATGCTGAATCTGCTTGGTTCCCTTATGCTGAAAACAGTTCTCTTTATCCTAAAACGAGATGATTTATTTTAGATAAAGGTTTTCAAACAGAAAAAGCAATGAAACTTAGCACATGTTATAAACACTTTACAAAGGAGGAAGATGGCATGGCAAGGGGCACCACAGTGGCGCCATCAGAAGTCCCATCCACTCGAATCTGAGTGGGCTCTGACTGGTTGAGCCCATTGGGTTCATAACGCTCTCCAAACACCCTTTCAGGAGGATCCCTTGGTAACTCTGCTTCCATGCCATGAGGCCTCAGCAACATAGAAGAGCCACATGTGGATTCTCCGGGACAGTGCTGAGCACAGCAATCAATTCATCCCAGCACAGGTGCCAGACATATGGGTGAAGAAGCCTCCACATGATTCCAAGTCACTGTCATTCCAATGAAGCCCAGTAAAGGCCCCAGATATCCACAGCAGAGACAAGACATCTGACTGAATTCTGTCTGAATTCCTGAACCACAAGAACTCCCAGGAAAATAACATTATTATAATTATATGAACAAAGTTTGAGGTGCTTTATTTATGCAGTCATGGTAAGTGAAATATAATTAGGAATCTAGAAATGAAGTACCACCAGAAGAAAGCCTAAAGCAGGTGGAATTTGTTTTTAGGCCTATGTGTCAGGCAGATGTCCAAAACGCCTTGTAGTAGGCTAAAAAATTGCCCTTCAAAAGATGTCCATATCATCACCCAGGAAACTGTGAATGTTATCTTATTTAAGATTTTTTTCCAAGTATGATCAAAGTATTTTGTGATGGGAGATTTTCCTGGATTATCCAGGTGGGTCTTAAATTCGATTACAAATGTCCTTATAAGGCAAAGGCAGAGGGAGATTTGACCACACCCAAGATGAAGACAAAGTGAAAACAGAGGCAGGAATTGGAGTGAGGCAGATACCAGAGGCTGGCAGAGGTAAGGAACAGATGCTCCCCTAGAATTTTCAGAGGGGCTGGGAGGTCAAGGCTGGTGGACCACCTGAGATCAGGAGTTCAAGACCAGCCTGGCCAACATGATGAAACCCCGTCTCTACTGAAAATACAAAAAAAATGAGCTGGGTGTGGTGGCAGCCTCCTGTAATCCCAGCTACTTGGGAGACTGAGGCAAGAGAATTGCCTGAACCTGGGAGGCAGAGATTGCAGTGAGCCGAGATTGCTTCATTGCACTCCAGCCTCACAAGAGTGAAATTCTGTCTCAAAAAAAGAAAAAGAAAAAGAATTTTTAGAGGGAGCATGTCCCTGCCAATGAAACTGATTTTTGACCTGTCCTCCAGAACAGTAAGAGAATAAACTTCTGTTGGTTTAAACTACCTGGCTTATGGTACTGTAGAAGCTTTAGCTTCCACAGAAAAGTAACTCAGCCCTCAAAAAGGTAGTCAGTGAAAGTCTGAAAGAGACTGAGGAGATTGTTGGTGGAACCTAGAAGAAGAAAACTTGTATACATAATGGTAGGAATCTTGTCAACACATTACCACCAGTAATATGGAAAATAAGAAATATACTAATGAGCTTAATAAAGGTAAGGAAGTCTTAGGAAGAGGAGCTGAAGTTTCATCTGGCTTCTTCTAGTCAGCTATAGTAGAATGTGAGAGCAGAGAGAGATTCACCGAAAAATAAACTATTCCTTTTCAAGAACAACTATCAAGGTTTAGGAAAGTCTTTCCAGACAGAAAAGCTTCTCAATTTAAGGAAGAGTCATTGATTCAAATATTAAATCCAGAGAACTAGCAGAAAAACATTGACTTGGAATCAAGACAAAACCTTAATTATGACTACAAAACCCTTTATGCAGACCTTGGAAAAATTTATGTTTGTGTCCTGTAGACATATTGAGATGGACAAAAATCTTTCAAATCATCTTCAGGGCATGTCTCTGTTAAGAAAATTATTAAAGCTTCTAAAGGTCTTATGAAAACTATTACAGGCTGGGCGCGGTGGCTCACGCCTGTAATCCCAGCACTTTGGGAGGCTGAGGCAGGCGGATCACCTGCGGTCAGGAGCTCAAGACTAGGCTGGCCAACATGGTGAAAACCCGTCTCTACTAAAAATACAAAAATCAGCCTGGCCTGGTGGTGGGTACCTGTAATCTCAACTACTTGGGGAGGCTGGGGCAGGAGAATTGTTGGAACCCAGAAGTGGGGGTCACAGTGAGCCAAGATGGCACCACTGCACTCCAGGCTGGGGGACAGAGTGAGACTCCCTCTCAAAGCAAAAAAAAGGAAAAAAAAAAAAAAAAAAAAAAAAGAATGTTATTGCATAGATGTCCCACAAGGGGCCTGAAGTAGAAATGGATTCATCTCTGAAATATTTGTGAGTATAGATTTTTTTCTAAATGATTGGACGTAAAAATTGACATGGAACAAACTCACAACATTTGTAAAGAAATTATATCAGGACTAGAAGGGACAGAGATAGTATTAAAAGAAAAAAGGCTTTTGACTTACAAAACTTTTACTGGCAAGATACATCATTTAAAGAATAAAGAAAGAGACAAATGCAAATCTGCTTAGCTGTAGACATGGGCTACTCCTTAGAAAAGGGAAAATGACTCAGGGTGGAACGAAGAGCCCAGGATGAATACAAGAGCTGCAGAGAACAACTTTCAGGCTGTAGGCCTAAGCCTTATCAAGGAACTAGTAACACATTCCCTGCTGCATTTCAGAATTGCTATGAAACAGTGATTCCATTTTTGAATAGCAGTGGTTATCCTATATTGGTTTGACTATTGTATGTTTGGTGTTTAGGAGAAAGATAACCTCTCTCTTACATTCACAGGTCAGATTGCAAGAAACTACTTGAGGAACTGCACTCCAAGAGTCTCATTTATGTATCATCCATTTCATTTATTGATTGATTGATTGATTGATTGAGATGGGATCTCTGTTGCTCTGGCTGGAGTGCAGTGGAGCAATCACAGCTCACTGCAGCCTAGACCTCCCAGGCTTAAGTAATCTCCCACCTCAGCCTCTTGACTAGCTGCAACCATAGGCATGCCACCAGGCTCACCTAGGTTTGCTGTTTGTTTGTTTGTTTTTTGCAGAGACAAGGTCTCACTAAGTTGCCCAGGATAGTTTCAAGTTCCCAGGCTTAAGTGATCCTTCTGCCTCGACCTCCTAAAGTTCTGGGATTATAGGCGTGAGTCAGGAAGCCCAGCCCCAAATCACCCCATTTAGATGATAAGATTCTGGACCTTGAGTCTGAAATAAAGGTCAAAATGGAGATTTTCCGGGGTCTTGGGAGAGGGTGTTTTAATTTTGCACATCAGTGGGATACAAATTGTTGTAGTCAGAGGGCAGATTGTGGCATGCTGCATTTTCTAAAGATGGCCACCAAATAGATCACTTTAAAAAATACTTTTCTAAAAATGTGCCTTGCTACTCTCCCCTCAAAAAGTGTAGCCTATGTCCCCTCCTCTTGCATCTGGATGGACTTGTAGTTGTTTCAACCAACTGAGGACAACTACAAATGGAAGTGCCGCTGTGTGACCTTTAATACCAGATCATAAACATCATAATGCATTTATAGTCTGATATGTTTGAGACCCTCATTCTTTGGAGATCACCCCTTTGTATGTTCTCCAGAAGAACCTAGCCATAGTTCTGGGTAGGTTCAGAACTAGCCCAGAACCTAGACATAACTGTGGAAAACCTACCTGCAGCCTGTCCAATGAAGAAATATCCTGACCTACTTGGACAGGCTGCAGGTAGTTGTTCTGGTCCACAGTTCCAGCTGAGTCCAGCCTTTGAGTCACATCAACCCAAGTACCAGACGGGTTGTTGAGTGAAGAAGACTTGAGTTTATTTCAGCCCTCAGATACCTGATTCATCTTCAGCTAAGGCCATAGACATTGTGGAGCACACATAAGCCATCTCATCTCAGCTGCCAGAATGCCTGACCTGTAGAATCAGGGAGTGTAACACAACTGCTGCAATTTTACAGTACTAGGTAAATAATGGTTGGTTACATAACACTAGCAACCAAAACAAGGCTAGATCAAAGAGTACGAGAGTGAAGGAAGAACTGACTAAAGAAATGGAGATGTGATTAGACATGGACGTTACAAATGCTATTGTTTACATGTCTAGACGATTCAGCAATGAGGCTTTCCATGGAATATAGAGCTCCTGGAAAGGGATAATGAGTCCAGTAAGTAATAAGAGCAGCAGGAAATAAGTACACAAGAGCAGCGTGAAGAAAGCGCCAACACCCTTTTGTGTGATTGCTAGACAGATGCTGGAGAATATGTAAGCAAGTAGTTTGTTTTTAACTTAGCCTGATTTGCCAAAATACCAGTGATGTTTTAAGCATGGGGGTTAGAGGCAGAAAGAAGGAGGGAGAGTGGAAAGGAATTTTAAATTATCAAAGAAAGTTTCAGCCCAAACCATTTTAATGAAAACAAGACTTCATAGCAAAGTTGCCAGATATTCCAGTGGATTTAAAGCCTTTTTAATTCTTAACAGTACACAAGACACTTTTTCTGCAAGAACTTGCTTCCTTCACAAACACAGACATATTCATTTTGTAGACGGTATTCTACTGCCAGGTAGGCCTTTGCATCTCCTATTAAAAACATGGTCCACTTTTTGAGCATATAGGAAATATTATATTTTAGACCAAACTCTATCCTCTTTTAAAAGAAATAATGTTTAAAAAATTGAAAGTTGACAGAATCAATGCATTATTCTGATTTGGCACAGGTCAACCTGCTCAAATAAAGAACAAGTCTTCCAGTGGAGGAAATCTCATACTAAAGGAGAGTAATACATTGGTCTAATTATTCCAGTAGGCAACCAAACTCATAATTAAGAACTGTGTTGGTCTTGCGTGGTGGATCACGCCTATAATCCCAGCACTTTGGGAGGCCAAGATGGATGGATCACCTGAGGTCAAGAGTTCGAGACCAGCCTGGCCAACATGGTAAAACCCCATCTCTACTAAAAATACAAAAATTAGCTGGGCATGATGGCACACCCCTGGAATCCCAGCTACTGTAGAGGCTGAGGAAGTAGAATTGTTTGAACCTGGGAGGCAGAGGCTGCAGTGAGCCGAGATTGCGCCATTGCACAACTCAAACCTTGGTGACAAAGCAAGACTCCATATTAAAAACAAAAAAACAAACAAACAAACAAAACCCTGTGTCAAGAACAATGCTGGTATGTGTAAGTGCAAACAACGAAATAACGTTAATTTGACCATTAACTCAATGTTGTCTATTGCTGCATAACAAATTATAGAAATTTATCAGCTTAAAACAGCACACATTTATTAACCTACCTTCCTATAGATTGAAGTCCAGAAGGCTGATTCTGCTCAAAGCCTTACACTGTTGAAGCCATGCTGCTGGCTGGCCTGGACTCCTCTCTAGAGGCTCTTGGGAAGAATCCACTTCAAAGCTCATTCATTGTGTCCTCAGCATTGAGTTCCTGACAATTGTAGGACTGAGTACCTGTTTTCTCGCTGGGTGTTGACCGGGGGCCCCTGGCTGCTCCTAGCACCACTCTCATCCCTTAAGCCATCTGTTTGAGCCTTCGTCTCAGCAGTGATCAATTTCCCGCACATAGAATTCCTTCCATGCTTATACTATTTCTGACTTTGTCTTCTGCAAGCAGCTGGAGAAAACTGTAAAAGGCTCATGTGATTAGGTTATCCCCACCAAGATTATCTCCCTGTTTTAAGGTTAATTGATCAGTAATCCCAACATCTGCAAACTCTCCATGCCTCGTAATGTAACATAATCAAGGGAGGAACAGCCAGTGGAAGAAGGTCATGGGTCATCTTAGAGTTCTGCCTAGAACGCTTGTCATCAATGGAGACACACTGTAAAAACTACAAACAAAATCCGCTAATTGACCTTCATTCCTTCCAACTTAAGATGGCCAGTTTCGGCTCTTAGGAAGTGAAACTGGCCTGTCAGCTGGGTCTAAGTTTTAGAGTCAGAAAGAGAACTTTGAATTCTACTTCTGCCTCTAACCAACGCTGTGATTACACACACATTCATTCATTACAATGAACCTCCAGCTCTACCATTTAGAAAAAAAAGGAACAAATAGTACACATTCCAAAGGGTTTTTGTGAGAATTAAATGAACTAGTACATTAAAAAATATCTAGTGCAGGCCGGGCACATTGGCTCATGCCTGTAATCCCAGCATTTTGGGAAGTCGAGGAGGGTGGACCACCTGAGGTCAGGACTTTGAGAACAACCTGGTGGAACCCCGTCTCCACTAAAAATACAAAAATTAGGGGGGCATGGTGGCAGGCACATGTAATACTAGCTACTCAGGAGGCTGAGGCAGGAAAATGGCTCGAACTTGGGCAGCAGAGGTTGTGGTAAACTGAGATCGCGCCACTGCACTCCAACCTGGGCAAAACACTGGGACTTCATCTCACAAAAAAGAAAAAATCTAGTGCTATGGTTTGTACATAGTGGGCACTCAAAAGAAATCCCCCAGCTCTGCCTGCCGTTCTTCTATAAAGCTGCAGCTGGTCGATAAACACAGTGTTGTACTTCAAACTCTATCACCTCAGGTACTTAGTACATTTTCTTTTATCTTCCTTTATGAAGCATCCACTATGTGTCCACCTTTGCATCTGTAACACTCAAATGAAGACAGAGCAATAAACCATCAGCGGATAAATATTTATAATAATAGTTACAAATTTGATATTAGTTAATATAAATGCATGTTAACTGGGAGAATTTAATATGAATAAGAGAAAAATAAACATCTGAAAAATTTGATTTCAAATGTAATACCTGTAAGTCCTTGAAACATCCTATTAATTCTGTTACAATCTTATTTTTCAGAAGAGTAGACTATCGTATTAGTTATATTTCTCTCTAATGATTTGTAAAGTAAGTTACCAATATCTATTTTTGTCATGATTCAGATAATTCCCTTGAGATCGATATGTATACTTAATTCCCATCTTGCTGATGGAACTTGAGACCAATTTAAGTAGTTCTTCCAGGACATTAAATAAGTTACTGGCAGGACCGGAAAGATTGCAGAATAACTGTTTCTTACTGCAGACCAAGCCCCAAGTCTGACACAGACTGCTGGGGCCACACGGCTACCTTCAATGTCACTGCCACACCTTCCAAATGTTTCCACCATCAAATGTATGGAGACAGCTTGATGCAGTGAGGTGAGTGCAAACCAGATTCCAATAGCAAGTTAACCTGGGTCGTAGTTTGGTTTGCTAGGAGCTGAGAATTCCTTGCCAATCCAAAATGCAGATCTTATGGTTCAGAAGTATCAGATTCCCAAGTTTATTTATTCCTGTTCTTCTTCAGAAAGCATCCTAGAAAAATCACCAACTTTATATTCAGTTGTTGGTAATAACTGAGGAATGGACATGGAAAGTCACAGAGACTTGAAAGAAAACAGATGTTTTTGTTTTTTATTCTCTCTGATACTGAAAAGAAAAAAGCCCCCAAAAACAACTTAGAAAAACATGACTTGCTTTTTTTTTTCCTCTGTAAAAGCAAAAGTGAGAAAATGCTGCATTTTTCCTGTAACTGCATTCAAAACACCAGATATCAAAAACTATCAAAATTATCACCAAAATATTCACTCTAGACCAGACCAGAAAATTGGCATTTATGTTGACTCATCTGCAACTATTCCAGAAATCTGGAAGCACAGAGCTGCTTTCTGTTTTCTGTCATTAGAGTTTGGAAAGCAAAATAATAATAATTTAAAAAGCTGAAAGGATAAAGGATTTTGGAAGCATATTACTGAGGAGAATGCTACAATTTTATTCATCAATTAAAGAAAAATTTTCTAAACTCTTGGAAATTTTCTAAGTTTTGGAAATGTGTATGAATTCCAAGATTCAACTTTTGATTGTAAATAAGGAAGTGGTCAGTTTATAGATTGAAGAGTCACATTTTTAGTAAGACAAGGATTAAAACTGTCAGGAGGTAAATGCAAATTGGTTCTTGTTGCATATTTTTTCCAACTTCTCTTTGATTCTTTGCTCATTCCTTTGACTTGGCCAATGTATTTTCAATAAAAGAATTCAAGCAATGTAACACTTCCATTGGACTGAGAACTACATTTCACTTGCCTAATCACTATTAATCCAAGGTGCCAATCACAAAAATACTATGTCAATTAAAAAGTTAATATGAAGAAGTATTACTAGTTCTTTAACTAGTTTATTGGGTGGAGACTTTATTTAAGAAGGACTTAATAGGTAGAGACTAACTCCTTTGTAAATAAGGTTATTTCTACAGAGTCTATAGAAAATACATTGTTCTTTTGTTCGGGAAGAGTACAGTACAGCCGGACGGAATGTTTCCTCTTTACCCTCCGTAAAGCTGCCTTGACTCTTGGGTCAGCGTGTGCCCATCGTCAAACATCTTTTATCCATCTAAGTAGGAAGTCAGCAGCTGTGCATTACTTTATCGATACCGCCTCCCCTGCTTTTCGCTCTATTTCAAATGAAGCACTATGACTACAGTCATCTTCCTAAAACACTTTTCTGATTATATTGTCTACCTAAATTTAATTTACGATCTTGATTTCCATATCGGAAGCAGGATCTTCCTTTTAGCTTACAAAGAACTCCACAAAAATCGCCATAGCATTTTCTACCACTATGTGGCTTTTCCTAAGTCTGGACTGGACACTCTCCACTTTTCCTTAATATTTCTTTTCTTTTCCTAACACTAAGCTTTCCTGGTGTCATTAGACCTCTTGTGGTGCCTATCTCATTCCTTCTCAATCAATTGATATCTTATGTCATATTTTTCAAAAACTATTTTCATTTTAAACTAGATTATAAAAAGAATACAAATTCATTCTACAAGGTTCCAAAAATAAATGAATTTAGGACTAAAGTTTTAAATTCACTTAATTCTATCATCAAGAGTTAATTCCTGTTAACATTTTGATGTAATATTCTTATAGACTTTAAATTTGGTAGGTACTTTCTTTTTTTTTTTTTTTGAAACGGAGTTTCGCTCTTGTTACCCAGGCTGGAGTTCAATGACGATCTTGGCTCACTGCAACCTCCGTCTCCTGGGTTCAGGCAATTCTCCTGCCGCAGCCTCCCAATTTTTGTATTTTTAGTGGAGACGGGGGTTTCACCATGCTGACCAGGATGGTCTCGATCTCTTGACCTTGTGATCCACCCGTCTCGGCCTCCCAAAGTGCTGGGATTACAGGCTTGAGCCACCGCACCCGGCCTTGGTAGGTACTTTCTAAATAATATCATATTCCATATAATATCTCATATACTCTATTTTCATTATCCACTACATTTTAGACATGTCTATATATATATATATATATATTTTTTTTTTCACAGCTAATTTTTGAGTTCTTGGAAGCTATGTGTCACTCACCTTTTTGTACCTTGCAGCTCCCAACACATAGTGTGAGATGACATCACACAAAACAATGTATAATCTGCAAAATATTGTGGTTTTGGAGCTTTTGTCTATTTATAACTATCAGAATGAAAACATATCCATTAATGTTTAATGGCATTTGTTGCATTTTATATAACATTTTCTCTCATATTAGAAAAACAGATAAGTAAACATATAAATAACCAGATAAGTGTATTTGATAGTATACATTTACATCATCATATGCATAAATAGTTAAATAAATTGAATCATAAAAGACTCCAAAAGGGAAGATGGTCCCAGAAAGAGTTCGTGTTCTCTGAAAAAATGTGGATAATGTCTTTAAAATAATCCATATGACAGAAAGCGAAGAGGAGACATCAAAGGCATGATTTTGACTACGTGGGAAAATCTCCGCATGAGCACACATAAGTGTATCTCAAGTGAATGTTCCCATGTTTAAAAAATGGCATGGGAATCTTTCTGTCATGAAGCTGCATCTCTGGATTCATAGTCTCTGACCCCCAGCTTAAGACACTGACTCTGATCTTTAAATGAGCGCATACACAGCAGGAAGTAGTTGGAGGCATCTAGTGTGTTCTTGTCACAAACTTCTTGTAGAGTAAAAATTATGCACATGCATGTTTCAATTAAGGCCTTTTTGCATGATAGAACTGTATTTTTCCAGCTCGACTGGGGAATAAAAATAACTTTTCCCTTGCAAAGCAATCATATAGGTGACAAACTAAGTATGTGTTTGTAAGCATGACCCAGGATGAACCATAATTGAGCCTGGGAATAAATGTACATGCAAATGGCAGTCATGTTTACAATGAATAAAACATGTCTATTTAATTTCTTTTTCTTTACTCTTCTGCTTTTACTTACCAATTCCCTTGGACAAACTCTTTTCCCGCTCTCTGACTCAAATACTCTTCTATCTCAATTACACAAAAACCATCATATGGGGCATAGAGGTAATGAATGTAGATTCATTCCAAAAATCATAGCTCAATTATTATAAAAGATCATTAACCTCAATTCATACTTTTTCTCTTGTTTATGTTTCCTAATTAACATTGCTAGATAAGATAAAATACAAATAATTTAATAAAATAGCCTCATGTAAGGCAAAGGTAATAAAATTATTCCCCAAGTTGCAGTCTAGTAACTAATCCTATTTATGTAGAAACTAATTAAAATGTTTAAATAGTTTCTGCAGTTATGGAAGTTATGATATGGATTCCAGTAGAATCAGGAAAATCTATTACTACATGCAATACATTTTTTGATCACAGGTAAAACACAAGGAAGTTACTATGTATACTGTAGTTTTATTCAGAATTTTTTTGTTTTATATAATTTTGGGTAGATTTAGTTCTTTTCTCAACCAAAAATTTTATTCAGAACTTAGCTTTTAGGAAATATAATGTTAGTATACATTTTGCTTTTCTAACAAAGGTATTCTAGAAATGTCTCCATGTACTTATATTTCATCAGCAGAAACCCATGCTAATTTTTTCCTAAATTAGGGTGCTATCAGTTTTATTTCCTAGAAAGTAGTTTCCTTTTTATTTTCTTCCCGTTATTGGCAAAATGGTTTCCTTTGAAGATAGTAAAGAACTGTATTCCAGAAATCACACAAAATGTGTCACCTTTTAAAGACATTTTTCTGAAGCGATCAGAGTCTTCAGCAACCCACTTGGACTTGTAAAACTTTACAAGGATCTATTAAAACCTTGCATTTCCACATGACATTAAACAAAAGGAATTATAGGTCACTTCTAATAATGACATAGTCACAGAACAAGAACATGTCTTAGTTAACATTCAGTGAGACTAAAACCTCTGAAAATTGTATAAGCTACCTACAACTAAGTTTACAAATAATTATTTTGTATAGAATTGTATAATGTAACATGTTTGCTTCAGAGCATCGTGACACCTGATGGAAATTTTCTGATTTATTCGGGAAACATTCACTGGATAACCATTTTGTATCAGAATCTTTGCTGAAAACACAGTAGTGTCAGAGGCTCAATTTTTAGGACTCTAAAAATTAAAAAGACATTGTCTCTCATTTTAGCAGTTCAAATACTCACACAGATAACAATAATAGAGTGAGATAACTACTAAGAAAGTTATCGGCCCGGTGAGGTGGCTCAAGCCTGTAATCCCAGCACTTTGGGAGGCCGAGGCGGGTGGATCACGAGGTCAAAAGATCAAGACCATCCTGGTCAACATGGTGAAACCCCGTCTCTACTAAAAATACAAAAAATTAGCTGGGCATGGTATCGCGTGCCTGTAATCCCAGCTACTCAGGAGGCTGAGGCAGGAGAATTGCCTGAACCCAGGAGGGGGAGGTTGCGGAGAGCCGAGATCGCGCCATTGCACTCCAGCCTGGATAACAACAGAGAAACTCCGTCTCAAAAAAAAAAAAAAAAGAAAGTTATCATACACCTTAGAAACACAAAACCTACATTGCAATATTTCTGCCTATTTCCTGCCCACATGAGACTACCATTTCAACAGGAATAAAAGGACATTTGAAGATTATTTTTCAAAACTCAAAATGAAAATTTATAGGAATAAATTCTGAGCTGTTATGCAGAGTTTGGATAAAAAATATTTGGAAAAAACCCATGACAAAAGGTTAGTAGAATTGTTTTTTTTTTTTTTTTTTTTTTTTTTTTTGCTGGGGGGGGGGACGGAGTTTTGCTCTGTCACCAGGCTGGAGTGCATGGCGCAATCCCGGCTTATTACAACCTCTGCCTCTTGGGTTCAAGCGATTCTTCTGCCTCAGCCTCCCGAGTAGCTAGGACCACAGGCATGTGCCACCACGCCCAGCTAATTTTTTTTTTTTTTTTTGTATTTTTAGTAGAGACGGGGGTTTCACTGTGTTGGCCAGGATGGTCTCCATCTCTTGACCTCGTGATCCACCCACCTTGGCCTCCCAAAGTGATGGGATTACAGGCATGAGCCACTGCAGCTGGCCTGAAAATATTTTTTGTAAAAGAAGTCATTTTTCGTTTTATATCCTGGAGTCAAATGTGAAGCAAATCTTCTAAAATATTTTTTTTAATTGTATAAAACTTAAGTGCATGTTGCATGATTTTACATCTTAATCATTTTAACATGTACAGTTCAGTAGCATTAAAGTCTATTCACATTACTGTCCAACCTAATGTCCAGAACATTTCATCTTATAAAGCTGAAACTCTACCTCCATTAAACAATAACCTTATTTTCTCTGCTCTCCCATGCCACTCCCAGCCACTGGCAACGCCATTCTACTTTCTGCCTCCGTGGATTCAACTACTTTAGATAGATCATGTAAATGAAATCATATGGTATTTGTCCTTTTGTCACTGGCTTATTCAATTTAGCATAATGCCCTCAAGGTTCATTCATGCTGTAGTATGTGCCAGAATTTCTTTCCTTGTTAAGGCTGAATAATATTCCTTTTTATGTATATTCCACATACAATGTTGTTTATCCATTTACCTTTGATGGACACTCGGTTGCTTCCACCTCTTGGCTATAGTGAATAATGCTGTATTGAACACTGGTGTACAAATAACTCCTTGGGAATCTTGCTTTCGATTCCTTTGGATATATATTTGAAGCAGAGTTGCTGGATCACATGGCAATTCTATTTTGAATTTTGGAGGAAACTCCATACTGTTATTCAAAGTAGCTGCACCATAATCCATTCCTACCAATAATGCACAAACATTCCAATTTCTCCACATCCTCACCAATACCTGTTATTTTCTGTTTTTTTTTTTTTTTTTTTTTTTTTCAATAGAAGCTCTCCTAATGGATGTGAGATGATATCTCATTGTGATTTTATTTGCATTTCCTCAATGATGAGTGAGGCTGACCATCTTTTCATATGCTTTTTTATCATTTGTATATCTTCTTTGGTGAAATGCCTATTCAAGTTTTTGCCTATATTTTAGTGTTGTTTAGTACAGGAGTTCTACATATTTTCTGGATATTAGCTTTTTATCAGAGATATGTTTTGCAAGTGTTTTCTCTTACTCCACATGTGATGGACTAAATTGTGTGCCCTCTGTGAGTTAATGTTTCGAAATCCTCACTCCATGTACTTCAAAATGTGTATTTGAAGGCAAAGCCTTTCAAGAAGTAATTAAGGTAAAACGAAATCAAATGGATAGACTGCAATCCAATTTGACTGGTGTTCATCTAGAAGAGAAATTTAGGGCAAAGATATGCATGCACACAGAGGAAAGATTGAGTACACAGCAAGAAGATGGCCATGTGCCAAAGCCCCGGAAGATACCTAATCTGCTGATACCTTGATGTTGGACTTCCAGCCTCCAGAATTGCGGGAAAACACATTTCTGTTGTTTAAGTCACCAGTCTGTGTGTGTTTTCTTTTTGTATGACACCTCCAGCAAACTAACACACCGTAGATTCCCTTTTCATGCTGTTGATTATGTACTCTGATATGCAGACTACAAAAATAATTTCGCAATAAGTATGTAAGATGAACTTACATTGTAGCACATTATTTGCAAATTCTACCACCTTTATTATTTCTTTTGATTAAGAATTAGGTCTCCCCAGTCAGACACACTTTGTTTGGCCCCAGTTTTGCCCTATATAAGCTATGTGATCTTAGGCAAGCTTCTTATCCAAAGCCTATGGTTCCCTATGTAAAATGAGAATAATACTATTAATCATTTCTTCATATAACTATTGTGGGCATTAAAATTATGGATGTGAGATTGGCATGAATTTCATCCCATTTATTTAGTAATGCACAAAATGAAACATGTTTTATAAATAATGAATCTCATTTATTCAGTAATGTACAAAATGAAACATGTTTTATAAATAATGTAATTTTTTTATAATGTCATTTTGCTTCTCTTTTTAGGTAATATATACCTGATGAGAAAACAATTTTGGTCAACTATGGAAAACTTCAGTCATTTCAGACTTTAAATTGAACCAGGAAGCATCTTAGTCATGAGGAATGTACACATCTTGGTGCAGAGAGAGAACACCTGTTCCTGGATATCAACATCTGTTCAATATTGCCCTGTGTGAATGACTGCACTTGCTGGTCCTTGGATGAGGTCAGCCAATCACACTGGCATTTGCTTAGATGTCTGCTTTTCTGGAATTTTTCAATTGCTAGTGAACACAATCTATATTTTCCTTAATTTGACTCTGAAGGAAGTTTCATTTTCAGCCACCCCTAGTCTTGCGGGGTTGTAAAAAACATAGATGATCTTCAAGACTGCAAGACTCAGTAAATTTCATCAAGCCTTCTCTGCCTCAGCAAGTCATGCTAGCACCTCTATGCTTCTGCTGCTACCACTGGCTGGTACACATCAGGAAAAGTCCACACCCCGCTTGTTCAAATTTCCGAGAAAGCTGAGTGCACAGCTCTGTTTAGATTATCTCAACTAAAGCCTAATGCAACCAATGGCTCTCTGGAGATGGGGCCAGGGCCATCCACAGTCCCTGTACAGAGAACCTCACTGTGCTCTTCCCTCCGTAATTTCTCTTCTTCCCAGCCTGTGGAATTTTAAATACAATATAGGTGGATGGGGAGGAAAAAGCCCAGCTCTTACTATATATTCTCTGTTTATTGTTTAGGCAGGAAAACTTGGCTCTTGCTATTCAATAGATACATGTTAAAACTCAAAAAAACTTTTGTCTCAATGACAGGGACTTGACCTTGAGGCTCAAAAGTCTACTTTAAAACAACAGCAACAAGTATGCTCAGCAGATTCCTTGTATTACTACTGTAAGAACTCTACCCCGAGGGCAGTAAGTATACAAACGTCTTGCCTCCACGCTTGCCGAAATTTGAAACATGGGTGGGGAATAGACAGAAGGAGCTAGAAATGTTGGGAATGAAAAGCATAGTAAGTCTTTATAATTTTATTCCACCACGCTTGTCATGTACTTGGAATAATGCCAACTATGTAATAAACACTGATTTACTTTAAATCTGTAGGAAATTAGCAGAGCATATATTATCAGGACTTTACAAGATAGTGCAATTGAAACACAAAGGTTTATTTAATCACTAACAGTCTCAGGCAAGTGGGAGAAGCACAACTAAAACACAGACTCCCTGATAATATTCTGTTCTTTTCAGGCTGTGGTGCAGTCTCAGGCATTTGGGTAAAAGTAAGAGATACTAATTAGTCCTTCATGTGTGCCAAGGCAGCAGTTCATGTTTCTGTCTTTCTTTTAAAAGAATAGTAAACAGGTCTGAAATGAAGGTACCATTTTTGAAGTCTTTTCCAGGTTATAAGACTTTCCCTAACACCGTGTCAATTTTAACAAATGGATTCCTCTGCTATGTAACATGAATATTCCATGAATGCGCAAGAGCAGGAAAGCTTTCAGTATTTAAGTAGGGTGTAGATAAGTAACATTGAGGAATATTTTGGACACATTTTATGCATATTTCTATGTAAGTTCATATGTCTAATAAAATTGGAATTGAAAGGAGTCTAACTCTGTTAAGTGTGAATACGAGAAAGAGGGAAAGTGTAAGTTAACAAATGACTCCATATAAAGTCCCAGGATAAAGCATAATGTAATAAAAGAAATAGTGTGATTTTAGTTTTTTCACAAAACTTTAGACATTTTGTTTGCTCTGTGAGATTTCCACGTATCATTTTTAAAGAGCCTAAGAAAAATTATAATAAGTGAGATGACACGTAGATTTTACACTGGTTCACACTGAAGTGTTTTTTGAGCATAATTTGGGCAAAATAGGTGGCAAAAAATTTTAAGTTTTCAACTTTCCTGAAGTTTGGTCAGCATACATAACAGATCTGTACAATTCATTTTCATCAGAAGAATAAAAATGTCAGTGATTTAAAAATGGAGAATTCATTTGGGGATACATTTTTTCCAAAAATATCCAGTTCATTTCTAGAATTAGTTCTTATTCTGTAAAAATAAAAAAGAAAAATCTTATTTAAGAAACCAAGTATTTTCCTCTATACATATTTAGTGTAACTAACGTCGCTGATTAACACAAGAATTTCATAGACATACAAAGGTAAAACAATCATTTTATCTTTGATTACCTTAAAACTGCACAATAATAGAAGCCTTTCTGAGGTTGATGCATGTAAGCATCCTTGAGAAACTCTTGTCTTAACTCTTAAGAAAACAATGTGTCATCACATGTCAGATATTCCATAACTGGTTGAGAAGCCACAAAATCACATTTCTTACATGGTGATCTAAAGGTAAAACCTTCAAATAAGCTTTGGAAATACAATGATGATTTAGGAAGAAATTAAATTTTGTTAAGTCCCGATGGATTTACCAAACATAGAAGACACTATTTTGCTCTGTTCCTTTTGTGTGGCTTTCACCAATACTAATTGTTTGGTAACTATGGAGGTTTTACCTCAATTTGTTTGGTATTTTTTAAGGTATTCATTTAAAATTACTTATTTCTTTATTGTAACCCCAAATCATCCATCCATGGATGCCATTAGGAAAACACTTGTACAGTTGGCTTTCTTTCTCTCTTGAAGAGGCCTGATCCTCACTTGGTCTTCTTCAGCACATCATTGATTAAGTAGATCATAAAAATTTTAGAAGGTCTTGGAATCCTGCCTAAAGCTAAGTCAACCATGATGTCTCAGAATGACCATATGTGCAAACAAACGCCGTTACTTTTACCAAACTTCAGGTACATTGAGTTTGTTCCATAAAGCTCTGTACCTATTTTGCTGCCATCTACAAAGTGCCAATGCCATATTTGCGTTGGAGGTCTGACTTTATAATGAATGCTATCCCTCAAAGCCAAATGCCTGTATCCTACCTTTGGTCCTCATTCCTACCGGGAAATGAATTGTGCCTGAGTCTTTTGAACTCTCTGGTTCCTACTTAAAGCCTCCTGCAGGTACACCCAATGCCTGTAGCTGACCTAAAAAGTTAGAGAAAGTAACTGTTCTGTCTTCTATTTGGGGAACTGGGATTCATAAGGTGGAAATCTCCTTAATTAGCAAAAGGTACTCAGATAAATGTGGGCAGCCAGAAGATACGATGAAGTCCAACTACGATAACTAATTATGGTTTGACTTTTTAAACTTTTTATTTTGGGGTATTTGTGGAGTCACATGCAGATTGTAAGAAATAATACAAAGAGATCCTATGTACCCTTTATCCACTTTCTCTGAAAACGATAGTGCCATATCACAACCACACTGTCCACACTGATAAAATACAGATCCACAAGATTTTCCCTACCACGGGGTCTCTCATGTTGTTCTTTTATGGTCACTTGCACTCCCCCTCTGCTCCCCTCATGCCCCATTGTGACTTCTACCCCCATCCAGAACCCCTGGCAACCATGAATCTTCTCCCCATTTCTATAATTTGTCATTTTAAGAATGTTCCAGCTGGGCGCTGTGGCTCATGCCTGTCATCCCAGCACTTTGAAAAGCCGAGGTAGGTGGATTGTGGATCACATGAGGTCAGGAGTTTGAGACCAGTCTGGTCAACATGGTGAAACCCTGTCTCTACTAAAAATACAAAAATTAGCTGGGCATGGTGGCACATGCCTGTAATCCCAGCTACTCAGGAGGCCAAGGCAGGAGAATCACCTAAACCTGGGAGACGGAGGTTGCAGTGAGCCAAGATCTCATCACTGCACTCCAGCCTGGGCTAGAAGAGTCAAACTACATCTCTCTCTCTCTCTCTCTCTCTCTCTCTCTCTCTCTCTCTCTATATATATATATATATATATATATATATATATATATATATATATATATAATCTTTCACTCTCTTTCTTGACCACTGGTGTCATCGGAGTCCTGGAGGGTGTATATACATACTTCAGAGTCCTGGAGGGTATATATATATATATATATATATATATATATATATATATACCCTTCAGAGTCCTGGAGGGTGTCTCAAACTCCTGACCTGGAGGTCCCTCCAGGACTCCGATGACACCAGCGGTCAATCTTTTGCTATAATCCCTCATATCCTTTAGGCTTATTTCTTTCCCAGTCTCTTTTCTGCTTTCCAGATTGGGTAACTGCTTTCTTCCAACTGCTGTTGAGATTTTACTTTTGGTGTTATTAAGTTCTAAACTTTCCACTTGGTTCTTCTCCAGCTCTTCTGTTTATTTGCAGAACAAATAGAAAACCTTATCAAAAAAATAGAAAGTACTTAATGAGGCTTTCTATTTCTTCATTTACTTAAAGTGTCTTCATAATTATACACTGAAGTAGTTTTATGGCATCTGCTTTAAAATCGTTGTCAGGTAATTCAAACATCTCTGCCATCTCAATGTTGGTGTGTATAGACTGACATTTTTTAATTCAAATTATAGTTTTGCTGTAGCTTGGTATGACAAGTAATGTTAATTAAAACCTGAACATTTGGGGTATGATGGTAAAAGACTTTTGATCTTATTTAAACCTATTTTAGCTGGTGTCCCCCGACACCTTTTCAGCTGGGGAAATGAGCAGTGCCACTTTGGTACAGATGCGTGGAGGTAGAAATTCAGGTCCCCCATTGCCTTCTGCTGACACCCATAGTGGAAGGGCTACTTGGTAATCCTGGCTAGAGGTGAGTTTCTGTCCTCCTTCTGGCTGTCCTCTGATGCTCCTGGTTGGGAGGGGTAGGAATTCCTTCCCTAAGCTATGTGTTCTCCATTGACACCATGAGGTGGCGTCTCATTCCCCTGGACTGTGCTGAAAGCCTCACACTAGGCCTCCACTTTCATAACCACAGCAGGAAAGAGGGGTAGGGAGAGGTGCCTCATTACTGACAGATGGGAGGTCCTGCATCTTCACCAGGTTTCCACCCACACTGCCTCAGCGGGATGCTTCATGGCCACTCAGCAGAGATGAAAGTCCCAGCTCCCTAACCAGGCCTTTCTGATCCCACACTGCCAGGTGGGTTGGGGCACCTCATTGCAGTGGTGAGAATGGCAGTCTAGGCTATCCACTCAGTCTGTTATGCGTGTGAGTGGGGCCACACTGTTTTCCATGGTATTCTGCAAGTTCTCTTGCTGCACTGCCCTTGTTCTGGCCCTTTAGCTAGAGACAGCAGACTTTTGTTGGGGGGTTCATTGTCTTCACCTGTTGGCCAGTTCAGTTGCTCATTTCTTCATCTCCAAGTCTGGGATATCTGAGGTAAAAGAAAACCCACGGGACACACTGTTGTTTTATTCTTTGGGTTCTGAGGTTCCCAGCCAGTCTTATTTCTTTCCTCCACTTTTCAGAATTTGTTTTGCGTATATAATTAGCTGCTAGTTGTTCTTGGAGAGAGAAAAGGAAAAAGTACGTCTACTTCCCAGAAGGAAAGTCCAATGGCGTGATTTTTAGATGGTGCTCTCTCAAAGGTATAATGGGAAAATTCACTTTATTAGTGATTCTACAACATACTTTTGGGTCCAAATTGATGCTACTATTGAAGAATCTTCAGGAGAAAATACTCTTGGAAACCTTCAAAAGCAGATACTGTCAAATAGCATTCTTACGATTAAAGGCATGATAGCATATATAATCAACCCGTATGTTAGTGTATTTCCAATTACCGAAAATTTACTAAAAGAACGGAACACTGTTGGCAGACTACTCCAAAATGCTCATTCTCTCTTTTTGTGGGAAAGGAGAAAACCACATGATGTGAAGAATGCCTTTGCATTATCAGCTTGAACTAAGTGACTTTTCCCACAGTTGGTTCAGTTTGTGATTATCATTCCCATCCAGTCATGTCAACCCAGTCGTCAAGGTGAAAGTCATCTAGAGAACTGTTCTAGCGGTGTGAAGATGCTGAGCAGTGCACTGGGACCCACAAGGATGTGCCACATTTCCCCATGTCACCACTTCTAGTAACTATATGTGTTCCAGAGGACAAAATAATTCTAATCTATGCTATTCTCTCAGTTAGGAGGGGATTACATCACACAGACAATTGATGTTGAAAACTGAACAAGAATTGAACCTAAGAAATAAAACATTGTAAATGGTGAGAAGATCAGTCTATTGTACAGGCTCTGCTATTTAGTATGAGAAGTTTGAAAAGGGATAATCTGTTTTAAAGTGATATTGGTGGTATATTTACTTGGGCCCAAGATGCTGAAGGAAAAAGAGCTGAACAGTCAATTACGTGGTTGTTGTAATTATCTCAATTCTGAGTTTATATAAGCAACATTTTGAGTTTAACATCAATTTTGGTATGCAATAACCTCTACATAAAAATGCACTGACACATTAAAGAAGAAACTAAGAATGCAAATGACATGGGGACCATTAAACCAGCCCAAAGATTTTCTAAAATTGTGACTTAGTCTAACTTTGGGGAGGACATAGATGCTTTGGAATAGCTGTGAACAGATTTGTTCTCATGCCTTTCACCATCTGTTTGCAGTCACAAATCTAATTGTGAGAAAAATTCCACTCATGACATTTTCATATGAATTGATTTGGGTCTTTTTTTCAATAGTTGGATATTTCAGGGTCACAAAAAGGGATAATTTAAGGAAGACATAGGGTTTTCTTATTCTATATACAAAGAGGTAACAATGAGTGTTTTTGATCATGCCAACATGCTACAAATCTAAACAAACATAAAGATCCTCAAATTATATACCAACTCATTAAGAAACGGTCCGGCCTAATGACTCAATTAGCTTAATGAACAACAACACCAAGTTTCTTTTAATATTTGCTCACTGTGAATTCGTTTCCCAAATGTTTGAATTGCCTAGAAAATGTTACTTCCTGTGTGAAGCATTTCCTGATATATTCCAATAAAGTTTACTGCCCTGTTTCCTATGCTCTCAGGATTCCTTACACACATTTACACAACAGGTTATCAACTAGAGGTGATTTTTGCTCTCCAAAAAACATTGGGAATGTCTAGCGACATTATTGGTTGTCCCAACTGAGATGGTGCTACTGAAAACCAGTGGGTAGAGGTCAGAGATTCTGTTAAATATTCTACAACTCTCAGGACAGCACCCACAACAGAGTTACTTAGCAAAAAGTGTTGACAGTAATAAGAAGGAGAGACCCTGGTGTAGAATAAGTAACCTGGAGAGCCATGCCTGACCTGGGAGTTTCCATTAATGAGGCATGGCTTTATATCAGACACACCTTGCCTGCCCTGTATCAAAGAAGCTAGTGCATCTGCTCACCTCCTGACAACATCACCAGTCCAGAGGAATCTCAGGAACTCTGTTTCTCTGGATTTGTAAAGGCGGGTGGATCATCTGAGGTCAGGAGTTCAAGACCAGCCTGACCAACATGGGGAAGTCCTGTATGTACTAAAAATACAAAAATTAGCTGGACATGGTGGTGGGCACCTGTAGTCTCAGCTATTTAGGAGGCTGAGGCAGGAGAATTGCTTGAACCCAGGAGGCGGAGGTTACAGTGAGCCAATATCACGCTCAAAATATCACCAATATCATACAAAAAATAAAAGAAAAAGAAAAGTCATTCCTGCTTCCACATCATCATTACTGAACGAAGAAGACATTCTGGAGCTCCATGCCCTCCTGACAAGAGCTTCACTCTTCTTCCATACAGCAATCCAGGCCTCATTATCACTCTGTCATAAAATATGGAGAAATCATCTTATCTTTCTTTCCACAAGAATTCAAGGACTCCCCAGTCATGTCATCCTTCAGATTCAAATCTACATTTTCCTTTTCTGACCTCTCCCCATTATTCCACAACAACTAAAACCCTTCTTCCACTGTACCCTTCAGAACTTAAGGTCAGTAATCAGAAAAACTGCTGTTATCTTTAAACCTTTAACCAAAATATGGCTTTCTCTTAAGAGCATGGCATTTGTATAAATCAGCCCATTTCAGAGATGACTGTTTCTTGGCCAAATCCCTGGCACTTCCAGACCAAGGAAGGCCTTGCTCTTGAGACTATTCTCCCTTCTACCCCACAGAAGTCCTTCAGCTTCAGATTATGTGTCACACTCTATGGACCTCCCTCCAGATGGCCGCTCATCTACTAAAGTCTTAATAAAAGTATTTATTAAGAGTTATTTCCTGGATGACTCTTACTTATTCCAGCCTCAAAAGTCATATAGGTTACATAGTATCCTGTCCTCTGAGTTCCTTGATCTTCTTTTCCACAATATTTAATTAATAAGTGGATGAAGAATCTCCTACTCAATCTATCTCGTTCTCTCACTCCCAGGGCCATTTTCTAGGCCTTGTCTTTGTCTATAACCACAATTCCTCTAAAATATCCGTTGCATGCCTTCCACACTCTGAGGCCTTCCCAGATCATTCCCTCTAATTACAATTATCTTTAGCTTGGTTGAGAGTTGCTAACCATTAACCAACTACCTCCTCGTGACATTATGTCTCTCTGATCTAATTTAAAATTTATACTTCTTTTTTTTTTTGAGACGGAGTTTCGCTCTTGTTGCCCAGGCTGGAGTGCAATGGCGCAATCTCGGCTCACTGCAACCTCCACCTCCTGGGTTCAAGCAGTTCTCCTGCCTCAGCCTCCTGAGTAGCTGGGATTACAGGCACGCGTCACCATGCCCAGCTAATTTTTTGTATTTTTAGTAGAGACGGCGTTTCACCATGTTGACCAGGGTGGTCTCGATCTCTTGACCTTGTGATCCACCCGCCTCAGCCTCCCAAAGTGCTGGGATTACAGGCGTGAGCCAAGATGCACAGCCCAACTTATACTTCTTAATTACAACCATTCTCTTGTCGCTCATCATACACTCTTGGCAAACCCTTCAACTCTGATAAAACCTAACTCTGTACCTGCTCATCATCTGCCCATATGCACCCTCAGTCTCTTAGACGATTATCGTGTACCTTCTTTTCCCTCTTAGAATACCTAATACTTCAGCCTGAAATCTTTACTTTCAGCTACTCATTTCACTGAGAACTTGGAAGCAATCAGAAGGGAATTTCCACAAGATTCCTCCCAATATCTGTGCATTGACTAGCTCCTTTTATACCAAAATTATCTTCTTTTAAGCTGATGCCCTCCTGATCCTACCTGTGGCCGACTTCTCACTTACGTTCTAGATTTCATCCAGTCTTAGCTCCTGATCCTACCTGTGGCCGACTTCTCACTTACCTTCTAGATTTCATCCAATCTTAGCCACTAGAGAATGTCATTTCAGCAATTCCACTCTTTTCTTCATGATCTATTTCTTTCTCTGAACTGGATCAATCACTCATTTAAGTTATATGATTCTATTTCCCATCTTAAGTAGAACAAACATCTGAATACCACATTTTTTCACATCACCCTTGTGTTTCTGCCTCCTGCTGCTGCAAAACTCCTTGACAAAATGGTTTATATTTGAATGCCTCAAATAACTCTAGTCTCTTGCTTTCTTGACCCCTCTCAAATCAAAATTTTGTCCTCAGCAATTCAACAAATATTAGATTTATCAAAACTTGTCAAAGGCACCAAAATCCCTGGGTACCTCAGAATGCATGTTGGATTAATGAGTCTTTAAACTTGACATAATATCAAGTGCTTCAGAATTTTCTTCTCATCTTTATATTATTGTTATTCAGTTATTTGCCTTAATCCACTATAAACTCATTGAAGACAAGAATTAGACCTTACCCAGCTATCTGTATCTACTAAGATATTTAGCTAAGGATCTTCTTGCTCTCTACTATTGTAATCACTATCAATATAGCTAATATTTATTGAATTCTTAGGATAAGTTAAGCACTAT
This sequence comes from Saguinus oedipus, assembly GCA_031835075.1. NCBI lineage: Eukaryota > Metazoa > Chordata > Mammalia > Primates > Cebidae > Saguinus > Saguinus oedipus. Next base: position 13,205,170 of record CM063171.1, read on the forward strand.
TCTCAGTACCGTCAATAATTGATTCACATAATCTTCATAATAACCCTAGAAAGTAGATGTACTATTATATACACTTCATTGTATCAGATGAAGAAGATGGAGCATGAAAAAATTAAGTAATTTGTCAGAGGTCACAGAGCTGTGAGGGATAAATCACAAAATATAACCCAGGCACTCTAACTCCAAAGCCAGCATGGAGAATAAATTATATATTTAAATTATCCATCAAATACACTTAATGGGCTAAGGGCATGCCATTGCTCTATTTCAATGAATATCTGTAGAAATCAGTGTAATTGGAGTAGAGCTTATTTTCATACTTTTTTTTTTTCCAGATAGAGTCTTGTTCTCTTGCCTAGGCTGCAGTGCAGTGGCACAATCTCAGCCCACTGCCCACCTCCCAGGTTCAAGCAATTCTCCTGCCTCGGCCTAGGGCGTAACTAGGATTATAGGCATGTACCACCATGCTCAGTTATTTTTTGTGTTTTTAGTAGAGATGGGGTTTCACCATGTTGGCCAGGCTGGTCTAGAACTCTTGACCTAGTGATCCACCTGCCTCAGACTCCCAAAGTGTTGGGATTACAGGCATGAGCCAATGCGCCCGGCTTGACTTATTTTCATAACAAAATTAAGTTTAACAACATTAATTTCAAATTTCAGAATATTTTCTTCATTGATTTTATTTATATTTTCTAAATATAATAGAATATATTTTAATACATTAGATAATAGAAAAAAATATTTTATTTTGAGTGAAAAAGAAGAATATATAGGATTCACCAAATGATAAATCTGTAGCATTCAAATAAGCTATACTTTTGAACAGAAAAAAAAAAAAAAAGAATGGCCTTTTTTCTAGCCCCCTCTCCTCTCTTTCTCTCTCTCTCTCTCTCTCTCTCTCTCTCTCTCTCTCTCTCTCTCTCTCTCTCTCTCTTGTTTCTTTCCCTGGAGAAAAACTTTAAAAAGTACATTGATTTGGAACACTTTGGAAATAAATATTTTAGAAACTCATGTTACTAATGATCGAATAATGCTGTCAGGTTAGATAAACCTACTGAATCCCCAGAATCATTTATATTTATATTTCTTTGGCTTTACTTGATAACTTGATAATTACATGATTACACCCCTGAAATTAGGGTGCAGGAATGTTTAGTCAGTTACTAGGACTGAGGATTTGGTGTTCATTTACAAAATGAACAATGCATTATTATTGAAAGAAACATCAGTTTAAATGATTGTCAAATTATAGTTCCTTATTTCAGGACTGCAAGCAATTGAGTTCTGAGCATCCCACACTTATGAGGAATAAATTTTGCATAATCATTCAATCATATTGAGTGGACAGCAATATAGCTTTAGCACCTTTGCTTCATACACTCAAATCTAATTACAATGCATAGCACTGAAGAAAAGTAATCATCTTCCAGAAATGTCCATTATGTTTGCAAGGCTTATCTGCTTACTAGCTTTCATCCCAGTGTCAGGCAGAACTAGCGGCACTTTGTGTTAGAAGTCACACTGTCCTCTTTCTCTTCAGAAATACTCAAGTCTTTTTATTCTTCTGCAGATGGTACTATGCAAGCCAACTATTCTAAAGGAGCATCGCAATGAGTTCTAAATATGCAAGCCAAATATTCTAAAAGAGCATCGCCTCTTCTACCCTATTCTGTGGAAACTTCATTTGGCGGTTTCTTTCTTTCTTTTTTTTTTTTAATTTATTTTTTTTTCTTTTTAAATTTTTATTGCATTATAGGTTTGGGGGTACATGTGCAGAACGTGCAAGATAGTTGCATAGGTACACACATGGCAGTGTGCTTTGCTGCTTTCCTCCCCTTCACCCACACTTGGTATTCATCCCCAGGCTATCCCCCCCAGGCACCCCTGCTGTCCCTCCCCCATTCCCCGCAACAGTCCCCAGTGTATAGTAGACCGCCTCTCTGTGTCCATGTGTTCTCATTTTTCTCACCCACCTATGAGTGAGTATATGCAGTATTTCTTTTTCTGTTCTTGTGTCAGTTTGCTGAGAATGATGTTCTCCAGATTCATCCATGTCCTTACAAAGGACACAAACTCATCATTTCTGATTGCTGCATAATATTCCATGGTGTATATGTGCCACATTTTCCCAGTCCAGTCTATCATCGTTGGGCATTTGGGTTGGTTCCAGGTCTTTGCTATTGTAAACAGTGCTGCAATGAACATTCGTGTGCATGTGTTGGTGGTTTCTTTAGCTTCAGAGGAATTCCTGTGCAGACGATCCCAGCCTTGATGCTGATACTATAAATGACCTTCCCCGGGTTCTCTATGTGAGTGGTGTGCACAGGAGAATGACGCCATCATCACGTTAGTCATTTGAAGACAGCCTGCAATATCCCAGGAGAGCTGTGAGAACAATCAGTCCCTTCTTCAGGAAATGAGAGGAAGTGCCAACCCAATGGAAATGTATTTATTACATGTTTGAAGGCTGCTAAAATAACAAAACATCCTTAACAAGCACACTTATCCCACACAAAACACACACACACACACACACACACACACACACACACACAAGAATATTCTCACACCGAGGCATTGAATGTCATGCAGGCAAGTCTAAAGAGTGTTCTGTGAACGGCACCCCCAGAAAAGGAAGAGGGCAACTTGGTAATATTAAATAAATTACTCATCAGTGAAGAACTTTCCTTGACCCATCTCCTCACAGGAAGTCTGCTCAAAGTAGGCCTTGGCACCAACCAGGTCAACAGCTTCTGCGTCAGAGCAAATGCTTTGTCACAATTGTACTGTGCCGGGAAACTCCTACTTTTAGGTTCGAATAGTTAAAATAGGACCTGCTGCAGGAGAGCAGACACTCCCCAAATCAGGTGAGATGTCAGGCTTTATTTTTCAAGCCTGCGGGAAATCTAAGGTTTGGACCCCTTCATTGCTTTCTCTCCTTTCCCAGAGCTGAGCTCTGCAATCTGGAGATATTTTGTGTGCCTGCCCTGGTCCAAAGTGCAAGGCCATCCTTTACGTAAGCTGTACTTTCAGAGTCAGGTCAAGTGTGGGAATTTGTCTCTTCCTTTAAGTTTTCTCGGTTACATTTTGAGGGTTACTTCTGAATTGTACATCTATGTCAGTCCCTGAAAAGGGAATTCCTTTTTGCCATTTTACACTATTATTTTTTGCTATAGTTTGTATTCTTCCTACTTTTGAAAGTCCTCCTTTTTTCCAGTACAGTTGAAATAAAATTACACATTAAAAAGTAGGAAGAAGGAACTCTGTCTCAAGAATGTACCATACAGGCTAGGTGTGGAAGTTTATCACTTTGGGAGGCTGAGGCAGGAGGACTTTTAGAGCCCAGGATTTCGAGAAAAAGCAGATATCTGGTGAGAAATGCCAGATATAGGTGAAGGGGAGGAATGCAGCAAGTCACCCTGCCACGTGTGTACCTATGAAACAATCTTGCATGTGCTATCACCACACCACTGCGTCCTTGCCTGGATGACAAAGGAAGACCCAGTCTCTAAGAAAAAAAAAGTACGATAAAAATCCTGCCTAAATTCTCACCCTGCAGGTCTGTAACACAGATTTTAGACTCATGACCACAACTTCAACTCTTACCTGACTTTCCAGCCTGCCGTTTTGCCTTTTCCAACCTCCACATAATTAACTCCACACAGTGGGCTAAATGGTTACCCATAAGGATATGAATAATAGGACTTAGGTCTGGAAACCCTGCCAAGCAGCTCTATTGGTCCAGAAGCTTTTTGTTTTGTTTTGTTTTGTCAGTGCTCAGCATCTTCTCATTTGCAACATGACTCTGGGCCTTGGTGCCGTGAGGTCCAGCCGCTGGAATGCCCTGGAAGAAGACTATCCCTGCATTGCTTCAGTGCCATTCTCTCCACCTGAGTAGCACCATACCTCTTCCAGGGCTGCCTGAGCTACCGACCTTTTATTTTAGCAGCAATAGGAATTGGTGTGAGCAGGAAATATCCCCCAGAACGGGCCTGGACCTACAGATGCTGTCAGTCTAAGAATTAAACTCTACCGACAGACACCCAAAGGCCTTTTTTTCTGACTTAGGAAAGAGAGAGACAGAGAATCCTGGAAGTTGTACTAGGGAGGAATCATTCCTAGCAGAGTCCCAGGTGATGGACAAGAAGGCTCTTAGCCTGAGTCTACTAGAGAGAGATATTAAGAGAATAAGAATACACCATGGAATATTATGCAGGCATCAAAAATGATGAGGTCGTGGCTTTTGTAGGGACATGGATGAACCTGGAAACCATCATTCTCAGCAAACTGACACAACAACAGAAAATCAAACACCACATGTTCTCACTCATAGGCAGATATTGAACAATGAGAACACATGGACACAGGGAGGGGAGCACTACACACTGGGGTCTGTGGGGGGAAATAGAGGAGGGACAGCGGGGGATGGGGAGTTGGGAAGAGATAGCATGGTGAGAAATGCCAGATATAGGTGAAGGGGATGAATGCAGCAAGTCACCCTGCCACGTGTGTACCTATGAAACAATCTTGCATGTTCTTCACATGTACCCCAAAACCTAAAATGCAATAAAAAATTTAAAAAAATAAATAAATGAATGAATAAATGAAAGAAAAAAGATTTGGTTTGAAGAAATTAAAAGCGACAAATTTAGCCAAAAGAGGATCTGCTCTCTCCGCAGTGGCACACTTTCTGAAGATGACTTTGTGAACTGGAGAGTGGGTCTAGGGAGACCTTGAGAGGCATGTGTGGAAAATGGAAGGGCTACATGAGGGAAGGAGTCTGGATTGTAAAGTCAGCCCTAGAGGAGAGTCATCCCCATCCAGGAACACTTGGATCAAACAAGGACTAACTCAATCCACAGGAAGTCCATGACATTTGAAGACTTGGCCAGTTTCAGTCGATCTCCCAAGTTCTTAATTAACTAATATCTCCTTTAGTTCTTTTAATTCATACCCCTAGTGAGACCCTTCAGTCCTCTGCATCTGACTGCCTGCATTGAGCAAACACAGGGGAGAGTGGGAGCCATCAGAGCAGGGAGATCTCTGTACTTTAAGACAGAATCAAGCCTCCCTATTGCAGAGAGAAACCTTGATTCAAGAGGGTGCACCTCACCCAGGGATATGAGCATAGGAGCCTCTGCTACTTCGGGCCCATCATCATGCCCCAGCATGCTCACATGCAGAGAAAGGGGAATGGCGGGACACTGCTTTGATCTTCTGAGGCTTCTGTATGGCCAGGTGGGGCCTAGAGTGGTGCACACTCCAAACAGGTGTCTGGCTGCAATCAGATCTTTCCATTTCCTCAAATGAATAAGTAATATCACTGTCTATGTGTGCAGAGAAAATCAAAGTGTGTTTTCTAGAACCTGGTTGGTTTCCCGCTTTCCCCAGCCCAACTTATGGTCTGTCCTGCTTGCCAGGCACTTGTCTGAACTTAAGGGAATGCTTTCTAAGGATCCATGCAGTCAGCTATGGCCTAGAGGATACTGGCAATCAGAGGCAGGGATGCAGTACCCTCTGGAGCCATGGAGGGCGTGCTTTGCATCACAAAGGAATCCTCCCAGCTTGTCCCAGAGCAGCTGTGGGGTCCTTTTCTGGTGTTGTCCTGAAACTTGAGATAAGTCTCAGGTCTCTTTGGGTTTCCCTGGAAGATCCTGGTTGTTTGCTTCTACTGTTGTTTTTATAGTAAACAGCCAACAGACTTCAAGGAGGGATGAGCTGGCCAAAAGACTTTCTGCCCAGATCTAAGAATATCACAAAGTTAGTAGGAAGATTGGAATAATTACAGAAGCCTCTTATCCCTGATGTCCCCCATTGTGAAAGCCAGTCCTCCAAAGTAATGAACTCTGAGTTTCAAAGCACTTAATGAAAGTCCAAACAGATCTTCACTTTGGGACACTGTAGACTTGCTTGGAAAAGGACAGAAAAGTGAGCTTGAATTTTCATTGCATAGGCTAATGATGCCTGAAAGAGGCCTCAAAATCCCTCTCATCTTGGCTGGGTGTGGTGGCTCACACCTGTAATCCCAGCACTTTGGGAAGCCAATGCAGGCAGAGTGCTTCAGCGCAGGAGCTTCAGACCAGCGTGGGCAACATAGTGAAACCCTATCTGTAAAAGAAATACAAATTAGCTGGGTGTGGTGGCCCACACCTATAATCCTAGCTACTTGGGAGGCTGAGGCAGGATAATCACTTGAATCCAGGAAGCAGAGGTTACAGTTAGCTGCGATGGCATCACTGCACTCCAGCCTGGAGTGAGTGACACGTGACAGAGTGAGACCTTGTCTCTAAAGGAAACCAAACCAAACCAAAACTAAACAAAACAAAAAAATTAAAAAGAATTGTCTAATCTCAAGTGACTGATGCAAAAAAAAAAAAAAAGTCTTAAAAGAATCTCAGAAGGATGCAGAATAGCTTCAGAATAAATGAATGCACACTCTGAAGAAAATACTCATCTTCAGGAAAGCCTAAAATTGTTTGCCTAAGAAACTGACGTATAGAAGGAAAGCTTAAAGAACAGAAAAAAGTGTTTGAAGACTCAAACACAGGAATGAAACCAGTGGTAAATAACAAAGAGAGACAGTTAAGATGTCTCACTGACGGCCGGGCGCGGTGGCTCAAGCCTGTAATCCCAGCACTTTGGGAGGCCGAGGCGGGTGGATCACGAGGTCAAGATATCGAGACCATCCTGGTCAACATGGTGAAACCCCGTCTCTACTAAAGATACAAAAAAAATTAGCTGGGCATGGTGGTGCGTGCCTGTAATCCCAGCTACTCAGGAGGCTGAGGCAGGAGAATTGCCTGAACCCAGGAGGCGGAGGTTGCGGTGAGCCGAGATCCTGCCATTGCACTCCAGCCTGGGTAAGAAGAGCGAAACTCCGTCTCAAAAAAAAAAAAAAAAAAAAAAAGATGTCTCACTGAAATCATACTGAAGATCATACATTTTTCTCATCTCTTTAAAGATTACTTGAATGATAGTTATGTGGAATTAGAGACAAAGAGTGAATCAGAAAATGGAGATCACTGAGGCTAGCAGTTAGAAGTTAAAGAAACTAATTGAAGCTATTAATGTAGATGTTTCCACTGAGGGCCTTCAAGGAGAAAAATTAGAGATATTCAAAGAAGTATTTGAAAAAAATCAACCAAATGAATAACTTACAGGATTATTAAAGGTCTCCAAACTGAACAAGTGTGTTTGCAGTCTGAAAACTCACAGCTTGAAAGGGATTCAGAAGCTTCAGCTGAAACTTCAAATACTGCCTAAAATACATCAAGAACGTATAATGAAGCTTCAGAGGACATCAGCTAAGGACAAAATGTACTGCTTAGAAACAGAACAATCCCAAAGTGTATGGAAATGTGAACCACACATCTCAGAAGTGCAACCTCTGTGGGAAGATGGCCAAAGGCATGAGCCAAAAGTTGGAAACAATTATTTTTTCCTATCAAAACCAGGTTCTCTTCTATGGGAAAGGGCTTAAGAAAGTTGGATGGCAGCTCTGTTGACTAAGAGAACTCTCAATGGGTTAAGAAAAGAAAATGACCATAACAGATAAATATTGGCTAAAACAGAGTTTAAATTCCAGTCTTTTCCAATGGCCCCTTTTCTCCTGCTGTTCTGTATGCAACTCGTAGGTCCCGAAAATATCAGGAGAGCCCCTGAATCTGCAGGGAGAGCTTTAAGCTGTGAGGGGGGTCGGGGACCCAGAGTCCCGTGAAGGTTTTACTCCACATTCACAGCGGCTGACCTCTGAACACCCATAATTGCAACACATGAGTTGTCTGTGTTTTCTCTTTTCTAAAGCAATTTTATCTATTTTTAGTTTAACTGCTGTTATTTAATTGCTCCTATTGAAATTTGATAGCATTATAAGATAATAGTTTTTTTTAAAATAGACATTTGTTTAACATAATTAGTAAGAATACCTTATTTGCACGTCATTTGACCGTCTGGAGTTAGATAGTGGCAGTACTGCATTCTGACTTAAATAAAAAGACCCTTATTACTTAAACTGTCATTGAAGTTTGACATGTATAGAGAGATTTAAAACAAGAAAGACTATTTCTGTTTGTAAAAATAAATAAATAAATAAAAATAAAAACAACATAGATATTTCACACAAAATCTGGTTGAAAGTTCAACACATTTTACCTACTTCTACCATTAAAAGTATTCTAGTCTTCCATAACACTTTAATTAATCCACAACACTGCAGTTGAATTTTGTTCTCAGAAAGAGACAGGTATTATCTGAATTATTCCCGTCTGAGAGAAACATGAAACTGGAAAAAGAGTCAAAGAGAAGACATTTTTATCTGTGAAGCAAGTTAATGATGTGGTCATTGTTGTCACCTGTGTGTTTGTACCTCAAGTACTTATTGAGCATCTCTGACTGTCAGACCCCGGGCTGGGTGTGGTGGATTCGGTGGGTCTCGTTTCAGTCCAAGCATCCTGAGAGGGCTCAGTGGGCAGAGAATGCCCAGGAGGGCAGTGCCAGGGGAATGTCAGGAAGCAAATCCTTCCTAAAATGGCAAAGGTATGACTTGAGGGGAGGGCAGGAATTGCTCAGGAAGACACTGAGAGGAGCATATTAAGTAGAAGAAAAGAGGGAAGTGGAAGGAAATCGCACAGTTAAGAGATAGCTTCCTGACCTATGAATTAGAAAGTAGTGGATAACTTTGAGAGACTCAGAATATGTAAGATACAGCATAAATAGAGAAGGTGAGGAGATTGAAGTGGCAGGATATTACAGAGGTTTGGATTATTCACACTTTTCCAAAAAAATTTTTTTGAAAGAGAGTGATGCCTTTAACTCTGATAAGATGCACACGGTAGACAGTGGATTGGGAAAAACAAGTTAGGTTTTCGGGCCCAGGTTCCTAACATTCTCCAAATGAACCTAAAATGAGACTTTTGTCTAGAGTTCCAAGAAAAGTTTATTTATAAAATGTGGTGTGCACTTCTGCCCTCTCTTTATCTCTCCCTCCTTCCATCCCTTTCCCCACACCGTCTTTTCATAGGTGAATAGTATTTGAACAATCATGTTTTATTACCCATTCTCAACATTGATATATCCAAGGACCTCCTCCAAGTCCCTCTCTTTCTCCCTTCCTCTCCATTTCCCTTGTCTCTTTCTTCCTAATAATGCAATACAAATCCCTCTTCTACAAATCAAAAGCTAAATGAAGAGCTTCTGCACAGCAAGAGAAACTACAAAGTGAGTAAACAACCAACCTACAGAATGGGAGAAAATATGCACAAACCGCTTTTAACAAAGGCCTAATATCTGGAATCTATTAGAAACTTAAATCAGCAAGCAAAAAACAACCCTATTAAAAGGTGAGCAACAGAAATAATCAGACACTTCTCAAAAGAAGACATAAAAGCAGCCAACAAATATATGAAAAAATGCTTACCATGACTAATTATCAGAGAAATTCAAATGGAAACCACAATGAGACACCATCTCAAACCAGTCAGAATTACCTTTGTGAAAAAGTCTAAAAACAACAGATGCTGGCAAGGCTGTGGAGAAATGGGAACACGTATGCTGCCAGTGGGAATGTAAATTAATCCAGCCACTGTGGAGAGCACTCTGGAGATTTCTCAAGGTACTAGGAGTTGAACTGCCATTCAATCCAGCAACTTTATTACTGGGCATATATCTGAAGGCAAATAAGTCATTCTACCCAAAAGATGCATGCTCTGTATGTTCATTTCAGTACTATCCACAATAGCAACCCAGGTGCGCATCAACTCTGGATTGGATACAGAAAATGTGGTATATCTTACACCACAGAATACTACGCAGTCATAAAAAAGAGTGAAATCATGTCCTTTGCAGCAACATGATGCAGCTGGAGGCCATTATTCTAAGTGAACTCACACGGAAACTGAAAAACAAATACAATGTGTTCTCACTTTTAAGTGGGAGCTAAACATTGACTACACATGGACACAAAGAAGGGAACAATGGCCATTAGGGAATATAAGAGCGAGGAGGGAAGGAGGGGAACAAAGGCTGAGAAACTACCTATTGGGTACTGTTCTCACTAGCAGGGAGATGGATCCATTCGTATTCTAAACTTCACCCTCACAAAAAACACTTTTGCAACAAACTTGCACATGTTACCCCTGAACCTGTAACAAAAGTTGAAAAATAAATAAGTAAATACATTTAAAAAATGATTTCCTTTTGGCAAAAATAAATAAGAAAATAAAACACACTCTCACATAGAAAAACCAGATCAGGTGTCCTCAGTGTATCCGCAGACTAGGTCCACCTGTTCGCATCAGTGCATCACGTGGGGTGCTCTCCTGTTCACTTCCTGTAAACCGGATGCTACATGCCATCTGCATGTCTTCTGTGATAAGTCTCTTCAAATGTTTGGCCCACTTTTTAAAAGTAGGTTTTTTTTTTTCTTTTCCAAAACAAAACAAAACAAAATGCCTATACAGAGACAGTCATCAACCTCTAATTTTGTGGTTCCTCTGGCCCCTTCCTATCACTCTGCCTCCACCCAACCTAAGGTAATCATCATCTTGAAACCCCCTTTTTTATGTGGCTTTATGATATATATATAGACATATACATATAGCCTCCTAGATGGATATTTTAAAGATACTTTAAAGATATACTTATTTTTTTCCTAAGCAAGGTGGCTCATGCCTGTAATCTCAGCACTTTGGGAGGCCGAAGTGGGTGGATCACCTGAAGTCAGGAGTTCAAGACCAGCCTGACCAACATGGTGAAACGCTGTCTCTACTAAATACAAAAAAAATTAACCCAGCATGTGGTGCGTGCCTGTAATCCCAGCTACTTGGGAGGCTGAGGTAGGAGAATCACTTGAACCCGGAAGCAGAGGTTGCAGGGACCGAGATTGTGCCATTGCACTCCAGCCTGGGAAACAGTGAAACTCAGTCTCAAAAATAAAATAAAATAAAATAAAAATTATACTTATTTTTAACTTTTTACTTTAATAAGATACAGCTTAAGATGAATCTTAATATCAATGACAGGCAGTGTCTTTTTCTTTTCTGTGCTGTATAACTCTCTTTTATGTGATATTTATACATTCTCCTGTTGAAGAACGTCAGGCTGTTTCTAGGTTTGGGCTTTGTGTACAATATTGCACACATCTTTCTTTTTTGTTGTTGTTCTATAAGATGCTGTTAACAGGTTGTGATTCTTTGTGTCTTCAGAAGAAGATGACATAAATTCTCTTTATACATTTTCCTTAAATGCCAAAACACTTATTCTAATCCAGGTGAGCTATCTTTTCATACTTATCATTGATCCTTAAATTTACAAATTGCCTCTGCTTACATAACATGAAAACAATAAGCCATTTTGCCTAATTCAAACTACTGATTAACTCAGTGGAATGTAAATCACTCCTACAAGTTATTTGGATTAAGAAGTCTAATGAGTGCAAACAGCACATGCAGCAGCCCCGTAAATCCTCAACAATGGAAGGTTTGTTTCTTCCGACTTGTAGACAAGAAGCTGGTAGCTAGATGTATTCCTAACCCTTCAGACTCCTTGATCTTACTTGGAGAAGACACTAGTCCACAGTCAGTCAGCTAAAGCCTAAATCAAGAAGGCACACCTGTTGCAGGAAGAAAGCATGTTCCTCATGTATTTTAAAGCATGAGCATTTAGCATCGTCATGGCTACGCTGTGAGGATTTCTTCTCTAACATACCTCCCCAAAGTCTTAAGCAACAGAACTCTCTGTGGCCTTCCTCGCCTGGCTGTGTATGTATCAGATACAACTGGACAATGCTGGCTGGCGCTATTGCACAAGGGAATTGCATAGAGAGGGAAATGAGATCTTACATGCTTTCAACAAGATACCACCTTCAAATCTTGCAGACTTGACTAGCATTTCACAAGTGGCACAGAATCCAAAAAGATTTCATGAGGGGAGTCATTGATGTTTGGGCCCATTCACCATATTGGGAAGAAAGAAAGTAGGTGGGTGTATGCTGTGGGGATGAGCATAAGCTCCATTGATTCCAGCTGACTTTATCAACCTTCTATTTCTAGAATTTCTGTCTCAACAAACTTTGAATAATACATTCAAAGGGCCTTTTCCTAATCTTTTCATTTTCTATAATCTCTCTGGGAATTAGAATTTTTTTCTCTTTCTTAGCAGATTATATGGCACCCATTTTATTCTCTCAATCCACAAATAAGTATTGAGTTAGAATTAGATGCCAGCTACTCTGCCAGATACCAGAAATATAATGCTAAGCAAAAGAGACAATGGACCTTCCTTAAAGGAGTGCATTAGGTTGGTGCAAAAAGAATTGCAGTTTTTGGCATTGAAAGTAATCAAAAGCTGCAATTACTTTTGCACCAACCTAATAATCAATCACACCGTGATGAGTGTTATGAAGGTTACAGCAAGGAGAAGGTGGAGCTCCCTGATCTATTCTGGGTAGCGTATGACAGAGAAATCTTTCATAAAGAAGTGGAACTGTTGCAGTGAGATCTGAATACAGGCTAGCAGCTATCTATGGAAAATATATTTCCTGTTTCCACTCTCATTCAGAACACAATATCTGCCCTCTGGGAACTTCACTGTCCAGATAGGAGATCTATCTAGTTTCCCCACTGCCAGCCTGCCCAGTCCAATCTATTCTTTTCTCAGTAGCCTGGAAAAATTTTTAAAAAGTATGAATTGGGTCATGTTGAGCCACTGTTTGAAATCCTTTGCTTCACATTGATCTTGATTAAGATTACTTCTCCCTCTATGGTCCATAAAACCCTGCCTGGCCTCCCCACTACCTGTCTTCCAGCTTCACCTTGGCCTACTATTCTCCACCAAGTCTACCAGGACCTGGCCAAATGGCTTTCAATTTCCACAGCATGTTATCATCCCCACTCTGGGTTTTCATGCAGGGTTTCTGGGTCTGCCTAGAAGTCTCTTCCTCTTGTTCATGTGATTGAAACTGTCTCATCTTTCAAGTCTCAACTTCATTCACATCTCTTCACAGTCTCTATCCTCTTCATGTCTTTCGTAGGACTTGTAAACATGTATCATCATCTTGTGTTTGTGTGCTCCTACATTGTTTCTCTCTCTTGCCAGATGATAATCTCCCAATTCTCAACACATACTGTAGGCTAGCCGAGTGCAGTGACTCAGGCCTGTAATCCCAGCATTTTGGGAGGCCAAGGTGGGCAGATCACAAGGTCAGGAGTTCTAGACCAGCCTGACCAACATGGTGGAACCCCATCTCTACTAAAAATACAAAAATTAGCCAGGCGTGGTGGCGTGCACCTGTAATCCTAGCTACTTAAGAGGCTGAGGCAGGAGAACCACTTGAACCTGGGAGGTGGAAGTTGGAATGAACCAAGATGGTGCCACTGCAGTCCAACCTGGGTGACAGAGTGAGACTCCATCTAAAAGAGAGAGAGAGAGAGAGAGAGAGAGAGAGAGAGAGAGATCCTCCAAATGCATTTTTGCTGTATACATGAATAGATGGCTTTAAATATACATTTTTGTGAAACAAAATCTTTGTTAGAAACATTAATTTCAACAGCAAAAACTAAATAAAAATTAAAATGGAAAAATATTTAATGAACTTTTGCTCCCCTCTCTTTTATATCACAACTGTGTTTCCTCAGTATAGTGTTGATCTTTAAGGTCTAGTTCAGGTTCAGGTCCAGAACATGCTGTGTATGATCACAGCGGGACCTACCGACTCTTGCCTGCTGCCAGACCAGTTTGTCCTTCCTGGGTTAGGATTCTGCAAGGCCAGTGAACTGATAGGAACAGAGGCAAAGCAGGAACCCACAACTGCACTGCCATCATTGTCCTCAGGGGGCAGAAGAGAAGAAATAGAATTCATAATGTTTATTTATAAGTATTCGTCATTATTATTAAATAAGCAGCATTTACTTATTGCATGCCAGGTACCCTTCTAAGTACATATAGACACTCATTTAATCTGCACAACAATCCTAGGCACCCCTGTCATTCCTCCTTCACAGGTCAGCAAACTGAGACACAGAGAGGTTCAATAACTTATTTAGGGACAGAGCCAATACGAGGCAGATCTAGGATCTGTATCTAGGTATTGTTTGCTCTAGAATCTGTGTTCTTACCTAGTGCACTTAACAACCCCGTTCTGGGTTTTCATGCAGGCTGTCTGCCTAGAAGTCTCTTCTCTTATTCATGTGATTGAAGTATTCAAGCAGTCTCTTGAAGATTAAGCATGTGCCTCTTGTTTACATACGCTAACTTTAATCCTAAATCAACTCTGTGATTTAAAAACTATTACAGGAAGAAAATAAGAAAACAGAGACAAATGTACAGCGAGGAAACTGAAGCAAAATGATAAAGTGACATACGCAAGGTTACAACACCAATTACTAGAAGAAACCATTTTTCTAGTCAAATGTTTGACCCCTGAGCTAAATCTCTTTTCAATATTCCTCAACTACCTCCCTTCTGGGTGTGGACTGAATTCAAGTGGGTTCATCCAGCTGCAAAGCAAATTTCCAGTCAAAGATGAAACATAATCTCATACTTACAACATAATCAGGATCATGGAATTTAAGTAAGGTCCTATTTTTACTATGCAAATTATATGTATGCAGCAAAACTAGATTAATGACTCTTATGCAAATAGCTTTATATTTCTGTTTGCCTTTTCTTTTGTTATTGTCAATGATGTAAATTCATCAGTTGAATTGACTATGCCAGCCATTCATTTATAATTCAGGACACTTACATGGTAACTTAATGAACATATAATAAAATATTAAAGCAGCTACGTCATCTGGGGTATAAACCCAGAGTTTGTTGTCACCCAGTAGCCAAGAAAGAATTCAGAACACAGACACATGGGAGGAGTTTAAGACTGTAGGTTTAACAGGTAGAAGAGAAGAGAAAGAGAAACCACATCCTCTGTAGCAGAAGGGGTCTCCCAGGGGTAAGGGGTGGCTGGCATCCAATGCACCGGGTTTTATAGTCCAGTTTGAGCAGGTAGTGTCTGATTTAAGTTGGGCTCACAGATTGGTTCAGTCAGGTATGATGTTTACACAGTACATGGGGAAGGCTGGTCACTCCACCCTAATCTTTTTATGCAAATGGACTTTCCTGTTGATCTTGTCTGCTCCTTACAATACATGTGGCTGACAGAGAAGGGAAGATGAAGCCATCATTTTGAAAACGTCTAGTTCTTTGTTCCTGTGGGCATTCACAGCCCACAGTGAATGTGTGCAAACTCCCAGCTTTCAGGCTGCTACTAGAAAATGATTTGGGGCTGCTTTTCATTAAAAAGTAAAAGCCTGGCAAGGTGGTATGGCTTACGCCTATAATCCCAGCACTGGGAGGCTGAGGCATGTGGATCACAAGGTCAGGAGTTCGAGACCAGCCTGAGGCTTCACCAAGATGGTGAAAATAATTTTAATCATCTTGCTGAAACCCCATCTCTACTAAAAATACAAAAATTAGCCCGGCCTGGTGGTGGGCACCTGTAATCCCAGCTACTTAGGAGGCTGAGGCAGGAGAATCACTTGAACCTGGGAGGTGGATGTTACAGTGAGCCAAGATCCTGCCACTGCACTCCAGCCTGGATGACAGAGCAAGACTCCATCTCAATAAAGAAGAAAAAAGAAAAAGAAAATGCCTTACTAAGGACTCCTATGTCCTTGTTCTCTAAGTAATTCCTTCTTATCTCCTACATTAATATGTCTAACCCATTGGCTTAGGCTATACTAAACAGAAAGAAGAGGATCTAGCTATACATTGCTGAGAATCCAAGCCTTAATTAACTGGGTAAACACTAAGCAGGCTCTGGGGGTTAACAAGGCTTGCCATTTGCTAAAACCCATTCCACTGTTCTCCATATTTCTAGGATTCTCCTTTTGTGAATGGAGGGGGAGTAATCTTGTGAACCTGACTAAACAATCAGGAATTCCAAGCCCACCATACATTGCTTTAAGGCCACTTAATCAGGAATAAAATAATGTGAGGTCATGGCCTAAGCCAGCCACAGCAAGTTTACCTCTGATTAGCAAAACAAAGCAGATGCCAACATTTGCTTCAGACAAGCCCCACCTACAAACACTGCTCCTCCTCATATTTTTTAATTTTTCCCACCATTTTCACTCTCTCTCTCTGTGTCTCTGTCTCTCTCTCTCTCTCTCTCTCTATATATATATATATATACACACACACACATATACATATATACATATATATATACACATATACATATATACATACATATAGAGAGATATATATATACGTATATATATAGAGATATATATATACATATATAAATATATATATATGTATATCTATATATATATCTATATATACGTATATATATGTATATATATACACATATATACATATTTATTTATATATACACACATATATATATACATAATATATATATATATATATTTTTTTTTTAAAGATGAGTTCATTCTTGTCGCCCAGGCTGGAGTGTAGTGTCAGGATCTCAGCTCACTACAAACCTCTGCCTCCCGGGTTCAAGTGTTCAAGTGATTCTCCAGCCTCAGCCTCCTGCGTAGCTGAGATACAGGCACCCCCAACCCCACTGCCACCATGCTCAGCTAATTGTCTTTCTGTATTTTTAGTAGAGATGGGCTTTTGTCATGTTGGCCAGCTGGGTCTCAAACTCCTGACCTCAGGTGATCCTTGGCCTCCCAAAATCCTGGGATTAGAGGCATGAGCCACTATGCCTGGCCCACTCTCTATAACTTCTCCTAGAATTAACTCACATTCTATAGGTTGTTTTAATAATAATTCTAAATATTTCAACCTACTGTTCAAATGTTTATGGATATACATTTATCTGGTTGTTTTAAAACAGTTCTTAGAAATGACTACTTAAAAACATATTTCTTTCAGATAATAATATATATTTATGATGATGGGCTTGGGTTTGGACACTGTACGATATAATATCTAATGCATTCACAAAGACATTACAAATAATTAACATTAGCCGAATGGGGAGCTGTGAAGTGTGTTTCTCAACAGACATTTTTTTTAATAGACTAGATTCCCATCTGCCCAGCACAGTTGCTGAGAAGCTGCCTAGATGCCTAGAAGCACATACAAGAAAAAATAACTTTAAAAAATTGTATTCTCCTTGATTCAAGGATAAGTAATCAGTCTGCTAGAACAAAACTGATATTTTCCAAAAGTTTTCTGGTTTCTTGATCAAAGTCTAAGGAAGTAATGGCAATAGAAAGCAATGCTGATTTTATAAACATGAGTTTTCACTTAAAAACATAAGATTACTTGAGGTTTGGCTGACCAATATTTCAGGTTATAGCCTTGGAGAAGCTCTGATTCTCTACCTGCTGATGACACGCATACTCTGTTCAACCAATTCAGAAATAATAAGACCACTTTCTAGGATGAGCTATGGAGTTTGACAGTAGCACAATGAGAACGCACATTGGAAACTTCCTTGAGGGACAGGGCTGGACGGCTGAGAGCCTAAAGACAGCGTGTTAGTTGCAAAAAGAGAAGGTCAAACAGTATTATTTACATTGCACAATACTCTCTTGTGTTTATCTTGGACAAATCCCTCAAATCCTCTATTTTCTCATACTATTGACTGACCAGATAGAAGTGTTTCTACTAAGCCTTGCTTTTATTTTCAGTCCTATCATCTTTTTTTAGTGGCTCCATAAAAGACATAAGCACAAGGTGCCAAAGAATATAATTCAGCGATTGCAACTCACCAAGGAGTTTACTTGGTTTCCCTACGGCACGTTCTGTGTAATTCTCTCTTTTAAGAAACGGATGGAGTTGTACCTGTCAGGAATAGCATGCTGCTATGCTTGGCATTTCCTCAAGTTGTGCTAACAAGACCTTGAATTCGACTTTGTTATCTTAGCTTGAAATATTTCAACCCTACTATAAAATGGAACAAACCAGCCAAAGAAGTGGGGAGAGGAGTGTATATATGTTTTGGAAGGGTTGGATGGAAGCTTATCTTCTGTAATGTGTCACCAGCTAAGATTTTTAACTTAAAGTACAAGGTTCGAGTTCACACCAGTCATTACTTCTTAAAATTTATGTCTTATTGATGCATAGAGATGCAAACAACTTACAGAAACAATATTGCTTTTTTTTTCTCTCCTGGGTCTCGTAGTTAGAAATATGTTTCCAAATTCCACAACCACATGTATTATTAAACCATTCCTACACTTCTTTGAAATCATTAAAAGAGGTGTATGATAGAAACCAAAGTAAATTCCCTTATTACATGATAAATGCATTTTTCAATATTTCCACACTTTAATTCTGTATGCAAGAGTTATTGATGAGAAACGACTTATCTCAAAGGACTCTTGAAGGAGCTGCCTTTCCCCTCTGCAGCTCAGCAGATACTTCATCTCTGAGAGCCACTTGGAGGTTTTTTCTAAGTAAACATTGTCCCTGGCTGCATCCATTACACACATGGGAACTCATAGAACCTCAGCTAAGAACATTCTGGGGCTAAGTTACAGGAAACCAAAAATTAACAGAGGATTTACTCAAAATTTTGTGAACCAATGAACACTTCATAAACTAACTGCATACAAGGAAACCTCGTCTGTTAAAAAAAAAAAGTGGGGGGGCCAGGCATGGTGGCTCACACATATAATCCTAAGACTTTGGGAGGCAAAAGTGGGAGAATGCTAGAGTTCAGGAGTTCAAGACCAGCCCTGGCAATACAGCAAGACTTTGACTCTACAAAAAAAAAAAAAAAATTAATTAACAGGACATACTGGCAAATGTAGGTAGTCCCACCTACTTCAGAAGCAAGAGGCTGAGGTGGGAGGACTGCTTGAGCTTGGAAGGTTGAGGCAGCAGTGAGCTGTGGCCATGCCCCACTCACAGCAACAGATCAATATTCTGTCTCAAAATAATAATAATAATAATAATAAAGTATAATAAAATAAAAACAAAAATGAAAATAAAAAATTAGCTGGGCATGCTGGTTCACACTACTCAGGAAGCTGCAGTGGGAGGATTGCTGGAGCCCAGGAATTCAAGGCTTCAGTAAGGTATGATTGCATCACTGCACTCCAGCCCGGGTGATAGAGTGGAACCTTGTCTGCCCCAGAATAAAATAACTATATAAATGAAGCATTAAATAGTTACTTTGGGAAGTTGTGAAGGAAGTTTAGCACTAGATGAATTAAAAATCAAAGAATACATCAATAGTCATTGATTGAGTACATAGACTGAGTACATCAAGGCAACTCTAAAAAATATTTTAAATTTGTATCATTTTACTGTCAAATTTATTTCATTTTTATTTATTTCAAATTAATTTTTTTCAAGTGACATATAGGCTTTCTTTGCAACAAATTGAACTTTGATAGTAATTATAGTTGAGTAATTTTCAGTTGATATTTATTTCACCTTACTGAAATGGATTTGGATTCCACACAGCACCTATATTTGGGATTTGTTTTTCACCAAGTAATGTACAGACAACCCAGATATTCTGTAGCCTGACAGAATTGCCGATTTTTGCAGTAAAATGTATTTATGTGTATGTATACACTCACACAATATTTTCTTAAAATATACATTTGAATCATTTCCCGCTATTGTGTTATCTTAGTGTTGAGGTCTAATGAGGTCACTGTGATCACTTAAAAAGCAATATTCGGGCCGGGTGCGGTGGCTCACACCTATAATCCCAGCACTTTGGGAGGCCAAGGCGGGTGAATCACCTGAGGTCAGGAGTTCCAGACCAGCCTGACCAACATGGTAAAACCCTGTCTCTATTAAAAGTACAAAATTAGCAGGGTGTGGTGGGGCATGCCTGTAAGTCTTAGGAGGCTGAGGCAGGAGAATTGCTTGAACCCCTAAGGCGGAGGTTGCAGTGAGTTGAATTTGTGCCATTGCACTCCAGCCTGGGCAACAAGAGTAAAACTCTGTCTCAAAAAAACAAAAAACAAAAAAAAAAAACACAACATTCACATTTTATTTCATTTTCCACTTGCAAGTTACTTATACTCCCAAGTTACTGTTTCTAGGCTTGAGACTCAGTTTGGGAAAAATTCTTCTCTTAGTTCTTTTGGATCAAGTGAAACTCATAAAGCAGCTTTCCTATGACATTTCTTCACATCTCATAGGAAACTAAATACAAAGAATGGCACCAAGTCCTTATGTATTGCCATGCCACAGCCAGCAGGAAGAGAGCCATCCCTTGCTGATGGTGCCAGTTTCCCAGCTTTCTTGCCACTCAGGTGCATCAGAGTCTAAACGATGCTTTTTTATGTGTACTCATTCTTAGTACTCGGCACAAAGGAAGACTTCAGAAGAGGACACAAGATTGGGTGCCCCTGGGAAGAGGAGCTCAAGCTTCAGGCCGGTGGGTAGTGGGGGTGGCGAGGGTGTTCTCAAGTGAGTACTGAATCCCAAATTTCTAAGAAGGTGTGGTAATAAGGCAACAGGGTTAAGCAATGAGAAATAAAAATGCAACCCTACACCCCCAACCAAGGGAATGAAGCCCCTCTTGACGAAGGGGACCCCAGAAGAACCTTAAAAACTGAATTTTCGGACATGATAGACACGTCTCGCTATACCCCCGCCCTCTCTAACCACCAGTAGGCTTTCCACTCTAAGGCTAAAGAGAAGCCAGCCCTTTGGAAACACTGGCTCCACCACTGATTTCAGCCAAAGGCCTGGCTGCTGCTCTTCCTTTTGTGGTTTCTGCACAACAATATCCGACCAGCATTCCTTCCTGGTAAGAGACCACTGACCATGGAGTGGTTCTGGCCGATCTGGGGAGGATGCAAAGACAGACCTTTCGTGTCCTCTGCTTCATTTTTTGACATCAGAGAATGAAAACTCCACCCTAAGATCATGCTAACACCACCATTGTTTGGACATGTGTCTCACGAAGAGACATAAAGTTCAATTGTGCATGTGTGTGTTCTCCCTTTATAAATATTTATGAATTCCCTAGTTCACTGAATATGTATAGTCACCCCACACATACATAAATTCCTATTCTCTTTGCCCCTCCCTCCAGGTGTCTGTTTCTGGCTTCTGACCAGAGGCTGCACTTCCCAGCCTGTAAGAATGGCCACGCTGTAGGCTGCAATCCTTATGAGAGATGAAGCCTGTTTTCCAAATTTATGAATTTCATCGTTCTTCAGTGGGCAATAAATTGGGATCAGTGAGGCCAACTGGGAATGGGAAAATAAATACATCACTGAATTCAAGCAGTTAACTTAAGAAACCAGTGCTAAACTATCCCCAACTCTGTATTCTTATACCATTTTTTCTACCGTTTTCTTCTTCTTAACATAAAGTTGCTACAGGCATCAAATTACTTGAGTTTCCAATACAACACTTGCTAACTCTGGATAAACCAGTCATCACTGGAATCCATCAGGACAATGGAAACATGTATTGAGCTGATTCTCATTTACCGTTTTGTGGCAACATGGGCTGTTTTATTTGTTCCTCAAAGCAACCCAATGAGACAGGTCCCATTATCTTCTTTGTCCAATAATAAAATAGAGAATAAGAAAGATTAAGTAACTAGTCAGAAGACACAGCTATTAATTCCCAAGACAGCTTGAACCCAAACTCCATTCTTTCTTTTCACTTTTTAATTGTGGAATATTCAGACAGAATGCCCAGGTAACCTGTCTCACCTGAATTTCTGATTGCCTTCAGAAGTGGCAAACTGGCAGCCCCCAGGTCTATTAATATTCACACCACAGAATGACTCTGTGTGAAGCACGTAGCACTTGCAAATTTGGGATTAGTTGCAAATATTTAAAACTAGAGCAATAACATCAAAATATAAACTTCTGGCTTCTCTTAAAAAACTCCTATATCCATTCATAGACTATAAATTAAGCCCCTATTAGGAGTCCATAGAAGCAAGGTTAAACCCTATCTAATAGCAACTTATGAATAGCACCTGGATATGCAAAGCCAAATATTCAGAAAAAATGTAGTTACTTGGAAGGAAAAATTATACTAACTAAACTAGTATCTTCCATAAACTGAGAGGGAAAGCAGATCTGATGGTGAAACGGGAGCCAAGCTCTGAAATGGCTTAGGAGCTACTTAATCTTCACTTGACAAATACAATCTGAAGTGTTAGGTATTACTAAGCACTCATTGCTGAAGTATGGTCTTTAGAATCTGTGTAATAACATTTATTACTTCTGCCATGGAAGGAAAATCCACCTGAGAGTCTCAAAGGTCTTTTCTAGCTAAGATCTGTGGGCTACAATCTATGCTTCTTACTGAGACAAAATGCCCATTGAGCACTTCTGCACTTGGCAGAAGCTTTAAAATATAATTCTCTGATGCCATAAATGTCCAAATACTAGAACTTATCTGATGATTAAGAAGCTTGTCTCTGTGTCAGAAGAAGGTTTATTTTCTATAAGCAAACTTCGTGGACAGGAAGGTATCATTTATAATCCTGCATTGAAGCACACAAAACTGAGTAAATGTTGTAGGAGTGTCTATCGAATTAAAAATAAAGATGTTTCCTTTGGTCTGTCTGATAAATGTTATGAGTTATTTATGAACCCATGTTCTGACTCCACCCTCCATATTTTTCTGTTATTTCTGTCTTCTATTTTTCATATCGTGAACTTTCTTTTTTTTTTTTTTCTTTTGTACAGAGTCTCACTCTGTCATTCCGGCTGGAGTGCAATGGTGTGAGCAGAGCTTACTGCAGCCTCAACCTCCTGGGCTTAAGCCATCATTGTGCCTTGGCTTCCCATTTAGCTGGGACTATAGGTGCACACAATTTTTTAAACTTTTTTTTTTTATAAAAAACAAAAATATATCATTTTTATGTTTGTAGAGATAAGATCTCACTTTGTTGCCCAGACTGGTCTTGAACTCCTAGACTCAAGTGATCCTCATGCCATGTCTTCCCACACTGCTGGGCTTACAGTTGTGAGCCACCACACCCAGCCATTAACCTCTGCGTTTTCTCAAGATTCCTTCCCATTTTATTTTGTGAAGTTTATGTTTCTCCAATAGGACATGATTTCTTGATATCTCTGAAATCTTTGTTCCTTTTCTTGCATTTGGTTATCAGAGGTAGTATGATGCCGTGTTTAAGGACCCTGGGTCTGAGGCAAACAAATCTAGGACTATTTATTTTTAGCTGGGTGAATGTGGATATACACCTTCCATATACGTGAGATGCTTGAATCTGCAAAATGGGAGTAGCACTTACCTCAGATATTTTTTGTGAAAATCAAATGAGATAACACATTAAAATTAAAAAAAAATTCACTTGCTAGGTTTTCTGGAAGCTGTTGCTCATTAAATGCTCTTTTATGTCTATATAGAATATATTGACTTCTCTGATTCAAGTTGAAGTGGAAAATTAAAATTATAAGATTAAAAAAAACCTTGTCATTTGTCTTACAGCAAAAGGCTCTTATTTTCTACTTCTTTAATTTTTATACAATATTGTGAAAAAATACAAAAAAAAGCACTGTTTTAGTTTTGTGAAAAAATTTTTTTTGCCTTTTTTTCAACCTGTAAAATATTTTTAAAGTAAATTGAAACTGAGTCTTTAAGAATCCAAGTTAAAGAAAATATTCTGTGGATTAATACATTTGGTTCAATAGATTTTCTTCACTTTTAAAGCCTTCAGTGAAAGAGTCTATACTTGAGAAAATATCTGAAACAGAAAAACAGAAGTTTTGCATACTCTACATGCTCTGAGTGAATAAATCGAACCAAATGAGAAGTAAATTACTCACAAACAACCCTGTGAGGAATCCTAATTTACAGAAGTAGAAAGTTAGGGTAAAGAGGTTAAGTAACTTGCCTTAGGCCATGCAATTAGTAGTCTTTCAAGGTAAGCAGTTGAGGCAGGTTTAGAAAACAATTCTGTCTGGCTCTAAAGTTAGTGTTCGTTACACTCTACTGCATTGTTTCTACAATTTCCCACTGGATCTTAAAGACCCATGTTCTCTGTATCACAAAGTGAAATCTGAGGCAAATGAACCAGAATATAATTAGGTTTAATTCATAATACACTACAAGTATCTTCATAATCTTTATTTTAAAGTATCAATACTCTAGGGCAATCCTTCTCAACTAAGGAGAATTGTGCTTCCCAGGGACTATTTGGCAATGTTTGGAGACATTTTTTTATTGTCATGATTGTGGGAGAGAGGAGGGTGCTACTGGCATCTAGCTGGTGGGAGCCAGCGACATTGCTAAATGACTACAGTGCACAGTACGGTGTCCTCAGGTGAAGAATTGTCTAGTCCCAAATGTTTATGGTACTAAGAATGAAAAACTCTGATCTAAGGGCTTCTGCCTCAGGGCAAGGAAGATAATTTGAACTAACCTTCCCATTGAGGACAAATTTTATAAGTCAATAAAATATACATGATTTAAAAAAAAAAAAAACAAGTAAAGACTTTTGGGTCCGAAATCTGAAAACATGTGATACTCTTGAGATGCAAGCCTAGTACACAAAAAATCTCTGTGCTCTGGAGACTTTTATTCATCAGAAGAAATAGCTACCAGGCTAAGAGGTGGCTATGTTGGCCTTTCAGGAAAAACAGAATAAATCCCAGGAACCACTTAATGTGGAAAAACAGTTGACATCCTCCTCCAGTTTAAGCTGGGAGCCAATGACTGTACATCCAGAGCTGCTCTGAACTAGAACTTAATTAGCCCTTGTGCAGAGCTGTAGCCCAAGTGTGTGTCCTCTGGATAGTCCAGGGACCCTGAAGGTTTACTTTTTAATTAAGATGATCCCAAACTGGTAGTGGCCCAAGGTACTTGGCAGAAGCTAATGAAAAATTTCTCTCCAAAACAACAGTTATATTAGGTCTCAAAGTTTCTTAGAAATAATTTTGTAACTACAATGACCATCACACCATAAAAAATATCCTGACACATAAATAAATAAATCCCCATGATCAAATGCTCTAGAAAGCACAGCCAACAGAACCATGTGCAAGAACTCAACATGTTAATATAACTAGATACAAACTATAACACACCTGTGCTCATTGTGGATGGTGAGCATCGGACAATTCACCAGTATCTGTGACGGATGTCCTGCTTCCACCATGGGAGGGGATAGCTCTTCTTCATCTTTGAATTCAGGCAAGGCCAATACCTTCTTTTCGTTGTGGCTCTTTATAGAGCAGTTTTAGCTGTCTTTGCAGCCAAAAATGTTGTTAGAGGCCCACTTCCACTTCATTCTAAAAATCATTGTGGTAATCTGAAATAATTCCACCTTTGCATTAAGATGCAATACACTGTTAATCAGGTCATTAAAAAAATGACTTTATGGATAGTAGGTACTTTAGTTCTCAGATTTCCAAAGTGTTTAATCCTGGAAACACCAGGAGTTTACTCCTAACCTCAGACCTGTCTGTCATCAGGCAGTCACCTCATCTGCCTCATAGGCTGTACAAACAACCCTGCATGCGGCTGAATAACATGACTATACAGTTCGGGCACCAGTATAATGTTCTATTTTGATATTTATGTTCCTCGTATCCTCAAACTATAAGTCCTTGATGGTAGTAACGACTCGTGGCTCAGGCTATTTATTCTATAATTCTTGGCATGGTGCCCAGCCTCTTCTAGACAATATACATTGGAAGTGAGATTGTGGATGAGTAAACAAATCCTCAAAGAACTTATCACATAATCCTCCCAATAGTAATGATCCAGCCATTTAAATAAATATTTGTAAGTTGACACTTTATGATCAAAACCAACACTAGTTTTAGAACCTCAAATATTTACCTCTGCAGAGATGTAGGAAAGTGAGCCTCTTACATATAACCCCTATTTGGGGCCTTTATTATTTAGTAGAAAGTCTTTGCCACTAAGAATATTATTAAAACAATAACATGCTCTTAAAAATATCCTTAACCCAGGCCTGGCTTAGATCTCCATAGAAGAGTATTGTATAAACAGAGCTGAAAATGGTTTCTGTTTTGTATGACCAGATTTGTTCAGGGCCATCCACTGTGTAATGTGAAAATAATATGGAACCGTATAGGAGAAGCAAACAAATGTCTCTCGAAATGTTGTAACTGTGAGTGTCCACTTGAGAAATGTTCACTTATTGATGAATCTTTTCTTTTGAAATATATTTATTAAGAATCTCGTGTATGTGCTTCCTTTCATGTGAACTTTCTCTCATTTAAAGGTGAGTTATTTTGCAGTTTAATGTGCTGAATGTATTAATTATATGAGGTTTAATTCATCTTGAATCATAGAGGATCACTATGCTTGAATAATTAATGCCTCACTACAAATATTAGGGAATTATGTTGTATGTAACGAACGCCTAGAAATATAGATACTGCTAAATTTTGGACTCACTTTTAGTGTTCTCAGCCTGAGAGGCCTTACCCTTTGTAAAAGTGAGATCTTTCCTTCAGGGTATGTGCTGGAATCGAGCATTGATACACATCTAGCTCCAGGGAAAAACTGCTCCTTGCTGAGAGCAGCCTAAGGGACTTCCTGCATCAGAGCTTGCTAAGGGGAATCAGCTGTGCCCAGAGGTAGTCATTTTACCTTCTCCCTTGTGCTTTCTTTCCAGGAGGAACATGTGGAACAAGGCAAAATGCAATAGCAATACGTGGACAACACAATGGTGGTTTGTTCCTTGTGGAGTGGTGGACACAAAATGGTAGTTTGGGGAAGGTCATTGATTTCTCCCTTTAACCTAAATTCATCTAAGGCACTCTTGTATTAGTTATTTTGAGAAGAAGTCTCGTTTTGTCTCCAGGCTGGAGTGGAGTGGTGCGATCTCAGCTCACTGTAATTTCCGCCTCCCAGGTTCAAGTGATTCTCCTGCCTCAGCCTCCCGAGTAGCAGGGACTACAGACACGCACCACCGTGCCCAGCTAATTGTATTTTTAGTTGAGACAGGAATGTTGGCCAGGATGTTTCACCATGTTGGCCAGGATGTTCTCCATCTCCTGACCTCGTGGTCGGTCCACCTCGGCCTCCCAAAGTGCTGGGGTTGCTGGGGTGAGCCACCGCACCTGGCTCCTATATCAGTTTTTTTAAAGGCTGTTGTAACAAAAGACTACAAACTGGGTAGCGTAAAAGCAGAAATGTATTGTTCCACAGTCTGGAAGCTGGACATGTGAAATTAGGGTGGTAGCAGGACCATGCTCTCTTCAGAGTCTCTAGGAGAGGAAACTTCCTTACCTCCTCCAGCTTCTGGTAACCCCAGGTGTTCCATGACTTGTGGCAGCATCAGTCCCATCTATGTCTCTGTCTTCATATTTTCATATGGAGTTCTCTCTGTGTCTGTTCCAAATTCCCCAATTCGTACAAGGACACAAGTCATATTGAATTAAGGACCTGTCCTACTCCAGCATGATCTCATGCAATTACAGCTGAAGAGACCCCAATCCCAAATAAGGTCACATTCTGAGGTTAAGATTTCCGCCCATCTTTTGGGGAGACACAATTCAGCTTCAATACAATAACAGCTCCCAATTAATAGCAAAGCAAACTCAGGCTTAACTGCCTTTGTTCTTCATATTTTCTGAATGTCAAGGAGTCTCTCTTCAGTTTCCTCATAGAAGTGGCTCATGCCTGGCTACAACCAGAGAGAACCAGAGAGGGAGCCACAGTTCAGTAGGACAGAGGCCAATGGGAGAACAGCTCTGTCCACTTTCAACTTGTATAGAATAAAGCTTTCTTCAGAGAGTAATTACCCTAAACAAACACAGGAGGAAAGTCCCTGATGTGAAGGTGGCTCCAATCTTGAGATAATAGAGCGAGCTGGCCCAACCCTTCCAAGCTGAGCTCTAACAGGCAAGCCAAAACAGTCCTCATCCTTGTCTGGCCATTCTCCTCATGCGCAAACTCACAGGTATGCACACTTTCACTGGCCTCCGCCATCCAGTCTACACCATCCAGCGATTCTCCTGGGATTTCATGCCTAGAAGCTCCTCAGAGGTTTGCAGTAATAGGATTACCTAACTATAATAGCAGAAAAGGGAGATAAGAGGGAGACAGGTTGGTGGGGGATAATCTTCTCCCATAAAAATAGTCAAGCAAATGGCGTAGAGGTTAAAAGGGGAAATGCCACTCATTAAGGCATAATTTCATAGGTAATATTGTTTAATTTTTACAGTAAAGAAGTTTGCTTTAGGATTATGCAATTTGTATAGTGGAATGGCCCTTGCACATATTGCAGTTAGTATCTAACTATAATTACTGGCCAGGCAAGGTGGTTCATGCCCGTAATCGCAGCACTTTGAGAGGCTGAGGCAGGTGGATCATTAGGTGAAACGATTGAGACCATCCTGGCCAATATGGTGAATCCCAGTTTCTATTAAAAATACAAAAATTAGCTGGGGGTGGTGGCGGGCACCTGTGGTCCCAGCTACTCAGGAGGTTGAAGCAGGAGAATTGCTTGAATCCAGGAGGTGGATGTTACAGTCAGCCAAGATGGCACCATTGCACTCTGGCCTGGACAACAGAGCAAGACTCCTCTCAGGAAAAAAAAAAAAACGGGGAAATGTACGGCCATTTTTGTCTCTACTGAAGTTTGGTGGAGGATGAGTGGGATTGAAGGGATGATTCATGCAGTAAACCTACTAGGTTAAAGAGAACATAGGAGAAACTGTGGTTTCAGAGACTTCTCAAATCCCACTTTTTGCTACTAGGGCTAGTCACTATATAAGATGTGCAATAAAAAATCTGGAGACAGCAGATGCTGGAGAGGATGTGGAGAAATAGGAACACTCTTACACTGTTGGTGGAAGTGTAAATTAGTTCAACCATTGTGGAAGACAGTGTGGCGATTCCTCAGGGACCTAGAAATAGAAATTCCATTTGACCCAGCAATCCCATTACTGGGTATATATCCAAAGGACTATAAATCGTTCTACTATAAGGACACATGCACACGAATGTTCATTGCAGCACTGTTTACAATAGCAAAGAACTGGAACCAGCCCAAATGCCCAACGATGATAGACTGGACTGGGAAAATGTGGCACATATACACCATGGAATATTATGCAGCAATCAAAAATGATGAGTTTGTGTCCTTTGTAAGGACATGGATAAATCTGGAGAACATCATTCTCAGCAAACTGACACAAGAACAGAAAAAGAAATACCGCATATACTCACTCATAGGTGGGTGAGAAAAATGAGAACACATGGACACAGAGAGGCGGTCTACTATACACTGGGGTCTATTGGGAGGAATGGGGGAGGGACAGCGGGGGGGGGCTGGGGAGGGATAGCCTGGGGATGAATGCCAAGTGTGGGTGAAGGGGAGGAAGGCAGCAAAACACACTGCCATGTGTGTACCTATGCAACTATCTTGCACATTCTGCACATGTACCCCAAAACCTATAATGCAATAAAAATTAAAAAAAAAAAAAACAAAAGATGTGCAGTGGCTTGCTTTTAGTGTCACATGATTTGCACCCTTTCATTGCTTTTTTTCCCCCAAAGGAGGATTGCTCTATTGCTTTTATTTTCCTCTGTCATTACTCTTAACTTCACTTGCATATCTTTATTGAAAAAGACAAAGCTATTGCTTTGTCTTTGCTGGAGAGTCATTTCAAATCCACCACTCCTCCACTTAAGTTTTGGATGAGTTACGTGGAAGCTTCCTTCTCAGAAGCATGTGCAAAATGTATTTCTACTACTCAATCTCTGAAGAGGAAATGCATGCATGTCTTTGCTAGAACAACAACAACAAAAAGAATAACTGGAAAAAAAGGAGCAAGTGTGGTAAAATATATTTTAACTTGTATGAAGGAGAAATACTGCAAAGAAGTTTATGTTAAAGAGTGCAGAACAAGTATGTTACTTACCAGGTCGCATTTAAACAGTTAGCTCATACCTAGAGGATTATCCAAGCTACCACTGACGTTGCCAAAAAGACAAGAGTAGCATTCTTTAAAAGAATTAAGTGTTCTTTGAAAAATATCTCAAATAAATCAGATGTGGCCTCATTACTTTGATCACTATCCATATTTCTTTGCCTATTTCTCTTCTTCAGCCAAATAATAGAGAGTCTTTCAAAATAAAGGTAGGAAAAAATTGTCATCTTTAACTCTAATTCCATGTCTTGGATTATTGCTGATACTTAATACAGTCATCAGGGAAATAATTTGGAAGAAGTGCAATATTTTATTTTTCTTTATGTCAAATGATAGCAAAAGACAACAAACTGAGAACAGACTAAGATGCAAAATTCTGAACTGAGTCTAGATAAAAGTCAGATCCTTTGAACAACGTGTGTGTGTGTGTGTGTGTGTGTGTGTGTGTGTATTTTAATGTCAGGGATACCACAGAGCAATCCCTATTCACACACAAAAAAAGATTTTATGAAATGAAATAATGAATCAGCCAATTACCCAACTAATGAATAGATGTATAAGGAAGACTATATATAGAAAAAGGATTTAATGCTGTAATTTTTCCCTTTGTAGATTACATTCTACATTTTAGGGATTGCAATTTAATATTTTTAATGAGATAATGGCAATATTAGGTGGTAGTAGCATTCTAAATATTTCCTGGAAGAATAAAAGCTTAGATATCGTAAGGTCCCTGTAGATTTTTTTTTTAACTAACCACTTATTTGTGAAATTCAGAAGATCGTATGACTCTCCCGAGTGACTTGACTGCTCTAGATCCTTTTCAACATAGCCACTTTCATGAAAAAAAAAATGGATTTTATTTTGAGCAAGAAATTTTATAGCTAATCATGAAGCAGATTATCAACTGCTTTGCTACAGTGAGCTCCATGCAGTTACTCAGAATGAAAAATTACTTTATAGGATGCTTATGAAGCCACTGTAAACCCTGAGTAGAAAGAGAGAAAAACAATGAGGCAGAGAGACACTGTTTCAACCATCTGGATTGTGAAGATTACGAAGGATCTACAGAAAGTGGGAGACTTTACCTCATTATTGTCAGAAGGGTAAATGAAGGGTAGGCGAGCTTATGAAAATAAAGATTGATTCTTCAGATTAAACGTCTCCTTCAAGTGTCCCACAGGACAAATTCATCCCAAAACTATATTCACTAAATATTTATGGAGTTCCTGTTATGGGCCAGACATGCTGCCACAAGGTGCCTGAAACCAGAAGTAAAAAAACAAAGTCCTTGATTCTATAGAGTTTCTATCCCAGTGAGAAAGAAAAGCCTGGCACCTCCCCATAAAATTTTAGCACATTAATAATAAAGCAAAGAACCTAGAAGATGCCCAAGAGGGAAAAATAAAAGAGGCAATAATCTCAGTGGCTTCCAAAGTCTTACCAACAACCCAGAGTAATTGAAGGTTTTGGAGAAATACCTTCAAAATTCTGAGGGAACATTTTGAACTGAGAATTTATAACTAGCTAAAAGCAACCAAATGATAAACTTTGCATTTGGGAACGCGAGGGACAAAATGTTTTTTTGTTCTCTCCTGTTGCCTTTCACATTCAGTAGGAAGGATTGTCTGTGCTGTAGCCCCTAGAAAACACTAGAAAGGGATTTCCCAGGACTTTCTTCCCTTTCACATATTAAAGAACAGTCCCATTTTTAGGCTTGAACATTTTCCGTTATATTGTGTTGTATCAAGCTTAGAAACTTCTCACTCCTCCATCCTCTTC
Source organism: Saguinus oedipus (assembly GCA_031835075.1). Classification (NCBI taxonomy): domain Eukaryota; kingdom Metazoa; phylum Chordata; class Mammalia; order Primates; family Cebidae; genus Saguinus; species Saguinus oedipus. Next base: position 13,236,795 of record CM063171.1, read on the forward strand.
CTACCCTTCAACACACCACATGCGCGCATGCACACACACACACACACACTTCATTTCCCACTTAGGTTTGGTGCTAGGAAGCAGAAGTGGGGAGGAACAATGTCTTCTCTCTCTCTCTTTCATTGTGTCTCCTGCTCCAAACACTTCTTCTGTATCTGGAAACCCTCCATTGACCAAAATTACCCTGGGTGGAGGGATACTGCCTGGTTAAAATACATGCAGCTGCCTGAATCCACACAGACTTTTCCTCTGTTCACATGACTTAAGGTAACAACATTTGCATGTGTTCTCATGAAAAGACTCAGGTCATTTGTTCTGTTTGATGCACTTAACTACTTTACCCCCACAACACATCAGAATAACACATTCTGGTGTTAGGCATTACAATTTCAAAGAGCTTTCCATCTGCATCCTCATTTGAATTTCACATCCCTGTGAAATAGGCAGGCCAGGTATTTTTATTCCTATATTATACAACAGACAACTGAGCTTTAGCAGGCTCTGTGACCTGCTCATGGCCACAGGTAAATAGCAGAGCAGAAACCTAGGTCCGCATTTTAGACTGAAAATTATTCTTCGTACTTCACAAATTATCTTTTCACTTCATAGACACAGTATCACATCAATATTTTCCTTTATTTTGGTGTATTAAGGAATCTCTAAGCAGGCTTACCACTTGCATTCAAATCCAAGAGAAAAGTAAACATTCATCTCTGCCATTTTTCTTCTTTCCTAGCTTCAATACATGCCTGAAACTTCATGCCCATGCACTAGAGCATGACATTTACTTCTGAGTACAAAACATGCTTTTCACGTCATGTAGAACAATCCCTAGAATGCAATAATAGTCTGTCACCCAAATAGCTACCTGTTTGTGCTCTTATTCAATGTGCATTTGGGTGACAATATTTATTATGGTAACAAAGAACAGTTTTAAAAACTTTACCTGAGTAACTCATTAACCTTTATAACAAGAAACTGTATAAGGTACGGTTAACATTCTCATCTCACAGATAAGAAGACTGAAATAAGATACAGAAGATAAGTAACTTTCCCACAATCACAAAACTAGGATATGGCAGTGCCCACAGCCTAGTCTTAACTGGTTCTAGTTAGGACTCAGGTTGTGCCTTGCTAAGACTGTCTACAGTTTCAACTGGATAGCTGTGAAAATTATCTTGCGAATTCATCTGACTTGCTGATGGATTATTAAGGGACCTTGTGAAATTGTAAAATGTAGTTTGATTATTTGAATTTCCTTACTTCTCCAGCCTCTTTATATCACTGCCACCTTTCCCTACTTGCCACTAATGCCAGAAATTCACAGAAACAGGGTCTGTGAGTCAAAGGGATTTGGGGATATTATTCAGCTCAACATTGTCCCATCAAATAAATCTTTACTGCAACTTTCCTATAACATTTGGCTGCTGCTGCTGTGGGGCACTGGAAGCGCAGAGAGATCTCTCATTGCAGAGGTAGATCGTTTCGTGGCTAGACTGTGCTAATTATCGAAAAAATGTCCTTATAAAGAGTGGCCATTTTTTTCCTGTGTAATTTCTACCCTCTTCCTAGTTCTATCCTTTGGATGCATAGAAATAAATCTCGTCTTCTTTTCATTTTAACATAACAATATAATAAACGAAGCCTATGATGACCTAGCTTCCAGATGTGTTCATTTTTCTTTGAAATCCACCCAGTATGATCCTCAAAGGCTGGGTAGTGCAATCAGGACAGTTCCCCAGATGTGATGAGATCTGTTTTGTGCAAAGTAACACCAGACTCTTATCTACCTAATTTTAGGTATTGATACTCAATTAAGATTCTAACATTAAGCTAGGCCCGGGGGTCAGGAAAGAGGGGAGGTTCACACTTGTAATCTGAGCACTTTGGGAGGCTGAGGTGGCATATCACTTGAGGTCAGGAGTTCGAGACCAGCCAGGCCAACATGGTGAAATCCTGTCTCTATGAAAAATACAAAAATTAGACAGGCATGGTGGTTCATGCCGCAATCCCAGCTACTCAGGAGGCTGAGGCACAAGAATCGCTTGAATCCACGAGGCGGATACTGCAGGGAGCTGAGACTGACATTGTGCCACTGCGAGGGCAACAGAGCCAGATTCCGACTCAAAACAAAAAATGGATTTCAACATTAAGTTATTTAGTGGCCCCAATTCCCCACTGACTAATGTCGATTGATTTCAGGGTGTAGTTTTGAGAATGAAATGGTTTAATGATTTCTTAAGAATTATCTCAGTGCCTAACAAATAGTAAGCACTCAGTAACTAATAATGAACGTTATTAGCTACATTTCATAATTTGGAATTTGGTCTATTACTTAATGATGATCCTTCAACATATTAGTTTTTTCTTAAGCTTTGTCATTCTTAAATTTCAAAAGTATGCTTTAATGGCTTTGTCTGAGGTCAAAATTAAAACGTTAAATGTGTCAGTGTTAATAAAACACCAAGGCCTGCTCCTGGGAGGAGTCTCACAGCACAGAGCTGCTTTTTTGCAAGCATCGTCGGTTACATACCCTTCATTTTATTTTGCATGTCCAATTTCTGCATGTCACAGGGAACTAAGGGGATCTTTATAAAATGAAACGTTGACATAATCATTAACAATCCTAATGAGAACGACAGGGCTGAATTATTGAATGAAATCCAGGTGCCTGTGACATGCAGAAATTGGACATGCAAAATAAAGTGAAGGGTATGTAACCTACGATGCTTGCAAATAAGCAGCTCTGTGCTGTGAGACTCCTCCCAGGAGCAGGTCTTGGTGTTTTATTAACACTGACACATTCAACGTTTTAATTTTGACCTCAGACAAAGCCATTAAAGCATACTTTTGAAATTTAAGAATGAGAAAGATTAAGAAAAAACTAATATGTTGAAGGATTACCATTAAGTAATAGACCAAATTCCAAATTATGAAATGTAGCTAATAACGTTCATTATTAGTTACTGAGTGCTTATTATTTGATAGGCACTGAGATAATTCTTTAGAAAGTCTAAATAATTCTTGAGATACCAATGGTCTTGGAAATACCATCTGGAGCTTACCTGTGTTAGTTTTCTAGGGCTGTCATAAGAAATTATCACAAACTTTGTGGCTTAAATCCAAAGCAATGCATTTTCTCACAGTTCCAGAAGCCAGAAATCTGAAACCAAGGCGTCAGCAAGGAAATGCTCTTCGATAAGGCCCTAGTGGAACCTTTTCGGCTTCTAGTGGCTGCTGCTGTTCTGTGGCTGGTAGCTGCATAAATCCAGCCTCTCTCTCCACCTTCATATGGCCTTCTCTGTGTCTGTGTCTTTTCCTCTTCTGTCGTTTACAAAGACACTTGCCATTGGGTTTAAGGCACCAGATAATCCAGATGATCACACCTTAAGATCCTTAATTACATCTTTGAAGAGGCTTTTTTCCAAACAAGGTCACATTCTCAGGTTCATGAGTTGGAACAAGCCCCTGCCTTCCGGTGAAAGCCCTTCATCCTGTGACCCTCCCGCCAGTCTCTTCTCTCATATAGCTTCCCACCAAATCATCTCACCTCTTCTAGGCAGATCCACAATTAAATTATCCTTGGGAGAATCTTATCTATTTCATTTATTGATAAGACATTCCAATAAATTTCCTCAGTTTTTATATTATTCCTTTATTTAACTTAAATGTCTCAACTTTTTATTCAAATCCTTTTCAGCTGAAAACTCTTCAGTGGAAGTAGTTCCAAAGGATCCTCTTATCTTTGACTAGGGTGTCTAGGATACGAACCGTGATTAAAATGCCTTATAATACCGTTGAAAAATAAAAATGAATACAGCTCCTTCAGAATTTCTGCATTTGTCTTCTTCTTCTCACATAAAGCTGTTACTTTAACCACTTCTGAACTCTTCACAGGACCTCCAGAAACCTTTGCATTACAAGACAATGTACTCTTAGAATCAAACTTTCTAGGTTTAAATTTTGCCTACTCTTCCTGGTCTAGGACCTTGGGAAAGTCACAGAATGTCACTAACTCAGTTTCCTCACCTGAAAAATAAGAATACAAAATAATTCTCACCTCATACATTTCATGAGGACTAAATGGGATGACGTTGGTAACATCCTCAACACAGTATTTGGCACTCTGTAAGTGCTCAGTCTCCACTGGCTATCCTTTTCATTACTATCAAATTCAGAAATAGAAATAATACTACTTGTCCAGGGACAAGGCCAATAGTCTAATTTGATGCTTAGCTAAAGTTTATTGCATTTTATGCTATTAGAAATGTCTCCTTGTTGTATTTATTTCATAAGCAAATTGAAATTAAATACAGAGAATGTTTTAACAATGTTTAACTCAATTTGTCAATCATTTTTAATAGCTCTTCTTTTTAATAAAAAGAAAAAGGACTTTAAGGACAGGCAGTGTCTCTTTTAAAATTTATTCACCAAATCCATTAAATGTGCAGTTGCCATTAGCTGCTCATTTTAAAATGATAGTCCTTTTATTGAAACACAAATAAATTTTTCTGTAATATTTTATGGAATATAAAGAGACTTTAATGGTTTGACTTGTTTAATTTGGCACTGTCAGTTTTTATTAATAAAATGCTCATGCACATTAAAAAAAAAAAAAGAAATGTCTCCTCTGACAGGCTTCTTCTTTTCTCCTACTTTCCTTTCTCTCTTTTCTTTTCGTCCCTCCCCCTTTCCTTTCTTCTTTTCTTCCTTCATAACTGCTGAGCTCCATTACTTGTTCCTGACCTGCTTTTTATCCCAATACAATACCTTGGTTCTAATTGCCTCATTCTTTGATTGTAGCTATACCTCTTAATTTCCCCTGACGGGGGATCTTGTCCAGGCATCTGGTGCTTGAGAAAATCAACTGTCCTCTCTGACCCTGAAATAAAGTATCTCTATTTTTGTATACAGCTATCCCACGTGTGTGGCAGTGTTGTTGTATAATTTTCTGGAAATATTTTGGTCAGAACAGTCAAAACAGTGTATCACAGATTTTTCTAAGCATGTGAGATTAATTTTAAGCATCTTTTCTGAGACCAGGCTGGTTTTAATAATACTCCCTTAAAGCATATGGAGCTGAGAGAAACTCAATATTTTATTCTGCTTAGCAATTGGCATTCATTTTTATGTTTCAAAAATGTAATTATATGTTTTATAGAATCAGGGAAGCTTCCAGTTATGAACAAGTTTGGGATCTAATATGAGTCATGCCCTCCAACCTTGTAACCCAATTGAAGAGATGCCACAGAAGCAGGAGGGAAGCTGATGCAACATCTCTCTTAACCTCTCGGAAACACATAAACTAGTGGTTGTGTCCCAGTGAGAAAGAAAAACAGCATCCGGTAAAAAGAGAGGACCAGGGTGAGGTGTTATAAATGGGCCCAGCTTGGGGAAGACAGTCTAGTGGTGCATTAGTCTCCTTCACATTGTTCTGTTCTTAACATTTTATAAAGGACAGGCAGGATAACAGCAGTGTCACAATGCCACGCAGCTGGCCCGGGTGATGTCTCTCCAGCATCAAATCAGCTGTGCTAGAGACAGATAGAGTGTCTGGGAACAAGCTGGTCAATGCTTCAGTATTTTCTAACCAGCTCCCACATCCTGGGTCAGACATCTGCAGCTGATAATATCATCTCTTGGAAAAGAATGGTAGCTGGAGCAGAAGAAACCACAGGTTTCCCATAGAGCAAATCATTACCTGCAATGGGGTGAAATGGAAAAGCTGAAGCTGGGATTTCAAGGCCAAGGCTTTCTGTCCTGAGATGGGCCTCCAACCCTTGCTCCTAAACTCACGAAAATGGGAACAAACTGCGGTTTGTATTCATTCCTCCTCCAGGCCCACAGACACGAAAGACAGACAACAAACTCATGTGCCTCTACAAGAAGAAGAATTTATAGTCCTGAAAAACAAGAAATCCAAGTAATATTCTCAGATATGTAGAAGATGTTAGACACATCGAAAAATGATTTAAGAAAAAAAATCAATGGCAGATATTGGGTATGAAAGTGTAACTGCTAAAATAGAACCTAATATATGGGTTGCAGAGCAGACTACAATTGAGCCTTAACACAAGTTTGAACTGCAAGGGTCCATCACACATGGATTTTCTTCAATGCAAGTTACACTGAGTGTGCCTGCCTCTCCTCCACCTCTTCTATCTCCGCCATTCCTGAGACAGCAAGACAAACACTTTCATTTCCTCCTCCTTCTTAGCCTAATGAATGTGAAGACAATGAGGATGAAGACATTTATAATAATTCACTTCCACTTAATGAATACTAAATATAGTTGATTACCCTTAATATTTTTTTTTTTTGAGACAGAGTCTTGTTCCGTAACCCAGACTAGAGTACAGTGGCATGATCTTGGCTCACTGCAACCTCTCCCTCCCAGGTTCAAGTGATTCTCCTGCCCCAGCCTCCTGAGTAGTTGGGATTACAGGTGCTTGCCACTGGGCCTGGCTAATTTTTGTAGTTTTAGTAGACAGGGGATTTCACCATGTTGGCCAGACCGATCTTGAACTCCTGACATCAGGTAATCCACTCACCTCGGCCTCCCAAAGTGCTGAGATTACAGGCGTGAGCCACTGTGCCTGGCCAACCTTATGATTTCTTAGTAAGGTTTTTTTTCTATAGCTTACTTTATTGTAAGAATATAGCATATAATACATACAACATACAAAATGTATGTTAATCAACTGTTTATATTACCAATAAGGCTTCCAGTCAGCTGTAGACTATTAGTTCTGAGTTTTATGGGAGTCAAAAATTAAATGTGTATTTTTGACAATGTACAAGGAGTCAATCCCTACATTGTTCAAGGTTCAACTGTATACACAGATTACAAACAAATCAGTGGGCTGGAAAATTGGAGCAAAGATCTCTTCTAATGGGCATAGAACGATGTAACAGATGGAAAAGCTATGAATACAAGTATTGCACCCTTCTAAAAGTAGTTCAAGAAGAAGAGACAAAAGTAAAATGAAAACTGAAAATATTGGAAAACAAAATAATACAGAATTCCTCATAATGAAAGAAAAGATACAATACTTCCGAATAAAGCAGCTCATTGAACATTAAAAAAAAAACCTAGAGAAATTTTGGAAAGTATTTGCATATCATCTACCAAGAAATAAGAATCACTTTGACAGTAGACCCTGTAACAGCTCCATGAGACAAGGCAGCAAGGTATTATTTTCAAAGTGTTAAAAGAAAATAATTTTGGACATAGAATTTTACATCTAGCAAAAGTGTCATTTAAATGTCAAGGTGATACAAAAACATTTTCTGGCATAAATAATTACAACATTTTAGATAAAAATACTGTTTTAATATTAGTCTTCAATGACGGTGCACCAACAATAAACGGAATGGACCCAGGAAGGAGCAACAAGATCTAAGAAGTAGGCATGCCTGATTAAGTAAAATTTGCTGTCCTCTAAATAACAACAACACATTTCCTGCACAGCAAATACATGAAAATCCAAAACCAAAATGCAACCAGGGAAGGTTGTTGAAGAAAACAGAATAAGTGGGAAGCACATTAAGTTACTTGCTCTGCTTGGGAAAAAGACATGGTTATTACAAGATCTAAATGACACATGACAGTTAACAAGAGTAACCTACAGGCAGATAAGAATAGAAACTGTAAACAACCAAAAATTAATCTAGGGGGTAAGAAAGGTAGGGAAGAAGAAAAAGAAATCCTGATTGATATAAAACACAAAAGAAAATGGTAGAACAAAATCTGAATAAAATGCTAGTTTCAGCAAAAATATGAGCCCACTGATCAAGAATCAAGACAGACTCTAAGCCTGGGTTTTCTTAATCACTTTCAAGCCGTAACTTAGAAGAGACATGTTTTAAATGACCATTGTCTCATTAAAATTTTTTTTCTTTTGATAACATGTTAACAATTGCCAATTGCTAAAGAATGCACACAGTAAAAAAATAAAGAGATAAAAAAATGCCAGGTAAATACAAACAAAGCTATCTTTAAAAATATATTGAAGCTTTGATATTAAAAACAGATATTTCATGTTAAAGCACATTAAACAAATTTCTAAAGAACAACTATAAGCAACTCTTAAACGAAGTAGGTATACCTAATATACATACATATGCACATACCAATTTTAAATCAAAATATATAAAACTAATTTGAAAATTTATGAAGAGAAATTTTTTAATTGAAATATTTTGAGTATTCTCAAAACATTTTAAATTGAAATATAAAAATACAAAAAGCCATGAAAGATCTGAACATTGCAATAAATAAGTTTGAATTAGTATTTATATATATAGCTTTACATTTAACAAAGGCATGACATCTTTTCTTTTAAGCATAAAAAGAAAATTTATACTGGGTCACAAAGGAAGACTTTTTTATAAATTCCAAAGAATCAACATCATGTAGACTATGATGCAAACCATAATTCTACAAAATTAGAAGTCGATAACAAAAGGATAGCTAAAATAGTCCCATACGTTTGCAAACTAGAAAAAGGAAAGACTACTAATTACTCATGGGTTAAAAAGGCATTCGTAATGTAAATTATAAGAAACACAGGGCTGAATGACTGTAAGACCATCAAGTATTAAAATTTCTGTGAAAAACCTAAAGCAATATTTGGAGAAAAATTTAGAGATTTGAAGATATGTGTGTATGCCTTTGGGTAAGTGTGGTGTGTGTATGTGTGTGTCTGTGTGTAGACATTTTAGAAAACAAAAAGTATGGAAAACAAATGACCTAGGTTCAACTCAAAAGGTAGACAATAAGCAGCAGAATAAACAAATAGAAAAAGAAGGAAAAAATGAAGAAAAAGACAAAGGCAATGAAATGGAATAAACAGAGATGTGTGATAAAACTGAAGCTGATTCCTTGAAAAAAAAAAAAAAAACAAGAATATAATTAGTGACAGGGCCATACTAAAGTAAATGCTGAGATTAGATTAAGGTGGTGGACAGGAGGCAGGACTAGCTTACCCCTCCCACTCAGATGGACAGAGCAGCCTGCAAGACTCACATCATGAACTTTTGCTCCAAGAACTACTGCAGGAACATAGAAGGAAAGTTGAGATAATCCGTAGACACTTTGAAGGAACTGGATCAGCCCTGCAGGATCCCTAAGACACAAAGAAACTGTGAGCTGCTTGCTTTCTCAATGGGGAGGCTTGTGGTCTTGGGCAAGTTCTCAGCCCTGGTCACCAACTGCCTGGAAAGAGACTACATGCTGATGTGGGAGCATGGTGAGAGTGAGACGGGCCTTTAGGACTGCATGCTGCATGGGAGCAGGGTAAGGCCTGTGACTCCATTATATTATATAACTCCATTATATTACAAAATCCCCTGAAATATAACTCCATAATCCCCTGGAATATAACTCCATTGCAGTGGGAACCACACCCACATCTCCCACAGCAGCCACAGCAAGCCTGGCCAAAGGAGGGGCTGAGCTCAGACATACTTATCCCTGCCCCCACCAGGTGGTCTTTCTCTATCTGCTCTGGTAGCCGAAGACAAAGGTCATAATCTCTTGGAAGCTCCATGGCCCTGCTCACTGCCTGAGAAACCTGAATACTTAACAAATTTCCATCCTCCTTATAGGACAACAGCTGATGTACTCTTGAAAGTGTCACCTCCTGGCTAGAAACCAACTGACACAAAACCAGTGCACTGAACAAAACACAACCAAGGATCCTCAGAGTCCGCTTCACTCCCCTGCTGCCTCCACCAGAGCAGGTGCTGTTATCTATGGCTGCAAGACTGGAAGAGGGATCACATCTTAGGACTCTTTGCAGACACTCCCAAGTACCAGCCCAGAGCCTGGTAGCTCTGCAAGGTGGCTAGACCCAGAAGAGAGAAAAGAATCACTACAGTTTGGTTCTCAGGAAGCCCCATTCTTAGAAGAAGGTGGAGAACACCATATCAAGAAAGCACCCTGTGGGACAAAAGAATGAAGAGTAGCCCTTGAACCCTAGATCTTCCCTCTGACATAGTCCACCTATGTGAGAAGGGACCAGAAATACAATTCTGGTAACATAACAAAACAAATTTATTTAACACCCCCAAAAGGTCTAGCTCACTAGCAATGGGCTCAAACCAAGATAAAAATCTCTGAATTGCCAGAAAAACAATTCAGAAGGTGGATTATTAAGTTAATCAAGAAGCCACCAGAGAAAGGTGAAGTCCAACTTAAGGAAATAAAAACATGGCCAGGCCTGGTGGCTCACGCCTATAATCTCAGCACTTTGTGAAGCTGAGAAGGGCGGATCACCAGAGGTCAAGAGTTTGAGACTAGCCTGGCCAACATGGCAAAACCCCGTTTCTTCTAAAAATGCAAAAATTAGCAGGGCATGGTGGTGCACACCTGTAATCCTAACTACTCAGAAGGCTGAGGCAGGAGAATTGCTTGAACCTAGAAGGTGGAGGTTGCAGTGAGCCAAATTCATGCCACTGCACTCTAGCCTGGGAGACAGAGCAACATCCTGTCTCAAAAGTTAATTAATTAATTAATTAATTAATTTTAAAAAAAAACACGACAGAACATGAAAAGAAAATTCTCCAGTGACATAGATAGCATTAAAAAAAATCACAACTTCTGGAAATCAAGGACACACTTAGAGAAATGCAAAATGCACTGGAAAGTCTCAGCAATAAAATCAAACAAGCAGAAGAAAGAATTTCAGAGCCTGAAGACAAGGCTTTTGAACTCAGTCTGGCAAAACAAAAAAAAAAAACAAAAAAAAAAAACAAAAACTTTTTTAAGTGAACAAAGGCTCCAAGAAGTTTGGAACTATGTTAATCTTTCCAACCTAAGAATAATTAATATTCTTGAGGAAGAAGAGAAATCTAAAAGTTTGAAAAACATATTTGAGGGAATAATGAAGAAAAATTTCCCTGGCCTTGCTAGAGATCAAGACGTCCAAATACAAGAAGCTGAAAGAACACCGGGGAAATTCATCCCCAAAAGATCATTATCTAGTCATACAGTCATCAGGTTATCTAAAGTGAAGCAAAGGAAAGAATCTTAAGAGCTGTGAGGCAAAAGCATCAGGTAACCCATAAAGGAACACCTATCAGATTAACAGCAGACGTCCCAGCGGAAACCCTACAAGCTAGAAAGGATTGGGGTCCTATTTTCAGACTCCTTAAGCAAAACAACCATTATCAGCCAATAATTTTGTATCCAGCTAAACTAAACACCATAAGTGAAGGAAAGATGCAGTCTTTTCCAGATAAACAAAGCGGAGAAAATTTGTCACTGTCAAGCCAGCTCTACAAGGGACTGCTAAAGGGAACTCTAAATCTTGAAAACAAAAATCCTCAAAATGCACCAAAATACAACCTTCTTAAAGCACAAATCTCACAGAACTTGTATAACACTAACACAATGTAAAACACACACACACACACACACACACACACACACACACACACACACGGTATTCAGGCAACAAATAGCACAATGAATAGAATAGTACCTCACATATGAATACTAACATTGAATGTAAATGGCCTAAATGCTCCACTTAATAGTTACAGAATGGCAGAAGGGCAGAAACCAACCAAGTTTCTGCTGTCTTTAGGAGACTCACCTAACACACAAGGACTCACACAAACTTAAGGTAAAGGGGTGGAAAATGTTATCTCATGCAAATTCATACCAAAAGCGGGCAGAAGTCGCTGTTCTTATATGAGACAAAATAAACTTTAAAGCAACAGTAGTTAAAAAAGACAAAGAGAGATATTATATAATGATAAAAGGACCAGTCCAACAGGAAAATATAACAATTCTAAATATATATGCACCTAGCACTGGCGCTCCCAAATTTATAAAACAATTTACTACTAGACCTAAGAAATGAGACAGACAGCAACACAATAATATTGGGAGACTTCAATACTCCATTGGCAGCCCTGGACAGGTCATCAAGGCAGAAAGTCAACAAAGAAATAATGGACTTAAACTATCCCCTAGAACAAATGGACTTAACAAATATTTAGGGAATATTCTACTCAACAACTGCAGAATATACATTCTATTCATCAGCACATGGAACATCTCCAAGGTAGACCATATGATAGGCCACAAAACAAGTCCCAGTAAATTTAAGAAATTCAAAATTATATCAAGTACTCTCTCAGACCACAGAGGAATAAAACTGGACATCAATTCCAAAAAGAATCCTCAAAAGTATGCAAATACATGGAAACTAACCTGCTCCTGAGTGCACATTAGGTAAATAATCAAATCAAGATGTAAATTTAGAAAATTCTTTGAACTGAACAATAATAGTAACACAACCTATCAAAACCTCTGGGATACAGCAAAAATGTGCTAAGAGGAATGTTTATAGCATTAAGTGCCTATATCAAGAAGTCTGAAAGAGCACAAATAGACAAACTAAGGTCACACCTCACAAAACTGGAGAAGCAAGAACAACCCAAACTCAAACCCAGCAGAAGAGGGGAAATCATGAAGATCAGAGCAGAATTAAATAAAATTGAGAAAATAAATACAAAAGATAAATGAAACAAAAAGCTAGTTCTTTGAAAAGATGAATAAAATTCATATACCATTAGTGAGATTAACAAAAAAAAAAAAAAAGAGAGAGAGAGAGAGAGAGAGAAGGTCCAAATAAGCTTAATTAGAAATAAAATGGGAGTACAACTGATACCACAGAAATACAAAAGACTATTTAAGGCTATTATGAACACCTTTACACTCATAAAATAGAAAACGTAAAGGCAATGAGTGAATTCCTGGAAATAGACAACACTTCTAGATAAAACCAGGAAGATATAGAACTTCTGAACAGACCAATAACAAGCAGTGAGACTGAAGTGGTAATAAAAAAATTGCCAACAAGAAAAGTTCAGAACCAGACAGATTCACAGCCGAATTCTACCAGACATTGAAACAAGAATTGGTACTAATTCTATTGACACTATTCCAAATGACAGAGAAAGAGGGAATCCTCCTTAAATCGTTATGTGAAGCCAGTATCACCCTACTAACAACACCAGAAAATTACATAACAAAAAAAGGAAACACAGACCAATATTCCTCATGAATACAGACGCAAAAATTCTCAAGAAAATACTAGCTAATATCCAAAAGATAATTCATTATGATCAAGTAAGTTTAATATCAGGAATGTAGGCATGGTTTAACATAGATAAGTCAATAAATGTGATACACCACATAAACAGAATTAAAAACAAAAAGCACATGATTATCTCAATAGACGCAGAAAAGGCATTGACAAAATCCAGCATCCCTGGATTTTGATTAAAACTCTCAGCAAAATCAGCAGAGAAGTTTAGAAATTTGCAAAGTTTGTGATCAGAATAAATTCTAGTTCCTCCTGTGTCTCAATTACTCCTCCTATATTCCAGACTTTCTAGTGTTAGAGCTAGTGTTACTTCTTGTTCCTTTCCTCTATGAACACTGGAAATACCAAACTTTCTCGTGGCTTGAAATACTGCCTGTGTATACCCAGATTTGTATCTCTGCCCCATGTCTGTTTCCCATCTCCTCCAACTCTTGAGTCCAGTAATTGTGAGTTACCGCACCTACATTTCCATTTGAAGTTTACTTGACACCCCAAACTTCAGACATTCCAAACTTAACTCATTTTCTTCCCTAAACCTGCTTTACCAGCATCATCTTCATCTCGGTTAAAAACAGTCATGTTCTTCAAATTGCTCAAATAAAAATCCCTGAAGCTATCATTGTCTTCCCTTTATACGTCCTACGTCCAATCCATTTGTACATCCTATTTTCTCATTCATTAGAAATTATTCAGAATCCGATACCATGAACCATTTCTGTCACTATTGCCCTTTCCCAGGCAATAACACCTGTCCTTGGAATTAATGAAATAGGTTCCAAACAGCTTCTACTCTTATCTCTTCATATTCAATTCTCAGCACTACACCAGAGTTTTTCTTATAAACTATAGGTCAGACAATGCCACTCCTGTGCTCAAAGAGCTACGATGTCTTCTCTTTCACCTGGAGTAGAAGCTACAACCCTTAAAAGGGTACAGCCCTTACAAGGGTGCACATAACAGGCCTGGTGTGATCTGCTTCCCTAACTCCTTGGCTCTTCAAAATTTTCTCCAATTGCAGTTTTCTCTCAACTCCTTTCCAGCCCCGCTGACTTCATGCTGTTCTTTGTGTTTTGTGCTACATTGATTTATTTTTGTTGGTTTTTTTTTTGCTTTTTTTTGTTTTGTTTTTGCTGAAGCCGTTTCTTCTGCCTAGAAGGCTCTTTTTCTTCCAGATACCTGTTTGTCTCTTTTTTCTCTTTTAAGTCTAAGTCTTTGTTCAAATCTCACGGCTTCAGTGAGGTTTGTTATGACCACTTTAATTCTACAAACTCTCCCCTCGCAATATTCTTGATTCTCCTGATCACATTCTAGTTGGTCTCTTATCCATAGAAATCAGCACTATATACAAAATAAAATTCCCATGAAAACTCCAGTAGAATTTTTGGAATAAATTTTAGGAAACTATTTCTAAATATTTATTTAAAATATAGTTATATAAAATATATTTCTGCACTTATGTATATATAGTATTTATAAGTATATGAAGTATTTACATAAAATATTATATAATATATATATATAAACTATACATTACATATGGATGAATAAAAATACATAAAAACCTAAGAAATTTCAGAATGTAAAATCAAAGCAAAGTAAATGAACAAATACCTAATTTTTTACGTTTAACTATAAATAGTGATGTTACAAGTTTCCACTCAACAGCATGGTGAAAACTCAATATTCAGTCACATGCATGGCAAAGCTAGGAAAACGCACTGTAAGATCAGTGAAGTGGTGCAGCCATTCTAGAAGTAATTTGAGAATGTTACCTAATTAGTATGCTTATATGCTTCTTCAGCCCACCTTCCCTGGGTTTACCCGACAAAATGTCTCATCCAGGTCGATGAAGAGGTATGATAAAAGAAGTTCACCAGGCTGTTATTTAAGGTACTGAGAGACGGCAGGGCGTGGTGACTCACGCCTATAATCCCAGCACTTTGGGAGGCTGAGGCGGTGGATCACAAGGTCAAGAGATCGAGATCATCCTGGTCAACATGGTGAAACCCTGTCTCTACTAAAAATACAAAAATTAGCTGGGCATGGTGGCCTGTGCCTGTAGTCCCAGCTACTCGGAAGGCTGAGGCAGGAGAATTGATTGAACCCAGGAGGCAGAGGTTGCAGTGAGCCGAGATCATCCCATTGCACTCCAGCCTGGGTAACAAGAGTGAAACTCTGTCTCAAAAAAAAAAAAAATAAAAAAATACTGAGAGATAAAGTCAGCCGAAACATGCAATAACTAGTGAGAATATGGTGGACTGATTGCCCTTCACCAATATCGAATTTCTCTCCCTATGAGAGAAGCAAGAATTCACAGGCAGCCTGGAGACCCCACCTAAGAACCAGAGAGAAACAAATGGAGTCTCTGAGGTTGATTCCAGAGCTGGCTCATATCACCAGATCAGCTTTGTTTCAAAGCTGCCATTGGCTCCACCACGCTGGGCATTTGACCTAAACCCACTGGATTGTGTTTTGCTGCTGCCACTAAGCTGGTGAGAGCTCTGCTGGTGACCTCTATACTTTCTCCAAATTCCTAGGTCATTTTTCATGCCTCCAAAAGTGAGTGATAGTAGCTCACATTTTCTTTGACTGCCAGGAGAGAGAGAGAGGGGAAGGGGTATCCTTCTATTTTGCTTTCTGCACACAGAAAGATGGAAACTGCTTTCACCAAGTCTCACAGTCTGTGGGGGAAGGGGAATTCCTTAAACAGGGAGAAGGAGGTTGCAGGACACACTGCATCTCACAAATGTCTAGTTACTCTGCCTTAATGTTAGTTCATTATTTCATATCTGATTTATCCCACATTTATGCTTCACAAAATGGTTCCTGCCTGTAATACAATTATGTCTTGCACTAAGACACAAACCACGTTTACATCCTCTCACAGAGAGACAACTCCAAAATTGTGAGTTACTGCACCTTAGATTCCATACAACTTAGTAATGCCAATTCCTCCTCAAATTGTTGCTTTCTTGTTTTAGTATTTTAGACTATTTCTGCATTTTAGACTAAATTGTATCATTTTTGTAATACTAAGGGAATTTAGAAGAAGTAAAAAGAAAAATAATTAAAATATGTAAATAAATATCTATCCTAGCATGGAAAATAGGACCAGGGTCTTATATGTATAATTGACCATGAATTCATTTATATAAATAAGACCAGAATAATTTGTTGAGTTGACCATGAACCCATTTATAACATCTCTTCTCCACTCCCAATTCAAACTTTCTTTTGCCTATATCCAAAGCCTTAACTTTTTGGAGGGTCTCTAACTCACAGGGCCACCTAAATATTCTCTCCTAATGGATCTAAACTCTTGTTGGTACTGTCTTTATAGAATTGCATTAGACTTCCATTAACTTTTCTGAATGAATTTGGTAACATGATGAGGTGTGTCCTTCCTCCCCAGTATAATACAGAAAACCCCCTAAATACTGAGATTCTTTTTTTTAGTGATAATAATAAACACACAAAAAATTCCTATTAGCTTGGAGGAAGTATGCTTATATGCTATATCAGGCTGGATTTAGCATTGTATGTTATACTGTTGTGTTTTCAGTTTTATTTTCTACTTTGTGATATGCACGGCTCTTATCAAGCCATCTGGAATATCTATTACTTCCTGCTCTTTAGGGCCTATCTATATAATGTTATAAATGCAATGGAAGTCATGTTAAACCTTGAGATAATGAGATTATCAACGTTCCTAAAGACTAAACAAAACTCAGAGCTAAAGGACTGGCACAGCCCTGAGACAAAATGGTGAAATTCTATATCTGCCCTTGTATATACAAAGCTAACTATTTTTGGTGCTCTTTGCTTGGTGGGATAGAAGGGAAAAAGATCTATGAGTTTCTAAGAGCTATGTTATTGTGCTCTTGTGTTAAATTCATGCTTGTTATAATAACTGCAGTTGAATGCAACATGTTCTTAAATACCTTCCTGCAAGATATGGTATCGATTTATAATTATTATTTTGGTTCAGAGAGAACTCTTTATTCAAGAGATCAAAATACGTGTGCATGTGTGTGTGTGTGTATGTATAGAGAGATAGACTAGATAGATAGATAATAGGTAGGTATATAGATAAATGTGAATAACCAGTTATAGATATTATGATACATATAGAGAGATAGTCATCTATATCTATATTTAGATATTTGTAATTAAGAACCTCTATTCTAAAATTTTACTCAGGTTCAGGAGTACAACTTGAACAAAATTCACTGGTAATTTGGTCATTGGAAACTCTCCTTCTGACCAGTGGACTGAAAAGTCTTTCTAGGTCCAATATATTATCTAAGTTCAAAGTTAATATCCACTGAAAACATTTGGGTAGATATAATTTTCGAGGGCACAGATTGGTGGGTAAAGAGATCAGTGTTACTTTTGAAAAGTCTGTGAGGAACACTGTTTATTTGTGGTTATGATTTTTGTTACTGGGCCACTTCTACAGGGCAGGGCTTTCAGCCTGTTTGACATCATGGCATGCATAGAAAATAATATTTCTACAGTATACAAGGGTAAATGGAGAAGTCAGCAAAGCTTGATGTATTTGGCCTGGAAGCTCTAGCTGCTCACAGGCCATTCATTTATTTCAGGTTGAGGGAAACAGTTATCTCAGCAAGCTATGGCCTGCAAGTCACTCAAGTGTGTTGTGGCCACCAATTAGGAGATTCTGCTCTGAAGTACCTGAGCTACTCTTTATTCAGCTCTGGGTCTGTGAACCAGCTTAGATATGGAAATCAAGTGTGCAAGTGATTCATGGTGACTTATGCTGGGCTTCTGCTCACTAGAGGGAGGGTTTTTTAGGTTAAAAAATGTTTTATTCACTTAATAGACTGCCCAGTCTTTTCAAACACAGAGACGCCATGTAAATTAGTCACAATAAAAAATGTCTTCCGGACAGAACCTTCTGATTAACACCCAGCCTTGCTGTCTATTAGTGCAGCCATACCTACTTTGCTCTTGATTTAGTCTCCAGTACTTTGCAAGGATACGCTGAGATCACCCTGTGTTAGTCTGCTAGGACTGCTATAGCAAAATGCAGTGTGCTGGACGGTTTAAATAGTAAACATTTGCTTCTCACAGTTCTGAAGGCTGGGAAGTCCCAGATCAAAGTGCAGGCTAACTGGGTTTAGGGCTGTCTTTCCAGCTTTCAGAGTGCCGCCTTCCTGTTGTGTCCACACGTGGTAGAGAGAGAAAGAGAGAGCAAACTCTCTGGTCTTTTCTTATAAAAACACTAATCTCACCATGAATACCCCACCATCAGGACTTCCTTTAAGCCTAATTACTTTTAAGGATCCCTTTCCAAAAACCATTACATTGGGGGGTAGGGCTTCAGCAGATGAATTTGGAGAGTACATGATTCAATACATAGCACTTCCCATGACAGTTTTATTTAAATAACTCATTCCCACTGTGAGGTCTCCAAAGGGAAAATCTGTGTCCTTTTGAGGGACTATATTTAGAATAGGTAGAGAGTTCATATACACTAAATTCACTTTCACAGTCACAGCTCCCAAAGTATTTGGATTGCTTCCTTACTTTAACAAGGTAATTCTGATATCTCAACTTTGTTTACAGTGGCCCAACATTGACTCCAGACTTTTGTCAGCTGTTTGAGTAAACAGCTGATACAAGACCCAGTTGTTCAAACCAGCACTGAAAATCTAGAATCTCTGATGAGTTCACACACATTGATAAACTGAGCCCAGTTCTCTTTCCTTGGATAAATATCCTAAGAATCCATACCTACATAAAGGATGCAAACTTTTGTTGGTATAAGTAAACAAAGACCTACAAAGTAATTTTGTACATTAAGTTCATAAAACTTAACTTTCTGAGGCATGTTGAGCTCTGGTTTTAGTCATAAGTCTGGAAATGAGGTGCACATGGAGAACTGGTTTGATATTACAAGGTAATTGAAATAGATATGGCATATACTAGGGAGGGAGAAACAGATTTCTCAAAAGAGAAATAGGTACTCCAGACGGCAATGCAAATTCTATTGAGATTGAGGGGTTGAGAAATTCTGATTACTCCAAATCTTACCTTAAGTACTGCAAACTGTCATGTGTATCCTACTATCTCTCTCCCACCCCCATCCCCCAATGCTCTGATATTCACTGTAGGAGATCCAGCATGACTGTGAATCCAACTGACACTGTAATTTGATAGCCAACAGGATCAAAGTATGTTTTGAATTGGGCTGTATCAGTCTTCTGGTAGGATTTGTAAGGTCTATTAGCTTGGTCTTAGAAGTTTCCTGGGATTGGATCTTTTCCTTGAGTTGAGAACTTAGGGATTTGAGCTGTCCGTTCTTTATTATTATATCATTTGAAACAGGGTTACTCTGACACCCAGGCTGGAGTACAGTGGCGTGTTTATGACTCACTGCAACCTCAACTCTCTGAGCTCAAGTGATCCTCCCACTTCTACGATAGTAAATAACAGTAGCTTCCCTCAAAAACTTGCTTCAAGCAAGTACCTCACTCCAGGTGATGATGTAAGTGGTGGTTTCACTTACATCATCAAATGTTGCTGCACATCATGGTGAGTTATGTGCAGCAACATTTTCTTCCCCAACTAAGAATATTTCTGTGGTTCTTTAGCCTCACCTAAGCTCCCTCAACACCCCAAAATCTCAAACCCCACCACCACTACCTTCACTGTCACTCTGAGGGATATTGCCTATAACCCCACTCCCTGTACTAGTTTTTATATTAGGCAGAATCAGAATTCTTGTTATGAACTAAATAAAATAATTCTGGCTAATTTAAGCAAAAGTTAATTACTGGTATGATGTTAGATCACTATGAAAAACTGGAAAATCAATCTTAAATAACTGACATAAATGAGAGAGGACACAAAGCCAAGATTACACCTCAGGAACAGTTTAATTGGAATGATAACCTTGTACATTCAATGGCAGATCTCTGATTTTTGTTGTTGTTGCTGCTGTTGTTGAGTTGATGTCTTTATTCCTTTGTTTTAGACACCAAGAAAAAGAGGAAAAGTTGTTCTCCCTGCTTTGTCTGTATGGAGGATTTATGGACCTGGACTCCAAGCAAGATTCACACAAGTCTCTAAATATATAATAGGGGACTGAATGACAAAGACTATGTGTGTATTTCTCCATTTAGTATTGTACTGTACCAAAGTGTCACTGGAGTAAAATTTATGTTCATATAAGTATTCTCAGCTTCTCTACACCGCTTCTGGGATATTTTTCTTTGTATCTTCTAGTTACTTAAAGACTGGCTATAATACGTTAATAGCTGAAGAAAAGAATTTAAAGATGCCAGGAGGGTTAATTGATCGACTAAAGAAATAATTAAAGAATGGATAAGAGACTTAATAGCCTGCTGTTTTTCTTTCTTTCTTTTTTTTTTTCTTTTGGTGGGGGGAAATGTGGGATAGGGAGAAGAGAGACAGAGAGAGAGGGAGGTTTAATATTTTGGAAGAGATATAAAAGGCAACTACCGTGATAAAGAATCCTTAGATTGCCTAGGATATATTTCTTCCTTTTCAAAGAACTATATAAGTCAGTTATTTATTACGTTTTCTGTTTGTTGTTCATGCTGAGAATTGTAGTTATGTGTATTTTTATGACATAACAATAGACAACGTTTTATTAAGATTAAAATTTAAATATTCTTGGCTGGGTGCAGTGGCTCAAGTCTAGCACTTTGGGAGACCAAGGTGGATCAATCGCTTGAGACGAGGAGTTTGAGACAAGCCTGGCCGAAATGGTGAAACCCTCTCTCTACAACAACAACAACAAAATTAGCCGGGCTTGGTGGCGTTTGCCTGTAATCCCAGCTTCCCAGGAGGCTGAGGCAGGAGAATTGCCTGAACCCAGGAGTCAGAGGTTGCAGGGAGCCGAGATCACACCACTGCACTCCAGCCTGGGTGAGAGCAAGACTTATTTCAAAAATAAAAAGTAAAAATAAATGAATAAATAAATACGATTAGTTCTATTTAATTATTTTAGAGTTGATTTATATTTCTGAAATTTTGTTTTTTTACAGATGTCATATCTTCTTATATTCTTTTGGCAGTTCCATACCCTTTTCTGATTGTTGTCTTTTTTTCCCCTCAAGGATGGGATTCCTCTGGACTTTCAGGTTGCCGTTCAATTTCTACGGCAATATAATACTTTTTATTGACCTGTTGTTTTGTTTTACTTTGCTCAGTCTCAAACAAAAATAAATGTATCCACACTATAAACAAGGGTGAAACTTATGCTACAATTGCTTTCTGGATTGGTGACAGTACAAGATAATAAGAGTCTTGAAAAAGCACAATCCTGCACTTTGCTGCTGCGATCAGCCCTACCCAGAGAGTTTTCCTTATACAGACTATTACATCCATGTGGTAAACTACAATAAATTATCATTTTCTTTGGCCTAATTTTGACAGTTGCAGTTGCTAAATAATTTTTTAAGAGAGCTGCATAGAAATGGGAAGAGTGGCATTATCTGATGAGGAGCAAATATTGAAATTTTCTAATTACCTCAGTGTGCAGGCAGTAGCGGATCAATAAAAATCATCCTAAACATCTTTTTTAATTAATTAGTTTTTTTTTCTTGCGTTTTAGGTTTTGGGGTACATGTGAAGAGCATGCAAGATTGTTGCATAGGTACACACATGGCAGTGTGATTTGCTGCTTTCCTCCCCGTCACCTATATCTGGCATTTCTCCTCATGCTCTCTCTCCCCAACTCCCCACCCCCCACTGTCCTTCCCCTATTTTCCCCTGACAGACCCCACTGTGTGATGCTCCCCTCCCTATGTCCATGTGTTCTCATTGTTCAACACCCACGTATGAGTGAGAACATGCGGTGTTTGATTTTCTGTTCTTGTGTCAGTTTGCTGAGAATGATGGTTTCCAGGTTCATCCATGTCCCTACAAAGGACACAAACTCATCATTTTTTATGGCTGCATAGTATTCCATCCCAAACATTTTTAAAGCCAGGAAGTTTGCTGTATGTCAGGTTATAAAGCACTACAGTCCGCCAATCATACGGATCAATCCACCCTATTGAATTTATAGTTAATTGAAAAACCTTCAAGATCCTTACACTAGTTTGTGATTCTTAGTTTTTGATAATATGAATTTTCTGTCCTCATAAGCAATTTAATCTGTCTTCTTCATAAGTAATTCTCTTCAGAAGAGACTTCGTTGTGTTCTCTGAGACAAATACCATGTTAAATGGCCTCACTGATGATATATTTACATGTCTCCCTTCCCACAAATAGAAAGTGAACTCATTGAGGATCAGAATTCGGTTGTATATTTTGTTGCATTTTCAGCTACCACAATATATGGCATCTGGAACTGGTTCAATAAATTTTTTAGTGTACACCAAATGTGCTCACCAGCAAATTTCTGAACAGAACTTTCCATTCTCCATTTCCCCATGTTCCTGTGAATCTTTGCACTACTACCTGATGTTGGCTCTTGCCTCTCCAATGGCATAGCTCTGAAAGGGCACCAAGTACCTTCCACATTGCCAAATCCAGGATCCACTTTGCAGTTCTTACACACCTGAGGTTGTTGTAATGACTGAATTTGATGACTAGTCTCCACCTTCAAAGAACCTTTTATATTTTTGGTTTCTGACACATCTTTCCTTGGTTCTCCTTTTATCTCCCCCTTTTCCCTTCAATGTATCTCCTCTTAATTACTTAATTCTAGGGTTTCCTAGGATTTCATGCTTAGTCCACTTCTTCTACTCTCCCTCCCTTCTGCTCTATACTCTTTCCCCAGTTATTTTCTTCCCATGTCTTTAGCTCTTGTTAAGTAGAGATTGTAACAGATGATAATAATTTTTCAAATCTATATCTACAAACTCTGTCTCTCTCCTTAACTCTAGACATGTATTTCTCACCTTTTACAGCTGTATGTTTCCTTGGAACTGCACACTCAGTATGTCTAAAACCAAATGCATCCCTCTTTTTCTCCTCACCAATTTTCCAGAATTCCTTTCCTACAGATGTCCTCAAACCAATTAATGACATTCCTGCATTCCCACAGGTTTCTCAACTAGAAATTGAGATTATCTTTATTCCTTCCTCTTTCTCCTTCTACTAGCATCCTCACATTTAATTTATTGCTAAACTTAGTCAAGTGCACAAAGTCTTTTCAGATGAACTTTTTGATTTTCCTCTCCACTATTGCTGCTATCATTAAAACCCATCCGTATCTTTTATCTTTCTGTATAATCCATTACTCTGTCAACCACATCCACTTTATATGTCATCAAAACATGATTTTGATCATAACGTATCCTCTCCTATAGCATGCAGCCTAAAACTTCTAGCATGGCATCAAAAGCTGTTTATAATTTCTTGCAGTGTATCTAATGTGGTTTGGCTTTGTGTCTCCACCCAAATCTCGTCTTGAAATGTAATCCCGTAATTTCCATCTTTCATGCAAGGGAAGATGGTGGGAGATAATTGAATCATAAGGGCAGTTTTCCCCATGCTGTTCTTATGATAGTAAGTTCTCATGAGACCTGATGGTTTTATAAGCATCTGGCATTTCCCCTGCTGGCACTCAATCTCTCTCCTGGTGCTCTGTGAAGAGGTGCCTTCTGCCATGATTGTAAGTTTCCTGAGGCCTCCCCAGCCATGCAGAACTGTGAGTCAGATAAACCTGTTTTCTTTATAAATTACCCAGTCTTGGGTATTTTTTCAAAGCAGCGTGAGAATGGACAAATATATCCTACCAATTTTTCCACTTCCTTTACCCTGCTGGTCTCCAGTCTCACCCAACTCTGATTATTCTGTGGTCTTTCATGTCCCAGTGGCTTGGATAATACTGTTCTCTCCACCTAAATTGACTTAATTTTGCTCTTTTATTGCCTCTATTCACTTGCATACCCAATCTGAAATTACTCTATAGCCTTGGCCTGGATCTTCCTCATAATTTATGATTTTACCACATCTTGTATATTTTTAAAGTGCTGACAAAGGTTTCAACATGAGTCTTTATTTCCAGCATAGCACTGCAACATGCATCATTCTTTGGCTGTCTCTGAAATACTGTGGGTATGTGTGTAAGTGAGGGAAGCATTCTCAAGATTTCAACACAATGAATTTTTAAAACAATATTTGTCACAGCTCTACACCTTAATTTACTGACTGGATATTATTTCAGGGAAGAAAACAATTCTTATTAGAAATCACAAAAAGTACCTTCCTTAGAACTTTTAGTCTAACAATTCTTATGCAAAATAAAGAATGAACTCCATTGGAAAGTCTGGATTCTAGACAAGTTTATCTGATATGGGCTTTAGGTTTCTTGTCTAAGGAAAGTATCTTAATAATATCTCTTATTTGCCTCCACATGGAATTTTTTTGGAGAAAATATACAAACAAATGAATGCTACAATGAAACAAATGAATGAACATTAAAGCAAATATAATAATTATATTTATGTTTACACCTGAAAAATAAAACCACACACTCTCACTCATGGTATTTCAAGATACTATTCAAAATTCCTAATCTCTGCCTAAAATTTTTCGTAGAATACCTGTGTCATATGAGTACTAAAGATTTTTAAGAGATAATATACATTTTCAATCTGTTATTTCAAAAAGACTTTAAATAAAACTAACCTTTTAAGTATGACTTATTTATTTCATATTAATTTATAACTGGCTGATCTTGAATCCTTCCAGAGAACATTTTTTAGTATAGAAAAGCAGAGAATGCGTCAGGGGTTAGGTTCATTGATATAGGTGGGGTGACTCCAGGGTAGAGAATATCATATGAGAAGGAAATTAGAAGAATGTGCTTTGACTCAAAGAACTTCTGCTGTAGACCTTATCATTATGTGTAGCCAGTAGTTTTACCGATAGTGGCATGACTGAGTGATTGAGTCGAAAATCTCCTAGGGCATTCCCCACCTTGACCACCTCACTACCAGATGATAAGTGGAGACTGTCAGTAGGTATTCCCTTTCTCATTCAGAGACCGTGTCCACAATTTTACAAATATGCCTAATGTCACTCTGAAACTCAGCTGTTGGCTGCATCCACATAATACCAGTATCACCAGACTGTACTTTAACTGAGTAAGAATTAATTTTACAAGTGTTCTCCAAGAAAGGGGAAAAAAGTCCAATCTTTTCAGTGTTTTATCATACTGAATGATATTCATCATACGTTACATCCTGGTTCAATTATGACTCAGTTTCTTTAGGCTTAGACAATGCATTGATTCTAGTATTTCTTTAATTTTGCTTAAGCACAAAGCTCCAGTCTGGAAAGTTGTAATCACTGGGTTTGCCAAAGTTTCCTTTTTTCCCAAAAAAGGATTCATCTAAACTTAAAATGTAATGCTCCTTTGATAACTTGTAATACACAAGGAATCTCTAGCTTTTACACTATTGCCAAGGATTAAATTCAAATCCTGCGACCACTGCAGAGTTAAAATAAAGGTCTCATCGTTGAATGTGGTTGACTCCACTCCTGCAGTTATCTTCTTGACACTTATTTTGGAAATACTAAAGCAATTAGCAAATCAGAAGACATTAAATTATTAAGTTGGCTAAAGTTTCAAAGCAGTCAATGTTTGCCAGAGATCTATTGATAGAGTCTATGCTCATTATTTTTCACCTCAGTTGTTTTATATTACATAAGAAGAGTAACATAAAACATTTTATTCATTCTATAATGAATAAAATCTGAATATGTCACCATGTGAAGATTATCCAGTCTATACTTAATTTAAATATTAATATTAATATTTCCTATCTGGTAAGAGCAAATTCTGTGCAAGTGATCTTTCTACTACCCCATGTATTTTTACATGTTGTCTGGAAAGCAACCAATGTCCTTGTTGAGTACTTTATTGGATTTGAATCACTTCTTATTTATCTCATACTTTGATACAATTGGCTTGTAACTGGCATCTCATGTCTTGAAGGACCACTACATGCTCTGTCTACAAGCTTTTAAATGACCAAGTAATTTGTTTCTTTTTCTTTTGAAAATTATGTGATTTACTTATTTTCTAAACTTTAAAAATAATTCCAAAGAGCTCTAATGCGGTACCTATCTGTTAAATAATACTGCATTCTAGGCTTGTGAAAATGCAAACTTAAATTGATATTATAACTTTGAAGTAAAAATTACACAAGTACAGCTAAGCCATGGAGTCTTACTTTGTTTTAGTCTTCACACTTCAACAAAGGATAAAGATTTCTATCAACTGAAAACAATGTATAATTTTTGTAGAGAAACACATTTACTCAAACCATTGAAAATTGGTTCATGATTTATGTTAAATATCTGTCTATCCATCTTGGGACACAATATCCACATAATTTTATTTCACTACAACTTCTCTCTAAACTCCCATTCCAGGACCACACGATCTGAACCCAGAATCTCCACAATAACCCAAATGGCTCACAGTCCTCTACCTGCAGAGGAATAAGGCACATTTGTGATCACTGAGCAGTCATTGTCTACACACATTTTCTCTTCCCATCAGTCATCAGTGGTACTTTCTCACCTAGTCACCAGAATAACCAAAGGTATGTGGGCTTGAAATGATAGGCACATCTCAGGTGTAGTGAATGACTATATATCAGAAAAACTCATGGGTCAATAGGAAGCTAGGGAGGCCTTACTATAATTCATACTTACAGAGAAACATGGGTTTCAGGTTCTGGTGAGCTCCACCATTTTACCTAAATGATTCTATGACCAACCACTTAAATACTCTGGGCCTCATCATAAAGTGAGGAGGTTAGCCTGATCTGTGGCTCTTTATCATCATGGGTATTACTCATGAAGCTAATCAATATATGCACATTAATAAATAGACAGATCAATGGAATAAATGGAGGATGCATAAATAGACCCAAATAACTGCATGTGCTTATTTGATGAAATAAGTAGCATTGCCTGTAAGTGGGGAAGAGATGTCATTTCTTAGATTTAGGTAATTGGTACCTTCTGAAAAAAAATTAAATTGCACCCCCAGCTTACTTCTTATATCAAAGTAAATTCCCAGATGGGCCACAAATGTAAATACATAAAACAGCAAAACCACAAATTCTAGAGGAAAACGTAAGAGACTAATTTTATCACATCTGTATGAAGAAACCCTTTCTAAGTAAGTCACAAAACTACTATGGCTTCATAGGACAGATTGATATATTAAATACATTAATTTTTAAATTCCTGAATAAAAGCATGGATACACCTAGAAGACAAAAAAAAAAAAAAAAAAAAAAAAAAAAAACTTGGCTAAACATTTGCAAAACATATCATGTAGGTTTAATTTATTTAATATATGAAGATATCTGATAAATCAATCAGTAAAAGATACGTATCTTATTTTTAAGTGGTTAAAAATGAAGATAAAGTGGCCGGGCACGGTGGCTCAAGCCTGTAATCCCAGCACTTTGGGAGGCCGAGGCGGGTGGATCACGAGGTCAAGAGATCGAGACCATCCTGGTCAACATGGTGAGACCCCGTCTCTACTAAAAATACAAAAAATTAGCTGGGCACGGTGGCGCGTGCCTGTAATCCCAGCTACTCAGGAGGCTGAGGCAGGAGAATTGCCTGAACCCAGGAGGCGGAGGTTGCGGTGAGCCGAGATCGCGCCATTGCACTCCAGCCTGGATAACAAGAGCGAAACTCCGTCTCAAAAAAAAAAAAAAAAAAAAAGAAGAAGATAAAGTATATAGAAAATAATACACAGATAATTTTAAAATACAAAATAAGCTCAATCTCACTTAAATTTTTTAGACATCACCTTTGGAAGCAAGAATTGAAGCACTATGATCTATTTTTAAAAGAGATTTCATTGATTGACCCTGATGTGAAAACCACTGAGCTAGATATTGCCTGAGATCCACTCATCTCTGAAGGTAACTGTGGTCACCCTGTCCTTGTGAATCTGTGATCCTACCTATTTTCCCATGTCATATAGCTACATTTCCCAGGTAGCTGTATTCCCTACCACTGATGCGGAATAGTGTGGCATTTACAGTGCCATGCTCCCTAGAGTTACCCCATACTGCCTATACACCCCACACCAAATACACAGCCCTCTTCATTTCTTTAGTTAAGGGTTTCGGTGTGGCTAGGAGGAAATCATACACATATTGCATTGGAATGTTTTCAGAGTCATGCTTTCCAAATTTGGGGCTTCAGTTATATTCTTCAAGACATTTCTCACTGTTGGTCTTTCCCTCTCGCATTCACTCAGCTGTATCATCCTGCAAAATTTCGACTTCCTTAGAGCTCTCACTGAGTTCCTCCTGCTTATTTTTACCAGATGACCTCATCTCATTAACTCACAGAGGAAATAAAAGTTATTTCTTCATTTCTTGACCAGTCTTCCAAACCACAATGCTAATGTTCTAGCATGTCTGTGCTCTTCTTCTCTCTAATTTTGGAATCAGAGGAACATATTTTTAGTTTTGCATTATTTTTGCACCATTTTTCCCTTCTCTGTCTTATATCTTCAATCTCTTCCACTTTCTTCTTTCCTTAGCCTAGTGTTTCTCAACCAAGAACAATTTGCTTCCCTTCCTGAGGGAATATTTGGCAATGTCTGTAGATACTTTTGATTGCCAAGACCAGGGTGCTCCTGAGTCCAGTGGGTAGAGGTCACGGATCCTGAAAAACACCTACAAGACACTCCTTGCACCCTCTGCTCAATATCATGAAGTATTGTTTGGTTCCAAATATCAGCAGTGTCAAGGCTGAGAGACCCGTTAGCCTAAAACGTGTGCTTACCTGCCTTCTCTCTTCCTTATACACACCAATTATATTTTAAAAATCCTTTTTTGACCCTTCATCCCCCCTTAGCTATTATCTTTCCCTTCTTTTTTTTTTCCCAGCCAAATTTCTTGAGAAAAAAAGTCCCAAACCCATTGTTCTCACTTGCTTATACCTCAACTATATAAGGCAATGTGGTTTCAGCTTAGACTATGGCACTGAAAACACTCGAAGGAGAGTCACAGAGGATTCGATGCTGCCAAATCCTAAAACAAGTCTCAGTCTTATCTCAGAACACCTCTCTGTGGCATTTGGCTTTTTTCTTTCTTTTGGCGAATGTCTCCTTAAAATTCTCTCATCCTACGTCTTCCACACCTTGCATTGTTAGATCTTGGAATGACAACATTTTCCTTCTCCTTTTTAGGATTCCGTATCTTTACTTTAATACAATGATATTTCTTATTATTCTTTCTCAGAGTCTTCTCTTTTAAGACTCTACTATATCATCTATATCAAGCTTATGGCATACAGCACCTAAAAGCTTACAATGTGTAAATGTATAACATCAAACAAAATAGTTCTATGGAAGTCAAGGTGAATATAATCAATCACCTGTGTTAGGGCCTCATCCTGTATATCTCCAAGGCACTTAAAATTTTGTGTACAAAAAACAAACATATTTTACACTTCAAAATAACATTCATTCTTTTGTATTACCTATCTCGTCATAAACATCATTATCCAACCAATCTCACAAACCAGTAGCCACACAGCTGGGTCTCCCATTGCATTTCCTCACTACAACAAGTATAATTAAATCTACATTATCTATACAAATGCTTTTCGACTTATGATGGAGTCATGTCCCAATAAATCCAATCTAAGTTGAAAGTATTATAAGTTTAAAATGCACTTAATATACCTAACCTACTTAATGTCGAACCTTAGCCTAACCTAACTTAGGCATGCTCAGAACCCTTAAATTGGTCTACAGTTGAGCAAAAATCATCAACACAAAGCCTGTTTTATAATAAAGTGTTGAATATCTCATGTAATTTATCAAATACTTTGCTGAAAGTCCAAACAGAATGGTTGCATGGTGCATTAGTCCATTCTCACACAACTATAAAGAAATACCTGAGACTGGGTAATTTGTTAAGAAAAGAGGTTTCATTGGCTTATGGTTCTGCAGGCTGTACAGGAAATACAGTGGCTTCTGCTTCCATGAAGGCCTCAGGAAACTTACAATCAAGGCAGAAGGTGAATGGAAAGCAGGCACGTCTTACATGGTCAGAGCAGGAAGAAGAGAGAGAAGTGGGAGGTACTGATGGTTTAAACAACCATCGCTCATGAAAACTCACTCACTATACAGTACCAAGGTGGGATGGTGCTAAACCATTCACGGGAGCTCTGCCCCATGATCCAATCACCTCCCACCAGGCTCCACTTCCAGCATTGGGGATTATATTTTAACATGAGATTTGGGTAGGGACACAGATGTAAATCACATCACATAGGTACTTAAAGTATGGTTTCTGCTGAATGTGTGTGACTTTCACACCATAATACAGTCAAAAAAATTATAATTCAAAGCATTGGACATTGAGGACCATCTGTATTTCAAATATGACTTCTTCCATCCAAATATATCACCATGAGTTCCATGACTTAGTTCCCTGTCATGTCTCACTTGGATAGTTATAACGCTTACTAATTGATGTCCTTATCTCTAGCCTCTCTACACTGCTCCAAAGGTCAACTTTTAAGACCAGGCTTTATCACAGCTCTCCTCTTTCAAAGATCCTTTCAGAATTCTTCATTGTCTGAGCCAGACTGTGAGTTGTTTTACAAAGCACATAAAACTTTAATAACATGACACTTGCCAAACTCTTAAGCCTTATATCTTTCTCCTTTGCTCCTTCCACTTTATGTTCCAATAATATGAAACTGCTTAGGCTTTCCCACACTCAACAAAATGTTTCCTATCTCCTCAGTTTTGACATTTTTAATCTTAGTGCTAGAATCAACCATCATGTTTCCTCTAGCAATTTTCTATTCTGCTTCCAAGACTCAGATAGGTGTCTCTTTAGAAAATATTCCTTGGCATTCTTTGAAGACTAATTACTCTCTTTCATCCTCATTGCCTTTTGCTTTGTATTTGTGTTCAAGGTTACATTTGTCCCATTGTATTGCAATTTTAAAATACATATTTGCTTCTCCTGCTTAATCATGACTTGTTTAGGAAGGGTCTCTGTCTTAGTGGTCAACGATATAGCACCAGAGCCTAGAAAAATGCTTAGAACTTGATACCTAATGAATATTTGTTAAAGAAAGGAGGAAAGAAAAGAGGAAGCAGACATAAATTTTTTACTAATTGGCTACAAAAAAGATCTAAAAATCTTTAACTCTAGCATCCAAAGCATTTGTAAATTATCTCTGTTTTTGATGGTATACTGAGTACCATACAACGCCAATTAATTCAATTGGCAAAAAATTCATTCAAACAAATATAAAGTTAATAACTAATTAATAAGACCGAATCTGATGCAATTGTATCATTACAGTAGCACACACTAGTAAATTACACTAGCCATGAGGTTTCCTTACTTTAGTGTTTCAGTGAATATTTACTTGCTCACTTAATTTTAATTCCTTAACAATAAAACCAAATTTCTCAAAGTGTGTCCCAAGGAACCTGGTACCATGAGATTTTCTCACATAAAAGAGTCCTGTGGTCCGTCATGACTAGACAACGTAGATGTCATATCTGTCTACTCAAGCTGAAGAATGGTCTATTACAAGCAGATTAAAAGCTGTGAGAAAAGTAAGTCATAGTAAGGAAATCCATTTGTATTTGCTGTATCTACCAACGCACTAACTCATTTAATCATGGAACCATTTTCATGCCCTCCCCATAACATCTCATGATTCTAGTGTTCCGTAAAACAAACTTTAGGGAACACTGGTCAGAAGGGTAGTTTTAAAAGCACTCAAACTTGAGTCGTTTCCCAAGTCACCAATCCTCTCTCACTCAACTGGCTCAGTTGGGGGATGAGGCTGGGAGTGATGCTGCAGGGGATGGATATTCAATCGTAGAACCCCAAATCAATTTCACATTTATTCCAAATAGTTTCACCCCAAATTTTTTAAGTGGAAACCATCACTTACTTAAAAATATCTAATAACACTTTTCTGTAAAATTAATAAAATATTATAGAACAAAAATTATATTATTATTTTGATATAAGAATTAGGAGGCAAATAAAAGGTAAAATTATAAAAGATCTTTCTTCAAAGCAATTATATGAAAAGAAAACAAATAAAAAGGTGAAAGATCTTATTTCCTAATTAGATAAAATGGCATGAGGATTTTCTATTTCATCAAAAATGTGTACTGTAGTTACAAAGAATCATAGTACTGAAAGAAAAATGTTGTGATTACTTAACCCTGTTGCTTAATTTTGCCAGTGAGGACTTTGAGGCCCAGAGATGACAAGTGACTTATCAAATACTAACTGAATGCTTAGAGGGATTGTAGGCATAGGGCTTGTGATTTCCATTTCAGTGCTTCTCCATTTCCTGCTAATGAATTTAAGTCTAGGAATAGTGTTCAGGTTTGGAATAAAATAATATGTACATCAATACTAACCTGTTACATATTCAGTTCCATGTTGCTTGTGAAGTGCTCTTATT
The DNA here is from genome assembly GCA_031835075.1 of Saguinus oedipus. Taxonomy (NCBI): domain Eukaryota; kingdom Metazoa; phylum Chordata; class Mammalia; order Primates; family Cebidae; genus Saguinus; species Saguinus oedipus. The sequence continues at coordinate 13,269,368 of CM063171.1, forward strand.
CATTATCATATTTGACAGTCACATCAGTATTGGAAGGTAAATTGGGCCGTCCTTGCCTCCTTCATTGCCAAGATTTACAACCTAGTCCTAAGTGAAAAGTTCCCCGTGCCTATGAGATAATGCCTTGTTAAAATGTAGAAGAACTCAGTTTTGCTTTCCAGAGATAGGTCCAGGAATAGCCCAGCAACAGCATAGGCCGAAGATGAGGTTGGTACACTTTAGTGGAAACTAGAGTTCTGAGAAATGTGTAGCTAATCGGAGGTTGTATTTGTCTATATTTTGCTGTTGCACACTGCAGATGGAATTTCAAACTCTTAATGGTTAAACATACATATTTTCAGGAATCCAAATTTAATTTGAATCAACTCTAGAGTAAAAGACAAGCAGTCTGGTACATGGGGAGCTCTTCTAAACCACTCTTCCAAAGGCAAAAGAAAACAAGGTTGGAAACGAAGTGGAGCCATTTTTCAAAAAGCTCCATCAACTAAAACTGAGGCCTCACGAAATGCAAACGATTAGAGCATTATGGAAGATTAGAAAATACTTTATTGTGGGAGGAGGCAAGATGGCGTCATAGAGGTGACTCAGGATTGCAGCTCTCGGTGAAGGCGCAGAGGGTGAGTCCTAGCCGCATTCTCGGATGTTCCTTTTCTGCCCACAGAGCGTTGAAAGTCCCAGGTGTGGGAGAGACACGGGACGCTAGCAGCCGGCTAACGCAGCCGGCTCCCGCCGCCTCTTCGGCCGGCGCCGCAGCGGACCCGGCGCGGAACTCACTGGTCTGGGTGTCCTGTTAAACTGGCAATCTGAGATTTGGAAGGGCAGATTGGCATGTCCATCTGATTGAATGGGACTTGGACAATGAGCCAGACCAGGAGTTTCCTGGGAAGCGTGATCTGAGCCGGGGTAGTGGGCAGCGGCACAGGAGATCACACGGATCCCAGTGCCCTATCGGCAGGCTCCTGGGGTGCCAGTGAGAGAGTCAACCTTTCAGCTTGGGGAGAGGAAGAGAGAGAGAGAGAGGACGGACTCTGAGGCAGGGAGCTGGGTGATCGGGCTCGGCGGGTCCCACGCTCACGGGACAAGCAGGGCGGCGACTGGAGGCGCTTGGGGCTGAGAGTTTTGTTGCCGGCATTTAGGACGGTGCAGCCCGGTCAGGGAGGGGCGTCCACCATTGCTGACGAAGTGCACCCCCACTTAAGTACCGCCCAGGACTGACGCAGCCTGCCGTTGCTGAGGCAACCTGCCATAACAGAGAGAGTCCGTCAGGCAGCAACAGGGCGGACCCGCGTTAGCAGGTCAGAGCCCCGGCAGGCAAATAGTGAATAGACTGCCACCTAGTGGGGCAGGACAGTGCAACAGATACTCATAAAGAAAGCCCCAACTCCCTGAGACAGAGCATCTAAGGGTTGAAAAAAAAAAAAAGAGTGGTGTTTTATGAGTTCTATTGCAGCAGACATAACCTCCCAACAACCCTGAATGAACAACGGAGCTCACAGTTCAGCACTGGAGCTCCTATAAAGCACAGACCGTCTCCTCAAGCAGCTCCCTGACCCCTGTATATCCAAGGAGTCACCCCAGAAAAGGACTAATCAGACTGACATTTGGCTGGCATCATTCTGGAACAAGGGCAGCAGAAAAAGAAACTGGTATCATCCCTCACTGTTCTGCAGCTGCTGCAGGTATACCCCAGACAAGCAGGGCCTGGAGTGGACCTCAGCACTCATACAGCAGAGAGGATAGATCATTAGAGGGAAAACTAAGTAACAGAAATACTTCATCATCAACAATCTCAGTGTCCACACAGAGACCCAATTGAAAAATCAGCCACTACTAAGACGACAGGCGGATAAATCAATAAAGATGGGAAGAAACCAGCGCAAAAAGGAGGAAAGCACCCGAAACCAAAACACCTCACCTCCAAAAAAGGACCAAAACTCCTCACCAGCAAGGGAACAAAGCTGGATGGAGAATGAGTGTGATGAAATGACGGAATCAGACTTCAGAAAGTGGATAATGAGAAACTTCAGTGAGCTAAAGGAACATGTTCTAAACCAGTGCAAAGAAACTAAGAACCTTGAAAAAAGATTTGAAAAAAGATTCGAGGAATTGATAACGAGAATGGACAACTTAGAGAGGAATATGAATGAATTGAAGGAGCTGAAAAACACAACACGAGAACTTTGCGAAGCATGCACAAGTTTCAACAGCCGAATTGACCAAGCAGAAGAAAGAATATCAGAAGTTGAAGATCAACTCAATGAAATAAAATGAGAAACCAAGATTAAAGAAAAAAGCACAAAGAGGAATGAACAAAATCTCCAAGAAATGTGGGACTATGTGAAGAGACCCAACCTACATTTGATAGGTGTACCAGAATGTGACGAAGAGAATGAATCCAAGCTGGAAAACCCTCTTCAGGATATTATCCAGGAAAATTTCCCCAACCTAGCAAGACAGGTCAATACTCAACTCCAGGAAATACAGAGAACACCACAAAGATACTCTGCAAGAAGAGCAACCCCAAGGCACATAATCGTCAGATTCACCAGGGTTGAAACGAAGGAGAAAATACTAAGGGCAGCCAGAGAGAAAGGTCAGGTCACCCACAAAGGGAAGCCCATCAGACTCACAGCAGATCTCTCGGCAGAGACTCTACAAGCCAGAAGAGAGTGGGGGCCAATATTCAACATCCTTAAAGAAAAGAGCTTTCAACCCAGAATTTCATATCCAGCGAAACTGAGCTTCATAAGTGAAGGAAAAATAAAATCCTTCATGAACAAGCAAGTACTCAGAGATTTTGTCACCACTAGGCCTGCTTTACAAGAGCTCCTGAAAGAGGCACTACACATAGAAAGAAACAACCAGTTCCAGCCATCCTAAAAGCATACCAAATGCTAAAGACCATCAACAAAATGAAGAATGTACATGAACCAACGGGAAAAACAGCCAGCTAGCATCAAAATGGCAGTATCAAATTCACACATAACAATATTAACCCTGAATGTAAATGGGCTAAATGCACCAATCAAAAGGCACATACTGGCAAATTGGATAAAAAACCAAAACCCATCGGTGTGCTGTATCCAGGAAACCCACCTCACATGCAAAGATACACAAAGGCTCAAAATAAAGGGATGGAGGAAGATTTACCAAGCAAATGGAGAGCAAAAAAAAGCAGGAGTTGCAATTCTCATCTCTGATAAAATAGACTTTAAAGTAACAAAGATCAAAAGGGACAAAGAAGGTCATTACATAATGGTAAAAGGATCGATACAACAAGAAGAGATAACGATTCTAAATATATATGGACCCAATGTAGGAGCACCCAGATATATAAGGCAAGTTCTTAATGACTTACAAAGGGACTTAGTCTCCCACACAATAATAGTGGGAGACTTTAACACTCCACTGTCAATAGCAGACAGATCAACCAGACAGAAAATTAACAAGGATATCCAGGACTTGAACTCAGACCTGGAACAAGCAAACCTGATAGACATTTACAGAACTCTCCACCCCAAATCCACAGAATATACATTCTTCTCAGCACCACATCACACCTACTCCAAAATTGACCACATAATTGGAAGTAAAGCACTCCTCAGCAAATGCAAAACAACTGAAATCATAACAAACAGTCTCTCAGACCATAGTGCAATCAAGTTGGAACTCAGAATTCAGAAAATAACTCAGAACCGCACAGCTTCATGGAAACTGAACAATTGGCTCTTGAATGTTGATTGGATAAACAACGAAATGAAGGCAGAAATAAAGAAGTTCTTTGAAACCAACGAGAATGAAGACACAACGTACCAGAATCTCTGGGACACATTTAAAGCAGTCTGTAGAGGAAAATATATAGCAATAAGTGCCCACATGAGAAGAGTGGAGAGATCCAAAATTGACACCCTATCGTCAAAATTGAAAGAGCTAGAGGAGCAAGATCAAAAAAGCTCAAAACCTAGCCGAAGACAAGAAATAACTAAGATCAGAGCAGAACTGAAGGAGATAGAGACAAGAAAAACCCTTCAAAAAATCAATAAATCTAAGAGCTGATTTTTCGAAAAGATCAACAAAATAGACCACTAGCCAGACTGATAAAAAAGAAGAGAGAGAACAACCAAATAGATGCAATAAAAAACGATAAAGGGGAAATCACCACAGATTCCACAGAAATTCAAACCATCATCAGAGAATACTACAAACAACTCTATGCACATAAACCAGTAAATCAGGAAGAAATGGATAAATTCCTGGACGCCTGTGTCCTCCCAAGCCTAAACCAGGAGGAAGCCGAAACTATGAATAGACCAATAACAAGGTCTGAAGTTGAGGCAGCAATTAAGAGCCTACCACACAAAAAAAGCCCAGGTCCAGATGGGTTCACAGCCGAATTCTACCAGACACACAAAGAGGATCTGGTACCATTCCTTCTGAAACTATTCCAAATAATCCAAAAAGAGGGAACCCTTCCCAAATCATTTTATGAGACCAACATCATCCTGATACCAAAACCCGGCAGAGACTCAACAAGAAAAGAAAACTTCAGGCCAATATCCATGATGAACATAGATGCAAAAATCTTCAATAAAATACTGGCAAACCGATTGCAACAGCACATTAAAAAACTTATCCATCATGATCAAGTAGGATTCATCCTGGGGATGCAAGGCTGGTTCAACATACGCAAGTCTATAAATGTAATTCACCACATAAACAGAAGCAAAACCAAAAACCACATGATTATCTCAATTGATGCAGAGAAGGCATTTGACAAAATTCAGCAGCCCTTTATGCTAAAAACCCTCAATAAACTTGGTATTGATGGAACATATCTCAAAGTAATAAAAGCTATTTATGACAAACCAACAGCCAATATCATACTTAATGGGCAAAAACTGGAAGCATTCCCTTTGAAATCTGGCACTAGACAAGGATGCCCTCTCTCACCACTCCTATTCAACATAGTACTGGAAGTTCTAGCCAGAGCAATCAGGCAAGAAAAAGAAATAAAGGGTATTCAAATAGGAAAGGTGGAAGCCAAACTGTCTCTATTTGCAGATGACATGATAGTATACCTAGAAGACCCCATCACCTCAGCCCAAAAGCTCCTGCAACTGATAAGCAACTTCAGCAAAGTCTCAGGATATAAAATCAATGTGCAAAAATCACAAGCATTCCTATACACCAATAACAGACTTAAAGAGAGCCAAATCAAGAACGAACTGCCATTCACAATTGCTACAAAGAAAATAAAATACCTAGGAATACAACTCACTAGGAATATAAGGGACCTCTTTAAGGAAAACTACAAACAACTGCTCAACAAAATAAGAGAGGACACAAACAGATGGAGAAACATTCCATGTTCGTGGTTAGGAAGAATCAATATCGTGAAAATGGCTATACTGCCCAAAGTAATTTACACAATCAATGCTATCCCCATCAAACTACCATTGAATTTCTTCACAGAACTGGAAAAAAACCACCATGAATTTCATATGGAACCAAAAAAGAGCCCGCATAGCCAAGTCAATTCTAAGCAAAAAGAACACAGCAGGAGGCATCACGCTACCAGACTTCAAACTATACTACAAGGCTACAGTAATCAAAACAGCATGGTACTGGTACCAAAACAGAGATATAGACCAATGGAACAGAACAGAGGCATCGGAGGCAACACAACACATCTACAACCATATTATCTTTGATAAACCAGACAAAAACAGGCAATGGGGAAAGGATTCCCTATTTAATAAATGGTGTTGGGAAAACTGGCTAGCCATGTGCAGAAAGCAGAAACTGGACCCCTTCCTGACACCTTACACTAAAATTAACTCCAGATGGATTAAAGACTTAAAGGTAAGACCTGACACCATAAAAACCCTAGAAGAAAATCTAGGCAAAACCATTCACGACATAGGAGTAGGCAAGGACTTCATGAACAAAACACCAAAAGCATTGGCAACAAAAGCCAAAATAGACAAATGGGACCTAATCAAACTCCACAGCTTCTGCACGGCAAAACAAACAGTCACTAGAGTGAATCGGCAACCATCAGAATGGGAAAAAATCTTTGCAGTTTACGCATCTGACAAAGGGCTGATATTCAGAATTTACAAAGAACTCAAACAGATTTACAGGAAAAAAACAAACAAGCCCATTCAAAAATGGGCAAAGGATATGAACAGAAACTTTACGAAAGCAGACATACATGAGGCCAGCAAACATATGAAAAAGTGCTCATCGTCATTGGTCATTAGAGAGATGCAAATCAAAACCACATTGAGATACCATCTCACACCAGTTAGAATGGTGATCATTAAAAAATCTGGAGACAGCAGATGCTGGAGAGGATGTGGAGAAATAGGAACACTCTTACACTGTTGGTGGGAGTGTAAATTAGTTCAACCATTGTGGAAGACAGTGTGGCGATTCCTCAGGGACCTAGAAATAGAAATTCCATTTGACCCAGCAATCCCATTACTGGGTATCTATCCAAAGGACTATAAATCGTTCTACTATAAGGACACATGCACACGAATGTTCATTGCAGCACTGTTTACAATAGCAAAGACCTGGAACCAACCCAAATGCCCAACGATGATAGACTGGACTGGGAAAATTTGGCACATATACACCATGGAATATTATGCAGCAATCAAAAATGATGAGTTTGTGTCCTTTGTAGGGACATGGATGAATCTGGAGAACATCATTCTCAGCAAACTGACACAAGAACAGAAAAAGAAATACCGCATATACTCACTCATAGGTGGGTGAGAAAAATGAGAACACGTGGACACAGAGAGGCGGTCTACTATACACTGGGGACTGTTGGGGGGAATGGGGGAGGGACAGCAGGGGGGGGGCTGGGGGGGATAGCCTGGGGATGAATACCAAGTGTGGGTGAAGGGGAGGAAAGCAGCAAAGCACACTGCCATGTGTGTACCTATGCAACTATCTTGCTCGTTCTGCACATGTACCCCCAAACCTATAATGCAATAAAAATTAAAAAAAAAAAAAAAAAGAAAATACTTTATTGCAAATAGCACTCCGAGATCCACAGAAACCAGGTCACTGCTATGTAAACATTTTGCACCACTTTGTAAATAGATAAAAATATCAAGTCAGTTTGGTGTAAACAGACCAACAGCAGGAGAAGCTAGCATCCTTCTTAGATGAGACTCTGCCGAGAAGCAGAGACACATTATTAACTGATTTGGAATTACATTTGATGGTTTCCATTTCAGTAATTACTTTTTATGAAATCTGGCCTATTTGATGAGAAGACAGTGACAGGATAACAACAAATTCAGGGTGGCCCACAGCAAGCTCCAGACAATACTCCACAACTTATATCTCTGCCCATACCACTTTTGAAACCAACAACAATTTTATGCCATAATTTAAAACATGAGCTGAACATGGCAGATATGAAAATAACAAATGACTGAGTGCTCATTGCCAGACTTTGGGGATAAGAGACAGGAAAACTAGGGGAGAGAAACAAGTCCTACACATGAGTTATCACCATATATGGGGACTGGGATACATAATTTACAAAGTATCTGACATATTTTGGCCAAGTATTTAATTCTCTGTCATTCTACCGTAATAACCTACCCTGCCCAGTCCAGCACCCACTGCTTCTTTCTGCCTTCACACTTAGCAGAAGAAAAAGAAACGTAAATAGTGAATAGAGAAAGGATTTAATCTCTTAAACATGTCTGACATTAAAAAGGCCTAGTAGACTGAATTTACATGAGTTTTGTCTTTGAAGATAGTTTTCATTTACACTTTGACCAAATATTTATGGAGCTCCTTTTGTTGCCTGTCCCTCTATTACACACATCATGGTAAAAGGGATAAAATATGGTTCCTGCTCTGAAAGAGCACATTTTAAATATTCAAATATATTTTAAACTTGTGGGACATTTAAGACTATATGATTATTTATACTCCCTTCACCCTATAAGGCCAAGGAGTAGAAAAAAGGCAGATAAAATACATACTCAAAATATTACAGCATTCACATTCACTTTTCCATATGCTACTCAGGTGCTAAGCTCTTGATATGTTTTAAGAAGTATGGATCTGACACCTCTTGTGTCCTGCTCCAAGTTCCCTTTGCTTCACATTCAGCTATAACTGCAGTGACAAGTTCATTGGCTTTGCACAGGTATAACCTGGCAGCAGCTCATCTCAAGCACTTGCTGTTGACTCTGGTGTTCTTTCTAGTATTTTTTTCCGACCAGGTGGCATGGGAAACCTGCATGAACCACTGGCATTCTTGAAGCACACCCAAAATTACAGAAGAGCTACCACTTTGTGGGGCAATCCTTGATAAATGAAGGCAAGTAATGGATAGAAAAGTGCTTTTCTCTTTCTTCCTTCAGATGGACAGTTCCAAGATGCATTCCACAAAGGTTCTCAGAAAGTCATGGTGAAATCAAACATCTGTCATATGCAGACACAGGTGGTCAGCTGCATAACATATCTTGTTTTGCTATTTTCTCCTTAATTTCACTCCACTGGTTCCCCACTTCTACTCTCTAGGAATATGTTCGATATAAACTCCCTACCTGACAGCTTTATCTCAAGTCAGCTCTCGGGGACACCATAAGACAATGTGAATTGCTCCTCAATGTGTGAGTTATTTAATGATATTCAATGCAACCATAAGACAATGTGAATTGTCCCTCAAGTGTGAGCTGTTTGGTGATGTTCAATGCAACTGATATTTTTTGCATTTCTTTTTGTGATTCTTCCTTTAGACATAATTTTAGGAGTCAAACAAAGATTTCGCCCACATATTAATCAGCATCTTTTTCAAAGCTTCTCCCTCAAATGATAACTTCGTTATTTACATGGAGGTATATGTAGGCATTATGGAAAGAAGAAAGGAAGGAAAGAAGAAAGGGAGGGAAGGATGGAGGGAGGGAGGGAGGGAGGGAAGGAAGGAAAGGGAAGGAGAAAAAGAAAGAAAGAAAGAAAGAAAGAAAGAAAGAAAGAAAGAAAGAAAGAAAGAAAGAAAGAAAAAATAAAGAGAGATAAATAAATCAAAGCAGATTTTTAAACTCCTTGACAGAAACTGAGAATACATGGTATTTCTGAAAGATCATTTCTTATGATTAAATTTTTGTAACAACAAAGAATTCCAATATGTTACCTATAATTCTTCTTTATTTGTTTACTTTTTTGTTGTTGTCTCTTTTTCCAATTCCTAACATTCTTCTTTCTGGTCAATGGAGTGGCAGAAAATATAGCAGAGAATATGTGATGATACATAAAGAAGGCATTCGAGACTGAGTCAATCTCAGAGATGATCCAGATATCCACTGTGGAGCAATGGAGACAGAAAATCAAATTAGAGCCACATGCTAGAGAGAAAATAAGACTTTATCTTGTACATGATTAGAAAACTCATTAACGGAACACATACTATATATCCTGCAAATTCAATTGCTGTTTATGAAACCTTTACATATCTACTTTGTTCTCTTGAAAAGCAGACACATGCTCCATCTAATAAAGATGCCACAATGTACTTGGTCATTTTTCCTACTTTTGGATATTTCATTCTCTTTGGAAATACATCAAACTGACAGTAGTAATTTCTGGGAAAGGGACTAGGATTGGCTTGGTAATCAAAGGGGGATTAACCTGCATCCATAAATTTTAATGACTTACAAGGAGGATATAATTATGTATTATTTGAGAGACTTGAAAGTAATAATTTTAAAAGAATCTCCCATGTCTTAGTTTGTATAAAAAAGCAGGCCAATAAGCTATAAAACAAATGCTATTTCTACTTTAACACACTCCACTGATCACTTGCTGTGCTTTTGTGATATTCTTCCCTTCCTTGTACCTCCCTTTGCACCCAACATCTGTATCTTGTTTTTGTTGTCAATTGTAACCTGATCTTGTGTGTGTCAAATGTTAATGGGGAAAACATCATTGCCTCTACCTGGGTGTTTGTGTTGCTTATTTTCCTGGTGTGTCTAGTTCCATGCCTGCCCCTCTCTGTTCTGCTTTGAACTTCGGGGACTGCTGGTCTGCAAGCTACATTTCCACACTCCCTTCACTGTTGGCTCCTCATTCAGTTCTGTCATGTGAAAGTGCTGCCAGATCAGAAAGCAGGAGAAACCAAGGCGTTTCTTGCTTCTGGTTCAGATCCCAATGGCCACTGCTGACAGTTGTTGGTTGCAGCAGGGAGGGGCTGCCTGAAGGCTCCACAGCTCCTGGCAGCAGTAGTCACTCCCCTTGGTGCTAATTGCTCTGGAAATGACAGAATTTCTAGAGATTGCTGCAGAAGCTGGTTCCAGGGAGCTTGGTTGATGGGAATAGCAGCGGAGTTCTTTTTTTTCTATTTTTTATTTATTTTTATTATGTTTTTTATTGCATTTTAGGTTTTGGGGTACATGTGAAGAAAATGCAAGACAGTTGCATAGGTACACACATGGCAGTGTGATTTGCTGCCTTCCTCCCCATCACCTATATCTGGCATTTCTCCCCATGCTATCTCTCCCCAACTCCCCAACCCCCACTGTCCCTCCCCTATTTCCCCCCACAGACCCCAGTGTGTGATGCTCCCCTCCCTGCATCCATGTGTTCTCATTGTTCAACACCCACATATGAGTGAGAACGTGGTGTTTGATTTTCTGTTCTTGTGTCAGTTTGCTGAGAATGATGGTTTCCAGGTTCATCCATGTCCCTGCAAAGGACACGAACTCATTGTTTTTGATTGCTGCATAATATTCCATGGTGTATATGTGCCACATTTTCCCTGTCCAGTCTATCATCGATGGGCATTTGGGCAGAGTTCTAATCTCTACTCATCACTCCTTACTTTTTGATCCCTTGGTGCCCCTTTCTCTTTTTCCTCTAGTCCTTGTAAGTCCTTTGTATCCAATTTCCTTCTACCTAAAGTGCTTAGTATGATTTTGTTTTCCTGATAGGATGTTAACTGATCCATTACTTTTAGCTCTAACAACGTTCAAGGTTGTTTTTGGTACGGAAGTATTTACCTAAACTACTTAATCTTTTACTCCACTTCAAGCCTTGACTTAGACAAAGAGCAATATATTCTAAGTTCACTCAACACATGTTATAATATCTGAGGTTGACTGGACTTTAGAAAGCAATCACCCGGGCTTCAAAGCAGAGAATCTAGTTTTATAAATGCACATGGTGAGCATGTCAGTAAAATGCTAAAACATCAAGGTGTCAAGTGGAGGTTTAGGTCCATCATCGGAAGGTTTCAGATCAATGATACCGAGCATTCAAGCATTATGAAAACACCTAGATGACTGACTAAAACCTTCCAGGAAGCTTGACATTATGTAGCCAAAGCTTTGAAAGGCACTCAGACAGTTGCAACCGTTTTTAACAGTTGTGCTTTTAGCATATGAAAGCTAAGTGCTAAAATACAGCATATTCCCATCATGTGGATCTCTGTGACAATCAGCCCATTACAGTGCTTTTAAGGAGGACATTGATGAGTCCTCAGTGGTTTCAGAGACTAGAGGCCAGCAGCGAAGCCTGTCAGAATCACATGGCACCAATGGTAGACAAATAAAGAATGCTCAGAATACATGTATTAATATGCCAGTTAATATTTTTGCACAGTTTGTTTTCTCAGCAGTATTTTGTTATCTAGGGACAAAAAAAATGTGTTTTGCTTTACAAGTGTGACATGATTGATGCTTTACTAGGAGAGACTTTTCATAACAAAACAGATGTCTCCTGACAAGAAAGTTATTGGTACAAGCAAACTACATTATTGCAGTAATGTTAAGGTTCAGACCCAAGCAAAAGATAGGAAGAGAGTGTGCGAGAGGCTGGTGGGGAGACAGAGGAAGCAAGTATGAGGGAGTGAGATACAGGGGAGTGAGATAAGGTTTGTTGGAAATCTATATCCTTAACCTACCACATGGGCTTGATCTGTGAGGTACTGAGACAGGACAGAGCTCTCAGAAGGCTAACATAGGCAAGCTTTAAAAAGCCAATTTCTGCACATATTCATTTGTCAATATCTTAGCAGTAAGCACTTCCGGTTTTCCAAAAACTCTCAACTTTATGACATCAAAATGTCATTATGTGCAAATTAAGTGTGATAATTCCCTTATTCCATCATGACAGATTCATAGAATCATATAACATGTAGAATATTGAATCACTTGGAATTTTGTTCTGGTATTTAATTTACTTGTAATATTTTTCATTATTATCAATTCATATAGGGCATAAGTCTTACAGAATTAAGAGGACAGGTTTTACAACTAATAGGCCTTCTGAAGAAAGGCAAAGGAGGGTAAAACTATGTGTCTCCATAGGAAAGGAAAGTTTTATACTTAAAAACCAACCAAACAAAAAAACAAACAAAACCTACACTTGAGGATGTAAGCTACAGTTGCAGATCTAAGTGGAATTTATTTTGTAAACTCGATTTAACAGTTTCATAATTAGTCTTTATTTAACTTCTCAAATACAATTATTAAGATCCTTAGTATCTGCGGTAAATCCTGTTCAAGTTTGTCACCTGTATATGTATAGGGTTTCTGTAGAAAAGATGATGATGTCTTCCCTCATCTAGAAATCAGTATGTTCCTTGGACAGTAAAGTGCTTTCAGAATATTTTTCAACAACCTAAACTTGTTTGCATCCCTCTCCCTTAGATTCATGCTCTGAAGATGCTCATGAAAAACCATCTGCCCTGATTCCTTTTTTCCAGGTTAACTGTTACTTGCTGCTGTTCTTTCTTAGTTACTTATCCATATTAAGTATTTTTGAGGTTGCCTTTTAAGAAAACCTGAAAGCACTTTTTCTTCACATCCTGCTTCTGACTATCCCACTTCTCATTACACAGCAGAACCTCATGATAACCTGCTGTCAATTGGTCTTCTGCAGGTATCGTGCCAGGCCAAGAAGCACGTGACAAGATTGGCTTCAGTGATAACTGGGTGGTCTTGTATTGCAATGGAGTACTGAGTGATAAACATTCTTGCCAAACAAACACACACAAATATTTCCAGCAATGATTTGGTCAGGTTTTTTATAATCCAAACTATGCAGTCATTTAATGGTTTAGATTTGCTCAGTATTAGTAGACACTCAGTTATCTGGGAAATAGATGCCAGAATCTCAAGCAATCAATAAGACATTTGGGATTCATAATGTGTCTTCTCATTTTCTGGTTTATTAGAAGATTTTAGCAGAACTTGATGGTGAATTTGGGTCTAGTTTCTCCTGTGACAGTTGATAAGTACATATTTTTAAATTGTTTTGGAGATGAACTATTAATATATAACAGATTCTGAAAATTAGGGAATTTTTATAATTGTCATAGGATATTGACTCAAGCATTCCCCACCCCCAGAAGAATGTAAATGTGATATGCGACAAAAATTAGATAGATTAAAGAAAAGAGAGTAGTGTTTCTTGAAGATTTAACGTACTGTGGGTACGTGATTGAAACTTCGTTGTGACTGTTAAATAAACAAACAAGAAAAAGCAATTTTTAAGACTTGGAAGCCTAAGCAATGTGTGGAATTAAGATACGTAATCAGGCATTGTTCTTGTAATTCCCAGGACATCAAGGTTCAGCTTTAGATATAATGATAAGCCTCACTACAATGAGCAAAAATGCAGGAAAAAAATGTAAAAATACATCAGGGAGTCCCTGGAATCATTGCTACCAGGAGGCACTAAAATTGTGCAAAAGAAAAGGTGTCTTAATATGGTAGGATTTATCTTGACAAACTGCATTTTGAGCCAATTCTTCCTATGAGAAAATGCAGAATATAGCCTTCCTCTTTGCTTCAGTGAGACAGACAATTCAAATAGAACTGAGAATGAAGTTTGCGGAGGCTGAGCCCTTGGACTACAGCCATTCCCATGATAACATTTTTGATCTGGCACCCGGTACTCTCCAGGGCACTTTAAATTTGTATAAAAAGTTGTTTAAGAAAGATTTAATATTTGAAGTTAAACCGAACAACCACATTAACAGAGGTGGAAAATCTGAATGTAGTTCTAAGGACTCTGGGTGCTGGCAGGCTAGCTTGTCAGTTGTGGAACACAGAGAAGTATCAGTGGGACATGGGAAAAGATGCTAGACCTGAACAAAGCTATTCCCTCAGTCATAGCGACAAGTGTTACCACAAGTTCCCAGTGGGAAAGAAATGCAAACGGAGCCTTCTATCAGAGTCATGCAGTGTATCCACTTGGTTCTCTTTCTAGGGGGTAGAGATCTTCTCAATAAATTTCTTCAAATATTTTTTCCATAAGCCCATGTTTAAACCCTTTGAGTCAGGAACCTGAGAATACCTGCCCAGATAGATCCTGCGAGCCATAGAATGCCCTTTATGTCCTTGAGAGCATCTTTAGTAAATAAAATAAATTATAGTTTTATTTGATTTCTAAAATTAATATTTGGTTTATTAAAATCAAATGTCAAAATCTAAATTTTTAAAGTTAAACTAATAAATCATTTTTTTTTCTATTTAGCAATCTGCTAAATTTTGGCAAGCATCAAGAGAGACACTTTTAGTAAACATGCTCAATTTCATTCATCAGTTTACTGTATTTGATTTTCTTTGAAATACTCAAATCATTCTTACAAGCAAACCTAAGTACATAAGCATCTTTGTACATCTGTAATACACTTGATTTACAAATACAGTGACTCATAAGGTTTCCTGAAATCCTAGCATAGTTTACTGTTAGTACTATTTTCTCATACTTTCAAATTTAAAATCATGAATCTAAATTAATTTTCAATTGTGTTATAAATTAGAACATAAGTAAAATCTCTTATATTCTCTAAAATGCCAAATTGATTACAAATACTTAAATATTACATAACTAAGATAATTTCCAAATGACAACAAAAAATGCTTTGAATTTATTTTATTATCTCTATACTTATACCTGACTGGAGTTAAACAATATGCCCAACATATTAATTAGGGAAAAGATAAAATTGATAGTCAACTGGAATTCCCTAGCGTAGGAGAAATTGTTGTTGACAGCTGGTTTCTAGTCTCACTATCCTACCATTCATTCTGATTGGTTGGTTGCAGTGGGAGTGTGTTAAACCAGCTCTCTAGGAAAAAAGCCCTGATTTGTAGCATATGCCAACATTTAACAACCCATTCTCATGAGCCAGTTTGAGCAGACTTCCGAATACCATTGTTTGATCCCATATATACCCATTGTTACAGGTTTTGCAACAAACTCTTCTGATAGAGACTTAGTTCCAGCAACAAAAGGACTTGAAAACTTTTTGCTATATGTACACTATTGGTGGAAAGGTGAAATGCTGCAGCTACTTTGAAAAACAGTTGGGCAATTTCTCAACATGTTAAATATAGTTGCCACAAGGCATAGCAGTTTCATGCCTAGGTATGTAGGCAAGAAAAATGAAAACACACATCCACGTGAAAGCATGTACACTAATGTCCATGTTCATAACAGCCGCAAAGTGGAAATAACCCAAATATCTAACAACTGATGAATAAATGAACAAAATGTGACATATCTATACAGTGGGATATTATTCAGCAGTAAAAAGTGGTAAAGTTCTGATATGTACTACAACATGGATGAATCTCAAAAACATTATGCTGTATGAAGGAAGCCAGTCACAAAAAGTCACATATTATATAACACAAATTGTATAAATATCCAGATTAGGCAAATCTATAGAGACAGGAAGTAGGTTCCTGGTTGTTCAGAGCTAAAGAGGGGCTGCTGAATGAGGGCTTGGGGGTTAGGTAGTAACAACCAATGGATGCAAGATTTTTTTGTGGGGAGTGATTTAAATGTTTTCAAATTAAATTATGGCACAACCTTGTATATATACTAAAAACCATTGAATTGTTCACTTAAAACAGGTGGCATGTAAATTATATGACAATAAATCTGTTAAAATATACATTTGCTTACACAAGTTATAATTTTATTTTTTCTCATACAGGAGTTTAGGCTGGGCATGGTGGCTCACGCCTGTAACCCGGCACTTTGAGAGGCAAGGCAGGTGAATCACTGGTGCTCAGGAGTTTAAGACAAGCCTGGCCAATATAGTGAAACCCTGTGTCTACTAAAAATACAAAAAATTAGCTGGATGTGGTGGCATGTGCCTATAATCCCAGCTACTTGGGAGAATGAGACAGGAGAATCACTTGAACCCGGAAGGCAGAGGTTGCAGTAAGCTCAGATCATGCCACTGCACTTTGGGCTGGGCAACAGGGTAAAACTCTGTCTCAAAAAAAAAAAAAAAGAGTTAAGAGGTAGGTGAGTAGTAGAGTGTTTCTTCCCTCTACTCTTGATTGACTAGATGTATTTTTCCATCTCCAAAATTTGACTTCTGTTTTTAAGTCCAAAGTGCTTGCTTCCATATACACAATCTTCCACCCAGCAGGAAAGGATAAAAAAGCCAGGACAGTACACACCCAAATTATCTTAATGGAAGGACCTGGAGAGAGTATAAGAAACTTCTTTACTCTGTAAACAGAGTAAACAAAGTTCTGTTTACAATGAAGTCATACGCTAACAATTATAGGGGAGTCTGACAAGTGTAATCTCTAGATGGATAGCCATGTGCCCAACTTAATCTCAGCAGGTCCAATTATGAAAAGAAAGAGAACATGGATATTTGGTTTACCAGGTGTATCTGCAATACTACTAATGAAATAACTCTACTTTGCAAGATAATTTGGGGTAATTATTCTCAGAACATTGGGATGAACTTCTCATAGAGAGGGTTTTTGTTGTTGTTGTTTTTCTGGATCAATAAAATTTGAAAGTGCATACACCAGGACAGTTTTTCTCCCGTCTTAAATAATGAGTTGAGCCTTTTGTGGTCAGCTGCAATGCCAGCAGGAAGCCACAGTGCATGCCTTCTAAATGGGTGCTTTTGAAGCCTTTGTCTTTGGAGTCTGGTAACACGCAATGCCCTATTTTCCAGCATAATTTGAACTGTAATCCTCTCATATAAAGGACTTTACAACTAGATTAGACTCAACGAATTTGCCTATTGATTCTATTTAGAATTATGTTTGTATTCATCCTCCCTGGTTGTCACTCAATATTTTATTTCGATATTTAAATACCACTGAGTTTTGTTTCACATATTTCTAGGATCTACACTTGGCTCTTCTGAGTGCCAGTGATAAGGTCAGTCAAATAACAGTGATTATCAGAGTCCAGATCTTAGCCCCCAAGTGTGCAAAACCAGATAAGAAAGATCTTAGCAAGTGCTGGCTTGGAGCTTATGTTGTCCTCTTAGGCTAGAGGTAAGATCTTGTGTTTTCATTAAGGACAAAACATGTTAATTAACAAAAATCAAAATTACTCATTGCTATTTAGTATCCTTTTCTGGTCTCTTCCTGTTTTATCTTGGTCACCAATAGGTATGAAGAATAACTTTGATATGTACCTCTTGTTTCTTCAAGAATTATTCCATCACATTCATATCTACAGTTATACTGGGAAGTATATGTGTTACTGACAATATCCTCCTTCTTTTATTCTAGGATTGTGCAGTTACTAGATAGCAGTTTATATTCTTTTTCCACTATTAATAATATGTTTGACCTGATTGCATCCTACTCCCCTAAGGCTTCCTCAGTCAGAGTAAATAAGAGTATGACATAAGGTGGTTGTCAGTGTTAGGATATAAAACATTGAGCACACAGTAAATTCTCAAAAATGTTAGCAATTAGGCCAGGCGCGGTGGCTCAAGCCTGTAATCCCAGCACTTTGGGAGGCCGAGGCGGGTGGATCACGAGGTCAAGAGATCGAGACCATCCTGGTCAAAATGGTGAAACCCCGTCTCTGCTAAAGATACAAAAAATTAGCTGGGCATGGTGGCGCGTGCCTGTAATCCCAGCTACTCAGGAGGCTGAGGCAGGAGAATTGCCTGAACCCAGGAGGTGGAGGATGCGGTGAGCCGAGAACGCGCCATTGCACTCCAGCCTGGGTAACAAAAGCGAAACTCTGTCTCAAAAAAAAAAAAAAAAAAAAAAAGTTAGCAATTACCATTTTAAGTGTCACTTTGCATAGTCTTAGACAACTATTAATATCTGTCAAATTACAGAGGGATTCATTTCTCAAGAAGAAAACACTCACCTTTCAGAAAACAGACAGGAAAACCTCTCCTATATGATCTTTCTTCATTGGTATAGCGATCCTTCCTCCAAACAGAATAATTACATTTGTACTGTGTGTGACAATAACATCATCTGTATCTCAATCCCTGCCCTTTTTCCTGGTGTCCCATAAAATAGCATTCATTTTCTCTGTGTGGAGTAGGGTTTCTCCCAGTTTATTACCATTAGTTCATACTCCCTTGGTCCAACTAAGTAGTTCTTCATCAAAACTAAGTATAAAAATATACAGTTTTCGCTTTGTCTTTGAGTCTTCATTTCTGAATTTTCCCATGCCATATAAAGCTTAAATAAATTTGTTATACTCTTCTCTTGTTAACCTATCTTTGTTGCAGGGGTATCAACCATAAGTCTTATGATGAGTGAGTTAAAATATTACTTTGCCTCCCCTGCAAGGGAAACAAGTAAGAGGTAAAACTCTTATTATGTAAGCAGTGGAGATACAGGCAGACGTGGCTAGACTTTAGAGAAGCAGCAGTAAGGTGTGAGATCCTGACGATGGTTAAATGTGGGATTGGGTCCTAATCCCCAGAAGTCCATGCTAAGGGAAGTAATATAAAAATTGGTCATCAGAGCAGGGACTCTATAAAGAAAAACAAACTATGAACAAGTTACAGGAACTAGGATAAATAATCCTATTTGGACTTCTCATAAGACAAGCACAAGGCTGATGCCTTGTCTTCTGAATGAAAAGTTGAGACCTCTGGGGGTGGGTATGAGCCCTGCAATTTCAGTAATGGTACTTGGAAGATAATTTAAAGAAATCAAGCTTGGGCACAGTGGCTCACGCCTGTAATCCCAGTACTGTGGGAGGATGAGGCAGGCGGATCATGAGGTTAGGAGATCGAGACCATCCTGGATAACACAGTGAAACCCTGTCTCTATTAAAGTACAAAAATTAGCTGGGTGTGGTGGTGTATGCCTGTAGTCCCAGCTACTTGGGAGGCTGATACAGGAGAATTGCTTGAACCCAGGAGCAGAGGTTGCAGTGAGCTGAGATTGCTCCACTGCACTCCAGCCTGGTGATAGAGTGTGACTCTCTCTCTCTCTCTCTCTCTCTCTCTCTCTCTCTCTCTCTCTCGCTCGCTCGCTCTCTCTCTCACACACACACACACACAGTCAAGAGGCAGGTTATTGACAACCAAGGATCTGAATGTCTTTTTTGATTTAGCCAGAAATGTAAGTATAGTCAAAAGTGTGACTCTCTCTCTCTCTCTCTCTCTCTCTCTCTCTCTCTCTCTCTCTCGCTCGCTCGCTCTCTCTCTCACACACACACACACACAGTCAAGAGGCAGGTTATTGACAACCAAGGATCTGAATGTCTTTTTTGATTTAGCCAGAAATGTAAGTATAGTCAAAAGTGTGACTCTCTCTCTCTCTCTCTCTCTCTCTCTCTCTCTCTCTCTCTCGCTCGCTCGCTCTCTCTCTCACACACACACACACACAGTCAAGAGGCAGGTTATTGACAACCAAGGATCTGAATGTCTTTTTTGATTTAGCCAGAAATGTAAGTATAGTCAAAGGGGTCATTTAATTAGCAATCTCAGAAAGACCCACAGCCTAGTAAATTATGAATGAAAGATCAAATGTTGTTATTGCACAGGTCATGGCTTTCTTATTTCATAATTTGTAAATATCAGAAGGGAAATGAACAAATGCTGAAATAATGACTGCCTATACGTATGGACATCAAAATAAATGTTGGGATTCTGAGTAAAATCCATATTGTAGTCTATATTCTCCTGAATGCATTATATTTCACAATCTGCAGAAAAGAAAATTGTAACTACAGAGGAAGTTAATGAACATGAATGCTAACGGGGAAGCTCCAGTACAGTTCGATTAGGCCTGAACATGAAATCAGGAAATCTGGGCTATAGATGTGTCTGTCCGATAAATGACAATGTGATTGAGGAAAAGAAGAAAACTGATATGTATAGAGCACTTTTTTATACACCTCTCAGCAGGAGGCATTGTATATGCTATGCCATTGAATAATCACAAAACCTCTGTGTGTTAAATAAATTACTGCTATTTTATAGCTGAAAAAGTGAAGCTCAGAAAGTTCATGTGGCTATTGTCTGTTTTGAAAAAGAATCAGTGAACAGATTTCTCAATGACTACATATTTTTTGATGAGCATAAAATATTTTCAACTGGGGCCAGGGGCGTTGGCTTATGCCTGTAATCCCAGCACTTTGGAAGGCCGGAGTGGTGGATCACTTGAGGCTAGGATTTCGAGACCAACCTGGGCAACATGGTGAAACCCTGTCTCTACTAAAAACACAAAAATTAACCTGGTATGGTGGCACGTGCCTGTAATTCCAGCTGCTCAATAAGCTGAGGTATGAGAATTGCTTGAATCTGGGAGGTGGAAGTTGTAGTGAGCCAAGATTGTGCCACTGCAATCCCAGCACTTTGGGAGGCTGAGGTGGGCAGATCATGAAGTCAGGAGACCAAGACAATCCTGGCCAACATAGTGAAACACATCGCTACTAAAAATACAAAAAAATTAGCCGGGCATGGTGGTACATGCCTGTAGTCCCAGCTACTGGAGAGGCTGAGGTAGGAGGATTGCTTGAACCCCGGAGGAAGAGATTGCAGTGAGCCAAGGTCGCGCCACTGCACTATGGCCTGGGCAACAGTGCAAGACTCTGTCTCAAAAAAAAAAAGAAAAAAGGAAAATATTTTCATCTGAATGTTATCACACAATGAAGTGTTTAATGTTGTCATTTTATGATAATTTCTAATATTTTGATGTCCATCTTGATCATACACTTGTTAGAAACTAAAAAAGACAAATATATATATATTTTCATGTTGATGTTAAAACTTACATTGGGAATCTAGGTCCCTTGGAGAATGGTTCAAAAATTGGTGTTTTAGATCTTTGAGTCAGCGATTCTGTGTGTTAACAGAAAAGTATTTGATGGAAGCTTTTAAGATGAGATAATATATAAATGGCTCTTGAGCTATGAAACAAGGAAAGATACTAATTGTGTTAGCAATTAGTAAATGTTCTCCAATAATTAAGACGCTTATTTTAAACTTCTGTGCAAATCAGAGTAAACACTTATGTGTCACAGTAGGCTATCTTCTGAGCTGACAGTAAAGATAAATTAAATCACAATAATAAACCATCCTCTAAGATGCTGTATCCCATTTGCATTATCAGAAAGAGTTATCTCTTATATGAACCAATTCATTTTCAAATGGCCTTTTGTGGGTCATCGGTTGTGTATGATTCATAGATAGCACATTCAAAGGGGTTATTTTAAATAGTTTAATAGCAGGACAGAGTTAAGGAAAACAGACAGTGAAACATCCAAAGCTACCACCCGTGGCTTGCAGGGGCAAAGGAATGGAGCCAGATACCAGTCACCTGTGACCTTCTGGGGAAGAATACAGTCGAGCCAACTCATGACTTGGCTCAGAGGGAAATCGAAAAATAAATACCTCTACCCTTTTTGTTATCTTCATATTTATTGTGGTGCTTCCATTGGCCAAACTAGCTGGAGGCCCAGGGGCATGCCTGGCGGGTGGAATCCACAGAGGTCCACTTCTCATGGTTAAGAGCAATGTGGTGCAACTTGGAAGGCAAACAGCAATACTCAGAACAAATGCTTTTCTAATAGCAATTTATTTTTTCATTATTTTATTTCTTCCTTCTATGCATATTGGTGAGCACCAATTACATTCAAGATGCAATACTTCTTATAAAGGTTTCTAGAAGAAGGAAAGGAGAAATTATGCGTATGAATTTGTCTATGTTCTCCAGGTGCTTAAAGTATAGTAAGAAAAGTATACAAACAGTGCCAGGCAGAATAAAATATGCATAAGAGAAATACAAAGAGTTGTAATGAGAATTAAGAGTAAACAAGGAGGCCAGGTGCAGCAGTTCAAGCCTGTAATCCCAGCAGTTTGGGAGGCCGAGGGGGGCGGATCACGAGGTCAAGAGATCAAGACCATCCTGGCTAACATGGTAAAATCCCATCTCTACTAAAAATACAAAAAATTAGCCAGGTATGGTGGCGCATGTGCCTGTAATCCCAGCTACTCAGGAGGCTGAGGCAGGAGAATCACTTGAACCCAGAGGCAGAGGTGGCAGTGAGCCAAGGTTGTGCCACTGCTCTCCAGTCTGGGTAACAGAGCAAGACTCCATCTCAACAACAAGAATAAAAAATTATAGATCAAGCTACCAAGCTGAGGTAGCATATGCCTAAATAAAATATAAGAGAGAGTTAGAGAGTCAACCTGGGAGGCAGAAGTTGCAGATTGTGCCACTGCACTCCAGCCTGAGCAAGAGAGCGAGACTCCATCTCAAAAAAAAAAAAAAAAAAAAAAGAAAAGAAAAGGAAGGAATGGTTGAGGCAATCTGAAAGGGTTTCATGAAAGGCATGGCATTAAAAATTGGTCTGGTGGGATAGGCAAGGTCTGGACAGAAACAGACAGTGGAGCTATCTCACTTGAAGGAACAAAGTATGTGAGACAAGATGACAGGAAGATGGAAGCTGTGTCCAGGCATGTTCCAGTCACATTGGAATATAGTGCACCTTGACGGAAATACTGGGAGATAAAAATCAGAAACAAATCAGATAGAACCAGAATACCTGCCCCATAAACACAGAGGTGAGCATTCAGTTTCTGGCAGGCACACACGTTTATTAAGACAATGTTGTCATAACACAGAACTTCAGCAAGTAATTGTTAAGGTTAATATAAATGTTGTGAAAGTGAGTTATACACTGGTATTAGTGTATCCTCTAGTGTAAGACAAAATTCCATATACACACTGGTCTTTCCTTCACTCCAGCTTTGTTCGACACACAGTTTAAATGCATGATTGCTGCTAGGATAACAGCACCATCTAGTGTGTTCTCTTCTTACCTTAAGTTCGAGGACTTCTGGTCTGTTTCTGATCCTATTAGACAAAATAACCATAAGGTACAAAAATACCACCCCAAACTGCCATCCATTTTTGTCTTTAAAACATGCAATTTAATAGATGGAAATTTGTGGTGATTTAAGACATTTCTAAAGAATCCCCTGAGAGAAAATTGCTCCGTCTCCTCAGTAACTGAGATGAAGAATGTGTAAAATAGTTTCTTGTCATTCTCCCAGCTTGCCAAATCTGGCAACTATCATGTAAAATATACAATAGTTTTTTTCCATGAAAGACAAATGCCAATTTTATTTTTAAGCACATGTTTTAACATGTAAATTAAGCAATGTATATCTTTACACATTAGACATCAGTGATGACCACGTAATTATATAACATAAAACGTAACATTAAAAACCATAAAGACTGTTTTCTTTACTCATTGGAATATGATGATGAAGCTTTCAGCCATGTATAATAAACCAACACTGGAAAGTAATCAGATTATGCAACAGAGTAACTGGCTTGCCGGAGAATCAGTCTCCTTTGTCTTGCTGTTGGTTGGCTTAACAGAAGGCAAAGAGAATGATGGAGAGAGAAGAAGAGAAGAGTCATTGAGTCACAGATTGAAGATAAAGCAAGGAACCGGAAGCAGAAAAGGGGAGGGGGAATTCAGGAAGAATGAAAACCACACATTTTATTTCTTCACTGTCCATCTTTGAGAATTTTAAATTTCAGCATCAGACTTGCAATCCTACCATGCTTTAAAATGAAGTCAATAATTTCCTTATTTATCATTATCAAAAAGTGTAACAAAATAAAACTAAAAAGAATACGCCTAAGCAAATGATACTTAACCAGGACAATACCCATGCCCCTCCTAAGTGTGCTTCGATGTCCCCAGACTGCATGTAAAGAGAGAATGCAGCCCACACTTTGGAGCCACAGCAATTAAGCCACTCTCCTATTTAACATTTTGTCTGTTGATACATCTGAAAAGAGCTGATACTAGCTCAAATGAAAGCAAATCCAGCGTTTCCTGATCAGAATATTTCATGTGGAGCATATATAGGTTGAATGTTAACAAAGAGCAAGCGTATTGAGATGATGTTTCCCGTTGCTTTATACGTCGGTGCTTTCAGAACCACTGCTACGGGCAAGAACTTGCCCTTCAATTAGAGTCAGCTGCTACCCCGTAGGCAGTGGCTTGGCATGGTTATGGCCTCCTATGGCCATGTCTTGTTACAGGCTGAATTAACTGGGAGGAAATTTACACTATCTCCATCAAATATGCTTGAGGTAAATGTGCTTTCAAGTTCACAAAAACCTATATTAAACACATTTTTACTATCGGGGGTCTGGTTCTCAAGCTTCTGCAGACATAGCAATCACCTGGGGTGTTTATTAGAAATGCACAGCCCAGCGCCTCACCCTCAGGCCAACTGAATCAGAAACTCTTTGGGGAGGGTCAGGAATTTGGTATTTTCAACAAGCACACCAGGTGATTTTGAGATGGATCATTAAAAATAGGCTTCTATGAAAGCAACATGAATTCTCACATTTTTCTTCTTGACCAATAGAAGGCCGTTCTCTGTATACTTCTCATAACCGTTGTAGTTTATCCTTTGACCAAGGGGGGCGCATGTGTGGATAGATTTATATTGCATAATTTTTTAGCAACTGTGATCCTTATAGTTCCTGAACGTCTACTCTAATTACAAGTTCGAAGTTTCAAAATCCTTGGATCTTCCACTCAAAATTATGAAAGCATATTTTGCTTACTAAAAACTAAATACAGTTTTAAGGAAGATACAAAAGAGTTTGTTGAAGGTCCACTATACACTTCTACAAGACACACTCTTTCATTTTCTTCCTTTTCTTTGTCTTTCTTACTAGAAGCCTCTCATGATTACATCTCATCCTATGTCCCATCTTCTTGCTAGACCCCAATCACCAGGAAAAAGGCTTCACCTGATCTCAACATCTTATTCCATTCCTCAGTGTCTCTGTTCTTTCTGCCTCCAAATGTTCCTTTTTCCTCACACCTACCTGCCTAGAAAATTTCGACACGTTTTTCAGGACACAGATCAAACGTCACCTGGTTGTGAATCCCTCTTCCACCTCATCGCCTCTCTATGCACATCTCAACACACAGAACATTGAATTGCGCCTGTGTGCCCACATGCCTCTCTGCCAACCAAGCCGTAAGCCCTTTCAGAGAGGATGGTTTCTTACTTTCCTGTCCAAACGCAGCCCAGAGTCTAGAGACAGTCGGAAAACGGTTTATAGATTAAATGTGTAACCAGTTCTAAGCACTTGGTCGTCTGGAAATCTGGAGTAGATGAAAGCATTCTAAAGTAAGGGTTTGAAGAAAGATTTTAAATAGTTTGATATCTTCAATAGTGAAATACCAAAGACCCCTTTTTCCCTCAACTTCTTTTATTTGAGGGTAGCTTTTTATTTCTTAATCTACTCCAAGAAAAAAGGATATGTATCTGAGGTAAATATAAATGTGTGTGGAATGATAGAGAATGTAGAGGTAGCAGCTATAAATACTGGTCTGAGGCTCTTGAAAATGCTTTATTTTGTTTTTCTACTGGTTAGATAATGAAGTATTGTGTATAGCGGTGTTACTATTGGGAATAAGGACCTCTATGAAATACTATTCATTATTTCCCAGTCAGCTCCAGGAACCCCCAGAATCTTTCAATATTTATTAGAAAAAGAAGACAAAGGAAGGGGGACATCACATGCCAGGGCCCGTCAGTTGGGTGGGAGGCAAGGCAGAGAGAGCATTAGGACAAACATCTAATGCATGTGGGGCTTAAAACCTAGATGATGGGTTGATACATGCAGCAAACAACCATGGCACACAGATACCTGGGTGGCAAACCTGCTCGTTCTGCACATGTATCTCAGAACTTAAAGTAAAATAAAAATAAATAAATAAATATTTTTTAAAAAAGGAAATAGGAGTAATCTCTCAAGAGCATAGGTAGATCTCAATGTGATAAGCCCAGCAGAGCACCTCCCATATCACAGCTTCTCAAGATGGAAGTGAAGGGGTATCTGTTACAGATTAGTATCAGTAAGATATTCTATACTGCAAATCACCATGAGTACTCTTAGCAGAAAATGTAATCACTAATAAACACTAAGCATTAATCACTAGTAAACACTACTCAGATGATCTAACATACTGCTGTAAGCTAAAATACCTATTTGTATTTGTAGGTACTATACGTAAGATGTTCATTTGAGTCACAGTATCAATTGAAAACGAATCAAAAAGCACACATATCAACCTTCTTCTTTTAACATGGGAAATTCCACTGAGCAGAAAGGAACAATATAGCTGTTTGCACCTTATATTTTGTCAAGGATAAAATGATTACCACTTTCTTAATTTCAGAATTGGACTTACTATAACAAAAACGTATGGACTCCTTTATCTGTGTATCTCAAGATACACTTATACTCTATAACTGCAAATTAAGAACATATATCTGAAATAAAGATACATGTTATATATAATTTTTTTGGTAGTTCGGAAAAGTATGCTATAATCACCATGGAATTTACACATATCTATGTTGAACAATCACTGTAGAGCTTAATTTAATCAGTACTAATCAACTTAAAGCAAGAAAATGTAAAGTTAGTAATTTTATGATGAATGAGGTTAGCATTTTGATGTTTCATTATTATTCTTCTGATGTTATTGAAGGGAAGCCATTGGGAAAACATTAACATTTAGGATATGTATTCTATAAATATATTTACAATAAAAGACTTTTAATTCATTTTTAGTGCTTCTTGATTGTAAATGCATGGGAAAAATGTTCCATACATAAAAAAGGAAGATTTGAGAAGATTAATTCCTTGAATAAGAAGTGCATCAATGACATTTATATTAGAAAATAACAGTCACAATCCAATAGCTGAAAAAGAACTATAAAGCGGTAAGACCAGTGGTTTAAAAGAAACAGACTTACATCTTTTAAATATGGAGAACATCATGTTCCTTCTTTATTTTTTTCACTTGTCCTTTGATAAAAGTATACTACTTAAAGTTCTACTTGTATGCATCATTACAGAACACATATTTACTGCTACAGTTCCAGTGGCCTGTTCTGATATCTGGTGTGTGAAGCTAGGTTTCCAGGTTAAGATTGGGTGAAAAGATGAAACAGATTTCTTTACACGAGCAAGTGACAGTAATTCAGGCCAGGGAAATCCGTGATCCTGAGTTCTCATTTGATAAGTGAAGGGCCTTAATCTCCATAGTTGTCTGCAACTCCTAACATGTTAGCAATATACTATAGATTTCACTAAGGACTATCTGTTAAGTAGTTTGAATTCTATAAATTATATATATATGATAATGTTTTAATAATTAATAAAATATTTGGAAGGTTTTTTTAAGTTTGTTAAATGGGTATTTTCTGTGAAATGGCTCCTATTGCTAAACATGTCCCCCAAATTAGTACCTTTGTTCATATATTTATAAATTACAACTATAAATATTTGTCAGCAAGTATGAAAAGCAGTAAATCAATCAAATCAGGTTGAAGGCAAATAGCCACAAACAGCTTCGTAATCAAAATTGAATGTGAGCCCACTTTTTATTCAACATAAATTATATGCAGACACATAATGAGCTCCAAGAATTCATTCCTAAGACAGAAGAGCTAAACTTTGAAACAGACGTTTAATACAAGATAACACTTAAAGTTATAAGTGACTCTGTGATACCCTAGGGTTAAAAAGAATGTATATCCTTTCAGAAAATTGGCTGTTCTATTTATATGACAGTAAATTTAGGCTCGGATTCAAATCCGTCTGTAGCTCCTGATTCCAGCGAGTGAGTGTTTGGCAATTGCCAAGTCTGACAGTTTCTAAGTGCACTGTATTGTAATGGTATGTTTCAGCCTAACCCAAACCAAAAATTTTCCATGTAAACTTAAATTTATGTTCTTTGTCCTGATTTCATTTATAGACAGCAATTATCTTTTGAGCAAGAATTAACATATCCACTTTGTCAAAGACATTCATACACGATAAAATACAGACTTCCACAGAAATCAGACACAATGTTTAACATATCTCTCTGACAGAGGATTATTCTTATCCATATGTCACATGGTCCAATTTTGAACCAATTTTCTAATAGGACTTGAATTAAAGGAAAGGATGATCGAAAGTCAATAAGCTTGAGGTGCTGGAAATAGCAGCCTCGTTAAGATATAAATATTTGCCAGTACTTGATGAGAACACAGTGGCGCGTGCTTGTAATCCCAGCTACTCAGGAGGCTGAGGCGGGACAATTGCCTGAACCCAGGAGGCGGAGGTTGCGGTGAGCCGAGATCGCGCCATTGCACTCCAGCCTGGGTAATAAGAGAGAAACTCCGTCTCAATAAATAAATAAATAAATAAATAAACAAACAAATAAATAAATAAATAAATATCTTTCATTTAGTAAACTCAGCTTTTTATTTAGAGATGAAAAAGACATATTGCATATGAAATAGTTATTTGATATTTTAAGGTAATCGAGTTTCTGAAAATTAATGGGAATTGAATTCAATAAAAGTGTATTAAGCAATAACTTTCAGATACCTACCATGTTGGAAGTAGGGCTACACCAAAATAAACCAAATAAAGCAGCTCTCAAGTTACCGTAGTTTAAAGGAAGGAAATTTGTTATGTTGTCCCATACATCCCTAGGTCTTTGTTTTTCTTCAATGTTTTTTCTCTCTGTTACTAAAATCAAATAATTTCCTTTTACCTGTAACCAAGTTTACTTGCTCTTTTTTTTCCATCTTAAATCTGGTCTTAATTCCTAAAAACTTCTTATTTCCGTTACGGTATTTTTTTTCTATTTCAGTATTTTCTATTTCAGTATTTCTTATTTCATAGCTTTCATTTTTCTGTGGAGATCCTTCATTCTCTCACGTATTAAGACTATAATTTCCCTTTTAAGATACATTTTATGTTAGTTGTTTTAAGGTCTTTTTCTGTTTAAGTTCAACAAGTAGGCCATCTAAGGTTTGGTTTTTATTAATCACTTTTTTCTTGACTATGGATCAGATTTTTCTGTTTTTCTGAATGCCTTGTGAATTTCTTAAATGAAATACTGGACATTTTGAATGATACACTGTTAAGCCTCTAGATTTCAAAAACCTCCTGAAAACTGTTGATTCTTATTTTAGAAGGTAGGCTAATTACTGACTGATCATGTTGATTTTCCCTGGACTTGAACATTTGCTTTGCTGGTACAGATCTGGATGAAGCCCAGAAACTGCTGGGGCTTGATTTTATGCTTTGCTAGGATAGCTCAATAGTAGAAATTGGAGAAGTTAGTCCTTAGTCCTACTGTGAAGATTTTTACAGTGCTTGATTGATGCCAGGGATTTCTTTCTATTGTGATAGCAGAACGCCAAAGGCAGGAAGGAGGTAGATATTGAGATCACTGCAAAGTATGTCTAGATATGCTCTTCTCCAGCACTGCTCATTTTACAGCATTTCTATTGCACTGTTAAACCCATAGTACTTTAATGTGGTAACACCATGTAGTCTTTCCCGATGTGTGGACAACCCATCCCCCAACCACTGAGGATGACTTGGCATTGTTCTGCATAATCTTCTGGCTTGCCATCTCTCTGCCAATTACCCTTGTCTTTCACGCCCTACTCTGCATTGCTTAAATTTCCCTCAACTCTGATCTCGACTTCTTTGGTTTCTGTGAGTACCACATTCTCTCCTCAGTTTTGGGGTCCTTGCATCATAGTCAGAGAACTAGCTCTCAGAAAGCTGGGCAGTCATGGGAGCATGTGGAGAGATTCCCTTCTGTCAGTGCCCAGTTTGCACTGTGGTTGGTTGCCCCTGAAAATATTTGCTTCACGTGTTTTTCCAGTTTTAAAGTTGTTTATGGCAGGACTGCTGGTATATTACCAGTCACCTCATCTAACACATATTATTTTCATTCATTTACAGTGACACACTGAATTTATATAACTCATTTCATTTTTCTAGGTAAGTTCATGCTAAATAACTTTTTATTTATAAACAAACAAACAAAACACTTTAAAGTTTCCCACAGGGGTCCTATAAGAAATTTTCAATCGTTAATTATAGAGTCCTAAAATAAAAATATTTTAGTTTAACTCTTTTTAAAACTTATTTTCCTTTGCATTGTGTTCTTAGTAGATATATTAATTTATTTCAAGGTTTATTGAAAACCCACAATGAAAAATATGCTACAGAGATGATAAAGACAAATCAGATAAAGAATATTTTTAAGAAATTTTAAAAATTTTAAAATATTTTTTATTGTACTTTAGGTTCTGGGGTACATGTGAAGATCATGCAGGATTGTTGCATAGGTACATACATGGCACTGTGGTTTGCTGCCTCCATCCCCTTGTCACTATATCTGGCATTTCTCCCCATGTTATCCCTCCCCAACCTCCCTACCCTCTGCTGCCCTTCCCCGAATTAATAGGTAGATAAAATTTCATTTAAAGTACTATGATACAAAAGGAACAGGGGAACTGATAAAACATTAGGAGTGTGTGGAAAAGAGAGATAATACTTCAGAGGGGTAGAATATAAAACAAAAGTTTAAGAAGCTAACATTTGAGATAGGCCTTGAACTAGATGTATTGGTTTATGAATAAATAAGTAAGGAATGAACACCTCCACATTAAGGACACAAGGATTATCAAAAGCAACAAGGTTGGAAAACCAAGGGTATCTACAAGAAATGATAAGCACCTCAATTTGTTTGGAATTTAAGGTTACCTAAGAAGAAAAAAAGGAAAATTTTAAAAGTACTCTAGAGGCAAGCCTTAGATCATGGCTACCAAGAAGTTTCTACTTTATTCTTCAGATAGTAGAAAATCTTTGAAGATTCTTTAGGCAGAAAATGTTTTGAATGAATGAATGAATGCTAATGTATTATGAGTGAATACATACATTAAAATGATTCAGAATATTATCTAATCTGCCATAAAACTTAGCACATTTGACAGCTATTTACTCTTAGAACAGTCTAAACATAGTATATTTTGAAGCTATCAGTAATTATTAGTTTTGACTTAAAATATTAGATGTCAAAAAAATTCTAGCTCATTAAAAACAAAATTAAAATTCAAAGGGGAACCTATAAACAAAATAAATTTGCTCATTTGTAAACTTAACTGTTGTTCTGAAATGTGAAATAATTGGATCGATTATTATTTCTTTGCCAGAGATCAAACATTAGAGCTGATGATATGTGCAAAGTGATATTCCTCCAGAGGAAAGACAGAGTAGTTAAAGCAGGAAAACTGGCCTCTGATCTGGTCTCTGCCTTTAATGAGTGTGTCTCAGTACTTTTGTACATAAATTAAGTAGACTACTTTTCAAAGTCCCTCACAGCTCTAAAATTCTATACAGAGAAGTATTTGCTAATATCTTGGTAAAAGTTTCCAAGTCATCTTTTTCTAATTACTGAAAAGTGATATCAGCTAGAAAGAATCTCTCCTGTTCAAATAGTATTGGTATTCTTTTAAAAATTCATTTGTTTGTATTGAACAAATTTTTACTGAACACTATGCTTAAAGAACTATACTGAGCTATTGAGATGTACTATTGACTACGCCAGACAAGAACCCTACCTTCAAAAAATGTGTGAGCCCAAGTCTGTAACAAGAATGCAAGGGAATCATTGAAGTAGCGACACCAAACATTATACCACAGATTTCTCTTCTGAGGACCAGGTCAACCAGAAATGCAAATGAAAGAATGTCAGCATTGTGGACTTACTAGCACTTTCCAGTTCTGTTAGAACACTATTTCTACATTGGGTCAGCAGAGTTGCTCTTTCTGAAAATTTGAGAAAATCAACCACAGTCTTCAACTACCTGTTGTTTCCAAGAATGCCTGTCTCTGTTAGTGGGAAAGAGAAGAAATTAGAAAGGAATAATTCTAATGAGTAAGCCTCTAAGTTGGAGATTTATAGAGATTCAAATTAAAAACAGCAGGAATTTTCTTAATTAATTTCCTCTTTAGGAGTCACATTATTTCACTTTTCCCCTACAGTGTCACTCCAACCCCTCTATAGACAAAGACTACAATAGTGACCTATTTAGGCATTATAAAATTTACAGGGAATTCAATAACAGAAACACACAGTGAAATAATTTTGGCCAATAAAATACAAGCAACACGTAAAAATGAAAATACTCATTTTCAACATGGATGAAGCATAAGGGATTCCATTAATATGCTATAAAAATATGGACCAGGTGCAGTGGCTCATGCCTATAATCCCAGCACTCTGGGAGACTGAGGAGGATAGATCACCTGAGGTCAGGAGTTTGAGACCAGCCTGGCCAACGTGGCGAAATCCCATCTCTACTAAAAATACAAAAATTAGCCAGGCGTGGTGACAGGCACCTATAATCCCAGCTACTCAGGAGGCTGAAGCAGGAGAATCGCTTGAACATGGGAGGTGGAGTTTGAAGTGAGCCGAGATTGTACCATTGCACTCCAGCCTGGGCAACAAGAGCAAGACTCCATCTAAAAACAAAAAGTGCATGATTTGATAAAAGACTTTGGGAAAGCAATTTGATGATGCTTACGAAGAAACACAAATACTCATATCTGTATCGGTAAATATGGCAGGAAGATCTAACTTTTTATTGTAGTAAAAAATTACATAACATGAGCTCTACTGTCTTATAAAAATATTTAAGTGTACAGTATAATATTGTTAACTATAGCACAGTGTTGTATAGTGGATCACTCGATGGTTTTTTTTAATCTAGCATGACTGAAACTTTGTATGCATTAAACAGAAGCTTCCCATTTCTAGCTCCCTCAACCCCTAGCAAACATCATTCTATTTTCTGCTTTGATTAGTTTAAAAATACCTCATATAAATGAAATCATGCAGTATTTGTTTTTCTTTGACTGACATTACATGGAGCATAATGTCCCAAGTTTCATCCATGTAGCACATTACAGAATTTCCTTCTTTGTTATGACTGAGTAATACTCAATATCTTTTTGTCTATTCAGCTGTTGATGGGTATTTAGGTTGTTTCCACCTCTTGGCAATTGTGAATAAAATAAAATGGGAGTGCAAATGTTTCTTTGAGATCCTGATTTTAATTATTTTGAATAAACACCCAAAAGTGAAATTGCTGAATTATATAGTAGTTCTATATTTAATTATTGGACAGAATTCCATATTGGTTTCCATACTGGCTGCACCATTTTACATTTCCACCAACAGTGTACGAGAATTCCAATTTCTTCACGTTATCACCTACACTCGTTATTTTCTGCTTTTGTTTTTATAATGGCCATCCTAACAGGTTTGAGGTGATATATCATTGTGGTTTTGATTTGCATTTCCCTGATAGTTAATGATGTTGAGAATCTTTCAATATACTTGGCCATTTGTTAAATCTTTGGAGAAGTATCTCTTCTAAATTAGGTTATTAATTTTTTTGTTGTTGTTGAGTTGTTCGAATTTCTTATATATTCTTTTTTTTTTGTTTTTGTTTTTTTTTTTTAATTTTTATTGCATTATAGGTTTGGGGGTACATGTGTAGAACGAGCAAGATAGTTGCATAGGTACACACATGGCAGTGTGCTTTGCTGCTTTCCTCCCCTTCACCCACACCTGGTATTCATCCCCAGGCTATCCCCCCCAGCCCCCCCCTGCTGTCCCTCCCCCATTCCCCCCAACAGTCTCTTATATATTCTTATATATTTTGTATAGGAACCCCTCATCAGATACATAGTGTGAAAAAATTTTATCCTGTTCTGTAGGTTATCTTTTCACTCTGTTGGTTACCTTTTTATGCCTCTGTTATGTAGATGCTTTTTAGTTTGATGTACTCTCACTTGTCTACTTTTGCTTTTGTTGCCTGTACCTTTGATGTCATATTCAAAAAATTCTTGCCAAGTCCAATGTCATGAAGATTCTCCTATGTTATTTCCTAAAAGTTTAACAGTTACAGGTCTTACATATAAGCTTGTAATCCATTTTGAGCTGATTTTTGTGTATGACATAAAGTTAGAGTTCAATTTCATTTTTTGCACATGAATATCTTGTTTTCCTGACCCAATTTGTTGATGAGATTATCCTTTCCCCATAATATATTCTTTGCAATCTTATTGAAGATCAGCTGACCATACCTGTATAAGTTTATTTCTGGGCTGTCAATTGTATTCTATTGATCTTATATCTGCCCTTATGCCAGCACCATACAGTAAGCTACACCATTACTGTAGCTTTGTAATATGTTTTGAATTGAGCAAATTTATAAGGTGCCAAGCTTTTTCCTTTGTTAAGATTATTTTGGCTATTCAAGGTACTTTGTGGTTCCATATAAATTTTAGATTTTTTTTTCCTGTATCTTTGGGATTTTGGTAGAGATTGTATTGACCCTGTATATTGCTTTGGATATTCTGATCATTTTAACAACATTGAGTTTTCCCATCCATGAACATAAAATGCCTTTCTATTTATTGTGCCTTCTTCAATTTCTTTCAGCAGTTTTTCAGTTTACAATGTGCAAGTCTCTCACTTCTTTAGTTAATTCCTAAATATTTTAGTCTTTTAATGCTATTGCAAATAAAAATATCTTATTAGATCTTTTGTTCTTAATGTATAGAAATGCAATTAATTTTTGTATGTTGATTTTGTGTTCTGTGACTTTACTGAATTAATTTATTAGTGGAAACATTTTTTTATATGGAATTGTTAGGATTTTCTACATGTAAGATTATGTTATTTATGAACACAGATAATTTTACTTCTTCTTTTCCAATTTAGATGCTTCTTTTCCTTTCTTCTCTAATGGCTCTAGTACTTCCAGTACTATTTTGAATAAAAGTGACAAGAGTGGCCATCCTTGCCTTAGAGAAAAAGCTTTCAGTTTTTCACATTAAGTATGATGTTAGCTGCGGACTTTTCATATGTGACATTTAATACGTTGAGGTAATTTCCTTTTATTTCTGGTTTGTTGAGTGTTTTATCATAAAAGTGTATTGAATTTTGTGAAATGTTTTTCTGCATCTATTGATATGACTATTTTATTTTTGTCCTTCATTCTGTTGATGTGGTGTATGGAATTTATTGTTTCTGTGTGTTGAACCATCCTTACACAAAGATATCTCAGAGATAATTCCCACTGGGTCATGGTCTAGGATCCTCTCAACGTGCCCTTGGAATCTATTTATGAGTATTTTGTTGAGGATTTTTGAATCCAAATCTATTAAATATATTTGTCTATAGATTTATTTCTCCATTTTTACATAAAAGCTATTTTGAATATTTTTTTAGGTAATTCATCTACCTCCATTTCTAAATAATCAGTTTCCAGAGATTGTTATGTGTTTCTTTCTTTGATTGGGCCATACTTCTTATTTCTTTGTGTTCCTTATGACTTTGTGTTAATGTCCATGCATTTGACATATATGCTGGTGTTGTGGCAGGGGGAAGGACTATGGCAAGAGAGTTTTCTCCTAAATTATCTTGTTGCCTTTATGCAGTTGGTTTTGTGCTTGCCTAGGGTACAAGAGCCTCTTAACTGGTCGCTGGATTTTTCGCAATGGGAATTGGTCTGTATACTGTTGTCAAATCACTGTTTCCATGAGAGGAAAGAGGGTCTGGGGTTTTCTATTCAGCTATCTTGCTGACATCCTGAGGAGATTTTATTTTTATTAGTCAGCATGGTTTCAGGCTTGCAGTATTTTCATACTGAAACTAGCTTAAGCTAAAATAACTGAAAACTTGAGCAAATACCTGAAAAGTTAGTGGCATGAAGTACTTTTAGGCAAGGCAAAGCTTAAGTGATGTAGTTCAAACTCTTTTTGCCCATCATTTAGGCAGATTCCCTCAAACAATGAATAAAATTACCAATTTAGCAGCCTGAATAAAAATCCCAGCCAAAATGTCCTGA
The DNA here is from genome assembly GCA_031835075.1 of Saguinus oedipus. NCBI lineage: Eukaryota > Metazoa > Chordata > Mammalia > Primates > Cebidae > Saguinus > Saguinus oedipus. Next base: position 13,305,387 of record CM063171.1, read on the forward strand.
AAAAGACTGATTGTCCTGGCTTGGGTCATATGCTTTTCTCTGAGCCAATGACAGTTTCTAGAAAAATGCAGTATTCTGAAGATCATGCCCATATGTGCTCCACTGCATGTCTGATACTGATTTCAACAAGGTAATGGAATGCATTCCCTTTGGGAAATGGGAATCTGTTTTTGTGAGCTAGAAGGACATGCAGACAACAAAAACAATAGATTTTCTTTCCCTAAACTACTCGTAAAGAAAAGTTTTCTGAAACTAAGCTTAAGAAATTATTAATCATAGCTTAAACCTTAACACAAAAATACCCAATAATAAGGGGATGGCTAATGTGATGACATACTCACATGATGAACTATTTTGAACCTGATAAATGTTGTTTATAAATTATTTATTCACATGAAAAATTTGTTCCAGTGTTACATGACAAAATAAGGACTCCACTCTATAGTACCCTATTTATTTGATCATAACTACAAAAAGTTTGTAAAACACATAGAAAAAAAATCTAGGAATATTACAATACAAACAATAGATCTTTGGCTATGGTAAAATAATTTTTCCTCTTTTTTGTATTTTTAATTTTTTATATAATGAGCATGGATTTTATATTTTGAAAATAATTACAATTTTATTTGAAATAGTAACAGAAACTCTCCTGTTTGCTAGCATTTATATTTGAGGGCAGGTCTTACAATGAGAACACCAAAAGCACAGGAGAAAGTATGGGTGTACTAGCTGTGTAAGAGCAGAGACTTAAATGGACAAATTGAGCTTTAACCAAGTGGATGGAGTTTTCATTTACTTTGAGGGACTTGAAACAGTTTGGATTCATGACACTGAGATGCCTCCCTTAATTTTCTCCAAAAGTCGTGCAGGGCGTATTGGCACCTTGCTTAGGAACCTGAGAACTGTTCACTGTGAAATAGCCTACAGTCAAGTTTTAATAAAGCTAGAAAAGGATGCTTTTGTTCATTAACTCAACAGGGCTCACATTTGGCCTAAAACTTGAATAAAGCCAAGAAATAAATGAGACTGTGAAATAGAACCCCATGAACTCCAGAAGGTATCTGTTGATTATCTGATACTAAATAAAGTAGGGTTTCTTTTAACTGTACCTGTCTCTAAGAAAAGTTAGAACTGACAATTCTCAGGGTATGTGAGAACTATAGTGATTTCAGAAAACGCTGTCCATATGGACTCTGACTGTAACAGTTCTTGCTATTTTAATTTAAAAATCTTGTGTTAATCTATTTATTATAACTAGGCATTACATTTCAGATTTAATTTTTATCATTTTAATTACACCACTGTCACCACATTGCCTCTCACATTTTCTCTATTCTTCATGGGTGCTACATGATGAGCTGCTGGTAATAAGCCATAGGTTTCCTTGCACAGTACCATAGAAGTATTAAAGAGCCAAACCCTTATCAAAACACAAGGCAACTTGTGAAGGAGTAAAATCTACGTCTTAAAACCCTAACTCATAGTGTTATTACAGTTACAAGTTCATTTCTCTATGTGTTCTCTAATTATCCACTATGTCCATACTAGATACAGTGACTAAGTTCGAAGAATTAGACACGGTCCTTGCTTTTAAGGAGTGTACAACGTTGTTGCAGGCATGAACAAGTAAACCACTTTTATGAGGTTAAATATATAAATATTGTGTATATGTATATATGCATGTATATACACGTACAGACGTAAGAGGATAGTAAGATAAAAACTTGCCAATCAAGTAGAAAAGAAAAGAATTTTCACTCATATTTGCAGCATGAACAACTTAGAGAATTTCAGGCTGAGAGATCGTTTTTTCCTTTTCTTTTCTTCTTCTTTTTCTTTTTCCTTTTCCTTTCTTTTCTTTTTTTTTTTTTTTTTGCCAAGAAGTCATGGGTTTATGAAAGTGCACTCGGGGACAGTGAAAAGTCCAGCATGCCTGCAGCCTAAGTGTGTAAGGAAGAAAGCAAGTTGGAAGCATATTATTAAAGGCCCTGGCTCCATGCTAGAGACTGAACACTATTTTGTAGACTAACAGGAGCCTCTGGGGTATTAAAACAGCAGAGTGTGGCATGAATAGGTATGGGCTATCATAGGTAAAGTTTGTGACTGTACAAATGATGGATTTAAAGGGTGAGAAACTATAAACAAAAAAACCAGTCAGATGCAGTAATCCACACGAGGAAAGGAAATAAATTAAGGTAATGGCAGCTGATACAAAAGAAAGGCACATAATTTAAAGACAATCCAGAGTTGCAACAAACACTGTAGTAACAGGTAAATATCTATGGGCTGATTTCTCTGTGTCCATCAGTGTGTTAGGACTCCATGTGCATTTATCTCATTAAATCTTTCTTAACAGCCCTGTGAGGTACATTCTGTTTATGATGTATGCTTTACAGATGAGGGAAGAGATGAGAAATCAGCAGCTCACTGAAGATCACAGAGCTCCAAATTGTACAGCTGGACCTGAACTTAGATGTAACTCGGTCCAGAGCTTGACAAATCTCTAAGATAAAGAGCCTTTGAGGAGGCTGAGGCAGGAGAATTGCCTGAACCCAGGAGGCGGAGGTTGCGGTGAGCCGTGATTGCGCCATTGCACTCCAGCCTGGTAACAAGAGCGAAACTCCGTCTCAAAAAATAAATAAATAAATAAACAAACAAACAAATAAATAAATAAAAGAGCCTTCGACGTGCCTATGTGCGCATGCAATTTCTGGCTTCAGTGACTTAAGAATGAGGATCTGATTGAATGAGGAAATAAATTTATAAAGGAAAGCAGGTTCTGATAAAAAAATAGTGTTGGACATACTTACTTTGAATATTGAAAATATATGTATGTTCCATAGAAAGTTGAGGATTTTATTTAGGGCCAAGTTACTCTTATGGGGACTGTTGTAGAAATCATGGCAAAAAGTACATTGAGAAGGTAGAATGTCTACGACTACATGCCACCAGAGCTGGGGGCAGACGGCTAAGGAATTACTTTGTTCGAGGAATGCACAAAGGATGTTGACTTCGAGGATAAAGGAGAGGAGTTTTCAGAGGTCCAGCCAACTAACCTGGAGAATGCAGGGTTAAGGAAGCCAAGGAAAATGAGAGTTTTGAAAGGGAGACATTGAAAACTATTTCCAAAAGCATAGTTTCAGATATCAAAGAGCAATCACATTGGGGAACTGGGACACGCTTGCCGGATTCGGCCCTCAGGAGATCACTGTTGACGTTGAAGAAAGATGGTTCAGGGAAGGAAAGGGGTCTGAAGTCAGATCACTGTGAGGAACGTTGCGGAGGGCAGGTGCAGGGGAAGGGCAGATTCCTCTGACAAAATTCACTCTGCCCTGGTAGTATGTTTATCTCTTCCCAAAATTCCACAGCGGAAGCATTATAGTGTGACACAATAGCTACACTTGCACAAGAATATGCAACCTTCTCCTAGGGTAAAAACAAAATGCTTTGCTTCATTAAATCTCTGTTATAAGCCTAAAGGAGCCTCTCGGTCATGTAGTTAAAAGACAAAGCTTTCTCCTCACTCCTGACGCTTTCTTCCTATGGAGGGTATTCAATTAGTGTAACCTACTCCGTACTTATTCCTGCACCTTTCCTAAATCAAACACAACCACGGTGGAGTGTCTTTTCTAGTTGGTAAATTTGGAAAGATAAATGGGGCATATTCAGCTCAACTGCTTTCCATTCATCTCCTTGGGGCTCAGCCTCTGGGCAGAAACAGCACGGTCACAACTGCTTTCTGCAGGCAGGTCTGTCATCATTACGGTCACAACTGCTTTCTGCAGGCAGGTCTGCCATCATTAGGGGGACCTGCAATTTTGAGGGATTACCTTAAAGGAAACAACATTTGGTGTATTTTGCTGGGAGAACTGCCGAGTGAGATGCAGTCAGCAAAGCTGAGGAGAAAAAGAAAATAACACGTGGAGGGACTTTTAATTGGGGCAAGGACATGTGGTTTGGAGTCTTCATCAGGTTTTCCAGCAGAATATTTTGAAGTTTGTGATGGCATAGACTGAACCAGCTTTTAAGTATTGTGGCAAGGGTCAGCACCTTTAAGACCCCAGGGCACACGATATTCTGCTGTGGATCTATGAATATAGATTATGGTGTATTTCTCTATGACAAAACAACTTTCTATGGAGTTAAGTCTAGAAGGTCCTTGACAAAGATGCCCAAGGCAGTGAAAGCTTTCCACAGGCATAGGCAGCCCAGAGCTGGTTGCTTTCTGACCTTGAAATACAGTTGCATATGTTATGCAGACAGCAAAAAACCACAGCAGATGTCAGTGGCTGCAGAGGTCTTAGAGCTCAAGGGCAGCTGAGGCAAGAATTAAATTATAAAGAGAACGAGTTTCTCTGTAACTTTGTAGACCTTGATATAGTTGTTTTTCAACTGCAAGGCAGCTGGGTTTCGTGTGTGCTCTGTGCTGCTTCTGACATTCTGTCTTTAAATGGTGAGTGTCAGGCTAGGGTAGGTAGCAACAGAGCAACAATTAACAGCCCCAGATTATTCTCTCTAATCAGGGCCAAGAAAATGATGGCGGATTCATGAGGCTCATTCAGAAACTCGAGGGGAAATTACACAAAAGAAATACTAGATGTGTTTCAAGGTGATACAGTTACCAGAGGGGGACTTTCGCTGGTTTCCTTTATTAAGAAGGAAACTGACTGAGAAACTTTAGAATCCACCAGCAGTGAAGAGACAGTGCCCAGGGGAGTGCATGGAAGATAACTTTGGCCTCACCTTAGCCCAAGGAACACCGGCTTCAGAGGCACCCGCGCTAGCTTCATCTCAGGAATATGGTGCAAATGGTTTTCTGGATGAAATGGATATGGAGACAAGACAGAAAGCATCACTAAAAAGCATATTTCTTAGACTTAAGCAGTTCTCTAATAAGAGGCGGTGGAATTAACCATGATGGCACAGGAATAAAAATGCCTTTCTAGAAGATACCTGGTGGCTATGTGACCCAACGGAGTCTGTTGCCTATTCAGAACAGAAGTACCCAGAACACAGAGATCCCAGAGGAGAGAGACACTCAAAGCTGTGCATGGGCAGATTCTCCTCTCAGAGATGGTAATGAACTGTACTAAGCCTTTTGCTGAAGATTTCCCTCTATTAAATTTAAGTGATCAAATCATAGACTCTGCTTCATTTGTACCAACCAACCAGTGGCATCCTGGTGAGAGTAAAACTTAAGATTGTTTTTGCCATCACCTCTTTTGGAAGGCAGTCCCTAAATGGCCCCCAAGGATCCTTGCCTATAGATATTTAAGCCCTTGTATAATGCTTTCCATTGAAGGTATCATGGGACTTAGTGACTCATTCCTAAGAAATAGAGTGAGGCAGAAGAAATGGTGTATGACTCAGAAACTAGGACATAAATGATGGTGTGACGTCACTGTTTTGCTTTCCTTCTCTCTCAGATCACTGCTCTGTGGAAAGTCAGCTGCCACATCATCAGGAGTCAACAAGAGTCTCATGTGGTAAGAAACCAAGGTCTTTCACCAATGGTGAAAAACTGTAGGCTGCCTACATGGATAAAGGTGGGAATGAACCTGGCAGCCATCAGATGATTATAGCCCTTGATGACAGCTGCACTTTGACCCCAGAGAGACCCTGAACCAGAACCAACCAGAAAAAGTGCTCCACAATTCCTAAAACACAAAAATGTGAGATAATGTCTGCTTGCTTTTTAAGCTGAGAAATTTTGGGGTGCTATGTCACATAGTAGTAGAGAATTAACATGCCTTCTTTTACTTAGAAATATAACTGAGCTTTTACTACGATTTTAGCTGATATTAAATAATGGCTTCAGGAATTTTTAACTGGGAAAACTGTTCTAAGCCCTTTTCTGTAAAGGTGGTACGTGGGGACAGTGTGGTTATAATCTCCTGTGTCCCGTTAATTCTTTCGATTCTAAAAAGAGACACATTTCAGATACCTTGTATTAAAATAACAAAATGTATGAGGTCCTGAAGAAATATCAGCCATTCTTGTGCATCCAGATAATTGAGAAAACCTCTAATATAGACTGAGCAGAATTCTCTGAAAACGGGAATTTCCTTCATTTCTAACTATTAACGCATGGTACCTAAAAATGAATTTTAAACATTAATTTTCCTTTAAATGTTAATAGGTATAACCTTTAATTTCTCCATCTGAATCTGACAGCAGAAGAGGGCTTCTGTGAAAGTTTTCTGGCATTTTATTATTATAGAGCTTACGTATTTTATTCTATTCCTTGATGTCATTAAATCTTATTACAGGATCAATGATATGTTACATTGGAAAGCATGCTTGAACATAATTTGGTATGGGAAAGAAAATAGGGAGTAAATTTTGAGGCCTGAGTAAAGTAGCCCTGCAGTAAATTTAATTAATGGAGTACAAAACTCATTTTGGAGTCTTCTTGGGGCAACACATGTCCTTCCCATGAGAATTTCCAAGAAGACCCTAAAAGGGTAGTTTTTTTTATCCTTGAGAGGAGGCAAGCAATCCCCCTGTGAGTGTGGTAGGCAGTCTGTCCTGGACTGCTGCAGATCTAACCAAAGGCTTGGAAGCTACAGTTAGCGAGGTACAAGGGAATGTGAGGAGAGCTGAAATTCTGTTCTTCTGAAGGCAGTTTTATTGCTAAAACCCACCCTTTCTCCACCACTTTAGCCTGCTCTCTGGGAGTGAGGTGATAGACACATTTATCTGATAGACACATTTCCCAAAAAGAACTGGGTACCATTTTCCTTGTGAGAGCTCTTGGTTCCTGGGTATAGACTTTCTCTGTTGCTCTTGAGGGCAGACTGTTCCTAACATCAGTGGCCCCCTGTGCCTTGACTGGGCAAGTTAAGTCCGACTAACTCTGTGGTTTATTTACGAAGTCTATTTGGCCATCACAACTTAGCCTTTATCAGTTAAAACAAAACAAAAAAAATACTGGCCGGGCACGGTGGCTCAAGCCTGTAATCCCAGCACTTTGGGAGGCCGAGGCGGGCGGATCACCAGGTCAAGAGATCGAGACCATCCTGGCCAACATTGTGAAACCCCGTCTCTACTAAAAATACGAAAATTAGCTGGGTGTGGTGGCATGTGCCTGTAATCCCAACTACTCAGGAGGCTGAGGCAGGAGAATTGCTTGAACCCAGGAGGCAGAGGTTGCAGTGAGCTGAGATTGTGCCACTGTACTCCAGCCTGGAGCCTGGCAACAGAGCGAGACTCTGTCTAAAAACAAAACAAAACAAAATAAAATAATATTTTATATTTTCCATATACCTTACCCTTCATCTTATTTCTCAATTTGTTTAGGACCTGCACAAGAAGAAGGGTGTTACATCTCAGGGAAACAAACACTTCTATAAATAATCAAGTAACTACAAGGATTTAGTCTGAAGCGTCCAAAGGAAATAATATAAAATTTTTCTTTTAATTATACACTTTTGTCATGATCAATTCGATAAGTGATTCAAGTGTTGATAAGACGCCTCTGCAGAACATATATTTTCTTGCTTAATGGAACAACAATTAACATGAGAAAAGGCATAATTCATAAGCAAATGTATATTGGGTTCAAAAAATTGAGTTACTATAGCCAACCAGATATGGATTTTAATCCCAGGTCTGGCAAATCACTTAACCTCATTGGGGGCTGTTTCTTCATTCATTTCTTCATCTTTGTCTGTATAATTCAGAGTAGCAGCAGCTCTGTAGAGCTAATGTATGGATCGAGTGGGATATTTCAGCTGAAGTCAAGTATAGCATCCAACATCCATGGGCATCCAGTGTACAGAAACTGTTAATATTGTGTCCTAAAGTCTATTTTGGTTTACTGTATAATAACTCATTAGGCATAGAATCTCACACTATGCTTTACCCAGAGGATTGTGACACCGTAAAGAAATTTCCTTAAGATATTTTTATTCCCATGAACAATTTTTTCTGTCAGCTTGCAATTAAGTGAGTATGTTACTTTAGGCAAGTGTCAGGTCATCTTTTCTCCTAATTTAAATTCAGAATGTGCCATGTTAAGGTAATTCACACATTTTGTCAGCTTTCACTACTTAATTTGTCTGAATTTTGGATCTTGGAGCAAAGTGAAGTCAAGGAATAAAAGTCCCTGTGGATAATGTTTTTTTAAAAAAAAAGAAAGAAAAGGAAACCTCAAAAAAAATCCTCATTATTCTTATTAGCTTTTGTATAGAATGTTCATAGTATAATTTAATAAATTCTGGTTTTATTGCCTTAAAAATGTTTCTTATATCAGTTCTTAAGGAATTATTTTGGACTGTCTTTCTTGGTTAAATTATCCCGTTAACTGCCACTGTTGAGGGACTCAGTTTTGCAAATAGAACTTCAATAACTTTAAGTGTCTACAATGGTTCTTTCTCCCAGCATTTGGATGTACTGCTGCCAAGCGGTAAAAGAATCCTTACCCCATATCTTGTGCTCCAGGGGATTATTTTAGGCTCAACTTTCCAAACTGGCTCACAGATACTCCGTAAGAAACTTCGCTTGGGCTTCTGTGTGTGCCCAGTCTAATTTTATAGACTTACATTTTCAGACATTTCCTAGCTTCCAGCCATATGCTCCTTCTTCTCTCAGATCTGTTTCTCTTTGTTCTAAGCCCCAGATCCTCAGGCAACACCAATCACTTCCAAGACTAGTTACACAGTTCCCTGGGACCACACTCACTATGAATGGAGGAGAACTGCTTGCAGAAACCATAAAAGCAGTACTCATGAAAAGAGGTTGTGTTTCTATAAACATAATGTCAATATAATACACTGAAAATGACAATACTAGTCAGACATAGATTCCATTTTAATGGAGTCGTTTGTTTTTGTATGTTTTTTAATTTTGAAAATTATTCTTACTTGGAATATAACAGTAATGAAATCTTTAACTTTGGGAGATGAACATTCTCTTTTCAAGAAGGAAAAGCAAAAAAAAAAAAAAAAAAAAAAAAAAAAGGTTAAACATTAAACAGAATGGTTGAAAGAAAATATACCTGAATAATATGATTTTAAGGCAATTCTTACATTCCATTCACTATAACACAGAACAAATTCAATACTTCCCTAGCAAAATTAACAAAATGTGTTTGGACATGGAGAATAACTCATAGCCAGAGATAAACTTACTCATTGGTGGGCACTGGCTATGCAATTATACCTAATATTTAAAGGAGGCATTTATTAACAGAGCTGAGAATACTGAAACTTTGGTTTAAATTTCATTTAATAGCTAAAATAAGATATACTTATAAATGTTAATATGAAGGGTATGCCAATCTTCCAAGTTTATTTTTATTTTTCACATACCTGGTGACCCAAACAATAGGAGTAGTAAATTGCCTGTAGAGACAGGGTGGTGAAGATGAGGAAGAGTCCTGGGTCCAGTTTATATTTCTATTTACTGTGTGGCCAGAAGGAAATGTCGGGAACAACTTCTCAGTTTTCTCTTTACTAAAAGAGGATTAAAAATAATTTCTATCTTGTTAGCTTGCTGTGAAAATTAACTTAAAAACTGTGCAATATAATTAGCATAATAGCTGAGATATAGGAAATGTTCAGTAAACATTAGCTCTTATCATCAGAGAAAAGGGAATGAATATGTATTGAGTAAAAGTTTCTGATGTAGACATCCTGATCAAACTGTCTAATATACTCATGTATTGACTATATTAAAGCAATTTTTTCTCAGTTTAATATCCATTTAACACAGTTATTCTACAAGCTCAAACATGTACAGTGAATTCTTCCTGACATTTCATTTAATGTTACATTCCTTGGGCTACACAGCAGGTTTTTAATCTCAGACAGATTTTCTTTTCTCAATCACCTTAAAATATTTGCTGAACCTAGAATAAAGATACTAATGTAGCAACTCTCACACGCTTTAGATGGAGAGTTCCACTCCACACAAAATAGGAAAACCTTTTTTATCAGACAATGTTCTACCTAGGGTAAAGTAGGAAGCATATTGATTTATTTTGGAGCTCCCTGAATGGTTTCTTTGATAATAAATTGAATCTGTGCTCAACTTTTTAAACAGTAATCAAAGACACTATTATTTTTTCACCAGCACTTTACAAATTCTGTATCTTTACTATTTTTTAGTGTTCAAGATCTCGGGTCCCAGAGGGAAAAAAAAATTGTTCAATGTTTTTGGGTGTGTTTTGTTTTGTCATTTTTCTTTGCCTTTACTTCAAACAACTACTCTTCCTTCCCTGCAAACTAGACATTTCATTTTAACTTCAGGATTTCTCTTATCTTCATAGAAGAATTCTTTAATTACATAAAAGATGTCCTTTTACATACCCTTCTTTTAATTTTTAAGTAATCAAAACCCACCACTCTTGTCAATCTACCAGAAGATTCATTCATTAGTCTTTTCTTGCAATTCCAAGTAAATGCGAATTACCTTGTGAAGTGTTGTCACGGACACTGTAATCTATTACCACTGCAGAAGGGAATCATTTCCTCTTAGGTTTCCTCTCTATGTTCCTCTTCAATCTACCAGCAGAGAATAATTGCCATCACTTTATATTTCTGGAGTACTTTATTTAAATATCTAATTATGCTTCTAATACCTATGGTCTAGTATTATAATTATTGGATCCAAGCTCTTAGCACATAGTTTGAACATAATAAGCATTTATGTAATGTTAATTGAATTGAATTGGCTCTTTGAAATGATTATCAGTGATTCAGCTGCTTATATTCTTGGCCACAGTGTGCCAATCACTTTGCCATATAACAGTGTTGCTCCTACAGGGCAATTGCAGGTGTAAACAAAGAAGGATATTCGTTGACCTCACATAGGTGAGTGGGCTTCTACTCTATGCCTATCTTTATTCTAAGTACCACTACGATTTTGATTAGTGTCTTAAATAATCAAAATAGTTATATCAGGGATTGTACAGTGCAATTTTGCTCTGCCAAAAATGTCCCACTCTATTTCTAGTCTTGGTTTTGTAGCTAGGACTGGTCATATGGTACAATTCTAGATAGATAAGTTGATAGATGCAGGGGAGTGTCTACACATTCCTTGAAATAAAAAATGCAGTTATTAATGACAGCGTTTCTTTTTAAGCTATATAGTTTATTGCACTTTAGGTTCTGGGGTACATGTGCAGGACATGCAGGATTTCTGCATAGGTACACACATGGCAATGTGGTTTGCTGCCTCCTTCCCCCTGTCACCTATATCTGGCATTTCTTCCCATGTCATCCCTCCCCAACCTCCCTACCCCCTGCTGTCCCTACCCTATTCCCTGACAACAGACCCTAGTGTATGATGCTTCACTCCCTGTGTCCATGTGCTCTAATTGTTCAACACCCATCTATGAGTGAGAACATGCAGCATTGTTTTTCTGTGCTTGTGTCAGTTTGCTGAGAATGATGGTTTCCAGATTCATCCATGTTGCTACAAAGGACACGAATTCATCGTTTTTTATGTCTGCATAGTATTCCATGGTGTATATGTGCCACATTTTCCCTGTCCAGTCTATCATCGATGGGCATTTGGGTTGGTTCCAGGTCATTGGTATTGTAAACAGTGCTGCAATGAACTTACGTATGCATGTAAATGGCAGCATTTCTTTACTCCATCACCAGGCTTGAATAACTGCGATGCCTGAAGCGGTGGCAGATAACCTGGTAAAGTGGAGGAAAGGAGACAAAACTCACAGGGCGGTGGGTCCTGTCACCTGGAGTGCTGAACCAATGCCACTGCTGCCCAGCTCCTGCCTTCCAGTTATGCTGCAAAACTAAACCCTTGCATGTTTATGCTGCTCTTTCCTGAAACTCATTCCTCTTTCACAGAAAGGCACTGTTTTCCTGTTTTCTTAAAAAAAAAAAAAAAAGAGAGAGAGAGAGAGACTCAAAGAAGCTAACGTGCCCGAGGCCATGCATCTGTTGTATAGGGTCAGCAAAGCTTAGGCAATGCAGTTTGACTTCTCCACAAACCTCTATTCAACTATCCTAGATGATAACACTGGTAATATAAACGATACATATACCTGTCTACAGGTTATAATTTTTGTAGGCAATGGACCTCACAGTCACTCTTACTATCCAATCTTACCTTTAAATCTTTCACTTGTAATATTATTATATTTTATTTCTTGCTAATTTTTAAGATAATGTAGCTAAGCAATGAGTGTTAGAAATGAATTTCTTTCACTCTGCATATTGTTTGTCCTAGTTAAAATAAAGGCAAAGTGGAAACTTGACTTACTAATGGAAAATCATGACGCTTGTTCTGGAAACTTCTGTTTTAAATAGCAAAACCAATGTCTTGAAACAGAGTGGACATAACTTCGTAGATAAGGCCTTGTTATACAAAACGCTGTGCACTAATTTATCTGTGGCCAAAATGTTGGTTTTTCCCTCTTGAAAATACTGCCCCAAATTCCAATCATCTGAAAAACAATTAACCTGTCAAGTTTAAAGTTTTTCGTTCATAATTTGGACTGTATCCTGCCATTGATATTTATTTTAATCTCCTATTGATTTCTGTGGGAATTCTTCATGTGGAATGAAGGCAGGATATAGCCCTAAAGGAATTTCTGTGAGAAGGTTCCCACTTTCATCTCTTTGTGTTTGATTTTTATTAGGTTTAGGACATGACGTTGTACATCTAAAAATAGCTCTACTGAATAAAACTGTAACAAAGTCTTCTTTTTTTTTTTTTTTTTTTTTTTTTTTTGCATTCAGGGTGAAAGTTCAATGAGAATGGTAAAGTCTCACAGGGAAAAGTTGTATTATAAATAATTTTAACCCTATGTATTTGTTGCCGTTTCTATAAAAAGGAAAGTCATTTTATTACTTTAAAAACATGTCTTTTTTACTTCCCCAAATGCCTGTGTACCAGGAGATTCATTTTTCTTTTTAAAATGCCCATTCAAGCCATGTTTAAAATATATTTTAAGGCACTAGATATCATATAATACAGTCATTTAAAATTATAGTAATGCTTCCTATGGAATTCTCTGGATCTTGGAAAATTCTCTGGGAGGTGGTTAAGTTTGAAAAGGCAAAACAGAAAATTATGTACACAATTATTTTTCTACTGGGGAAGAAGTGTCCTGACCCCATTCTTAGAAACTGCATGTCAGCCTCATCACTGTGTTTCAATACCTGAATTAGTTGTGAACCTTGCATGGCAGAGGTGGAAGTCAGTCTCTCAGATGCTTTTTCATGAAAGAGTCCATTTGAGGGGTGTGGTTGGCTCACAGCTTCTGAGCCAGCAACACACTTTTTTAGGATGACCTTGGGTGATAATTAAGCAAGGCTGTATCTTCCCAACTCAGAACCTCCCTAACAGGTAGACCATCCCCTGTAGCTCCCCATTAGCCTGGCAAGGATTTTCTCCTATCTGCCTCATAGGCTAACAGTTCCTCCTGCACACTCCTGCTTCCTTCCTTTTCCTTTTACAAAAATCTTTTTTTTTTTTTTTTTTCAGTTTTTTTATATCTGGCCCGGTGTCTGTTTCCCAGAGAATACAACTGACACTAAAAGTAGTTCAAGAAAGTAGGCCGTGAAGATGTGGCTCCAAGACTGGATTGCCGGCCACCCCTCTGACAATGAGGACACATTCCATGCCGTAGGTGAGTCATGAATAGTCAGTCCCTGGCACAAGAAGGCAGCCCACTTCTAGCCATTCACTGGCGGACACTTGGGAAACTATTCTTACAGAAAGAAACACTTTGGTGCTTCTAAGATTAAAGAAACAATGCATAGAGAGTGGAGCTGGCTTTCTGTCATAAGTCATATAATGCCCTTCCTAATGAAAACTTAGTGGCCCTTAATAAACAATGGAAATGCAAGTGTAAAGGGCAGAGTGCCTCCTTTATAGCATAAAGTAAGTCCTTCTTCTATGTTAGGAGAGCAGAAAAGTTTAAGACAAAACTTAGGTTGTAGAATTATAGTAACTAATCTTTTTTTTTTTTTTTTTAAGACGGAGTTTCGCTCTTGTTACCCAGGCTGGAGTACAATGGCACGATCTCAGCTCACCGCAACCTCCACCTCCTGGGTTCAGGCAATTCTCCTGCCTCAGCCTCCTGAGTAGCTGGGATTACAGGCACGTGCCACCATGCCTAGCTAATTTTTTGTATCTTTAGTAGAGACGGGGTTTCACCATGTTGACCAGGATGGTCTCGATCTCTTGACCTCGTGATCCACCCGCCTCGGCCTCCCAAAGTGCTGGGATTACAGGCTTGAGCCACTGCGCCCAGCCTATAGCAACTAATCTTAAGGACAGCTGAAGGCTCAGCTGAAGCCAGTTTGTTCTGTCAGGCTCAGGGACCTGGCTGGGGACCCTGACACATGCAGTGATGAGATGCCAGTAGATGCCCCTTAAGGTTTTGGTTCCCCAGCCTCTCTTTAAAAAAAATTAATACATTTTATTTTTTAGAATAGTTTTGGACTCACAGCAAAATTGAGCAGTTAGTACGAAGTTTCCATATACCAACTGTCCCCCCACCCACACACAACCGCCTTCCCTATAGGAGACCCCCTGTTAAGAGTGGAAGCATAAGGCCAGGCGTGGTGGCTCACGCCTGTAATACCAGCACTTTGGGAGGCTGAGGAGGGTGGATCACAAGGTCAAGAAATGGAGACCATGCTGGTAACGTGGTGAAACCTCATCTCTACTAAAAATACAAAAATTAGTGAAGCGTGGTGGCGCATGCCTGTAGTTCCACCTACTAGGGAGGCTGAGGTAGGAGAATCAGTTGAACCTGAGAGGCGGAAGTTGCAGTGAGCAGAGATCATGCCACTGCACTCCAGCCTGGGCCACAGAGCCATACTTCATCTGAAAAGAAAAAAACTGAGTGGACACCTAAGATTCAAGTAATAAATGAAGGTGTGGACAAAATCCACATTACAGTGGGACTGCTTGGTCTTGTTTGGTCTATAGATCCTCACAATGGTCTTTTTCAAAGTTCACAAATGTATAGTTATGATTGACTTACTTGAAAATTGGAGCAGCACTCACATTGGGCTCTTGGCCTATATGATCATAGTACCCCTCCAAGTCCAGCAATTAAATAGAAAATATTATATGCCAGAAAGGATGACAGAGATTAATAACACTCTTAAAGTTTTAAACAGGCTGAGCACAGTGCCTCATGGCTATAAACCCAACACTTTGGGAGGCCGAGGCAGAAGGATCACTTGAGTTCATTCTGGGTGACAGAGCAATACCCTGTCTGAAAAAAATAAAAAGAGTTTCTAAATAATAGAGGGTTGGTGGTATGTCTATTATGGCTCCGTTATATTTGTGAGTCTGGACCCTGCCAGAAATGACTGGACTTGGAGATGATTATAGATGACTTCAAGTAGCAGGCTGATCAGTTGCCATGATGGAGGTGATATCCTTGCTAGAGCAGATGAATATGGCTACAGGTGGTTGGCATGACAGCTAGTTATTTATCTCGTATACACTTCTCTTTCCCAGTCAACAAAGATGACCAGAAACCACTGGCTTTCCCTTGGAAAGGAAATTAATACATATTCCCAGTTTACCCAGGTCTTTCTTAAATATCTCACTCTCAGTCATAATATAGGCTGAAGAGATCTGGACTGTCTGTGCATTCCACAAAGTATCACATCGATCCACTTTATGCATGGCATAAAGTTAATCTGTCAGAATGAGCAGGAAGGCCCTGTTAAGAAATTTATTCTCCAGAAAACAGAAGACGGAAATCTTCTGTGAAGATTCTTAGACCTGCCACTTCAGCAGGGATTTTACAGCTCCAGCGGTCAAGGACATGCTGGAACATTCCCTTCAGAGTAGAAGGCAAATTATTGCATCTTGACTTCCCTGTCACAAAGAGGAAAGCACAATTCTTGGTAGATCTCAAGGTTATTTAGACGACACATTCCATACATTGGGAAAACTGCTCTGACCCATCCATGCCGTGAATGAGGACTAGACCAGGAACCTGTTATGCAAGCATTGGAATAAACAACAGAGGTACTGCTAAAGCAGCAGCTCGAGTAATACTCTGTGAGGATGGGATCCCGTTTTCCAGGATGCATTATACAAAATGAGTTAGAAAACTTTACATGGTACCGTGGCCTCCAGTGTGAAGAATACATCAGTTTGGGTGCGGTAGAAGCGGGAGTGAATCATCGTCATTTCTTTTTTTTTTTTTTAATTTTTATTGCAATATAGGTTTGGGGGTACATGTGCAGAACGTGCAAGATAATTGCATAGGTACACACATGGCAGTGTGTTTTGCTGCCTTCCTCCCCCTTACCCACACTTGGTATTCATCCCCAGGCTATCCCCCCAGCCCCCCCCCGCTGTCCCTCCCCCATTTCCCCCAACAGTCCCCAGTGTATAGTAGACCGCCTCTCTGTGTCCATGTGTTCTCATTTTTCTCACCCGCCTATGAGTGAGTATATGCGGTATTTCTTTTTCTGTTCTTGTGTCAGTTTGCTGAGAATGATGTTCTCCAGATTCATCCATGTCCCTACAAAGGACACAAACTCATCATTTCTGATTGCTGCATAATATTCCATGGTGTATATGTGCCACATTTTCCCAGTCCAGTCTATCATCGATGGGCATTTGGGTTGGTTCCAGGTCTTTGCTATTGTAAACAGTGCTGCAATGAACATTCGTGTGCATGTGTCCTTATAGTAGTACGATTCACAGTCTTTTGGATAGATACCCAGTAATGGGATTGCTGGGTCAAATGGAATTTCTATTTCTAGGTCCCTGAGGAATCGCCACACTGTCTTCCACAATGGTTGAACTAATTTACACTCCCACCAACAGTGTAAGAGTGTTCCTATTTCTCCACATCCTCTCCAGCATCTGCTGTCTCCAGATTTTTTAATGATCGCCATTCTAACTGGTGTGAGATGATATCTCAATGTGGTTTTGATTTGCATCTCTCTAATGACCAATGATGATGAGCACTTTTTCATATGTTTGTTGGCCTCATGTATGTCTTCTTTTGTAAAGTTTCTGTTCATATCCTTTGCCCATTTTTGAATGGGCTTGTTTGTTTTTTTTCTGTAAATCTGTTTGAGTTCTTTGTAAATTCTGGATATCAGCCCTTTGTCAGATGCGTAAACTGCAAAGATTTTTTCCCATTCTGATGGTTGTCGATTCACTCTAGTGACTGTTTCTTTTGCCGTGCAGAAGCTGTGGAGTTTGATTAGGTCCCATTTGTCTATTTTGGCTTTTGTTGCCAATGCTTTTGGTGTTTTGTTCATGAAGTCCTTGCCTACTCCTATGTCCTGAACGGTTTTGCCTAGATTTTCTTCTAGGGTTTTTATGGTGTCAGGTCTTACATTTAAGTCTTTAATCCATCTGGAGTTTGAATTTCATATGGAACCAAAAAAGGGCCCGCATAGCCAAGTCAATTCTAAGCAAAAAGAACACAGCGGGAGGCATCACGCTACCAGACTTCAAACTATACTACAAGGCTACAGTAATCAAAACAGCATGGTACTGGTACCAAAACAGAGATATAGACCAATGGAACAGAACAGAAACATCGGAGGCAACACAACATATCTACAACCATATCATCTTTGATAAACCAGACAAAAACAGGCAATGGGGAAAGGATTCCCTATTTAATAAATGGTGTTGGGAAAACTGGCTAGCCATGTGCAGAAAGCAGAAACTGGACCCCTTCCTGACACCTTACACTAAAATCATCGTCATTTCTAATGATCCATCAGAAATGTGGATCCATTGTGTTTCCTGTCTCTGCAATTTTGGGTTCTGCAGGGTTACAGGTCCTGTTCCACAATGGACAGATTCTATTCTAAAAAGAATGATAACCCTAAATAAAATGAGCCTTACAAAGTGCTAGACACTACATGCACTAACCCATTTCATGCCCTAAAACCATTGAGAGATATTTATTATCATTAACCTCTAGTTAACGTGGGGAAAAAAAAAAAAAAAAACAGAAAAGAAACTTATTGGCTGGGTGCAGTGGCTCCTGTCTGTAATCCCAGCACTTTGGGAGATCAAGGTGGGAGGATTGCTTAAAGTTAAGAGTTCAAGACCAGCTTGAGCAACATAGTGAGACCCCATCTCTACAAAAACTATTTTTTAAAAATTAGGCAGGCATGGTAGTGCACACAGGTAGTTCTAGCTACTCGGGAGGCTAAGGTGGGGGTTTCACTTGAGCCCAGGAGTTCGAGGCAGCAGTGAGCTATGATTCTACCACTGTATTCCAGCCTGAGCAATAAAGCAAGACCCTGTTTCAAAAAAGAAAAAGAAAAGGAAAGAAACTTAGCCAAGTTCACATATTTACTAAACATAAAACTCAACCACTGTCTATATCAGAATTTATAACACAGAGAGTCAGATAATATTGAGCTGACATTGGACAGCTAAGGTCTCATGGTCATGTGAGACCTTTAAGTATTCACTGTTTGTTGATTTCTATTTCTTTCAAAACTAAGGAGGTCTTTTTAAAACTTCACTTTGAAGGGGACATGCTTAGACCACATGGCCCTTGAAAACCTTGTGGAAGTGCAGCTTCCTGTACTTTTGGAGCATTTGTTTTCCAGACCATGGCATCTGGGTCTCTTATCAAGGTAATAGGGACTCTGCTGTGTTTTCTGTCTACATGATATCATTAGCAGAGTGGCCCAGTGCATTGTCCTGGGTGTCACACATAGTTACTTGACCCGATGAATGCCATGGGGACACAGAACTGAAGAGTTGATGTAACCCAGTGGCAAGAGAGTGAAGATGTACTACCATCTCTCTCACGTGAAAAACAAACTTCCCATGCTATTGTCTGCTTTGGGAGACAGAGCAAAGAACATTTTTCAAATCAATGTATGCTTACCAAGGGCTATACTGATTTGCTCCAATGAAAACACTGCATCTTCTACAAAACTGCAATATTGAATCTCCACTTGATTAAACTTCTGCTAATCTCTTGTCATTCTCTGTGGTTATTCTTTTTCCACTAGCAAAACTGAGCAATATATTAACTCATGTACCTCACAACAGCCTTAAGAGGTAGACAATATTATTATGCAACTTCACATGGTTATGGAACTGATGTGAATTTCTGTCTTTTGATGGAAACATCTACAGTCGATACCTGTTTTATGTGGTAGTTCTGTTTCATAAAGTGGAAACACTGGATTATTGGAGATTGAACAATTGCTCTCAGGGGAAACATGCATGTGCATATCTAACATAGATTATAATCTTAAATTTGAAAAACAACCCATCCTGATAGATTCTAGTTTTTTTATTTCACAAAAGCAAAAACTAGGTTTAAAACTAAGAGACTTGTCTAAGGCAACAGGTTGCAGAGTTGGGATTCAAACCCTCATCTAACTGTCCCCAGAGACACAGCTTCTCTCACTACTCTGCCCTGCCCCCCACCATCTCCACCCTCTGCTCAACCCTGTGTGAGCTCAAACGAGGCAGAGCATCAGCTGGTCAAACCACAGCTGGGAATGTGTGTGATAAGTGACTCAAAGTTTTTTGCTACTCTGCAAATCGATGAGTGATCATGAAAATGCTGCCAGTATTGATTTCCAAGTTACAAATAAATTTTAGTGAGTAGAAAATTTGCAACACAAATCTTTAAATAATAAGGATTGGCTGATTTTGCAGTTAGTAACTGAGGGAGTAATTGTGAAGTAGATTATCACCTCTTGTCAAAATTCTATTATCACATGACCCTCAATAACCCCACTCATGTTAGATTCATAATCACTGGGATTCTGTACCTTGGGAATTAGAAAGTATTGTATAAACAAGTAAGGGCAAAAGATCCAATATCATATTTACTAGGTCTTCTGAGACAGCATTTATTGGAGAAACGCACAGAGATAAAAGCAAGTGTTTGATCATCTGTGGCCCTTTTAATTCTAGAACAATGCAGATGGAACTTTCAGCATGTAACATTTGATTCTGAGAGAAGCACCCCAACCTTAGGCCTTTAGACTTTTAAGCTGAATGATTAGAGAATTGCCAACCTCCTCCCCTGGGATGATCAGAAATTGAGGGTTGAGTCTTAAATTGAAACTAGTAAAACAAGGCAAATTCTTGGCCTCCAAGTTTTTCTTCTAGTGTGATCAGGGGCTTGGAATCAAGAACCTGTAGCCTAAGAACACTCTTTCAGTAGTCTACTAGCCTTGATTTTTTTTTTTATTATAAACATGTGGCTATAGCAGTTTCTACAGAGATTTGTAGTAGGCTAGCCTGCAGAGAAGAAACCTTAGGCAGAAGAAACCTTTTAATCTTTAACCTTAGATTAAAACTAATCTTTTGAGTATTTTCCTTTCCCTTTGCATGGTCATTTAAAAAATAACCATAGAGCCCAGAGAACATTATTGGGTTGTGGTTGCAATTTTTCTCCTTTTATCTGGAGTCATCTTCATTCAAAAGGCTTTCAAAATTGAATGGGGGTTGCCACTATTACAGTGCCCAAAGCAGACCTTTATTCACCTGACTTGTCCTTTCCTAGATATACGAAGCAACTAGGACATTAATGGGCTCACCATCTGTTTTTATCCTAGAGATCTCCAATAGTCTATCCACCACAGAAGGTCTTGCAGAACAGAACAGACCTCGCTGATTATGACACAGTGCCTCATGCCAATTATAACAATCACATCCATCTTGCTTTTGGAGATCAAGTGTAACCACTTGGCTTCTGTCACTCTAGGAACTTCCCTTATCCATTGAAATCAGGGAGTCATTTCAACTGCAACATCCTCCTCCAGCAGCTCTAGCCCATAAACAGCCAGGAAAGATCTCTGACATGCTGGCACTGCTCTCAGGAGGATAGCTATCACGGCATTGATGAATGCTCTGTCTTCAGAGCCCTCTCTGGGTCAAAGTGAGGGTGAGAGGGAGAAGTCGACCACATATGTTAAATTTACTCCAACACGTTTTATCTCCCAATATCTTTGGATTCCTTTTCTGGTATTATGCCAAAAAGCTTTTGCCTTCTCAGTTTGACTTAGCAAGAGCCACCTGAGACCATATTTTAGTCACTGAACCAAACAATTATCATTACTTCCAGCTGTTGAAGTCACATTGAACCCAGAATTCTGGCACTCATCTAGATAAATTCAGCCCAATTTAAAATTATGGTTTTTTTTCTCCTTCTTGCTCTAGAAAGCAGATATATTCCCCAGATTTTTGCTGATGTGAACTAGAAAATTACTCCAATTCTTTTAGTGGGTAAGCCATATCCTACTAGTCTTGACTTTGTAATTTCTCTTCTCCTCGCTGCAGAGAACTATGAAATCTAATTTAGTTGTAAATTTGGATACAAAACCCTGTGATGGGGTTTAACTGGTTTCCCACTGAAATGTAACTCCCTCCAGCAAGTGAAATTCTCAGTCTGTAAGCAAGGCAAGATCAGCTCCTTAGAAAGTGGAAAGGTTTTATGTCAGCTGACACAGGAAGCTCACTGGAGTTAAATACTGGGTTACTTTTAGTCCTCTGCATCATTCTAAGTAACTCCATTCCAATTCTGGGAGTTCTGTTATTACCAACTATGGCCCTAACTTTGCCATAAGTTTTCTGTTGAGGTTATAAAGTCATTTGATGTGGAAATCCACACTCCGCAGAAACATAAAGTACATTTGCGTTTCAGCTATTTCAATTCTGGAATTGAAAGGATGAGGATTCATTTAGCAGTCATAGGAAGCTCTTGAAGTTTAATCTATCCAAGCTCATTGTGGTCTTCCTTTAATCTATTCAGCGTGAATAGAAGCTGCTATCCATCCCATGAACTCTAGGCTGTTCTTTGGAGGTGGCTACTAAGTCTCTTCAACCCTTGCTATTGTCAGATACCTTGGATGATATTTGATTTAACTGTTTTCTGTCACATACCATGGACAGCTATACCCCCATACCTCAATACTATGTGGATGCTACTGCCTCAACCCCAGATGACCAAATAATCTATCTCGAATACCTTCCAGTTTCCTGGGAGCTTCGGCTGTACCTATTGTTAATATCAATTTCTATTCCATTAACCTATCTGTATCTAAAAGAAACAAGAACCCCTATACCACTGGTTCATGGTATCTCAAATACAAGAAAACCCATGGGGAGCACAGGCTTCGGAATCATCTAATCTCACAAAACAAGGATGTCTATAAGGTCTGAGATGATTTCTGTTTCTTCTGCTTTACACTGTGTTGGGCTTATCCTAATGTGATTCCACCTCAAGGCTCTAGGAAGGACAACAGTAGCAATAAATGCAGGTCAAATGGGAGAAACAGAGTTGTTTTCCATGACTGTCATGAGCTGGGTGTATCTCCTGGAAGACTCTAGTAGATTTATGTCTTTTTTTTCATGTGAATGACTTTAAGCATTTAACATACATTCACAATTGTGGGTTCTGCTTAAATATAATATTTTGTATTTGAAACAATACCCTGGAGTAGGACTTTTCATCTCCTTTTCTTTCTTGATTCTTTGCTTTGTTATTACCACACAGCCAGGTTAGGGTAAGCCTCATTAAGGCAGGCACTTGACTTTATACTTTTCTTCACTGGATTTTTCTAGTGTTCAGTAGGTACTCAGTAAGTGTATCTGTAATGAATGACAAAAACTACTACTTGAGAACTGAGCCCTTTTAGCACCCAGAGATGCTAAAAGATGGACCATTCAAACTGATATCTGTGATCCTCTTGATTTTAGAGCATAAACGCTCTCATTCCCTTGGTGTAATTTTTTTTAGGTTTATTTCCTTTGCCGCTTGTGATCTGAATGGGTTCTTGGTGGCCAAATTTTGGATGTGGATGAAAAGGAAGGAGTAAATAGAGGCTACTTTTAGTCTAGACTTTCTTATTCTGCCTCATCTGTATGAATGAAGTTACCTTGGCTCTCATGTTTTCAGCAAATGAAAAGTTGATTCTATAGAGGAATAGTATTAAGAGAAAGACTCTAAGATGCCCCAAATCCTCTGATTACTGCCTTGGCTGGCAACACTTCCTCCTCAAAAGGCCCTGTACACATAATTGTGTCAGAGTAAAAAATAGAGGATTTTCCTATTAACTGGGTTTTGTGCCAAAGAAATCCAATGAGCTAGGTTGCATCATGTGGAATTATTTTGTTTTTTCCATGCTAGTTAGATCTAAATATTCCTCAATCGGGGAAGCTGTGATGCCTGCTCTTTTTCTCCCAAAGCTCAAACCAGAGTCTCAGAACTCGCCATAATAATGAAATGTAAAGTCTCACCTGCCTGGATGAAAAATAGAGAATGTTTCCTTCACAAATAAGTCACTACCCCTGCAAAAGTGGCTTCAATTAGTACTCTGGAAGCTGAGCAACCCCATCCCTTGCCTTTCTTCCTTAGGGAAAAGATGAGAGTGAAGAAAAAACAGGGTTTCCATCTACCAGAAGCCAGCACAGCTCAGCTAGCAAGGTCCAAGTGCTCCACACAGGATTTGAGCCGAACACCTGAGATAATTAACATCATTTTTTGTATTATTTCTTCTTTATATTTTTGTGCACTCAGAACAACTTTGGGCAGCTGATAGAGAATTCAGAGGTTCAGGATTGCAGCCATACATCTATTCCCTTTCTTTTGGGAGTCACATTTGTTAGGAGATATAAATTCCCATTAAAATGAATGCAAAAACAAAAGGTCCTGTATTTGGAAACAGAATGACATAGCTTAAGATAATATTTAAATACTATGTGGTTTATCTAGTTCCCTGCTTCTGAGAGAATGCCCCTTAAGTCACTTTCAAAGCATTTTTATGTATAATTTTTGCTAAAGTTCTTCAGGAGAGGAGAGTGTTTTAGTTTGAGGTTCTGCCAGAAACAGGCACTGAGAAAAGGATGAAAAGGGAAAGTTGTGGATTGGGGAGGTGATCTTAGGAAGGAATTGTAAAGCATAGAGAAATGGAACAGAAAAGGGAAAATGTTAATACAGGGTGTGCTAAGAAGGTTGCTTCTTCAGACCTCCGGGAGACGGTATACAACTGTGGAGAAAAGGGAATGCTTACACACTCTTGGTGGATTGTAAATTAGTTAAGTCGCTATGGAAAACTATATGGAGGTTCCTCAAAACATTGAAAGGAGATCTGCAACACGATCCAGCAATCCTACTGTTGGGTGTACACCCAAAGAAAATGAAATCAGCATGTTGAAAAAATATTTGTACTTTCATATTTACTGCTGCACTGTTCACAATAGCTAAGATACGACATCGACCTAAGAGTCCAACAATGAAAAAAATGAATGAAGAAAATGTCATATATATACACAATGGAACACTTTTCAGCTACAATGAATTATGACATAATAATGAAATTCTGTCATCTGTGACAACATAGAGAGACCTGAAATAAACCAGGCACTATCATACCACTTCATCTCACTTGTACATGGACTGTGCAAAAAAAATGGACATCATAGAAACTGAGAGTAGAACGGTGGTTTCCAGAGAGATTAGGGAGGAGAGGATGAAGAGAGGCTGATCAATGGGTACAAAGTTTCAATTAGATAGAATCTGGCATTCTGTCGCACAGTAGGGTGAAGATGATTAACAGTGAGGTATATTGCAACATTGCTAGAAAAGGAGCTTTTGAATGTTCTCACCACAAAGAAATGATACATTTCATTTGCTCATTATATAACATAACATATATATCAAAATACCACATTGTACCCTAATAATATGTACATTACAATGTAATCATGTTTAAAATAAATATTTTTAAAAGGAAGAAATTCACATAAATGATTTTGTGCTAGAGATGAGGAAGCTGGATATGTATCCCATCTCCTACCTATCATCACCTAGACTCTGCTCCAGGGGCATCAGCTATTCAGACCTAGACATGTCAGAAAAAGCCTTTGGGCAGAGATTCACATGAGACTATGATAGGAAGGCTCCCAGATGCAGGTAGGAACTCCAGTAGTGCCTGCTGCAATATATAAACCACCTTCGGTAAAGTTATCTTGGATTAGCCTTCTACCAGGAGAACATCTCCCTACAATCTAACTTAAGTCCTATAACTTTATAAGAACATCTCCCTAAGATCTAACTTAAGTCCTTTTTGATAAGTATATAAGACCCTTAAAATGAAAGTTACGTTTATCAGTCTTCATTAATAGATATAGTAACATTTATTTATATACAGTTCTTGAGGAATATTACAAAGTCTGTCATCCTTGAAACATATATAAACAATGTAATAAAGACCATGTTTTTCTTGCACCTATATTATTTTAAAACTGTTTTTGGTAATATACCACATTTCTGTTTCCTTTCTTGGAAAAAAAGTATTAGATAATACAAATTGAAAGTTTACTATGTTTTAGGTACTAAGTGCATCAATCATTTTAATCACTAAATCCTCAAATAATGTTGTCAAGTAGGCACTATTACTATGCCTAGTTTACTGATGAAGAAAACAAGGAAATGAGGGGCCAATTCATGAGGCCTTGGCCACAGAGCATGTAAAACAGAGAACCCACTGAGACAGGCTGGCTTCAGAGCCCGCAATCTTATTCTCTGGGTTATAATGCCAACAGATGTACAGTGCTACACAGTTGGCACCATATTCTTTGTATCAGGTATTCCAGTAGGAGTATTTTTTTTTTCATTCCCCAGCACTGTATTTTAGCCTTTCCGTGAATGTGGGTCACAGAGGCCTATATCTTCTGCTGATTATGAAGCTTCAGCCCTGACACTGATTGTATTTGTGCAGCTTGGTGCACAGCAATTGACCTCCCACTTGTTCCTTTTGATCTGTATTCTGTTTATATGCCAAGGTTGTCACCACCCAATCTCTTTCAGCTGACTTAAAAAAAAGTTACACATTAGGTTTCTCTGTTCTGTGATAAAAAATTAACAAAGGGATTAGACACTTCTCTCACTGCTCTTAGAATGTATAGTGCTGATATCTTGGTCTGTTTCCTTTAGATGGTAAGAGGGATGAAATACTTACCAAATAGCTATTTCGTTCTTATGGGTAAGTCCCAGGATTATAAATGGTTTAGGAGATTCATGGGAAACAAAAAGCATTTAAATCACCACATTCAAAGGAAGATAATTGATACAAGAAACAATAACATGATCTAAAAAATTTTTGAACTATTGCATATGAAAGACAGGGATTGTATAGGGAAAAAGTATCACCAATAATACAGAGAGGTTTCTCATCAGGAATCAGGTGCTCATTATATTTTATAAAATTTATTCATTTTCTTCCTTGATCATATTACTCATAGTACACCATAAAACAAAATTGGATGTTTGAAAATTTAAGTTTAATTTAAAATATATATGATTCTATTCACTAATCTATTTCTGCATTCTAATAATAAAATTTGTAAACATTATGGGAAGGACTAGGAGCTTCAAATTTGAAATATTTTCATAAGCATGTCTTTGAAGCATTCTAAAATACTAAGTACTTTCAGTATTCTTTTGTTTCCAAATGTTTTTATTTAGCCTCCGTTTTAGACCAAATAAATTTATTAAAAGTGATCATTCTTTTATTTTTTTAACCAAACGAGGAAATTTTAAAAGTTTTCATGGTTATGGAAAAGAGTGGTAATGCAGTACTTTTCCTTTTGTAAACATTTTCTTGTCTGGAATCAAAGTTCTGTTCATTAGAGAAAAGAAATGTGTCAGAAACAATTGCAGTTTATCTCGGGGAGAAAATCAAGCAAATTTCTTAAAAATATGGCAGCAACTGCCTATTCAAAATGAACAGTCAAATATCTAGTCAATTTCATTGAGTGATCTGAGAAACTTTCTAATACTACATACTGCTTTGATGAAACAAGTACAAGAAAGCTAGGTTTACATACTAAAGTGATTGATTCTCCAAGTTGCAACCTACTGGCAGATCAATTTACACACCAGGTTTGGTTTTGACACAATTGTGTTCGGTATATTTCAACTCTTCTAAATTACCAGCAATTCTTCAGCTGTTCATTAGCTATGATTCATATAATTTATGTTATCATACTTTTCCTTTGTTCTATATCTAGTAACTATTTTCACTATTTTCCATCTTAATTTTGCCACTCATTTGAACAATTTGTTGTATTTAAAATGACGAGACCCTTAACAATATTAGTACTAATAATTATTCCTATGAGGTAGGCACCATCTGGAAGAAAGCATCACCCTCACGAGTAACTCTCCAAATCCCGAGAAGGTTAGCAAGCCAAAGAGCATTCATCAGGACATCTGGAAGGGGACAGGAACCTCCACCCACAAGTGTTTGACAGCCTGAGTGAACAAATGAACAATCAGACAAAGGAGAAATTTGCGGGGTCATGCTCGTTGCAAACCCATGAAATCTGATAACATGACAGATTTTATAATCCCAACAAGCAAAGAACTTGAGAAGTCAGTAGAAGGAAGGCAAATGGGAACAAGGATTGACTCCCTCCTCTGCTTCGATCATCCTGTAAATATTTTGGTCTAATTTTTGTACAGTGTTTAGTTTCTTTCCATACCCAGAGGAAAAGAAGGTATTTGGTAATATTAGATCTTGTTCATAGCAGTTATTAAAACCTCAGTAATTGATTTAGAATCTAATGACATATAGAAAAAAGGCTAACTTTTATTTCCTCTTGATAATTCTTCTCAATAAAAATAAATGGACTCATCTCTCTACCTGTCTGCATTGTTACAGCACCTTATTGCCACATTATTATTAAGATTTGTTTCCAAGCAACTCTTTTTTTTTAGTTGGTTTTAGGTTTTCTGGCAGTGGGAGATAGCTTTCTTTATTTTTTTTTCAAGTTTTATTATTTTGTAAGACATTGCATAGTTCCAAGTCAAAATAAAAAACAAAAATACTTAGAGAATTCTAGCTGCCAACCCTGCCTCTTCCTCCCTGTTTTCTCCTTCCCCAAATAGGTGAATATTTTTTATCAGTTTTTGGATTGACTGTTTATTCTTTCTGACAATATAAGCAAGTATACACATGCAAATATGTGTACACACAGATACACATAAACTGATTACATCGTAAATACTATTCTAAACTCTGTTTTTTTCTCACTAACAATGCATGATGCAATTCCTCATAGCGGTATATAAAGATATTCATTATTCCTCTTTATAACAGCATGGTACACCACTGTGTGGATGCATCACTATTTATTCAGCCATTCTCATAATATAGAAATATGGGTTGTTTCTTGTATTTTGCTGTTAGAATTTTTACTGCAAAGAACAACCTGTGCATGTTATATTTTTTGTTAATTTGCTGCCAGTTTTCACTTCTTTTAGAGAGATAAACACCAATTTATATAAAAGGGTAACTTGGGGAGAAATGCCAGATATATAGATGATGGGAGGATAGAGGCAGCAAACCACCTTGCCATGTATGTACCTATGCAACAACGCTACATGATCTGCACATGTACCCCAGAACTTAAAGTACAATAAAAAAAAGGCCATTTGCAATTTATCTATCAGAATGACCTCCACAAACCGAAAGGAAACATTTCAGGATTGGAGGCAGAGATTTCATGTGAAGCCACAGAGGGCCTGTCCTGCACGAGCAAAGTGCAAACCATGAACCAAGTGTAGAAAAGTAACCAAAACTCTGCATGGTTTTCCTCTCTGGAACCCTGTGAAAAATGTGTCATTGATAGCAGCCCGAAGACTCTGAAGGTCGAATAAGCATTCAGAATAAATATGCCAACCCAAATGCTGAAAAGCTCTATTGCAATATGATTTTTTTTTAATTCTCCTCCTGACAGCAATTGAGAAGTCAAACTAGTTTCTCTGATGTAATGAAAACTAGATTGAGACTATAGATTTAGGGAAGAGCCTAGTGATTTTTAGGACAGATTTTTAGTAGACCGATTTCATCATCATGTCTCATTTTTACTCAGTACTACACAAAATAGTCTTTCAAAGAAAATAATGTGAACCGAGATGGTGCTGCTGGCTCTGTGTTTGGAACTCTCTAAAGCTCTTGCTTTCATTTCAGGCCTTAAACATATTAAAAGATGAAAATTTTTAAAGCGTTAAATGACATCTAATAACTTAGTTTTAAAAGCTTTGGGAAATGCTATAAATTTTTCTCTCCACTCCATTTCTCTGCTTCCTTTATTTTTAATGTTATATGTTTGTCATTCAAGAGAATATACTCTTGTAAAATGGCAATAGATTATTCAGGCAGGAGAGCTATGAAAAGCAGTGTAGTAATTAAACTCAATTTACAGATGAGCCAATCTGCCCCATAATTTCTGTGAGTCAATACAGTGAAAAATGTATGAAAGTGGGCTCTGGAACAGTAGTGACTGAGGTTTCAAGGTGAAGACTCCAATCACAATTTGAGTGACATTTACCGAGTGACTTAACATTTTGGCATCTCAGTTTTCTCATCTATAAAATGAAAATAATAGTGCGTGTCTCATGTTTGTTTTGGCAGTTAAATGAGCTAATATGTAAAGCATTGTTCTTGGCACATGGCTACTGGGATGTCTACATTATTACTAAGCTTAGGCTCACATAGGAACAGAAATTGGTGGGCTCAGTTACCATCTTTATAGCTCTCCACCTTTCAGCATCTCCTGGTGGAAACAATAGTTCTCGGTGACAAAGGTAGGCATGTAGATGACTAAAGACATAATGAGAAATTTCCTCAGGAAATAGTGCCAGAATATAACAATGCATTTTTAAAAAGAAAAACACGTGCTACAGATTCTTTTAAATTGTCCAACATGTAAGATAGTCAAAATTATTTTGTGCTAGAAAATTATAAAGCAGTGGTTTTGAATAACAAAGAATTCAAATGGAACTGCCATCATAAATTAACAAAAAAAATTCAGAATAAATATCTTTTGATAACATTTTTTTCTACCGTTTCCCTGTATACCTCCTCCCAGAACCTAACTAAAAGTTGTCTATCATATAATTCAGTATCAATGCACTTATGACATTATTTTATCAGCGCTCTGAGGATACTATTTTTATTTCTCCTTCTTCTTTTCTGGATTAAAAGATCAATGAAAGCAAAAATATTTACTTAGCTCACCAGTATTTTCTTCATTTTCTATTACCTACAGCAGTTACCAAATAAATGGCATGGTATCAACCAATGTAATTTCAGAGAATGTTTATCAAAAAGATGCTTGGAGTTATAAAATAATTATTATTCAAGTAGTTTTTTTGTCTAACAGTCTTCAGATACTAGGATCAATTTTATTTTGTGACCCATCTGGATTTGTGATGATAAAATTATATAATCAGAATAGTGGACAACCTAATCACCTGTCTTTGTGGCAAGGATATACATGTGGAAAATATTTTTAAAGTTTCTAATAATTAATATAATTTCATAAAATAAAGGAATCAGAAAATCATTAAAAAGAAAAACTAAATCTTTTGCCAGATTTGCCAAACCAAATCTATTCCCTGTTAAGGGAATTTCTCTTGTCAAACTGACTCTTCATGATATTAAGTAAAAAATTCTTATTGAGCTCATGGGATTGATACCTTACATAATTTATAGAATAAAAGGGAAAATTATAGAAAATTCAAACTAAGCTGTAAATGTCCTTTTGCTAATAAATATAGATAGTATTCCATAATATTGATTTCTGTACAAAATTATAGTTTAGCAGTGTTTAATAATGTGGCTATTCCTAAAGCATATCTGCTTTTAATTTAAATATTAGACTAGGAAAATAAGACCTACAACATATTATTTTATGTTAATGTACAGGATATTAAAGAGACTTTTTCTATTTTAGAATAGCATCTGAGGATAACATGCATTCAAGCACAAACACAGTTCTACAAAGATTGCTAAATGCATCCACAAGATTTTCTTTAAAAAAGCAAGTAGTTACATAATCTATACCCTACCTCTAGGATAGGTAGCATTAGCTACATTTAGTTTCTATGCAAGAAAAGAATCTGATGTGAGGAAGAGAGTTGTCCATTGGTTGTGCAAAGCTGCATGTTTGTTCCCCTTCTCCATGTAAAGGGAGCTTGAATGAAGTCTTTCAGCCAGTGGATTTGCTAGTTGTGTCCCTGTGTGGATACTTACAGGGAATAGCAAGGAGGGTTTGTGTTACTGCAGAAGCAGAGTGAGCTGCGACTTCTTTTTTCTTTTTCTTTTTTGGTTATAGTTTATTGAGTTGTAATTCATATACCATAAAATTCACCTATTTAGAGAGCACCATTTAATGATTTTTTACAGAGTTGTGCAACTGCCACCACTCAATTTTAGAACATTTTATCACCTCAAAGAGGAGTCACACACCCTTTCCCTGTCATACCCAAAGCTCCCCATATCCCCAGCCTTAAGCAACCATGAATCTATTTCTGTATCAATATTATATTTGCCTATTCTGGGCATTTCATGCAAATAGCATTATATGTGTTTGTTTGTTTGTTTTGAGACTGGCTTCTTTTATTTCACTAACTGTTTTCAAATTTCATTCATATTGTAGTATGTGTTAGCCCTTCATTCCTTTTTACGGCTGAATAGCATTCCACTGAAGGGATACAACACATTTTGCTTCTCTATTCATTGCTGATAGACACTTGGGTTCTTTGCATCTTTTGGCTATCATAAAATATGCTACAATGAACATTGGCACACAAGTGTCTATGTAGGTACCTGTTTTCATTATTTGGATATATACCTAGGAGTGGAATTTCTAGGTCATATAGGGGCTCCATTTAACTTTTTGAGGAACTGCCAGAGTGTTTTCCAAAGTAGCTGCACCTCCCACAAGCACAGTATGAGGGTTCTGATTTCTCCACATCCTCACTAACACTTGCGATTCTCTGAATGTTTTATAGTAGCCACCACAGCAGGTGGGCAGTGGTATCTAATTACTTTGATTTGCATTTCCTTGAATACTAATGACATTGAGCATATTTTCATGTGCTAATTATACATTTACATATCTTATTTGAAATGTGCCTATTTAATTCCTTTGAAAAATGCATTCAGATTTTTAACTGGGATTTTTTAGATTATTGAGTAGTAACAGTTCTTTATATATTCTAGATGCAAGTCCTTTGTCATATATATAATTTGCAAATATTTTCTTCCAATCTGTGGGCTGTCTTTTCACTTTCATGATAGTTTTCTTTGAAGAACAACATTTTTTTAATGTTGATAAAGTACAATTTATCTAATTTTTAATTGTTGCTTATGTTTACAGTATCATAGCTAAGAATCTATCACCAATTTCAATGTCCTAGAAATTTACCTATGTTTTCTTGTGAGAGTTTTATAATTTGAGCTCTTAGATTTAGATCTTTGATCCATTTTGAGTTAATTTTTTATCTGGCTTGAGGTGGGGTCCAACTTCCTTCTCAGCTATCTAGTCTTCCCATCATGGTATGAGTTCTTGAGTGAACTTGAACCGCATATATATGTGTGTGTGTGTGTGTGTGTGTATACACACACACATATATGTATGTATATATATACACACACATATATGTATGTATATATATACACACACATATATGTATGTATGTATATATACACACACATATGTATGTATGTATATATGTATGTATATATATATATACACACACACACACACACATATATAGTTTGTTTGTAGAAAGTGATTTATTTAAAGAGAGAGAGAAACAGGAGAACGAGAAAGAAAAAAACAGCTAACTCTCACACTGAGTGAGAGAATCCAGAAAGATGGAGAATCCAGAGGAGGAAAGCAGCTTCCACATTGAATGGAAGGGAATAGAGAGAGATAGAGTTTAGGAGGAGAAGACAGGCTTCCACGAGAGAATGTGGAAGGGGATTCCAGAGGGCGAATCCAACGAAGGGAGTGCTCACGGAAGAGGACTCAAATGTGGAGTCCCTGAACCGTATATTTTTAAGGGTCTGAGAATAGAGTTTATTCCTGATTGCCATCTGGAAAAGTCTAAAGATAATTGTCTGGCATGAAGAACTGTGAAGTACCTGAGATTTTACTCCACTTGCAAACTAATAATCTAGCCCACCTCAGCTTAATAGATTCTGTCAAAAGAAAACTTTTGAGTTGGTGACAAAGAACCTTATGACTCGTGGAACACAAGTCAACACGACCTTCATGATTGCACAAGTTCTCAGTGCCCACATATCCCATAGGGGTGCTGAACAGTCAAGGAGCCCAAAGTCATAAAATTTAGTATTTTCTAACAGGATGCAGGCAGATATGTCCACCATTTTTCCCTCTGTGAAGGTGTCTATATTATACTGGCCAGCAGACAAATTTCTCCTCTGCTCTGGTGGGAGACACCATCTCTACCTTTCAATGCTGCTCATTATATGAACATCCTTGGGAAGACCGTCCGCAGCAAAGATCATGAGAGCCTCTCCTCACAACAAGTGCAGGAATACAAGAGACCCGATTACAGTCGTCTCCCAATAGCTGAATGGTGTTGTCCCTCATGCAGGAAGAGGAGCTGAAAGCTGAGAAGTCAAAAAATGTTTAATTTTGATTGTCAGGATCAAGACAAAGCACATTTCTCCAATAAACAATTTAAAGCTTCATTCTACAGGATTTGAAACATCAGAAGGCAACTCTCTTAGTTGAGTTTTTTGAATTTCAGATGATATCTCTCTGAGAGACAGAAAGGAACTCTATTATTTTTAGAGACAAGGTCTTGCTCTGTTACCCAGGCTGGAGTGGAGTTGTGCAATCATAGTTCACTGCTGCCTCGAACTCCTGGGCTCAATTGATCCTCCCACCTCTGCCTCCCAAGTAGCTGGTACTGCAGGTGCATGCCACCACACCCAGCTAATTTTTTTAATTGATTGTAGACACAGGTCTTGCGATGTTGCCCAAGCTGGTCTCGAACCCCTTGCTTCAAGCAATTCTCCTGACTTCATCTCTCAAAGTGCTCGGATTACAGTCATGAGCCACTGAGGAAATCTTTGAAAGAAGGATAATGAGATGGAAACTCATTTTGAAATACAGAACAGCTTGAGAGGCAGCCATGGGGTGGTAAGTGGGCCCTGGGCACTAAAGGGCCAAGGGAAACGAGGAAGCGGCGAGAGACCCATTGCAAACCAGGCAAGGTGTTTCAGATTTCTTTGCTACTTCTTGGCCTTTCCTTTTTTCCCCAAAGGCTGCAATGAACAATTCCATCTCAAGCAAGAATATTTGCTCAGTTTTATTTTCAGGTCCTTACCTAAAAAGTGAGGAAAGTGAAAAGTTTAGTCCATATAGGCTTTGTGATGTCAGCCCTTTATCTACACCCGTAAGGTGGCTTGTTAGTGTTGCTAAACTGATCTTCCATGAACCTGAAAAAGAAACTTTATCACTGGAGTTTATAGAAAACTGTTCGGAATTAACTATGTCCAGCAGACACCTCTCTGAGGCTAATTTATAGTATGTCCAAGTGCACGCACACACACACTGGAAGACTTTAAGTTCCTTTCATCTCGCCTCCATGAAAAGTGTTGTTTCTTTCAGATGTGACTCCTTCATCAGCAACCCCTGTTCTTTCAAACAAAACAGCTTTTTATTTGTTACAGCTCATGCCTTTCTTGTCACATATGCTAAGTCTAGCATAATCCTGCTTGCTGTCTCTTTCCCTGTGTCTTTTAAGAGGACAATTGCTGCAAATGTGATGTGTAGCCTCGAGCCTCACACTTGGGACAAACAACAGGACTTCGAGAACAAGCAAGACGGACAGAATTCCTCAAATGTTTCCTTCTGAAAAAGAGAAGGTAAAAAGAAAAGGAAAGTAGAAAAAATGTAAAAGAAAATGTATCATGTTTTAATGAGGGAAGGAGAAATATATGTTAATGGCAGAAGAGAATTTGCTAGTGATCGATTGAGGAATTGTATTTTACATTTTATATTTGTATATAGAATTCATGAGAGATGCCATTGCAAGATTTAATAAAAGAGGTAATTTGATGCATGCACTCAGAGTTCCTAATCTAGTTGAAAAGCAAGCTTGATTTTTATTTATTTATTTATTTAGAAAAGGAGTCCCACTATGTCACCCAGACTGATCTTAAACTTGACTTAAGGAATCCTCTCGCCTCAGCCTCATGTAGCTGGGACTACCGGAATGAGCCACCATGCCCAGCTGAAAGACATATTTTGTTTCATGCATTTTCCATAAATATACCTAAATCACAGAGAATGAAATCCACAAGCACTGTTGAAACAAAATAGGATCAGACATCTTTAATCAAATAAGTATTTTGAAAAAGGTACATTTCACATGGCTCCAGAAAAGCATGAAATTGGAGTCTGAATTCAGAAATGAATTGGAAACAATTTCAAGTGGTAGGAAATTCCTAAGTGCACAGAAGCTCCGACTGAAGAGTACTCCTCTGACTTTCATCATCTCTCTTTCCCACTAATTGTTCCCTCAACAGCTGTGCATACCTGACAATACCACCTGGCTGTTCAGGGATTACAAGCAAAATGCAATCATTTCCTCCTTTTCTTCTCTGAGAAAGTTATGAGTATATTCACAGAATTTTAGATAATTTTTGCTTAATATGTCATATGTCTCAACTTCTGCATTTGCTTTTTGTGTGGTCTTCCGAAGACAGTATGTCTTTCAGGTAAATCTAATGGAAGGATTACATCCCTTCACTGGGCTGATAGCAGCTGTGTCAGAAGGCAGTATGGAGTGTATCTCCCATTTCACTTCTTTTGCCTGTGTGTGGTCAACCTCTGAGGTTAGGATTGTACATAAAAGGGATCAGGCAATTAGAACAACAAATGCTTATTGAAAATCAAAGCCAACCATTACATAACTATTAGTATAAATATGAACAAATTGTTCTATAAAAACTGGAGAAAACAGTCAAAATTTTGATGATCTCACCTATTTTTCAACACATTTAAAATGTATCTTGTAGGAATATTATAGTTTAAATTGTAACAGGCATCAGTATTAGATGACAATGACTATTTCTCTTGGGACACTGAGGGTGCCCTCTGTTATCCCTCTCATGTTAACAAAAGCATAATTTCAACTTCCATCATGAAGAAAACACAAAGCTAAGACAGCCCTAGCTCCCAGATCAACAGTGGACCTTTGAATTTACTTAATAATCAACTCACAAAAATTTACCCTTGTAGAAAATTAAGTCTTTTTACTATGACAATTCAATTTTGGCTGCCTTCTTCTTAATTTCATTTTTTGACATTTTATCCTCAAATCTTTCTTTAGGAAAATTGTTTTGCTGGTATTGTATGTACTGTGATTGTCACTACAGGAATATATCATATAGATATAAATCATCATCATATGTAGACATTACTTAAACTCAAGAGAAGAGTTCCAAAGTCAAATACTTTAGTAGTAGCTGATAAGAAGTGATCAAATGTGTGATACAAATAATAAATTTGTACCTGTCCACCTGATATAACCTCACTGGTTACACTCATCTCACTGATGAGACAGTGGGAATCACAACTCCCAATGGACACATTCTCTGAGTGTCAAATATCCATTATAATTTGGAATCATGTTTTCTTTTTTTTAAATTTTTTTATTGTATTTTAGGTTTTGGGGTACATGTGCAGAACATGCAAGATAGTTGCATAGGTACACACATGGCAGTGTGTGTGGCTGCCTTCCTCCCCTTCACCCACATTTGGCATTTCTCCCCAGGCTGTACCTCCCCAGCTCCCCACCCCGTTGTCCCTCCCCTATTCCCCCCAATAGACCCCAGTGTGTAGTACTCCCTTCCCTGTGTCCATGTGTTCTCATTTTTCATCACCTGCCTATGAGTGAGAATATGCAGTATTTCATTTTCTGTTCTTGTGTCAGTTTGCTGAGAATGATGTTCTCCAGATTCATCCATGTCCTTACAAAGGACACAAACTCATCATTTTTGATTGCTGCATAATATTCCATGGTGTATATGTGCCACATTTTCCCAGTCCAGTCTATCATCAATGGGCATTTGGGTTGGTTCTAGGTCTTTGCTATTGTAAACAGTGCTGCAATGAACATTTGTGTGCATGTGTCCTTATAGTAGAATAATTTATGGTCCTTTGGATATATACCCAGTAATGGGATTGCTGGGTCAAATGGAATTTCTATTTCTAAGGCCTTCAGGAATCACCACACTGTCTTCCACAATGGTTGAACTAATTTACACTCCCACCAACAGTGTAAAAGTGTTCCTATTTCTCCACATCCTCTCCAGCATCTGTTGTCTCCAGATTTTTTAATGATCACCATTCTAACTGGCGTGAGATGGTATCTCAATGTGGTTTTGATTTGCAATTCTCTAATGACCAGCGATCATGAGCATTCTTTCATATGTTTGTTGGCCTCATGTATGTCTTCTTTTGTAAAGTGTCTGTTCATATCCTTTGCCCATTTTTGAATGGGCTTGTTTTTTTCCTGTAAATCTGTTTGGGTTCTTTGTAAATTCTGGATATCAGCCCTTTGTCAGATGGGTAAACTGCAAAGATTTTTTCCCATTCTGTTGTTTACCGATTCACTCTAGTGACTGTTTCTTTTGCTGTGCAGAAGCTGTGGAGTTTGATTAGGTCCCATTTGTCTATTTTGGCTTTTGTTGCCAATGCTTTTGGTGTTTTGGTCATGAAATCCTTGCCTACTCCTATGTCCTGAATGGTTTTGCCTAGATTTTCTTCTAGGGTTTTTATGGTGCCAGGTCTTATGTTTAAGTCTTTAATCCATCTGGAGTTAATTTTAGTGTAAGGTGTCAGGAAGGGGTCCAGTTTCTGCTTTCTGCACATGGCTAGCCAGTTTTCCCAACAACAATTATTAAACAGGGAGTCCTTTCCTCATTGCTTGTTTTTGTCAGGTTTATCAAAGATTGTATAGTTGTAGATATGTTGTGTTGCCTCCAATGTCTCTATTCTGTTCCATTGGTCTATATCTCTGTTTTGGTACCAGTACCATGCTGTTTTGATTACTGTAGCCTTGTAGTATAGTTTGAAGTCCGGTAGTGTGATGCCTCCCGCTGTGTTCTTTTTGCTTAGAATTGACTTGGCTATGTGGGCTCTCTTCTTGTTCCATATGAAGTTCCTGGTTGTTTTTTCCAGTTCTGTGAAGAAAGTCAATGGTAGCTTGATGGGGATAGCGTTGATTCTATAAATTACTTTGGGCAGTATAGCCATTTTCATGATATTGATTCTTCCTAACCAGGAACATGGAATGTTTCTCCATCTGTTTGTGTCCTCTCTTATTTCATTGAGGAGTGGTTTGTAGTTTTCCTTGAAGGTTTTTTATTCTTTTTGTAGCAATTGTAAATGGCAGTTCGTTCTTGATTTGGTTCTCTTTAAGTCTGCTATTGGTGTATAGGAATGCTTGTGATTTTTGCACATTGATTTTATATCCTGAGACTTTGCTGAAGTTGCTTATCAGTTTCAGGAGTTTTGGGGCTGAGGCGATGGAGTCTTCCAGGTATACTATCATGTCATCTACAAATAGAGACAATTTGGCTTCCACCTTTCCTATTTGAA
This sequence comes from Saguinus oedipus, assembly GCA_031835075.1. Classification (NCBI taxonomy): domain Eukaryota; kingdom Metazoa; phylum Chordata; class Mammalia; order Primates; family Cebidae; genus Saguinus; species Saguinus oedipus. The sequence continues at coordinate 13,343,793 of CM063171.1, forward strand.
TACCCTTTATTTCTTTTTCTTGCCTGATTGCTCTGGCTAGACTTCCAGTACTATATTGAATAGGAGTGTTGAAAGAGGGCATCCTTGTCTAGTGCCGGATTTCAAAGGGTATGCTTCCAGTTTTTGCCCATTCAGTATGATATTGGCTGTTGGTTTGTCATAAATAGCTTTTATTATTTTGAGATACATTCTGTCATTACTGAGTTTATTGAGGGTTTTTAGCATAAAGGGCTGTTGAAATTTGTCAAATGCCTTCTCTGCATCAGTTGAGATAATCATGTGGTTTTTGTTTTTGGTTCTGTTTATGTGGTGAATTACGTTTATAGACTTGCGTATGTTGAACCAGCCTTGCATCCCCAGGATGAATCCTACTTGATCATGATGGATAAGTTTTTTGATGTGCTGTTGCAATCGGCTTGCCAGTATTTTATTGAAGATTTTTGCATCTATGTTCATCATGGACATTGGCCTGAAGTTTTCTTTTCTTGTTGAGTCTCTGCTGGGTTTTGGTATCAGGATGATGTTGTTCTCATAAAATGATTTGGGAAGGATTCCCTCTTTTTGGATTATTTGGAATAGTTTCAGAAGGAATGGTACCAGATCCTCTTTGTGTGTCTGGTAGAATTTGGCTGTGAATCTATCTGGACCTGGGCTTTTTTTGTGTGTGTGGTAGGCTCTTAATTGCTGCCTCAACTTCAGACCTTGTTATTGTTCTATTCATAATTTCAGCTTCCTCCTGGTTTAGGCTTGGGAGGACACAGGTATCCAGGAATTTATCCATTTCTTCCAGGTTTACTAGTTTATGTGCATAGATTTGTTTGTAATATTCTCTGATGATGGTTTGAATTTCTGTTGAATCTGTGGTGATTTCCCCTTTATCGTTTTTTAATTGAATCTATTTGGTTGTTCTCTCTTTTCTTTTTTATCAGTCTGGCTAGTGGTCTGTCTATTTTGTTGATCCTTTCAAGAAAAACAGCTCTTGGATTTACTGATTTTTTGAAGGGTTTTTTGTGTCTCTATTTCCTTCAGTTCTGCTCTGATCTTAGTTATTTCTTGTCTTCTGCTAGGTTTTGAGTTTTTTTGATCTTGCTCCTCTAGCTCTTTCAATTTTAACGATAGGGTGTCAATTTTGGATCTCTCCACTCTTCTCATATGGGCACTTATTGCTATATATTTCCCTCTGGAGACTGCTTTAAATATGTCCCAGAGATTCTGGTATGTTGTGTCTTCATTCTCGTTGGTTTCAAAGAACTTCTTTATTTCTGCCTTCATTTCATTGTTTATCCAGTCAACATTCAAGAGCCAGTTGTTCAGTTTCCATGAATCTGTGCAGTTCTGAGTTAGTTTCTGAATTCTGAGTTCTAACTTGATTGTACTATGGTCTGAGAGACTGTTAGTTATTATGTCAGTTGTTTTGCATTTGCTGAGGAGTGCTTTGCTTCCAATTATGTGATCAATTTTAGAGTAGGTGTGATGTGGTGCTGAGAAGAATGTATATTCTGTGGATTTGGGGTGAAGAATTCTGTAAATATCTATCAGGTTTGCTTGTTCCAGGTCTGAGTTCAAGCCCTGGATGTCCTTGATAATTTTCTGTCTGGTTGATCTGTCTAATACTGACAGTGGAGTGTTAAAGTCTCTCACTATTATTGTGTGGGAGTCTAAGTCTCTTTGTAAGTCATTAAGAACTTGCCTTACATATCTGGGTGCTCCTGTATTGGGTCCATATATATTTAGGATCATTAGCTCTTCTTGTTGTATTGATCCTTTTACCATTATGTAATGACATTCTTTGTCTCTTTTGATCTTTGTTGCTTTAAAGTCTATTTTATCAGAGACGAGAATTGCAACTCCTGCTTTTTTTGCTCTCCATTTGCTTGGTAAATCTTCCTCCATCCCTTTATTTTGAGTCTTTGTGTATCCTTATTTTTCCTTATTTTTCTTCTGCCTATTTGGAAAACTGTAGTATAGTACACATTACTGACAGTAAATTCTCTCAGCTTTCTATAACAATATTTATTTCTCCTTTATTTCTAAAAGATATTTTTATTAGATGTAGAATTTCATGTTGAAGTTTTTAATTTCAAAACTTTAAAATGATTGCTTCACTAAATTCTGGCTTCCACTCTTTTCTTAAAAGTATGTGGTTAATTTTAACTTTACTTGCCTGTAGGTAATATGCTCCTATTATTTACTCTGTTTCTTTAAGATTGTCTCTTATGTCTAGCTTTTAGCTTTTGATTATGGAGTGACTCAGTTTTATTTTCTTTATTATATTTGAGATTATTTAGCTTAATGGGAATATAAACTTGAAGCTATTATTTCTTCAATTTTTTTTTTCCCAATTCCACTCTACATCTGGATCTCCAGTTTTTTGTTCGTTGTTTTTGTTTTTTGAGACAGAGTCTTACTCTGTCACCCAAGCTGGAGTGCAGTGGGGCCACCTCGGCTCACTTCAACCTCCACCTTCTGGGTTTAAGTGATTCACCTGCCTCTGCCTCTGGAGTAGCTGAGACTACAGGTGCATGCCACCACACCGGGCTAATTTTTGGATTTTCAGTAGAGACAGCATTTCCCCATGTTGGCCAGGCTGGCATCAAACTCCAGAGGTCAAGTGATCCACCTGCCTCAACCTCTCAAAGTGTTGGGATTACAGGTGTGAGCCACTGCACCTAGCCTATGGATCTCCATGTTATATCACTGATGTCACAGGTCATTGAGGCTGTTTTGTTTTTTTTTTTTCAATCTGTTTCTGTCTTCATTTCAGAATTATTCTCTTGTCATATCTTCTGTTTTACTGTTTTTACTTTTTCAATGTCTAAAATTCTATTAAGCCATTTACTACTCATGTGACATTGAGAACTTAAAGTATTTAATGTCTTAAGCTATATTTTTTAATCTCCAAAATGTGGATAATATGGCAGTCACAATGGACATTGGTACACTAACTACAATAGTGTTCATAAAGTGTTTGCTTCCATTTTTGCAACATTATTGCAGGCTACATACCTACCATCCTAGCTACATGGACATTCATGTAAAGTACCAGATATTAACTTTTTCAGAGTTTGCATGTCGTAGGGTCTTGGTCTCTGTTGTAACTATTTAATGCTGCTGTTGAAGTGTAAAAGCAGGTACAGATGACATATAAATGAATGGGCCTGGCTGTGCTCCAATCAAATTTTATTCACAAAAACAGGCACTGGGCTACATTTGGCTCATGGGCCATAATTTGTCGACTCATACTTTACAATAATTAGTGTATCTATCACCCTCATTTCCATTTTAAATCCCTGGAGTTCAGAAACCATGTCCTTATTTTCCTTGCATTTTTGTATCACCTTAACAGTGCTTAGCACATATTAGGTCCCTACTAAGTAATTTTTTTAAGTAAAATTATGTACTGAACTCCTACCACGCAGTAAAGCACCAGTATAATGCCTTGCTTTTCTACTGAGGTCATTTCTGCCTACTCCTGCTTTTCTGCTCGAAGAGTCAAAAGGAAATGCTACCTAAGAGTTAGAAAAGAATGAGCTTATTATTATAATATAAACAATCCTTCTGCTCCTAAGCTGTATTTTCTTCTAGGGTTTGTTTCCTTTGCACCTTGCAGAAGTGCTTTAACCTATTCACAGTGCCACCAGGTCATTTTTAAAATCTTCATTATCCAGCCACATTGTCTATCTAGACAGGACGTTACAAGTTTCCTTGTATAATCATTTTACTTTGAACCTAATGGAAGGGTGGGTTCAGTTTATGGTCCTCTAAGTGTTTGAGCCAGGACAATTTGTGTGACTCTGCTGCGATAATGATGAGAAAAGCAATGTATAATGTTGATGAAGAGGATATCCTGCCCTGCCCTGTACCCTTCTCTGCCTTCACACACCCATCACGCAACTCTGCTCATTTCAATGCATGCTCCCCAGCGGCATTCATGCTCCCGGGGTTCCGCCTTTATCACAGGCTTCTTTTAACTTCTTCATCAGGACGTTTTAAAGGGCGTAGTAGAGAGTCATCCTTATCCTTAGCTTTAATTCTCTTTACAGATCAAATAAGATAATTATCATTTTATATAACGATCTTTCTATACAAGTTAGGAGAAAGAGGGTGTCAAGACATGAGCTTAGTTCCATTACTATCCTTGCCAATAAAGCAAAGGTTTTTAAGTCCACATAAATTTTTCTGTGGATGTTCCTTAGGGTAAAAAAGTATAGATGGCTACATCACAAACACTAAAGGTCCAGTGTCTAGAAGAGTGTGTGTGTGTGTGTGTGTGTGTGTGTGCATGTGCGTGCGCACTCATACACATGCTTGTGCATGAGAGGGAGAGAAGCTAGAATATACATACACTTAAAAACCAACCCACTTTAATTCAGACACGGCTGACACCCTTTAACTAACTTGGGCCACGTGGTAAAAATGACTACTTGCCTTGTTTAAAATCAGTGCTTCCGATGCTGGCTGCCGATGCAGATTCCACCCCAAGAAGCCAAAACAATGACTTGACAGCTGAGACATTAGGGATGGGTGTTGATGAGAAGATTTCCTTGTATTATTTCCATTAGGTTTCCTGCTTGCCTATCTATGCTTGATAGATGTGGATGCCAAAAAGTAGAGATTACTTTTATGGAGCATCTCGTAGATTTATTTCCTCTAAAACTTGATGAGGTTTCACCTCAGTGATACAACAGAGCCTGGTCTTTATTGCAATTAGCAACAGATGGGCCAGGATGTGCGTAATCACAAAATACCCCAGGGAAGGTAGCTTGAGGCAAGCTGAGATAAGCTCCTGATCATCTGTGGTCATTGTCTTCCAAGTTCACACAAAATGCCACCCACCACTGTGTTGATATTCCTGTTACTGGCATTCTGAAGATAGTAATCTTTGTTCCAAGATGTGAATAGGACTTTTTTTTCTCTTTCACATGGGTAGCCCCTGTCTTCAAGTTCTCTCTGTTTGAGCTGTGCTTTTCCTCTTGCCCTCACCCTAACACCTGTGCAGCTCCATTTGTTATATGCTAGTATTTCTCAACCTCAGCATTTTTTTCTGTTTGAGCCAGACAATTTTTTGTTGTGGTGGTGGTGATCCTATGCACCATAGAATGTTTAGCAGTGTCCCGCCCCTGGCCTCTCCCCAGTAGATGTCAGTAGCACCCCCTGAACCTCTGACATTGTCAAATGTTCCCTGATGGGAGGACGGGGCACAGAACCACACCTGGCTGAGAACTTACTGCTATATCCCAAGTTGATTTTTCTATCAATAGTGTCCATAGCCATATCAATTCTACCAAATTTTATAATTTATCATGTTCTTGAATTAGCATTTCTTTCAATACATGATTTTACAGAAAAGGAAATAGAAATCCAAAATGATGAATGCAATTATCTGAGATGATATAGCTCACGGATGACACAGCCAGAGCAAGACCTTATTTCTTCTATCCTGCCCCTGATCCCACTTACTCAATCACAGAAAGTAGTCAGAGAAAGCTGCCACAGCTGCTCGGTGCTACACACGATATCTATCAAGTAGCTAAGCAATTTGTTTATGCATGTATCCCTATGTTCAACAAATATTTGAGGGGTTTGTTGATGCCAGATCTATTATGGAATCACAAAGATACAGTAATGAACAAACCAAACTAAATTTCTGTCATCCTTAGGACATATAAACTAGGTCAGGTGGAGATCAGTGCTATAGAGAAATTTCAATCGGCAAAGGGAGACCAGGAATCATGAAGGGGTTGTGATTCTACAGAAGGTGGTCCGGGAAGACCTCACTTATGAGGTAACATTTGACCAGAGAAATCAAAATCCAGTCCACCCAGATATTGAGAGAAGAACATTCCAGGCACAGGAAGCAGGATGTTTCGAGGCCCGGGGTGGGGGTGTGCTCAGCAAATTTAAGAGCTGGCAAGCAGATGGTTATGGCTGGAACACAGTGATCCAGAAGTGGAGTGATAGACGTTGAGGTCAGAAAGTGGCCAGATGGCAAGACAGGCACTACTGACATTGATTTACCCTGAAGATTACTCTTCAATGGAAAGGTAGATCATCACCTTCAAATCCCATCTCTACCTATTTTAGTTGTACACCTTCAAGAAGTTACATTAATCAATTCTCTGTGATTCAGTTTACTCATCTGTAATGTGAGGACTTTTAACAGCATTACTGGATAGGGTTGTGTGAGGTTTGAAAAACGTTAACATATTTAAAGCACTAAGAATAGTTCCTATAATCACTACAAGATGTTATCAGTTACGTTATTAACCTAAAATGATCATTCTTACTGATGAGTATGGAATAGACTGGCAGAAGGGATGCAATGATAGAAACAGAAAAAAATAGAAATCTGTTACAATAATGGCGGACCTTGGGCCATGATGTTATTAAAGAGGTTTGGAGAAAGGGTCTGAGTATTCTAGATACAGTTTGAAGATAATATCAGTACAATTACAGGTTGCTTGGATGTGGGATTTAAGAGAAAAATGAAAAGTCAAGCATGACACCAAGTTCTTCAACCCAATAACTAGAAGAATGGAGTTGCCAGTTACTAAATTACAGAAGACTAGGGAAGTACCTAGTTTGGGGTATTAAGGATGAATATTTGAAATCCAAATAAAAATGTTGACTAATCATTTTGGTTTGTAAACCAGTGGTTGGAGGTCAGATGAGAAAACTGAGCTGGACATAGAAATTTGGAAGTTGTCAGCACATAGAAGGTCTTTTAAACCATGAAACAAGGTATAATGAGTGTGGATAGAAGAGAAGTGTGAGAAATGAGCCTTATAAATCAGCACTTACAACTTAGCAAGATAAGGAGAAGCAGCAAAGGAAAGAGAGAGAGAGAGAGAGAGAGAGAGAGAGAGAGGAAGGGGTAAGGTAAGAGCATTGTAGAAGTAGAAGTGCTTCTCTAGAACTCAACAGAAGAAAGTGTCCCAAGGCCTGCTAGGACTTCAAATTCTAATGTCAAATTCATATGTAGATTACATATGTATATTAGACCAACCTTACCTCTGAGAAATACTCAAAACTCCACAAAAGATAAAATCACTGCCTTCTTGAAGGCATCAAAGAGCTCAAATGAGAAGGATAATTGTTTAATCTAAATAGATACTTGCAGTCCCGTTGTATGCTTCTCTTTCATTCTGAATGTTTGAATCTGTTTTTTTTTTTTAATTACTAAGCCATAATCTGGGAAGACACAAAAACCCCAAATAATGAGCCCAGCAGCTGAGACTTCTTTTATCCTAGGATACGTGCAGATTCTGGAGAAGGTGTCTGAGAGGTAAAAACGCTGAATAGAATAGAATTATTGGAAATGTACATGCCTAGTAAGACACAAGTTGGAGTTTAGAGCTCTACATATGGGAATGAGGATGCAGAGAAGTACTCTGTGCTTAGATTGGCTTCCAATGAGCTATGTTCTAAAAGTTAGTATGAAGCCCCACAAGGAATTTTCTCAATTTCTAAGACTACTCTCAATTTATTGCTATATTTTTAAAACACCACATTTGTCACACAATAAAAAATAACCTAGTTCCTGAGAGTATAACATTATATAAAGAGCAGAATTAAATCAAGGTAGAAATAGACCCATGGTGATTGTGATACTGAATTTAAAATAATTATGCTTCTTATGTTCCAGTAAACAAAAGAGAGGAATGAGAGAATGGACAGATAATGGCAACATATAAAGATGAGAAGGTAGAGCAAAAAAGAAATAATAATAGTCAAACTAAGAAACTAATAGATGAGGTAATAGCAGGTTGGTCAGAGCTAGAATTAGTGAGTCAAAGGATAGTTCAGAAGCAACTATCTGGAAGGAAACACAAAGACACAAAAGGTTGAAAACGGCCGGGCGTGGTGGCTCAAGCCTGTAATCCCAGCACTTTGGGAGGCCGAGGCGGGTGGATCACGAGGTCAAGATATCGAAACCATCCTGGTCAATATGGTGAAACCCCCGTCTCTACTAAAGATACAAAAAATTAGCTGGGCATGGTGGCGCGTGCCTGTAATCCCAGCTACTCGGGAGGCTGAGGCAGGAGAATTGCCTGAACCCAGGAGGTGGAGGTTGCGGTGAGCCGAGATCGCGCCATTGCACTCCAGCCTGGGTAACAAGAGCGAAACTCTGTCTCAAAAAAAAAAAAAAAAAAAAGGTTGAAAACATGGCAGAGAAGGTAGCAGACATAGAAAATACGGTGAATAGGTCTAATGAATAGATATGGTAATTACAGTGGGAAAGGAGAGAGAGAAGCAGAAGAAATTCTGAAAATAAAATGGCTAAAAATTCCAAAACCGATGAAACACATAAAATAAATTCAAGCAGGATACACATATACAAGTTTTTAAAATGTATGTATAGGAAAATTACACAATTTTAAAAAAACAAAATAGAATTATCCTTTTTTATTGTACTTGTTAAAATACAATAAACTATTAATAGCTGCTTTTAAAATATTGAAATCAGCATAAGAAGAAAAATTGTCTTTTTATTTTATCCTTTTAAACAGGATAAAATATTCAAGGGAGCATGGGAAAAAAAGGCAATTTACCTTTAAACAAGCAAAAGTTAAACTGAGAGCTGACTTACAGGAAGAAGTAATGCTGAAACTCAATGACTGACAGTCCATAATTTTTCAGTGAAGAAATCCTTCAAGAATAAGAATGAAAGTAAACACAGAGAATTTATCACTAGTGATAAATTCTTTATCACTAATGAAGGAAGTACACTAAAGAAATACTAAAATGAGTTAATCAAGAGAAAAAGAAAATATAAGAAGGAATACAGAATAATTCAAAGAATAATTTTATGGTAAAAAGCAATACTAATTATATAAAACATTAATTGTACTATGTTGTAGAGTTTTGTTCGTGTATCATCAAAATACTCTTTTAAATGTGTACAATTTGGAAGCGGTACATGAAATCAAAGACAGTAAAATTCCTACCTTGTGCACAAAAGGGGTGAAAATACAAGTGAAATTTCACTTTGATTAGTCAGGAATGTATCTTGCAGTCTCTAGGTGGCCCTAAGAAATAATAAAATATTATATAACTGAGATTTTCACCTAGTGAAACATTTTAAAACAAAACTATTTCCTCACTTCCCCAATCCTCCATTTCCTAGCCAATTCTTACTCAACCTCTCCACTAATAAAAGGGTTTCTGTACGGGTTCATCGCGGCACTGTTTACAATAGCAAAGACTTGGAACCAACCCAAATGCCCATCAAGGATAGACTGGATAAAGAAAATGTGGCACATATACACCATGGGATACTATGCAGCCATAAAAAAGGATGAGTTCATGTCCTTTGCAGGGACATGGATGAATCTGGAAACCATCATTCTCAGCAAACTGACACAAGAACAGAAAACCAAACGCTGCGTGTTCTCACTCGTAAGTGGGTGTTGAACAAGAAGAACACATGGACACAGGGAAGGGAACATCACACACCAGGGCCTATTGAAGGATGGAGGGCTAGGGGAGGGATGCAAGGTGTAGGGGGCGTGGGGAGGGATATCATTAGGAGAAATACCTAATGTAGGTGATGGCGGGATGGATGCAGCAAACCACCACAGCATGTGTATACCTATATCACAGTCCTGTGCAATCTGCACATGTACCCCAGAACTTAAAATATAATTTTTTAAAAAAAAGAGTTTTCAGAAGAAAGTTGTGATCAACTGTTCCAGATTAGACACCTGTTTGAGTAGATAAAGATCAAGAAATGACCCTAGGGTCTGATAATTTAGAAATCACTGACAGGAGTTTTTTTCAATGGTCTAGTGGGTGCTAAAATTTTAATTGGAGTATAATCAAGAAAGTATGGAAGGAAAGAAAAAGGATACAGCATATGCAGACAACTTTTGAGGGAAAATTTTTTCAGAAAAGGGAAACAACATGAAAATATAGCTAGAGTTGAATGCCAGATCAATGAAGTTATTTCTTTATTTTTGCTGTGGGGGACACTGTAGTATGTTTATGTATTGAAAATTCTTTTGCAGAGAGAAAACTTAATTGGTGGAGAGGGTGAGAGGGGGTAATTTCTGAGCAATGACTGATTATGAGCAGTGATGTAATACAGTTCACATGATGTAATACAGTTCACATTCAGCCTTGAATAACAACAGAGAACTCATCCATCAAAACTGGAGCGAAGACAGATGACTGAAGACACAAGCAAGTTAGTAGAAGTGAGTGGAACCATGAATGTTCTTTTCTGACTGTTCTTATTTTTATGGTACAAGAGAAAGAAAACAAGTAGAATTGCTAGCTAGCACTAAAGAATCATCGGTACAGAGTAAGGCAAGCGAAAAATGTGGCATGTTTTTCAACAGCCTTATGCAAGTGTAGCAGAGAAGTGGCATTAAGCAGGTTTGGGATTACTTCTGTTAGAAGGGGAAGGATGGGGTAGCTATGTCACATAATATAAGGTAGGCAAGAAGAGAAGTGAGAACATCAGAGTGGAGATGGATGATGAAAAGCTGGTAGAATCAATAGATTACTGATCTTGATGAAATCAAAGAATCACTAGGGTGCAGGTACTTAAAGTAATTACCCATAAACATATGAAGTGATGCTCGGTAAGTAGGACCCTTGATAGGAGACTAAAGCAAGAATGTAGCTAATCCTCATGCTACAGGTGGAGTATGGGCATCAGTAGGCGGCAAATGGATCAATCACTCTCGTAATTAACCAACTCATATTCATTTAACAGGTTTCAAATTACTATAAATTTCAAACTTGATTATGCCATTATTGAAAATCCTCTAAAGTCTACTTCTCCCAATCCCTGCACTAATTTTCAACATAAAATTCAACCACAAGAGAGCAGCATGAAAATCCTTTTATTATCTGCTTTCTTACTACTTCTCCAACATTAGAAATAACTTTGTCACTCATATACCCTTTGAGTATTAATTCTTCACAAAGTGCATCTCATAAGCTGCTTTTCCTAAAACAAAAACCTGACAACCACACCCTATTAAATTGGGGTTAGAAATAAGATCTGAGTTTAAATATTTGTATCTACTATTGCACTTATGTTGCAATTTCACTACTTAGTAGCTTTGCACAATGTGTAAACTCTTTGAAGATGTGAAATTATTAATCTGTAACCCCAGATCTCTTTATAAAAAAATGAAGAAGAGAGAAAAAGATTTACTATTTTTTTGCTTCTTAAAAACATGGAGAAAATGAGAAATAAAGACTCATTTTCTTTATATATCACTTTCATATATATGTAGATTGAATTCTTACATGAATGATTAAACAAATGAATTAATAAATGTCCCTCTTACCTGAGGCAGAAACCAAGCTAACGACTCAGCCTGGAGGCTGCAGTTAGAGACATAGATTACATGGTAAGGAGGTACCTATGAGGGAAAGATAATCACAGCTGTAGAAAGAAATTAACTTATCAGTGAATCCTTTTCCTTAAGAACATAGTAAATAACATGTTAGTAACCCAAGACCAATGAACACAGTTGAAAATGTATGGGTTAATTTAAAAAAACGATACCCTTCAAGTTAAAGAAGAGCTAGAAGATGGTTTCAGGATAGAGATTCTGTACAAACACCAGTCACCTCTGATAGCTGTGCCAACAACTGGACGATTTAACACGTCCGTTAATTTTTTCCTCAATCTTAACATGGCTCTTAAATCTCAGTTGTTTATATAAAAAAGGTCATTAACATTTGGCAAGTAGCTGGAAACAGTGACGCTTAATTGTAGCTTCATTTAAGTTCTGCTAAACAACTTTGGTTTCTATGTTCAGCTGTTTATTGGTATCTAGGTACTTATTTAATTAGCTACTTGTTTAATCAAGTCATTTATTACTGTCAAGATAGCCATAATCAAGAGTATAATACCAATAAAGTATGAAAAAGATTAAAATAGAGTCATCAGCCAAATAAGAGCTCCTATACAATACAGACATGTAATTGTTTGAGGTCTGGAACTGAGATTAGCCTGATTGACTTTCTGGCTTTGATTCAATAATTGATTATCTCATTTTGAAACGAAATAAGTCTGGTAAGAAACAGTCATTGTTGTATCATGTGCTCTGCAGACACAATCAAGGAAAGATATGCTAATTTACCTACCACAGCACCTGGCAAAACAAAACACTGAAGCAAAATAGATTGTATTATTGTTTTTACTCATTAAGCTTCATTCTATAGTAAGTGTCTGTGCATCCACGTTTTAGAAGCCCAGACTTTGAGAATGTTACTTAGATACGAGGCGACTTTCTTTACATTATGATACACCCTAAAAAACCATGATGCTTTGGAAAATGCTTACCCATAAGCTTTCTACTGCAGGAGTAAGATTTACTCTTTTGGTTTTTTGTTTTTGTTTTCAAAAAATAGAGAATGCATTGAAATAAATTACAATATTAGTTTTTTGTCTTTTACAGGACTCAAACTAATATAGCACACATAAAATCATGATGCATACATTTAAATAACAGATACTTTAGCAAAGAATTTTAAAGTTAAGGCAAATTTATTTCTATATTTCTGTCTTCCAATTGCCTGTAAGATGAAGTCAGACCTCCTTCCCATGACATCTGTGCTTGTGTTTCTTCTCAACAACACTTCTCAGTATTTTTGCCCCCTCTGGGTACACAAAGCACTCAAAGCATTCACACCGTGTCAGAAACCTTCTACTACAGGACTGGCTTCTACTGCCCCCACTCAGAATCTAAGTTTGTTTTTTCAAGAGACAGTGCTTTTCCTAAAGAAGGAAACAGTGTGAGTTGAAGCAGAAGTAGCTAAGAAGTAGAAGTACATGTAGTGAAAGGAATTGTATACGCTTTAGTTGGAAACTAAAGGGCAAAGCTCAAAGGCATTTAATTTTATTTTAACAACTTTTATTTTATGTCATTTTGTTAATCAGAAAAAATTGATACCTGGATATATAGTATTATAGAAACCAAATTATGTAGCAAAACCCAAGGGTGGGTGAACTCAGAGTGACTGTTTTTCATGCATATACAAAACTATTCTCTTTTCATCAATTGCAAATGGAGGTAGACAGTTAAGCATTCACACCATATATGGTTAGTTTAATAAATTTAGTGTAAATAATGTCACTTATTCAGAGATGATTGGCTTTTCCTGGTGCTAATTTCCAGTAAACTGTTAGGCTAAGGTACAGGTCTAACTAGATGATTGGGTTGACAGTGTTTAATCTCAGGCTTTTCTTTTCTGGTAATGGTCTTGGAAATGAAGAATATCCACAAATTCTCTCAGGAAAATGTGCGGCAGATTGATACTTTTACACGGTATGTTTTTATAATCATAGTCTCACGTAGCTGCTATAAAAGTGAGGCAGCTCACCGTTTTATGCCTTTCTAGCCCATTTAAACCATTTTCAAAACTCAAATAACTGAATTTCATTCAAAATATACAATGTGTTACCAGAAAATCTCGTTTATTCAGATATATTGTTGTATGACAACTTAGTAGTCGAGGATAGGCAAGCCTATATTTTCCATAAAAACCACTGAACAAAACAGGAAAGTAATTGATTTTTATATTTGACTTTTAAATTTAAGATAATTTCTTTCACAGTCACTTAAGCTTTCATTGATACTTACCAGCTGAGAGAGCGGACCCAAATTAAGTGCTGCAAAGTTTTGCTACAGAAGTACTTCGACTAAATCCAACTAGAATTTACAGAGCAACTGCCTTATGCTGAACCCAGTGCAGGATACTCTGGGACAATACTAGAAAATTATGAGCCTGGCTCCCACCCTTAAAGATTTGTTATCCAATTAGAAAGACAAAATCATATATATGTGGCTGGGTACAGTGGCTCAAGCCTGTAATCCCAGCAGTTTGGGAGGCCAAGATGGGTGGATCACCAGAGGTCAGGAATTCAAGACCAGCCTGAGCAACATGGCAAAACCCCGTCTCTACTAAAAACACAAAAATTAGCCAGGCATGGTGGGAGCCTGTAATCCCAGCAACTTGAGAGGCTGCAGCAGGACAATCCCTTGAACCCAGGCAGTGGAGGTTGCAGTGAGCTGAGATTGAACCAATGCAGTCCAGCCTGGGCAACGAAGTGAGACTCTGTCTCAAAAAATAAAATAAAACAAATTTAAAAAAATGTTCGTGTGATTATATTTTATACATTTTATGTGTTTGGCACCACATACAGTACTGTAACGTAAATTCATGTCATGCTATGCTTCAATGGAAGGAATAAGACATGGACAGGAACTCATTTAAACCTGGGGCAACTGTTAACTGAAGAAAAGAGAGTTATGACTACTGAGAATCTAAAGCATAAAATAAGATGCTCTGTTTTTCAAAATTACGAGATTAGATATCAAAACCAAAACAAAAATAGTCAAGAAAATGGTACGGCAGCTCTAGAAATTAAGAACATTCCACCAACATAAATTTGTATATGTAAGCACGTGAGGGTAACATTATGGGTGTAACAAAAGCATGTATTACTGTTCTTGAGATGGGTAAATCTGAAAAATCCATAAGATCTTAACTATTAGGAGAAAAAGTTGTGGAAAATGAAACAGGGAGAATTGCATTATTTTTACTATGCTATGATTCACATTCATAAAACATGCTGAAAAAACGTCGTTTCTCTTAAGAATCCCATTGTTTCTACCCACTAAGTAAGAACGTCATATTTCAGTGACTTCATTTGGAGAGTCAGAATGAGATGTCCTATAAATGATTGTTTTTAGGAAAAAGAGGCAAAAGAACACTCTGAGATTCTAGTTGTTTGGAGAATTGAAAAGATGTTTTAAAGGGAAAGAAATGTATGTCTAAATACAGACATTAAATTAGAAAATTCAGAGTTTTCAATTTAGACTCATGAGTATAATAATGTGTATTCTTATTCTTATATATGCATAGATGATTATAACATTCTATTACATATTTACTACATTTTTTCTATAATATATATTATTTTAAGATTTATGTCAGGAAATAATTTTAATGAAGAATGAATTAACAGATTTCATCCTAAATATTATTGTATTAACATTATATATTAATGCAGTTAATCCATAATATATTATTTTATAGTTATGAATATATACTATCTATACTGTAGCTCTCTGAGGTAAGTCCTATACTTACCCCACTCACACTAAGGAATGAGGTCGAGAGATGAAACGCAAGCTGCCCAAGATCACACAGCTTGTGAGTGGTGGAGCTGGGACTGGAATACGGGCAAGCTGGCTCACAGAATGTGCTTTTAACACGTGTAGTCTCTCTCTCTCTGCATGGCAAACAGTCTCTGATAAAATGATCATTCTTGCCAGCTTGCATCTCAGCACCAACGACACTTGTGCCCTTCCTCTTACCTGAAATGTGCATCTTACCCCATTTATCACCAATTGACACCTACTCATTTTTCAGATCTCAGGTCAAGTTTTCTGTCAGGCACTCCCCGAACCCCAGTCTAAGTCTCTTTCCTCTGTTGTATCTCATGTAGTCAATTATTTTCCCTCAGAACGCAGATCAGCTCATAGTAAGTCATGTGCTCATTTGAATAAAGTCTGTCTTCATCTGCAGATTGCATGATCTGTTACTATAGCTCCTGACAACATAACTGGTACACAGTAGAAATTTCAAAGTATTTGTTCACTAAATCAATGGAAGAATCGATAAATAATAAATCGATTAAACAGAGTAATTGAGCATACTTAAGTCCACTCATTCTTAAAAGTTTTGTAACATTTCCAGGATGCACTCTGTGGTTCCCCAAGTTGGAATCGATCACGTGGTCTCTTGTGAGCCCTCCTTGCCCTTGTACTTGTATTTCCACTGTTCTCAGAGTCTGCTTTCTATGGCCTTTAATTCATCCATGTCCACTTCCCTTACAATAATGTAAACCTCTGGAAATCATGAGCAATGTCTTACTTGCCTTTCCATTTCCCACAATGTATACTTAGTATATTGGAGACCAAAGGTACTGAGATTTTTACTGAACTGAATTAGACTAAATTACCATTATATGGTAGCCTTCCTGTTTAATCTGTCCCTTTTTGGAGTCCAAACTTAGAAAGAACCATGCTGGAGGGCCTAGAAAAAACTTCGTGCTTTGTTACAGCTAATTCAAAACAATGAAATTCTGAATGGGCTTTGCCTGCACATGCTGTCCTACCCTGTCAACTGTCCCATTTAACAGGAAAAATCTCTAAGGAAAAAAGAGTTCAAATACGCAGACTACACACACTGTCTTATGTCTTTAAAATACAAACCACATGTCTTTTTGTTCTAACAGACTCTGGACTCCATCAGCAACTCTCGATACAGTGAACTTACAGTACCCTCCGTTTTGGAATTTAAAATTCACTGCTGTTCGTATACATGTCTTGACCCATACTAGGAACTCCAACTTCTTTCCCAGGAGGGATGACGGTGTTTCATGCTTTGTCTACACCTTCTCACCTCATCCCTTTGTGGGTCAAAGCATTGGGAGATAACCATTTAGTTGTGCCTGTAGCCTGTGGCCATGGAACAAAAGTACCATCTACTGTTCCACTTGCAGGCAGAGGCTAAAGCCACCAACTGGGTCTCATTAGCACTGTGTCCTTACCAACCAGAACAACCTGCCAAGTTAGTTTGTTCTGCTAATACAGTAAAATACCATGTTAGAACGTAAGCTCCTCAAAATCCCAAAAGGAGGCTGGAAATTACTGACAGACTCTCATTTAAAACTAGAAATTATGGAATTAAGATAGCAAATTGTATACCATATGCTGTTAAAAGGAGTGTTTTCAAAAGATAACTTCTTTTTCATTTTACTATCTGATTGCACAATGTCAAAAATGCAAGAGAGTTGGGCACTGAATAACTACTGTCCAAGGAGCCGAGGACCACAGCCTGCACTAGGTCACTTGTTGTTTCAGAGCCTTTTGGATGGAATCCACTGGTGGCTTCATCCTCATGGGCTGTGACTGCCCTCCCCAACCCCCTCCCCCACTCCTCAACAGGCCCTGGTGTGTAATGTTCCCATCCATCCCTGTGTACATGTGTTCTCTTTGTTCAACTCCCACTTATGAGTGAGAACATGCAGTGTTTTCTGTTCTTACGTTACTTTGCTGAGAATGATGGTTTCCAGCTTCATCCATGTCCCTGTAAAGGGCATGAACTCATCCTTTTTTATGGCTGCATAGAATTCCATGATGTATATGAGCAACATTTTATTTATCCAGTGTATCATTGATGGGCATTTCGGTTGGTTCCAAGTCTTTGCTATTGTGATTAATGCTGCAATAAACATACGTGCACATGTGTCTTTATAGTAGAATGATTTATAATCCTTTGGGTGTATACTCAATAATAGAATTGCTGGGTCAAATGGTATGTCTAGTTCTAGATCCTTGAAGAATTGCCACACTGTCTTCCACAATGGTCGAACTAATTTACACTCCCACCAACAGTGTAAAAGCATTCCATTTCTCCACATCTTCTCCAGCATCTGTTGTTACCTGACTTTTTGATTATTGCCATTCTAACTGGTGTGAGATGGTATCTCATTGTGATTTTGATTTGCATTTCTCTAATGACCAGTGAGGATGAGCTTTTTATCATATGTTTATTGGTCCCATGAATGTCTTCTTTTGAAAAGTGTCTGTTCATATCCTTTGCCCACTTTTTGAGAGGATGTTTTGTTTTTTTGCCTTTAAATTTGTTTAAGTTCCTTGTAGATTCTGGATTGGTATGTTTCTGCAGTGGCTGGTACTGGGTTTTCCTTTCCATATGTAGTGCTTCCTTCAGGAGCTCTTGTAAGGCAGGTATGGTGGTGACAAAATCTCTTCGCATTTCTTTGTTTTTAAAGGATTTTATTTCTCCTTCTATTAAGAAGCTTGATTTGGCTGGATATGAAGCTCTGGATTAAAAATTATTTTCTATAAGAATGTTGAATATTGCCCCTCCTGTCTTTTGGCTTGTGGGGTTTCTGCAGAAAGATCCGCTGTTAGTCAGATGGGTTTCTCTTTGTGGGTAACCCTACCTTTCTCTCTGGCTGCCCTCAATGTTGTTTCTTTCATTTCAATCTTGGTGAATCTGATGATTGTGTCTTAGGGTTGCTCTTCTAGAGGAGTCTCTTTGTGGTATTTTCTGTGTTTCCTGAATTTGAATGTTGGCCTGTCTTGCTAGGTTGGGGAAGTTCTCCTGGGTAATATTTTGAAGAGTGTTTTCCAACTTGGTTCCATTCTCCCCATCACTTTCAGGTACACCAATCAAAAGTAGGTTTGGTCTTTTCACACAGTCCCATATTTCTTGAAGGCTTTGGTGTTGTTGTTGTTTTAATTATTCTTTTTTCCCTAATCCTGTCTTCATGCTTTATTTCATTATCCCTGCTTTGCCTCTCAAATTGTAAGTCCTTCCCAGCAATCTAATAATATTGTAGGATAATAGAAAGTCTGTAATATGATTACAATACGTGATGTGTAGCAGTATCTGGAGTATCTTCTCTTTCCAACCAGTTCAGTCAAGAACTTTGTTCTTCAACTTTAATAATATCCAAAACCCAAACCAAATTGAGTTGCTTCATTTGCTGATCCTGTGAGAACTAATAGAGGTGACTGACTATATTAAATTTTGATTTATTTTTGTTTGGTGCTATAAACAGATTTTCGCTAGATAAAATAATAATTCTTCATAATGGCAATACCTTCCATGCTACAAATGCTTAATTTGTGATAAACATTCTATGAGCAATTCCAGAGACTATTGGCAAGAAAAAGAACTGAACAATTTAAAGGGTGCTTTATATTTTCTACTTTGGCAGACAATGAAAAAACATTTTAAACTTAAAAAATAGTACTGCAGTATTATAGTACTGCAGTACTATAAAATTAATACCTGAAATTCTGTTAGTTCAGGAACCAAAGTATGTAATGGTATAAATGCAATGTTATGTAAGAACTCTCCATGGCACACACATAACTATTTAAATGTTTTACTTTTGAATTGTTAATTGTTACATTTGAACACTGATGACCCTGTGAAACATTTTTTCTAATACTTCTGATATGGTTAATCCAAAATAAAGTGCATAATTGTAATCTGTCCACTTGTAAAATGACAAATTTCAAAATGATTAGTAGCTATTGAGTTGTAGGTGTTTCTTACATAATTTTGTAAATTAAAGCATTATGAGATACATGGTTTGCAAATATTTTCTCCCACCCTGCCTTATCATTCTGTTGATTATTTCTGTCATTGTGCACAAGCTTTTAGATTGATGTCATCTCTCTTGTCTATTTTTGCTTTTGTTGCCTGTGCTATTGGTGTCACTTCCAAGAAATCATTGTTATGACTAATGTCAAGAAGCTTTTTCTGTTTTCTCCTATTAGTTTTACAGTTTTAGAACTTACATTCAAGTCTTTCATTTATTTTGAGTTGATTTTTGTGCATGGCATAAGGTAAAGGTACAACTTCATTTTTTTGCACGACAAAAAATTTGAATAAACATTTCTCCAAAAAGACATACAAAGGACCAACAAGTATATGAAAAGAACTTGACATCACTCATCATCAGGGAAATGCAAATCAAAACTACAATGAGATATCACCTCACATCTGTTAGGATGGCCATAAAAACGATGACAAATGTTAGTGAGGATGTGGAGAAATTGAAACCCTTGTATGCTATTGTTGGGAATATAAAATAGTACAGCAGCTATGGAAAACAGTATGAAGGTTCCTCAAAAAATTATAAAAATATGATCCAGCAATTCCACCGCTGAGTATACACAAAAGAGTTTAAATTTGTATCTCAAAAAGATACCTGCACTCCCATGCTCATTGTAGATTATTTATAATAGCCACAATCTAGAAACAACAAAAATGTCTGTCCATGGATGGATGAATAAAGAAAATATGGTGTGTATACACTTAGGAATTAATTTCATAGTTACAAAGGAATTTCATTCAGCCTTTATAAAGGAAGAAATTTTACTATTTGCAACATGGATGTACCTGAAGATATTATGCTAACTGAAATAAGCCAGCCACAGAAGGATAAACACTGCATGATTCCACTTGTGTGAAATATCTTAATAGTTAAAGCCATAGAAGAAGAGAATACAGTAGTGGTTACTGGGGGTAGGCAGTGAAGAAATGAGGAATTGCTGTTCAGTGGGTATGAAGTTTCAGTTTTGCTAGATGGATTCATTCTAGAGATCTGCCATAAAACATAGTGCCTATTGTTAACAATACAGTATTGTGCACTTCAGAATTGGTTGAGAGAGTAGATCTCATCTTAATTGTTCTTACATACACAAAAGAGAAGGAGATACCAGGATTGGTTGGGAGGTGTTAGATATGTGTGTTCTCAACTGTGGTGATGGCATCATGAGTTTTGCACGTTATAACATCAGATGTATGCATTAAATATATGCACTTGTATGTAATTCAATTATACCTCAATAAAGCAGCTAAAATTAAAAATAAACTATGATTATTAATGACATCAATTTTCTTAAGTAAGATTTCTCTTTAGGTTTACAAGTTTTTATGTTTTGCACTTTTGATGGGAGTGTAAATTAGTTCAACCATTGTGGAAGACAGTGTGGCAATTCCTCAAAGACCTAGAAATAGAAATTCCATTTGACCCAGCAATCCCACTACTGGGTATATATCCAAAGAATTCTAAATCATTCTATTATAAAGACACATTCGCACATATGTTCATTGAGGCACTGTTTACAATAGCAAAGATCTGGAACCGACCCAAATGCCTATCGATGATAGACTGGACAAGGAAAATATCCACATATACACCATGGAATACTATGCAGCTATTAAAAAATGATGAGTTCGTGTCCTTTGTAGGGACATGGATGAATCTGGAAACCATCATTCTTAGCAAACTGACACGAGAACAGAAAACCAAACACCACATGTTCTCACTCATAGGCAGGTGTTGAACAATGAGAAAACATGGACACAGGGAGGGGAGCATCACATGCTGGGGTCTGTTGCGGGGGGACTAGAGGAGGGACAGTGAGGGGTAGAGAGGTTGGGGACAGATAACATGGGGAGAAATGCCAGATATAGGTAATGGGGAATGGAGGTAGCAAACCACATTGCCATGTATGTACCTATGTAAAAATCCTGTATGATCTGCACATGTACCCCAGAACCTAAAGGGCAATAAAAAATGTGTGTGTGTGTGTGTGTGTGTGTGTGTGTGTGTGTGTGTATATATATGTGTATATATATATATATGTGTATATATATATATATATGTGTATATATATATATATAAGCTTTTAGATTTCTGTGTTACCAGGCTTCAGATAAATTGGATAAAATTTGCTGGTACTGCTTGTAGGAGGAGAAAAAAAGTGGCAAATACATCTTTTTTTTGAAACTTTTAAAGTGTTGGTGGTATTTGAGTAATTTTACTTTACATTGGCTATATTTCTGTTAGTTGCAATGTAGCATTGCCATTAGTAAGTCCTTGTTGGCAAACAGAAGAAATTCAAGTTAACTTTTCTCTTTTTGAGATGGAGTCTCACTCTGTCACCAGGCTGGAGTGCAGTGGTGCAATCTTGGCTCACTGCAGCCTCTGCCTCCCCAGTTCAAGCAATTCTCATTCCTCAGTCTCCCAAGTAGCTGGGGCTGCAGGAGTGCAGGCCACACCTATCTAATTTTTTGTATTTTTAGTAGAGATGGGGTTTCACTATGTAGGCCAGTATGGTCTTGATCTTTTGGACTCCTGACCCACCCTCCTTGGCTTCCCAAAGTTCTGCAATTACAGGCGTGAGCCATCATGCCAGGCCACCAAGTTACACTTTTAAATTCTCACCAACCATGTACAAAGGTCTCAATTTCTAGCAGATACCAAGTGGGAAAACAGGGCTCAGAACTCAGATTTTTCTCATTCCTGGACTCCCTATTAAAACTGTGCTACTTTTTGTAACATGTTTACATAAGTAACTGGCTTCTGAGTACTTACTAATAATATAGAAAGATATATTGTTTTCAGCGGCTTTATAGTTGGGAAAAAACAAAATCTCACGAGACACAAACCTATCACCTTATTTCCTTGTGCAGCATTCCTAACTCTTTTTTTTTTTTTTTTTTTTTTTTTTTTTTTTTTTTTTTTTGAGACGGGGTTTCGCTTTTGTTACCCAGGCTGGAGTGCAATGGCGCGATCTCGGCTCACCGCATCCTCCGCCTCCTGGGTTCAGGCAATTCTCCTGCCTCAGGCTCCTGAGTAGCTGGGATTACAGGCACGCACCACCATGCCCAGCTAATTTTCCTTATTTTTTGTATCTTTAGTAGAGACGAGGTTTCACCATGTTGACCAGGATAGTCTCGATCTCTTGACCTAGTGATCCACCCGCCTCGGCCTCCCAAAGTTCTGGGATTACAGGCTTGAGCCACCGCGCCCGGCCAGCATTCCTAACTCTTTTTGCAAAAGGAAACACCAAACAGGCCTCCATTTTCCCCCCTCTTTTCTTTTCTGTATGGAAGTTGTAAAACAATGTAGAGACCAAACAGGTTTGATAAAAGAAAATCTTTAGCCAAATTACATTTAAAGGTGTCTAATTGAGCAATGAACCATTTGTAGATAGAGCAGTCTGTAGAATCACAGCAGATTCAGAGAGCACAAGCAGCCACGTGGTGAAAGAAGATTTATGGACAGCAAAAGGAAAATGAGGTACAGAAACAGCTGGATTGGTTAGAGCTCAGCATTCACCTTATTTGAACAGGGTTCTAAGGGTTAGCTACATTTGATTGGCTGAAACTCAGTGATTGGCACAGAAATAGACCACAGTTGGTTACATCTCCACTTGCTATAGTTCACTATGTATAGAATAACCTTTAGGCTAAACTTCAGTATGTAAGGAGGCAGCTTTAGGGTAAACTTGATTTAACAGGTTTGTGGGAAGATTTGGTAATTTAGGAAATCCTTCTTAAGGATAATGTTCTACTTTCTGGTTCTCCTCTCTTCTTTCTTCTATGGTTCTAAGGCACACCTAACTTTTCTGTTATTATTATTATTTTTTAAATACTCATGAAATAAGGAAAAAAGAAAAAAGATGTAAAGGAAGAGAGGGAAATAGAATATTTCTGTGCTCATTGTTTAAATTAAGTGTCTGTGTTTTCACAATATTAGCACAACTTGTTCAAAGTGCGTATTTTAATCACAGCATTCCCATAACACACACAAGTGCTTTGTTTGTTTGTTTGGATACAAGGTTTTACCCTGTCACCTAAGCTAGAGTGCAGTGGCACTATCGCAGCTTACCGCAATTCCTACCTCCCAAGCTCAAGCAATCGCTCAGTCTCCCGAGAGGCTGAGACTATGGGTGTGTACCACCATGCCTGGCCAGTTTTTGCATTTTTTGCAGAGATGGTGTTTTGTCATGTTCTTTTTAAACTAACTAATCAGTGGATTATCTTGTGTTCCTCATATAGTTCTCTATAGGGACACATAGAAAGCTGTCACTATTCAGACTTTACAATGTTGAATTACTTTTTTCATTATGTTACTTTTCCTGGAGTTTGCTTTATCTTTACTTGGCTACATATTTTTTCTTCCTTCTGTTTTAAATTCCTCACCACAAACATAACCCTGCTTATAACAACAGATACAGTTTATTCTATTTGACAAATTTCACCTCGGTCAAATCAGTCAAAACTATTTTTTATTTATAAATATGCCAATAATTGATACTGGTCGATGATTCATTTTGAAAAAAATCATATCACTTAAAAGAAACTGTTAGGTATCACCCCTTTGGCATAAAACTCACCCAGTTGGGAAGTTGCTTCTCATGTCATAGGTTTGTTAATCTATTAATTCAGCAAGAACAACTCCTACCTGTTATGCATCCAACATTTGAACATACTTCTTTTTGAGTCTTGAGAAAGACCAAAGTAACCAAACTTCTTTAAGTTTAAAAAAAGAAAAGGAAAAGAAAGCCATGCCAGTAAATTAAGATAGTGAAAGCAATTAGTCACAAAATTGTAACTCTGCAATGGAGCCTGAAGATGAAACTGAAAACAGTTTTTATAAACACTCTATGGACACATTGCTGCGATCTTTTCAAGCTTTTCTGGTCACATTGCTATTTAAAGTAAATCTGCCCTTAACATTGACTTAAACATCTTAAAAAAAAAAGGGATAATTCTTCATAACATCAAATAATCCTTATTTTTAAAACAAATGTTGCCATTGTCATTTCTCCTTAAGCAATGGAGTAAAGATAACACTGAAAATCTTTTCCAAAGAAATGAGATTTCCTCTTATTGTGAAGATGAAAACACTCCCTCTTAGTCACAGTGAGTAGAGGGAAAAAAATCAGTCATTTTATTGTTTCTTGGTTTTAGGTGTGCCTTCTAAATTGGATGACATTCACAGACACTCAGGATGCAAGACAAGGACTTTCCCTAAACAGTTCCTAAATACTAAGTAAAGGTAGTTCTCAGAACCCACATTGGGTCCTAGTTAGCTAAAAGATGAATGTTAAAGAGTAATAGCATTTTAAGTGGCTCCTGCTTGTTCACAAGAGAAATCAGCAAATATAACTAGTCCCAAAAGACCAAACTGAATTTTCCCATTCTGAGGAAGTAAGCTAAGTGACAGTATCAGTAAACTAGCATTTTGGTTTTCAAATAAGGTACAAGGTATCTTTGAAGTAGAAATGGACTTGCTTTCAGAATACAAGTAAGTGCTGTAATGGCAGTGGAGAAATATCTCAATTTTAAAGAATAAATGATACAAGTGTCATTTCCTAAGCACAAAACTCTAGTTTTGCTTTCTGAAGAATCACAGAATATGCTTGAAAAGTGTCTAATCTTGGAGATCTGTTCATTTGAGGAAGGGCTGAGATGTAATGGGAAGATATGATTCTGTTTCATACTATAAAAAACCGGAACACCTGAGAAAGATCAAGTTTATATTTTGTTTTTCTAAGATAACAATTTTTTTTTTCCCAACTGACAAAATTGAGCAGTATAGGTCAGTATACCTTAAATATCTGAGTGGAGGAATAACGAATCCTTGAGCAGTATACTTGTTAAAAATAGGTACCATGGATTAACAGCAGCTTAACAGTCATCAATTTTAGGTGGTAACATTTATTTTACCTATTAAATGCTTTGAAATAATCATATGCTCCAGTTTTTGAAAGGCAGCCTGGAGTCATTGAGAGAACATCAATTTATGTGCCAGAAGTCCTGAATCCTGGATGTGGTTCTCCTGCTTATTAGCTATGTGACCTCGGGCAAGTCAGGAAGAACTCCGTGCCAATCTACTGGGCTACCCAACAAGTCTAACTACACCTGCCTGACTCATTCTGAGGAGCAAACATCATACATGCGGAAAAGTTTTTGAGCTAGTCCAACTTCATAGGCTCACCCAGGTTCAAAGACTGCTAAAAATAATAACTTGGATTTGTCCAAGGTTATTTTCCTTTTGATTTACAATGAAGCAGCAATCCAAAAGACCTAGATGACAAGAATGAGATCAAGAATGCACAGTGGTGTGATTGGATGTGGGAGGATCTTAGCAGCCTCCCTGCAATGAGGGATCCCCCATTTCAGAGAATCACAGAGCTGTGGACTGGAACCAGAGGCTGGAAGAGGTAACAAGGGACATATCGACATTCAAGGCTCTACCTCAAAACCATGAAAGCAAATTTTCACTATTCTCTTACTCACATATTAATGTATCATGTTTTATTTCTCTCACTCAATGTTTCAGTGATGACTACTCCAACATTGTAAATTATAACATGATTACACAATACTTACCAATAAGTTGGAAATAAGAGCTGCTAAGTGATTCTCAGTTGATTTAATTCCATCATTTTCAAGAAATTGAGTGTATTTGTTTTTCAGTCTATGAGATTTTCTAACGAATAGCTTTTTTTCCCAATACTGCTAGAGGTCACCATAAAATATATTGATTCATATATTTTTCTTACTTTTTAATATAATAAGAAAGACACCTGAAGGAATTCAATGATCTATATATCCATCCATCCATGTATTCATCCAGGAAATATATAGAGTATCTACATATATTAGGTACTCTAATATGCAATGGCTAGTGGAAATGTTTGAAAAGCAGCACAAAGTTGGAGAAATTATGCTTCTTGATTTAAAAACTAGCTACAAAACTAAGTAAAAAAAAAAAAAAGTAGTGTAAAGTACTGGAGCAGCCTGGATATGTGTCAGTGGAATAGCATTGAAAGTTCAGAAATACACACATACATCTATGATCAACTGATTTTCAACATAAAGCAAGATCATTCATTAGGGAAAGAATAGCCTAACAAATGATCCTGATACACCTGGATATTCACACTAAAAGAATGAATTTTGGTCCCTATCTCACACCATATGCAAAAATTAACAAAAAAAATTAATGTAAGAGCTAAAGCTATAAAACTCACAGAAGAGTACACACATAAATTGCCATGACCTTGGATTTAGCAATGGTTTCTTAGATATGACACTAATAATCCAGGCGACAAAAGTGGATAAACTGGACTTTAATAAAATTAAAAACTTTGGTCATTTCAAATGACATTATCAAGAAAGTGAAAAGATAACCCACAAATTAGATAAAATATTTGCAAATCATATAACTGATTAAAAGTTTGCAACAAATATGTAAAGAACTCTTATGACTCAATAATAAAAAACAATAACCCAATTAAAAATTAACAGATAACTTGAAAGCGATTTACAAATGGCCTAGAAGTACATAAAAGATGCTCACAATTAGTCAACAGTGAAAGGCAAATAAAAGTGAACATGAGACAACACATGTTAGAATGTCTATAATCAAAAAGACAGACAATAAAAGGTGTTTGTAAGACTGTTCCCCAGCCTGTAGTGCAATGGTGTGATGTCAGCTCACTGCAAACTCCACCTCCTAGGTTCAAGCAATTCTCCTGCCTCAGCCTCCCAAGTAGCTGGGATTATAGGTGTGTGCTACCATGCCTGGCTAATTTTGTATTTTTGGTAGAGACAAGGTATCACCATGTTAGCCAGGCTGGTCTCGAACTACTGACCTCTGGTGATTCACCTGCCTTGGCAGGGATTATAGGTGTGAGCCACTGTGCCCAGTCCAATGTCCACAAATTATTGATTTCCCAAATTTTCTTCTGTTGATGATTTCTAATTTAATTCCATGTATTCAGAAAACATACTTCGTATGCTTTCAATTCCTATACATTTTTAAAACTTTCTATGGCCTAACGTGTTATGATCCTGGACAATGATTCACATACACTTGAGAAGAATGTGGATTCTGTTTTGTCAGGTGCAGAGTTTGATAGATATCTATTAGTCTGAGCACTTCTCTGAGTATAGGTTAGATTTTAATGAAAAACGCAATTTTAGGAGCAAGAGAGGATACGACCCTGGTATTTTAATATTCAGAAAAATGCTTAATCTTGTTAATAAAGAATGACAATTTAAACTAGATAACTATTCTTGCCTTTTAAGTTAGCAAGAATTTTTGCTAATTTCATGAGAAAACAGTGCTGCTAGGGGTGCAGCACAACCGTCACACTCACACATGGCTGGTGGAAGTATTTTGGCACAAATCTTTCAAAAATACAATTCTACACCAAACAGTTGTACTTTGGGTAAAGTGTTATTTATAAAAGCAAAAAAAAAAAAAAAAGAAGTAATCATAATTTAACCATTTACAATGATGTTTATGAATAGTTCACAAACCACGGAAAATAGTCAACAACTTATTTCAAAAGAAAACAATGAATGAAGAAAATAATAAATTAGAAAATACACTCTCACACACAAATGTACAACAATTAAGTAGAGGTCCTTGGAAATGTAATGGTACCTCAACTTCATAAATCTTCTCCATATCAACTAACCATACTGAAGGTTAGCATTACTATGACAGAATATTTTTAAATGCTTAAATATTTAATTTTAGTTAACTTGCCTTCTGATGTAATGTAAATGGAAGAATGGATTATCTAATAATTTCCCTCTCCTTGGGGCCTAAACTACATGTTGAACAAGGTCATCGAGCTGGTAGAGTAGGGTTGTGGTGCAACCTATGCTTATATGCATGCATACTCATTCTTTCTTGCATAAAGCCTTAGCAAATAACAGTCACATACATGGCCTTAAAGAAACGTTAAGGCCATGCTTCACAAAAAGCATTTGGTCCAGGTGCGGTGACTCATGCCTGTAATCCTAGCACCTTGCGAGGCTGAGGCAGGCAGATCATGAGGTCAAGAGATCGAGACCATCCTGCTCAACATGGTGAAACCCTGTCTCTACTAAAAACACAAAAATTAGCCATGCATGGTGGGAGATGCCTGCAGTCCCAGATACTCAGGAGGCTGAGGCAAGAGAATTGCTTGAACCTGGGAGGCAGAGGTTGCAATGAGCCAAGATCATGCCACTGCACTCCAGCTTGGACGATGGAGTAAGACGCCATCTCAAAAAAAAAAAAAAAAAAAAGCATTTGCCAAATCTCTTTAGGCACTTATAATTTTTAAAAAGCTCTTTAACAAATTAGGAATAGAAAAGTGTTTGCTTATGTTGATACTTCAGTATTCCTGGTAGATAATTGTAAATTGGCTCACTTAGCATCTATTCAAATCCATTCTAGTAGAACTCTATGAACTTTCAAATAAGAAAGCTAAAAGCCACATTTTCTGTATTTTTATTACAGCTTGGATTCCGTGTGAGACCTGGTTTGAGGCAATCAGACATACTTCCATGAGACTTGGAGGCAGAATGGTAGAGAGATGGGCTTCTGGTATTGGAGATACAGTTTTTCTGAGGAAGCTGAGGCAGGTTTCAGAGCATCTGGTCTCAAAATGCATAGGTGCTGAGTGGCAGCAGCAACAGTGGTGGGCGAGGTCAGACACTTCCTATTACAGATCTCTTCCTGATTGTGTATCCAAGTGCAGGTGTTTGACTCTCTTGGAGATAATACATTCTACAAACCTTTTTTCTGTTTAAATCAGCTAGAGTCGAGTATATGATAGGTCACAGAGAATGATAAATAATTAATCAAAACATCTGCAAACAATGTAATTCATGGGAGAATATTTGACTTAGTCTATTTTAAAATTGGATGCATATTAAGCAACAACAAAATAGCTCTGAACAGAAAGAGTGTAAAAGAAATGGAAAACAGTAAAAAAAGTTGATAAAGACTTGTAGTCTTTTACGTAAACTGAAAATTCACAGACATAGACACATGCGCAAACACAATTTCATTATGACATACATTCAGAGGCATATATCAAATATGTCACCAACTGAAGAGGGCAGGGAGAATACGATTTCACAAGAATAAAAACAAAGGGATAGGTAAGTGAGAGAAAGGCAGAGAGGGCATCAGTCACCTCTTTTGTGCCTTTTCAGGTCCTCTCAGCCTTACGAGTTTGGGCACTTTGGATCACTTTGTTCTGTCCCTGCTGCTCTTGCAGAGTTTGACTGTGTGACAAACTGACCACCCTCACACAGGCACAGCCTGATGGTCCCTTGCGGCACATCCACCATGCATGTCTCTCAACACCTGTCAACACATAACCAGCACAGTGTTGTAAAACCCAAGCAAGGGCATCACACCACAGGGGATAAATCTTTGACCCATGGGAAAAGTGAGCCAGGGGATCAGATCTTTCCTTTGTTCCTCCACCTGAAACAGTCTGAGAAATAACCAATTATACAGCACCTTGGGAGATCATTCTACAAGATCAACTAGGCAGGCTTCCTTGGTATGGGTTCTTCCTCCTTTCCTGCCTCATTCCCCTTTATCCTCACTTCTGTTCCCAGAGATTGCATATGCTAATAACATTTTAGTGCAATGCCTTTTCCTCAGGCCCTGTTTTCTGGGGAACCTGGCAGAGCAGAACTGAAGGAGATAGAGACACAAAAACCCTTCAAAATATCAATAAATTCAGCAGCTGTTTTTTTGTAAATATCAACAAAATAGACACAAAACTAGCCAGATTAATAAAGAAGAAAAGAGAGAAGAATCAATAGATGCGACAAAAACTGATAAAGAGGATATCACCACCGATTCTATAGAAATACAAACCACCATCAGAGATTACTACAAACAACTCTATGCACATAAACCAGTAAACTTGGAATAAATGGATAAATTCCTGGACGGTTGTACCTTCCCAAGCCTAAACCAGGAAGAAGTTGAAATCCTGAATAGACCAATAACAAGAGCTGAATTTGAAGCAGCTATTAATAGCTTACCAACCAAAAAGACCAGGTCCATATGCATTCAGAGCCGAATTCTACCAGATGTACAAAGAGGAGCTGGTACCATACCTTCTGAAACTATTCCAAACAATACAAAAAGCAGGAATCCTTCCCAACTCATTTTATGAGACAAACATCATCCTGATACCAAAATCCGGCAGAGACTCAACAAAAAAAGAGCATTTCAGGCCAATATCCATGATGAACAATGATACAAAAACCTTCAATAAAATATTGGCAAGCCAAATGCAACAGCACATCAAAAAGCTTATCCATCACAATCAATGAGGCTTCATCCCAGGGATGCAAGGCTGGTTCAGTATAGGCAAGTCTATAAATGTAACCCACCACATAAACAGAACCAAAGACAGAAACCACATGATTATCCAACAGATGCAGAGAAGGCCTTTGACAAAATTCTACAGCGCTTTATGCTAAAAACTCTCAATAAACTAGGTATCTACTGAACATATCTCAAAATAATAAAAGCTATTTATGACAAACCCACAGCCAATATTATACTGAATGGGTAAAAACTGGAAGCATTCCCTTTGAAATCTGGCACTAGACAAGGATGCCCTCTCTCACTACTCCTATTCAATATAGTATTGAAAGTTCTAGCCAGAGCAATCAAGCAAGAAAAAGAAATAAAGGGTATTCAGTTAGGAAAGGAGGAAGTCAAAATGTCTCTATTTGCAGACAACATGATTGTACATTTAGAAGACCCCATGGTCTCAGCCCAGAATCTGCTTAAACTGATATGCAACTTCAGCAAAGTCTCAGGATACAAAATCAATGTGCAGAAATCACAAGCATTCCTGTACAGCAATAACAGACTAACAGAGAGCCAAATCAAGAGTGAACTCTCATTCACAATTGCTACAGAGAGAATAAAATACCTAGGAATACAACTAACAAAGGATGTAAAGGATCTCTTCAAGGAGAACTACAAACCACTGCTCAAGGAAATAAGACAGGACACAAATATGTGGAAAAACATTCCATGCTTATGGTTATGAAGGATAAGTATTGTGAAAATGGCCATACTGCTCAAAGTAATTTATAGATTCAACACTATCCCCATCAAGCTACCTATGACCCTCTTCACAGAACTGGAAAAAAAGAATCTTAAACTTCATATGTAACCAAAAGAGAGCCTTCATAGCCAAGACAGTCCTAAGCAAAAAGAACAAAGCTGGAGGCATCACACTACCTGACTTCAACCTATACTAAAGGCTACAGTAATCAAAACAGCATGGTACTGGTACCAAAACAGTGATATAGACCAATGAAACAGAACAGAGGCCTCGGAGGCAATGCCACACATCTACAACCATCTGATCTTGGACAAACCTGACAAAAACAAGCAATGGGGAAAGGATTCCCTGTTTAATAAATGGGGTTTTGGAGACTGGCTAGCCATGTGCAGAAAGTAGAAACTGGATCCCTTCTTTACACCTTACACTAAAATTAACTCCAGATGGATTAAAGACCTAAACATAAGGCCTACCACCATAAAAACCCTAGAAGAAAACCTAGGCAAAACCATTCAGGACACAGGCATAGGCAAGGACTTCATGACTAAAACACCAAAAGCATTGGCAACAAAAGCCAAAATAGACAAATGGGATCTAATTAAACTCCAGAGCTTCTGTACAGCAAAAGAAACGATCATTAGAGTGAACTGGCAACCAACAGAATGGGGAAAAATTTTTGCAGTCTACCCATCTGACAAAGGCCTAATATCCAGAATCTGCAAAGAACTAAAACAGATTTACAAGGAAAAACAAACAAACCCATTCAAAAGTGGACAAAGGATATGAACAGACTTTTTTCAAAAGAAGACATAGATGAGGCCAACAAACATTTGAAAAAATGCTCATCATCACTGGTCATTAGAAAAATGCAAATCAAAACCACATTGAGATACCATCTCATGCCAATTAGAAAGGCGATCATTAAAAAATCTGGAGGCAACAGGTGCTGGAGAGGATATGGAGAAATAGGAACACTTTCACACTGTTGGTGAGGGTGTAAATTAGTTCAACCATTGTGGAAGACAGTGTGGTGCTTCCTCAAGGATCTATATGCCCAAAGGATTATAAATCATTCTATTACAAAGACACATGCACATGCACATGCACACGTATGTTCACTGTGGCACTGTTTACAATAACAAATACCTGGAACCAACCCAAATGCCCACCGATGATAGATTGGACAAGGAAAATATCCACATATACACCATGGAATACTATGCAGCCATAAAAACATGATGAGTTTGTGTCCTTTATAGAGACATGGATGAATCTGGAAACCATCGTTCCCAGCAAATTGACACAAGAACAGAAAACCAAACACTGTATATTCTCATTCATAGGTGGGTGTTGAACAATGACAGCACATGGACACAGGGAAGAGAGCATCATACACTGGGGTCTGTTGCGGGGAGCTAAGGGAGGGACAGCAGAGGGTGGGGAGGTTGAGAAGGGATAACATGAGGAGAAATGCCAGATGTAGGTGACAGGGGGATGGAGGCAGCAAACCACATTGCCATATGTACCTATGCAACAATCCTGCATGATCTGCATAGGTACCCCAAAACCTAAAGTACAATTTAAAAATAAATAAATAAATATGATGTTAATTTATCTCATTTGAAATCCAAATCCTAGATAAGTTGTCAATTATGCAATTTAAATAATATTTGAAGTATAATATATTCGGTTAAGAATTTTCATGTTAAACAAAGAGATTTAGTAGCAGAAAAAGTTACCAATGCAATTCACTGCTTAGTTGACTAAATGAGAACAACTGTGTTACCATCTGAACACCGAAAAGAAAGATGTTTGATAAAATTCCGTACCCACTTATGATAAGAATTCTAACAAAATAGAAACAGAAGAGAAGTTTCTTTAGTTGCTGTAGACCATGTGCAAAATAAATCACAAAATATCACCATATTCAATGAAAAAAATTTAAATTATTTTTCTTTAAGGTCAAGATCAAATCAGAAAAACCAGCTATCACTGTTATTGCACATTACTGGATATCTTGGATGATGATTGAGGGCTTGGAAACATAGAAATGCGATTTGATTTAGATAGAAAAGAACCGAATTGTCCTATTTCAGTTGATGTCCTCAGTAAAAAAATTTCACACACTGGTGAGTTTTCAACAAATAAACTTTTTAATTTAATTAATATAATGAAGAGTTTAACTGCAAGTTTTGATGTTTGAGTACTGACAGCTTTTATTGTTAGTATTATTCTTTATTGGCAAATAATGTATATAATTCTAGGTTGCAATGTGACGTTTTGCTATATGTTTACAATGTGGAGTGCATTAATCAGGCTAACGTTTAAATCCATCTCCTGAATAGTGTATTTGTTATTTTGCCTAACCCCAGCTTTTTTTCTTTGTGCCCTCTTATTATTTCTGTAATAAATGCTAAATTGAATTATTATATTTCATTTATAATAGTATTTAAATTGCATAATTAAGAAATACAAGAAAGCCCGGCACTGCTTCCTTGGGTGCTGGTGAGAGATCCAAACCAAGCAAACCCCAGCCTACACATGTAAGCCTTCACCCCAATCCCAGCCCCTAAACACAATGTTTAAAACCCTAGCCAGCCTCCTTCCCTTGCTTTCTCTATCACCATGGCAGCCACTTATAAGGCCTGCCCTGCTTTCCTTGGAGACCTGGATTTCATCCCCTCTCGGTGTGAGTATGGCATTATCAGTCTAGGCATTTGAACCAAATTTGGAGTGAGGGTCCATCCTACACCTTGAAAGTGGTCACAATAAGTGAGATTGATAAATCAAAGATCATTTTACTAAAATTAATAGTGATCCTTTGTACCAGCAACTGTAGATAATGAAACAGAAAATAGGATGAACAAACAAGTAAAGAATATCAATGAATTAAACTGAAAGGAATGCCTACAATATTTGAAGAAAATAAGAAAATTCTTTTTAAAATAGGAAAGATCGTAGTAAATGGAGAAGTACTTTTTGTTTGGGGCCATGCTAGTTACCTAATTCTAACGGGAGTCATTCCTACCACATGCAGTGTGAATGCTGCTCCCTAGAGTTGAGTGTGAGTTTTGGTCCTGTTCATAGATGAGATTAAAGATATTAATTCTCACTAAGTCTGGAAATTAAATGCAATTCACATAAAAATCCCTGCAGGATATTGAGGAGGGACAGAATGAAATGATCCTAAATTTAATGTGGGAAAACAAAACTACAAATGGAAGTCTGTATAAAATGGAAGTCTGTATAAAACATCACCATTATAATTAAAATGGCAAGAGAGTTCTTCCATTTCAGGTCAAGATAGAGTAACAGGGAACGCATTTAGCTTTCTGCCTGACACAGTTATATACAAGCAAAATGTATGAAATAGTGGTTTTCACATCATTGGACATCAGGCACTAAATTTCTGAGAGTTGGCAACAAATTAACACTAATTTCTCCAGTTTACAATCCTGAGAGGTCCAGGTTAGGGTACAAGGAAGGGTATCCTTGGTTGAATCCAGCATTCTCCAGATTGAGAAGACAGAGCTGAGAGTCCTGGAGGCCGCGGCAGCTGGAGTTGCTAGAGCAGAATACCAGGAAGGAGAATGCTGCACACAGAGTACTCCCAAGTTCTGCTGAGCGTCCGCTTTCATATTCAGCTCAGTAAGTAACATCCTGTGTGAATGAGGAAGTTCTTTAATCCAGGGAGAGATCCTCCAGCGGAATTAGAAGGAACCACACCTGGGGCTGGAGGCAAAGCCTATTCTCATAAACCTTTCATAATCATGAGTGGAAACTTCATACTTCACACGGTTTTCAGTAGAGAACTCAGAAGAGTCTTGTCTCAGTAACAGGAAATAATTAGCCCAAGACTAAATGCCACTCTGCTCTCACCTAAAATATTATAAAAGCAAGACCTGAAAGAGAGAACTTTCTGCTAACTTAGCTACATTTCATCCAAAGGGTGAAAAGTAGATATAAGGGAAAAGGACTTCCGAACACTAATTAGAATTAGGTTTATCCCAATAGTCATAGAATTTGATTTATCCCGTTAGTCACCAGCGAGCCTGGAACACTGCAAACTTCTCAGGTACACACAATAGCTTTTCCACAACCTAGAGCAGTATCTTAGACCTAGCCTGCATAAGAATGACCTTAAACATTTGCAAATCATTACACTGCCCAGTATTCTGGACATTACTCCAAAATTCTGGTTCAGTAGAATTTGGGTGTGGCCCCCAGGTTTGGATTTTTATCAAGATTAGTAGTACTGATGCTGCCTTCAGCAGAACACTTTCTGAGAAGCGCTGGACATTTTCTTTAATTTAGCAGCTGTGACCCTAACCAGACATACAGGTAATGGGCCAGGACTGCTATGGGCATTTTTTTCCTTCCAAATGCTTCTATGTGGGGTGTGAGAGAAGTTAGTGAACTCAGAGAGAAAGGCTATGAGAAGGGTTCTTTGTTTGTGAAAGAGAACAACCAAATTGGAAAAGATGTCATTTAAACACGATCCAGCTTTGGGTTATCTTAATTCCTTGGGCTTCACCATTAAGCTGATGGCCAACCTGAAGCAGGGCTTCCTTCCTCGTGGAATGGACACAGCTGCCCATTAAGATTGCCCTCATCCACCCTCAGAAAGTGGCTTTCCTGACACCATAAGAATCTGCATATTCTCCGAAAGTATCTAGCTAAATAAAAGTCCACATTTTGCCCAAACAGGACTCTGAAATGGATCAGAACAGTATATCCAGTAAATTCACTTCAAATCCAATCCGTTCCCAAAACGAAAAGGTCATTCCCTCTTTTATGTCCGAAGTATGAACAGCCACATTTTCCAGCATAACCTATCAGAAAGGGCAACCACTCAGTTTGTCTGGAATGGACAGATCCTGAAATGTGGGTTTTCCATTTTAGAACAAGGGGAGGCCCAGGTAATCTGGGACAAATTGGTCACCTTCTGCAATATAGCAAATGACAGCAGTAAGATGAACATGCCTCTAATTGGAACATAAACCTGCTCAATCAATACAGAGGAAAAATTTAAGTCAAAAAATGAAAATAGCTTTTAGGACCTACAGAAAATGCATAGTAAAAAAAAAAAAAAAGGCTGAAATTCTTCTTCTTCTCCTCCTCCTCCTCTTCCTCCTCCTTTTCTCCTTCTTCTTCTTCTTCTTCTTCTTCTTCTTCTTCTTCTTCTTCTTCTTCTTCTTCTTCTTCTTCTTCTTTTTCTTCTCCTTCTCCTTCTGCTTTTCTTCTTCTTTCTCTTCCTCCTCTTCTTCTTCTTCCTTCCCAAGTTAAAAGTTTAAGAAAATTAATATTCAAAGGACATCTGTCCCAACACTTCATTCTGCTCTGTTTCAGCCAGAGGAGTTCTCAGTGAAGCTCTCATTTCCTCCGTAAATACAGCCTGGGAAGCCTCCCACTGGAATGAATGCTACTCTCTCAGGACTTCAGAAGTCATAGTATTAGTTCTGTTCTGAGACTCTCTTGAGGCTCACTTGTAAGGGATACAGAGTTACTGGGATTCAGATGATTCTCCATAAGTATCACAGCTATCACCTCACACATATAACATTTAAAAACCAACATAATCCTCA
Organism: Saguinus oedipus; assembly: GCA_031835075.1. Taxonomy (NCBI): domain Eukaryota; kingdom Metazoa; phylum Chordata; class Mammalia; order Primates; family Cebidae; genus Saguinus; species Saguinus oedipus. The sequence goes on from CM063171.1 coordinate 13,380,652, forward strand.
GACTCAAAAACAATTATCCAAAGGAAAAAAAATCATATTCCCAGAACCCATGATATTTCACTGATGAATATCATAGCAGAATCCCATGTTTACTCTAGGCAAGGACTACAGCCAAGCCCACTCCGTGGGACCTGCATAAAGGAAGGTATATGAAGACAATCTCAGTTTTAGTTATTCCAGGGAGCCAGTCATTCTACATCAGCTGCTCAGAATCCATGATCTGTGAACTTTAGCTTTAGGTAGAGGACTCTCCAAGCAAGAGGAACATTTTGGCATTCCATCCTTATCATCTCCCCAGGTTAAAATCTACATATGCTTACTGCCTTCCCTCTCAGAGCAAAGGAGGCCATTGCTGCCATCTCAGAAAGTTTGGAAATTTACAAAGGAGGAAGTACAGTCACCAGTTTTTATTCGAGGTGCCTTTCTTTCCCATGCATTGCATGAGGAGTTGCTTAATTTCAGTTTCCCTCTGAGTCCAATGTTTCTGGCACCTCAGTGGTATCAGCATCCACACTCTTGTTACAGTGTTTTTCAGACCTGTGCCATATGGGCTGTTTGCATTGCGTCATGGTGCTCTTGCTGAAGCCTAAGCAAGCTGTCTTCGGGATGATTACTCCCTCACATGCAATCCACCATCTATATGTAGTTTGAGAGCACAGAACAGGGACTGAATCTAGAGCCACTCTGTAGCCATACAAAGCTGAGGCTTTCTTCTTCACAGCCCCCTCCCTGGCCCTGCGTGCAGAATACATTTTGTTACCGCTAATCTGGCGCTGCTTACCTAAACCTGGCTCTGGTAATTTAAAACTAAAACCTCACTGAGTCTTTGTTCCATGAAGGTCTGCCTTCTGTAGTCTTCTCTGTAAAAACAGCCACTTTCCTGTGGACAAAGCTTTCATAAACTGCAGTCACTTGCCAAGATCAAAATCTTACATGGCTTCAGAATTAAAACCATGCACCCAGGCTTCTTTTTACAAGGAGCCAATCTCAGCACTGCAGATACAACATTGCACTACAGAGAACATGCATACCAGTAAAACCCCTGGTCCAGCACTCAAGCCAGGACAATGCCTCAGGCTACTTTGCTCCCTGATTTCCTCCCATCTACTTCTCAAGGTCTCCTGCCCAAATCCAGGAAATCCTACCAGTTTCCTGAATTGAATATACCCCTCAAAAAGCTGTGAGCTCACCAAGAGTATCTATCACTGTGAAGTTTACTGCTTAGGGAAACAGAATAGAACCAGGAAAGAAAGAAAGGGTGCAGAATATTTTATTGACCGCAAATGGAAAAGTATTTCTTTAAAAAGCCCCAGACTGTCACCTGAGGAAAGTGAAAAGAGAATTCAAAGAGGGGAAAAAGCAATGAAGGAGCTACGTCTTTTTTTTCTAACTTTATTGAAGTACAGTTGACAAAAGTTATATATATTCAACGTATAAATGTGGTGTTTTAATAGTTATATATACATTGTGAAATGATTATCAAAATCAAGCTGATTAACATATCTATCACTTCCTTTAGTTACCGTGTGTGTGTGTGTGTGTGTGTGGTGAGAACACTTAAGGTCTACCCTCTTATCAAATTTCAAGTATATAATATTGTTAACTATATTCACATTGTTGTACATTAGATATCCAGAGATTATTTATCTTCCACATCTAAAATTTGCACCTCTTAACAAACATCTCCTCAACGCCCTCTTCCCCAGGCCCTGGGAACTACTGTTCTACTCTCTAAGAGTTTGACATTTTTAGATTCCACATATAAGGGAGATCATGCAGTATTTATCTTTCTATCTCTGGCTTATTTCACTAAGCATAATGTCCTCCAGGTTTATCTATGCTCTCTCAAATAGCAGGATTTCCTTCTTTTTAAAGTCTGAATAATATTCCACAATGTGTGTGCATATATGTGTGTATATATGTAATATATGGAGGAATATTGTATGTATAGAGACACTACAGTTTCTTTATTCATTCATTAATATGTAGGTTGTTTCCATATCTTGGCTATTGTGAATAGTGCTGAAATGGACATGGGAGTGCAGGTATTTCTTTGAGATACTGATTTCAATTCCTTTGGATAAATACTCAGAAGTGGTGTTGCAGGATTGCAGGCCCATAGTAGTCCTATGTTTAGTTTTATTTTGAAGGAAGCATTTTTAGTTTCGTATAGTAGCTTTATCAATTTATGTTCCCACTAACAACATATACAACTTTTTTTTCTCCACATCCCAGACAACATGTCATCTTTTGTCTTTCTGATCACAGCCATCTTAACAGGTGAGAGGTGCTATTTCGTTGTGGAATTGATTTGCATTTTTGTGGGGAGTAGTGGAAGCATCTTTTCACACACCTGTTAGCCATTTGCATGTTTTCTTTTGAGAAATGTCTATTCAGGGCCTTAAACTATTTTTTAATTGGGTTATTTGTTGCTTTTTTTTTTTTTTACTGTGAAGTTGCATGAGTTACTCACATGCTTTATCTATTCGTCTCTTTTCAGATATGTACTGTGTGAGAAATGTTTGCCCATCCTGTAGATTATTGTTTCATTCTGTTTATTGTTTCCTTTGCTGTGCAGAAGCTTTTCAGTTTGATGAAAACTTATTTATTTTTGTTATTGTTGCCTGTGCTTTTGGGGTCGTTTTCAAAAAAATCATTGCCTACACCAGTGTCATAAAACCTTTTTTGTATATTATCTTCCATTAGTTTTGTGATTTTAGATCTTTTGTTTAAGTCCTTAATGCATTTTATTTTTGTATATGGTGTGTGGTGCATGTATGGTATGAGATAAGGGTTCAATTTCATTCCTCTGCATATGGCTATCTGGTTTTCCGATCACCATTTACCGAAGAGACTGTCTTTACACATTATGTATTTTTGGCATTCTTGTTGAAAATCAATTGACCATAAATGTGTGGATTTATTCCTAGGCTCTCTGTTATATTTCTTTAATCTCTGTAACTGTTTTTATGCCTGGAGCATACTGTTTGGAATACTGTAACTGTGTAACATATTTTAAAATCTGAGATTACGATGTCTCCAGCTTTGTTCTTCTTTCTTAACAGTACTTTGGCTAATTGAGGTCTTTTGTGGTTCCATATACCATAGGAATTTTAGGACTTTTTTTTCTATTTCAATAAAGAATACAATTGCAATTTTGATAGGGATTACATCAAATCTGTCAATTACTTTGGGTAACATGAGCAATTTAATGGTGTTAGTTATTCCAACCCATGAACATGAAATTTCTTTCCATTTATTTGTGTCTTCTTTAATATCCTTCATCAATGTTTTATAATTTTCAGTATACTTCTTTGGTTTAGGTTATACCTCTTCGGTCTAAATATTTTATTATTTTGTTGCTATTGTGAATGTTTCTTGATTTCCTTTTTGAATAGTTCATTGTTTGTAATATAGAAATGTGACTTTTTTTTTTTTTTGAGACGAAGTTTCACTCCTGTTGCCCAGGCTGGAGTACAATGGCACGATCTTGGCTCACTGCAACCTCTGCCTCCCAGGTTCAAGCAATTCTACGTCATCCTCCTGAGTAGTTGGGATTACAAGCATGCGCCACCATGCCCAACTAATTTTATATTTTTAGTAGAGGTGGGGTTTCTCCATGTTGGATTTTTTTTTAATACAACTTTACTTAATTTGTTTGTTAGTTCTCATAGGTTTTTCTGTTGTTGTTGATTCTTTAGGGTTTTCTATGTATCTGATCATGTCATCTGCAAATAGATACAATTTTACCTCTTTCTTTCTAATCTAGATTCCTTTTATTTCTTTTTCTTGTCTAATAGTTCTGACTAGGATTTCTAGTTCTATGTTGAAAAGAAATGGCAAGTGTGCGCACCCTTGCTTTTATCAGATTTTACAGGAAACACTTTCAGCTTTTCTTCAGTGATTATGATGTTAGCTGTGGACTTGTCATATATGACTTTTATTGTATTGAGACTTTAATTATGAATAAATATCAGACTTTGTCAAATGCTATTTCTGCATCTATTGAGATATTCATGGTTTTTTCCTAAATTATGTATTTTTGTTAAAACAACGGTAAATTATTAATGTAAGTTTTTTAAATGCAGAATTACATTAAGCTTACTTTGAAGAAGTGATCATTAAAATATCTAAACATTTTCAGTTTATTGATCAAATGATTAAAACATGAAAGAACAGATATATTTTATCTTATTTTGATTGGAAAATGATAATCTGAGTTCAACTGAGCAGAATTCGGTTGGCTTTATATGTGTTTCAGTAACTGGAAAGAAAGGGGAAATAATCTAAATGAGAAAGACTGATCTGACCCCTATCATTTCTCTGAGAGGATGAACAACAAGGATATTTATCAGAGATTAGATTGACCAGAAATAGATGAAGCAGACAGTAATTTACAAGTCATTGAGAGAAGAAGAAAAGAAGAAAAAAATGCCTAAAATGAAATAAAGAACACTGGCATCTTTAGGGTTTGGACAAAGAAAGATAACTGCATGGCAGCATTCCAAAATTAAAAGAATTTATGAGTTAATAGTTCTAAAGATAATGTTTTTGCTCCTTTACCAGTATTAACCCAATTTAAAACTGTTTTTTTTTTTTAAAGGTCTTTACTCCAGCTTTATCTAAGCTTTGTCTAAGTCAGTCTTCTGTGGCGATAACCATGGGTATGGACATTTTTCACATGTCTATTAATCAGTGCTAGAGTAGGCAATGGATACAATAAAAGTATTAAATAAAAATAGTTTGCCTAAATTCTTTTGATAGCACAGATTTTGAAATGCTGTGAAGCTCTTAGCATAGAATAAACAGATAAAAATTATTTTTCCCTTTTTCAATAGAAAAAATATTTAATTTTAGATCTTAGTACACGGGATTAAATAACTAAAACAAACTGTTTTATTGGCTTACACCTTAGTCTCTTAACTGCTATACCTCTCTGATGTCTTCAGAATTAATATACTAAGTTGTTTTTTCTTTTAAATTTCTTATTGCTATACTTTATTGATCACTTGTCAATCTTCCAGGCATACATGAGCTAATATTAGAGAATGCCCTGAATTGGATAGCTTTGAAAGCTGTATGTTTGGTGTTATCTTTTAAGTAAATATGCCTTTTTTAACATGAAACCATATACCATACATATACTGGAAAGGGAGCAACTAATAGAATGGGAAATGGGATTAGGCAAGAAATAGAGCTGAAGCAATTGACTGTTAATAAGGAAAAATTTAAATACCTGTATTGCACACACATCTATGGATAGATGTGATATGCGATATGTGTGTGTGATATGATGTGATATGATGGTTAAAAGTGAGTGTCAAATTGATTGGATTGAAGGATACAAAGTACTGATCCTGGGTGTGTCTGTGCATGTGTGGCTAAAGGAGATTAACATTTGAGTTAGTGGGCTGGGAAAGGCAGACCCACCCTTAATCTGAGTGGGAACTACCTAACCAGCTGCCAGGATGGCCAGGAAATAAAGCAGGCAGAAAAACGTGGAAATACTAGACTGGCCTAGCCTCCCAGCCTATGTCTTTCTCCCATGCTGAATGTTTCCTGCTCCCGAACATCAGACTCCAAGTTCTTCAGTTTTGGGACTCAAACTGGCTCTCCTTGATTCTCAGCTTGCAGACGGCCTATTGTGGGACCCTGTGATCATGTGAGTTAATACTTAATAAACTCATATGTGTGTGTGTGTGTGTGTGTGTGTGTGTGTGTGTGTATCTTATTAGTTCTGTCTCTCTAGAGAACCCTGACTAATACAATAGGCAAAATAAATCCCAGAGAAACTAAAGACTTAAATGCACAAAGCAAACTTGAAATCTTTAAAATAAAGTATGAGAGAGAATTGTCATTCTTTAAGAGAAAGACTTATAAGGTAAAATATGATATTTTAAATGAAAAAAAGAAAGACTAGTAAATCTGATTAAATCTTTAAACTTTTAAAAATTGCCAAACATATAGCTGATGAAGTATTGATAACTAAAATTATTAAGATGTAAATACTAAAATTTAAAAATACAAGTGAAAAGAGCAAACTTTCAAAGGTAATAAACAGAGATGCCATTGAAGAGAAAACACACATGGCCAATAAATATATAAACAGATGATCCAATTTGGAAAATAACAAATACTGGCAAAAAATAAGGGAATGGAACTCACAGATGACTGGCAACGTGTGAATTGGTACAACTATTTAGGGAGGCCAATTTTTAATATATTTTTTTTAATTTTTATTGCATTTTAGGTTTTAGGGTACATGTGCAGAATGTGCAAGGTAGTTGCATAGGTACACACATGGCAGTGTGTTATGCTGCCTTCCTCCCCTTCACCTACATTTGGCTTTTCTCCACAGGCTATCCCTCCCCAGCTCCCCCCCACTGTCCCTCCCCTATGCCCACCAATACACCCCAGTGTGGAGTACCCCCTACCTATGTCCATGTGTTCTCATTTTTCTCACCCGCCTATGAGTGAGTATATGCGGTATTTCATTTTCTGTTCTTGTGTCAGTTTGCTGAGAATGATGTTCTCCAGATTCATCCATGTCCTTACAAAGAACAAAAACTCATCATTTTTGATTGCTGCATAATATTCCATGGTGTATATGTGCCACATTGTCCCAGTCCAATCTATCATCGATGGGCATTTGGGTTGGTTCCAGGTCTTTGCTATTGTAAACAGTGCTGCAATGAACATTCGTGTGCATGTGTCCTTATAGTAGAACGATTTATAGTCCTTTGGATATATACCCAGTAATGGGATTGCTGGGTCAAATGGAATTTCTATTTCTAGGTCTTTCAGAAATCGCCACACTGTCTTCCACAATGGTTGAACTAATTTACACTCCCACCAACACTGTAAGAGTGTTCCTATTTCTCCGCTTCCTCTCGAGCATCTGTTGTCTCCAGATTTTTTAATAATCGCCATTCTAACTGGCGTAAGATGGTATCTCAATGTGGTTTTGATTTGCATCTCTCTAATGACTAGTGATGATGAGCATTTTTTCATGTGTTTGTTGGCCTCATGTATGTCTTCTTTTGTAAAGTGTCTGTTCATATCCTTTGCCCATTTTTGAATGGGCTTGTTTGTTTTTTTCTTGTAAATCTGTTTGAGTTCTTTGTAAATTCTGAATATCAGCCCTTTGTCAGATGGGTAAACTGCAAAGATTTTTTCCCATTCTGTTGGTTGCCGATTCACTCTAGTGACTGTTTCTTTTGCCGTGCAAAAGCTGTGGAGTTTGATTAGGTCCCATTTGTCTATTTTGGCTTTTGTTGCCAATGCTTTTGGTGTTTTGGTCATGAAGTCCTTGCCTACTACTATGTCCTGAATGGTTTTGCCTAGATTTTCTTCTAGGGTTTTTATGGTGCCAGGTCTTATGTTTAAGTTTTTAATCCATCTGGAGTTAATTTTAGTGTAAGGTGTCAGGAAGGGGTCTAGTTTCTGCTTTCTGCACATGGCTAACCAGTTTTCCCAACACCATTTTATTATACAGGGAATCCTTTCCCCATTGCTTGTTTCTGTCTGGTTTATCAAAGATTATATGGTTGTAGATAAGTTGTGTTGCCTTCAATGCCTCTGTTCTGTTCCATTGGTCTATATCTCTGTTTTGGTACCAGTACCATGCTGTTTTGATTACTGTAGCCTTGTAGTATAATTTGAAGTCTGGTAGTGTGATGCCTCCCACTGTGTTCTTTTTGCTTAGAATTGACTTGGCCATGTGGGCTCTCTTTTGGTTCCATATAAAGCTCATGGTGGTTTTCTCCAGTTCTGTGAAGAAATTCAATGGTAGCTTGATGGGGATAGCATTGATTCTGTAAATTACTTTGGGCAGTATAGCCATTTTCATGATATTGATTCTTCCTAACCAGGAACATGGAATGTTTCTCCATCTGTTTGTGTCCTCTCTTATTTCGTTGAGCAGTGGTTTGTAGTTTTCCTTGAAGAGGTCCCTTACATTTCTTGTAAGTTGTATTCCTAGGTATTTTATTCTCTTTGTAGCAATTGTGAATGGCAGTTCGTTCTTGATTTGGATCTCTTTAAGTTTGTTATTAGTGTATAGGAATGCTTGTGATTTTTGCACATTGATTTTATATCCTGAGACTTTGCTGAAGTTGCTTATCAGTTGCAGGAGCTTTTGGGCTGAGGTGATGGGGTCTTCTAGGTATACTATCATGTCGTCTGCAAATAGAGACAATTTGGCTTCCACCTTTCCTATTTGAATACCCTTTATTTCTTTTTCTTGCCTGATTGCTCTGGCTAGAACTTCCCGTACTATGTTGAATAGGAGTAGTGAGAGAGGGCATCCTTGTCTAGTGCCGGATTTCAAAGGGAATGCTTCCAGTTTTTGCCCATTCAGTATGATATTGGCTGTTGGTTTGTTGTAAATAGCTTTTATTACTTTGAGATATTTTCTATCAACACCAAGTTTGTTAAGGGTTTTTAGCATAAAAGGCTGTTGAATTTTGTCAAATGCCTTCTCTGCGTCAATTGAGATCATCATGTGGTTTTCGTTTTTGGTTCTGTTTATGTGGTGAATTACGTTTATAGACTTGTGTATTTTGAACCAGCCTTGCATCTCCGGGATGAATTCTACTTGATCATGATGGATAAGTTTTTTAATGTGCTGTTACAATCGGTTTGCCAGTATTTTATTGAAGATTTTTGCATCTATGTTCATCATGGATATTGGCCTGAAGTTTTCTTTTCTTGTTGAGTCTCTGCTGGGTTTTGGTATCAGGATGATGTTGGTCTCATAAAATGATTTGGGAATGGTTCCCTCTTTTTGAATTATTTGGAATAGTTTCAGAAGGAATGGTACCAGATCCTCTTTGTGTGTCTGGTAGAATTCGGCTGTGAACTCATCTGTACCTGGGCTTTTTTTGTGTAGTAGGCTCTTAATTGCTGCCTCAACTTCAGACCTTGTTATTGGTCTACTCATAGTTTCAGCTTCCTCCTGGTTTAGGCTTGGGAGGACACGGGTGTCCACGAATTTATCCATTTCTTCCTGGTTTACTACTTCATGTGCATAGAGTTGTTTGTAGTATTCTCTGATGATGGTCTGAATTTCTGTGGAATCTGTGGTGATTTCCCCATTATCATTTTTTATTGCATCTATTTGGTTGTTCTCTCTTTTCTTTTTTATCAGTCTGGCTAGTGGTCTGTCTATTTTGTTGATCTCTTCGAAAAACCAGCTCCTGGATTTATTGATTTTTTGAAGGGTTTTTCGTGTCTCTATCTCCTTCAGTTCTGCTCTGCTCTTAGTTATTTCTTGCTCTTCTGCTAGGTTTTGGGTTTTTTTGTTCTTGCTCCTCTAGCTCTTTCAATTTTGATGATGGGATGTCAATTTTTATTCTCTCCACTCTTCTCACGTGGGCACTTATTGCTATGTATTTTCCTCTACAGACTGCTTTAAATGTGTCCCAGAGATTCTGGTATGTTGTGTCTTCATTCTCGTTGGTTTTGAAGAACTTCTTTATTTCTGCCTTCATTTCATTGTTTATCCAGTCAACATTCAAGAGCCAGTTGTTCAGTTTCCATGAAGATGTGCAATTCTGAGTTAGTTTCTGAATTCTGAGTTCTAACTTGATTGCACTATGGTCTGAGAGACTGTTTGTTATGATTTCAGTTGTTTTGCATTTGCTGAGGAGTGCTTTACTTCCAATTACGTGGTCAATTTTGGAGTAGGTGTGATGTGATGCTGAGAAGAATGTATATTCTGTGGATTTGGGGTGGAGAGTTCTGTAGATGTCTATCAGGTTTGCTTGTTCCAGGTCTGAGTTCAAGCCCTGGATGTCCTTGTTAATTTTCTGTCTGGTTGATCTGTCTGATATTGATAGTGGAGTGTTAAAGTCTCCCACTATTATTGTGTGAGAGTCCAAGTCTCTTTGTAAGTCATTAAGAACTTGCCTTATATATCTGGGTGCTCCTGTATTGGGTCCACATATATTTAGGATCATTAGCTCTTCTTGTTGTATTGATCCTTTTACCATTATGTAATGACCTTCTTTGTCTCTTTTGATCTTTGTTGCTTTAAAGTCTATTTTATCAGAGATGAGAATTGCAACTCCTGCTTTTTTTTTTTTTTTTTTTGCTCTCCATTTGCTTGGTAAATCTTCCTCCATCCCTTTATTTTGAGCCTTTGTGTATCCTTGATTGTGAGATGGGTTTCCTGGATACAGCACACCGATGGGTTTTGTTTTTTTAAGCAATTTGTCAGTCTGTGTCTTTTGATTGGTGCATTTATCCCATTTACATTTAGGGTTAATATTGTTGTGTGTGAATTTGAGACTGCCATTTTGATGCTAGCTGGCTGTTTTGCCCATTGGTTGATGCAGATTCTTCATTTTGTTGATGCTCTTTAGCATTTGGTATGTTTTTAGGATGGCTGGTACTGGTTGTTCCTTTCTATGTGTAGTGCCTCTTTCAGGAGCTCTTGTAAAGCAGGCCTGGTGGTGACAAAATCTCTGAGTACTTGCTTGTTCGTGAAGGATTTTATTTTTCCTTCACTTATGAAGCTCAGTTTGGCTGGATATGAAATTCTGGGTTGAAAGTTCATTTCTTTAAGGATGTTGAATATTGGCCCCCACTCTCTTCTGGCTTGTGGAGTTTCTGCCAAGAGATCTGCTGTGAGTCTGATGGGCTTCCCTTTGTGGGTGACCCGACCTTTCTCTGTGGCTGCCCTTAGTATTTTCTCCTGCATTTCAACCCTGGGGAATCTGATGATTATGTGCCTTGGGGTTGCTCTTCTTGCGGAATATCTTTGTGATGTTCTCTGTATTTCCTGGAGTTGAGTATTGACCTGTCTTGCTAGGTTGGGGAAATTTTCCTGGATAATATCCTGAAGAGTGTTTTCCAGCTTGGATTCATTCTCTTCATCACATTCTGGTACACCTATCAAACGTAGGTTAGGTCTCTTCACATAGTCCCACATTTCTTGGAGATTTTGTTTATTCCTTTTCGTGCTTTTTTCTCTAATCTTTGTTTCTTGTTTTATTTCATTGAGTTGATCTTCGACTTCTGATATTCTTTCTTCTGCTTGGTCAATTCGGCTGTTGAAACCTGTGCATGCTTCGTGAAGTTCTCGTGTTGTGTTTTTCAGCTCCTTCAATTCATTCATATTCCTCTCTAAGTTGTCCATTCTTGTTATTATTTCCTCGAATCTTTTTTGAAATCTTTTTTCAAGATTATTAGTTTCTTTGCATTGATTTAGAACATGTTCTTTTAGCTCACTGAAGTTTCTCATTATCCACCTTCTGAAGTCTGATTCCATCATTTTGTCACACTCATTCTCCGTCCAGCTTTGTTCCCTTGCTGTTGAGGAGTTTTGGTCCTTTGTAAGAAGTGAAGTGTTTTGGTTTCGGGTGTTTTCCTCCTTTTTGTGCTGGTTTCTTCCCATCTTTGTGGATTTATCCACCTGTTGTCTCACTAGTTGCTGACTTTTCGATTGGGTCTCTGAGTGGATGCCCAGATTGTTGATGATGAAGTATTTCTGTTACTTAGTTTTCCTTCTAACAGTCTAGCCCCTCTCCTGTACGATTTCTGAGGTTCACTCCAGGCCCTGCTTGTCTGGGGTACACCTATAGCAGCTGCGGCACAGTGAGGGATGCTACCAGTTTCTTCTGCTGCTATCTTTGTCCCAGAATGATGCCCACCAAATGGCAGTCTGATTAGTCCTTTTCTGAGGTGACTCTTTGGATATACAGGGGTCAGGGAGCTGCTTGAGGAGATGATCTGTACTTTATAGGAGCTCCAGTGCTGAGCTGTGAGCTCCGTTGTTCATTCAGGGTTGTTGGGCGGGTGTGTTTAGGTCGCTGCAGCAGAACTTACAAAATCCCCTTTTTTTTTTCCCTCAGATGCTCTGTCTCAGGGAGTTGGGGCTTTCTTTATGGGTATTCGTTGCACTGTCCTGCCCAGCTAGGAGCAGTCTAGTCACTTTTTGCCTGCCAAGGCTCTGCTCTGCTTCCGCGGGGCTCTGCCCTACTGCCGTGGGGCTCTGCTCTACTGTGTTGGGCTCTGCCCTTTTGGCGGAGTCTCTCTGTTATGGCAGGTTGCCTTGGCAACAGCAGACTGCTTCTGCAATGGGCGTGTACCTCAGTAGGGGTGGTATGCATCCGTAATGGTGGACGCCCCTCCCCCACTGAGCTGCACCATCCTAAATTCAGCTGAGCCTGCAGTAAAACTCTCAGCCCTGAGCATTTTATATCACCGTTTTGTTTGTCCCTGTGGGGGTGGGACCCGCCGAGCCTGATCACCAGGTTCCCTGCCTCAGAGTCCCTTCTCTCTCTCTCTCTTCCTTTTTAAGATGAATGGTTGACTCTCTCACAGGTGCCTCAGTTGCCTGCTGACAGGGCACCAGGATCTGCATGATTTCCCGTGCCGCGGCCCACTGCACTGGCTCAAATCACGCTTCCCAGGAATCTCCCGGTCTGGCTCACTGTCCAAGTCCTGCTCAATCAGATGGATATGTTAATCTGCCCTCCCAAATCTCAGACTGCCAGTTTAACAGGGCACCCAGACCAGTGATCTTTGTGCAGGCTGCCGCTGTGCCGCAGCGCCAGCCAAAATGGCCACGCAAGCTGAAAGAGCTGCACTGGTGTCCCGCATCTCTCCTGAACCTGGGAATTTCCCCATTCTGTGGGCAACAAAGGTCCGTCTGAAAATGTGGCTAGGACTCACCCTCTGCGCTTTCACTGAGAGCTGCAATCCCAAGTTGTTCCTACCATGCCATCTTGGAAATCTCCCCTCAATTTTTAATATTCTTAATTAAAATTTTGAAATTTTCATTCAGTGAAGTTAGCAACATAGGCTCCTAGAACCTAGACACCCACTTCAACTATACAGTTTAGAGAAACTGAGGCATATGTGCCCAAGGAAATATGTAGGAAGATGTTCAATATAGCATAATTTTGTGGGAAAAAATGGGAGAAAAATTAAATGGGCATTACAGAAGAATAAATAAACTCATAATTGTACAATGCTACTCTCTATAACTGATTTTTTCTTTCTATAGCTACAAAAATTAAACTGATTTAGCCCTGTTGATAACCAACATGGCTAAATTTCTCTAGAATAATGTTGAGTTTAAAAAATGATGCCAGATGAAGCATACAGTATCATATCTCTTATTTAAATTGCAATCTGCAAACAACAATTCTTTTTAGGTATATAAATTATTAATAGTACCAAAACATAAATATAAAATATTAACTTTAGAATATTTATTTTTATTGAGGAAGAGCTGGAAATGTAATTGAAGAGGAGTGCACAAATTTTATTTAATTAGTAAAGTATTTTATTGAATTATAAGTTCAAAACAAACAAGATAGATTAATGATTGCTAAATATGGTGTTTAATATATACATATATCTTTACTATATGCTTGAATTTTTGGTGTATTTTTAAATGCTCATATGAAAAATAGTGGATGTTGAATTTCTGACAATTCTATGGTGCTTTAATCTTAATGGGGAAAAGCAGGATGTTGAGTATATTGTATGATTTCAACAATGTAAAACAGCAATGGTCAACTGGCTGCCAGTGGTCTGATAAGGACCCCAGCCTGTTTTGTTTGGCCATGCTATAAAGTTGGCCCACATAGTGTTTTTAAAAAATGTGAAGGATTTGCCAACACTTAAAAATTGGGATGTATCAGAGAAAAATACTGATTTCTAACTTCTCTTGCAAAGCCAAGTTATCTGGCAAAATGGGCATCACAGTTGCATATGGTAAAATGGATGGAGCTGCTGGCTCCTGTGAATGGGACAAGTGGTGTCTAGTGACGGTGTCCAGTGACTGCACCCAGCACTGCCCACTTAGGGCCTAATCCGAGTCTCTGCTATCATTTACCATTGCACTTGCTCTTTTCTGTTAGATGAAGAGGAAAGCTAAATATTTCACTTGGCCTATTTCATTCATTTTCATTATCCACCTGCTCTTTTTGCCACTGAAGTTTATAAAACCTGATTTTTTTTAAAGAATTATTTGAAAACGATTGGAAGACAATTAAAAATATATTTTTCACTGCTGCCCATGGGTAACTGGATGATCAGTGTTCAAAAGTTAAAAAGCACTGTGTAAAGCTGCAAAAACAGCTAAACTGAAAATAATCTTCTGCATTACTATGTCACGTTATAGCTCAGCACTCAACTAGCCTTCCAGATTTTTCTGTGCTCCAACCTTTGACCACTTAGAGCTCTTATCACAGAAAAGTTCCTGTCATAGTTCCCAAGCATATAAAACCTTTTAAGAGCCGCAGCTTTTTTTTTTCCTGAGGCCATGTCTTTAAAAAATTTAAAAATTCCTATCTTTCATTTCTATAGTTTAAGTTCATCATTCAAAGATCTTACTCATAAATTCAAAAGGTAAGTACTCTGTGAGGCTTTTCTGATTTCCTCTAATTATAAACTGTTTCTCTTTGCTAACACACCAGGTAGTTCTTTCCGTCTCTTGCAGCACTTATCAATGGGCAAAAACATCATCTATTTGTCTGTGTCACGATACAGAGGGGAGGATAGATCTCACATACCTCTTCCTTAGAAAAACAGAGACCAGAAAATATTAAATGAAAAACAATGTTTTAATCATCATTATAGAAACTATATTTATGAAATAGAGGCAACTAAGTTGAGTCTACACTTTCTATGATATGATATGTCATGAAAGTTGCTTTTTTGATTAAACAATAGTATATACTTGTTTATTACATACATCAAGGTAATGTAAAAAATAAAAAATCACAATGAAGCAAATATGAACATATTCTATAGTTTCTAGACAAGTGAAATGTATTTCGTTATATTGCATTTTCAATCCAGTAAAAGGTATTTACTCTAATTTCTTTAAATTCTCATTAAGAGCTTCTAAATTTATAAAGTTTGACATACCTTGGAGTGAGAATTAGATTACTTCTTGCCCACCATATTCAGTGAGTTTTAAGAAAACTGCCCAAGTGAAACATATAGCAATACGTATTCCAGAATCTGTAGTTTCTCTGAATCACTTTTAGATGCAACTTAAAGGACTGATTTCTGTACATTTTCCTATCATGAGGCAGTTTCTTCTGATCGCCCTTCATGAAGATTAAAAGGTGCCATTTTATGTACTCTCTAAACTCAAATAACCTGTCATGGAATCATCTCTCCATCTAGTATCAGTGCCTGTTGTCCTTACTGACTGCTCTTTAATAGCTGAGTTGCTTGAGTTTTCTCAAGACACATTTTACAGAGAATTTACCTGTTTAGCAAGCAATGTGGACAATAAGGGATGGAAGAATGGATAAAAACACTACAATTTTATCTTTGACCACATGGGAAGGATGGCACTTTCCCCTTCCTTTTCATATAATCAAAGGCTTAACAGACATATACTCTTACCTTACATTTGCATTATTTAGAACCTTTAGAATTTAATACTAAGCAGAATTTAATACTAATTTTATAACAGTTGCTTTAAATCTGACAAAGGAAAAGTAAAACCTATTTAATTCTCACTGGTTACCTACCAGTATGAAAACATTTTGGTCACATTTTGCAGCTCTCAGGAGTTCACTGTAAAGCAACCTTACTGGAACATGACAGATGCCTTGCTAATGAACATTCTGTCTTGAAAGTGGATTCAAAAATGTTACAAATATAGCAGGCCAGAAGAATGCCATGTATGACCTCAAAAGCCAAAGATGGTCACTATGTGGGCCAAAAATAGTAAAACTAGCATCTATGTTGCATGAACCAAGTATGGTCTCTGGAAAGCATCCCAGGGTAAAATTCTCTGCCATGACTGGAGCAAAACACACAGTAACTCAAACTTGGAGCATTTGTTGTCAAAGGAGGGAAAACCACATTTCACTAAATGCGGCAACGACATTCAAACATCTTCTAATCTGAAATGCCAACGACTGTGAGGGGAAAAACGCAGTCATTCAGGGATCACTCTTGCAAATTACTGACTTTTAAATGACATGTTGAGTACACAGACTATGCTGATTCAAAAATTTTCAACTAACTTTTTGGTATTTTCTTTTATTCCCATATTTATTGATTTATTACTGACATACAAAATTGTATATATTCTAGATGACTGTATATATGCATACATTGTGTAGTGATTACCATAGACAAATTAATTAACATATCCATCACCACGCATGGTTACCATGGGAGGGTCTGCGGGGAAGGAAGCTGAGGACACTTAGAATTGGTTCTTATCAAATTTCTAGTAAATAATATAGTACAGTAGTATTAACTGTAGTCACTGTGCTGTACATTAAGTCCCCAAAATTTATTTTATAACTGAAAGTAAAACTTCTTCTTGAAAACGTGATAATTCTTAGTTGCCCTTCAAATATGGGGTGCTGTTAATAGCACCATTAATCATCTTAACTATCTAAAAGTTACATGAAATATCATGTAGCTCGCATGCTTTTTATGTTGGCAGAGTTCTCTTGTCTTCTGTTTCATAAACTGGAGCAGAAGTATCTAGTGAACAAAGACATATGCACAAGTGATGGGTCACAAGACATCTGAAAACCACAGGGACCATATTCGTAGAATATTCAGAAGAGAGTCATAACTAACAGCTCAGTTCTGGAACCAGATTCCTTGGCTTCACATTCTGGTTCTGACACTTTGCTGTGCTGTATGAGAGAGTTATGTGTTTTGGTTTCCTCATCTGAAAAACAGTACTAGTCTTATAAGGTTATTGAAAAACAGAAGGCACAACATCAAAATGAACAAATGTTTAATTGAATACTCTACAGATAATATGCTAAAAATTATATATTTTTAAATATAAAACTTATAAATATGTCATATAGCTAAAAAATATTTGAGACTTAGATTCTTTTCACTTATAAAAAATCCTATTGATATGAAAATTTCCAATAAATAATCATAAATTTTCTCAAATATTATGACATATTTTGTATATATTATATTTAATTCATCTATGACTTAGCTGGTCATATAAACTACATAACTTAGCTGGTCACATATTAAATAAAATCCTGTCACCAAATAATTTCATAAACAAATCTTAAAACTATTCCACAGCAGAAATATTGCTTTTAATGTAGGATATGGAAATATTTCAGTATGGTTTGGTTTATATGATGGTAATTATGGACTCTAAAATTAAGCATGCTTAACACTGTGAATGTCTTAAAATGGTTTGGAAGAAGATTTGTTGAAAAGTAGTTGCAGGAATCCAGGTGAGAATGATAGTTACTGGCCAAGGCAGATAAAGACAGAGAGAGAGAATTAAATAGGTGAAGATATATTTTGGACATAGAACAGGGAATTTCATTAATGCTGGACTGAATTTCAGGAGTAAAGGAAATGCTAAGTGAAATATGAATTTCTCATTTCCAGACAAGGTAATAGGTAGACGGTGATGCTGTTTACTGAAAATAGAACTGGGATGAAAGACAAGTTCAGTTTGAGATGAATTGCCTGAGGATCATAAAATTTCCAAAGGAAAGTTCAAGTGGAGAGTGAAAGATGGGAATCTGGTGCCTAGAAGAGGGACCTGAGCAAGACTTGGAGATCATCAGCCTATGGAAGTCTTGTAAAATGATGGAGTTAATAAAATCACATAGGGAGAGGAGAGAGAGAAGAAGGTAAATGCATTAATAACTAAGTAAGGAAGATTACATCTGAAGCAGAAGAGGAGTTGCTAGAGAAGAAGGCCGAGGAGGAACTAATGAGGTAACAGAGTATTTCAAAAAGGAAGAGTAGTCAAAAGTCTTACTGTTGATAAAGAGGAACACTATGAAAGCAGAAATGAACTTCAGATTAACCAACATAAATATTCTCTGACTATTAACAATGGCGGTTTCAATTGAGTGAAGGGCTCAAAAGCAAGATTAAAGAGATTCCTGACACCTTACACTAAAATTAACTCCAGATGGATTAAAGACTTAAACATAAGACCTGGCACCATAAAAACCCTAGAAGAAAATCTAGGCAAAACCATTCAGGACATAGGAGTAGGCAAGGACTTCATGACCAAAACACCAAAAGCATAGGCAACAAAAGCCAAAATAGACAAATGGGACCTAACCAAACTCCACAGCTTCTGCACAGCAAAAGAAACAGTCACTAGAGTGAATCGGCAACCAACAGAATGGGAAAAAATCTTTGCAGTTTACCCATCTGACAAAGGGCTGATATCCAGAATTTACAAAGAACTCAAACAGATTTACAGGAAAAAAAAACAAACAAGCCCATTCAAAAATGGGCAAAGGATATGAACAGACACTTTACAAAAGAAGACATACATGAGGCCAACAAACATATGAAAAAATGCTCATCATCACTGGTCATCAGAGAAATGTAAATCAAAACTACATTGAGATACCATCTCACGCCAGTTAGAATGGTGATCATTAAAAAATCTGGAGACAACAGATGCTGGAGAGGATGTGGAGAAATAGGAACACTTTTACACTGCTGGTGGGAGTGTAAATTAGTTCAACCATTGTGGAAGACAGTGTGGTGATTCCTCAAAGACCTAGAAATAGAAATTCCATTTGACCCAGCAATCCTATCACTGGGTATATATCCAAAGGACTATAAATCGTTCTACTATAAGGACACATGCACACGAATGTTCATTGCAGCACTGTTTACAATAGCAAAGACCTGGAACCAACCCAAATGCCCACCCATGATAGACTGGACTGGGAAAATGTGGCACATATACACCATGGAATATTATGCAGCAATCAAAAATGATGGGTTCGTGTCCTTTGTAGGGACATGGATGAATCTGGAGAACATCATTCTCAGCAAACTGGCACAAGAACAGAAAATGAAATACCGCATATTCTCACTCATAGGTGGGTGATGAACAATGAGAACACATGGACACAGAGAGGGGAGCACTACACACTGGGGTCTACTGGGGGGAATAGGGGAGGGACAGTGGAGGGGGAGCTGGGGAGGGATAGCATGGGGAGAAATGCCAGATGTGGGTGAAGGGGAGGAAGACAGCAAATCACACTGCCATGTGTGTACCTATGCAACTATCTTGCATGTTATGCACATGTACCCCAAAACCTAAAATGCAATAAAAAAACAAATTAATTAATTAAAAAAAGAGATTTGGAGAAAGAATTTGTAGCATCTGTAGGCAACTTTGTAGCAGTACCAGTGTAAGAGGAAACAGAGAAAAGAGGCAGTGATTGCAAGACCACCTGAGGCCCTGAAAAGTAATTTCTGTTTCATTTTGTTTTTAGGCTAGTAGCATTAAAGTACTTTTGGTTCTAATATCTTTAAGCACATATCACTTAAAAATTAAGTTTTCATGCCGCAGATGAGAGGTGAAAACCAAAGCTATTTTCTCCAGCTGCTACATAGCTCTTCAGTCCTAAGACTTTAAATTCCATTAGGACAGAAATTTTTACTTTGCCTTCCTTTATATGCCCTCAATTTAGTAAAGTTTTGAGAATAGGGTAAATGCTTAATTAATGCAATGTGGTTTATACAAGTATTAAGAACATTATGCAGTGATATTTGTGAATAGTCAAATGTCAGCCTACACAGCTCCCATACCTAATCCCTGAGAACCTTCTAGGACAGGTGTCCTCAGCCCCTAGAAACCGGGCCACACAGTGGGAGGTGAGCAACAGGCAGGTGAACATTGCTGCCTGAATGCCACCTTCTGTCAGATCAGCATTAGATTCTCATAGGAACACAAACTCTGTTGTGAACTGCATGTGCAAGGGATTTAGGCTGTGCACTCCTTATGAGAATCTAATGCCTGATGATCTGAGGTGGAGCAGCTTTATCCCAAAACCCTCCTCTCACTCCCACATGATGGGGAAAATTGTCTTCCAAGACTCTGGTCCCTGGTGCCACAAAGTTTGGGGACCACTGTTTTAGGGTATGAAAGAAACATCTAGAACTCCGAAGAGAAATAATTGCAACTAGAGAGAAGCATTTTACCACTGAATTTTTAAAACAAACGAAATCAATGTTTAATTCCGTTTTCCTAGGTTTTTACCATATATCCTTTTTCTGTTAAATGTTCCCAGTCAAGATGTCATATCACATTTAGTTGGTATGCTGTCTTAGGCAACTCTTGTCTGCGTGGGTGTCTCAGCCTTTCCTTGTTTTTCCTTCTGTCAGCATTTCAAGACCTTGATGGTTTTGAGGCATACTGGTCAGGCATTTTGTAAAATTTCAATTGAGATTTGTTTGATGTTTTTCTCGTGATTAAACAGGGGCTGTGTGTGGGGGGAAGAAAACATCAGAGGTAAAATGTCATTCTCCTCACGTATCAAAGGTACACATGATTGATCACTTTCGATGTTGACCAAGATCATCTGGCTGAGGTATTTGTTGGGTCTCTTACTCTTCCCCCGCAATTTTCACATTGTCATTTTTAGAAGGAAGTCATTATGGTCAGCCTACATGTAAGGAGTTGGGAGTTACACTCCACTTTCTAGATGGTTGAGTATCTACAAAAATTATTTGGAATTCTGCAAAAGAGATATTCTACTCTTCCCCAATTTGTAAGGACATACATGTCCAAGTCAGGTGGATAATTACCGAGGAACGTGATTGCTGGACATATATATAGTAAGACTATGTTTACCTTTATAAGAAACTGACAATCTTCTAGACAGCCTGCACCACTTTGCATTCCTATCAGCAATGAATTCTAATAGTGGCTGCTGCTTCCCAGCCTCACCACCAATTGGTATTGTATATTTTCCATTTTAGCCCTGCCACACATGTGTGTTTTAATTTATAATTTAAACATCTCGTTGTTTTAATTTGTAATTCTCTAATGAGAAATGCTTAGCATCTTTTCATACGCTTATTTTCCATCTGTATATTTTCTTTAACAAGGTGTCTTCAGATCATTTGTCCATATTTTAATTGAGTTGTTTGTTTTCTTTTTGTTCAGTTCTAAGACGTCTTTGTATATTTTGGACTTAAGTCCATCAGATAGGTGTTTTGCAAATATTTTTTCCCAGTCTCCAGCCTGCCTTCTTATTCTCTTAACAGTTACTTTAATGGAGAAAAACAGTTTTTAATTTTAATGTAGTCCAACATACTGACTTTTCTTTCATCATGCTTTTGGTGTCACAACTAAAAATCATCACCAGATGCAAGGTCATGTCAAATTTCTGCTATTTTTTAAAATAGTTACAGGATTAGGAGGTATGTGTGCAGATTTGTTACAACAGCATATTGTGTGATGCTGAGGTTTGGAGTACAAATGAACCCGTCTCCCAGGTAGTGAGCGTAGTAGTACCCAATAGGTAGTTTTTCAGCCCTTGGTCCCCCCTCCCTCTCGGTCATCTTGCACTCCATAGTGCCTATTGTTCTCACCTTTGTGTCCTTATGTATTCAATGTTTAGTTCCCACTTGTAAATGAGAACATGAGGTATTTGGCTTTGTTTCTGCATTGATTCGCTAAGGATAATGACCACCAGTTGCATCCATGTTGCTGCAAAGTATATGATTTCCTTCCTTTTCATGACTTTATAGTATTCCAGGGTGTATATGGACCATATTTTCTTATCCAGTTCAGAGTCGGTGGGCACCTGGGTTAATTCCATATCTTTGCTATTGTGAATAGTGCTGCGGTGAACACACAGATGCATGTGTCTTTTTGGCAGAATGATTTATTTTGCTTTGGTCACATACCCAGTTATGGAATTGCTGGGTTGAATGGTAGTGCAACATTTAGTTCTTCGAGAAATCTCCAAACTGCTTTGCACAGTGGCTAAACTAACTTACATTCTTACCAGCAGTACATACATGTTCCCCTTTCTCCACTGCCTCATCAGAATCTTTTTTTTTTATACTTTTTACTGAAGGCCATTCTGGACTAGTGTGAAATGGTATCTCATTGTGGGTTTGATCTGAATTTCTCTGATTACTACTGACAAGCATTTTTTAAATCTTTGTTGGCTGCATCTGTGTCTTCCTTTGAGAAGTGTCAGTTATGTCTTTGGCCCATTTTTTAATGCAGTTGCTTTTTGCTTGTTGATTTGTTTTTAAGTTCCTTGTAGATTCTGGATATCAGACTTCTGTTGGATGCATAGGTTGCTAATATTTTCTTTCATTCTGTAGGTTATCTGTTTACTCTGTTGATAGTTTCTTTGGCTGTGCAGAAGCTCTTTAGTTTAATTAGGTCCTATTTGTCAATTTTTGTTTTTGATGCAATTGCTTTTCAAGATTTAGCCATAAATTATTTGCTAATGCTAGTATTGAAAAGAGTATTTCATAAATTTTCATCTAGGATTTTTATAGTTTGAGGCCTAACGTTTAAGTCTGTAATCCATTTTGAGTTAATTTTATATATGATGATAGGTAGGGATGCTGTTTCCTTCTTCTGCATGTGACTAGCCAGTTGTCTCAGCACCATTTACTGAGTTTGAAGTCTTTTCTATATTGCTTATTTTTGTTGACTTTGTTGAAGATCTGATTCTTGTAGATGTGTGGCTTCATTTCTGTGCTCTCTATTCAGTTCCACTTGTCTACATGTTTGTTTTTGCACCAGGAATATACTGTTTTAGTTATAGTAGCATTGTAGTACAGTTTAAAGTCAGGTAATGTGATGCCTCCAGATTTGTTATTTGTTATTTATTTATTTATTTATTTATTTTTTTGAGACGGAGTTTTGCTCATTACCCAGGCCGGAGTGCAATGGCGCGATCTTGGCTCACTGCAACCTCCGCCTCCTAGGTTCAGGCAATTCTCCTGCCTCAGCCTCCTAAGTAGCTGGGATTACAGGCATGCGCCACCACGCCCAGCTAATTTTTTGTATTTTTTAGTAGAGACGGGGTTTCACCATGTTGACCAGGATGGTCTCGATCTCTTGATCTCATGATCCACCCGCCTTGGCCTCCCGCCTCGGCCTCCCAAAGTGCTGGGATTACAGGCTTGAGCCCAGATTTGTTCTTCTTGCTTAGGATGGCTTTGGTTATTTCCATCTCTTTGTTGTCTCCATATGAATTTTACAATAATTTTTTTAATCTGTGAAAGAATATATTGGTACTTCGATAGAAATAGCTCTGAAATTGTACATTGCTTTGAACAGTATGGCCATTTTAACAATATAGATTATTTTTATCCATGAGCATGGGATTTATTTTTCATTTGTTTGTGTCATCTCTGGTTTCTTTCAGTAGTGTTTTGTAATTCTCCTTATGGAGATCTTCCATCTTCTTGGTTAGCTGTATTCTTAGATATTTCATTTTTCTGCGTGGCTCTTGTAAATAGGATTGTGTTCTTGATTTTGCTCTCAGCTTGAATGTTAATGATATAGAGAAATGCCATTAATTTTTTACATTGATTTTGTATCCTGAAACTTTCCTAAAGTTATTTATCAGTTGTCAAAGTTTCGTAGTGGTCCGTTTTAAATTTAAGTCTATGATATATTGTCATGTGTGCAGTCTGTGTCTAGGTTCATTTATTTCTGGGACATTCAATTTTTCTAGCACCATTTGTTGAAAATTCTATCCTTTTTCCATTAAATTGCCATTTCTCCTTGGTCAGAGATCATTTGATTCTGTTCCATTGATAAATTCTCTTTTCTTTCACCAGTACTACACTATCTTGATTACTCTTGCTGTACAAAAAGTCTTGAAATTAGGTAGCATGCCTTCCAACTTTGTTCACTTTCTTCAGTATTGTGTTGGCTATTCTAGGCCTTTTGACTTTCCACATACACATTAGAATTTGTTTTTTAAAGTCTACAAAAGAGCTCGGTGTTATCGTGGTTATGATTGCATTGAATCTCTTCATTAATATCAGAAGAATTGGCATCTTAACATTTTTACTTTATTAGTCCAGGAAAATACTTCCATTTATTTAATGTTTTTAAATTTATTACAAAAGGTTTTTGTACTTTTCCACATATAGATACTCTACATATGTATCTACATTTATATCTAAGTATGTCATCTTCGTGGGGGGGATGCTATTTAAAGTACATTGTTTTAATTTCAATTTCCAATTATTTGCTACAGGTATATAGAAAAACAATTCATTTCTGTATATTAACCTTGTAGCCTGTGACTTACTTGTTAGTTTGAGGAAATTTTTTATTTGTTGATTCATTTAAATTTTCTACATAGGCAATTTTTTGCCATCTATCAATAAAAACAATTTCATTTTTTCCTTTTCAATCTGTACAAATTACATTTCCTATTGTATTACAGTTGCTAAGACTTTCAATATCATGGTGAATAGAAGTAGTGAGAAAGGACATTCTTGCCTTATTCCAGATGTTAGGAGAAAACATCTAGTTTCTCACCATAAGTATCTGTAGATTTCTTGTAGATTATAAAGTTGATGATGTTTCCTTCTATTGCTAATTTGCTGAGAGATTTTACAATGAATGAGTGTTGGATTTTTTCGAATGCTCTTTCTACTTCAGTTTATATGATTACATGCTTTGTCTCTTTCAGGATAGAGATGTAATGGATTACATGATTGATTTGAAGTTTTGAACCAGCCTTGTGTAGCTGGAATGAATCCCACTTAATTGTGGTATAAAATTATTTTCATGCATTCTTAAATTTGATTTGCTGGTATTTTGTTGAGGATTTTTGCGTCTATGTTGATAGATATTTGTCTTTAGTTTTCTGTTCTTGTAATAACTCTATCTATTTTGGTATTAGGAGAAAGCTATGTCCATAAAACTTAGAGTCAACTGTATCCTTATCAATTTTCTTCCTTCTCAATTTATCAAATATGGGAAGAGGAATGTTGAAGTCTCCAACTATGGCAGTGGATTTGTTTCTTTTTCTTTCAGTTTCAAAAGTTTTCACTCATGTATTTTGACATTCTATTTTTAGGTGAAAATGTTTTAAGGATAGTTGTGTCTTCTTGGAAATGTAATAATTCTGTCATTATGTAATTCTTCTCTTTAACCTTTGAAAATTTACCTTCTAAAATCTGCTTTTTGTTAAGTTAATACAGCTATTTCATCCTTTTTTGATTAGCATTAACAAGGTGTATCTTTTGCTTTTTATAACCTATCTGAATTATTACACTTAAGTTGGATTTCATATAGAAAATATAAAATTGGGTCTTTTCTCAAATCCCATTGTGATGTTTTCTGACTTTTAATTGGTACATTAAGATTGTTAACATAGCAGCACTGTTTACAATAGCAAAGACCTGGAACCAACCCAAATGCCCATCGATGATAGACTGGACAAGGAAAATGTGGCACATATACACCATGGAATACTATGCAGCCATAAAAAATGATGAGTTTGTGTCCTTTGTAGGGACATGGATGAATCTGGAAACCATCATTCTCAGCAAACTGACACAAGAAAAGAAAATCAAACACCACATGTTCTCACTCATAGGCGGGTGTTGGACAATGAGAACACATGGACACAGGGAGGGGAGCATCACACACTAGGGACTGTTGAGGGGAAATATGGGAGGGACAGCAGGGGGTGGGGAGGTTGGGGAGGGATAACATGGAGAGAAATGCCAGATATAGGTGACAGGAGGTTGGAGGCAGCAAACCACATTGCCATGTGTGTACCTATCCAACAATCCTGCATGCTCTGCACGTGCACCCCAGAACCTAAAGTGCAATTATATATATATAAACAAAAAAACAAACAAAATAGTTGGTTTAATATCTACCAGGTTTGCAACTATTTCTTATTCTTTATGTTATTTTTCTTCCCCTCCCAGTAGTTTTAATTGAATACTTTATAAAATTCGATTTCAATTATGTCATATCAATTATATTTCTTCCATTAAGAGATTTTGGTTGTTGTCCTACATTTTCCAATAGATCTTTCACTCACCTAAGTCAACCTTCAGGTAACACTCTACTGCTTCAATTGTAGTCCCATTCACTCAGACTATTCCTATTTCCTCCCTCCTATTCCCTATTACGTTACTGTCATTTTTCTTTATTTACCCATAATTCACAATCACAAATTCATTGTTACTATTACTTTATATAAACATTTTCTGTTAAATCAATTAAGAGTTTAAAAAGTAACATTATTTTACCTTCATTTATTTCTTCACCAATTCTGTTTCTTTCTTTATGTGGATCTGAGTTTCTCAATTATATAATTTGCATTCTCCCTGAATAACTTTTTCTTACATTTCTTTTAGGGAAGGTCTCTGGCAAAGTTTCTCAGTTTTTTATATGTCTGAGAAGGTTTTTGTTCTCCTTCTGTTTTGAGTGATAATTTCACTATATATTGATTTCTAGTTAGTGAGTTCTTTTCTTTCAATACTTAAAATATTTCTCACCACTGTCCTCTTGCTTGCATAGTTTCTGACAATAACTCTACTAGAAACCTTGTTCTTGTTTCTATATAAATAAGGTAATTTTTCTCCCTCTGGCTTCTCTCAAGATTTCCTGTTTGTTTTTTGCAGTTTGAATATGATATACCTAGTGTCATTGCTTTTGTTGTTCGTGTGTGTGTGTGTGTGTGTGTGTGTGTGTGTGTGTGTTTAGCCTGCTTTGTGTTCACTGGCTTCCTGGATCTGTGGTTTTATAACTGTTCTCAATTTCAGAATGTTCTTGGTTATTATTTCAAATATTTCTCCTGATACTTTCATTCTTCTCCTTCCAGTACTCCTTCCAATTACATCTATATTACAAGCTTGGTAATTTATCTTTAATTCTTTTCCACTTTTTCAATTATTGTTTCCTTATATATTTCAGTTGGAATGTTTCTGTTGTTCTGTCTTCAGTTGATCTTACTGATTCTTTCCTCAGTTGTGTTTGGTCTACTAATGAGCTTACCAAAAGTATATTTCAATTATGTTACACTAACTTTTCAAAATTTCTAGAATTTCCTTTTTAATTTTTTTTTAATTTTTTTTTTAGATTAAGGAGGTGCATATATGTTTGTTACATGCCTATGTTGCACAATGGTGAGGTTTGGGCTTCTAGTATACCCATCACCCAAATAATGAACATTGTACCCAATAGATAATTGTTGAACCTTCACTCCCCTTGAGACTTCCCCCTTTTTTAAAGTCCCTATTGTCATTTATTTCTATCTTTATGTCTATGTGCACCTATTGTTTAGCTCCCACATATAGGTTAGAACATGTGGTATTTGATTTTCTGTTTCTGAGTTATCTATCCTGAGATAGTGGACTCCAGTTCCATCCATGCTGCTGCAAAGAACATGATTTTATTCTTTTCTTGGCTGTATAGTATTCCATGGTGTATATATAATACATTTTCTTTATCCAGTCAATCGTTGATGGACACAGGTTGGTTTCATAACTTTGCTAATTTGAATAGTGCTGTGATAAACATATGAGTCCAGGTGTTTTCTTTTTTTTTTTTTAATGTAATGATTTTTTTTCCTTTGGGATTCCTGAGTCAAATGGTAGCTCAATTTTTAGTTCTTTGATAAATTTTTATACTTTTTTTCATAGACATTAAACTACTTTAGGTTTCCACCAAGAGTGTAGAAACAGTCAATTTTCTTTGCATCCATGCCAATGTCTATTGTTTTTTGACTTTTTAATAATAGCCATTCTGACGGGTGTGAGATAGTATCGCATTGGGGTTTTAATTTGCATTTCTCTGATGATGAATGATTTGAACACTTCTTTTATTTGTCTTTTGGCTATTTGTTTGTCTTGTTATGAGAAATGACTTTTTGACTTTACCCACTTTTTAACGAGTTGTTTTTATTTTCTTGTTGAACTGTTTGAGCTCCGTATAGATTCTGAGTATTAGTTATTTGTTCAAAGCATAATTTGCAAATATGTTCTCCCATTCTGTTCATTGTCTGTCTACTCTATTGATTATATTTTTGGTGTGCAGAAGATGTTAGTTTAAGTTCTATTTGCCTACTTTTGTTTTTGTTGCATTAACTTTTGAGGTTTTAGTCATAAATTATTTGCCTAGGTCAATGTCCAGAAGTGTATTTTTCTAAGTTTTTGTCTAGATTTTTTACATTATCAGGTCTTATGTTTAAATCTTTAATTCATCTTCAATTAATTTTTCAATATGGTGAGAGAGAGGAGTCCATTTTCATTCTTCTGCATGTGACTAGCCAATTTTCCCAGCATCATTTGTTGAATAAAGAGTCTTTTACCCATTGCTTATTTTTATGGACTTTGTTGAAGAATGGTTGGTTGTAGAAATGTGGATTTATTTCTGGGTTCTCTATTCTGTTGCATTGATCTATATGTCTACTTTTGTCAAATACCACACTGCTTTAGTTATTATAGCCTTGTAAAATAATTTGAAGTCAGGTAATGTGATGCCCCCAGATTTGTTCTTTTGCTTAGGATTACTTTGGCTATTCTAGGCTCTTTTTTATTCCATTGTTTCTTCTAATTCTTTAAAAAATGATGTTAGTACTTTGAAAGAAATTGCACTGAATCCATAAACTGCTTTGGGCAATATGGACATTTTAATGATATATTTTTAGTTCTCCTTGTAGAGATCATTCACCTCATTGGGTAAATGTGATCCTAGATATATGTAGGTGGCTATTGTAAATGGGATTGAGTTCCCAATTGGGTTCTTAGCTTTAATGTTATTGGTATTTAGAAATGCTACTTTTTTGTACACTGATTTTATATCCTGAAACTTTACTGAAGGTTTTTATCAAGTCTAGGAGTCTTTTGGGATGGTTTTAAGGGCTTTATAGGTATACAATCATGCCTTCAGCAAACAAAGATAATTTAACTCCCTCTTTCCCAATTTGGATGCCATATATTTCTTTCTGTTCCCTGAGTACTCTGGATTTTAACTCCTAGGATTTTCACTTCTATGTTGAATAAGAGTGGTGAGAATGTACCTCCTTGTCCTGCTTTAGTTCATAGGGGGAATGCTTTCAACTTTGTCCTAAGTGGCTCTCATTATTTAGAGGTATGCTCCTTCAATGTCTAGTTTGTTGAGTTTTTTTTTTTTTTTTAATTATGAAGGAGTGTTGGATTTTATCAGTTTTTTTCTTTTTTCTGCATCTATTGAGAAAATCATAGGGTTTCTGTTTTCAGTTCTGTTAAAATAGTGAATCATATTTATAGATTTGTGTATGTTGAACCATTTTTGCATCCCTAGATTAAAACCTATGAGACAGTGATGAATTATCTCTTTGATATGCTGCTAGATGGGATTTGTTGGTATTGCATTGAGGATTTTTGCATCTATGTGCATCAGGGATATTGGCCTGTGGTTTTCTTTTTTTGTTTTGTTCTTGTTTGATTTTGGTAGCAGGGTGATACTTGTTTCATAAAGTGCTTTAGGGAGGAATCCCTCATCTTCAGTTTTTCAGAATTGTTTTGGTAATATTGGTACCAGCTCTTCTTTATATGTCTGGTAAAATTTACCTATCAATCTGTCTATTCCTGGGCTTTTCTGTTGTTGTTGTTTGAAGATTTTTTATTACTCCTTTGATTTTATTACTCATTATTGTTCTGTTGAGGATTTTTATTTCCTCCTGGCTCAATCTTGGGAGGTCGTATGTTTCCAGGAATTTTCCTCTAGGCTTTCTAGTTTGTGAGCATAAAGATATTCATAGCAGTCTCTAATAATCTTTTGCATTTCTGTGACATCAGTTATAATGTCACCTTTATCATTTTGGATTGTGTTTATTTGAATCATCCCTCTTGTTTTCTTGGTTAATCTACCTAGTAGTCTACCAATTTTCTTTATCCTTTCAAGGAACTACCTTTGATTTCATTTATTGTCTATATTAATTTGGGGGGTCTCAATCTCATCTCGTTCTTCTCTCATTTTCTTATTTCTTGTGCTAGCTTTGTGTTTGGTTGCTCTTGCTTTTCTAGTTCCTTTATGTGTGATGTTAAGTTGCTAATTTGATATTTTCTTATCTTTTTGATGTAGGCATTTAATGCTATAAATTTTCCTCCTTACACTGCTTTCACAGAGGTTTGGGTATGTTGTGTTTCCATTTTCATTCATCTTAAATAATTTTTTATTTCTGCCTGAATTTTATTGTTTACCCAAAAGTCATTCCAGAGCAAGTTGTTTAGTTTCCATGTATTTGTATAGTTATAAGAGTTTCTCTTGGTTTTGATTTCTAAGTGTATTCCACTGTGGTCTGAAAAGATATTTGATGTGATTTCAGTGTTTTTTAGTTTGTTGAGACTTGCTTTATGGTTAATTTTGGAGGATGTTCTATGCACAGATGAAAAAAATGTATATTTACAGTTGTTGGTAGCATGCTCTATACATATCTATTAGGTCCATTTGGTCTAGAGTCCAGATAAGTCCAGAGTTTGTTTATTTTCTGCCTCAGTGATCTGCCTAGTGTTGTAAGTGGAGTCTTTCTCTTCTTACATTATTTAATTTTTCTTGATCGTTGTTTACCATACTTATGTATATTTTCTTGCCTTACAATTCCAATATTTGTGTTCTATCTGAGTCTGGTTCTAATGCTTACATGGTTTATTCAGATTGTGAGATGTTCTTCCATTTATCATGCTTTATAATTTGACACATTGGGCAATAAGAACTGAGGTAAATGGACCTTTAATGTGAAGATTTACATTCATCTGTCTAGGAGCTGGGCTTTGTTTAATGTTTGCTGTTGTTCAGGTGCCAGAGGCTGCAGCTATTATCCTTTATTTTGTCTCTTCTCTTGCTTTGGGCTCCTCTAAAAACCCTTCCTCAGGGAGATTGTGTGTCTTCCAACTCTTTCAGCTGTAATTCATTGTTATTATTCATTAATATAATAATGTGTTTTGTGGGAGAAGCATTCTGTAATCTTATGATTAAATCTCAGTCTGTCTGCATCTCTGGGTTGTGATCTTCGCAGGTCTTTTTTCCAGTAGTATACCTGTTTTCCTACCTTACATGAGACAGAAGGCTAGAAGGGGCAAGAGTAGGAGGAAAATGCTTCCCTATGGGATAAGAGTTAGGTAAGGTTTTTCTCCTGGAAAGAGGGTCTGTGCTATACAGAACATTCTGGGTATATTTCACAATGATCACTCTTCCCTTTCCCCTGCCAAAACTGTAACAGGAATTTCTTTGGATTAGCATCATGAAAAGCTGACAAAATTTATTAAAGTAAACTAAGATGGTTTGGGAGTTTCATCAGATTGTAGCCCCCAGGAATTTCTCACTCTAGACTTAGTCTACTCTTGACCTCCAGCAATTTATTAGAAATGCCATTTCAGTGTTCCTCCCAGCTTATGGAGATACTTCTGCTCTGTGTAAATAGATCTCAGCTCTGACTCTCTAGATTTACTGCTCTCTCTGGTTTTGAAAGTAGCAATTTGCCCTACAAATCCAATTCTCTACTAAGGCCAAGAAAAGCCATTGATTTTCCTTTGTTCATTTTTTTCTTGTTTTAAGTATGGAAGTGACAACTTCCAAGCTTTTTAAGTGTTGGGACTGAAACTGGAAGTCGCCATTCAATGTTTCAGAGAAAATTTTCAACACCAATTTGACCAACATCATTTTTTGCTTTTTTTAAATCTTGGTGCCCCGCAACCTCCGCCTCCTGGGTTCAAGTGATTCTCCCGCCTTAGCCTCCTGAGTAGCTGGGATTACAGGCATGCGCCATCATGCCAGGCTAATTTTTGTATTTTTAGTAGAGACAGGGTTTTGCCATGCTGGCCAGGCTTGTCTCGAACTCCTGACCTCAGGTGATCCACCTGCCTCAGCCTCCCACAGTGCTGAGATTATAGGCATGAGCCACTGCACCCAGCCTGGTCAATGTCTTCTTAACCTGTGGTCCATGGATTATTTGAACCTGCAAGCAAACTTGTGAACATACTTATGTGTATTTCTCATAGATGTCTAGAATTATTATTAGATTCTCAAAGTAGCCAATGACTTTAAAAAGCTAAGAACAACATGATAGAAAATAATCCTTTTTTCTGTATGTAAAAATACAGCTCAAATCCTCAAGAAAGGAGTAACAAGTGGACACAAGGCACATCTCTTATGCTTTCACTTGGATATATTTGATTAATTAATGTAAATTTTAAAATACAAGGCAGTATCTGCCCTACATGTTTAGTTTGTGAAAAGTCACATTTTCATCAAATAATTTTAACAATACAATTTGTAATTTTGTTTTAAGTAAATTCATCCAAACAGAGGCAAATTTTTTTTTAAGATATGACATTTGAAAAGCAAATTGTAGAGATGTAGAACTAATGCATGATCTAACAAGACAAAGAACAATGATTTTTTTTTAAAGAACTTTTCTAAGAGACAAAGACTTAGCTTCCTCTGTTCATGTAACAGGAAGCTAACAATTACTTTCAAACTCGATGCCGGAAGTATCTCTCATGCTACATGCTATACAAATACTATTAGCAATAAAGCATCACGATAAAAGATTTTAATTTCGTACCACTGTGTAAATCATTGTACTTATTTTCCAGGCTGATTAGATGGTATTATGAAAGAAGGTGAAAAAGAAGCCTACATGTGAACATTAAATTAATGTAACTTTTTCGTAAAAAGAACATTATGGTGGCAATATTACACCCCCAACTGTGCTGTGTCATCTCTGGCAGATAAAAGGGAAAAGAAGTCCCACTGTTTACAGGGAGAAGATCCTGTGGACCATCCAGCAGTATTTTGCTTTTGCTCCGTATTTTACATTATCATCAGACTTCCTAACAGTAGTTTCTGAAGGATGAAAGTGGACTCTCACTGAGAATTTCACACAAATGGATTAATTTGCGTCGCCATTTTTGGCATGTTGCCATGGATACAGCCGTCTGAAGGCTTCGGTGCAGCTCTGAGTTGATTGACGGTCCATTCACAGTGTAAGGCTTTACAAAACTAGTTACATGAAAAGATGCTCATTAGTGGACAAAGGCCTTATATACACATTTTGGTGATGCTTCCAAGGCTGAACATTACCTCTCAGTAAATCTGACCTTCATATCAATATCACCAACGATAGCTGGAACTATACCATGAAAAATATATATTCAAAAATACTGTAGAGTTAACATATTTATTCCATACATAGCTTTATTTGGCCTTCATTCAAATCTAGGTAAAAGAAGGTGGAATAAAACATGAATCAAAAAAAGGTTTGTGTTGTAAATTCTGTATTTTCTTAAAAAATCAAAGAACAAAAAGTTGTTTCTCATTACGAACCTACAGACCGGTACATGCTTAGATTAATAAAGGGAATAATTTCTACTACTTACTATGAAATGGGGGACAAAATACAGGCTTTTGGTTTCTTTCTGCTTTCTGCATGCTATAGTCCATTCGGAAGTACAATGGTGGCATTTTACATTGTCACACACCCAAGTGTATAAAGATATAACTTTATTTCTCTGTATTTAAACTTAGCCCATGAGACTCTTGGTAATAAAATGCCGTCTTATTTATTCAAGGTAATTCTGTCAACTCTGGTAGAACAATCTGGGGTATCTACTCTACCCATTAAGGATACATCCCACCTCATACCTCTGATTTTTTTCTCCCGGGTTGTAATCTGAATTCCTCAGGTGCCTTACACATTGTCTTGTAGTCAAAGTGGAGAAGACTGTCTTCTATGCTCGTCGCTGCCCCCACTGGCTCCTGCAAACCTGTCTCTCTGGCCTTGAGCACTGGCCCCTGTCTTGTTGCATCTTCTGCTGATAGTGATATCCCCACACAGCAGCCAGCTGTTACGTCCATGCTCCGCTGTGATCCTCAGTCTCCATGCCAGCCCTGGTGTCTGTCTGCTCAGCCATTTTTCTGCACCTCTCAGAATGTTCAGGAATGCTTGTATCCTTTTCTCCAAGACTCTGGGAGGCTGACCTTAGACTTGCCTGCATAGACATCTCAGCACCTGAGACACAGAGAAAGAAGGTTTTCAGCTAAGTGGACACAGAGAAACTTTGTCAAACTCCACTGAATCATGACTAGCTTTGACTTCTCTTATTGTGTCACACTCAATGAGTAAACTACATGTGAAGTTGATTTTGAGACTTTGATGTTCTCTAGCTATGAGTCTCTCTTTACTGCTATCAAAGGGCCAGAAATAACAACTCTTGCAGAACTTTCATCATTCAAGATTCCTGCTGTTTTCCTTGAATCCGAATCAAAAGACATCATTTGGCACATAAACCATGTAAAATAAAAGCTAATCCATCAACCTGACAGCATAAATGAAAATGAGACCCTACTGTCCTCTCCATTGCTGATAGATTCAGAAGGAATTTACTATTCTGCCTTCTCTTTTTCAGTGAAGTTGGGCCAGAATATTAAAAAAAAATCAAAATCAAAATTTTGGAACTGCTTACTTAGAAACATTTTAAGATAAATCAAAATCATAAAATTTTGGAACTGTTTACTTGGAAATATTTTATGTGAATTAAAATTTTAGCACCTAAATGAATCAGAACACCATTGAACTGTGGAATGTGGGAATATTTGCACACGTTTGTACAGGTGCATCCTACATGGAGTGTTCTTTGTTAACACAGTCTGATTCATTTCTCCTAAAGCAGTGGACCTGGGGGAAAATACTGTGAATTACATATGGGAATAAGTTGTACAGGTATAATGTGAGGCTAGGATAGTGTCTTTACATTTCATGTCTATTTTTCAAATCTTTATTTGAAAATTATCCAAGCTAATTACTTGGGGGTACAGAAAGACGCTGTGAAAGGGCTGGAGGGACACAGCCGAGGAAGGTAAGCCATGTAAGCTAGAAGAAAGGACAACAAATAAGGAAAAAATAACTCTTAAAAGAGAGAACCTCAAATGGCAAAAATAAGATTTTAAGGCATTTTGTCAAAAGAGAGCAATTGCCAGGCAGTTCAGAGAAGTATAGAATTTAATTTTTAATTATCTTACTTGTACCTGCTGTAAAGGCCTTTCTAGTTTCCTTTTGGATTATAAAGATAATATTAGATTGACTTTTTTCCTATATTTGTATTTGAAATTCAATGGTAGTTAATTTTTAGATGATACTTTGATCAAGATGTAGTAGAAGTGCCTTTGTATTCAGTTTTCTGTGAAGTCTCAACTCAAAACCTTCAAAAAGTGGACAGAAATTCTCAAGCCCTGAAAGTGTTAAATGACAGTATATAAAGGAAAGAATCAGCAAGCAACCATTTGGAAAAAGGCATTTCATTGATAAGAAGCACTGTTATAGATGAGAGGTAGTGGCACAGGGCGTTTCTTGGGTCTTAGTTAGGCAGACATATGCAATTAGGAAATAAACAAATAAGTAAATGGTTCTTAGAAGAGGATTAAGCAGCCTTTCATCTTAGTCAATCCACAGTTGGAAAACATCTATGTCTATCTTTTTAAAGTCTTCGTTCCTTTTTCTTCAGTTTTTTTTCTTTTCTTTCTTTCTTCGTTTTTTTTCTTTTTGGGAGACAGCTCTCACTTCTCACTCCTGTCACCAGGCTGACGAAGCTGGAGTGCAGTGATGTAGTCATGGCTCACTACAGCCTCAACCTCCCTGGGCTCAGGGGATCCTCCCACTTCGGCCTCCCTAATTACTCAAAATATGCTGGCCAGCGCAGAAACAGAAAAAATAAAGGTCACATAAATATTTGAAAGAAAGTGATAAAAAGTTTCATCATGTGGCCGGGCACGGTGGCTCACGCCTATAATCCCAGCACTTGGGGACCCTGAGACAGGCAGATCACCTGAGGTCAGGAGTTCGAGACCAACCTGACCAACAAGGAGAAACCCTCTCTCTACTAAAAATACAAAATTAGCTGGGTGTGGTGGCACATGCCTATAATCCCAGCTACTTGGGAGGCTGAGGCAGGAGAATCGCTTGAACCTGGGAGGCAGAGGTTTCGGCGAGCCGAGATTGTACCATTGCACTCCAGCCTGGACAACAAGAGTGAAACTCTGTCTCAAAAAAAAAAAAAATTGTCGTCATGTGCATATTGTATTATGTGCTCCCAGGAAAACTCAAGAGAACCTGTAGAAAACCTTTCATAATTAACTAAAGAGATTAGCAACCAACAAAAAAATTGCATAGAAGTGAACATTTTATGCTAATTTATTTAAAAATTGTTCTAAAAATATAGTTCTAATAAAAGTAGTGCCTTAGTTCAATCAGACTGGTATAACAACATACCTTAGACTGAGTAATATATAAACAACAGCAATTTATTGCTCACCGTTCTGGTGGCTGGGAAGTCTAAGATCAAGGTGTCAGCAGATGTACTGTTTGGTGAGGGTATGTCCCATTTTTGTAGTGACAGGGTTTTCCTGTGTTACCAGGCTGGTCTCAAACTCCTGGGCTCAAGTGATCCACTCACCTTGGCCTCCCAGAGTGCTGGGATTCAGGTGTATTGTGGGCCACCATGCTCAGTAGTTTTAGTTAATATTTCTGTCTAACGTGTTGAAAGTACTTCAAGGGAAAGAATAATTCAAAACCATAAAGTCCTGGGAGAAAGTTCCACCATGTTTTCTCACATATCAGAAGAGAAAAACAAACTCCCTCACTCCTCTTTTGTTAGAACACTAATCCCATCATGAAAGGTCTGCCCTCATGACCTAGTCCCCTCCCAAAGATCCCCCATCTCTTACTATCAACACACTGAAGATTAGATTTCAACATGAATTTTGGACGGACACAAACATTCTGACCATAACAAGCAGCAAAAAGAGATGAAATACTTAAGCAGAAATGTGCAGGACTTAGATGAAGAAAATTAACCTGGAGGGATGAAAAATGCATTGAGTAAATAAAAAGACCATATTTGTAAAAAGATCATGTTTGTGTGTGAAAAATTCAATGGTAGGCCAGGCGCAGTGGCTCAAGCCTGTAATCCCAGCACTTTGGGAGGCCGAGGCGAGTGGATCACGAGGTCAAGAGATCGACACCATCCTGGTCAACAAGGTGAAACCCCGTCTCTACTAAAAATACAAAAATTAGCTGGGCATGGTGGCACACGCATGTAGTCCCAGCTACTCAGGAGGCTGAGGCAGGAGCATTGCCTGAACCCAGGAGGCGGAGGTTGCAGTGAGCCGAGATCGCGCCATTGCACTCCAGCCTGGGCAACAAGAGCAAAACTCTGTCTCAAAAAAAAAAAAAAAAAAGCAAGAAAGAAAAAAAAAAAGAAAAGAAAAAGTCAATGGTATAAAAAGATATGATTCTAGAATTGTAATGCAGTATCCAACTATTAACCTGAGGATTTTCTGGTATTTTCATTTTATTTCCTTTTTTATGCCAATTAAAAACACTTGATAACTCCATGTGGAAGAAATAATTGAACATACATTTATGTGAACTGCTATACAAGATGCTGGGAATAAAATAACAAACAGGAAATATACAGTCCCAGCTCATGGAGTTTTTATTTATGGTGTGAGAGACAAAAATTTAAAAATACACCAAAAAATTACAGAATGTAACGTATAATCAGGTCTCTATACTAGTAGCCCAAACCTAATTAGACAATTAAGGTCTCTCTGGGAAGAAATCCTTAAACTATAACAAAACCGTTTAAAGATAGACATCTAAAAAGACTGAAAATCTACATAACACAAGTGATGAAGGTTATTAATATTCTTATCTTTAGTCTACATGTATTATTTAACATTTCTATAATTAAGATACAAGTGTCTAAGAAAATAACATATTAAATTAATTTTTAAAGCGACTTGAAATAAAGGACCATAGCTTAAACATTGGTAAATTTTTCTAGCATGTACTATATGTATTTAAGCCCTGGGCTTAATCATCTGTGTATTTCCCCCATGTGAAAAATGTATTCAGTCAGTGAGTGAATATAGATAAAGACAATTGACACATATTTTCTCATAGCGTATGATTAATGTTCCTTTGTTCGTTATTCACAAGCATATCCAGAGTACTCTGAGTACTGAAATAGCCACAATCTTTATTTCAGCAACTTATATAATCATGTTTTATTTACATATAAATGTGATGAAAAATTCAGAACATTACTACTTATCTGACTTTTACAAAATATTCTATACAATTTCTTGATGTTATTCCAAAAGCAGCCTCTAATTCAGTTTGTCACTAGAAGCAATTAGTCAGATTGCTCTTATAATTATAGATAGCTTTTTATATAAATATCTGCTGATAGCATTCCTACTTACTAAGCCACAAACATGTATATAAAAGCTTTTGAATTCATTTCTGTAAAATTTCGGGAAGCTATGGTCAATGGAATAAACCTTTCACTAATTAGAATACATTAAAAATAAGTATTTATTTCTAGTTCGTTTTTACTAATAAGCCCATTTATCTATTGTATTCCTTTTAAAATATAGAGGATTTAACATATTTTCATGCAAGATATGAAGATAATTTTAATAACGCTTTTGATATCTACATAAACCTCACTACTTTAAAGGAGTAATCTTAAAATCAGTGTAACTATCAACAGATATTTTTAGAATTCACTTAATCCACAAAAACATCCTAAATTTGAAAAACATACGTTTTGTAAATATTGTACTCTAATGCTCTTCAAAAGGTGTAGTTAAGTGAACATTTTTACAGATGATGAACTATGTAGACTTTCATATTATATTAACTCTTCAAATATAATTTCCCATTAAATAGCCCATGATGCTTCTAAATAAATTTAGTGGGTAAAATTCATGACATGCTACAGATCAAATGAATCTCAGCATTAGAAATGCAGGAGCCTATCAAAGTTTGACTTCAAAGACTGTTCTTGAGAACAATAATTGGTAAGTGGTATGAAAGTCAATCAGAAGCTTCATGAGCAACTAGGAGTCAAAGCATTGTGGTCTTGGCTCAAAGAACCTCCAATGGAATGTCCATTTCAATCCATCATGAGCAGGGTTCAGTTTGTTTTACATGACACTTGTATACTTCATCGAGAGAAGTGCTAATCAACAAGCAATCGCTTTTATTTCAACATTTAATGCTTATAAAGGGAAAGTCACTGGTAGCTCTTCCAAATGAGCTCCAGTACAGGAAAAGAGAAGCCAGAATAAGCAATACAAATCTGTTGCCCCTCCAATGACCTCTATCTTGAGCTAGAGTTACTTCCTGATGTAGATGTTGGAGATGGCTCATTTTGCATGTGACTTTAATCCAAACCAGCTCCCTAAAATGAGACAAAAATGAAGTTTTAGATCCCAAAGAACCAAAGTAGGGGTAAGATAAGATGTGTGCTACTGCTCAACATGGCTCACTATTACCTTGGGTGGGATTTTTCTTTTCTTCTCTTGTATTCTATGGGCTCCCCTTCTGATAGTGAAGTAGAGGAAAAGGCTGTGTGCCCTTTATATCCAGAGTCAAATATCTTCCATTCACATTGGCAGTAAGAAAGCTGAACAAGGAGCAACTATTTCAATGGACAGAAGAGTTTTATATACAAAAGATTTACTGCCAGCAGTTATCCCTTAAGGTCTGGAACAAAATGTGTCTCTAAAAAAATTTTTGTGCTGAGTGGGATAGAGGGAAACGTTGGCAAAATGAGATCATGAGCATACAAAACTTGCCTGGGGTATGTTATAAATTTAGTGATTCCTTGGTTTTCATCTATGATATTGATGCCAGCTAGCCTATCTTAGCCAGTGGCCAAGTAAATAGTTTCTCTGACAGTCCTGACATATAACTTGTACCTCATCTGCCTAAGCGTTCCAGAAAACTGGAAAATTTGACGCTAAGCCTTCAACCACAAAGATTCATACAGAGTGTGAACATAATAGTTGCATCATAGGTATTTGTTCAGTAAATTTGGACACAAGTTTATCACCATTCTATTTTTCATTTCCTCCAAGATTTGATGCAAAAAAAAAGAAAGGATGGGGATAGGAAAAATATCTCTAGGGGCATTCATTTGAATCATCAAATATGCTAAGATAATGGAGAAAAGTAGAAAAACTATTAGCCTCTCTCAGTCTTTTTTTTTTTAAGAATAAAAGGTTTATCACAGTTGTTTTATTAAGTGAAATA
This sequence comes from Saguinus oedipus, assembly GCA_031835075.1. NCBI lineage: Eukaryota > Metazoa > Chordata > Mammalia > Primates > Cebidae > Saguinus > Saguinus oedipus. The sequence continues at coordinate 13,420,497 of CM063171.1, forward strand.
TTTTCAAAAGCTCTATTCTGAAAGAGGTCACAGTTTATCTTCCTATCCTACATGACAGAAGACTAACTGTATAGGATAATGAAGGAAGTAAATGCTTTGCAGTTATGGTAAATAAGACTTTGTAAGCCTGAGAGATGATTACAACGTAAGAGATGAATGCTTTCAAAAAAGAGTCGGTGAATCAATTTTGATAAAGGAAGAATAGACAAATGTGGACAAGAGTAGAGAAATAGTACAGAGAGCTTGAGGAAAATTGAGAAAGAACAAGAAGCTCTTTAGTAAGGACTATAATAGAAATATTAGAATTTTGTGGAGATTGAGCAATCAATACATTCTCTTAAAAATCACTGAGGATTCCAACTAGACGAATCTGCATTGATCCCTTTCTGCGTGGCAGCTGCTCTGCTAGGGTCCACCCCCATGAGGTATGGATTAATTATATAACCCACCCAGTGAGGTGTGGATTTAATTTTCACAACCTCATCAAGATATATGAATTTGTAACCCATTGTTACACATGCGGAGACCAATATTCAGAGTCAGTGTCTTGCCAAATTCATTATTATTAAATGTTAGATTGACAGCAGTGGCAGTAATGGCCAAATAAAGAAGTGTCGATCAAGAAGAAAGGAAGGTCAAAAAAGATGTGAAGAAATAGAAGCAACACAAAATTTGAATTAAAGTAAGGAGCTTGGCTCCAACACAAATCATGCTGAATTGCCTTCCTTCTCAAGACAGCACTGTGCTTTCTGGCTTCTGGACTCTTCCTCAGGATTGTTCACCTTGCCTGGAAAACCTGCACCTTGCTACTTTCTCCCATGCAGTTCTCTTTGCCTTGTCACTCATCCTCACCACTTTCTTCAGAAGACCTTGGCCAGCACCCTGGGTAATGTGGGTGTCCCTCAGGCTCCCCAAGCACTTTCTCTGTGCTGTCTCAGTAGCCACACACACCACTCCATGGCTTCATGTTTCCTAATGTGTCTGTCTAGCCCTCTGGGCCGTGAGCTTCTTGATATCAAGAATTGTCTTTCTCACTTTTTTTTTTTTTTTTTTTTTTTGCCAATCATTGAGAGCTTGTAAGGTTGCTGAGGTTGGTTGGCCTTGAACTCTTGGCCTCGCCTTCGCAAGCGCCACGACATCCGGCCGGAGCCACTTTGGACCCCGCTTTCTCACTTTTTTAACTGTGGAATTTTATTCAGCACCTGGGACATTTCCTCCATGGTTTTCTGGTAACAGGATGGCTTTGCCCTTTGAAGAGGATGGAAAAATATAAACAGCAGTTCGGGCAAGTCATATTGGGGGCTTGATGACACAGTGAGGTAGGTGAAGAAGTTTTTGAAAAACTGACTGACTGTGCCTCTTAGATCTTTACTCATTTGGAAGAGACTTTCCATGACACTTGAAATGAAATTCAAGTTTCTTACCTCCCCTATCCAGCCCTATGTGATCTAGCTTCTGCTGTGTCTTCAGCCTCATCTCCTATTTCTCTTCCTCTCATTCTCTGTCTTCCAAACCCAGTGGCCTCTTGGCTATTTCTGGGATATATCGAATGTTTTCCTACCTTGGGCCTTTTCAAAGCTGGCTTCATTTTAACATTTAGGTTACTGTTTCTCCCAGGAGGACTCCAACAATGACAAGTGAATATCACCTGCCCATCTTCAAATATTTTTCTGTTCTTTCAATGCCTATTAGTCTCTAAATTTATATTGTTTTCTGTTTGTATGATGATTTACTTGTCTTTCTTTCATCTCAGTACTGGATTAAGCACTACGAGGACAGGGGTATGCTCTTTTCATTTTTGAATACTCAACATAGTACATGCTCAATAAATATTCCTGAATAAGTAAATACATTGATCAACCACCCTGTGCTTTTGCTATGTGGCATATCAGTCGGAACAAATAAACATGAAAATAATAGCTCATATAATAGTTAATGTATATTAATTTGCTATATTCTGGGCATTTTCTTAAGTGCTTTATACATACTAATACACATAGTTTTTGGAAAAATCTATCATTATGACAATTTTACACACAAAAAACTAAGGCATGGATAATCTATGTTGTATATACCATACAGTATAATACAGTAAAATATAATGTGAAGATACATAACTGACAGGCTTTGGTTTTCTAATTTATCGTCTAGCATATGATGTCACTTCTGAAATAAATTGCCTTTTACTTTCTTTTTCCTTCTCATCTAGTAGGAAATTCTTACTCTTCCTTCTGGATTTAGTGCACCTCTTGCAGCCACTGAGTAGTTCATCTAAAGTGTCACCTACAATATCAGATGTGCAACCTTGTTGTCCCCACAGAGCTTTCTGTGTAATTGTGTTAAAGCTCATAGCACATTTAAATTAAAAATGCGTATTTACCTGGCTGTCTCTCTGATTAGACAGAGCTCTTTAAAGGCAGGAGTATTGTCTTTCTGTTGCCACTATCATTAATGCCTGTCATAACATCTAATACAGAGTAAAGTCTCAGAAAATGTTTATCAGATTGTTACCATTGTTCATATCCTGAGAAATTTTAAAAATTGCTTGTTCCTCTAAACTTAAGAATCCAAACTTTTACCAGTTAAATAGGTTTTTAAAATAATTCATCCAGAAATAAATATAATTTGGTAAAATAATCAGATTATTCAGATACATAGTTCTTATTTTAATCATGTCAGAAACAAGTGTCCTGCAAACCATCTATTGGTTTTAGAAATATACATAAACTCAACTTGTCCTTAGCCATGTTATGAAAGCATACCAATTGGGTTTTGGATTTCCTTCACAGATAAGTCATAGCTCACGTGGCTACTACTGAGACCACTCTGTAGTACTCACTTAGTTCATTCTAGGTAAGAAAACCTCTAGCAGGTCAGCTTTGGTATTTACTTAAGCATATAATCTAAAACACTGGTATGTTTCATTCAGTCTTAACTGAGTAATCCACACTTTTGGAGTCTACTGTATATATTGGACTCGAAACTTAGAAGGAGAAGTGTTCTCATAATATTTTTCAACACAGTTTGCTTCTACCTGTAGCCAAAACTAACGTAAAAGAGATCTGTCGACACATTAGGGTCTAAGCTTGGAGTTAAAAAAGAAAAAGACGGAGGAGAAAAATAGAAGTCTGAAATTTCAAAATGTTCCAATTCGGGCTCACAGTTAAAACAGCACAACAATAAAACCACAAGAAAAGGGGCAAACACATTGGATAGTCATACTTTATTTTAGTAGATTATGGTGTGGTTTACATTCAAGTATGAACATAACTCATTCAGTTTTCCCTGCCTCCAGCAAATTCACCTCAAGTAAAAGGACTCAGAGATGATGAGAAGATAAGAGTTCCAAGGAGGGCAGCCTATCATAAGAAACACAATAACAGGAAATAGGTGGTGGTCACGAGTATTAAAATGTGCCTTAAGTGTGAACTTAGGGGGAGAAAAAGTGCAAACAAAGCAATGACTGAAGCCAAGAAGCAGAACAGTGCTTTTTTATGGGAGCAAGCTTTGCCTGCATCTTAGAATAGGTTGATTTTTCACTGTCAGGCAACTTTAATTAAATCCATGCTCTAGGAGAAATGCCCCCCCACCCCACCCCCCCACATACACAAATGTAAGATACCACCTGGGCTTGAATTTAGAATTAGTTTGCACACCTGAAGATAATTTAACTTTTCCAACAGCGTTTCAAATGTTTAATTTATTAATATAGGAGAATTTTTTTTCTCATATTCTTTAAGAAAAAAGCACAATTTAATTATCTTAACTACATTTGATACAATCAAATACTTGTTTGAAGTGGACTAGAATTCCAGGAAGCTTGTGCCACCCAGCTCCAGCTGCATTATTTAGGTACGTAATTCCAGGTAAACTAGAGCACAAATAAAACCACAATACATAGAACCTGTATGAGAAAAGGAAAAAGCATGCCAATCTAGAGTCAATCTCTTTAAAGAGTCGTTTTGAAAGGTTACAGTATTTATCAGCCTTCAGATGCTGCAGTGTTAAATCCATTTGGAGAAAATCTTTTCCATTTCCATTTTTTTTCCAGGTAAATTGTTGTCATCTACCATAATCATCTACTTTATTCACTGGGCTATATCTGTCCTTTGGGCAGCCCCCTAAATTTAGAGTTTACCCTTAAAGAGCAAACTTCTATCACCACAGAAAATATTCAAGACTCAAAGTAATTTTTAAAATGGAGCTCAAAAATCATCTGAGTAGAACAAAATGCAAAATATTCCAAGGTAGAGACAGTGAGTAAAATAACTCTAAATGTTGCTATTGGTAGTGTTTTTAATTTTTTCTTAATCCTCCCTGTTTACATTATAATTGTAATGTGGTGTTTATCCCTCCCATTTCTAAATAATTTATTTTCCATAGTTCCTGAAAGTATTTCAAAATGAAACCAAGTAATGCAAAATGAGCATCTGCACAACTCACGGGCCCATTTGTGAAATATGGTGCTCATTACTGATAGTGGAATTGGTGGGGAACTTGAAACCCATTTAGAAATGTTAGGAATTATCTCAGGAGGAGAAAGAACCTTATTTGAACTGAAGCTGTCTGCAAAAATATGAAAAGAAAGACTCAAAGGCTAGGTTGCTGTTTGTGCATCTTAATGTGCTCCAGTCACAGCACAGTTGGGTGGAGATGGCTCATTCTCTTCTCACTGAGGGGAACAAGCAAAAGTTAATTGACAACAGTGCAGAAATGTTCTACCAGCTGCCTGTCTTTCATTTCCAGGAGCAGCAGAGAAGGTTAAAAAACCTATTTGTGTTTGAAAGACTCTTTCTCATTCCCACTGCACTACAGTTGTGGATCCCACAGAAGCATTGGCTGCCACCTTTTTATTTTGAATTCTTTTGAATCCTAAGAGAGTTGGAAACAAGAATGAAAGATAAAGAGCTATTCCATTGAAGACAGTAAGAAATTTCAGAGGGATGGGCATGCTTGGAGCTACTTTCAAAATGTTCAGATTCCTTGTTTAAGCAATAGTTAACAAACTAGGGTTTGGGAACTGCTTGAGAGTCCAGGCTGCCATCATGCCAAACCCATGGAAACTGGATATGTTTCTGAGGTAAGTTTAATCTGGACCACTTGTTCTTAACATAAGTACAAGTTAAACCAGATTATGTTGGCAGTCTGTCCAAACCATGCTAGGATGTAAGGCAGCCACTACTTCCTGATCTAACAACAGTTGGGGGATTCCAGAGTAAAAAGTATGTCATTGCAGTCTTGTAATGCAGATCGAGGTTTAGATCACCTGACTAATCCATAACAATCTTTCGACTTTCCCTTTGCTGGAATTGAAGTACTGGTGGGAAGTCTGTTAATCCTTACAACGGACAGTGACTGCTCGCTTCTCTCAAATTTTGAACCTATTGTGTTCCTCTGGTGATACATTGGTAAGCAAAACAAGCCAGGACTCTGCATCCAGTGGATGTGAAAGGGGAACAAAGAAAATAAGATGAAGATAAGATATTAAACAAATAACATCCAGATAATTAATTTCATTACAATTTCAATAAAAGCTACCAACAAAACAAGAAGAAGAAGTAGTACAGGCTACTGGGAAAGCAAAGATCATAAATTACCTACCACTTTCCCCAACACTTTGCATCCAACTCTCGCTTGCTTTCTAAGGGCAATCCATCACCCTTATTCCAGGAATCTCCCTAACCTTCCTGGGTAGGTCATAAGCTCAGGTTAGTCAGAGGCGGGACCCGAGAGAACAATTATCTAGCAGAATTCCTTGTCAATAGCCGTTTAAAAATACATGATGACCAATTTCTGCTTAATTGAATTATATTAAAGAACACACTTACATAACAAAGGGAAGAGGGAGATTATTGGCAATAATCTCCCTATGGCTGCTGCTTGTATTGGGTAGGACTGTTGAGGAAGAGGAATTCCTAAATTTCTGTGTCATGTTCAGCTACTATCTGAAACCTGTGGGAAAGGAAAATGGAAAGACTGAACTTTCAAATCCTTCCACTTCTATGCCTCTAAAGGGTGGGACATATAGTGGACAGCTCATGTCAGGCAGAAACCATTCGTGAGTCTTCAGTGATGCAAAGGTAGCTATTGAACCAAGCAGAAGGTAGAAAGTTAAATTTTTCATCAAAATTAAGTGGGGCGAATTAAGTTGGGGTCAATGAATGTTGGAAATGTAGAGAAAGGAGACTTAGTACCCCCCACTCTGTATGCTGAACACGGTATGTTTAAGTAATGCTTTGAAGGAAAACAAGATGTGGTCAACATCTAGGAAGCTTCCGTGAGACAAAAAAACCCAGATGCACAATGATGTTGTACACTCCTTACTTCGGCAGAAGTAGGGACTTAGTCAAAGCCGAATTCATCCTACAGTCATGCACGTGGCCCTCCCCTATGGCCCTCCTCTCTACCTCTGCTGGATCTCCCCACTTAGTCTGCATCCTGGCTCATTGTTGTACTCTCAACCAAAACTGGCCTCTGTGAGTACCATTCATTCAAGATCCGACTTCCTGAGGGTTTATCTGGTAAGCTGACTGTTGCTAAGGTAGCAGTGCCTAATACACCTCCCGGATAACTCATTTTCATGGTAATAGGAACATATAAGATCTTATCTCAGAGGAATGACCATAATGAGATGGACACTGGAAGCATGGTATTTGATTATGAAGGCCTTCTAACACATTCTCAAGTCGTATCACATAAGCCAACACCTGTTCCATCTATAATACGCCAGCTTTGACTGTCTCATTCACCAAAACTCTGCACTGACATTCCCAGGTTCGTGCCGAGCATCTTGGCAAGGCCCCAAATGGTACCTTAAATCCCTGAGCAATCCCAGCTGCTAGAAATAATGCTTCACGTTTCTTCTCTGACAACATAAAGAAAATTCAGTACAGTAATCGCTGTCAGTGAATACTAACACTTCATGCAAATCAGCCAAATTTATTCTTCACTTTGCTTCTTCTTCAAAAAACATGACAACCACCACAAGAATTTCCCATAATTCTGCCTACAAAGCTTTCCAGAAATAGAGTATCTATTAAGTTGGCTTTCAGAATGTAATATTAGAAAGATCAAGTCTTTCTAAAACCACAAAGAGAATAAAGTTGCGGAGTTTGGGATTGTCAGGGCAGAAATCCAGACTCCCCGCAAGGTTGAGCCCTGTAGTAATAGTTGTTCTCCTTTTCCAACTTGGCTCGACACTGCTAAGACCTTTGCTGCACGCATAATGTTTATCGTTTTCCTCCCCTACTGTTATTCATGATTGAAACTGCTCCAGAAGGCAGGTGTGGGAAATGAAATATTATTGAAATATAAGGTGATGATAACCATTAGATTTCAAGCTAAATTTTCTTAGCGGGACTTAAATCATTTAAACTTTATATAATTTTAGAGATCATTTTTTTTTCTTAAGATAAAAAGAAAACACCTGGTACATTATTTGGTAGATTCAAACTGAAGGAGCCAGAGGAAATTATCACTGACTGGCTGCAAAGGTAAGTGGCTACGTATTTTAACTGTGGGGTATGACTATTCCTTGTAAATCCTGAGTGGCAACTTCTCTTTTCTACCCCATCTTCTGATAAGTCTCTTTCTTTCTCTCTCTCTTTCTGTCTCTCTCTGTCTCTCTCTGTCTCTCTCTCTGTCTTTATGCCAAGATTTTTTAAAAAGTTAGAATATAGTTCAGTTCTAGCTTAACTTGCTTGGATATCAAATAGAATATAACTTTTCCTTGGTATGCCATCATTACTTATTAAATAAAATTGGAACACATGGGTAAGAGTTACCTGGATGATTGGGCAAAATAATGGTCCCTCTTAGAATATCAATGTCCTCTTTAAAGAGAGAAAAATAAACATGAACACAGAGCATAAAAATTGAGACCAAGACAGGCAAATACCTCATTAAAGGAGGAATGTGAGACATTTGCCTATTTCTTCCCAAAGTGGAATACCATCTAGAAAGCGAATCAATGTCAGTGAAATAAGATGACCTTGTACACCAAGAACCTGATCATGGCAATACTAGGTACATTTATGATGGCAACTAATTAATGTACACTCTCTCTGTGGAACCATAGATTATTAGAAAGAGAATGAAGATATCAATGGGTTTCAAACTGTGCTGCAGGACAATACAGCACAGTTCGGGGCATCGTCTAAGAAGACAAGGTTCCTGCTGCTCAATTCTATCTTCACCACATCATCATCTGCTTTGATCTACTTTATGTTTCATACACCAGCACCTTGGACAGTGTCCAGGACATTGTTGGGCCTCAATAAATATATGCAAAATGACAAAATGAATGAATATTTGTAAAGAAAAATCGAAATTCTTCTTAAGGTCACATATTTAAAGGACCACTGCTTTTAAAAAAAATGGAAAGAAGAGAGGGAGGGAGGGAGGGAGGAAGGGAGGGAGGGAGGGAGGGAGAAAAATAAGAAGTTAGAAGCATTCCAATTGAATTCAACATCAAGAGGGGTGAAATATTTTGCCCGAGATATACAAGAAGTTGCTATCTAAACTTCATTCTTAATTCCCCTTTCGCTATCCTCAGTTGTTTACAGCATACCCAGTTTGTCTTCTTTTCACATGGTTATAGCTCAGATAATTACAACCCTCTGTCACCTTTGTCCTGCTAAGGAAGCTCCAGATATGCCTATACTGAAATCTTCCCAACCTTGACTCAAGTTGTGTTAAGTTAGTAGGCAAAGAAACTACCTAAATACAGTTTTTTACATATGGCTGTTTGAGGATTATAATTCATAAGCTTTTAGCTTACATGAAGGAAGAAGCTCTGGGAAATGAAAATCCTAATTTAACCACATTTCTCTTGTTTCAGCTTCTTTTATCTCTTGGTTTCCTAAGTTATGGAAGCACGGGGCTAAATCCTGGAAAACAGAGCCTATGGGGGATATTTTCATCCAGACTCAAACAGGAAATACCAGAAAGATCATGATGGAGCTGGTCCCTGAGCAATTGATTTCTAGCCCAGGTGGCATATCCAAGAGATTGAAATGTATGGATAATACTCAGAAGAAAATTAATGCTAAATTATGAGGTTTTGCTCAAATACATTCCTTTCAAGATAATTCATTACTAATATTCGGATTTCAGTTAAAAACTATTTGCAACAAACCCTGAATCTTTCATTTCTCTATCTCATTTTTAAAAACATACATCCTTGTCTTGATTGAGCCATCATTCTCACTAAATGATCTTAAAGTGATTGCCACTATACTAATGTAATATTAGTCTTTAATTTGCATACATTGCTGGTACTGTGATTAGTAACTCATTTGAACATGCTTGGTTACATCTCAAGTTATCACAATGCCAATGCAATTATTAGCAATTGACTTTAACAATTCTTGGAGAAATTGTGTTAAAAAGTTATCATGACTTTAAAACTAGAAATTAAGCATGTTTTAACTGCTAGGAGCTTTAAATGTAGCAGTATTTCTTCACAAATGTAATTTTTTTTTTTTTGAGACTAAGTCTTGCTCTGTTGCTAGGCTGGAGTGCAGTGGCGCAATCTCAGCTCACTGCAACCTCCACCTCCTGGGTTCAAGTGATTCTTCTGCCTCAGCCTCCTGAGTAGCTGAGACTACTGGTGTGTGCCACCACACCCGGCTAATTTTTGTAATTTTAGTATTGGCCAAGATGGTCTCGATCTCTGGACTTCGTGATCCACCCACTTTGGTCTCCGAGAGTGCTGAGATTTCAGGTGTGAGTCACTGTGCCCAACCCACAAATGTAATTTAAATAAATCTACTCATGCAAGAAACACTAGCTTTAGATGGTGCTTCTCAGATTTATACATGTTCTACAAAAAAATTAATTAGCCTGGTGTGTAGTTGAACTCATATGAAAATAATATAAAATGGAAATAGTGGGAAATATGAATGGGAGCCTAAAAGAAGTAAGGTTTTGGTACTTCAGGACATGAGAAAAAAGTTGCTGTCCCGGTATGCGCTTCACCAGTGTTCTCTTCAAATTCCTCTTGTTCATAGATTGTGTACCTTGGCTAGAAAACTTTTGAGAAAAGGAAACTCCAGTTTACTTCTGGATCCAATTTTCCTGTATAATACGTTAGTACAAAGTATACCAATGTTGACCTCACTCTGTGCCAAGAAGTTCAAATTATACTATTAAGGTTATGGCTGAAACATTTGAAATTGCTTAGCAAAGGATTCACTTGTTTCTCTTTTTCTTTTCTCAGCAGGAATAGGTACTGCCTTTTGCAAGCTGTTCTCTGAGCTTTTATTAAATATCAACAGAAGTGCAACAATATGAGACAGAACTTCAAACATAATCACTGCTGTTAGCTAGAATAACAGGAGCAACCCAGGAACTAGACAACAGTTCCTGTGCCAGGTCCTCAAGGAATCTTGATGCAGAGCAGACTGCATGAAAATCAGGGCAATTACCTCACTGAAAGTGAATATACTTTACCTCTTCAACCCCCATCTCTCTCTCACACACACACATGTGTACATGCACACACACATGTATGCACACACAATTTGCTTCATTTTCATAGGATTATGTGAATTGAAAAAATTATAAATTCATCTGCAATGAGACACTTCTAATATTCATTAAGCATTCCTCAAACAGGCTTCATACTAAGTGCTGCAGCTATAATAAAGAATAAGGCAGAGTCCAGTCTTTAGAGAACCTAGAGTTCTCTCTGTGTGGATGAAATGAGGTTTGCGGGAAGGGGATGCACATTTAATAGTGCAGGGCTAATGCTAATAAGAGAACAAAGTTATCCAGTTTTAGTTCTGAGAATAAAGGTGGGTGCATGGTAGCACGCACATGGACTGGAACACTCCACAGGAATGCAACAGCCTGAGAGAGGGTCTAAGTAAGGCTAAGAGAAAGCCTAGAATGGAAAGTAGGTTAACATGACTACAGGTAGAAAAATGCATGTGTGAGAGCGTGCTTTGTGAAGGGAAGGAGGATAAAAATACTGATGTGGGAATCAAGGAGCCAAATGAGTGAGAGCCTTAAATGTTACTTAGGAAGAGAATAGACTTTGTCTGAGGGACTATGAGGTCATTTGTAAGAAAGAAGGATGACCACAACCGTATTTGAAAAGACAGTTCTAGAGGCAGCATAAGATTGATTTGTCTTGCACATGAGGCCCATCAGGGAATAATTAGGAGTGATAATCATTTAGCTACAGTAAGGTCAAGACATATAGAAATTTTTAAGAATGGGCCAGTTTAAGGTAGATTAAAGATGTATATTGTGACAGAATTTCAGATTACCTGGACATAGGGATGATAAGGAAGGTGAAAGGATAATATCTGATTATATTTCCCGGGTTACCATGCAGATGGGGGTGTCATTCAATGAGACGGTAGACATAGGAAAAAGATCAAATTTGTGGAGCAGGAAGTAACAGAAAAGCAGTAGAAAGGTGCACATATAGAAGGGCAATTGACACCTTTAGAAAATATGCATAGGATTTAGAGAACTTGCTAAGTCTCTGCTGTTGGTAGAGCGGACAGAACATGTTCACAGCTAACTATTCTAGATATTATAATAGTTGTAGCCGATTTCTTAAGAACAAAGATTTGTTCATAATAAATATTGTTTACCCCTCCTTCACTTCTTTCTTATTTCTGATATTCTCAGCACTAATCACTGGCCATGTTGATCTTTTCTATCATTCCATGATATCTTAGGATCCTCAAAACTCCGTCATAATCACCTGTTTAGATATGCAGAAAAATATCATATATTTTGGCATCTAAAATGTTTTAAAGGATTACATTTATGCAAATGAGAATGGCGTGGTCAATAATTATCTTACCTTAACATCCTATGAAATCTTGCCTCAGTAGCGGGCTACTGAGTACACAGACAGAGGATCTATTATATAGGGGTGTAGGAAGAAATCAGGCCTAGTAAACTTCAGTCATTACTAGGATCATGAATAAGCACATTGCTAGGTCCTCTGGGAAACGAGGCATGAGAAGCGATGTCTAAATAATCAGGGTCTACTATCTTCTTTTTTTTTTTTTTTTGAGACGGAGTTTCGCTTTTGTTACACAGGCCGGGGTGCAATGGCACGATCTCGGCTCACCGCAACCTCCGCCTCCTGGGTTCAGGCAATTCTCCTGCCTCAGCCTCCTGAGTAGCTGGGATTACAGGCACAGGCCACCATGTCCAGCTAATTTTTTGTATCTTTAGTAGAGACGGGTCATGAGAGATATAGACGAGATATACACCAAAAGACAACAAAGTAAGTTGGAAGCTTTTTAGTGCCTACAAGTTATACAGTGATATGTAAAACACGTGTCCCATAACTAGAGAGGAAGTCACTCTCAACAAGAGGAGAGTTTGTTCCATTCTCCCACCCGTGCTAATAAATTTTAAAACGTATACAAGCGGGGCCCAAAGTGGCTCCGGCCGGATGTAGTGGCGCTTGTGAAGGCGAGGCCATGAGTTCAAGGCCAACCTGAGCAACCTTACAAGCTCTCATTGATTGGCAAAAAAAAAAAAAAAAAACTTTGGGAGGCCGAGACGGGTGGATCACGAGGTCAAGAGATCAAGACCATCTTGGTCAACATGGTGAAACCCCGTCTCTACAAAAAAGACAAAAAATTAGCTGGGCACGGTGGCATGTGCCTGTAATCCCAGCTACTCAGGAGGCTGAGGCAGGAGAATTGCCTGAACCCAGGAGGCGGAGGTTGCGGTGAGCCGAGATCGCGCCATTGCACTCCAGCCTGGGTAACAAGAGCGAAACTCCATCTCAAAAAAAAAAAAAAAAAAAAAAGTATACAAGCAACATATTCAATTTAAATAGTATGCATTTATAGAATGTTTGTTATGTGACAGAGATTCTTCCAGCAAGTGTGATAAGGAAGAGCAGAGACATGATTCTGATGTCCATTAAAAATTCAGTATAGCTGATACTAACAGGTGTCCAGTTTGAAATTTCATGTAAAAGCAGTCCAGAAGAAGGCTTGCCAGAGCTGGCCTCACACTCAAAAGTATCTTCCATTGCCCAGGCTTTTCTCTGTAGGTCCTCTTCTATCCTGGAAGTCACTGGTTTTCCACTGGAGATACAGACATAACATTTGATTTCCAGCCAGGAATGAGGGGAAGGACAAGCGACAAATGTGACACTTCACCCAGCTTCTTTCAAGAATTTCATGAAGTTGAAAGGAGAACTATCCTAGGCTTCTGCTAATGTCTGACTGGCCCTTCCCATCTGTAACAGCCATGGAGGCAAGCAGGCAGGGTAATAACACTTTTAAAATACTGAACAAAAAGAAGCACCAATGCAAATTCTGAAGTTAGCAAAAATATTATCTAGATGTTGTTAGAGGAAGGAAAACTGGGAGACTATGTTTCCAACAACCATGCTCTAAAGAAATGGGGAAGATCAAAGGGAAATGATGCGAAGGGGAAACTTGGACCCTCAGGAATTTTGTCAGTCTTTTGGGGCTGCCGTCACAAAATACCATGGACTAGGTGGCTTATAAACAACAGAAATTTATTTCTCACACTTCTGGAGGTTGGAAGTCCAAGATCAAGTTTTCATCAGGTTCAGTGTCTGCTGAGGACTCGCTTTCTGGCTCATAGAAGGTGTCTTCTCAGTGCACCCTCACCTGGCAGAAGGGAAAAGGCAATTCTCTGGGCTCTCCGGGGTCTCTTTAATTAGGGCACCAATCCCATTCATGAGGGCTCCACCTCCATGACCTAATCACCTTCAAAAGCCCTCAGCTCCTAACACCTTCACATTGGATCCGAGGAGGACACAAGCATTCAGATCAGAACAGAAATGAAGAAATAAAAACAGAAATGATAAATATCTGCATAAATATAACTAATTTTTACTTTTTTGTTCTTTAAAATATGTGTGATGACTGAAAACAAAAACTGTAACATGGTCTGCTGGAGTTTTCCATGTATGTAGTTGTAACACATTTGGCAACTACACCGTGAAAGACAAAAGGTAACAGCTTGTGTGGTGGAAAGATTTCCACACTCGAGTGCTGAAAAATTAATTCTAAATAGATTGGGAAAGTCACCTGTGTATAACCCCATTAGAAACAACTAAAACAGTAAATATCTTAATAGACAAATTAAAATGAAGTCTCTAAAAAGTATTAAGATTCATTTACATTACGTATTGTTTTGTCTTCTGAAATATTTGGTGACATTCTTTTTGTATTCTCTAATGCCTGGTCAAATTTGGGTGATGAGCTGAATTAAAGTAGGTTAACCTCTGCTTAAACCAGTTCAAAGTAAATTATGCACATGGCAAATAAGTTAGCGGAGTTCATAAAGGGCCATTCCTTATAACTAAGGTTTACAACTGTGTTACTCAGAACTGGATCCATGTTTCTGCTGATTTTCATACATGGCTGTAGCAAAGAAAACATAATTGATGCATTTGGTTCATTTGTTTTTCTCATGGCATGGCTCTAAAATTCTATATATTTCTAGGAATCATGGATATTAAGCCTATTACCGATGAAATAATTTTAATAAGCTCCAAAGATCAGTTCAATGAAATGCTCTATATGCTAGGATGCCTTCTCCATGCCTTTCCTCCTTTCCAAAGCTGACTCACATCCTTTAACTCCTAGCTAAAACATGTCAAATCCTTAGTGAATCTTTCCTAACCCTACCCCAAAGTCATGGCCCTTTGTTGGTAGAATGTATCCCCATTGCTGATGGTAAGAATTAGGTATACTTTTCTAGGATCTTCATTTCAATCTGACTCAGTTACTAGAAAAAAAGATCCATTAGAACAGGAACCAAGTATGTCTTGTTCTCCCTTTATCCTGAAACATAACACGAAGGGTAGCACTTAGTAACATATATTTGTTAAAAAAAAAGTCATTGAATTCTGACATTAAAATACAGATCTGTCATTCCTTTACATGGAATTATTATTATTCGTATTAATCACTATGCTTTTAACTTTATATAAATTCATTTGATATTCTTGCAAATAAGGCATTTCCTTCCTTCTTGAACAAGTTAACAAATTTCCTTTTCCTAAGATTAAAAAAAATTTCCTTGAACTCTAAGATATTCAATGGCATGAACTGTGTTTTGTCACTTTTCAAAGTTTGTCACAGCATCTGACATATAATAGGTAAGCAATAAATATTTATTAACAAGAGAAAAGGAAGCCAAGATGGATTTTAGTTGTACTTCATTTGCCAAGGATATATTATTGGAGAAAAATATTTTTATTTTAGTGACTTATTGATAATTAAAGAATTAACCATTAAAAATTTCATTTAATAATAACCAACTAAGCTTTAACTTATAGTGGGTTTTTAATCACCAACACATATTTGGATAGGGAAAAAAATTTTTGTGTGCTCAGACGACAACAAAAAAATGTTGATATGTTCACAAATAAAAGGTTACCTCATGAAAAATAGTGTTCTACTTTCTCTTGTTTTATTTTGAAACAGGTGACATTTCTTAGTGTTGAAATGCCTGTCACATTATTTTGGGGATCATTTTAAACTGTTTTGCAATGTTTATCCTCAATTCTTTATTAACGTTTGTCACTAAGCCATTTAAACTCATTTTGGATGCTGAGAGTTAATCTGGCTCTCACAGACTATAACCTACAGTGTCTAATATAGCTTGAAAGTGAGATATCAAATGAAAACATCAATCTGAAGTATCCTCAGGCTTAGTAAATTGGTGCCTCATTCTCTGCACCTTATGTTAAATTAGGCTGAACATATTGAACTTAACATATGTAGTGAGAAGAGATTCTAGAGACACAGCAGTTTTCTTAACCTAAATCCTTAGAATACCAAAATAGCAGTAACAATCATGAAAAAATTATTTATGGCACAATAAATGATAATAAATCCACTTTTATTATGCTTTAAATAAAGGATTTCAAAGAAATTTACAAAATCTACAATAATAGCTGTTTAAAAACTGAAAGTTGCATAGACTCTTCATATTTTAATGAAATCATGTAGGCAAAGGGCTTTGTAAGTTATAAACCAAAGTATATTTTATAATTATCTTTTTTTTTTTTTTTTTGAGACAGAGTTTTGCTCTTCTTGCCCATACTGGAGTGCAATGGCATGACCTTGGCTCACCGCAACCTCTGCCTCCCGGGTACAAGCAATGCTCCTGCCTCAGCCTCCCAAGTAGATGGGGTTGCAGGCACCCACCATCATGCCTGACTAATTTTGTACTTTTAGTAGAAATGGGGTTTTTCCATGTTGGTCAGGCTAGTCTCGAACTCCAGATCTCAGGTGATCCACCTGCCTTGCCTTCCCAAAGTGCCGGGATTACAGGCATAAGCCCCTGCACCCAGCCTATAGTTATCATTTTTAACTCCATTGGGTTTTAAAAGTACATTTAAGTGTGTACATCTTTATGTTTCTGCAGCAGAAATTTAGTTTGCAGTATATTATAATTTCAATGGTAGAAGCTAATTAATTGAAGGAACGACATATTCTAAATACAGGGAGTTACAGCTCATTATGTTTTTCCCCCTGTGGAAAGAATGACATGTAAATTAACTAATTTACTGATCAGCTTTATCTAAGAATATATTTTTGTAAGCAACTGTATTAATATTGATGTAGCTTATAGTAGCCTGAATTGAAACAAATTAAATTAATTTACTTTGCTTGAGTGAGGCTAGAATAAGTACATGCTGGTGAAGTGAATATATATCTCATGAGTGAAGGAGCCTTTCTCTCCTTAAATAATGATCGGGGCTCAACATCAAGAGAGAGAAGTAAGAAAATGGTACCCGACAAAAGATTTGCCACAAAATAGTAGAATATCATTTCACAAATAGCAAACAGAAGCTGGGAAATTAAACTATTTTCTCAAAGCCACACCTGGTGGAAACAAACTGCCAGAGCTCCTGACAATTAGTCATTTATTTTTCCTTAAGGAAATACCCAGGTAAGAGGATGATCCTTCTGAGAGTCATTAGAGAGGGAAACACTGGCACATTTGATCTAATGCTTTCTCCTGGGTCAGTTCATGCCAATTTTTTACCAAGGATAGACAGCCCACCGAAATCTTGTCATAGAGCAGATGCTAATCCAGTAGGTCTCAGGTAAGGTTTTGGATTCTGCATTTTGCAGGAGCTCCCAAATAATGCAGATGCTGCTGCTCTGTGGAATGCAATTTGAGGGTGCAGCGCTAAGGGAAAGGGAAAGGAAGTTCGATTTCCCCTTTCACAAGTTTTCTTCAATTCCTGGTTTTCACTACCTCAGAACAGCAGATTAGTGAAGACAAAGCTTCACAATAGCCTGAACACAGAAAAACTTTTGAAAAAGAGGTATAAAATTGACTTCTAAGTGATTCTCAAAGGGAGAACGGATGTTTATTTTAAAGAACAAAGCACACTCATTGAGACTAAAATAAAAGCACAGCCGATCTTTTCAGTTAAGTAGTCTGCCTAGCAAAAAATAACCACCAATTCTATTAGAAGGCAAAATAACACTCTACCTCAGGTTTAGACTTAATCTTCTTACATCTCAGTGGGGTCCATTTCAGGAGAATATGATATTATAAAGAAGGCTCAAGCCTGAACCCCACCCTCTACCTCGTTCTCTAAATAGTTATTCTAACTCTCTCTTATTATCTGAATTTGTATCGTCCAAAACTTGCATTCTCTACAAAGGAAATTCTTCTATTCTATGATCTGTCAAGATTAAAAATTTGCTTAGACATGAACATGCCAGGATGATACATAGTATATCAGAACAAATCCTTTGCTGCAGCTGTTTCAAAGTAGAAATGAATATCAAGGATATTTAATTCACACATTTTTCCATTGGGTAACACTTGAAATACAAAAGTAATGTTCATTATGCTTCATTATTCTTTAAAAGTGTTTTTAAAATCAATTGTCAAATCCTCTTTAAGCCTGCATGTACAGGTGTTGGATTCCTGAAATGTAAGCAGCTGTATCATGAAGTTCTAAGGTAAACAATTTAATTTAGGATTAACAAAACATGTGCATATTTCCTCAAACAAGATATAAATCTAATGTGCTATGAATAGTTACATGCAAATATTTTATTTAGCTAATTGCAGCAAAAGAAATGTATGCAATGTAAAAAGAAATTGCAGATTGGAGCCATACACAGGAATTTTATGAAAAGGAGTTATTACTGTTCCATTATCTTATCTAGCCTATATTTTTAACACAGGAAAAGTGACATAAATTTCTCTGTACATTGGTCTTTTCAATTTACGTAAATAGTATTCAAAATTCAGCATACCAGGAAATAATAATAGATTTAGCCTTTGGTGGGTAGGAAAGCAGACCCACTTGGTAATCACTCCTATCTACCTTAATGTCTAAGCAATCATTAGACGATGTTTACTTTTTCAGTCAAGTAATTAGGAATCTATTACATTAGGGCATTTTAGTAACGGGAAATTAAATAAGAGTTGTTTTCCTTGTAAATGGTGGTAAAAAGCAGATAGTTGACTGCTGTTAATTAAAGAATCCATAATGATGTTTTTCCCTTCTTCCAAAAGTAGTATTTATCTCAAAGAGATTGTAGGCAATGAGAGCAAAGAATGCCGCTTGGTAGACTAACTTGCAGAATGAATCTGGAAATTTTCAAGACCTTAAAAATCACCTGCAACCCTATAAAAACATAACTTCCATGTAAAACTTGGTAACCACAAATTTCAAAAGAACTATTTAAAGTCTATACTTTCTGATATTAGACAATGTCCAAAAAATTGAAGTAGACTAAGAATTACTACATGATGTGTTTTAAGATGTTCTGTTCAGCCATCACTATTTACAAATAAAACGTAAAATGAACATCTTGTCTCAGTTATCAATTGCTGTACAACAAAGCACTGCAAACGTAAGTGGTTTAGAACAATAATCATTTTGTTTGCTTAGAATTCTGAGGGTCAGTAATTTGGGCTGAAAAATCATTACTCATGTGGTGATTTTTCTGCTGTTCTCACCCGGGTTCACTCAAACAGCTACTGTGATCTGGCTGCTCAACTGGAACTAGAGTGGCTTGCTTGCCATATCTGTGGTTGATAGTGACTATTAGCTGGGTCTCTCACACCACATGGTATGCCATCCTTAAGAAAACTGTCCTGGGCTTCTTTATAGTGATCTCAGGGTTCAAAGGGGACAGAACAGAAGTTCAACCTTCAGCCTGGAAGTGACACAGCAATCCTCTGCTACATTCTCTTGATCTGAACAAATCACAAATCCAACACAGATTCAGAAGGTGGGAAATGGACATCACCTCTTGACAAGAGGATGGACATCACATTGCAAAGGGGCACACATCCAAAGATGAGAGGAGTTATCACATTGTCCTTGAAAACAATCTTCCAGTTATATTTCCAAATGCACAAATATGTCACACAAGAAAGCAACAAATATTCAAGTGTGTATGATGTGTTTGTGTGTATATATGTCTTGTAATTAATAATTAGAGATGTATGAATTGTATGACGTGGTGGTAGGGAGATGTATATATGGTAGGGAATTAGCAAAGCAACATAGGACAACCCCATAAATTTTATTTATTGCTTCTTTACCTTGTGTTGGAGAATCCAAGTTAGAATAGAATTCTATTGTACACTCAGAGCATAAGGTATTTCATTTGAATAAAGTAATACTTTACTACAAAATCATACTACTCTTTCTGAGAGTATACAGTAATTCTGTATAATTCCTTCTGAGCAAGAGCCAAACTCTTTTTCAAAGTGACTGTACTGTCTCTTTCTGAGAGAGTAATATAATTTTGTGGTAAGGTACTTGTATTTGTAGCAGGTGTGCACACACACACACACAAATGCACAAACAGCCTTTGAAAGAACTGATGAGGTAAGATGCCAACTGAATGCTTATGGGCTAATGCTTCTTCCCATAATGTGCCCTCTTCCTTTCCAATCTCCAGTTGTCATTAATGTTTCTCTTTTCTTCTCAAGTATTAAAAGTAGGTGTAGAGCAATGGCCACGTAAGGAGATCAGCAAATCCTTTTCAAAAAGCAACTATAAAGCGGGACAAAGCTGACTGAAGCCATCCAACAATCAGAGAAGCATTTATGATTGAAGAACTGTCGAACTTCAAGATAAAAACAGTAGAGTTCCGTGACATTCTTTCCTGGGGCTTCTCTCGTCCCAGGGCAGAACTTCTGCCAGAATAGAGCAAGCCATGATGATCAGCCTCTTTGCTGTTAAAGAAACTCACTCAATGTGGAACACAGCAGCATCGTTAATGGAAGTGACTTCTTGGAGGCTGTGAGTTGAGAAAAAACAAAAACTCTTATTCCAAGGTTGTAGCTGAAGTTAGGGCAGGCATACTCCTAGCTAAGAAGGGAAAGGCCATAAGCTATTCATGCATTGAATACATCCTTAATTTTTACTGGATCACCTAGCCCCAGGCAAAAACTAATCTGCTTTCTGTCTCTGAAAATTTGCCTTTCCTGGACTTTTCATATGAATGGAATCATACAATATGTACTCTTTTGCAGAAATCTCCTTTCACTTAGCATAATGTCTTCTAAGTTACTCCACATTGTGCTATGTAGCAGGAGTTTGTTCTTTTCAATCATTAAATGGTTTTCTAATGCATGGATAAATCACGTTTCGTTAATCCATTTACCAGTTGACAGTCATTTGGAATATTTACAGGTTTTTAACTATTATTAATTGTGCTTCTATCAAAATTCACACATAAGTCCTTATATGTACATATGTTTGCATTTTTTTCTGATTAGATATTGAGGTGCAGAATTATTGAGGCATATAGTAATTCTGTATAATTTCTTTTGAGCAACAGCCAAACTCTTTTTCCCAAGTGACTGTACATTTTACATTTCCACTAGTGATGTGTGAGGATTACAATTTCTCTACATTCTTGTCAACACTTTTTATTATCAATCTTTTATTCCATTCTAGTGTGTGTGTAATGCTACCTCATTGTGGTTTTAATTTTCATTTCCCTGAAGACTAATGATACTGAGCATTTATTCATGTGCTTATCGGTCACATATACCTTTTTTGATGAACTGTCTATTCAAGTCTTTTGCACTCTAATGTTTTCATCTTATGACTTAATGGTAAGTGTATTTATATATTTTAGGTAAAATTCCTTTATTAGATACGTGATTTGCAAATACTTTTTGTTGTCTGACACTTGCCTTTCATTTTCTTTTGTCTTTTGAAGTCTTAAACTTAATTTTTATGAAATCCAATGTATCACATTTTTTAAAAAGTGAATTGTGCTCTTTGTATTGTGTCTAAGAATTATTTGCCCAACCAAAGGTAAGGATTTTCTCCTGTGTTTTCTTCTTGAAATAGTTCAGTAATAATTCTTACATTTAGGCCTATGATTCATTTAGAGTTAATTGTTTTGTGTGTAGTAGCAGGTAAGGGCTGAAGTTCAAGATTTTTTGTTTGTTTGTTCCTTGTGGATACACAGTCATTCCAGTGCCACTTATTGTAAAGGCTGTCTTTTTTTCCATTGAGTCATTTTGATAACTTTGTAAAAAAAAATCAATTGGTTGTAAATATAAGAATTGATTTCTGGATTCTTATTTACGTTCAGTTGAGTCAACTGATCTATACGCCTATATTTGTGTCAATACCACACTGTCTTGATTACTGTGGCCTTGTAGTAATTTCAAATTTAAGTGGTATAACTCTTCCACCGTTCTTATTCTTTTTAACAATTGTTTTGGCTAGGCTAGCTCCATCGAATTTCCATACTACACATCTATTTCATGCTAGATGTTTATCCACAGGTCTCTGAGGGTCTATTTATTATTCTCCAATCTTCCCTTTCTGTGTTCTTCAGATTAGATCATTTGTATTGATCTATTTTCAAGTTTTCTGATTCTTTGATCTGCCCTCTTCAATTTTGATTTGTGCTACCCTAGTGAAATTTCCATATATATATTTTTACACATACGTATAAATGCATATAATCACTTACTGTGTGTTTTACCCAGCCTACTTTTCACTTTTTATAGTTCTTCTCATTGTCATTGTTCCATATGTTCATCTTTAGGTAGTGGATCTTTTTCTCACTTTTTTTCATAATCTCCATTTCCTTGAAGTAAAAAACTTCTTCTTTTTATAATACTTTAATCTTTCTGAGATTCTTTAATAAATATTTATTTTGTTTTGTATTGTTTAGATGTATACAACACAATTCTTTTGACATACTTTATGCATAGTGAACTTGTTACTACAATCAAGTAAATTAACATATTCAAAATCTGCCACAATTTCTTTATCTCTCGTCATCTGCTGACAGACATTGAGGTTGTTTCCATGTCTTGGCTACTGTGAATAATGCAGCAATGAACATAGGAGTGCAGGTACCTCTAGAAGGTGCTGATGCTACCAGAGAAGGGCTTGCTGGGTCATATGGTAGTTCTATTTTTTATTTTATGAACTTCTGCCATACTGTTTTCTGTAATGGCTGTGCCAGTTTACATTCAAATGGTATAATACTTGTATAAAAACAGTTACATAGACCAATGCAATAAAATAACTAGCCCAGAAATAAACCAAAGCACATAGAACCAATTAATTTTCAACAAGGACACCAAGAAGACACAATACGGAAGAGACAGTCTCCACAATGAATGATGGGAAAACTGGATTTCCATGTGCAAAAGAATGAAATTGGACCCTTATCTTACATCCTACAAAAAAATCAGCTCAGAGGCCTAAACACAAGGACTAAACTCATACAGTTTATAGAATAATCCATAGGGGACAAACTTCTTGATCCTAGTCTTGGCAAGGATATTTTTTGGATATTACACCAAAAGCTCAAGTAACCAAAGTAAACATAAACAATTTGGACTACATCAACCTAAAAAGCCTCTGCACAGCAAAGGAAACAATCAACAAAATGAAAAGGTGGCCTACAGATTTGGAGAAAATATTTGCAAACCATGTTTCTCTCAACAGTTAACATAGAAATATATAAGAAGTTCATGCAACTCAATAACAACAAAAATAATTTGATTAAAAAATGGACCAAGGACCCAAATCAACATTTCTTCAAAGAAGATAAAATATCGCCAACAGGTATGTGAAAAGGTGCTTAACATCAGTAAGCATCAGAAAAGTGCAAATCAAAACCACAGTGAGATATCACCTCACACCAGGTAGGACGGCTATTATCAAAAAGGCAAGAGGTCACAAGTGAAGAAAAAGAAGCCTTATACACTTTTTTAAAAAGAATAATATATTTGACATCGAGTATTTAAAACCAAAGAAAGTATTCTGTATGGCATTAAGTTTTTAGAATTAAATTTGTTGTTTTATTTCACATAACTGAGTCATTGATATGTATGACATTTTTAAATTTAAATAAAAACTATTTCTCCAGTGTACTCTGACGGCATTAAACGGAAGTATAATTTTAAAGCAGAAGTTAAGTAACGTTAAATATCATCTCAAGAACATGTTAGACGCTGGCCCTCTTAGACTCAATAATTTTAATGTTTCTCACCTTTATTTTTCTAAGTTCAAACTAGCAAAACTTTTTTGTTAAAAGATGGTCACTTATGATTTTAAAATAGCACTCTTCATTCAGAAATAATTTGCGGCTAGCTCACTACCTGTAGTAGTCGTTTTTATACATATAGCATGATCTCATGAAAACAATGACTTACCTGGTTTTAACAAATGTGGGCAAATTAGAACACAATGTTCTAGTGTTTTAGAGTAAAAATGAGCAATAAATAAATTTTAGAAGTATCTACACATTGGGTGTGATACATACTGTTTGGGTGGTGGGTGCACCAAAATCTCAGAAGTCACCACTAAATAACTTTTCTATGTAACCAAACACCATGTGTTCTTCCAAAATTATTGAAAATTTTTTAATTTTTAATTTGTTGGCACCACATTGAAAATAAATAGTTAATATGAACCATAGGTTTAATTGTATATCTCCATAAGTTTGTCAATCAAACAAAGGGAATCATTGTTCTTTACACTTTAGACCTTTCTCCCCCATCACACTACCTTGAAAATATTGCTGGATTAAACAGGAACAAATTACACCATTTCCCATTCTGTCAGAAAGTTACTATCTAATTTCCAAATTAGAAATAACCCAAACCAGGCAATTCTGGGTATACTATTGTTTCAATCTTTTCATCAAAACCAGAGATATTAGGTTGTACTTAGAAAACTAGCTCTCATCCCAGCAACTCATGCGAGAGCAAGGAAACCTCTGTAGACACAGCCGTTTTCCTCTGCATTTCCTGATGGATACTTCAACAGACTTCCATGCCTGCCAACTAAATCTGATCCATCTCAGGAAATAAGCTTATACTTCTGCCATTAACAAGGTTTATGAAAGTACAATACCTCAAACTGATGGGCTCGCTAAACATTTTCCAAGATCTGTAAATGCATTGTTGCTTAATTGTTATTTCCGCAACGAAAGAACACACAATATGAAATATGATCCTTAATTTGAAAGTAAAAGCAGTTTACTATTCATAAGACCACGTTTGCTTTGCAATGAATAAGGAGCTGAGCACTAATATAAATTTTTAAATGATCTAAATTTGGGGCAGGGCACAGCAGCTCCCGCCTGTAATCCCAGCACTTTGCAAGGCCGAGCAGGTGGATTATGAGGTCAGGAGATCAAGACCATCCTGGCTAACATGGTGAAACCCCATCTCTACTAAAAATAACAACAACAACAACAACAAAATTAGTCGGGTGTGGTGGCACCAGCCTGTAGTTCTAGTTATTTCGGAGACTGAGGCAGGAGAATAACTTGAACCCAAGAGGCAGAGATTGCAGTGAACCGAGATTGTGCCGCTGCATTCCAGCCTGCCTTGCCGACAGAGTGAATCTCAGTCCCCGCCCCCCCCCAAAAAAATCTAAATTTGGAACTTAATTTTGTGTACTCCTAGACTCTTGCACAACGATTCTGTATTGATTCTTGATTGGGAAGCCACTCCCTTTAAACTACTGAGATTCATTGCTGTCTGCTGTCTACTATATGCTAAAAGAGCATTTTCAGATAATTTTATAGTGAATATAAAAAAGGCATTGGCTGATGCTATCCACATTTTCTTATCACTTTGAAATAGATTATCTAATTTTGAGATACATGAGTCTAAAAAGCCAATTTATCAAAATGTATGTACTTCCCCCTTTCTCTATTAAGAGTATTTAAAATATTCACGTCTCTCTTTCACTTATTTATTTGCTCAAATTTTTTATCTTTATGGCCAACAATATTTTACATTTGAACCTTTTGATGTAGGTAATAGTTTTTTAATGCTAAAAAATTTAATCATGTAATTTTCCTTTAAAGCTCTTTTGCCAATTGCGGAATTCAGTTATTAGACTGGAAGAAAATATGAAGTGCCAGAATTTCTGCAACCTGCCTCCTGAAACATTCATTAACTTGCACTTTAACTGTAGCTGGTCGTATCCTTTTGCAGATGATAACTGAATGAATAAGGTTATCCAATTAAATATCTCTATAGCCTATGGAAAACAAAACAAAACACAGTTTTATACCACTCAGTAACTCTTGCACTCAGACACAGGCACTCTAACTTTCATTTTGTATTGCTGAAGTTTGTTTTCCTAAAAAATCAAAGAGTCAGGAAGGTGCCACACAGAGATCTAGAGAACCAATCTGACACCGAGGAAGCATCGCCAGGACTCATGTGAAGAAAACCTGACAGACTGTAAGAAAAGCAAACCTAATACGCAAATGAACAGATGAGCAGAGCGTTTTGAAGACTTGCAAAAGGAGTGCATTTGAATAGTAAGCAAAATGAACATATTTAACGATGGCTAAAAATAACTGAATCATAAGATCATTAGAAATGTGCTTATTAGTCTATAGTTGTATTTAAGGAATATCAAATCAATAAAACAGTAGCAATAGCATAGTTTGTGAGAATCCAAAATGTCCTTATAAATATGGAGAAGGAGAATGAAATAGGAAAATTTGTGGGCCGGGGGGGGGCAGGTGCATGGTTCATGCCTGTAATCCTAGCACTTTGGGAGGCCAAGGCAGGTGGACCACCTGAGTTCAAGAGATGGAGACCAGCCTGGACATCATGGTGAAACCTCATCTCTACTAAAAATACACAATTCCAGCCTGGGCAACAAAGCGAGATTGCATCTTATTTTAAAAAAAGAAAAAAATTTCAGGGGACAGTATTTTCAACAAAACCAGATGACAAAATACCCCCCAAAACCCCAGAATATGCATAAATAGGATCAGACTGGGACTGTATGATTAGCAGCTATGCAGAGATAGAAAAAAAGAAAAGCAACTTATTA
Organism: Saguinus oedipus; assembly: GCA_031835075.1. Lineage (NCBI taxonomy): Eukaryota > Metazoa > Chordata > Mammalia > Primates > Cebidae > Saguinus > Saguinus oedipus. Next base: position 13,446,808 of record CM063171.1, read on the forward strand.
TATCAGAAGAAAGGAGTTCTGATGATTCTCTGAGATAGAGTTCAAAAATTGCTTTAAAATATTCATCTCTAAAAGAAAAAGGACCACAATCTGAGTGGGAATCTCAGTAAGCAGATCATAAGAACAAATGGTGAAAATGGTAGAAATCTGCACTGACTCCAAATTATGGATGAATACAAGATCACAGAAAGTAAAAGTCTACTGCAAGATCAGAGGATGCCCAGGTTCTCAGTAATTAAAAACAGGCAAGAAAGTCATCCTTTCATTAGGACAGAGCCTCTTCTGCCGAAATATCACTGAAAAAGAAATCCAAATCAGTCAAGCAAGAACGCTCGTGGTACAGAAGAGAAAAGGCTTATATACTAGTGAGGGGACATTCAGAGGAAGTTGACCGCAAAAGCTTTTTTAAAGGTAATTACAAAGACTGACACTATTATTCATACTTCATAGGACCCATTATGAGGGAAATTTCAAATACTGAAGGTAAAAATGCATACTGGCTGACTTACAATCATAAATACTAATGCCTCTTTCTAAATATATAGGAAAACCCATCTTATTTAAACATGAACAACAGAAAATGCTTGTAATTGATTGCTATTCAATGAGAGTGTAAAAATAAATACTCAAATAACCTACCAACAAAGGATCACCCCAGAAAAAAATGTGTAACTTCGTATTTCAAAATTGGCTCAAAGGGGCTAAGAAATTACAGAAGCTACAAATGAAGAGTATAAAACACAAAAGGAAATTTCAAAAATAATGTAATCAGACAAAAGGATGATATTAGACAATAGTGGAGAGGGATCATGAAAGGGATAAACTCAAATAAAAACTAGACTGGAAGAAACACAAAAACAGGGAAACACTAGCGAGAAGACAGTAAGAAAATGAGGTTGAAAAAGGAAGACTTAAAAATCAAAAGGATAAGGGAAAATCATAGGAAAGAGTTTGTGGAAAAAGTAAATATGGAAGAGAGGCCATGAAGATACAACATATGCATAAAAGAAAACTGAAGAATAAAGACGAAGTGCAAGGAAGTGAGAAAAGGACGCTCTCTCCTGGGGAAATCAACTCAGAATCATCAACACCAACACATGTCAAGTAAATTATTCAACTTCAGAGAAAGCGAAAGAATCCTTTACACATCCAAATAAAAAGAGCATATAGTCTGTAAAAAGAAAATCAGAAGAATCTCAGGCTGTTTGATATAAACACTTTGTACCAAACGACAATCAAGAAGCATCTTTAAATTCTCAAGGGGAAAAAAAAAAACCATAGACCTATGACTTTGTATAAAGGTAACTGATCTTCAAATGTCAATGCCAAAGAAAAATCATTATAAACATGCAATAAAAAAGGTATATGCACACAATGCTATTATAGCAGTTACCAGCAACAATACAGATAAATCATAGAACATAAGATGGAGTGGAAAAAGCAAATTGCAAAATGCTTTAGAAAATCTTAATCCCTATTTATAAAGCACAAGAATAAACAAAACTAAAACATATTGTTTAGGGATACACATGTGTGATAAAGCTACCAAAAGCAATGACAACAAAAATCAGAGAAAAGGAAAAAAACAGTGGTTCTTCTTATGGCGATGGAGAAGGATGACACAGTGGGGTGGGCAAGTTCTAGCTCTTCACAGCTGACCATTTTGTTATTGTTGTTGAGAGTTATTGTTCTTTATAGTCTTCCTAAGAAATAGGTAGAAGACAAGGCTTAGACAGGCAATAAATAATTATAAAAAATGCATCATAGGCCGGTGGCTCATGTCTACAACCCCAGCAATTTAGGAGGCCAAAGTTGGTGGATTACCTGAAGTCAGGAGTTCAAGACCAGCCTGGCCAACATGAAGGAACCCTGTCTCTATTAAAAATACAAAAATTACCTAGGCGTGGTGCTCTGCACCTGTAATCCCAGCTACTTGGTAGGCTGAGGCAGGAGAAATTATTGAACCTGGGAGGCAGAGGTTGCAGTGAGCCAAGATGGTGCCACTGCACTCCAACCTGGATGACAGAATGAGACTCTGCCTGAAAAAAAAAAAATGCATCATGAAGACAGGCAGCCTTGAATATACGTAACTGTAGAATAAACATGAATTTGGGAGACAAGGGTAGAATGTTGTAAAATTGTACATGCTTTAACAATGTACATACTGTAAACCTAACAAAAATGGAACTCTTGGAGAATACATGAAGAGTAGAATACACTTGCCAACTGCCTCAAAAGAATTAGGAGAATTTTTTCTTAATCATGTATGAATCAGATATTGGGAAAAAAGTAAAGGATAAGGAATCGGAAGTCACTGGGCAATATTAATATTGATTATTACAGGGAACCAGTAAATAGAATATAAAAGAGATGTGACTAAGGTATTATGTAAATGTGTTAGTATAAAGGTAACCATTAGGCAAAGAAAAAAACCTTATAAATACAAAAAAAGGTAAGTTGCAAAGAAAATGAAGTTACAGTGAAAGGCTATATGTCTGTACATTTTTATAACTAACGTTGAGAAATATAAACTAAAACCATATAACAGAACTAGAATCACAGATATAAGTCATATGATTGCATGATCTTGTAACCAAGTTATGTGACCTGTCATATTAATAACAAGATGGTCCTCACTCCCAATTAAATGAAGATGAATTTCAGATTAGCTAACAATGTAAACTTCAACTCTATGTTCTTACAAAACAGATCCATAAAACAGAGACTCAGAAAGGCCAAAAATAAAAGGACAAAGACATACTGGATAAAGAGCAAATAAAAAATTTAAAAGCATTAAATAAAAGAGGGAGAACATATTTCAATGTTAAGGGCTGTAATTTATCATAACAATATAATAAAAATGTAAGAATAAACCAAGAAAAAGAAAACTTAGAATTCAGGAAACAGGAGATCAAAGTCAGAAGAGAAAAGTATTGCCTGAGTAGTGGTGAAATAGTGTCCCAGGATGACGAAGATGCAGCACACCTACAAGGCAATAAGGGAAGATGGAGGAAGACGGACAAAACATGAAACTGATATCTAACCCAATCTATATCAGTATATTTGGAGGCCAATGATAATTTAAAGTTGTTTTTTTTTTTTTTTTTTTGAGACAGAGTCTTGCTGGCACTCCACAAGGTGCCAGGCTGGAGTGCAGTGGCACTCCAGCTCACTGCAACCTCTGCCTCCCGGGTTCAAGCAATTCTCCTGCCTCAGCATCCTGAGTAGCTGGGATTACAGGTGCGCACCACCACGCCCAGCTAATTTTTGCATTTTTAGTAGAGATGGGATTTCACCATGTTGGCCAGGATTTTCTCGGTTGCTTGACCTCGTGATCCACCTTCTCTGGCCTCCCGAAGTGCTGGAATTACAGGCGTGAGCCACTGCGCCCAGCTTAATTTAAAGTTTTTGAGAAATATATGGGAATACATACTTAGAAAAAGTTAGCAGATAAAAAATTAGGCAATGAACTCCATGAGAAAAAAAAATACACACACACACATACATACAACACCAAGAATGTGGTCACAGTACATTAGATGTCTTTGCTCTGAAAAATACTGACAGTCACAATAATGTGGACATTGAATATTTATTCATCATAAACTGTGCTGTAAAACTAAAATGAGAATATGGGCAGATAGAAAATGTGTGGATGGCAGTGGGGAGGAAAAACATAAGAAACTGTATCATGTCACAGGAGAAAATCAACATATTGTATAAGACTGACTTTAAAAAGAAATAGCAACTTAAGCATATTATTTAGAAAATCAGTGAAGTACAATTTTACAATTATTCAGGGTTGACTTGATGCAGCCTTATTCCAATCCCTGGAACAATAAAGAGAAGTCCCAGCCTACACAGAGTGAACTTTCTTGGGGGGCAGACAGGTAGTAAATAAATAAAAATTAGATGCATGGAATGATAGTTTTATGTGTCAGCATGGTTTGGCTGTTAATTCATTAATAGTCCCCAGTTATTAAATTAAGCACTGATTATAGGCGTTGCTGTGCAGGTATTTCTCAGATGGACTGAAATACACGTCAGTTCACTAAGTGAGAACGTTTCCCTAGATAATCTGATTCAATCAGGTGAAAGGCCTGAAGAGCAGAACTGGGGTATCCCTGAGAAAGAAGAAATCCCCCGCCGTGGACTGCAGGCTTTAGCTCCAGCCTCCGAGTAGCCACCTACACTTCCTGGTGCCTTCCTGTGGACTTGTGGCCTGCCCAGCCATCCTCCACCATCACATAAGACAACTCTGCAATAAATGTCAACATATATCTCCTAGTGGTTCTGTTTCTTGGTTGAACCATGATTGATACACATAAGGATTCCAGGCACAGATATAAAAGCAAAGCTGGATAAGAGTGATAAGAATGTGTGTGAGGGGAAGATGCTGTTTTATATTGGGTGGTCAGGAAGTTCTCACTGAAAAGATGCTGTGGCTGATTGATTCCATCACTGCTCTCATGCTTCATTCCTCTTTTATCGAGACATTTTGCCATGGGACTCTGTATCACTTTTCATCAAAAGTAGGATCTATTTTGTTTTCAACTGCTGAATCTAGACTGATTCAGAGGCATGTGAAATTGTGACAGTACTTTCTCAAGCTTCTATTAGCCTCATCCATTAATATCTCACTTCCCTAAAAAAGCTTTTTCATACATGAGGCAAAAGCAGAAGCTGGAGGAGGTCATAAAGCTTTTTTGAGAAAGTCCTGCCGTAATTTCGCATGTGTCTTGTTCCCTGGCTGCACCATAGCAATATGCCAAGGCTAGCCTGCTGGAGGGTGAAGGAGATGGTAGCCCCAGGCATCCCTGCTGAGGACATACTGGATCATCCAGTAGCCAGCTTACCCTCAGATATATCAGTCTGCCCATTCGAGATCAGCCAGAGGTGACTCACTGACCTACAGCTGAAGGTGGACACATGACTGAGCCCACGCATGAGCAGCCAAGTCCTGCCCAGCTTAGCTGAAACTCATAACTAAATATTTATTGTTGCAGTGCCACTAATGTTTTGTCATTGCTTGCTATGCAGCATTGTTGTAGCAATAGGTAACTATGTAGAATGGGCCTGAAAGAAGCAGATCAGGCCACACTAAAGGAATAACACCGCTTCAGTGGAAGGGACAAGCTCAAATGCTCTAAGGCAGGAGTGTGCTTGGCATGCTTAACGGGCAGCAAATGGGCTTGCGTAGCAGGAGTACAAAGAGAGGGAAGGGTATCACGAGGCAAAATAAGTTGAGTGACAGCAGATGAAACATGTAAGGCCTTGTAAACCACTATAAGGACTGAGTGACCCAGGAACTCAATGGATGCTTTTAAACAAATTAGTATATGGACTCTTAAACATGCACATTGGATGCTTTATGGAGAATGAGCTCCAGAAAGGCAACTGCACAGTAGGACTGTTCCACCCCCCCCGTAGAAGTTCTCAGTGAACATGGAAAGTGATTGTTGCTTTGATCAGGTTACAACAGAAGAGGTGGTAAGAAGTGTTCAGATTCTGTATATTTTGTGAATAGAATGCCAAAAGGATTTTTAGATGGACAGGATATGAAAGAAAGAAAAAAATTAAAGGATGATTCCAAAGCTTTGGTTTGAGCAATCGAAGAACAGAGTTACCATTTATTTAGCCAAGGAAAAATTTTGGAGGAGCACATTTGGGTATAGATAGCAGCAGCTGAGTTTTGAACATGTTAATTTTGAAATGGCATTAGGTATGCAAGTGGAGATGTTATGTGGTCAGTTATATAGAGACAGAGACTGAAATATGAATTTGGGAGTCACTCATAAAAGGCATATAGCACAACATTGAAATCCCAGAGGGAGTTTCTAGCAAAATGTAAATAATCCAAGTGGAGCCAAGAAAAAGAAATGAAAGACTTAAAAATACCAATTAAAAAAGAAGGCCAAGTGCTGTGGCTCACGCCTGTAATCCCAGCACTTTGGGAGGCTGAAGCGGGTAGATCACAAGGTCAGGAGTTCAAGAGCATCCTGGCCAAGATGGTGAAACCCCGTCTCTGAAAAAAAAAAAAAGAAAGAAAAAAAGAAAAGTTTGGAGGGTGATTAAAGACCTACCATTGAAAAAGGCACACAGATCAATGGTTTCAGCAACCAAGCTAACCAAGTGTGCTGCAGAATTCCATGAGAAACAGTTTTGAGAATTGAAAGTGATCTTCTCTGGAAAGTGGAAATTGTGGGGTGGTAGAATTGAGACAGGAAGCTACTGCTTTTCCTTTTAAAACTTGTACTTCTGTGTAACGATTTAAATTGCAAATGGGTATTGTACTGACTAAACTTACTGAAATAATATGGCATGGAGGTGCAAAAGCAGAACCAGTGGGTCTAGACAAATCTCAGATATTTGGTTATGAGTGAGGAGCTGAGAATGTGGGAAGTAGGACTATGAAATTTTAAATGTGTGTTCCCATAGAGATGAAACGACCAAACAAAGTCAGATTAATGATACAGTGAAGAGGAAGAACTGAAAGAACGTAGTTTTCCCCAGGTGAGAATGGTTACAATATTGAACACAAATGAAAGGACTGTTCTTTGTTAAAGGAAGGCGTCTTCGTCAGTTCAGGCTGTATAACAGGCTATCGTAGATTAGTGGCTTATTGATAGCAGAAAGCTATTTCTCACTGTTCTGGAAGGTGGAAGTTCAAGAACTTCGAGGATATCAGCATCATCTGGTTCTGGTGAGGGACCTCTCCCTGGAAGAAGACTGAAATCTTACATTGTATCCTCACAAAGCTGAAAGAGATCTCGTTAGCTCTCTGGTCTCTCCTTAGGAGAGACTAATCCCATTCACAAAATCCAACCATGTCTTAGTTACCTACCAGAGACTCTACCTCCTAACACCATCCTTTTGGGATGAGGGTGCCAACAGGAATCTTGATCAGTTACAGTCAGCCTATGACAGCGGGATTATTGCCTTTACTTGAAGGGAAGAGGAAGAACATGGATTCTGTTGCTGAGGTTTGCGGATCTAGTGACAGAAAGGTGATGGAATTGCCACCTAATGGTTTCTGTTCTGGAGTATTTCTAACACTTTCATTTTTCTAACTCCATTTGCGTTTCAGTGAAGTAGGAAAGGAGGCTGTCTGATGAAAACGGGAGTCAGACTTTTCATGTATGCTGTCCTCTCTGAAAAGTCACCTCTCTGAAAAGTCACCTTTGATCTAGAGGGAAGAGAGTATGAGAGAGACACAAATTAGCAGACAATGTTTTTCTGCAGGGTTGAGGGCTCTTCGAAATTTGTGTTTATGAATTTAAAAGATCTCCATGGAACCACACCCACCTGGGCATTGCATCCATCAGCAGTGGCTGGGGTGTCATCACCGACCCACACAAGGAGCAGGGAGTAGGCTGGCATACAGGGAAGAAAGGGGATGTCCTTGAGTGATTTCCTGGACTATTTTGGAGAGGTATGGAGACATCTACAATTTTTTGCAGGTTGGAATTGAACCAAAGATAATATTTTACTTTTTTCTTTTTCTTTTTTTTAGACAGAGTCTAGTTCTGTTGGCCAGACTGGAGTGCAATGTCACAATCTCAGCTCACTGCAACCTCTGTCTCTCGGGCTCAAGCAATTCTCCTGCTCAGCCTCCCAAGTAGCCAGGACTACAGGCATGTACCACCATGTCTGGCTAATTTTTGTATTTTTAGTAGAGATAGGGTTTCACCGTGTGGACCAGGCTGGTCTTGTACTCCTCACCTCAGGTAATCCGCCCACCTCCCAAAGTGCTGGGATTACAGGCGTGAGCCACCTTGCCTGGCCTATGTTACTATTTTACTATTGAAACCCTGTTATAATCCACAGGCTGGGGTGGAGTTGAGAAGAGGGGGTGGGTGTATATCATCTTATTTGATATTTGACAATGTGAAGAATGTGAAACTACTGGTATTATTCCCATTTTATAGCTGAGAAGATGAGTCATTGGAAAGTGAGTTAGGAGGGCAGAACTGGAATATGGAGCTTCTATCTTCTGTTGCAGCAAAATTGGACCTCTCTGCCTTGTTAGGATTTTTGGTTGGGCCTAAGGATTACACTGACATAAGATACATTAACAAGAGAAAGCATACAAATTTATAGAGTTTCGTTTGACATGGGAAACTGTATAAGGAAACAAAGACCCAAAGAAGTGGCAAAACCTAAATGGTTTTATACTAGGTTGAACAAAGAGAGGCATTTGTGGAAAAGCAACCACATTTTGTGGGAAGGCTAACAGAAAATAAAAAAGGGATGAGTTCATGCCCTTTGCAGGGACACAGATAAAGCTGGAAACTATCATTCTCAGCAAACTGACACAAGAATAGAAAACCAAACACCTCATGTTCTCACCCATAAGTGGGTCGAACAGTGAACACAGGGACACAGGGAGGGGAACATCACACACCGGGGCCTGTCGGGGGGTGGGGGACTAGGGGAGGGATAGCATTAGGAGAAATACCTAATGTAGATAACGGGGGGAATGGGTGCAGCAAACCACCATGGCACATGTATACCTATGTAACAAACCTGCACATTCTGCACATGCACCCCAGAACTTAAGGTATAATTTAAGAAAAGAAAAAGCAACAAGGCCAGACGCGGTGGCTTAAGCCTATAATCCCAGCACTTTGGGAGGCCGAGGCGGGTGGATCACGAGGTCAAGAGATCGAGACCATCCTGGTCAACATGGTGAAACCCCGTCTCTACTAAAAATACAAAAAATTAGCTGGGCATGGTGGCGCGTGCCTGTAGTCCCAGCTACTCAGGAGGCTGAGGCAGGAGAATTGCCTGAAACCAGAAGGCGGAGGTTGCGAGATCGCGCCATTGCACTCCAGCCTGGGTAACAAGAGCGAAACTCCATCTCAAAAAAGAAAAAGCAACAAAAAAGAATTCTTTTAACAAGATCTGTATGCAGACCGCTCCTCCAGGACTTTCGTGTCTGACTCCCTGTGGAAGAACTGTTTTTGTGCTCCTTCTTGTTGTTTGGTTTGGTTTGTTTTTTCTGGGGCTGGGAGGACATGTCTCACATGGGAATTTTAATCTCTTGTTTTCAGGGAAGAAAGGGCAGAGAATAGAGTACCCCCATTTTATCTGTTGCTTTTAAATGCCTTTAACTCAAAATTATCCCTCTGCCAAAGTGGCACATTCCACTTCCATGTTTTTGTTTCATTTTGCTTTACTGTACTGTCACACTGCCCCAAATTTAGCAGAGAGATATTTGAAATGGATTCCTATTTTAACTCATGCTGTTCCTTTTGCACATAAAATCTGAATTTCTACCAGCTTTACCAAAGAAGAGACTAACTATGGCACTGATTTTAGATTCTTCAACCTCAATTAAAGGTAATTTAGGAAATTCTGTGTCCCCTATAAAAGACCGAAAGTTATATTCTTCAGCTGCACCAACTTAGAAGTAAAATGCTTTGGAAAGAAGAGACAGTTATTTTTTGAATCACAAATTTTTCCAAATCTGAAATCTAAAAAACTTTTTTAACTTAGACAGTTTTCCTTCCTGGCTCTACTTTCAATGAAATCCTGCCAGTTTCTACACTAAGGACAATCCATTGAAGTGTGATTCTAGAAAAAGTTGACATATTCCAGGAGAATGAGCAGCTCATTTTAATCAGTACTTAAATATTTAATTCAATATCCCAAAGCCCTAAAGGGTTGTTGCAGGAAGATATTAAAACTTTAAATTCAAAATTTGCTCTGAATATTACACATCCACTGAAAAAGAATTTTCAATAAACTCTAAGGATACTTAAATTAACAATTACTTATCAACTCTGGTAATTGGACAACCAACCCTACTCATGCTGCTGGCATTCCTGACAGATTGCAGCTGCCACTCACTGTCTTTTTCTGAAATCTAACTCTACAGCTAAAAAGCATGGTCTCTCTCGTAAAGACCTTTTAAAATTCTCTCAGGAAGTAGCTATCAGCGGAAACATTCATTAAATTTGGTTGTCCATTTTCTCGTCACTTATCCAGGAAGATTATTTTAACTCTGATTTTCAGGCTAACAGAAAATGGCTGACTGTACTGTGGTCCCAGAGGAAATTCCTTCTGGCAGAAATAGAAGGCACACTAATGCCAGAGCAGATATTACCTTCACCAGTTGGTAAACATCAGTAGGGCTTCAACTCTTGAAATCCAGAATCAGTTCTTGAAATCCAAAATGGATGAACAGCTAAATATTACATCTTTGTTTTTCAACTTAAATGTCGCTGTACACCAATCATTTAACATTTCTTAGAAAGTTACTTTTGCCTAAAGAAATTATTTATTAAAAAAATATTTTTAACGTTTTGTAGGGCCAGTCCTTTAAAGCATGTTAACGTGTTTCATACTAAAACACCTTTAACTGCAACCTCTTCAAGTTTTCCTATGATCACAGTACATTCAAATTGCTAGAAAATCCTTCTATTTACAGATGTAAATCAAATGTCATTTTTATCTAAATATATTTCTATTTAACTAAGGAAGTTATCTGCATGCCAGTGGATAAAGCCTCTGCTTTTTTAAATTTAAGCTGTTTTTTTCTTTTTTTAAGTAAAATGTAAAACTGTTATGTGCATACAAGCTAGTGTTTACTAAAGTCTTTCAATTACTAAACAACTAGAAGTAACTTCAAAATAAGGCAAAGTTTAGTTGATATGTCTTTATTTATTCTTAGAGACGATATGTGTCTTTTTGATAAAACCAGAGAAAAGGGACTTTCAGTTTGGAAAAGATGAGTTAATGAAAACTAACGGATTCTTTGCTATTCTTAGGTACATAAAAACATTAAATAATAAAAAATACTGTAAGGGCCACTTCAGGAGAAACAGGCAAACTAATCTAGAGTGTTGCTAAATAATTCTTAAGTAAACTTAATTTTGAGGAGGTGGCGTGGAAGGGATCAACTTATCTGGCATTATTATGAGCACATGGTAGCATTCATTAACTGACAGCAGCTGATATACCGGACTGTAAATGGGAAGTTAAGCCAGATAAATGGATTCTTTGTATTTAGCACTTGCACAAAGAGCCAAACTTCCATTTTTTGGACTTCAAGAGCAAAAATGATCTTGGATTTCAAGAGTTGGAACCTTTTTCGCTTTATAAATATTGTCTGACTTGGTTCAAACACTGACTTGATGTGACAGGCTCACAAGTATTAGAGATGGCTCTTTGGGGCAACTCCAGCCATTTTTAATTTCTGAATCTTAACATTGTCAAAGACTTCAAGGATTCTTTACCAGTTATCTAAAAAAAGTACCAGTTACATTTAATTCTAATTTTAGGCCATCAGGGAGCAGTGTTAGTGTTAAGTGTTTTCTTATCTCAGCTCATTGTTTAGGGTATTTAAGAACATAGATTTTCGTAGGCACAACTGTCTGAATCACCTTAAAGTTATAACCTAGGTACTGACATAAAGTTGGAAATAGCTGATCTATGGGCAACACTGTCTTTAAACACTCAAATGATGTAGTTACCATCCTTATAAGTAATTTTAGTGAACGAAGGCAGTTGCATTTTTTGTTGTTGTTGTTGTTGTTGTAACGGAGCTTCGCTCTCGTTACCCAGGCTGGAGTGCAATGGCGCGATCTCGGCTCACTGCAACCTCCGCCTCCTGGGTTCAGGCAATTCTCCTGCCTCAGCCTCCTGAGTAGCTGGGATTACAGGCACGCGCCACCATGCCCAGCTAATTTTTTGTATTTTTAGTAGAGACGGGGTTTCACCATGTTGACCAGGATGGTCTCGATCTCTTGACCTCGTGATCCACCGGCCTCGGCCTCCCAAAGTGCTGGGATTACAGGCTTGAGCCACCTCGCCAGGCCCTGCATTCTTATCTAATTAGTTCCAAGCAAAACACCACTTGAAACAATATAAAGGAAATAATTTTTAAAGTAATTTTAGAGTGTTAGCCTTCATTTTGCTGCATTAGATGGATTCATTTCCAAAAACTATTATTAAAGCAAATATTTCTTAGTAACATCAGCTCTAAATCTGATGTCCCTTTCTTTCCCTCTGAAGTTAATGACCGTTTTTGTTTGTTTGTTTGATTGTTGCTTTTGCTTTGTTTCTTTGCACTGATTTGGCTAGATGTACTATAGTAGCAAATAAGCCTATGACTGTGTGTGTGTGTGTGTGTGTGTGTGTGTGTGTGTGTGTGTGTGTGTGTGTTTGTCTCTGCGTCTACATGTATACACAGGGAAAGCCGGGAAGCAAATGGGCAGGAAATAAATAAAAGAAATATTATAAATGAACATTTAGTTTAATAACATTTAATTTTCATTCTGAAAAATAGTTTTAATCAATGGAGGCGTTGATCTTAAATCGATTTAATGATTTGCCATTTTATTTCAAAAAATTGTTGTAAGACTTGAAGAACATGTGTTATTCGCTTAGTTTACCATTTGTATTTAATAGTGTAGTGATGGTGAGTGGTCAAGAACTATCAAAGTAGAGTTTATGGGGGTACTACAGGGGTCAGCAAATTTTTTCTGTAAAGAGTCACATATAGAAACAAGTTGCAGGGCTGGTGCAGCGCAAAGGACATTAAGTACAGTCAGCCACACTCTAAGTTTGTTCTCTCCACTGCCACTGATTGAGGTTGCCTCCTGGCCTTTGCTTCCTCCGCTATAAAATGAGGAAATTGAAAAGTCCCTTTCAGTTTTAACAGCTAGTGATTTCGGTGGGGTTGTCACCCCAAAGTGATAATTATAGTGTTGATAAGATATATCACGATATTTTGTAGTTTGCAAAGTGCATTTAGTGTATTATCCCATTTAATTCTCAAGATTTTCTGTGAGATGGTATAATTTTGCCATGTTTTTGGATAAGAAAACTGAGGTCAAACAACTAGCAACAAAAAAACTCTCTTCTTGAACCTAAATGATCAGCCACATCAAGTTGCCATCACATTTCTAATACTTTCAGAAGATTATCCTTAAAAATAACTCTTTAAAATATATAACGCTCATGTTCTCAGTATTTTTATCTCTGTGGGAACCTAATTGAAAAGCTTTCAACCAAAATTACTACACTTGTCGTATCTTTCCCAAGATACAGGCTATAATTCTGAGAAGAAGCTAATGATGTCTATGGAAAGAAAGTGGAAATTAACTGGAATAGGTAATAGAACATCTGTGTCTCTTCTACATATCTTGTAAAGTAGAGAAACTGGTAGCTGACACTTACATTTCAAGGTAATAAGCATTACATTTAATTTTATACCCTCATAAATGCAGTGCCTATTTTCAATTTGCCTACCAACATAATGGGCTATATTCTTTATATAAAGATGGTATCATGACTACACAGAAATATCAAGTCTCAAAGAATTTTTTACTGAGTTGACTAAAGAAAATCTTTATTTTAGACCTTTCATCCATCCATGATCACTTCTTTGACCTTCAAAAGTTATAAATTTTCTTTAGCCTTTGTTCAACCACTCAATTCTAAGAATAAAAGAAATTTATAAAATGTTTTAATGATTTGGGTTGTGAATCTAGAATAAACTGAGGAAAATAAACTAATAATATCACAACTTTATCATGATACAAAGAATAGATCATGTCATCTTTACAGAGTTACATGCATTCATTCAGAAATTATTTTGAGTAAATATTCTGTGCCAAGTACTTTTCCAGGCCTTAGGGATACAACAATGAACAAAACACAATTTATGCCCCTGTGAAGCTCACATTTAGTTGAAGGAGATAGATACACAAATAAACAAATGAATATGTCATTTTTCTGGGTGCAAATTAGTGATATAAAGAATAACAAAATAGAGGCCGGGCACAGTGGCTCACGCCTTTAATCCCAGCACTTCAGGAGGCAGAGGTGGGCAGATCATGAGGTCAAGAGATTGAGACCATCCTCACCAACATGGTGAAACCCTGTCTCTACCAAAACTACTAAAATTAGCTGGGCATGGTGGTACACGACTGGATTCCCAGCTACTCGGAAGGCTGAGGCAGGAGAATCACTTGAACCCAAGAGGCGGAGGTGGCAGTGAGCTGAGATAGTGCCACTGCACTCTAGCCTGGTGACAGAGCAAGACTCTGTCTCAAATATATATATATATAAAGACTGATAGAAAGAGTGCCTAGCAGAGAGGTCATAGAAGACCAGGTACAAAGGCCTGGAGGCACAGTAGGCTGAACAATTTCAAGGCACAGCAAAGAGGCCCATGTGGCTGTAGCACAGGGAAGAGAGGCCAGTAAAAGGAAATGAGGCCAGAAAGTGTTCACCCTGAGTGTGGTGGAGAACCTTGAAGTCTTTTCTGCAGAAAAGAGTCATATTCTAACTTACATGGATCATTTTGTTATGTGTGAAGAATTCTCTGCAAGGGAACAAGATCAGATGCAAAGATAATTAGAAACAATAGCAAAAGTCCAAGAAAGAACATGTGAGTTGGGAAATGGTCATAGTAGTGTAAGTAATAACTGGTGGTCAGACTCTTTTAGACATACGTCAAAGGAAGAGCCATCAGAGTTTACAGATGTTTTGTCTGTGAAGAGCGAGAGGAGTCAAAGATAACTCTGAGAATTTTTACCTGAGAAACTGAAATATGAACAGGTCTTTCAATAAGATGATGAGAGAGTGAATATGTCAGATTGATGTGGGTGGGGTGGGGAGTGTGCAAATTGAGTTTAATTTGAGATGTGTTAAATTTACAAAGCCTGGCTGGGCACCATGGCTCATGCCTGTATTCTCAGCACTTTTAGAGGCTGAGGCGCGTAGATTATGAGGTCAGGAGTTTGAGACCAGTCTGACCAACATGGTGAAACTCCATCTCTACTAAAAATACAAAAATTAGTTGGGCTTAGTGGCAGGCACCTGTAATCCCAGCTACTCAGGAGGCTGAGGCGAGAGAATCACTTGAACCCAGGAGGCGGAGTGAGTGGAGATTGTACCACTACACTCCATCCTGGGTGACGGAGTGAGACTCCATCTCAAAAAAAAAAAAAAATTACAAAGCCTATTAAATATCCAGATGGATGTAAACTAGATCCTCAAATGCATGAGATCTGAGTTCAGCATAGGCTAGAGGTGTAAACTTGGCCTTTGAATGATGAGTCCAACTAGGAAGTAGGGGAAGCTAGAAAAAACATACAAGGGTTAGTTACTGTGGTTTCCACAAATGTCGGGATGGTGAGGAGAAGAGCATAAGAGACTGAAAAGAGAAGTCAGAGAGCAGTAGGAGAACTGAGAGAAGAGTTCTGGAAGCCAGGTAATGAAAATGTTTAAGAAGAACATGCACCATGTCAAATGCTGCTTGTAGTTTGAGATAGATGACAACAAAAACAACAAAAAATTGACCAGGGAGTTGGTAATACAAATGCATCTCTTAAACTTATCATGAGTTGTTTCAGTACAGTAATAGAGACAAGAACTTCATCGGTGCTGTTTCAAGAGAAAAGAGGCATAGAGGAAGGGGAATCCATGGGTAGAGTTAACACTCTTGGGGAGATTTGCCACAAAGAGATCAGAGAATTGGGGCAGTAGGTACAAGGGCTCTTGGTATCATTGGAGGGTAATTTTAAGATGGATGGTAATTTTAATGTGGTCATATAGCAAAAATTGTTAATGCAGGAATGATGGGGAGAAATTCAAAGAAAGTGATTCTACAGCAGATGATAGAGATGGGACAAAATGCATAAGAAGGGTGGTGTTGGCCAAGATGACAGACAGTTCAACCAAGGTAACAAGAAAGAAGATGATAAGGTACTGATAGAGATAGGTTGGCAGATGTGGTGGTGAAAACCTGTGGAAGATCTCTTCTGATTGCTTCAGCTTCCTCAGAAACATAGGGAACAAGGTCATTAGTAGACACTAATTGAGGAAGTTTTGGAAATATAAGTTATGAACTAATGGCCTAACATAAAGGAATAGAGGAATTAAGGAAATGAAATATTTTTTTCTGGCAATATAAAATCAGCTTAAGATTAGCCATAATTCATGTTTTTTTTTTAAGTAGTTATGATTGTGTGCTTTCTTCGAACCAGACAGCTTCCTAGGTACAAGGCATGCATACAGAAAGATTTAAGAAAGCATTGAGGGTTTTCTGGGACAGCATTATGGCGGTGGTAAAGTCAGTGAATTGGAGATGCCTATGAGATCGAGTTGTTTGTGTCTGAGACATTTAGGAGAAATAAATAGGAAATATAAGATATGGTTTTCATAGAATAGGATACTTGTAGTAGAGATTAAGATAGTTGACAAAGATATTGGCAATAACAAATTCTATGCTGGGCATGGTGACTGAGGAATGGTGGAGAAACAGATTGTTGAAGATCAAGGAACTGAGAGTCTATTTCTCTGCAGTGATATCTTGGGCAGTGCCATCGGTGGCAGACAGGAGATGTCACCAGGAGTAAGAAGAATCTGTGGAATTCTTCATCTGTCCTACTAATCATATGAGGCCCTGCAGAGAGAGTTGCTGTCATGTCAGTAGAAGATTCAGACACGTGGAACCCTGTGGATAGCTCCCGACAGCTGCAGCAATGTGAGTAAATCAATAGTTAAAACAAAAAAAAAAAATGCACTGTGTCCTAGCTATATAGAAATTCTATACCTTAAGATGGCTCAGTAAATGATCTCTTCTGGAACATTCGGCGGCCTTTCTCAGGGAAGAGCAGTGGTATGCATTATGGTCATCAAAGACACACAATAATGCCAGAAGAGGGTCAACATTGCCTCTCCTTCCTGATACCTGACTTCCCTGGCCCCCTTTAGAAAAATAAAGTCAGTCTGGATGTTCCTGCAGTCCTGTCGGCCTTCATTTCCAGAATTCCACACGGAGCTAGGATGAAATGTGAGGGACAAGCAGGAAATGGACAGCTCAGGAAAAAGTATACTCTATACATTAGGGGACAGGAGGAAGAAGTTTCTCCTGTGCAGCCTGCCTCCTGGGGTAGGCAACCAACCTAGTCAAAAGTTAGAGCTGAGATCGTTGTGAATGCCTTTCATACCCTCCTGTCTTTCTTTAACATGATGCCATAAGTTGTTTTGTTAAGGCAAAATAACTTGCGAATATATCATTTAAATTATTACAGTATATCATAATCTGGACCTATTACAACAAACATAATCAATTATTTTATCATAAACTATTGAAGTTTAATTTCATTATTATAAATGACACTGAAGAGAGAAATATATCTATATCAGTAGGCGTCTATCACTCATTTGTGTTGGATCAATTCTGGAAGGAAAGAATATTAACCATTTTAATGGGCTTTTGCTCTCTAACACACAGAGAGAGAGAGACTAACATTTGCTCTCCAGTCAGACTACAGTATTAACAATATTTCATCAGAAGTATATAGGAAATATCTCTTCACTATTTTGATATACCCTTAACAACATCAAATTTTGGTTTTTAAGAGTGTAGAACTTCAATTAAAAAAAAACAGATATGGTGAGTGGGAAGTCAGTGGGTGTTAATAATTATACATCCATTAGAAAGTAATAAAAGTTATGTGAGAAAGCAAAATATTAGAGTTCATTTGGGTAAAGCTAAAGGAAGGGAGAAGCAGATGATAAAGCTGGCAAAGGATTAATATATAGCAGGGATGGGAAACTTCATCCCTTCAAAGAGCTAACAAAACTCATTAGCTCAAAGTAGAACACCTGTCAAGTTTTGACCTTGTCGATATTTTCACTGATCTGAAGTTAGAAGCGGGGAAAAAGACTGTCACACCAGAATTAATTCCAGTTGACAGGGAGGAATACATTGGCAACAAAAAAACTATTGTGAGAAAAAAAGTTGAGTAAGTAATATTAGAAATGGAGAAAACTTCCTTTGTATAATTCTTTGAGACAGACTTTAAATGTAAAGGAAAATATTTGATTCTATGTTCTGGATCTCTCTTAAGAAAGATGGATTATGAGAGTTTGAAAGCTCTAAAAATGTAATTATCTAGGCAATAACTAATTATTTCAACGAGCTAGAAAAATGAAGGGCAAATTAAGAAATAAATGAGTTCCACAGAGTGTTCTCAGTGAATTTAGATGGTAATAGATGTGTACAACAGCAGGAAGAATGAGCACACAGCCAAGGACAGATGTAAGATGCTGGCTTAGATGAATCATGAAGGTGAAATCCATAAGTCAGCCGAGGGCTTACTAATAAACACTAAGGAAAACCAAACACAGAAACAAAAAAGGGAAATGCCCCATTTGAGATGGTGCTTGAATGTTAACATACGGTGGGAAGAAATAAAAACACTCTCCTAGATTTTTATTTTATTTGCGTGTTCTCTCACTTTGATAATGACATTCAGACTGAAAATAACAACAAAAAACTAATTTATTCAAATAAACATGCTAAAGCCATCAGATTGAGAGATGTTGGAAAACAGGACACTTGCAAATTTCCAAGAGTTGACATGAATTATTCACTAACTCAAAGGGGAAAAATACCTTTACGTTGAAGAGATCTAGTGGTCAGGCCTTAACAAAGGGGCTGATGTTAGTATTGTGGGATATCCTGATATTATGTGTCTACTGATATGTTCAATATAAAGTATTCTTGTCAAAAATGTCTAACCTGAATCCAATTAAAGTTTTAGACCTAATTTCCAATTAGCAGAAAGTACTAGGGTTAGATGCAAGATGGCGGAGTAGGAGGCTCTTGGGTCATACTCTCTACCAAAGCAACTGTTAAGCTGGAAAGGGCAAATGAAATCAATTAATTTGGAACAGTAAAACCTAATTGGACATGTACAGCAACCAGGGGAGTGCTTGATAAAGGGAGAGGCTGCTACATTTTCTAATTGAGCTGCATGTGCAAAACAGTAGTCACCCCCGACCCCCTATTCTTCAGCCCATTACAGATACAGGGGTTGCAGCCCGTGTTCTTGAAGCAGATGTCTGGTACCAGGATGGGCAGTGGTGACCTTGCTCTCCAAAAATCTTGTGCAACATGATTGCACAATGTTGATCTGGCAGTTCACTGAGAACACAGGCATACGTGCTTGTCTTGGTTTCAGTCCTCTCAGGAGCAAGAGATTCCACTGAAATATTTAGAGCACAGAATATTTTTCCCCTTTATTTGAAGGCAGACATTTTAAGGAAAACCTTTCAGGTTGCTGGATGACTGCAGAGATAATGGAACAGAAATATTAGTAACCGCACACAACAAAGAATATATACATTGCAAATATAGTGTGAAAACATCTCAAATGGGTTGCTCCAGCCCTCAGAAAGCAAAAATCAGCAATCCCTGAGAAGTAGGAGAATTAGATTTCTAGAGGCACTACATTATAATACTAACAATGTCAGGTTCTCAATAAAAATACTAAAACATACAAAGAAACTGGAAAAGATAGCCTACTCATAGGAAACAGAATTTGACAGGAACCATCCCTGAAGAAGCCTAGATATTGGAATTACTAGCCAAAGATATTAAATTAACTGTTTTGAATATGTTCAATGAGCTAAAAGGAGCTTTGACAAAGAACTAAAAGAATTTAGGAAAACAAACAAAATGAGAATATTGGAACCCAGAAGTTTGAAAGCAGCCTGAGCAACATAGCAAGACCTCATTAAAAAAAAAAATCAATAAAGAGCTAGAAATTATAAAAAGAAACCAATCAGAATTCTGGAACTGAAAAGAACCAAAACTTAAGGGAAAAGTTCATCAGGGCACCAGAGGATTCAACAGCAGATTTCAGCAGGCAGATAAAATATGACATATGTATCTGTGCATGTGTGTGTGTGTGTGTACACACATGCATATTCGCGTATACACACATATGGTTAATATTCAGTCATAAAAAGAATAGAGTTCTGATATACCGGAAGACATACATACATACATCTGATATATAACTGAAAGAACCTTGAAAAATTTTGCTAAGTAAAATAAGGCAGACACAAAAGTACAAATATCACATGATTTCTCTTACAGGAGATAGCTAAATATGTAAACTCACAGAAACAGGAAGCATAATACAGTTTGAATATCACTTATCTGAAATGCCTGGGACTAGAAGTGTTTTGAGTTTCAAAACATTTTGGATTTTGGAATATTTGCATATATATATATATATAAAATGAGATATCTTGGGGATGGAACCCAAGTATAAACACAACATTTATCTATGTTTCGTATACATATTATAGACACAGATTGAAGGCAATTTTATACAATATTTTTTACAATTGCATGCATGAAGTGTGGAATTTTCCACTTGTGGCATCATGTCAGTGCTCAAAAAGTTTTGGATTTTGGAGCATTTTAGATTTCAGATTTTCAAATTAAGGATATTCTATTTGTAGAGGATACCAGGGGCTGTGAAGAGGGAGAAACTTATTACTTAAGTGGTATAGAGTTTTTGTTTGGAATGATTAAAAAGTTCTGAAAATAGAGTAGTGCTGACTGAGTAACAGTGTAAATGTACTTAATACCAATAAATTGCATACTTTAAATTGGTTAAAACTGTAAGTGTTATGTGTATTTTACATCATAGAAAATAAAAAGTTTTAAATGGTATGAAATTAATTTGATATTTTTGAAAATGAGCTATATGTTAGGTCATTAAAGTTAATGTTCTTAACAGCAACATTATAATTTAATTAGGGAGATAATCATTGACAGGAAGAGTCATGAGATTTCAACTTTCAAATGGTTCAGGAAAAAATACATACATAAACAAACAGATATAAAGATAAATCAAATATAGAAAATTATTAATAACCATGGAATATAAGAATTAGGTACACCCAAAATGTTATATAATAACCTAGAAGAAATAATAATTGAAATCCAAAGCAGTTAAGATAGTATTATACAACTTACATATTAAAATTATCAAGTCTTCTCATTCTAATTAATTAGACTCTGATACTCAGGAAACAACTGGTACTCTTTAAGGAATCAAGAAAAATACGAAGGAAAGATAGAACTTGAAATGTGTGGTTTCAATTACCCAAAAGTGAGGGGTGCAAGGGAGGATTTAATGTCTGTAAACTATGTGCTAACAAATGACATTGATCTTGGTCACTTCACAAAGTGAGTGATAAAGGGTAAACTAGAAATACTTAAAAGAAGAAGTGATAATAACCAAGACTCAACAGTTTCACTAAAAAGAGATGTGCCAAATCAATTGTTTCTGAATTTTATAGATGCATAGATTATGAAGTTGCTAAAGAAAGTTCTACAGATAGACTATACCTGAATTTAAGTAGGACATTTGATAAAGATTTATTATTCTAATTTTGTAGCCCCTGGATTGGTAAACTACACCCTGAGAGCTTAATCCAGCTGCCACTGTTTTTGAAAATAAAGTTTTAGTAGCGCACTCCCTGCTTAATTTATTTATGTATCATCTGTGTCTACTTTTGTGCTACAACACTAAAGTTGAGTAGTTGCAA
Source organism: Saguinus oedipus (assembly GCA_031835075.1). NCBI lineage: Eukaryota > Metazoa > Chordata > Mammalia > Primates > Cebidae > Saguinus > Saguinus oedipus. The sequence goes on from CM063171.1 coordinate 13,468,183, forward strand.
CAGAGACTATAATATTTACCATTTGTTCCTTTACAGAAAAAGTTTGCCCATTTCTGTTGTAGCCAAGTAGAGAATTATAGACTACAGACAAAAATATAATATATAATTAAGTGTATCTATTATTAATTTACCATAAAGGATGTAGCATTATGAGATTAATAAGAACTTGAATGAAAAGATATTCAAGCATACCTCAGAGATATTGTGGGTTCAGTTCCAGATCACTGCAATAAAGTGAGTCACACAAATTTTTGGGTTTCCCAGTGCATGTAAAAGTTCTGTTTACATTATAGTGTCATCTACTAAGCATGAAATAACATGTCTAAAAAATGTACATAACTTAATTTTTGTTAATGTTCTTGCTAAAAACTGCTAATGCTTATGTGAGCCTTCAGTGGGTCCAAATCTTTTTGCTGATGGAGAGTCTTACCTTGAAGCTGATGGCTCCTGACTAACTAGTGTACTAGCTGTTGAAGGCTGGGGTGGCTGTGACAATTTCTTAAAATAAGACAATAAACTTTGCTGTATCAACTGACTCATCCTTTCACAAAAGATTTTTCTTGCGGCGTGCAACGCTGTTCGGTAGCATTTTACCCACAGTAGAACTACTTTCAAAAGCGAAGGCAATCTTATTAACCCTTGCTGCTGCTTTATCAACTAAGTATATGTAATATTCCAAATCCTTTGTTGTCACTTCAACGAGATGTTTACAGCATCTTCACCAGGAGTAAATTCCATCCTAAGAAACTACTTTCTTTATTCATCATAAGCAGCACCTCCTCATCCACTTAAATTTTATCACAACGTTGCAGCAATTCAGTCATCTCTTCAGGCTCTACCTTAATTCTAGTTCTCCTGCTTATTTCCATCACATCTGCAGTTACTTCCTCCACTTAAGTATTGAACCCCTCATAGTCATCCATGAAAATTGGAAGCAACGTTTTCCAAACTCCTGTTAATGTTGACATTTTGACCTCCTCCCATGAATCACGAATGTTCTTAATGACATGTAGAATGGTAAATCCTTTACGGAATGTTTTTTTGTTTACTTTGCTAAGATCCATCAGAGGAATAATTATCTATGACTGCTACAGTTTTGTGGAATATATCTCTTTTAAATTAGAAAACCTGAAAGTCAAAATTATGCCTTGATCCATGGGGATGCAGAATAAATGTTGTTAGCAGACATGAAAACAACATTAATATCCTCATACATCTCCTTCAGAGCTCTTGGGTAACCAGGTGCATTGTCAATGAACGTAATATTTTGAAAGGAGTCTTTTATTCTGAGCAGTAGGTCTCAGCAGTGGGTCCAAAATATTCAGTAAATCATGCTAGCAGTTTATTTAGGATGATTCTTAGCCATAATTCTCAAGATCTCTAGGATTTGGGGAATGGTAAAGGAGCAGTAGCTTTAACTTAAAGTTAACAAAAGTTTTTAACTAGGCCCTTAAAAAGAGCTAGTCTCACCTTTGAGGATTTGAAGGCAGACACTGATTTTTCTTCTCTAGCTATGAAAGTCCTAGATGGCACCTTCTTCCAAAAGAAGGCTATTGCTCTACACTGAAAATCAGTTGTTTTCATGGCCACATTGATCAAATCTCTTAGCTAGATGTTGATCTTCATGATAACTTGCCATTAGCACTTGCTGCTTCACATTACACTGTTATGGTATGGCAATGGCTTCTTAAACTTCATGAACCAACCTTTGTTAGCTTCAGACTTTTCTTCTGCAGCATCCTCACCTCTCCAGCCTTCATAGAATTGAACAGAGTTAAGGCCTGACTCTGGATGAGGATCTGGCTTAAGAAAATGTTGTGACTGTTTTGATATTCTATCCAGACAACTGAAAATTTTTTCCATATCAGTAATAAAGCTGTGTCACTTTCTTATCATTCATGGCTTCACTAGAGTAGCACTTTCTATTATCTCCAATAACTTTTTTTCCTTTGCATTCATGACTTGGTTATCTGTGTTGCATGAAAGGTCTACCTTTCAGCCTCTCTTGGCTTTGGACCTGCCTTCCTCACTAAGACAATTTATTTCTAGCTTTACACTTAAAATGAGAGTGGTGCGACTCTCCCTTTTAATTAAACACTTAGAGACAATGGTAGGGTCATTAATTGACTTATGTTCAATATTGTTTTTCAGGGCAACAATTCTACTCCTTAAAAAAACCTTACATAAATTTGTAACCAAAAGATGTGTCCAGGAATATTTATAGCAACATTGTTCATAAGAGTTCACAGAAAATAAAAGGAAGTCAAGGACACTCTAGTCAAGTGTCTTAGAGTCCTAAGACACTCTAGCATTTAGAAATCCAACAGAAGCAGAGGTAACAGCTAAAGAATCTAAAAAGGAGTATTGCATGAATTAAAAAAAAAAAGTGTAAAAAGAGTCATGGAATCCTAAGGAAGGAAAAAATTTGAAGCATGAGGGAGAACGAAAATTACATCAGAAGCTCCTGCAAAGGCTGGTCAGAGGAAAATAAGAGTCAAATTAATAAAGATTCTGCAAGATGGTGGTCATTGGTGATGTTAATATAAACCATTTCTCCAGAGTGGTGAGATCAATTGTCAGGGGTAATGGGTTGAAGTGAGATGAGAAAGGAAAGAGGAGAAGTAGAGGCACATATAAATAACTCCTTTACAGCATTGACCTAAAAACATAAACAAAAATCTGGGGAAGAACATTTTTTTAGGATTGGTTTTTTTTGGTGAGTGTACTTGAGGAATGTTAACATGCTAATGGAAATAATTTAGAGACAGAGAAGTCAATGCTGTCGGTTAGAAAGGGAATGAGTGTAGGAATAAAGTCCATATAAGCCAAGAAGGAATGGGATGCAGAATGTAAATGGAGAAATAATAAAATACCAATTGTACCAAGAAGGAAGGCAGAGCATGAGGGAAAGGACAAATGTATGCTGGTGGATTTAGTAATGGGAAGAGATGAGATTTTAAATTTCGTTTATTTTTTAAGTAAGCATGAAGTTAGGTCCTTAGTTTAAAATGGGGAAAGAGGGTAGAAGTAATTGGATGTGAGAGGGAAACAAAAAGAGTTGTGAAATAATTGTCTCAGAGACTGGGAAAGTTAATTTGATAGATAAATACAATGGCCTTGTTTAGTGCTTATTTGAATTTTTGTTTATATATTTAAATTAAGATATGATCATGCAGCTATGTAATCCCCTTCAGCATCCCTTCACTCCACACATAACTACTGAAAATCATCTCTTCTGTTTCAGGCACTGTAAATAAAGCAGTAAAGAAAACCAAAAATCTTCCTTGTTCTCATGGAGTATTCATTACAATGGGAAAAAGGAAAAAACACGCAAAACAAATAAGTAAACAATATATACGTAAGAAGTGTGTAAGTAATAAGGAAAGACGGGTTTTGGGGGTGGAGATAATGAATATAACTACGAGTAAGGTGAGCAACACAGGCATCACTTAGAAGATGTGATGTGAGCAGAAAGCCACATAGACAGTTGGAAAGTGCACTCTCCGAAGACGGCAGAGCCAGTGCAAAGACCAGGAGGTAGAAATAAGTCTGGTATGGTCAAAGAGCAATGTGGAGGTCAGTGTCAACGCAGATGAAGAAAGGGAAGGCTAGGCGAAGATGAGTGACTTCACTGTTGAAGCAGCACAGACAAATCTTTGACCAGGTAGTCTGGCAATAAGAACAATGCAGAAAGGGACAGGTGGAAATAAGCTAAGTACTGAGCTTTGGAAGCCAAACATGTAAGGAGCAGGGTGATGCCATCATGGACATGAGATACAGTAAAACAGTGGTTGGAACAAAGAATTGGAGACTAGTATAGAGTTGAATAATAAACAGTGTAGGATATCAGAATAAACGAATGGGGAAGCAGAGAAGTTAACACACAGGTAATGAAAAGTTTAAAACTGAGAGTTTGGAGGTGGCACGTTTGTTGGTGTTGATAATGTGTGTGATTGAATCCCTGAGCTGGTGTAAAGGAGAAAACTGTTAGAGTTGATAAGATCAAGGTACTAAGAAGCTGGGATAAATAATATTTATAGATGTTGAAGATGCCAGGAATAATGACAGGAGAAGTTGGTGGGGGGCAAAAAATGGGTGAATCAGATGTGAAAGATATAAAAGAGTACAAAGTTATAAAAGATTTATAGTTATGTATAAGAAGATCTATGGAAAAAAAGATTTACAGAGTTATAAAAGGCATTGTTAGAGGCTTTCCACATCCGGGCACGATGGAGTAACACATACCAGATTAGCCCTCCTGTCATAAGGAATTTTGAAATCAGACCAAATATTTGAGGCAACTGTGTTCAACCATTGAACAAGAGGCATGCAAAATTGAAACTGCTAAGGGAATGAAAATCCATCAGAAAGGCTCCACAGTTACCTCTACCATTTGCATGGGGACAACTTCACAATCTTAAAGCACAGATTTAAGAGCAAAAGGAGCATGGTGGTCCCACAGAACTGAGATGGCAAAGATCAGTGTTTAGGGCTCCTATAACAGCTAGAAGTTGAAGAGAAGAACTCTGGGGAGGAGAGAGCCACAGTGGAGAGACTTTGTTGACACCACAGGCATTTACCTAAAAAGCCCACACAATTCATGCTCCTAAGGAGTAAGAACCATGCTTGACAGGAAGACCTATTTATATCTGCTATAACAACCTAAAAACATACATTAACAAGGTCCTCCACAAGAGAGTCAGAAGCCTGGAAATACCAAGGTAGTGTGGCTTAAGGCACTTCACACTGCTGCCCTCAAAAAAGTATAAAAGAAAGCCTACAAAATTTTAAGGTTCTATCAACCAGTAATTGTACTGCCTCATAGAACCAAAGTGAATTCTTTGAAAGTACAATAATAAAACTCAATCCCTACAATGTGTAATCTAAAATGTTTGGTATATATTCAAAAATTCCCAGAAAGGAAAGAAAACAGGAAAGTATGTCTTATAGTCAGGAAAAATAGCAATCAATAGAAACCAATCCAGAGAGGATCCAGAAGTCATATTGATCAGATAGACTTCAAACCAGCATTTGTAAACATGTTGAAAGTCTTTAAGTAAAATGTGGTCATAATGAATGAACAGAGAATCTCAGGAGATAAATGGAAATGAAAAAAAGAACAGAAAGAAGAAAGAAAATAAATAAGGAAGGAACCAAAAAGAAATTTTAGTACTGAAAATTATAATAAATGAAATGAAAAATTTTCTGAATAGGCTTAACAGAAGACTGGTGATGATGAAAGATCAGATCAGTAAACTTGAAGATGGTAAATAAAAGTTAACTTTTTAATATACATATACTTTACGGTCTGGGGTAGATGTGCAGAGCATGCAGGATTGTTGCATAGGTACACACATGGCAAAGTGGTTTGCTGCCTCCATCCCCCCATCACCTACATCCGGCATTTCTCCCCATGCTATCCCTCCCTCATCTCCCTACCCCACCCCTGGTGTCCCTCCTTTGGTCCCCCCACCAACAGACCCCAGTGTGTGATGCTCCGCTCCCTGTGCCCATGTGTTCTCACTGTTCATTACTTGCCTATGAGTGAGAACATGTGGTGTTTGAATTTTCTGCTCTTGTGTCAGTTTGCTGAGAATGATGGTTTCCAGATTCATCCATGTCCCTACAAAGGACACGAACTCATCGTTTCTTATGGCTGCATAGCATTCCATGGTGTATTGTGCCACATTTCCCTTGACCAGTCTATCATCGAGGGGCATTTGGGTTGAATCCAGGTCTTTGCTATTGTAAACAGTGCTGCTATGAACATATGTGTGCATGTGTCTTTATAACAGAATGATTTGCAATCCTTTGGGTATATACCCAGTAATCAGATTGCTGGGTCAAATGGAATTTCTATTTCTAGGTCCTTGAGGAATTGCCACACTGTCTTCCACAATGGCTGAACTAGTTTACACTCCCACCAACGGTGTAAAAGTGTTCCTATTTCTCCACATCCTCTCCAGCGTCTGTTGTCTCCAGATTTTTTAATGATCACCATTCTAACTGGCGTGAGGTGGTATCTCAATATGGTTTTGATTTGCATTTCTCTAATATTCAGTGATGATGAGCATTTCTTCATGTTTGTTGGCCTCATATATGTCTTCCTTTGAAAAGTGTCTGTTGATATCCTTCACCCACTTTTATAGATGGGCTTGTTTGCTCTATTCTTGTAAATCTGTTTTAATACTTTGTAAATTCTGGATATTAGCCTTTTGTCAGATGGGTAGATTGCAAAAATTTTTTCCTATTCTGTTGTTTGCCCATTCACTCTCATGATTGTTTCCTTTGCTGTGCAGATGCTCTGGAGTTTAATTAGGTCCCATTTGTCTATTTTGGCTTTTGCTGCCAATGCTTTTTGTGTTTTAGTCATGAAGTCCTTGCCTATGCCTATGTCCTCCTCAGTGGTTTTGCCTAGGTTTTCTTCTAGTGTTTTTATGGTGTTAGGTCTTATGTTTAAGTCTTTAATCCATCTGGAGTTAATTTTAGTGTAAGATGTAAGGAAGGGGTCCAGTTTCTGCCCAGCTGCTGTGTGAACTGCCTCAGTAGTGGTGGTCGCCCTTCCCCCCACTGAGCTGGACCGTCCTGGGTCCAGCTGTGCTTGCTGGGAAACTGTTGATCCAGAGCCTTTCAGATTGCTTGTTTTATGGAGGTGGTACCCGCCGAGCCAGATCGCCTGGTCCCTGTCTCTGACCCCTCCCTTTCAGTTGAATGGGCAGCTCTGTGTCCCCGGCATTCCAGGTGCTAGCTGAAAGGGCAGCCCAGATTTGTGTGAGTTTCTGTGCGCCAACCCGGCACCGGCTGAAACTGCTGTGCTGAAAACTCATGGCACTTTTCGGCCTGGGAATCTCCTGGTCTGTGGGCAGTGAAAATTTGTTTGGATATGCGGTGGGCACTCACCCTCTGCGTTGTTCTTGCTGGAAACTGCACTCCGGAGCTGTTCCTATTCGGCCAGCTCCGAGAATAATTTATTTAATTATTCTAATTAAATAAATAAAAGTTATTTAATTAGAAAAGGAGAGGAATAAAAGCAATGAGGAAAAACAAACATAGCCTCGGTGATCTGTAGGACAATATCAAACTGTTTAACAAACGTGTAATTGAAATACCAGATGGAGAGAAGAATGAGAATGTAGAAGAAAAGTTATTTAAGAAAATAATGAACCGAAAGTGCCAAATTTGACCTCAAACTCTGATTTACCATAGAAGTTCAGTAAAACTCAAGCAAAATAAATACGAAGAAAATGACAACTATACACAGTCAAGTGGCCAAAGCAAAATAGAAATCTCAAAAGCACCCAAATGTGGGAGCTGGAGGTAGGGGTGCATTGCAAATAGCAGAACAACAGTTTAAATAATGGGTGACTTCTCATGAGAAGCAATGGAGGATGGAAGACAATGGTACAACATTGTTACAGTGTTGAAAATTAGAACTGTCAACTCTACATTCTGGATCAAGCAAAACTACCTTTACATCCATGGTGAAATAAAATGCATTTACAGATAGACAAAAGTCAAGAGAATTTGTTGCCAGGCTACCTGCACTACAAGGTATGCCAAAAGGTGTTTTTCAGGCTGAGGGGAGATGGTACCTGATGAAAATCTGGGTCTACATGATACAGGAATGAGATCACATGAAATGGTAAATAAGTAAGCAAATATAAAAGATTGCTTTTCCTTCTTAATTTCTTTAAAACACAAATCTGTTTACAAGAAAAGGCACATCTGGTAGGTAGCAAGACAGTGGATGCTAAAGATGAAGGACATTAATGTCCAAGGAACTGTAGTTTTGAAAGAGAAGGAAAAAATTGACTTGAAATTTACAATGAGAAAAAGAGGAGTAGCACTATCTGTTTTTCCAATAAAAAGCTTTGTTAGTGCCAGTGGGTGCTATACTTAATGTTATTAAAGACATTATTACTTCACAAAACACCTAGTAAATAAAGTCTCAAGTTTAGAGCTAACCCATACTTGATCATCAAATGCAATTAAAACTAGGTATTCATGCAATATTTAAACAACAAAATCCTTACCTTCAATTTTTACATGACATAGGAATACAGAAAGTAGACATGAAAATAATACATTTTAAAGTGAATATTTACAGTATAGTATGAAAGTTTTTTAATTAAATTTGGAAATAATTTATCTTAAAAACCCTAGCCATAGAATCATTTTAAGTGCATTTCCCCTCCCTAAATTTTCCAATTTCTTTAGTGACTATCATTTTACTTAAATTTTTCCTTTGCCTTTAGTCAATCATGATAATTTGTTTTTTCTCTAAAATTATTGAATCAAGATTTTCAAACACATTACATTCAACTCTGTTCAATTATGTTCCCCTTATTTTCCATTTTTTAAATTTCTGGGTTTCCCCTTTTTCATTTTAGATATTTCTTATTTACTTTTTCAAGAACTTCCTTCTTATTTAGATATCCTTGACTGACATTTTCAAAGAGCCTGATCTTAGATTGACTTATAAATTCTGCTTTGCAAAACCTTTTTAATTTTTTATCTCTCTTGTTCTTTTTCTTCCTCTTGCTTTCCTCAGATTTGCTCTTACTTTGTTTCTTTAAAACATTTTATTTAAATGTTTAGCTTAATGATTTTTGTTCGTATTTATGAATGCTTGTGATAATTTTATTTCTTAACAGAGCTGTGGCAATATTTTACCCATTTTCTGTATCTGCTGACAAGATGGAATTGAAATCTGTATCTGCTGACAAGATGGAATTATAGGTGGATGGAAAACACAAAGATGTTAGCAGTGGTTATTGCCATGTAGATAGGATAATGGCCTCTTTTAATAGTGCTGTCCTTTTACCGGGGGAATGTGCTCACCAAACACAGGCACCAGGCCGCTGGGACCTGCCTGGGCTTCTAGGCTGCCCTGGGGTCCTGACAATGGATGGTGTTTGTGGCAGAGGCAGGAAGATCCTAGATGTCACTCTATTCTGTACAGTTCCTCCAGGTTCACTAGGCTCATTTCAAAGCCCAGTGACAATCCTTTCATTACATGCCTTCCTGCTCTCCTCCACTCAAATTTAGAGAATTCTCTCTAGCCTGGAATGGGAGGAGACATTTGCTGAATTTTATTCTTCCTTATTAGAATTTTCCCAAACCTTTTTTTTCAGCCCCTAATAGCCAGACTTCTGAAGTATAAAAGCCAATAATTTAATACTGTTGTCTATATTTTTATGACACTCAACGTAATCAATGGGGAAGGGCTAAATAGAGGAAGAAAATATTGTGTGTTTATACATATTAGAGTTACATATGTTTATTATTTGAAGCACATAAATATAGACTTCTAATTTGGAACCTCTCAGTGAGAAATTTAACATGTCAAAAATTTTAAAAGTCAATGTATGATATACCAAGACTTTTGAACTAGAGTAGTCTAAAAATCAAAACATGGTCTTTAAAAACAGTAGGACTACACAGACTCTGCCAAAACGTTCATGTTGTGATACATGCCCTTAGGGAAATAGTTGGACCAGCTTTACACGGTTATACAAATCCACTGAATTCAGTCACAATTGTTAAACAGACAATTTAGCTTTACATTAGACATGGGAGATGGGGAGGTAATAGATACTTGGGAAGACTGGGAAGCTATTTTTCAGTATTATTAAAATAAGAACGAGTCTGAGCTATGCAGAAAATAAGCATAGATTCACTAACAATAGTGTACTCTGACTCATTTGAATTGTAAAAATTGCATAGCTAAATGATATGGCTAATTAACTCAGCCTTTCATCTTTACATCTTCCCCCCTCAAAGTACAGTGATTTGCACTTACAGTACCCTCAAAAATATTTGAAGATATTCTGTCAAGAATTGCATTCTTGACCAGGCGCGGTGGCTCACGCCTGTAATCCCAGCACTTTGGGAGGCCGAGGAGGGTGGATCACGAGGTCAAGAGATCGAGACCATCCTGGTCAACATGGTGAAAGCCTGTCTCTACTAAAAATACAAAAAATTAGCTGGACATGGTGGTGCGCGCCTGTAATCCCAGCTACTCGGGAGGCTGAGGCAGGAGAATTGCCTGAACCCAGGAGGCAGAGGTTGTGGTGAGCTGAGATGGTGCCATTGCACTCCAGCCTGGGTAACAAGAGTGACACTCCGTCTCAAAAAAAAAAAAAAAAATTCAAGAATTGCATTCTTATGCAAATGCATCTACGGCAAGTCCATTTAAGAATTATATGGAATTTATTTTTAATGTATTTAAAGATGGGTAAAGATAAAAATTCAAACAAACACAAACACAGCAGTCCATCCTTGCGATAACATCTGAATTTGGGGGTTCCAAAGCGAAGAAGCTTTGCATTAAGGAGATAATGCTATAGCAGCAAATACATGGCACATTTTCTTTATAGTTATTGGATCAAAGGAGATGCAATCAGCCTATCAGCTGAAACCTGTTTTTGTTTCCCTACCAGTGGAAGGTTGGCTTCTAGACTGCCAACACCACTCTCAATCTTTAGAATTAACTGGTTCCCATATTCATGGGTTGCAGATCATTTAAGTTATCTTCCGTTATTAATGACAAATTATCACATTAGTAGAAAGTCAACTAACTATCATTCCCCTGGTTAAAATTTACACAATAAAAAGCACAATAAAATCCACACTCATTAGTTTGGTATACATGGCCCTCCACAGTTTGGCCCCATTTGCTACGACTTCCTAATATCCACTCTAGTTCCAATCTCCTATCAATATCACGTTCTCTTCTGACCTTCATATATAGCTTCTTCTGCCTGAAATGGCTTGGTCTACTCATGCCTCCTTAAAGCTCAACTTACCCATTACTGCTGACGTAAAACCTTTCGTTACCTGCTTGCCTTGCCTTTATCAAGGTATAGTCACTAACAATAGTTATAATAATGGTGTAAGGTGCTCTTACTATATGTCAGGAAATGTATTTTTTCTTTTTTCTTTTTTTTTTTTTTTTTGAGATGAAGTCAGTCTGTTGCCCAGGCTGGAGTGTAGGGGCACGATCTCGGCTCACTGCAACTTCCTCCTCCTGGGTTCAAGCAATTCTCCTGCCTCAGCCTCCTGAGTAGCTGAGATTACAGGTGTGCACCACTGTGCCCAGCTACTTTTTTTTTTTTTTTTTTTTTGTAGTTTTAGTAGTGACAGGGTTTCACCATGTTGGTGAGGCTGGTCTCGAACTCCTGACCTTGTGATCTGCCCACCTCGGGTTCCCAAAGTGCTGGGCTTGTAGGCTTGAGTCACTGTGCCCAGCCAAAATGTACTTTTTCTTAGAAGGAAATAAATAATAGTGGTTAAATTAGAGATGCCAGAGTGAAACTACTCGGGTTGTCATCTTGGTTTCCTTATTCCCTATGAATAAGGTACTTTCGGTACCTTAAGTAACCTCTCTGTGCTTCCAGTTTCTTCTGTACAAGGAGCTAATAATAGTTTCTCATAGCCTTGCTGTCATCATATCCAAAATGCTTACACTTAGTAAGGACTAGACTAATATGTGTCTTCTCAATACAATCTGCTTCCCAGATAAAATAAATTAAGGCTTATGATTAAGTAACTTAAACTAATAAATGGTAGTGAGGCTGCTCTCTAAATAGAAAGCCCATCCATTTAACCACTGCATTATCCTGCATCCAGAAAATTGTTCAGTTCTTTCAGATACCAAAGCATCTTAATTGTTTCTTTATTAGCATTTACCATAGCCGTCAAATTATGTCCTTAAATACTGAGCACCTTGAAATGGGATGTTTTCTTTTATCTCTTTGGTAAACTGCCCAGCCCCAAGCATGATGCCTGGCACAATACAGATGCTCCGTAATTGTTTGTTGAAGAAGGATTAACTTGTCAATAAGAATATAAAGACAATATCTAAAAATATTCTCTACTTTGTATGCCAGAGCCTCAAAAACAGTAATTAATTTGAAAGCCGAATATGGCCTGAAGATGAAATTAATATTTGGGACAGGATATCTCAGTCCTAAATAACGTTATTTGTGTACCATGTATTATGTCTATTTCATTTAGATTCCCATATTAATAGTAAATATAAGCACCACCCTTACCTTATGACCGTTGCTTTGTTTTTGTATGTTCCCCACTTTTCTCAACACAGACTGTGATAAACTCTGTGCAACAAGGATTCAAGTAACCAGTACCTTGTCCTGGGCCCTGTGTTTCCCTGGCCATTCTTTACAAGAACTGAGGAGTTCACGTGACCAAGGGGACATTGTCCCCTCCCCCCATGGAGCCCACACTAACCCTTTAAGACTTTGCTATAGATATTCCAGCCCCGTAACCCCCTGCCCACATAGCCCTAAGCCTCTTTCCAGGATTGTTTTGGACTCTTTCCCACAGGGGTGAGTGTGCCTAAGTCTGTACTCCTAGGCCCTAGGGGTGACCAAGCAGCAGCTGTTTGTTGAATGAGGGAGGTATGGATGGAGCTTAGAAATGCATCCAGGCTGGGCATCCACACCTGTGCATGTGGGGCCTCTCACGGCGAGGGACAGAGGTGAGAGTGGAAAAGGAAAACGTCAAGTCATATGCCAGAAGCCAGCTCCAACTCTACCAGCACATCCCAGCTCAGGACTTGGAATGGTCCAAGAAGTTTGAATTCAAACGTATACTTCCAAGTCATCAGGAAAAGAAATGCGTTAAGATAGAAAAATAAGACAGATTTTTTTAAAACTTTCTTTTAGCTTTATTTATAATTGCTAGATATTTAGCCAAATATTATGGAGTTTTACATTTGCACTTTTGCTTCAGACCCTGCTAAGGTTGGGGGCAGGCTTGCAAATGATAGTATGCTTACAGTTAAAATCACAATAATTTCTCTCTTTTCCTGCAAAGAATCAAGGAGTTTGGTAAGAAAGCATTGATAACATTAACGGGAAAATGCCTGGGTAGATCTATTTTCTTCTTGATGGTAGGTTTAACCAATGTGAAGAGGCAGCCTTGCTCATAAGTGTCTGTAATCATCAACAAATGACTAACAGGAGATTTTGTTTAACTCTACTTTTTAGCATAAGTTACCATATTTATTAGAAAACAAATATCTCCAATGTTATGATTTTTCCTAACAAGATCCATATGCAAAAAGGAAAGAAGGTTAGCAATAGAAAAAAAGAAATATGTTTGTCAAAATCTAGATTCCCAAGAAGAAAGCCTCTTTTCATTTTATAGCAGAAGGAAGTTTTCACTTTATCAGCAGTACAAATGCTTGTTAGCCAGATTAAAATTTCAGAGATTTGATGGTGGAAAACCCTCGTAAACAGAACATGCAGCTGTGTTTCCAAATCAGTGAGGAAAAGCCACCTGCCAGTGTAAACTCAGGCTACATTGTTTTAAAAGCAGTGGCTGCCTCTCTTATCAGAAATGTGCAGTCAAAGAAGAAAACGGGGAGGTCTCAGAAGCCCACCTAAGTTCAGCAAATCAAATGCCATGTCAGACTGGTTCCCCTTATTAGGGTGGACCTTGTGAGTTATAATAAATCCAAGGGGTACTTTTGCTTTTTAAGGAAAGGAAAGGGAACTGTGGGACTTTGTAGGAAAGGAAACGGCCAATGAATCCAATCTACACAGAAATCAATTTCACACGGCCATAATTCAAGGAAATGGGGCAGTAGGTAATGACGTGGACATTCATTTTGCTTTTTAAAATTTGAACATTCTTCTTGGCTTCTATAATATTTTTGAAGGCAGCTTGGGTGTTTTTCCCCCTCATCTCCCTCTACAAGCATTTTTGCTGTACATGGGAATCTATGAAACGGAGCTTCGCACTGTGACTCAGTCCCATTGTTTCTTTTAACTTTTCTCACCATCTTCTCCTGCATCATTTCCCTTTCTCAAGACTAAAAACCAGTCATGGAAAAAAAAATCAACGTTTTAAACATACACTCAATAAATAGTGAGAAATATACTAAAATGAATTCACTCATTTGGCTTGGACTTTCACTAGTGCATACTTTGAAGTTCATACACAGCTCACATTCTAGAATAGAATCGTATGACCCGCACCATAACATAATTCGTAAATTTGTATTTCTTTTTTCCCCTTCTTGTTGGGCTGAGGAAAGAGCGTTATAACTTTGTTCTTATTTCTATTTCTACTGAAGGGATGTTCTTAAATATTTGTGTATTATATCTGCTATTAAGATAATGTTTTAAAACATTTTAAATAACAATGGCAATAATAGCATTAATACATTTAAAAATAGGTCCAGAACCTGAAAAGATGGAAACTTGTTTATTTGACTCCATAAGTTATGACAGCTATGACTTTAAGAATGACCAATAAATAACGATGTTCAGGTCAGGTTTTTTAATAAAGATACTAATATTGCAATGTCACATTTTAAAAGAAATTCAGAGACAAAGACATGGAATTTTAAACCATATGATGGAAAATAGAGGAAAAGTGTCATATTCTAGTTATCTCTAACAGAAGGATGATATCACACTGGGATGTAACTATATACAGTTTATAGTGGGGAGGAAGAATTGAGTACACTTTATAAAATAGACTCAGAGTGCAGTAATTAAAAAATGGTATAGAATCTACCCTCCCACCAAATTGGACTTCACAAATCAGCAATCTCATCATCTCTTCTGCCAAATGAGGAGACCAACACTCAGGGTTGTGGCATCTCAACCAGGACACACCAAAAGGGCAAGATTTCTTGGATGAAATCTCAAGATTCCATATGAAAGACCTGTGTCTCTGTGACTCCCTGCCTTTAACACCAATAACACCTTCAACAAGTATCAAAAAAAATTTTTTTTGAGACAGAGTCTCGCTCTGTTGCCAGGAACCAGGCTGGAGTACAGTGGTGCGATCTCGGCTCACTGCAACCTCTGCCTCCCGGGTTCAAGAAATTCTCTTGCCTCAGCCTCCCAAAGTATCAGTTTTTTTTTTTTTAGCAAAACTTAGAATTAATAACTTCACTAATGATGCTGAATATATACACTTTTTCTTAAGGTAGAAAATATATAAACATAAACTAGCATTGGATCTCATTCATTTATCCTGTCACTATTGTGTTTCCGGTAAAATGGCAGCATTTTTGTAGAAGAAATAAGCATGGACATTGGAGAGAGCAAGATCTCACAACTGCCGATGTGCTGGTCTTTTATGCTTGACAAAATTACTCCAACTTTCTGGGATTAATTTTTGTTTCGTACACATCATGATCAATCACTGCGTGATTCATAGGCCTCTGTGAAAATTAAATTATATGACATAAATGAAAATAGCAAGTAGTCTATCTGCCACCTAGGAAACACATAATATAATACCTGACGAAGGAGGATATAATACCTAAAAATTAGATGGGGCTACAATTGAATCCTTTCTAAAAAAAATCACTAGAGAATAATCGGAAGTTGTTAGTTGAACAAATATTTATATTTTAGTAGTGTGATAGACAAAAGCAATGAAACAAGGACTGAAGAATTTACGAAGCAGCAAGAACAAGAGCAAAAAGAATCGGTGTGAGGGGCAGGGCAGTGGCTGCACAGAGACAATGTCTTTAGCTGAGTTTGGAAAGAAAACAATAAGGTTGAGAGGTGGAGCCGATGGTCAAAGATGTTCTCAGATCAATATTAAAGGCTAGAGCTGAGAAGAAACTGTCATGTACAAAAGATACAGAGAAGGGGAGTCCAATATTTTGGTTTCCGTAGTCCACATTGGAAGAAGAAGAAGAATTGTCTTGGGCCCACATTAAATACACTAACGATAGCTGATGATCTAAAAAACAAAATGGCAAATTAATAATAATAATAATAATAATAATGCTTTAAGAAGGTTTATGAACTTGTGTTGAGCCGCATTCAAATCCACCCTGGGCCACATGTGGCCGGGGGCCTTGGGTTGGACAAGCTTGATAGAGCATCATCAGCTTAGGAAAATCCGAGAAAACTTTCTGAGAAGTAGTAAAATATGAATAAATAAACTGAAGCCCATCAAACAAAGGCCTTGCATGCTCACCTGAGTGGCTTGAGTTTGATATAAAAATACTACATAGTAGATTCTAAAGTAGAGGAGCGATTTAGTGATTTAGTGATCTGGTGATTTAGAAGTAAGCAATCTGGCAATCAACCGCATGATAGATCATGTTGGAAGAAAACTTCAGACCAGTGGAGAGCGTGGATAAAAGCACTTCTAATAATCCCGAAATGAGGAGATGTAGGCCTGAAATGAGACAGAGTGAGGAATCCAGCTCCTAGCCAAAAACCTGTAATGATCTTTCAAACCCGACCACAGACCATTGCGAAGGATTTACCTGGCAGGCTTCACAGGGAAAAGTTGTCCTCCCCACACCAGACTGTGCACAGCCAGTAAACTGCTGTCTCCGAAGGGAGCTGCAGTCAAGGGCTCAGTAACTCCATCCTCTGCACCATGCACTTGTGTCTGTCTGCATCTCTAGCCCTCCTTGCGTTCAGAGGGAGGAGAGCTCTTCATCCGGGCATTCTGCGGAGGCCTCCTCACTGGGGGACACTTGAAGACTTTTTTTTTTTTTACTCTGACTCAATATTCACTGTTTCCCACACCTAGTCCTTTCCTCTCCAGCTCACCCCAATTCCCACCCCGGGGCCCATAAAATGGCCAGAGCCTTTTGTTCGGGTTCCGGTAGGTACTGAGATAATTCCCCCCACCCACCACAGCCCCGCTCCTCTATGTGCACTGATACATTGGACCTTCATCCAGTGCCCTTCTGTGGAGAAAAAAGGAACATTAAAGGGGTTAATTAAGCTCTTGCTTCTGCTATTACCTTAGAAAGTGATTAAAGGCTTGGCTGTTACTTTCACTTTGGCCTGTTGTCTTAACTGACCACTCCAACCACCGGCATCTCAGCTCTCTCCGGCTCAGCTCTGCTCTTGACAGGTGGCAGAGCGAATATTGAAGAATTTTGAAAAATATTGAACGTAGTAGACACCGTAGTTCTGACCTCTATTCTTGTTTTAAGCAAATGTCCTACACTCTCAGTCCTCAGAAATATAAACTCTATTTGTAAAACATTTGTAAGAGAAAAACTTATTTATATTTAAAATTAAATTTTAATTCTTTTTAATTAAATTTTAATTCTTATTTAACATTTAAATTAAGTTTTAAATTCTTTAAGCAAAGATTATTACAGTATTTCAATTTCAAATTTATATGCGATCTACTAAAATCCATATTTCATGGTCTATTCTAATTTGAATGAAATTTTTGTGTCACCAGCATTTATAATGTAAATCCAAGAGTCAAGAGATCTCTAAATTATTGTGTTTCAAAAGCATTACTGGAAAATGATAAACTATGGGACCTAAGGTCTTACACAGCTATGACAATGGTTCAATACCTGACAATCTTTAAAAGTGGGGATGTGAGGAAATGAGAATGAGAGGATTTATTTGCCTCCATTGTACTCATCTCTAACATTAAATGTTCAAGTTCATGGAAAAAGCAATGTGTCTATTTTACAGTGCACTGATACTGTGATGACTATTGT
The DNA here is from genome assembly GCA_031835075.1 of Saguinus oedipus. Lineage (NCBI taxonomy): Eukaryota > Metazoa > Chordata > Mammalia > Primates > Cebidae > Saguinus > Saguinus oedipus. The sequence continues at coordinate 13,485,665 of CM063171.1, forward strand.
GACTTCTTATGGGAATATTGCTACAGAGCAATTGCCAGAGAAGCTCATCAATCTGTGTTTCTCAAATGTGAGCAGCTCATTAGGACGCTCTCCACCCAGGGAACACACAGAGTGCCCTTTTCCGCTTCATCCCGCGATTTTCGTCACATCCCTAGACCATCATTATTATTTGTGAATTCCTTCTCTTGCCTTTTCCTTTCTGTTATCATTTGATCACTTCCCCACCTGCCCTAAAAGCTGGATAACTGAGTACTCAGTCACTTCTAAAGTGAACGAAGTGTGAATCAATGACAGATATGAGTACTGTTCTCTTCTTTCACTTTGTAAATTCCCATATATGCATTGATAATGTAACATTTAAGGTATTACAAATGTTTTCGAGAAAAAGGTTTAGTATAAGAATTTTTAAATCTAGTATAGAAACTATTGATAGGTTAAAAAACTAAGAATTTCTGCATATAAGATTTTCAAAATTTAATTAATGATAGCCTATTTCCCTTCTAAAATATTAAACTGTATTGCTTTTCATAAAATTATTAAATAGTTATTTAGTATGAACCTATGTTTCTTCTTTACCTAGATTTTCTCCAGTATGACCTCTTTTATCTTGGCAAATAACTACTGTTTAGTGAACATTCCTTAAAACAGCTTTTGTATCTAAAAGGTATGCAAATTATATAAGAAGTCAAAAAATCCTCCATGAATAAAGTGAAGAGGAACTTGGTAATTTTTATTTCACCTGGTTTCAAAAGGCCTGTAGACAATGAGGCTCCAGCTAAGGGGCAGAAGCAGGTTAAGGTGAGATCCCCTACAAGCATTCTAGCCCAGTGTCCCTCCTTCAGGAAGAGCCAACCGATATGAGCAGAAATTCCTATAAGATAATACAGCACTCAGCCAAACTGTTTCAATGAACTGATTTGAAATACAAGAATCACAAAACAGAAATGAAAATACATAGTTTTCCCACAATGAATTCGAGATTGGTAGAGAAAAACTGGTAATATTGTTCCCTTTTAAGGAACATATTCTTTGAGGATAAATGATTAATTCCTATTAAAAGTAGAACATAGATTTAAAACACAAAGACAGTTTGAGAAACATCTAAGGACTCATTGACTTTTTCATTGACTCTATTTTCCTTCCAAAAAAAAAAGGTACTCCCTCACTTTTAGAGATTGAGAAAACTCAATTTATGTAAATTAAGCTTGTTTTACCCTGGTTTTATAAAATCTACTCTTAACTGGAAAGCCCTGTGCTAAGATCAATGGCTCTATATAATGACTGTGATTATAGCAGGTATGATTTAAAAGCACATTGTTTCACACACAGCTGCATGAATATATACCACACACTGCATGACATTTTAAAATTCTAAACTATGAGTAAAATCATAACCTTACATTGACATCAAGGATGATTCGTGTTGTCATATGGAAGTACAGATTATTTTACAAGTGCAAATTTAAATTCTCTGCATACCTTCTCTGTTTTCTCATTTATTTTCTAGTTACACATTTTGGAAACTGAGATGGAGATACTTTAAATAATTAAATGAGAAAATAAAAATTTATCGTTGTTTGAATGCAAAATGGCACAAGTCCCTGACAGGTTAATAGAGAGCATTATTATTGTTACAGTTCAACAAACATGTCACTTTGACATAACTAAAGGTGATTTCTCTTCAGCTGGTCAAAGGCAGGTGAGACTAAATGGAGATTATCTAAAGGGAATGACTGACATCTGCTGGAATACAAGAGAAATTAAAAGAATTCACGCACATAAAGGTTCACGGTTAACAGCTTCAGAATCCAGCTGTGTTTACAATCTGTAACAGAACAATGTTAGCATAAATCCTCAAAAATAGAAAATAATGGGGTGTAATGGAAATGGGTACCATGTGTAATTCTGTTCTGTTGCACTATGGTAAGTCTAATCAAGATAACTTCACCCCAGAGCAGTTATAAGATCTCTAAAAATAGTGCATTTCTGTTGCCTGTGATTTTTCTACGTAGTATTATTGATTTCTGTAGTCTGTGGGTTCCTATCATCTTGACTCTGGCCAAGTCTTTGCAATAAACTGAGAGTGCTTTACAAACCTAGAACCAAGGAATTAATTAGAATTGATCATTTGGAAGGTCAGAACACAATTTAGCCCCAAAATAGACAGATCCATGCCATTGAACATTGCCGATCAATGCCTTATATCAGGCTTTAACATAGTTCCCATTTTAAACATGATTTCTTAGTGAGGCAAGGGGAGAACTATTTACTGAGGGTTTACTAAGTTATTCCATTTAGGCTGTCCTATAATTTCATATGGGAGGTATTTTAACTCCATTTTGTAGATGAGAAAATTTAATGTCAGAGAGGGGCAGAAATGTGCCCAGCGTCATGCAGATTGTAAGCGGCACAGCTGAAATTCATTATTTAACTCTACCTGACTCCACGATACAATCTAATTCAAGGCACTTTTGTATTTTCCAGTGCCAATACCATTTTATGCTACTTTTTAACAGTATACCTTTTTAATGAGAGATATTAGGGACTGTCTGCAAACACTGGCTGAAGAGTGTTATGATCTGGTCCTGTTTTTGGACATTCTCTGAAAGCAAGTATTTGGTAAAGATCTGTAAACCAGTAAGAGAGTACTCAACAGAGTCAGCGGGACCCATCCTTCCTTTTTTTCTCAAGAACAGTTTAAAAAGCAGTCGCAGTCCTCAGTCTCTTCATTAGTACAGTGGTGGAGACGCATTCGATAACTCCTAACATATCCTCCAGGGGTGCATTAGTTAGGAATACAGCAAAGAAAAACAGATTCATCCAGTTCATTGTTATTCTGCAATAACTCACTAACATAATCAGGGCAATTAGCTACATGTTGTACTTATCATTCATTATTTTAAAACGTGTTATTTTTTAAAAACGTTTTGGTTGTGTTTATAATGCCTAAGGGAAATTGAAGAGAAAATATGTACCCGAAGTTAGCCTATTTTAACACACAAATACACCTGCTTAAGAGGCTTTCTCCTGACAAGATGTTTGAAAAAAATTAGTTTCATGCCATTTTTCTCATACTCTTTCCATACACTAAAAATGAAATCTATATTTTGCCTGACAAAGAAAATGACTATGATTAGAATTTAAAACACATGCAAAAATGATTTTAAAAACTGTTTCATAATAAAAGATTAATTCTAGGAATTACAATCCAAAACATATCAAATATTTTACCAGCTTCTTAAGAAATTAAAAATGTTTTCAAATTTCCAGAGGTTGCATTTAAAAAAAAAATGGAACATACATAAACATAGTCTGAATATTGTTTCAAATATTAACATCAGCAGTTTAAAAAAAAACACAGTACAAATGTCTTCTGTAATTTATTAAATTCCTGCATTAAAATATATAGCAGGTTGAATCTTGAATTCAAATAGTACCATCTAGTGGAAATCAACCAAAATTGCCGCCGGTAATGCTACTTTTGTCTTTTAAAGTAAAATGCTGTTCTTCCCAGTGCCTTGCAATAGCTAATCCAGTGGTCAAAGGACTAGGGTGAAACTCTTTGAAATAAGCATTTTCTATAACAAAAATGTTATCTGTTTTCTTATATAAACCCACTTATGGAATATAATAAACAATGTGACTGATTATAGAAATGTAAAGTATCTAATCATGAGCTTATTCTTGACAACCAACCTCTAATACAAGACATTTTTATAGACATATGAAAGCTTATATATGAGCTTTTATATAAATATAGATAAAAGACATCTTATATATATGTAAGACATTATATATTTTTGTATATGACATTTATATATTTATTGTCTTTTGGGATGTGATTTGTTAATACTTTTTTGAGGGTTTTTGCATGCATATTCATCAGAGGTCTAATATACAATTATATTTTATATACTATAATATATCATATACTACACACATATATAATTATATATGCATATGTAATATATTACAATAAATTATATACTATATACATATAAATAATTTAAAAGAAAAGCATAGTTTATTCAGTGACTTAACTTCCTTAAAGCAAGCCCTTTTGAATTTTTTTTTTTTTTGCTTTGTAAATACATAAACCAATAACATGGTTGTTTATTGTCATTATAAAGCATTATGTACCTTGCATAATTTCATTTATATTTAGAAAATACAAATGCAAGTATCTTAAATGTATATATGGCCCTGTGGTGAAGTCGGGGCTCTTAGTGTACCCATCACCCGAATAGTAAACATTGTACCCAAAAGGTAATTTTTCAACTCTCACTCCCTGGCCCCTCCCCACTTTTGGAGTCCCCAGTGTCTGTTATATCCATCTGTACATCTATGTGTACCCATTGTTTAGCTCCCACTTACAAGGGAAAACATGCAATTTTTTACTTTCTCTTTCTTTGTTATTTCCTTTAAAATAACAGCTTCCAGCTCCAACTATCCATGTTTCTGCAAAAAGACATGCTGCATGTATGTCTTCTTTTGGCTAAGAGTTGGAGCCTTCAGCTTCAACTATGCATGTTGCTGTAAAAGAAAGTTGCTGCATTCTTCTTTTTGGCTAAGTAGTATTCCATGATGTATATATACCACATTTTCTTCATCTGATCCTCCACTGATTGACACCTAGGTTGATTCCATGTCTTTAATGTTGAGAGTACTGCTGTGTGGCCGGGCGTGGTGGCTCAAGCCTGTAATCCCAGCACTTTGGGAGACCGAGGCGTGTGGATCACGAGGTCAAGAGATCGAGACCATCCTGGTCAACATGGTGAAACCCCGTCTCTACTAAAAAAATACAAAAAATTAGCTGGGCACGGTGGCGTGTGCCTGTAATCCCAGCTACTCAGGAGGTTGAGGCAGGAGAATTGCCTGAACCCAGGAGGCGGAGGTTGCAGTGAGCCGAGATCACACCATTGCACTCCAGCCTGGTAACAAGAGTGAAACTCCGTCTCAAAAAAAAAAAGAAGAGTACTGCTGTGATAAACATGTGAGTATAGTGCATATATATATATATATATATATATATACACACACACACACACATGCTCTCTCTCTCTCTCTCTATATATATATATATGTAGTGATTTCTAGTGATTTCTTTTCCTTTAGGTAGAAACCTAGGGATTGCTGGATTGAATGATAGTTCTATTTTTAGTTCTTTGAGAGATCTTCATACTGTTTTTCATAGAAGTTGTACTAATTTACATTCCCACCAAGAGCATTTAAGTGTTCCCTTTTCTCCTCATCCATGCCAATGTCTGCTGGTTTTTGACTCTTTAATAACAGCCATTCTAACTGGGGTAAGATGATATCTCATCATGGTTTTAATTTGCATTTCTCTGATGATGAATAATGTTGAGCACTTTTTCATATGTTTGTGGGCTGCTTGTATGTCTTTTTTAGAAACAAATGTCTGTTCATGTACCTTGCCACTTTTCAGCGGGTTTTTTTTTGTGTGTGTGTGTGTGTAAATTTTTTGAATTCCTTATAGAATCTGCAACCTAGCCTTTGTCAGATGCATAGCTTGCAAATATATTCCCCCTTTCTGTGGGATATCTGTTTACTCTGTTGATTGCTTCTCTTGCTGCGCCAGAGCTTTTTAGTTCAATTAAGACCTCTTGGTTTATTTTTGTTTCTGTTGCATTTGCTTTTGAGGACTTGGTCATAAATTATGTGTCTAGGCCAAGGTCCAGAAGAGTTTTTTCTAAGTTTTCTTCTAGAATTTTCATGGTTTTCATTCTTACACTTAGGTCTAATCCATCTTGAGTTAATTGTATTTGGTGAGATGTTTCCAATTTCATCCTTCTATATATGACTATCCAATGTTCTCAGCACCATTTATGGAATAGGATGCCATTACCCCAGTGTATATTTTTGCAATCTTTGTCAAATATCAGTTTGTTTTAAGTATGTAGCTTTATTTCTGGACTCTTCTGTTTCATTGATCTATGTGTTTATTTTTACATCAGCACTATATTGTTTTGGTTACTATAGCCTTATAGTATAGTTTGAAGTCAGGCAATGTGATGCCTAAGCCTTTGTTCTGTTTTCTTATAATTGCTTTAATTATTTTGGCTCTTTTTTAAGTCTATATAAATTTTACAATTTTTTTCTAATTATGAATCTATAGATTGCACTGAACCTATAGATTGCTTTGGGCAATATGGTCATTTTACCAATGCTGATTCTTCCAGTCCATGAGCATGGGATGTGTTTCCCTTTGGTTGTGTCATCTATGATTTTATTCCTCTGTGTCTTGTAGTTCTCTTTATAGGAATTATTCACCTCCAAAGATGGCACGGTAGGAGCAACTCAGGACTGCAGCTGTCAGTGAAGATGCAGAGGGTGAGTGCAAGCCGCATTTCCAGACAGATCTTTGTTGCCCACAGAACGGGGAAATTCCCAGGTGTAGGAGAGACACGGGACACAAGCGCAGCTGTTTTGGCTTGCGTGGCCGTTTCAGTCGGCGCTGCAGCGCAGCAGCACTCCACACAAAATGCACTGGTCTGGGTGGCCTGTTAAACTGGCAATCTGAGATTTGGGAGGGCAGATTAGCATATCCATCTGGTTAAACGGGACTTGGACAGTGAGCCAGACCAGGAGATTCCTGGGAAGTGATGTTTAAGCTGGCACAGTGGGTCGCTGCACGGGAAATCACACAGATCCTGGTGCCCTATCAGCAGGCAACTGAAACACCTGGGAAAGAGTCAACCATTCAACTTAAAAAAAAGGGGGTTCTGAGGCAGGGAGCCAGGTGATCAGGCTCGGCGGGTCCCACCTCCACAGGGACAAACAAAATGGCGATTCGAAACACTCAAGGTTGAGAGTTTCACTGTGGGAACAGCAGAACCCAGGACAGTGCAGCTCGGTGGGGGAGGGGCATCTGCCATTACAGAGGCATTCCACCCCTACTGAGGTACACTCCCATTGCTGATGCAGCCTGCCATTGCCGAGGCAACCCGCCATAACAGAGAGACTCTGCCAATAGGGCAGAGCCCACGGCAATAGGGCAGAGGCCATGACAACAGGGTGGAGCCCACAGCAGCAGGGTGGACCCCACGGCAACAGGGCGGACCCCATGGCAGCAGGGTGGAGTCTCAGCAGGCAAATAGTGACTAGACTGCCTCCTAGCTGGGCAGGACAGTGCAACGGATACTCACAAAGAAAGCCCTAACTCCCTGAGACAGAGCATCTGAGGAAGAAAGAAGTTTTGTGAGTTCTGCTGCAGCAGACTTAAACGTACCAGCCTAACAGCCCTGAATGATCAACGGAACTCACAGCTCAGCACTTGAGCTCCTGTAAAGTACAGACCACCTCCTCAAGCAGCTCCCTAACCTCTGTATATCCAAAGAGTCACCTCAAAAAGGACTGAACAGACTGACATTTGGCAGGCATCATTCTGGGACAAAGATAGCAGAAGGAGAAACTGGTAGCATCCCTTACTGTTCTGCAGCTGCTACAGGTGTACCACAGAGAAGCAGGGCCTGGAGTGGAACTCAGCAGTCTTACAACAGGGGGCTAGACCATTAGAAGGAAAACTAAGTGACAGAAATACTTCATCATTAAAAATATGGGTGTCCATTCAGAGACCCAATCAAAAAGTCAGCAACTACTCAGATGAGAGGTGGATAAACCCACAAAGATGGGAAGAAACCATCGCAAAAAGGAGGATAACACCCGAAACCAAAACATCTCACCTCCTACATAGGACCAAAACTCCTCACCAGCAAGGGAACAAAGTGGACGGAGAATGAGAGTGATGAAATGATGGAATCAGACTTCAGAAGGTGGGTAATGAGAAACTTCGGGGAGCTAAAAGAATATGTTCTAAATAAATGCAAAGAAACTAAGAACCTTGAAAAAAGATTTGAAAAAAGATTTGAGGAAATGATAACAAGAATGGACAACTTAGAGAGGAATATGAATGAATGGAAGGAGCTGAAAAACAAAACACGAGAACTTCACGAAGCATGCACAAGTTTCAATAGCCGAATTGACCAAGCAGAAGAAAGAATATCAGAAGTTGAAGATCAACTCAATGAAATAAAATGAGAAACCAAGATTAGAGAAAAAGAGCAAAAAGGAATGAACAAAGTCTCCAAGAAATGTGGGACTATGTGAAGAGACCTAATCTACATTTGATAGGTGTACCAGAATGTGATGAAGAGAATGAATCCAAGCTGGAAAATACTCTTCAGGATATTATCCAGGAAAATTTCCACAACCTAGCAAGACAGGTCAATACTCAACTCCAGGAAATACAGAGAACACCACAAAGATATTTCGCAAGAAGAGCAACCCCAAGGCACAGAATCATCAGATTCACCAGGGTTGAAATGAAGGAGAAAATACTAAGGGCAGCCAGAGAGAAAGGTCGGGTCAGCCACAAAGGGAAGCCCATCAGACTCACAGCAGATCTCTCGGCAGAAACTCTACAAGCCAGAAGAGACTGGGGACCAATATTCAAAATCCTAAAAGAAAAGAACGTTCAACCCAGAATTTCATATCCAGCCAAACTGAGCTTCATAAGTGAAGGAAAAATAAAATCCTTTGTGAACAAGCAAGTACTCAGAGATTTTGTCACCACTAGGCCTGCTTTACAAGAGCTCCTGAAAGAGGCACTACACATAGAAAGGAACAACCAGTACCAGCCATTCTAAAAACATACCAAATGCTAAAGAGCATCAACAAAATGAAGAATCTGCATCAACTAAAGAGCAAAACAGCCAGCTAGCATCAAAATGGCAGTATCAAATTCACACACAACAATATTAACCCTAAATGTAAATGGGCTAAATGCACCAATCAAAGGACACAGACTGGCAAATTGCTTAAAAAATCAAAACCCATTCGTGTGCTGTATCCAGGAAACCCATCTCACATGCAAGGATACACAAAGGCTCAAAATAAAGAAATGGAGAAAGATTTACCAAGCAAATGGAGAGCAAAAAAAAAGCAGGAGTTGCAATTCTTGTCTCTGATAAAATAGACCATAAAGCAACAAAGATCAAAAGAGACAAAAAGAAGGTCATTACATAATGGTAAAAGGATCGATACAACAAGAAGAGCTAACGATCCTAAATATATATGGACCCAATATGGGAGCATCCAGATATATAAGGCAAGTTCTTAATAACTTCCAAAGAGACTTAGATGCCCACACAATAATAGTGGGAGACTTTAACACTCCACTGTCAATATTAGACAGATCAACCAGACAGAAAATTTACAAGGATATCCAGAGCTTGCACTCAGATCTGGAACAAGCAAACCTGATAGACATTTACAGAACTCTCCACCCCAAATCCCTAGAATATACATTCTTCTGAGCACCACATCACACCTGCTCTAAAATTGACCACATAATTGGAAGTAAAGCACTCCTCAGCATATGTAAAACAAGTGACATAATAACTAACAGTCTCTCAGACCATAGTGCAATCAAGTTAGAACTCAGAATTCAGAAACTAACTCAGAATTGCACAGCTTCATGGAAACTGAACAACTGGCTCTTGAATGTTGACTGGATAAACAATGAAATGAAGGCAGAAAGAAGTTCTTTGAAACCAACAAGAATGAAGACACAACATACCAGAATCTCTGGGACACATTTAAAGCAGTCTCTAGAGGAAAATATATAGCAATAAGTGCCCACGTGAGAAGAGTGGAGAGATCCAAAATTGACACCCTATCATCAAAATTGAAAGAGCTAGAGGAGCAAGATCAAAAAAACTCAAAACCTAGCAGAAGACAAGAAATAACTAAGATCAGAACAGAACTGAAGGAGATAGAGACACGAAAAACCCTTCAAAAAATCAATAAATCCAAGAGCTAGTTTTTTTAAAAGATTGACAAAATAGACAGACCACTAGCCAGACTGATAAAAAAGAAAAGAGAGAACAACCAAATAGAAGCAAAAAAAAAAAAAAAAGATAAAGGGGAAATCACCACAGATTCCACAGAAATTCAGACCATCACCAGAGAATGTTACAAACAACTCTATGCACATAAACTAGTAAACCTGGAAGAAATGGATAAATTCCTGGACACCTGTGTCCTCCCAAGCCTAAACCAGGTGGAAGCCAAAACTATGAATAGAGCAATAACAAGGTCTGAAGTCAAGGCAGCAATTAAGAGCCTACCACACAAAAAAAGCCCAGGTCCAGATGGCTTCACAGCCAAATTCTACCAGACACAAAAAGAGGAGTTGGTACCACTCCTTCTGAAACTATTCCAAATAATCCAAAAAGAGGGAATCCTTCTCAAATCATTTTATGAGACCAACATCATCCTGATACCAAAACCCGGCAGAGATTCAACAAGAAAAGAAAACTTCAGGCCAATATCCATGATGAACATAGATGCAAAAATCTTCAAGAAAATACTGGCAAACTGATTGCAACAGCACATTAAAAAGCTTATCCATCATGATCAAGTAGGATTCATCTGGGGGATGCAAGGCTGGTTCAACATATGCAAGTCTATAAACGTAATTCACCCCAAAAACAAAAACTACATGATTATCTCAATTGATGCAGAGAAGGCATTTGACAAAATTCAACAGCCCTTTATGCTAAAAACCCTCAATAAATTCTGTATTGATGGAACATATCTCAAAGTAATAAAACTATTTACAACAAACCAACAGCCAATATCATACTGAATGGGTGAAAACTAGAAGCATTCCCTTTGAAATCTGGCACTAGACAAGGATGCCCTCTCTCACCACTCCTATTCAATATAGTACTGGAAGTTCTAGCCAGAGCAATCAGACAAGAAAAAGAAATAAAGGGTATTCAAATAGGAAAGGTGGAAGCCAAATTGTCTCTATTTGCAGACAACATGATAGTATACCTAGAAGACCCCATCGCCTCAGCCCAAAAACTCCTGAAACTGATAAGCAACTTCAGCAAAGTCTCAGGATATAAAATCAATGTGCAAAAGCCACAAGCATTCCTATACACCAATAACAGACTAAAAGAGAACCAAATCAAGAACTAACTGCCATTCACAATTGCTACAAAGAGAATGAAATACCTAGGAATACAACTTACAAGGAACATAAGGGACCTCTTCAAGGAAAACTACAAACCACTGCTCAATGAAATAAGAGAGGACACAAACAGATGGAGAAACATTCCATGTTCATGGTTAAGAAGAATCAATATCGTGAAAATGGCCATACTGCCCAAAGTAATTTATAGAATCAATGCTATCCCCATCAAGCTACCATTGACTTTCTTCACAGAACTGGAAAAAACCACCTTGAACTTCATATGGAACCAAAAGAGAGCCCGCATAGCCAAGTCAATTCTTTTTTTTTTTTTTTTTTTGTGTGTGTGTGGCTTTAAAGTCATTTATTTGCTCACTTAAACAATATTGAGAATTTACCATATGCTAGTTTCTATCTGGGTGTTGGGAATGCAGCAAACTATTTTACTTCCTTATTAATGCAGCAAACTATTTTACTTCCTTATTCTTAAATAATTTTCTAAACTGAAAAGAAGAACACTTGTTTTTTTTTTTTTTTTTTTTTTTAGAACTCTTTCGGTTTATAGGTTTATTCTAGTTTAGTCACTATCAATATACCACTCTTTCAAAGGATAGTTAGAATACATAGAATAAGTTTTTTTGTCTGAGATTATTTTTCATGACTTAGAGTAATGTGTTAACTTTGTAGGTTACATAATCTGATAAATTAGTAGATCATCCTGCTTTTGACAGTCTTTTTTTTTTTTTTTAATTGCATTATAGGTTTTGGGGTACATGTGCAGAACATGCAAGATAGTTGCATAGGTACACAAATGGCAGTGTGCTTTGCTGCCTTCCTCCCCTTCACCCATACTTGGTATTCATCCCCAGGCTATCCCCCCAGCCCCCCCGCTGTCCCTCCCCCATTTCCCCCAACAGTTCCCAGTGTATAGTAGACCACCTCTCTGTGTCCATGTGTTCTCATTTTTCTCACCCACCTATGAGTGAGTATATGCAGTATTTCTTTTACTGTTCTTGTGTCAGTTTGCTGATAATGATGTTCTCCAGATTCATCCATGTCCTTACAAAGGCTACAAACTCATCATTTTTGATTGCTGCATAATATTCCATGGTGTACATGTGCCACATTTTCCCAGTCTAGTCTATCATGGATGGGCATTTGGGTTGGTTCCAGGTCTTTGCTGTTGTAAACAGTGCTGCAATGAACATTCATGTGCATGTGTCCTCATAGTAGAACGATTTATAGTCTTTTGGATAGATACCCAGTAATGGGATTGCTGGGTCAAATGGAATTTCTAATTCTAGGTCCCTGAGGAATCGCCACACTGTCTTCCACAATGGTTGAACTAATTTACACTCCCACCAACAGTGTAAGAGTGTTCCTATTTCTCCACATCCTCTCCAGCATCTGCTGTCTCCAGATTTTTTAATGATTGCCATTCTAACTGGTGTGAGATGATATCTCAATGTGGTTTTGATTTGCATCTCTCTAATGACCAATGATGATGAGCACTTTTTCATATGTTTGTTGGCCTCATGTATGTCTTCTTTTGCAAAGTTTCTGTTCATATCCTTTGCCCATTTTTGAATGGGCTTGTTTGTTTTTTTCCTGTAAATCTGTTTGAGTTCTTTGTAAATTCTGGATAGTTCCAACTTGATTGCACTATGGTCTGAGAGACTGTTTGTTATGATTTCCGTTGTTTTGCATTTGCTTAGGAGTGCTTTACTTCCAATTATGTGGTCAATTTTGGAGTAGGTGTGATGAGGTGCTGAGAAGAATGTATATTCTGTGGATTTGGGGTGGAGAGTTCTGTAAATGTCTATCAGGTTTGCTTGTTCCAGGTCTGAGTTCAAGTCCTGGATATCCTTGTTAATTTTCTGTCTGGTTGATCTGTCTGCTATTGACAGTGGAGTGTTAAAGTCTCCCACTATTATTGTGTGGGAGTCTAAGTCTCTTTGTAAGTCATTAAGAACTTGCCTTATATATCTGGGTGCTCCTACATTGGGTCCATATATATTTAGAATCGTTAGCTCTTCTTGTTGTATCGATCCTTTTACCATTATGTAATGACCTTCTTTGTCCCTTTTGATCTTTGTTGCTTTAAAGTCTATTTTATCAGAGATGAGAATTGCAACTCCTGCTTTTTTTTGCTCTCCATTTGTTTGGTAAATCTTCCTCCATCCTTTTATTTTGAGCCTTTGTGTATCTTTGCATGTGAGGTGGGTTTCCTGGATACAGCACACCGATGGGTTTTGTTTTTTTGTTTTTGTTTTTGTTTTTTTTTGAGACGGAGTTTTGCTCTTGTTACCCAGGCTGGAGTGCAATGGCGCAATCTCGGCTCACCGCAACCTCCACCTCCTGGGTTCGGGCAATTCTTCTGCCTCAGCTTCCTAAGCAGCTGGGATTACAGGCACGTGCCACCATGCCCAGCTAATTTTTTTGTATTTTTAGTAGAGACGGGGTTTCACCATGTTGACCAGGATGGTCTCGATCTCTTGACCTCGTGATCCACCCGCCTCGGCCTCCCAAAGTGCTGGGATTACAGGCTTGAGCCACCGTGCCTGGCCTGGGTTTTGGTTTTTTATCCAATTTCCCAGTCTGTGTCTTTTGATTGGTGCATTTAGCCCATTTACATTCAGGGTTAATATTGTTATGTGTGAATATGATACTGCCATTTTGATGCTAGCTGGCTGTTTTGCCCATTGGTTCATGTACATTCTTCATTTTGTTGATGGTCTTTAGCATTTGGTATGCTTTTAGGATGGCTGGAACTGGTTGTTTCTTCCTATGTGTAGTGCCTCTTTCAGGAGCTCTTGTAAAGCAGGCCTAGTGGTGACAAAATCTATGAGTACTTGCTTGTTCGTGAAGGATTTTATTTTTCCTTCACTTATGAAGCTCAGTTTGGCTGGATATGAAATTCTGGGTTGAAAGCTCTTTTCTTTAAGGATGTTGAATATTGGCCCCCACTCTCTTCTGGCTTGTAGAGTCTCTGCCGAGAGATCTGCTGTGAGTCTGATGGGCTTCCCTTTGTGGGTGACCTGACCTTTCTCTCTGGCTGCCCTTAGTATTTTCTCCTTCGTTTCAACCCTGGTGAATCTGACGATTATGTGCCTTGGGGTTGCTCTTCTTGCGGAGTATCTTTGTGGTGTTCTCTGTATTTCCTGGAGTTGAGTATTGACCTGTCTTGCTAGGTTGGGGAAATTTTCCTGGATAATATCCTGAAGAGTGTTTTCCAGCTTGGATTCATTCTCTTCGTCACATTCTGGTACACCTATCACGTAGGTTGGGTCTCTTCACATAGTCCCACATTTCTTGGAGATTTTGTTCATTCCTTTTTGTACTTTTTTCTTTAATCTTGGTTTCTCATTTTATTTCATTGAGTTGATCTTCAACTTCTGATATTCTTTCTTCTGCTTGGTCATTTCGGCTGTTGAAACTTGTGCATGCTTCGCGAAGTTCTCATGTTGTGTTTTTCAGCTCCTTCAATTCATTCATATTCCTCTCTAAGTTGTCCATTCTTGTTATCAATTCCTCGAATCTTTTTTCAAATCTTTTTTCAAGGTTCTTAGTTTCTTTGCACTGGTTTAGTACATGTTCCTTTAGCTCACTGAAGTTTCTCATTATCCACTTTCTGAAGTCTGATTCCATCATTTCGTCACATTCATTCTCCATCCAGCTTTGTTCCCTTGCTGGTGAGGAGTTTTGGTCCTTTTTTGGAGGTGAGGTGTTTTGGTTTCGGGTGCTTTCCTCCTTTTTGCGCTGGTTTCTTCCCATCTTTATGGATTTATCCACCTGTCGTCTTAGTAGTTGCTGATTTTTCAATTGGGTCTCTGTGTGGACGCTGAGATTGTTGATGATGAAGTATTTCTGTTACTTAATTTTCCCTCTAATGGTCTATCCCCTCTGCTGTATGAGTGCTGAGGTCCACTCCAGGCCCTGCTTGTCTGGGGTATACCTGCAGCAGCTGCGGAACAGTGAGGGATGATACCAGTTTCTTCTGCTGCTGTCCTTGTTCCAGAATAATGCCAGCCAAATGTCAGTCTGATTAGTCCTTTTCTGGGGTGACTCCTTGGATATACAGGGGTCAGGGAGCTGCTTGAGGAGACAGTCTGTGCTTTATAGGAGCTCCAGTGCTGAGCTGTGAGCTCTGTTGTTCATTCAGCATAGTTGGGAGGTTGTTTATGTCTGCTGCTATAGAACTCATAAAACACCACCCTTTCCCCCCCCCTTAGATGCTCTGTCTCAGGGAGTTGGGGCTTTCTTTATGAGTATCTGTTGCACTGTCCTGCCCCACTAGGCGGCAGTCTATTCACTATTTGCCTGCCAGGGCTCTGACCTGCTAGCACGGGTCCGCCCTGTTGCTGCTGGTCTCCCTTCTGCTGTGGAGCACGGAGTCTCTCTGTTATGGCAGGTTGCCTCAGCAACGGCAGGCTGCGTCAGTCCTGGGCGGTACTTCAGTGGGGGTGGACTGCGTCAGCAATGGTGGATGCCCCTCCCTCACCGGGCTGCACCGTCCTAGATGCCGGCAGCAAAACTCTCAGCCCCAAGCATCTCCGGTCGCCACCCTGCTTGTCCCCATGAGCATGGGACCCGCCAAGCCCGATCACCAAGCTCCCTGCCTCAGAGTCCGTCCTCTCTCTCTCTCTCTTCCTCTCCCCAAGCTGAAAGGTCGACTCTCACTGGCACCCCAGTAGCCTGCCGATAGGGCACTGGGATCCATGTGATCTCCCGTGCCGCTGCCCACTACCCCGGCTCAGATCACGCTTCCAAGGAAACTCCTGTTCTGGCTCATTGTCCAAGTCCCGTTCAATCAGATGAACATGCCAATCTGCCCTTCCAAATCTCAGATTGCTGGTTTAACAGGGCACCCAGACCAGTGAGTTCCGCGCCGGGTCCCGCTGCGGCGCCGGTCGAAGAGGCGGCAGGAGCCGGCTGCGTTAGCCTAGCGTCCTGTGTCTCTCCCACACCTGGGACTTTCAACGCTCTGTGGGCATAAAAGGAACATCCGAGAATGTGGCTAGGACTCACCCTCTGTGCCTTCACTGAGAGCTGCAGTCCTGAGTAACCTCTACGATGCCATCTTGCCTCCTAGCCAAGTCAATTCTAAGCAAAAAGAACACAGTGGGAGGCATCACACTACCAGACATCAAACTATACTACAAGGCTACAGTAATCAAAACAGCATGGTACTGGTACCAAAACAGAAATATAGACCAATGGAACAGAACAGAGGCATTGGAGGCAACACAACATATCTACAACCATATAATCTTTGATAAACCTGACAAAAGCAAGCAATAGAAAAAGGATTTCCTGTTTAATAAATGGTGTTGGGAAAACTGGCTAGCCATGTGCAGAAAGCAGAAACTGGACCCCTTCCTGACACCTTACACTAAAATTAACTCCAGATGGATTAAAGACTTAAACATAAGACCTGGCACCATAAAAACCCTAGAAGAAAATCTAGGCAAAACCATTCAGGACATAGGAGTAGGCAAGGACTTCATGACCAAAACACCAAAAGCATTGGCAACAAAAGCCAAAATAGACAAATGGGAACTAATCAAACTCCACAGCTTCTGCATGGCAAAAGAAACAGTCACTAGAGTGAATTGGCAACCAACAGAATGGGAAAAAATTTTTGCAGTTTACCCATCTGACAAAGGGCTGATATCCAGAATTTACAAAGAACTCAAACAGATTTACAAGAAAAAAACAAACAAGCCCATTCAAAAATTAGCAAAGGATATGAACAGACACTTTACAAAAGAAGACATACATGAGGCCAATAAACATATAAAAAAAAAATGCTCATCACTTGTCATTAGAGAGATGCAAAATCAAAACCACATTGAGATACCATCTCACGCCAGTTAGAATGGCAATCATTAAAAAATCTGGAGATAACAGATGCTGGAGAGGATGTGGAGAAATAGGAACACTTTTACCCTGTTGGTGAAAGTGTAAATTAGTTCAACCATTGTGGAAGACAGTGTGGCAATTCCTCAAAGACCTAGAAATAGAAATTCCATTTGACCCAGCAATCCCATTACCGGGTACATATCCAAAGGACTATAAGTTGTTCTGCTATAAGGACACATGCACACGAATGTTCATTGCAGCACTGTTTACAACAGCAAAGACCTGGAACCAACCCAAATGCCCATCAATGATAGACTGGACAGGGAAAAGGTGGCACATATACACCATGGAATATTATGCAGCAATCAAAAATGATGAGTTCGTGTCCTTTGTAGGGACATGGATGAATCTTGAGAACATCATTCTCAGCAAACTGACACAAGAACAGAAAATGAAATACCGCATATTCTCACTCATAGGCGGAAGATGAAAAATGAGAACACATGACACAGGGAAGGGAGTACTACACACTGGGGTCTATTGGGGGAATAGGGGAGGGACAGTGGCGGGGGGAGCTTGGGAGCGATAGCCTGGGGAGAAATGCCAAATGTGGGTGAAGGTGAGGAAGGCAGCAAAACACACTGCCATGTGTGTACCTATACAACTATCTTGCATGTTCTGCACATGTGCCCCAAAACCTAAAATGCAATAAAAAAAAGAAATTATTCACCTCTGTTGTTAAATATATTCCTATGTGTTTTATTTTGCTATTGTAAATGGGATTGAAATCTTCATTGGGACCTCAAGTAGATTATTATAGATGTATAGAAATGCTACTAATTTCTTTAAATTTATTTTGTATCATAAAACTTTACTAAATTTATTTATCAAATCTAAGTGTTTTAGTGAGGTAGTTTTCTAGATATAAGATCATGCCATCCATGAACAGACATAATTTGAATTTTTCTTTTCCAATTCGGATGCCTTTTATTATTATATTTTCTTCTTGCCTTATTGCTCTAGTGAGGACTTTCAGTACTATGCTGAAAAAGAATGGTGAAAGTGGGCATCCTTGTCTTCTCCCAGGTGTTAGAGAAAAGGTATTCAACTTTTCCGCATAAAGTCTGATGTTGGTTGTAGACTTGTCATATATGGTCTTTATTTTGTTAAGACATGTTCCTTCTATGCCTAGTTTGTGGCGGATTTTTATCATGGAGTGATGCTGAATTTTATTGAATGCTTATTTTGCATCTACTGAAATGATCAGATAGTTTTTGTCCTTAATTTGGTTTATGTTGCATATGTTAAACATCCTTGTCTGGGCACAGTGGCTCACGCTTGTAACCTCACTCAGCACTTTGGGAGGCTGAGGTGGATGGCATTCAAGAACAGCCTGGCCAACATAGTGAACCTCTGTCTCTACTAAAAATACAAAAAATGAGCCAGGTGGGGTGGTGGGTGCCTGTAATCCCAGCTACTCAGGAGGCTGAGGCAAGAGAATCACTTGAACCTGGGAGGTGGAGGTTGCAGTGAGTTTAGATCACGCCACTGCACTCCAGCCTGGGTGACAATGCAATAACTCTGTCTAAAAAACAAAATCCATCCATCACTGGGATAAATCTCGGCTGATCGTGATGTGTTATCTTTCGGTATGCTTTTGGGTGTGATTTGCTAGTATTTTGTTGAGGATTTTTGCATGTGTATTCATCAGGGATATTGATCTGTAGTTTTCTCTTTTGCTGTTATGGCCTTGTCTGGTTGTGGTATCAAGGTGATACTGGCCTTGTAGAATGAATCAAGGAGAATTTTCTCCTCCTCAAAAATTTTTGGAATAGTTTCAGGAGGATTGCTGCTAGTACTTCATTGTATGTTTGATCGTATGTTTGATAGAATTTTGCTGCAAATGAAATTGGTCCTGGGCTTTTTTTTGTTGGGGGATTATTACTGATTCAATCTTGCTACTCTTTACTGGTCTGTTTGAGAGTTCCATTTCTTTCTCCTTCAATCTTAAGAGGTTCTGTGTTTCCAGGACTGTATCCATTTCCTCTAAGTTTTCTAGTTTGTGACACAAACTCTAGTTTGAAGTGCATAAAGCCGTAAAAGCAAAGGCAAAAGATTCTACCAAACATTTGCTACAGTCACAGCCCCTGGAAAGGTGGAGAAAGGGAAGGAGAAAAAACAATAATGTTATAGGGAAAGAAAGAAAGAAAAATTCTAACTGCACTAAAATTACAAAAATTAGAATTGCCAGCATCTCCAGATGATAAGGAACCTGTGTAAGAATTCTGATCACCCTGAAAGATTTGAATGTACTGACACTACCAAAGGATAACTAGGTTTCCAGCAATGGTTATTAACCAAAATGGAAACTAAGAAATGACATATGAAGAATTCAAAGCATGGATTGCAAAGAAACTCAATGAGATCCCAGACGAGGTTGAAAATCAATACAAAGAAACCTCTAAAGCAATCCGGGTAATGAAAGAAAAGATAAACATCTTAAAAAAATCAATCACAGCTTCTGGAACTGAAAACCTTACTTAAGAAACTTCAAAATACAAGTAAAAGCATAATCAATAGACTATACCAATCAAAAGAAAGAATTTCAGAGCTTGAAGACTGGTCTTTTGAACTAATACAGTCAAACAAAAATAAAGAGTTTTTTTTTTTTAATGAATACACACTTCAAGAAATATAAGATTATGTAAAGCAACCAAACCAATGAATTATTAAAATTCCTGAGAGAGAAGGAGAAAAAATAAACAACCCGAAAATATATTTGAGAGGAGAATTTGAGAAAATTTCCCTAACCTTGCTAGAGATACAGAAAACTCAAAGAACACCTGTGAGATACTATACAAAAAGAACATCACCAAGACATATAGCTGCCAAACTGTCCAAAGTCAATGCTAAAGAAAAACATTTTAAAGGCAGCCAGAGAAAAAGGTCAGATCACATATAAAGGGAACTCTATCAGGCTAACTTTAAACTTAAAAGCTAGGAGAGATTGGGGGCATATTTTCAGCCTTCTTAAAGAAAAGAAATTCCAACCCAGAATTTACTATCCTGACAAGCTAAGCTTCAGAAGCAAAGGAGAAATAAAATATTTTCCAGACAAGCAAGCACTAAGGGAATTAATTACCACTATATCAGCCTTACAAGAGGTCCTTAAGGGAGTTCTAAACATGAAAATGAAAGAATAATACTTGTCACCACAAAAACACACCTAAGTACGTAGCCCACAAATCCTGTAAAGTAATTACACAATTGAACTCCAAAGCAACCAGCTAAGGACTTCACAATAGAATCAAAATCTCGCACACCATTATTGACCTTGAATGTAAATGGTCTAAATGCTCCACTTAAAAGACAGAGAGTGGCAAGTTGAATAAAAAACAAGATCCATCCATCTGCTGTCTTCAAGAGACCCATCTCACATGTGAAACCCACAGGCTCCAATAAAGGGGTGGAGAGAGATCTATCAAACAAGTAGAAATCAAAGAAAGCAGGGGTCACTATACTTACATCAGATAAAACAGACTTTAAATCAAAAACAGTAAAAAAGGAGAAAGGAAGACCTTTATCATTACATAATGATAAAAGGTTCAAAGTGAAG
Organism: Saguinus oedipus; assembly: GCA_031835075.1. Taxonomy (NCBI): domain Eukaryota; kingdom Metazoa; phylum Chordata; class Mammalia; order Primates; family Cebidae; genus Saguinus; species Saguinus oedipus. The sequence goes on from CM063171.1 coordinate 13,506,142, forward strand.
ATTTAACTTCCTAAACATACACGCAACCAACTTTGGAGCACCCAGATTCATAAAACAACTACACCTAGAGCTTTGAAAAGACACAGATAGTCATGCAATAATCATGGGTGACTTCAACATCACATTGAAAACATTAGACAGATTATAGAAGCAGAAAACTGATAAAGAAATTCTGGGCTTGTATTCAATGCATGATCAATTGAACCTAGTAGACATCTACAGAATTCTCTATTCATCAGTTTCAGAATATATATTTTTCTAATCTGCACATGGAACAAACTCTAAAATAACCATATGCCCAGCCATAAATGAAAACTCAATACATTTTTTTAAAAAATCAAAATTATGCCAAACATATTCTGGGAATGCAGTGGAATGAAAACAGAAATCAATACCAAGATCTCTGAAAACCACACAGTTACATGAAAATTAAATGACTTGCTCCTGAATAACTTTTGTGTAGATGATAAAATTAAAGCAGAAATCAAATAGTTCTTGAAATAAATGAAACCAGAGACACGACATGCCAAAATCTTTGGGATGCAGCAAAAAGAGTTTTAAGAGAAAAGTTCATAATGCTAAGTGCCTACATGAAAAAATTAGAAAGATCTTATATTCATGATCTAACCTCACACATAACTGGGAAAAACAAGAACAAACTAATCCCAAAGCCAGCAGAAGAAAACAAATAACTAGATCAGAGCAGAAATAAATGAAATGGAAACTCAAAAATCCATACAAGGAATCAACAAGCCCAAAATTTGGTTCTCTGAAAGAGTAAACAAAATTGATAGGCCACTAGCTAGAGTAACAAAGAAAAAGAGAGAAGATCCGAATAGGCACGATCAAAAATGACAAAGGTCACAATAGGACTGATCCTGCAGAAATACAAAAGATCCTCAGAGACTATTATGAACAGCTCTATACACAAACTAGAACATTTAGAGGAAATGGAAAAATTCCTGGAAGTATGCAACCTCCCGAGATTGAATCACAAAGAAACTGAAAACCTGAACAGACCAGTATCAAGTTCTAAAATTGAATCAGTAATAAAAACCCACCAACCAAAAAAAGCCACAGATCAGTTGGATTCATGGCTGAATTCTACTGAATGTGCAAGGAAGAGGTGGCACCAATTCTACTAGAACTATTCTGAAAAATCAAAGAGGAGAACTCCACTTCATTCTATGAGGCCAGCACCATAGATACCAAAACCTGGCAAAGACACACCAGAAACAAATGAAAAAAAATATATAGGTCAATATCCCTGATGAACATAGAGGCAGATATCCTCAACAAAATACCATTTACCATCATCACATCTTCATTTCTGGGATGCAAGGTTGGTTCAAGATACTCAAATCAAAAAATATGATTCACCACATGAACAGAATTAAAAACGAAAAGCATATGATCATCTTAATAGATGTTGATAAAGCTTCTGGTAAAATCCAACAACCTCTGGAGTAGCTAGAATTATAGGTGCTAGCCACCATGCCTGGCTAATTTTGTATTTTTAGTAGAGACAGGGTTTTGTCATGTTGGCCAGGCTGGTCTTGAACGTTTGACCTTAGGTGATCTGCCCTCCTTGGCCTCCCAAAGTGCTGGCATTATAGGCGTGAGATAAAATCTCTCAACAAACTAGGAATTGAATAAACATACCACAAAATGATGAAAACTATCTCTGACAAACTCACAGCCAACATCACACTGAACAGGGAGAAGCTGCACACATTCCCCTTAAAAACAGGGACAAAACAAGAATGCCCATTCTCACCACTCCCATTCAACATAGTACTGGAAATCCTTGATAGAGTAATCTAGCAAGAGAAAAAAATAAAAACCATTAAAAGAGGAAAAGAAGAAGTCAAATTATCTCTCTTCACTGCCAATATGATCCTATACCTAAAAAATTCTAAAAATTCTGCCAGAAGGCTCCTAGACTGATAAATGACTTTAGGAAAGTTTCAGGTTACAAAATTTATGTACAACACAGTAGCATTTCTATACCCTATAATATTCAAGCTGAGAGACAAATCAAGAATGCAAATATCAATTACAATATCCACAAAAAATAAAATAATGTATCTCAGAATATACCTAACCAAGGAGGTAACAGATCCCTTCAAGGAGAACTACACACCCTGCTGAAAGAAATCATAGATAACACAAACAAATGAAAGAACATTCCATGTTCATGGATTAGAAGAACCAGTATCATTAAAATGGCCATACTGCCCAAAGCAACCTAAAGATTCATCACTATTTCATTCAAACTACCAATGTCATTTTTCACAGATTAGAAAAAACTATTCCAAGATTCATATGGAATAAAAACCAGAGCTGGCAAAGCAAAAGAATCATAAGCAAAAAGAACAAAGTAGGAGGTATCACATTATCCAATTTTCAAAGTACTACAAGGCTACATAAGCAAACGGCATGGTACTAGTTCAAAAGCAGACACAATAGATCAATGGAACAGAAAAGAGAATGCAGAAATAAACCTATACACCTGCAGTCATCTGACATTCAACAAAGTTGACAAAAATAAGCAATGGGAAATAATTTACTATCAATAAATCGTTCTCAGATAACTTGCTAGCCACATGCAGAAGAATGAAACTGGAGACCTACCTTTAACCATATATACAAATTATATCAAGACAGATTACACATTTAAATGTAGGAGTTCAAGACCAGCCTGACCAACATGGTGAAACCCCATCTCCACAAAAATACAAAAAATTAGCCAGGCATGATGGCAGGTGCCTGTAATCCCAGCTACTCAGGAGGTTGAGGCAGGAGAATTGCTTGAACCTGGGAGACAGAGGTTGCAGTGAGCCGAGATCATGCCATCGCACTCCAGCCTGGGTGACAGAGTGAGACTCTGTCTCAAAAAAAAGAAAAGAAAGTACTTGTTGGAGACTAAGCACAAACCTCAGCCCAAACCTCAGTATTACACAATATACACCTTTAACAAGTCTGCACATATGTCCCCTGAATCTAAAGTTACAGTTGAATTTTTTTTTTCTTTTTGAGATAGAATTTTCTTCTTGTCGCCTCAGCTCACTGCAACCTCCACCTTCCTTGTTCAAGCAACTCTGCAGCCTCAGCCTCTGGAGTACCTAGGATTATAGGCACTCGACACCACGCCCAGCTAATTTTTGTATTTTTAGTGGAGACGGGGTTTCGCCATGTTGGCCAGGCTGTTCTTGAAACTTCTGACCTCAAGTGATCCGTCCACCTCTGCCTCCCAAAGTGCTGGGTTTACAGGCATGAGCCACCATGCCCGACCTGAAATTATTTTTTAAAAAATAAAAAGATTTTAAAATCATGGGGCAATATTAGTAAATGACACGATAAAGCCATTACCAAGAAGAAACACAAAAAGAAACGTTAAATCATTTCAATCTCATAAGAATCAAATGCATAAATTTTTAAATTAGGTAAATGTTTTAACCAACAAATGGAAATTTGTAAGAAAATAATAAAATCTGGTTTTGGCAAGCTTGCAAAGAAATGGACACCCCCATAAATTGTCAGGTGACTTAAAAATTGCCCTAACCTCTCCAGAAGTCAATCTGGAAATACGTAATGCAAAAAACATAAAATATTCAGCCAAGCATGGTGGCTCTTGCCTGTAATCCTAGCACTTTGGGAAGCTGAGGCAGGTGGATTATTTGAGGTCAGGAGTTCAAGACCAGCCCGGCCAACATGGCAAAACTCTGTCTCTACTAAAAAATACAAAAGTTAGCCTGGTGTGGTGGCAGGCGCCTGTAATCTCATCTACTCGGTAGGCTGAGACAGGGAGAATTGCTTGAACCCAGAAGGCAGAGGTTGCAATGAGCTGAGATGGTGCCACTACGCTTCTACCTGGGTGACAGAGCAAGACTCTGTCTCAAAAAAAAAAAAAAAAAAAAATTCTAACCCATCAATTTCTGTCTAGGGATTAATCCTAGAGAAATCATTAAAAATACATGCTAACATATGCAAATACTTATAGGCTAAAATACTTGTTGAAGTGTTTTTAATATTAGACTTCAAAAATCTCAGATGTCAAATAATAGACTAATTTAGTTCATATTGGCAATTTATAGAAATTGACGTGTAGAAGAATATTTAACAACATAGTAAAATTTTCATTATGTAGAATAAAATACAGGCTAGAAAACAGTAAAATTTTATAAATATATCATATCTTGAATACATATATATATATACATTTTATATTCATATTTTATAGAAGTATAAACTATATCATAATACACAGTATAAGTATGCATGTGTGTTTGTATATGTGTGTATCCAAATGTTAAATTCTCCCTTCTCTGACAATCAATTTGGGGATAGTGGGATTAGGCCATAACATGCCTCTTCAGGATCAAGCCTTTGGAAAGGCTAATCCGAAATTCAACAGAATGCAATCATTTGTCTCTTACCTACCTATGACCTGGAAGCCCCCTCCCCACTTCAAGTCGTCCCACCTTTCCCAGCCAAACCAATGTTTGTCTTTGCATATATTGATTGACGTCTCATGTTTCCCTAAAATGTATAAAACCACACTTTGCTTGGATCACTTTGGGCACATGTCATCAGGACCCCCTGAAGCATGCATCCTTAACTTTGACAAAATAAACTTCCTAAATTGACTGAGATCTGTCTCAGATATTCAGGGTTCACATTTTGGTAACCATGAAGGGATTCTGAGTGGAGGTGCCCCCGACCTTTGACAAATCTCATATTAGTGCTTGGTACCAGCTTGAGCTATCTTTATGGCTTTGACCAGTAGGACATTTTACTGAGGCCTGGAGCCTCCCCCTCCAGAGAATCCCTGGTCTCCCCAAATTCAAATTTGATTGAGATACGAAGTTTATTTTGCTGTAAAATTCTTTTTTTTTCTTCTGGAGTTTTACTCACTTCCAACAAAGAGGGAATGTTTTCCTGCTTCCATGATGATGGAAGGCAGGTAACTCCTTTCTGGAGTTTGAAATCACTCCCAACAGGGAAGACAAGTTTGATTTTTTTTTTCCTGCTTCTAAGATGGTAGAGAGCAATCTTCAGCCTGACACCTGCCCCTAGGGAAGTAACTGAATTGGGGCTTGTCTTGGCTAAAGTTAAGATCAGCAATCAGTTGGTCTTAATTTTTCCTTACCATTACAGCACTCAGTCATGGTATGTTGTGCAACCATTTGTTTGTTTTGCTTAACTGTTTTTTTAGTTGTTTTGTTTCTGTTTTTGTTGTTTCAATCTTTTTCCCATTAGGTGTGTCCAACTCTATCCAATTTGATAAAATCTAAAGGAAAGATTCAAATTATGGGGAACAAGTCCTCTGAAGTGGCTAAATTCCTACAAAACCAAAAACAAAAACAAAAACAAAAACAAAAAAGTGTGTGGTGGGGAGAAAAACAACAAGCAGAAAGAAAAAAAAAAGGAAAGATTTTTTATTTTGACTACTTAGAAACTTTATTTACATAACTAGGCCACTTTTTTGCTACCAGGCTAAACTGAAAGAGCAATGGCTGTTGCCCCACGCTGAGTTCCACAGCTAAGTTTCTACCTTCTTTCTTTTCACAAGGACAGCCTGGGTTTAGTTTCTAAATCAAGCCTTTTCCAGTTTGATGCTTGATGTCAGAGGTGTTTCAATCAGAGCAACCAACTCCATCCTGAATAGGGGCTGGGTGAAAGGAGGCTGAGACCTACTGGATTGCATTCCCAGACGTTTAGGCATTCTAAGTCACTGGATGAGATAGGAGGTCGCACAAGATACAGGTCATGAAGACTTGGCTGAAAAAACAGGTTGCAGTAAAGAAGCCAGCCAAAACCCACCAAAACCAAAATGGCAGTAAGAGTGACCTCTGGTTGCTGTCACAGCTACACTCAAACCAGTGCTATGACACTTTACATACACATGCCAAGGCAACATCAGGAAGTTACTCCCTATGGTTTAAAAAGGGGCAGCATGAATAATCCACCCCTTATTTCTCATATAATCAAGAAATAACCATAAAAATGGGCATCCAGCAGCCATCAGGAGGGCTGCTCTGCCTACGGAGTAGCGAGCCATTCTTGTGTTTCTTAACTTCTCTAATAAACTTGCCTTCACTTTACTGTATGGATTCTCCTCAAATTCTTTCTTGTGTGAGATTCAAGAATCCTCTCTTGGGGTCTGGATCAGGAATATTGGTATTTCTGAAATAGCAGAAATTTGACGTAGCTGAAATACGGTAATAAAATTTAGAAAGATTTTTTTAAAGGAGATCAATGGTTAAAAGTCAACTTAATTAAAAGCTAACATCCAAGATGTGTTTGTGTATGTCTGTGTGTGTGTATTTGTGTTTAAAAGGCCTGTTTTTTTTTTCTCTCTCTCTCTCCTAGGACCTTGTCTTTTTTAAGTAAAAGTTTTTTTCTTCTCAGTTGACTGAATTCTGTTTTCTTCATTTACGTCTGCTGTCTCTCCTTTCTCTTGCACGCTCTGCTGCCTGAGGGACCTAAAATAGTTTATAATAGCTTGGGGTTCCTTAAAGTAAAGGGAGAAGGTGCCAGACTCCCTTGTGGAGTAAAATCACTGTTTTTCCTTATGGAACTCCAATAGTGTAAACAGATAAGTTCACCTCAGCTCTTAAACTGCTTGCTTTTGTATTGCATTACCTAATTTTGTTACTAAAATAGTTATTGCAACAGAGGCTACTCTTGGGTTTTTAAGAAAGAATGTAGTTTAAACACTTAGAAATGTCTTTGTTAATTTTTTTTTTAGTGCACTGTACAAGCATCGTGTGTTTTAGCCTCATAATTCTCCCTTTTTGGAGACCCAGGATTCAGTATGGGCTCTGCCCAGAGCTCAGAGATCCCCTTAAGTGATAAGTAGATCCTATCTAAATAAAATTAGCCTCCTTATACAATACTATACATTTCTATAATCAGAAATTCAAAAGAATGCAACCGTTTTCTTCTTATCTACCTATGACCTGGAAGTCCCCTCTTGATTTCAAGTTGTCCCACCTTTCTTTGCAGTGTCCTGCCTTTCCAGACCAAACTAATGTTCATCTTACATATTTTGATAGATGTTTCATGTTGCCCTAAAATGTATAAAGCCAAGCTGTGCTTGGATCACTGTGAGCCTATGGTATCAGAACTTCCTGAGGCTGTCTCATGGGTGTGCATCCTGAACTTTGGCAAAATAAACTTCCTAAATTGGCTGAGATATGTCTCAGCTATTCAGGATTCACAATGAGAATGATGTCCAATTTATGATAACTCTAGGAAAGAAGTAAAATAATGGACAACAGCAGCATTAGGTCAAGAGCAGGTGACTATGGTTAAGATGTTCTGAGGTAGCTATATTGCCCAGAACATTTATAGGTGCTGGTGATGGCAGCAGTGGCCCATCTAAAGTAGCTGCTACAAAAATACCAGCTGCAGTGGGGGAGGCGTGGCCAGGACTGTGTGCTCCATGGAGCCAGCAGGAGCCAGAAACAGGCAGAAGCCTCACCCACTTCTGATTTTGAGGGGTAGGAGCCCCACCCTCCAGGATGCAGCTGCAGCTGCTCAGCCAGTGCTATGGACCCAGGCATAACTGTGCTCTCCGAAGCCCAGGAAACCCTCCCACATCACAGGCTTGAAAGTACCTACTCCCAATGCCTGGCCTCTCCCTGCTCCTGCTGCCCCCACCTATTTTGTAGTAAAGTTGACGATGAGCCTGGGTTCTGTCACAACCCAGCTGGGTGTGTGTGTGCTTGAGGCATTGCTAACATGCCAACCCCCTGCCACCTCAGCCTGCTCTGGACTTTGGGCATTGACAAGAAAAGGAGAGAGGCTGAGGGGGAACTGAGGGCAACTCAGTGCAGGGCCTACAGGTGCCCCTTGGCACAAACAGCACTGTGGGCACTGTAGATGGCAGGTTGATAGTGAGAGGAAGCAGACAAGCTCCTGAGCAGAAAGGAGCAGGTGCCCCAGTGAAGCCCCACCTCTAAGCCAATGATGAACTGAAGCCTGGGAGCCAAGCTGTCAGTTATGCAGACTGGATTGGGAACTTCCTGTGTTTTTTTCTAGGCCTGCCCATGGCTGTCCATGCATGTCCTCCCCCTAAAACCCATAAAAACCCCAGACTTAGCCAGGCTTAGGTAGATGACAGGACAACTTGCCTGTGGATAGTAGCTATCTGCTCTGGGTCTCCTCTTTGCAGAGGGCTTCAGACGAGAAGTTGACCTGCCTACAGAGAGACGCTACCTCTGCGGTCTCCTCTGAGCTGTTCTGTTTCTCAACTAAGCACCTCTTCACCTTGCTCACTCTCCACTTGTCCACATACCTCATTCTTTCTGGCGGTGGAACAAGAACTCATGACCCGCTGAACATGGCAGGGCTAAAAGAGCTTTAACACAAGCCAGGCTGAAACATGCCCCTTGTTCACCATGTTGCAGGCAATGAGAAAGAAAGAAGAGAGAAAAAGAGAAGAGCTGTAGCCTTTCAAGGAGCCCAGACCTAGGAGCTCCCAAGCCAGCACTGAGTCCCTCTTTGGGGCACTGCGGTTCCTGGCATCTCCAAGCTTCCGGGTGCCACCATGTTCCCCAGTGCCAGCCATGGAAGATGTTTGTGGTATGCCTGGTCTAGCCATAGTCTTGCAGACAGTTGGCACCCTTGCCAGCACCTGCAGCTGCCCACCCCACCACGGCTGGCACACCTGGCTGTGCGCAGTGGCTGGACCCCACCCACACTTGCTCACACACCCCTCAACACTCTGTGCCTGAGTTGCCCTTCGCAGGTATGGGAGCCAGGCCAGTAATGCGAGCTGAGCACACTCTGCAAGGTCAAGCGGGCAGAACGAGCGAAACTCAGGCAAAGGCACCACTGGACACACAGGTTTCTGGCTGGAAAAGCGACACCCCAAGGATCCTGTGACACTGGGAATTCAGCAGTGAACAAAGATGAAAATCCCAACTCTCTTGAAGCTCACGTTCTTAATATTTTACATTTTTAACTAGCAAAAATCACAGGCTTATGAATTTGTTAAATCTGCCTTCATGACAATATTTCAAGGTAAACACAAAATGTTTTAAATCAACAAATACAAAATAATAAAATAAAAACAAAAGGTTCAATTTGTTCAAAATAACACAAGATGAACAAAGCAAGCATAGAAAAACATTATATACAAACTAAGAGGGGTAAAACAAACCCAAATAACCACCCATTTAAATGTAAATAGCTTACCAGATTGGATTTAAAAATCCAGCTCTACGCTATTTAACAGAGACATATCTAACACATGAGGACAGGGAAAAGATTTCCATGGTTGTAATGATGGAAAATCATGCATGCAGGGCCATAGCGTTTCCTGTTGTCAACCAGTTTGTAGTTCAGGTTGCCCAGAAAAATACCATTCTTTCTGTCAGTGGGTTATTACCAGTTTTTATTTACTTGCCTTGTTTCAATGAAAGGAGATTTATTGGCGATGTGCACAGAGAAGTAGTAATACTGGTTTATTTCTGTTAGTCTGTTAGAGATCTAAAAAAAATTTTTTTGCCACTGATTTTTGAGCATAGTCTCAGTTTATGAAGTTAGACATTACTGCTGGCTGCAGTGGCTCACACCTGTAATCCTAGCACTTTTGGAGGCCAAGGCGGGTGGATCACTTGTGTTCAGGAGTTTGAGACCAGCCTGGTCAACATAATGGAACCCCATCTCTACAAATACAAAATTTAGTAGGACATGGTGGCGCTCCCCTGTGGTCTCAGCTACTCAAGGAGCTGAGGTGGGAGGATCGCTGGATCCTGGGAGGTCCAGGCCGGAGTGGCTGGAGATTGCATCACTGCACTGCAGCCTGGGTGACAGAGTGAGATGCTGTCTCATGTTTTAAAAATTAAAAAATAAAAATAAAGTTAATGATTGCTTTCTCTTACGTTATTGCTCTCAACTCAAAGCTTTTTTAGCAATGTTTTTAAGGCAAGACTAAATAAGCTGATGAGTGTACAATTATTCTTGTGGGTAATTTTTCTTTATGCATTTTGGTGTCGAAAATTGTGTACCTCCGATGGCAGTATCACATCGTCTAAGAGAGAATTAGAGCTGTAGTACTTGTTTTCATCAGGTCTATCACCAGAGGGCACCAAAGGACCAGTTATGAGCAACAAAAAAACCTGAGGAAAAAACACTGTAATTGTTGTTTCTCCCCAACTTTTTCACAAGCACATAACTGGCCAGTGTGAAGAATTTCCACTTCATAAAGGTAACATGCAATACAAGCTTCAGGGTATAGGGTCTATGCAATGCTTAGTGCCATACCAAAGGTTCTCTGGTACTATCACTTTGTATCATAAAGAAATAAACTTTAAAGTCAAGAAACCGGAAAAAGTACTTTCCTCTCTAGTGACTTTACTGCTTACACTAAATTAAAAAAAAATTCACTTATAGAGAAAAAGATTATCCTGTGCTATCTCACTAATCATTTAATTGAAACAGTGATGCACTAGATATATTTGCCTCTTTTTCATCTTTGGACAGCTTGTAGTCCCAAGTGTCGTACTGACAATGTCCTCTAAAATGTGATTTCTAGCAAAGGCAATTTGACTCCTTTAGTTAACCAGAAAATGTTAGGTGACCGTCAAATACTTAGAGCAAGTCTGGATAATGACACATGCTAGATGAGCAGTAGGTAGCACATGTGGTATTTGTAATGAATAGAGCACTGACTTTGGAGTCAGCTAGACCCATGTTCAGGACCCTCTAAGTCTGACCTTGAGTTCAATGTCCTGAGCCTGTTGTTCTGCATCTGTGTCATAATTTCATTGTCCTATTCTTTGAATTCTCCAATATTTGTCTTGCCTCAAGGTCTGGCTCTTGCTATTCCTTCAGCCAGGATTTCTCTTCCACCCAAAATCCCTGCAGCTTTCTGTCCCGTCCTTCAGATACCACCTTGTGAGAAAAGTCTCCCATGACCACCTTCCTTAAACTAGCAACCCAGTACTCATCGCCCTTCCCTGATTACTTCTCTTCACAGTACATCCTACGACATGAAACATGCTTTACTTTCTCATGTGTCTGTTAGATATGCTCCCTACTAGACTGTTTCATTCGAGAATTTTTTTTTCCTCCTTTGGTCACTAGTCTGTCAACTACAACAATGCGTAGCGCAATAACTATGTTTTGAATAATGAATGATTCCCAAGAATGTTATGACTGGTCATTTTCATGGAAAACCACCTACCACATAATAGGAGGCCAGGAAATTGTAGCTCTTCTTACGAAAACTTGTAGGCTCTTATTATCATTACTTTTAATGGCAAAAATCGCAATTACTTTTGTACCAACCTGACAACTCATTACTATTTGAACTAACTTCTCTTTTAAACAAGGGATGGTGAAAGTGATTTACCAGGTAATGGCCACCACTTTTTAAGAAATAATATTAAAGAATAAATAAGCATATGCCCGTAAGTGTTATGTTTTGTGAAACTTTAATTGTAATTTTGTGTTATAAAATCACAAAAGTTACTGATAGATCTTTCGTAGGTTTTCCTGGAGATCTTATACCTCTTAAAGAATGATCTTCTCTGCTAGAAGGGAAATGAGCAACCGAGAGACTTAAATTTGAACACAGGGATCCCCCTGGCCAAATTTAGCAGTTCCAACCAGGTAGTGATGTTCCTTAGTGTTTTCACTCAGGACAAAGATTCTCAGCCATCTAGGACTTAAGCTTCCTAGGCCTTTGCATCCATCAGGAGAAATCTAACTAGATGGTTCAAGGTGACAAGTAACATGTTATCCCCCTGCCTCAATCTACTTTATTTATTCTTTAATTAATAATCACTGCAGTTGCAATACTTTAATTCTTGACTCTCTAAGACAAGTGACAAAATCTTAAAGGCAGGGCTGAGAATCGAGGCCGCACTACAAAACAGAAACAAAAAACCTCCCAAGAAAGTGTAAAGTGTTTTGAAGAACTGTCTGTATTACCACACTCCATGCCAGAGTATAAGCAGTGCCTGGGTCATTAAAGATACTAACACACACAAATGAACAATGTAAAATGGATGAAATCTGAATAGGCTGTGAACTGTACCAATGTCAATTTCTCAGTTTTAATACTGAACTACAGTAGCGTAAGATGTCACCATGAGGGAGAATTAGCCAACACCCTTGGCTTTCAAAGAGTCAACTATTCGCTTTCACCCATTTTATATACTTGAAACGCATCCTGAAATTAGTATTTTGGTCAGGTCTACAGTGTTATTTTGAAGTAAAGCGATTTATGTATCAGCCTTATCACTAGCCACTATCACGGCTCTCAGCAAAAGCCAGAAACAACACAGGTCACAGCAACTAGAGAAAGAGCAGCATTTAACTTGGCTGTCCAACTGACCTTGAAAGAAGATCTAATGTCATTAGGAGCTCAAGAATGAAAAAAAGCAGCACTCACAAAGGACAGTATTAATTACCAACACTCCCCATGATTTGGTCACATTGAAAACACAATTTCATTCATCATCAATATTTATTGGGCACCCATTATGTGCAAAGCACTATACTAGGCGCTGGGCAAGATACAAAGATCGATCTGACAGACTGCCCTCAAAGAGCTTACAGTCTATATAGGAGCATACAGTCTCTGGAGAAGATATTTTAGGTGTAATTAACCCCCCCATCCCACCCACACCAGAAAAAGAAAAAAACCTACTAGACTTGGTTTCTTCCATTTACTTTTAGTTCAGCAGCTTCACATAAAAAGCATAAATCTGAGTCTTTTAAAATGCATACTTTTACTTGTAAACAAAATTCATTGTCATTAGAAAAAATGCTGAATATTTATTGCGATTAAGAAAAATCCTTAGACGGGCATGGTGACTCATGCCTGTAATCCTAGCACTTTGGGATGCCGAGGCGGGTGGATCGCCTGAGGTCAGTAGTTCAAGACCAGCCTGGCCAACATGGCAAAACCCTGTCTCTACTAAAAATACAAAAATTAGCAGGGCGTGGTGTGGGCGCCTGTAATTCCAGCTATTCTGGAGGCTGAGGCAGGAGAACCACTTGAACCTGGGGCGAGGACGGAGGTTGCAGTTATTCGAGACTGCGCCACTTCACTTTAGCCTGGGCATAACAGCAAAACTCCACCTCCAAAAAAAAAGAGAAAAAGAAAAATCCTCAAACATATATTTAGTATTTTCATGAATTTTTTATGACTATATTGTGAAGTAAACAATTTCCCAGATTGCATCAAAAACATGCAACAACTTTTTGAAACAGATCTCTTTAAACTACTGGCAGTCACATGTAAGGTATACAGGCTTTTCTCTGCTAAAAGCAAGGAAAGCTTTGAAATGATTATGTTTGTTTACTACCCATGTTCACAGCTTATGGTTTTTTTTCCCCCATGAACCCACTTCATGTCAACACAAAGTATTATAAAATAATACGTCCAGTGACATATACCCAAAAAATCCAAAGCTTTAGATCTCTAAGCTTCAGATAAAAAAAAATAGTGAAAAATGTTCATTATCAACAGCTGGGCTTTAAGATTATCATCATAGAGATAAAGCCCAGCCATTAGTTCTTAGAGATGACAATCTTAAAGCCCAGCTGTTAATTGGCTGACCAGACCCACCAAAGAACTGTAAAATAATTCCAGGAAAGGAAATTCAAAATAACCCACTTTCCTATTACACGCTTAGGAATTTCTGAAGTTTTTTGTTATTTTCCTTTCAGAATAAAGAAACTAAATATAATCAACTAGGGGGATAAAAAACACTGACACAGATGGTTTTCCGGGTTAAACTGGAAAACTGGGCACATTTTTATATTAACTCATTTCTAACCATAATTACTTTTAAATAAGTGTCTTAAAATTATTCTCTTATCTCAGAATCATTTCTGGGCTCACATATTTCTAATTATACTTAGTTTTGTATAAACCTGAAGCTTTGTGTCTTTGTAGGACGTTATGAGATTTCTTTAAAACGCTGAGACTAAAGCAAATGAAATGGTTATCAAACTGAATACAAGTCAATTTTTTAAATGTAGAAACTGCACCCAAAAATGAGTTCCTGAGACTGAGGGTCCTTATTCCCGTGTTGAAGCATTCTTGTTCTGAGCAGTTTCCCTTATTCAAGCAAACAAAAGACTTTATCCACATTGTGCTGGTTGGACATTTTTACTTGTCTTCCTCACCAAACTCCAAAAAAAAAAAAAAAAAAGGTGGGCTTGTCAAAAAAAATTGTAATTCAAGTAAATTTCAACATTAATCTCTACCAGACTAACAGATCAACTCATCACAGAAGTATTATGAACTGTTAAACTGGTACCAGGTCTGGTTAAGACTGCAGGCTTATAGAGCATACCTTCTTTAAAGAAGACGCACCCGATTTTTAAGCTTTGACACCTGCACATTTTAAGTTTCCATGTCTAGTCTTTGTACAAAGTAAATGAGGTTAAATATTCTGAGTGTAAAATCTAACAGAAATAAAGTAGATCAATATGAGTTATGTGTTAGTTTTTCACTCATTTTCCTGTCTTCATATTACTAACATGCTTTTCTGTTCAATCTCTTTGCTGAACAGACAAATTTTATAGACTTGTATGGTGCAAAAGGACCACCATTGAAGTTAACTAGTCCAAATCGTCATTTTACAGATAAAGAAACCAAGACCCAGAAAAGTTTAATGAAAAAGCTGGGAGCCAAGCACAGTTTAGCATTCATGACACCTTTGACCTTGGTGCTGGTTTGAAAAACCCATACCCACATGCTTTTACATGAACTATACAACTCCATACAATAGATGCTAAAATTAATGTAACTGTTATTAGTGATGTATTTAACATAACGTAAATATAACAAATGTTTGTTATTAAACTATTCTTAGAAAATATTAGCCCTTTTTGGTTACTGCTAACAGTGTAACTACAGTGTTTGGTCTTGCTTTTCTAAGGGTAATTGATTTGCAGTTGCTAATTTGAGGCTATTTCTCCACAGCAGAAAAAAAAATCATGTTAAATATGATCATGTATTCAATCATGTATTATGTATTGATTATTTTTACATATATGTAGATATCCTTATGCTTTTAATATAAGTGAAATAAATTTATGAAGAGAATAAAATATTACCTCGATATAAGTTGGCAGCCTGAAAATTAGTCATTTCCATACAAAATGAGAAACCTTTTCTAGGAGTGATAGAAAGGGTTTCCAGGGTAACAAAAAAATATCAGAGGCCAGGCACAGTGACTCACGCCTATAATCCCAGCACTTTGGGAGGCCAAGGCGGGTAGATCACGAGGTCAAGAGATCGAGACTATCCTGGTCAACATGGTGAAACCCTGTCTCTACTAAAAATACAAAAATGAGCTGGGCATGGTGGTGCGTGCCTGTAATCCCAGCCACTCGGGAGGCTGAGGCAGGAGAACTGCTTGAACCCAGGAGGCGGAGGTTGCGATGAGCCGAGATCGAGCCATTGCACTCCAGCCTGGGTAACAAGGGCAAAACTCCGTCTCAAAAAAAAAAAAAAGAAAAAATCAGAAGGTTGTAAGTGATATTTGATTAGTCTGCAACCTGAGGTATAAAAGAAAGGATGAGCTCAGAGAATTAGTAGATCTGAGTTCAAGTTTTCACTCCACTCCTTGCTCACTATGTAACAATTCAATAAACTTCTGGGTTTCAGTTTCTTTATCTGCAAAGAGCTAACACTTACACTACTTACCTTGTTAGATTATTAAGGATGACATACACTAAAGTATATGAGTGGTTTGTAAATGGAAAGCATACCACAATTATTATCCCGATAATTAAAATATGGACCTACAAAAAGTCGTAAATAATTCACTTAGTGGCAGTAGGCATGCTCACTAGAAGAAACGTACTCAGAGGATAAACCATGCAAACATTTTCAACTTTCAATGGCAATGCTTAAAAAATGTACAAAGCTATAAAGGAACACTTTTAGAGAAAGCACTGAAGACACACATTTGGTTGACCTAAAAGATTTTAAAACGAATTAGAATGATTTACATCATATAAAGAGGTATTTAGTCTTTAAGTGGAGAAAATTGCTAGTCACATGTAAGAAAAACAAATATTATGGGCCTGCCTAAGACAAATGGAATAAAATTCCATTACTTTTGGCTTTTTAATAAACCGGACTTCTAACAAATAACCATATTAATTTTCCAGTATTCAAACATATCCTTAAAAAGATAAAAGAGAATATTTACTTTTAAATCACATCCAATGTGAACTTGCGTGAATGCAAGGCATAAAATACAGAGTTATTATGACTCTACAGGCACCTGAAAGTTTTAACTACCCTTCATGCTCACTTTATATTCCATAAAGAGTAACAGAAATACAGGGAATACTTCAAATATGTATTTTTTACAATCCTTTTTATGTAGTTCTTATTCTTGTAAGATAATACTTCACTGTGACAGCCTTGGTTTCTGTTTTGTTTGTAAAATTAAGTAGCCCATTAACCTTTCCCTTCAAACAGGCCTTTTGATGTTAGGTCTTATACCCAAAAAAACCAAACAACAACAACAAAAAAACTAACGACAAATGAAGATGCAAGGGAAGAGATAAATGAGATACAATTCATTAAGTATAAAAATATGTTGTTTCAAATTCAGAATAATTTAATAACTCTTCGTTATTTCATATGTATCTGGAAATGGGACAGATACATGTCCTGATCCTGTCACAAGAGGTAGAATTCCAGCATTTGGTACGACATTCCAAGACAGGGTCAACGTGACATTCCTGTTTCCCCTATAAAAAGACATAATAAACACAAGGCATCAGAAATTCTAGTAGTTAAAAAAAAATTTTTAAGTCAAACACTGAGATGTCGAATACTTTTATTTATAACCATATATTCCTATAGAAATCCTAATGTGCTAATCTGTAAGAACTATTTTCTCCTATCACCTAAAATCCAAGGACAATGCTAGAAGACACGGTATTACATTTACTGATATCCCATGATGACCCGTCTAAACTCACAGCTGCAGTTAATAGAACTATCAACCAAAAAGCTTAAATGATTAAAACAGTAAATGTAAAAACAGACGAGCTAGGAATTTCCATTATTATCTAGACGGACAAACCTTAACAAATTAAAACTCTCATGTTCTGAAATTTTCAATGCAAATACAGAGGTTTGGCTTGGTCAAAACAGCTCTCTTCTAAAATTATTTCCAACATTTACCGATAGAGTCTAAGAGGTAAAAGTAATCTGGGAGATCAATCACTCTAAATTGAGCTTTAGAAAAGTCATGTTCGGAGAAGCAACACTAATTCTGTTAACTGGTATCAACTCCTAGATCCAACATGCTGCTTCTGGGGTGTCCTGGCTCACTCTCAGAAAGGAGCCCTTTCATTTGACAACCACAGCCCTACCACATCTGAATAAGCCCATAGTCCTTGTACACACTTAGGATAGAAGCTTTAATAGTTAGACTATGACATTTCACATACTGCAAGAGTGTTGCTTACTTATCTTGGATCCCACTTTGCATTTCCACCCAATCTTTCAGTTCAGATATACATAAATACTTCTCTCCCAATTTTTCTCCTTTTACTTTTGAGTATTCTTCTTTAAAATAAAAATACATCTTTCTCTCATTTTCACCTCTTATTAAATGTAAAAAAAGAGAGAGAGAAAAAAAAGACCAAGAATTGCTCACTTGAGACCATTTCCATCGTCAAAGAAAAAGTATTTTGTTTTCATATCTTTCAGCAGCAGCTTCGGATTATCACCTCTCAAAACAATCTTGTCCCACAGGACAACTTGGTTCAGAGCCTATATTAAAATGAAAATTAATTAGATAACTCATCAGAAATATCACTTCAAAATAAAAGTATTAGTAAGCGAATAGTCTGACATGTTAATGAGTCCAACTTTGAGGTGCTTGCTGAAATCTTAATGCATGCAAATGATAGTAAACAGATACAAAAAGGGGGCAAATTTTTCTGGGAGAGAAGAATGATAATTCCCTGAAGGAATTCATTCCTTTTGCTAACTCAACTGTATTACTTAGGGCCTTCATAACTTAATACACAGTTTCTGATCTATAAGATCTCTAAAAAGTGAGGCCTCTGGAGGAACAGATGAATTAAATCCCTGGAAGGGAAATATTCTTTTCGATCACTTTTCCTTGTAAAATTTCTAAGACTCTCTAGCTCAGCATGGATCCTAAATGGTGCCAGGAAAAGAGACAGAACCAATCCCTGTTCCATCACGCTGCTAATACAGGTTACTTTGATTAATTATGTCATGAAAATTTCTAAGAAATCTTCTCCAAGATTTCTTTACAAAATCTTGAAGAAATGAAGAAATCCCTAAAGAAATGAAGCCTTCTAAAGAGCTTGTTTCCCTTTAATTAAAAAAAAAAAATACATGCATCAGTTTCATCAGGCAAAATTCTAGAGGTCAATTATTTTAAGCCACTCTTTCAACATATTACAAACAAGTTCCATTTAGAAAATTAAAAGCATAAAATGGAAAGAAAACACATTTATGGCCACTACTAAATCCCAAGGAATTTGATCTTATTAAATTAGCATCTATTAAGCTTGCAAGGCCAATTACTCAGTGTATGATGACGACATTCACTAAAACAAGAGGTGGAGCAGTTATTTCTAAGAGGGTTCAAATCCACACTTTAAAGTCTGTTTCTAATATTAAACAAAAACATGAAAACTGAAGAAAACAGAATCAAAGATATACTGAAGTGAAATAATATTTTTCACCAAATAATCTGTCAAATTTCAAATTAGTTTAACTTTCTAGTTATGCTAGGATAAATTATAAGTATAGTTAAGTTGTAATAGCTTAAAAAGTATAGAATTATAAGTAGAGTATAAGTATACCCATCATAAAGGTGACATTTATTTCAATAGTTTGTGAAAACTTGTAGAATATGTGTATTTATAGATGTTGCTCTTCAAGAATAACTTTTCTGTTTAAGATTTTATTGATTCTGAAAGACTGGGATCAAAACTTATTCATGTCAATATTCCTAGTGCCTAAGAAAACCCTGGCATAAAATGCATGCTTAAAATAAATGTATAATAAACTGAAGTGCTAAAAATTCCAGTTAGCTAATCAAACCATGAAACAGATAAAACTGATTGTGTCATTCTTTTCAAAGGATATAGTTCAAATAAAATAAAGAAGGTAGGCCCATCTTTAAATACAAATTAGCTCCAGACTACACTAATGACAAATATAAGGGAAACTCAGGTAAAAAAAACTGTGTATTTTAGGCTGGATGCGGTGGCTCAAGCCTGTAATCCCAGCACTTTGGGAGGCCGAGGCGGGTGGATCACGACGTCAAGAAATCGAGACCATCCTGGTCAACATGGTGAAACCCCGTCTCTACTAAAATACAAAAAATCAGCTGCGCATGGTGGCGCGTGCCTGTAATCCCAGCTACTCAGGAGGCTGAGGCAGGAGAACTGCCTGAACCCAGGAGGCGGAGGATGCGGTGAGTCGAGATCACGCCATTGCACTCCAGCCTGGGTAACAAGGGCGAAACTCCGTCTCAAAAAAAACCAAAAAACTGTATATTTTAATTGTATAGATTTCACTCTCACATTTTTAAGTCTACCACTTTATACCTTGTTATCAACACTAAATTTGAATCTCAAACGATTTCTATTAATATTTGCACAATATTCTATATAAATATCTCCACCCCCACCCTATCTGCAACAAAAGCTCTCAACTAGACTAATAGCTTTCAATCATAAACTAACAGTTTTAATAGGTTTTGATATAACAGTTTAGTAGCATCTAATTAAAAATTATGAATTATAATTTTGATTTAAAAAACTAGTTCAGGCCAGAACAGTGGCTCACACCTGTAATCCCAGCACTTTGGGAGGCCAAGGCAGGTGGATCACCTCAGGTGAGGAGTTTGAGACCAGCCTGGCCAACATGGTGAAACCCTGTCTCTAAAAAAAATACAAAAAATTAGCTGGGCATGGTGGTGGGTGCCTATAATGCCAGCTACTTGGGAAGTTAAGGCAGGAGAACTGCTTGAATCCAGGAGGCAGAGAGAGGTTGCAATGAGCCAAGATCACCCCACTGTACTCCAGCCTGGGCCACAACAGTGAAACTCTCTCTCAAAAAAAAAAAAAAAAAAAAACAAACTAGTTCAATTACTCAGATACTCAGATTAATGAATCCCATGTAACCCCAAAACAAAGGCAAACTCTTCTCAATAGGTAGGGATATTAATTAATTGTAAGTATGTGGCTAAGACTACCAAAACAGCTCACACCATGTTTTTTAAAAAGGAAAGTATCTGATACTAAGATGGATTTTAAAATAATGTCAAGTTCAAAAATTATTAACAATCTTTAGAGCTTCTGATTATGTATCTTCATGATGAGAATTATAATCACAGGTCTCAAATTTTGTTGAGTCAAGTAAGTCACCCTGCAGCTCTCTAATTGTAGCTGTGGAGACAGAGTATTTTAGCTTAAAGAATAAACCGCTGAGTAGCAATACTACCAGCTTCATTTCCTAGTTGATATAGTTCAGCAATATCTTTCTGATCTTACTACTGAAAGTGGCTCCAATGGTTTCTGATCACGAATCCTCAAAATACGTGTTTTTACAAATTTCGTAGGTAATACACATGCACAATTATGAACTAATAGTATTGACAGTGTCTCGGCTAACTTGTCATATCTACTCAGGTTGTTTTTGTGCTTTTTTTATCCTTTAGTGTGACACAAGCAGCTCAGAAGTGGAATACAACTGTGAGTTCCACCATTTTCCTATTGTTCATGTAATGAATTATTAGCATTATCTTCAATCTGTGATTTCTTTGCAGAAATCTTTTTAAGCCACTTTTCCATTTTGAGAGGATTAGCTAAAATCAGATAATATAATCCACTTATATATTGCATATACTGCAATGTTTTGCAACATGCTGAAAGCAAATAAATAAATGCCAGGCAGCATGGTTAATTCTTGATCTACAGAATTCCTCCTCTTCCTCCAGAATATCTGCATGTTGTAGAATGTGACCATTTATCTGACTTAAGGGCTCAATATGAGTTTTAACATCAGTTCATAGAACAAGTATTAGTAAAGCTTCTCTTCTTTTTTTACTTTAAATTATTAATAGAAGCTCTTAATTGTTTTCCTTACATACATATATTACTTTGCATGGACTCCATTCTGGAGACCCCAGTGCTCGAGAGCTATAGAACAAATAGCAAAATAAATAAATAAAGAGACTCCCAAAAGTTTTCAGAAGAGAGCTACCTCTCCACAGGCTTCTGATTTTTTGCTAGGTAACTTAGATCAGGTATTTTAAATAAATAAAATGTATATTCTTTCATAAAGAATAAGGCTTTAAATAACTATTAAAATACTTCTAATAAGATATACTTACATTATTTTTTGTTGAATATTCTGCTGATAAATAAAGAAACAACTGCTTAACATTCCAATCAAATATATTCTCTAGATGTAAGTAAATTAAGGAAAATATAAATTTATGAGCAGCATATCACTTTCAAATAGATCTTAATTATTCTTAGGTTATTTATCCGTAACAATACTAAATTAGAAAAAAAGTGGCCCAGAAACATAATATGCCACTAATTTAATAAAAATATGCAGAAGATAAATATATTGTGAAATCCAGCTTATTCCAAACCAAAAAATGTCATCATACTCTCTTATCAATCAAAGTATCTCAGCTAGTAACCCTCCAAGTAATCCTTGGAGGGTTACTAGAATCCTTGGAGGGTTACTAGCTGAGATACTTTGATTGATAAAAGAATGAATTTAAAATCTGGTTTTCTGTAACATCAACTGAGTTAAAAAAAAAAAAAAAAAGGACTTAATATTTCAAACAAATACAATTCCACGTGAGCTCTAAAGTATACACAATCACCACTATCTAAATTTAACAATATACAAACATAAGGCTCAATAATTAACCACGTATAATAAATTGTACATGTCATTTTTGGTCACATCCAAGTAGACATTAAAATGTCTCTCAAAGATGCAAATGACACCATCAATTCAGTTTCCCAAAGAGGACAAGAACTTCACCAGAATTAACAAGACCGGCGCTGATACCAAGCAACAAGCAGAGTACTATATGAGTTTCCATACTGGTAGCAACACATTTGTTACATTCCATTATTAATTATGTGTAATCACTAAGAATCACTCCTTTAGAACTGATCAAGTCTAGGACTGCTGTTTACAAGAACAAGTACAATTTTAAGTAGTAGTAGCAGCAGCATTAAAAAAATCTGAAGAAACTACAAATAATGAGATTGGTAATATATAAATACCATAGAAACCAGGAAATTTCATAATAATTCTCTGGATACACAAAATTACTATTCTCACAGTAGTCCCAAATTCCCTTGAGTAGTTTTTAAGTAACACAAAGACTTAAAAGTACACATATGAAATATAGCATAAGACTTTTCTGATTTCCTAAAATGGTACCCACAGAACTAATTTTTAGTCTATTTCTAAATCCGATAATATATTAAACCTTAAACTGAAAGTAAATTTCATGGTCATAGAAAGGCAAATTAGATAAATTCTCCAAGTATATGATCAGCTTTACCTTCACACAAGTTTAGAATGTTCAATCTCCACAACCATTTAAATCATGGGGTATTAAAAAGGCAGGTGAGATTAGGCTAGAAATGGCAGAGAACATTGCCACAATATAAGGCCCTAAAAAAGACTAGCCTGGCCAAAATGATCAGAGTTGTCAAAAGATGGAAACTCTAAGTCAAGAGAAAATATTTACATATGATGGCAAAAAGCAACCAGTTTACCAATAATTTTGATACGATCTTTTGAATCATAACAGATGTTTTTTAAACATGTTTCTCTCTGCTAGAATAAAATATGGATATATTATTTGAAATTGTACATTAAATATTTGCAGGCAGGCTGAGCATTGGTAATATTTTTCCTTCTTTTTCAAAATGATCTAATTCTATTTTTTTCTTTCTAAAAAACAGATTCAAACTTTCTTACATAGCTTTCAATCAATTTAATGTATCCATTAAGAATTTAAAGTATGTTCACACAACTATTCATGAAATCTATAAAGTTTTCTCAAAGTGTGACAGGGAAGTATTAACATTATTTTACTGATGAAAAAGGCACAGGAATTTCCGAGGTTTGGCTGATTCAGTGATAGTTATAGTGTCCCCCAAATCATTAAATATCTCATTACATATCTCATTATAAAACTATAGAAAAAGTAATAAAATATTTTCTTAAAGGATATCAGCAGTTATATCAAATGTGATAAATCCCAGATCGCTTCTTTCTCTAGGTCCGGTGAAATCTTCCACATTTTTTCTAGAAGTAAACATAAAAGTTTTACCATCCTTCCAACAGAGCATACAAAATTCACTAATTACTTAAAGAGAAAGAATATAGGTGTGTGCACAGGTGAAACAGTAATCCCACAAAGAAACAAGTAAAAACCAGAGAAACCTGTAAGTGTGAAAACAAGATAAACATTCTAATCCAATATGAAAGTAGGTCGTCAGCTAATTTCATATACCTTAAGAGAATCCCAAACAAAACTCGGAGATAAAAACTGCTAAAAAGAATTGTAAATACTTGATGTACAACAATTTTGCAGAATGGGTATAAGAAAGCTACACATGACTACAAGGTGGTATGGTATACTGACAGATGGAATATTAATGGATAATATAGAAATCACCCCCTTATCCGAGGTTTCACTTTCCGGTTTCAATTATCCGTGGTCAACCCTGCGTGAAAATAGGTGAGTCCAGCAAAATAAGATATTTTGACAGAAAGACCATATTCACATAACTCTTATTATAGTATATTGTTACAGTTGTTCTATTATGTTATCGTTAATTTCTTATTGTGTGTAATTTGTAAGTTTTAGCATATGTAGCTATGTATGCAGGGTATAGGAAAAAACCCAATATATATAGGGTTTGGTGCTATCCGAGGTTTCAGCCATACACTGGGGGTCTTGGAAGGTATACTTACCCCCATTTAGGGGAGACTACTGTAACCAGCTGCTATTTACTGTTTACTACGGGTCAGACCCACTGACAATATTTTTCAAAATTATTTAAAGTAATTCTCCCAACCTACCAATTAGGTATTACTTCCATCTTAAAGAAAAGGAAATTAAAGCACAGAATGGTATGAAACTTGCTCAAGACAGCAATAGCTAACATCTGTTCAGTGTTTAATATGCACCAAGCTCTCCTAACCCTCACAGGGCTGACAGTGGCAGTGGCTGGTTTCCACCTCAGGTCTATTAAACATCAGTAATTTTAAAAAAGAAAAAAAGGTGCAGGAAGAAGGCTAGCTATTTGATGACTGGCTTCTTGGTGATTCTGACAAAGATAAACTAAGGTTAAAGAACTTATTGGAAGATGGATTAGAGCAGAAGGGTATGAGAACCGGGTAGGGGGGCATTGTTGGGGGGAAACACGACGTATCAAGACAAAAGTGCCAGAGAATAAAATCAAGGACCAAATAAGGAATAGCAAAATGACACTGTCATTTCGAATTGCATTTTTTTTTTTTTTTTTTTTTTTTGCGTTTCCGCAGATTTCTTCAAGTGGTTGGCACTAAAAAAAAAAAAAGAAAAAGAAAGAAAGAAACCCAACGAAACAAAAACCCCGCTGTATCAGAAGGCTGAGATGCTTAATTCTCAGTGCCGAACATCTCTGGCCAACTTCAAACCAGCTGCTAAGTGTTTATTGCCTTCTGATGGTGCAAAGGCAACAACTGTAAAGGGAATGTCAAACAGGGCAAACTCGGGTGATGAATGACACAAAGACAACACACTCCCGTGGCCTCTGGCGCTGCAGAGCCGCCGGGAATCCCCACGGAAGCCCGATCCAGAGCGCGGCGGCGGCGCCCGGAGGGCCTCGCGTGCGGACCCCCAGCGGCCTCGGACGCGCGGGAGGCGCCTGCCCGGGCGGGCGGCGGCGCCGGCTCTGCTGTTGTGTTGCTCCCTCATTGGCCAGGCGTGGGTGGAGGGAAGTGAGGAACAGGAAGCAAACGGAGGCACCGACCTGAGGAACGCTCAAAATGAACATTTAAGAGCAAGCCCGGGAACTGACGGTGGAGGGGTGCGAGTTCCGAGGGGACGCCGGAAAAGCCCGCGAGGTGCACCCCTGACGACCGCCCTCCGGGGCGAACGACCGCTCCAGAGGGCGACCCAGACGCCCTGCCCGCGGCCCCAGCGCGGCGGCCCGGCTTCGGCTCACCCGCCGGCCCGGCCTCGGCAGCACTCACAGCATGATCCGCGAGACGTGCAGCCGCACCGGGACGCTCCTGTCTTTGAAGGCGGTGGTGATGAAGCAGCCGAAGGTGAGCGCCGCCATCACGCTCAGTGAGAAGGCGAACAGCGAGTTCGCCCGCGAGAGCACCGTGTTCATCGCGACAGCCTCCCACGAGCCCCGGCTCCACACGCACACCCAAGTTTCCGTTCTGGCGGCGGACCGGCTCCCTGCGATCCGCGCCGTCTGCGTTACGCGCGTTCCGGGAGCGCGCGCTGCCGCGGCCCCGCCTCCTTTCCGGTTCTCCGACGTGAGCGCGCGCGCGCCCGCCTTCCGAAACACACCCACAGCGCGCACGGGACCGCGCGGAAAGGGAGCGACCGAGCCACAGGCCCGCCCCTCCGTCGCGGCCTAACGCCGCCACCAATCAGCGACGAGCGAGGGAGGGGTGGGGTTTGTCGTGGAAGACCCGCCTCCTCCTGTTCTCAAATGCTCCTCCGACCCTTTAGTTCAGGGAATTGGGAACCGGTCGTTCGCTGTCCTTTTTCGCTTCTTTGGTCAGAGGTCTGGGACTGCGACTTTTTGATTACTTATGTACCATTTATTTTCAGTTAAAACCAGCAGCAAGTTAAGGTGGTTTGGAATCTGTCCTGACGGGTGGCGTTTGGAAGTAGTACTTTACAAAACGGCTGTTTCCTCTCCCCTCTTTGTCAAACCTGGTCAAAGTTAGGACTTGAGCTTTTTTGGAGGATCTGGGGAAGAGCGGGGAATGGGGAACTGGCCGCCCAGGTCCCTAAAGCTGTCACGGGCATCAGAATTTCCACCTCCAACGTCAGTCCAAATCCTATTAATGCTTTGCTTTCTAAAAATGTTTTAGAAGATAATGGTTGAGGCTACTGGTAGTCCTAAGTATTTGCATTTTAACGTTGTGATTTCTGATAACTAAAAGGATGACATTCCTGGGTTCTTAGGATGAAAGGAGATAATGGCTGTGGAATTGCTCTACAACATAATGTATAAGAATTTCGTTAGGTCATTAATAAATAATGCAATTATTTTATCACATTTTCAATACCCTGAAGGATTCAAACCGAGCCAGTCCCTGACTCTGACTGGCTATCTGCCAAAACCTTTGTTCCTTTCACAGCTTAGGATTCTTATAAAAATGGATTCAGAGGGTCTGCTGAAATTCATTTTTCAAAAAATTTCAGTCCATAAACCAAAACAGGAACATCTGTCCTAGAATGTGATTATGAACAAACCAGAAAATTGTGAAGATCTGACCTTGATACTGGCTTATGTTGTCTCTTGTTGACTTTTGCTTCTTTGCATTATTTATTACCATTCTATTAATTTTTTGTACAGACATACAGGTAGGATTGTTACTAAGTGCCTACCGTGTGCCAGGAATAGTTCTAATGGGGGGAGCAATTGGCATGCTTTGTCAGCACTTGAGTAGATAGTGATTAGTTGGGGAAGACATGCCTAACTTTATTTCTGAAGGATAGAAAGAAACCTAGAATATATGTAAAGTTTTGATCTCCTTATTTGCAAATAATTATTCTTCAATAACACCAAGCTAAGAAGAGGTAGAGCAATAAATCACTTTATGAAGGAGTCTTTAAATAAAGCTGTGTGCACATGGACAGATAATGCTGTTTAAAAGGTGGATAAACTTAAAGATATAATAAAAGCATTTTGTTTTTTTTTTTTGAGATGGAGTTTCTTCTCGCCCAGGCTGGAGTGCAATGGCATGATCTTTGCTCACTGCAATCTCCGCTTCCCTGGTTGAAACAGTTCTCCTGCCGCAGCCTCCAAAATAGCTGAGATTACAGGCACCCACCACCATGACCAGCTAATTTTTTGTACTTTTAATAGAGAAGGAGTTTCACCATGTTGACCAGGCTGGCCTTGAGCTTTTGACCTCAGGTGATCCACCTGCCTCGACCTCCCAAAGTGCTGGGATTATAGGCATGAGCCACCATGCCCAGTCAATAAAAGCATTCTAATTAAATATGTTGTTACTGTGAATATCCAAACAGTCTAGGAAACACCAAGCTCCCCAAGGAAGTTCCTGCAATGGAGCATGTTATAGATCTAACACATTAAGGACTCAAATGGTTTTCAGAAAGTGACTATGAATTATATTGTCCATCATAGAGAGTGGGGATCAATTCTTTTTTTTTTTTTTTTTTTGAGAAGGAGTTTTGCTCTTGTTACCCAGGCTGGAGTGCAATGGCGCGATCTTGGCTGACTGCAACCTGTGCCTCCTGGGTTCAGACAATTCTCCTGCCTCAGCCTCCTGAGTAGCTGGGATTACAGGCACGTGCCACCATGCCCAGCTAATTTTTTGTATTGTTAGTAGAGACGGGGTTTCACCATGTTGACCAGGTTGGTCTCGATCTCTCGACCTTGTGATCCACCCGCCTCGGCCTCCCAAAGTGCTGGGATTACAGGCTTGAGCCATCACGCCTGGCTGGGATCAATTCTTGTTCATTTTTCTATCTCTTTCAGTGCACAGGACACTGAACCTTGCACATAGTAGATGGTCAAGAAAATTCTTACTGAATTGAGATATCTTGAAATCACAGATCGTGATATTTTTGAAGGAATTCTTACGGAAAGCATACGTGTCACACAGAAGTAACAAATAGTTAAAGTGTAAATGGGAAAAATGGTAATGTGTAAAGCTAAATTGTATATGTAGGCCAAGGACACATTGTAAAAGGCTTGGGTGCCAGGCTAATAAGTTTGATCATAATTCACGAGACAATAATGAACTTTTGAGGATTTTAGATCAGCTAAGTGTCGTGACCATGTAGGCTCTCAGTAAATAAGTAATTTCTTTGAGAGGGATGAGACTGCCAGTTGCTAGACCAGGCCAGAGATTATTGCATAGGTTTTTGTTACTGTTGTTGTTTTGAGGATACTTGCTTGGTTAATTCAAAGATTTATAGTCACTCAAGACTGGTAAGTAGACTATTCCAATGCACTAATTCCAGGAATGCTATGTTTGTGAATCTCCTTCCAGAAGAAAAAAAAATTCAGAAGGAAAACCAGTTTTTGCCTAATATGTACCCAAATTCCAGACTCCCAGAAGGAAAACTGGGACATTGTGTGCAGGTGTTTGGCATAAACCACATTCTGGACAGTTAGTCACAGTGAGCCACTCTTATCACTTAGGGAAAGTTTCCACTCAGTGCAGGGAACTGCTTACCGGCCACATTCCCAGACACCGGCCAAAGGCCAACCTTGCAAACAGGTCTTTCTAAGGCTAGATATGTCAGGCTGTTGCAGTAGCTTAGAAACGTTGCTTTCAGATCATTTTATTTCTGTTGAAAGCTTTTTTAAGAATGATTCCTGTGGCACATAAGGAAATTTAAGAATATATTTTAATTTTTATTACCATGTATTTCCTTCATTTATATTCCTTTTTTAAATATTAAGTTTGCCTACTTAGCTCAGATCCCTTTAAACAGAACTATTTTATTCACTCAGTACACCATAGAGAACTTATAAAAAGCCCACTGTCAGCCACAGGCCTCTATGTTTCTCCAAGCAGCTTCTCTTCCATACTTTAGCCCTCCCGTCACTGTCACTCTTTTGCAGCTTGGCTTTTCACTCTAGTTCTTCATTCCCATTTCATGCCCTCCTTTCTCAGACTTGCTATTTGAACCTAGCTGTTGAACCACTGTTTCTGGCCCACCTGTAGGCACTTGACCCTGAGCTTGCTTGAGAAGTTAGCTCATGTATTCATAGCTGTCTGCTCCATATGCACTTGTCAGAATCATTTATTGAGCATCCTTAAGAGCAGGGCCAGATATGATACCAGAGATCATTGGTTTCTAAGAATCTATACCTCACCCTCCCAAGGAAAATGGACAAGAACCCCTTCCACATGTTCTAGACAATAAAGGCCATCCAAAATTTATTGGAATTCTTTGAATGGTTTTAGCAGTTAATATCCGGCTTCTCTGCTTTTATTATCTGGACAACTATCCTTTTCAGGAAAGTGAGAGAGTTTACTGGGCTCCTATTGAAGGCTGTGACATCCTCGTAGTTAAAATACATAGTAAATTTTTCTGTCTTCTTGGCCTTTTCTGACACACCCAACAAACTTACTGCTGAAACTATATCTCTAATATGGTATCGTGAACATCGGTCACCAGACATCCCAGGTTGTAATTTGTATCACTGCATTTTCATTTTAAAGAAACTGGCCCCAGCTGAGGTTAATGGACCTATGAAATCACTACCAACATAAACGTTGGCTTTAGGGAAATACCGCTACATGAAGTCAGGCTAATCCCCATTTATGATACATTGAGATAAGTAAAGCTCTAGAATAAATAAGATCCAGAAGTTAAGGTCCTGTGTGGTGAGTTAATTATCTTGAGTTTGTTTGTTCGTTTGTTGGATTATAGGAACATTTCCGGATTCCCATATATCTGAAAAGGAAACAAAAAGGGAAAATTATTGTGGAGACGGTGTAGAAAAGAGTTAACATAACAAACCTAAGCTTCTTTTCTTAAAAAAGACCTGCTTGCAAGGTTGGGCCCTTGCCTGGCATTGGGGAACTTGGCTGATAAACAGTTTTCTGCACTGATAAAAAACTTTCCCTAAATGATAAGAATGGCCTAAGCTGTTTGAAGAACAATGTGTTTTATGCTAAACACCTGCCTTTCTTCTGGGAGTCTGGAATTTTGGTGTATGTTAGGCAGAGGGTGCTTACATTGCCACCCCTCAATGAAAACCTTGAGAACTGAGTAATGAGCTCTCCTGGTTGATAACTTCACACATATTGTCGCAAGTCTGTTACTGGAGCAACTGAGCACATCCTGCGTGACTCCCTTAGGACTCTTGGAAGTGTGTGCCTGGTTTCTTCCAAACTTCTCCTCATGCACCTTTTCCCTTTGCTGATTTTATTGTATATTCTTCAACTGTAACAAGCCTAACTATGAATATGATTATGTATATTTAATCCTGTGAGCCCTTCTGGTGGGATGGTCTTGAGAACCCTAAACACAAGGACTATCTCCCATTTCATGCAATTTCATATTCAGAATGTCTTAAAGATATATATACAGAGCCTAGGGAAACTTAGCCCCATTCTTTTCTGTAAGGGGAAGGGCATTATTATTATTTTTTAATTCTATTAGTCATCTCAGTCTTTTGTTCTGGATGCTATACTGCTCACACATTTTGACCTGCTGTACCTCAGTTTTATTCTGCCTGACACTCAGAATCTCTGTCGTCTGCCCTCTAGTTCCCAGTTACCATCTGAGGCTCTACCTGTCATGTTCAGTCACATGGACCCAATTCCCTAGGTTCTCGACCTCAGTTATTTGATAGCTGCTCAGTCTTGATTTTCAGTGTTCTGCTTGCACACATATGCCCAGAACTGCATGGGGGAATGCTTTCACCGCTTGTTCTTAACCACTGAGGCACTCAGTGTCTTCATCAGCTCATCTGACCTGCACTTAAAGGGAATAAATCAGGCAAAATCCACGACTAAAGATATATTCTTTGTGTGGATTTATTGTCACTTTCATGCTTCTTATTTATATACATACAGCTGAAAAGAATTTAAAATCAGCATCTGACAGAGAAGGTTAGATGAGCCGTACACATGTGTTTTTATTACTGAGAATACCTATAGAGTTAAAAATTCATATGCAACTCTATTATTCCACTTGGTAACTTTAAAAATGTATAAGGAAATGTCCAAATTTTTCATAGTTTAGTTGGAAAATTCTATTCTGGAAAAAAAAGTTTTAAAAGAATTCATTCGTTTTAGCTTCTGGCTGCTAGAGAATATGTTCTTTTTTTTTTTTCATATTACCATATTACATTCTGTGAATCCTTATATTAGAAGAAAGTAAAAAGTACCATTCAAGTGATGTGGATATACTACTGTCATAATATCTGAAATAGTGTGGGCACTCAATAAATGATACCTATTTAGTATCATCATTGCTGAAAGTCAAAAAATATCTAAACAAATTTTTTGAAAGTAAAGGCTTGTATCTGTTACCAATTATCAATGTCATGGTTACACTTTTTTTCTCAAGCACCTTATGTAATAACTCATCACATTTAGATAGAGTGGAGAACTGAAATAAATAATACAGTCATGCATCAGTTAACAACAAAGATATGTTATGACAACTGCATCATCAGGCAATTCCATCATTGTGTAAACATGATAGAGGGTTCTTACAGAAATCTAGATGTGTAGCCTAACACATATCTAGCCTATATGGTATGGCCTGTAGCTCCTAGGTTACAAACCTGTACAGCATGTAACTGTAACTCAGTATTGTAGGCAACTGTAACACAATGCTATTTGTGTATAAATATATCTAAACATAGAAAAGGAACAGTAAAGATAGAGTATTATATATGTAATCTTATGTTACATATATAGGCAGTCTGTCCTTGACTGAACCATCATTTGTGGCACATGGCTAATTAAAAATTAATGTCCTAGGTAAATAAACAAACAGTATATGAGGCAGAAAATACATTAGAAGTACACCTCAATATGGAATGTGAAGGCTTTAGAGATTGCCTGTAGATATAAACATATTACTTTAATCATTTCCTATTTTCAGAAGTTTAAAAAATGACAGGTTTGGGGGCTTTGGGAAGAGGGTATAAAAAGGGAAAACTTACCAAGAAACATGCCCTCAGGAAGAAAACTGTGCCTAAAAGCTACATTGCTATCTGCAGACAAGAAGGCAAAGTCTCCGGTGTCTGGGAAGACATCCCTTCAATGTTGTAATGTGACAGAAGAGACTGTAAAAACTACCCTAGTCCCATTTATGCAGTCACCATTTCTGCGATGTCTGAGTGAAAGCAACAGCACAACCATCAGTGCTGCAGCTGTGATGTCACCTGGGTGTCCAGCTCTGCAGTTATTCCTTTTTTAAAAATTAATTTATTTTTAAAATTTATTATACTTTAAGTTCTGGAGTACATGTGCAGATTGTGCAGGAATGTTACATAGGTATACACGTGCCATGGTGGTGGTTTGCTGCATCCATCTCCCCGTTATCTACATAGGTATTTCTCCTAATGCTATCTCTCTCCAGTGCCCCCACCCCCTGCTATTCCTCCCCTAGCCCCCCACCCGCTAGGCCTCAGTGTGTGATGTTCCCCTCTCTGTGCCCGTGTGTTCTCATTGTTTGACACCCACTTACGAGTGAGAACACGAGGTGTTTGGTTTTCTGTTCTTGTGTCAATTTGCTGACAATGATCGTTTCCAGTTTCACCCACGTCCCTGCAAAGGACATGAACTCACCCTTTTCAGCTATAGCTCAAAGTAGCCCAATATTCAAAGCTGAGGTCACACTGACACTGTAAAATAGATCTTTGATGTAGTTGAAATAAATAGTATATGACAAAATCCTACCGAATAAAGGAGAAAATGACTCCCTAAACTGTCCTTCTTCATTACTTCATGTGGCTTTAACGCTACCTTTAAGGAGAAGCGATCTCTTTGAATGAGCAAGACTTATTAGTCAACAACATTTTTATGATGGCAACCAGTTACTTACATACCTAGTGTATGCCAAGTGTCATGTTAACCATTTCGTTTCATTCACTAGGTATACAATAAAGTACAAAACAAATCTAGACCCAAAGGTCATGGCTCACAGCCTAGCAGAGGAGATAAACTTCAAGCAAGTAACAAATAAAGGATTCAAAATTATAATGAGGGCTCTAAAGGAAAAGAAGAGGTCACTAAGATAAATTATAACAGATTGAGTGTGTAGGGTGCCATAGGGAATTTAGTTAAGATGCTTTCAGCTACAAGGAAATGAAACTCTGAACCAAAGTGGCGTGCTCAGTAAAGAAGTTTCTTCTCTCTCATAGTAGCTCGTGGAGAGCTAGAGCAGGTTTTGCTGTTGGTGGTTTCAGTGGCTAAACCATATTATCAGGTCCCTGGGTTCTTGTTTTTGCTCTGCTCTTCACAGTATCAATTTCCTTTTAAGCCTGAGTCTTTTTATGGTTATAAGAAGTCTCAGAAAAATTAGATGTTTATTTTTCTCTCACTTAAAGAGTTGCAACTAGGATTTCTTGTCTTCTTGTTCACGTCCAGCCGGAGTAGAAAAGAGGAGTATGCTAGGACTAAGTCCTTTCCTTCAGGCCAATGGGTGCACCATGGCAGAGGGTTGTGCACCAAGACCCATGATTCCAAGTTTTTAGTGGGGCACAGAGCCACCTGGCACAAAGATTACATTTCCCAGCTTTTCTAATAACCAGATGTGGCCTTGTAACTGTTTTGGCAATAGATGTAAGTGGAAGTGACTTCCGGGCTATATTCTTTCAAGGAAGGGGTATGCCTTTCCCTGCCTCTTCTTGCTTCCTGCTGCTGCAATGTGAATATGATCTGAAGATCTACAGCCGCATGTGAAGATAATAAGTCAATGTGAACCCTGAGTGCTTGATAGCTGTAACACCATCCCGGCCCCTGGCTAGCTCCTTCCTCATTTCTTTCAAATGAGGGGGAGTCATGAATTTCTGTTACATTCAAACCACTACATAGGAGAGTTTTCTGCCATGTGAAGCTCCAAGCTAATATACTTTCCTTAAGTTGTTGCCCAGACAAGCCTGGGCACAATGGATCACACCTGTAATCTCAGTGCTCTCAGAGGCTGAAGCAGGAGGATTGCTTAAGCCCATAAGTTTGAGGGTGCAGTGAGCTATGATGGCACCACTGTACTCCAACTTGAGCAACAGAGTAAGACCCTGTCTCTAAAAAATAAAAATAAGCTGTTGGCAGACAGAGGACTGCCACAGCTGACTGACTTCTTCCTGTCAGTATCCTTTCCTGGACTGAGGTTGTAGTTACAGAGTTCCCCAAGTGACAGAGGTTGTGTGAGGGATGGCTGGACAAAATCCAGGTGCAATTGAGAAAAAAGTAGGGAAGGGTTGCTGTGTAACTGGCCTACGGCGTGTGACCACAACAGAGATTATTTGTTAACCAGGCAAAGAGAGAAGGTCTGAACAAGACAGACTGGAAGTATATGTTTGGTTCCTGAACAAGAATGAGCTTAAAGGTGGATATATTCAAAGAACTGAAAGAAAGTCAGTAGGATCAATGAACAGGGAAAATTTAACAAGATGTAGTCAGACGATGTAGGGCCTTAATTTATCACCAAGGTAACTGTATATCTGTGTTTGCTCAGAACTGTCCTAGATTAACAATATTTTTCTGGAAAAATTGTAATAGCACTTTCTTTGACTTCAAAAAATGTCCTGGATTGGTTAATAAATCCTAGTGTCATACCACGAGATATCCCATGTTAAGGAGTTTGAACTTTATTCTAAGTACAGTGGGAAGTGGTCTTTTTCCTTATTTTGTGTTAGTGTGGATGGCAGGGTATCTCGTCTCAAACTGTATCATCTAGCTACTCTCTCATTTCTTTCCCTAGGCCAGCCTCTAGAAAGTTCTTTTTGAATTGGCTCCAAAGGTTATCCAGCCTCAAAAGAACAGATAAAAGCCTATTTCTGCCTTTTCTGAGTCACATGATATTGTCTACAAGATTGCTTCTCTCTGACTGAATTTCTTATCCAGCAATCCAGTTAGGCTGTAAGCAGTCTTGCTATGTTGTTATAAACTATACTCTGTGTATTACATATTCTTGCTTATGGCACCTTTTTATTCAAATCGTTTCTAGCTTATTTTGACTGATCTTGTAGCCATCCAGTCTGCTGAAAATTAATCTGCTGGCTGCTTTGTGACCTTGAGCAAGTTTCTGAACCTTTCCTGGACCCCCCCTTTTTTTTATGGAGTCTCACTCTATCACCAGGCTGGAGTGCAGTGGCACGATCTCAGCCCACTGCAACCTCTGACTCACTGGTTCAAAACATTCTCTTTCCTCAGCCTCCCATGTAGCTGGGATTACAGGCATGCACCACCACGCCCAGCTAATATTTGTATTTACAGTAGAGACAGGGTTTCACATGTTGGCCAGGATGGTCTCGATCTTCTGACCTCATGATCCACTCGCTGTGGGCTTCCAAAGTGCTGGGATTACAGGTGTGAGCCACCACGCCAAGCCAGGCCTCTTTTCTTATTGGCAAAATTGAGCTACCATGGACTGAGCGGCTTAAACAACAGAAATGAATTTTGTCACAGTTCTAGAATTCCAAGATCAAGATGCCCTCAAGACTGGTTTGTAGTGAGGCCTCTCTTCCTGGCTTGTGGAAGGCTGCCTTCTAACTGAATCTTCAGAGAGCCTTTTCTCCTTGTGCACTCAGGGAGAGACAGCGCTCTTAGGTCTTTTCCTTGTCTTATGAGGACACCAGTCATCCTGGATTAAGACTCACTCTTGTGACTCACCTAACCTTTACTGCCTTTTTATAGGCCACACTTCAGACACAATCACACTGAGGGTTAGAGCTTCAACATAGGAATCTGTGGGGGTGGGAACACAGTTCAGTAGATAACGGGGTATTATGAGTAATAAATGAGGAACTGCATGGAAAGAATTTTTAAAGTTTTATAATCTCGTATGTAAGATATTCTATGGAGAATTAAAATAACGTTTAACTACAAGTGCAGCAACTATTTAAAACCTAAAGATAATGAATAAGATGAATATAGTTTATAATAAAATAGCAAAATTGCATATATGTTAACTGTCTCTAAGAAAAAAAAACTTGCAATATGAGTTGGTTGCTTTATTATGCCAGAGTGTAGGGGGCTATTACTTCATACAAAATGACTTGGGAGGAAAACGATATGTTTCACACAAGGAATAATAAGTTTATTTGAAAGAATAATCTAATACAAACAATAATATGTGATTATTCTCATTATCTGTTAATTCAGAAAAGAAAAATCGCTTAATTTTTAGTGCCTTCACCACAGCTGACACAGTTATGATCTATTCAGTCTAGCTATTTTATTATAAACTACATTTATCTTATATTCGTCTCTAGGTTGTAAGTAGTAACTACACATGAGCAACAGCCCATGGACACCAACGTGTAGAACCAGGTGACACTCTACCATATTTTATCATAACTCGTGATTTTCTTGAAAACCAAGAATCTCACAGAAAAGAACTCAAATCTTGCCCATAATTGTGGCTTATAGACAGTCAGAAGGAGGACACAGAAGATGTTGATGACAGTTATAGCCAGAGAGAACAAGGATCCTGACAGGGCAGAAAATGTCACTTTAAGTGAAGAAGTAGTGAGCACAAGACACTATCACCAGCCCAGTGCGGTGGCTCAAGCCTGTAATCCCAGCACTTTGGGAGGCCGAGGCGGGTGGATCATGAGGTCAAGAGATAGAGACCATCCTGGCCAACATGGTAAAATCCCGTCTTTACTAAAACAAAACAAAACAAAACAAAAAACAAAAATGAGCTGGGCATGGTGGCTCACACCTGTAGTCCCAGCTACTCGGGAGGCTGAGGCAGGAGAGTTGCTTGAACCCGGGAGGCGGAGGTTGCAGTGAGCCGAAATAGCACCACCGCACTCTAGTGTGGCGACAGAGACAGACTCTGTCTAAGAAATAAAAATAAAAAGACACTATTACCACTTCCCACCCTGGTCTGACACAGGAAAAAGCTATGCATATTGAAAGCCTTTTAAAAATTACTGAAACCAAACAAACTACCACCACCACCAAAACATCTTGACTGGTGTGAACCCCAAATATCTGAGATGGTCTCTGTTACTTTAGAAAGTTTACTTTGCTGGCCAGATGCAGTGGCTCATGCTTGTAATCCCAGCACTTTGGAAGGCCGAGATGGGGAGATCATGAAGTCAGGATTTGGAGACCAGCCTGGCCAACACAGTGAAACCCCATCTCTACTGAAAATACAAAAAAAAAAAAAAAAAAAAAAAAAAACAAACCTGCATGGTGGTAGGCGCCTGTAGTCCCAAATACTCAGGAGGCTGAGGCAGGAGAATCGCTTGAACCCAGGAGGCAGAGGTTGCAGTGAGCCAAGATCATGGCACTGCACTCCAGCCTGGGTGACAGAGCTAGACTCTGTCTCAAAAAAAAAAAAAAAGGTTTACTTTGCCATGGTTGATGATACATACCCATGACGATGCATACAACATGTGCCTGCCCAACCAAGGTGGTTGGGGCACAGCTTGGTTTTTTACATTTTAAGGAGACATGAGACATCAACCAATATATATAAGAAGTAATTTGTTAGGTCCAGAAAGGAGGGAACAGCTCACTGGAAGCAGGGAGGGGCTTGCAGTTCACAAGTAGGTGAGAGACAAATGGCTGACTTCTTTTGAGTTTCTGATAAGCCTTCCAAAGGAGGAAATCAGATATGCATCCATCTCAGTGAACAGAGGGGTAACTTTGAATAGAATGGGAGGCAGGTTGCCCTGAGCAGTTCCCAGCTTGACTTTCCCCTTTAGTTTAGCAATTTTGGTGTTCCAAGATTTTCTTTTCACACTAACAATTCAAATAATTCTGTTCTGAGAAAAGGACGCAGACTCTGGAGAAATAACACTTTCCTAGTTTTTCCAGTACTCCTATAAGAAGCCCTAGTTTCCTAAGGCAAGGAGATGAGTTTGATACGCAGATCGGGAATCTTTGCTTTGACTTCGCCTGAAGCATTTTACTCTTCACACACTAGGAGAAGTAGATCTATTTCTGTTTGTCTAATGGATTGCTCTGATTTGAAAATATAACACTTTCCCTGTCTTCTTGTAAGCCACATGGTTACGGCTAGACTAGGTCCCTAAGTTAAGTCCCAAGGTATCAGGAGGACTAGAGCCCTATCTTCTAGGTATTTACATAGCAAAAGACTGGAATCCCAAATTTTGACATCTCCTATATTTGGGATTCCTGTCTTTTGCTATGTAAAAACAGGATCTGAGTTTATCCAGAGAGACATATTTACATTCCCAAGGGTTAGGGTGAGAACCCAGCCCCAGCATTCTTTCCATTCCATTTCTTTTACTTTCTCTCTCTCTATTTTTATTTTTTGAGACAAGGTCTGTCACCCAAGCAGGAACGCAGTGGCATAATCTTGGCTTACTGTAGCCTCTGCCTCCTGGGCTCAAGCAATCCTCTCACCTTAGCCTCCCAAATATCTGGGACTACAGACGTGTGCCACCACACTCGACTTATATTTTAATTTTTCATAGAGATGAGGTCTTACTATATTGCCCAGGCTGGTCTTGAAACTCCTGGGCTTGAGTGATCCTCCCACATCAGCCACCCAAAGTGCTGGGATTACAGGCCTGAGCCACCATGCCCAGACTCCATCCCGTTTCTAAAGAACAAATATTTTGGTTTTGTTCTTCTCTTTCCTCTTAGGAAATGAGTAGGCAGGTCATCTCTCTTAAGTATATAAAAGAAAAAAACTGTGGTTCTTTTTCTTACCTGTGGAGTGTCTGGCCACTCAT
This sequence comes from Saguinus oedipus, assembly GCA_031835075.1. NCBI lineage: Eukaryota > Metazoa > Chordata > Mammalia > Primates > Cebidae > Saguinus > Saguinus oedipus. The sequence continues at coordinate 13,544,803 of CM063171.1, forward strand.
GAAGGCGATGTTTCCAGCTGCTTTCATCCCTTTGTTCCAGGGTACGTTCTAGGGAAATGGTCCAATAATTTCATTATTTACTGTAAAGTACTAACAAAGTTGTCTTGGATTTAGAATACCCATGTCCACATTCAAGATTAATTAACCAAAATAAATATTAAGAACCCAGCATACCCCCACTGTGCCTTGCCAAGAATGGCTCTTAAAGAAAAAATGTTTTCCTACTTAATGGTGATAGTAGTGAATATAGATGACTAGATCTTGAGGCGGATGGGGCCAGGGCCACAGGGGCAATGTGCAGGCATAGAAAGAGATGACCAAAAGGTACAGGCAAGAAGGCATCCATGCCATTCTATGGGTGATCTAAGCCACAGAATGAGAGAAACATTAACTAGAGTGTCCCAGACTGGTTCTATAGTATATGGGCTAACAGCTTTAAGAGAGAGAACTGCTGACAGTGTTTAGATTACTTTGGGATATCTAGAAGGATGTAAGAAATGGGATGTACAGAGGCCTTTTACTATGCAGATAAGAGCTATTGTTAGGAATTAGCACTAAAGGTATTAAACTTACTGGTAATCCATACAGATGAAACCTGGGGGACCTCTTTGCTGGTTTCTTCTAGCTGAAAAACTATTCACATTTTTATACTAAGGGTATGAAGAAAGAAAAAGAGGTAGGATGGTAAAGAAAAATCTCAGATGGAAAGGGTCAGAAGAGGAAGCTGAATGAATGCAGTAAATGCTAGAATCTCTGGTCTTTACACCTATAGCTTGACAAATAAACGTACTAAACTGAAGTTCTGTATAAAGCTCAACAGCTTTGTGGCAAAATGAAAATGAGTAGACACAATCAAAGCATATACATTCTTCAGTATAAACTTATAGACTATCTGTATGGAATTTTATTTAGAATCTAGAGAAATACTCCCAGGTAAGAGGTAGTAGAGATAGATGCTTACTTTGTCGTTTGTTGTATACTATTATTAATCTTGTAGAGTAAAGGTTTGGCTTCTTCATATGTTTACCATTTTGTGAGTCATTTTGCCGCCTACACTCATAATGCATTCTCAGATGTTGACTAAGCCCTGCTATTTTAAGTAGAGCTATTTAGTAGAAACCTCAAAAGAATTATCTGTGAGGGATTGTCATTATTGCCTAAGTAAAAGTAAAATATTTAATGATTGCAAATGATTGAAGGTTACTTTTTAGATAATGTAGTATAAGAATCTAAATGGCCATTTTTATTTCTTGTCTACATTCTTTTGTTCACTCGCTGTGTTATTAGAAATATACATGAAAATATGTTTTCATGTGATTTGGAAACAACTATATATATATGCATATACACATATATATATGCTAATAGAATTATTATGCCTAAGTGCAATAATATTAGACTGGGCAAAACAAAAAATAACAATGTTTCAACTAAGCCAACAATGTGAAGGCCAGGGGGTCTGTTGTGTAGACCAGGAAACACTGGTGTGATGTTTCCATTGAGGTTTTCCTTGTGTCTGGTTTTGGGTTAATATGATTCTTGGTAACAAAGAGAAACTATTAAAAGAAAGTTGAACAAAGGCAGGCAAAATCTCTATTACTATTGGAAGGATTCAAATAGAGCCTTGTACTGGAAACTCTAGTAGATACCCTATGACAAAAGGACTAATGCCAGTCCACCTAGTTCTGAAATTCACATGCTAAAAATTTAACTGTGAAAGCAAAGAAAATAGAAAACCCTGAACTCCAGCTCACTGGGCTTGCTGACCGTGGATGGTTCCCAGACATGTCCAATGAAAAGATTCCTCACTGTCTCTGATTTATCTTGGAGTGAGTTATTTGAGGACCCGGTGGAATTATTAAAGTACTGTCAGTCAGTTTTAGATCTAACAGGCAATGAAGAAGCAGCATCCTATCTGGTAAGCTTAAATAATCAATTATAGTTTTGTTGAAAATCTTTTTAATATCTGACTTTGCTAAAAAATAAAAGGGGGTGGTTGATTCATTACTGAAGATATTAATGCACATTTCAATAAATTATTCATAAGGAACATTCTAAACCAGGCATAAACAATATTTGGTTCCTAAATTTTTCTAAAATTTATTTCAGGGGTTAGTATATGTTATCCAATGGAAAATAGGGTATATTAATGATATTAATAACACTCAACCGTGAGTCAAGGAGGATTTTGGAATGTTAATTGTGATGGACCTTAGTCATTCATGTCTATCATTTATGGAAGATTTTTTCTCAGTGATTTCTCCATGTGATGATAGTTTCCCACATTGTGCATTGTGCCTCCCCAATGCAGACCTCAAAACTGCATCTCCCAGCACAACTTGCTGTTAAGAGTAGACATGTGACTTAGAGTTCTCCAATCAGATACAACTTAATGAGCCCTTGAGTTGATCAACTCCCTGACAAAATAGTGCAGGGACATCCAAATCCATATTTGTAGACATGAGTGTTTCTGAGTTTAAGGGTAAGTGAAGTGCTTCTGGAATCACAGCAGAAGTAGTGTAATTTGGATGGTCATTGGTGGCAGCAGCTCGTTCTAGATTATGGTAGAGGCAGCATAAATCTGACGTCAGATGAATTAGCCTCTCCCCCAACAGGCCATTTCTATTATGTGGTCTTGGGAGCTGTTCCTAGGTCAACCTAGGTTTGCCCCACCTGTGCTTTCAGTGATTGGACAACTTCCTAATTATCTCTTAATAAATCTCTTTCTAGTTAAACTAACAGGCATGGATTCTAATCTCTACAACTAGAAACATTCACTGGCAAAGTATACCCAGTATGATAGATCAGGAATCTTAGTGAAAAATAATTGTTAAACCAGAGCTTTATTTAGTTATTTATTTTTAATATTAGGTTAGTGCAAACCCACTCTAAAAATAACTCCAAATTTTTCTGGAGCAATTTAATTTCTACTCTCTTTTTATTCCATAGTCATTTACAAATGCTGACTTCATATAATACCTATTTAAAAATGATTTTTGTGGCCTTAGACTTAACAGTACAAGTCTGTTTTCTGGAATACCCAGCCATTATTGACTTCTGAGACTATGCTAGTGCATCATAAGAACTGTGAACCATGTTCTCTTACATTCATTAATTCAGTTTACAATATTTAAGCTCAGCTTAGCTACAAAGTGTCAGATAGCAACACATTTGCAATTATTTATTTTCAAACACTATTGAGTATAAAAAACTAGAATATGTCATAATCATTTGTGGCCATGGTTTTCAATTCATACTGATTACACATTTCTTTGGGGATAATTTCTGCAATGAAGCCAAATTATTATTATTATTATTATTTGAGACAGAGTCTTGCTCTGTTGCCAGGTGCCAGGCTGGAGTGCAGTGGCGTGATCTCGGCTCACTGCAACCTCCGCCTCCCGGGTTCAAGCAATTCTCCTGCCTCAGCCTCCCAAGTAGCTGGGACTACAGGTGCCTGCCACCATGCCCAGCTAATTGTTTTTTGTATTTTTTAGTAGAGACGGGGTTTCACCATTTTGGCCAGGATGGTCTCGATCTCTTGACCTCATGATCCACCCGCCTCGGCCTCCCAAAGTACTGGGATTACAGGCTTGAGCCACCTCGCCCGGCTGCCAAAATATTATTTCACAGAATGTTAAGCATGGGTCTTTTCTCAGTACTTTACACAGTTGTATTCAAGCTTCACAAATCAGTATCGAATTCAGGTGCCCTAAATTTTCTGCTACTGCACATCCAAAACTTCATTGTACTATCTCTTTGGTGTTATTGTTTGGTGTCACTAGCCAATCACAAATTCCACCCCTAAATGTGTCTTGTATTTATCCACTTTTCTCAGTTTCTATTCCCATTGCCCTCATTCCAGCCATCAGCATCTCACTGGGATTGCTGTAATAGCTTCCTAACCAGACATCCAATTCTATTCTGCCCTTTCTATTAGAAATACCAAGTAAAGTGATCCTCCCTTGCTTTTATTAAAGCCTTTCCATAGCCTCCCATTTTAACTTAGTGTAAAATCCCTGTGTTTACTGTGGTTTTGCAGTTTGGGTTCCTCAAGAAATCTTTGAGAGGTTGCTTAGGGCAGTGAAAGGTGAAGAGGACAGCTGAAGACCATCAGCAGGCAGCACCACCCACAGCTGGGAGAGTAAGTGCTTAAGTTCTGTGGGGAAATCTGGGTGGTGCATCACAGGACCATGCGTGGCCCAAAACAGTAGACCCTGCTGACTTCTCAAGCACTATCCCATGCCTTACTTCCCTCGCTCACCCTGCAGGCATACTAGCCTTCCGTATGTCAGTACCTAGGAAACTCAAATCTTTTACTGCCACAGGATCCTTGAACTGTCTGTCCTGTGCCTGGAAGGCTCCTCCCCAGCTCTTTATCTGGCTGGCACTCTGTCTCTTGAGTCTTCAGGTCTCTGCTTAAATACAGCTTCCTCCGAAAATATCCCCTTGCTTCCTTAATTGTGGGTCAGCACTGTTATTTATTTCCAACATTGCATTTACTTCTTACATAGCAATCATCAGTCTTTGTTTATCTTTCAAATCATTATTGTGTGACTTCTTCACAAGGATATAAGGTCCATGAAAAAAGGGAAACCTGTTTTGCCAACGCTTGTCCTTCTGATGTCTAAATATAGTGCTGGCACATAGTATGCACTTGATAAGTCTATATTGAATGAAGTAGTATAAATCATCACCATGCTTTTGCATTATAGAAGCTTCATGATCCTTCAGTTCAGACTGATCAAATTGATTATGTATTGGTCATAGTGTGGCAATTACCTAATTAATACATAATTAGCTTGTATAATAATGTATCAAAACAAGCTTAATGTAGTTATTAAGAGGAAAATAATTATTACAGCAACTGTCTTCCTGGAAAAGCACGACATTGTTACCATTAATATGATAATAAGTAAATCAAAAACAGCCACCAATGTGTTGTTCCGGGACAAGATTGAAAAAAGAAACAAAAAAATGGATTACAAAGAAAGCCTAAGTGTGTGGTTATTGGAAAGGGTATCTGGTTGAAGTAAATTTAAATGCTAATTACCTTAGAAGGTCACCTCACACAGTTATACAAGGCCCATAACATAAATTTCATTAGCAACCTTTGCCAGAAGGTTATTGATGACACAAATCAACACTCCATTAAGACTAAATGTGTCTTGGCCAAGCTGGAAGTTAATTGATAAAGTAGATTATCATAAGATAAAAGTGAGCAAGGAGAAAACCTCAAGACTTAAAAAATAAAAGTTTCCAAAAGGGAATGTTGTGCCATATATATTCCAATTAAACTACCATTGAGCAAAGCCGTCCCTTGCTGACTAAGACCTGATTTTATGGCAATTCCTTGCTGTCTCTACACATCGTATATAAAAGAGAAAAGTGAGTTAGCAATAATGTGTATGATTCATAAATGACCAATACAGGTCATTTTTACTGGTCATTGAAGTTCCAGGAGTTCAAAGGCTATCTTTGCCTTCTCATTTTTTTTTTTTTACAAATAATATTTGAGTTTTTTGTTTTTCATGGAGAGAAGTGTGGAGAAAAATTTGAATATAATTTCCTTTCAGTATTTGAGCCTTTTGAGCTCCTTTTAGGATGCAGGAATGTAAATTCCATGAAGACAAAAACTGTGTTGCTTATCACTGTATTCTCAGTTAAGCATTGAAAACCCTTAAGGCATATTTTTTGACTGAGTAGTGAATGTCACAGATATTTGAGAATGGAATTAGACCAGAATTCTTCTGTAACAGTAAGGAATAATTTCATTAAAGAATATTATTTACTTTCTTTATCTTTAGTGCTGCTAATCAAGAGAAGCTCAAGTACAAGGAATTATTTTCTTATTATATATACTATAATTATTTATTAAACTTTACCAGGAATTAATGCCTATTCTTCTATTAAATGTATTGAAAAAAAAAATACTGCAAAGTTTTTAACCACCCTTCTTTTGTAAGATTCAGGCATAACCATTTTAGTAAGTATTATTGGTTTATTGAGTATAAGACATAAAACTTTGGTTTCATTCCTTCATTATGCTGCTTGTAGAATACACTTAAAATGTCAAAATGATGTTGAACATAATCCCTCTCCTACTCCACCAATCCTTTGAGCGCCCCTAAAGGTTCTTACCATTTGACATGGACTCCTCAGAGAAATGCATTGTCTGAGCTGATTCTTTTTCCTGGGCATGGAGACTCAGTTGGTGTTTCCCTCCACTACTTTGTTGACTTCCTCTCTTTCCTGATCCCCAACATCAAGTGACTCTTCTGCCAGACTCCCATTGACTTCAATAGGGATAACACTATGTTTGAGAGGCTGAAAAGGAAACCCAGAGTCAGTGGACAGGATGTAGGGTTAATTGAAGGGATTTACACACAGGGTGGTCTAGTGCGGATGGGCTGGAGAGGAGAACTGCAGCCACTTGTAAAAAGCATGCAATTGATACAGCATTTTTACTCATCACCCTCCCTTTAGCAACCTCCTCCTGACAACCTTCATTCAACGCAAAACAAAAGGCCTCCATCTCCAGTACAGCCCCTGTTCCACAGAATGGGCCAGGGATTCAAATGTTCCTCATAGATAAGACATGAGGGTCCTTACCTCAGACCATAGGCTCATTCTCAGGGTATGCTTAAGTTATTGCTGTCAGATGTGTCTATCACAAAGTGACTAATCCGATTGATAAGTCTTTGGAGAAAAATCTGGGCATGCCCACCTCAGCTTCCCTATTTCGTAATTTCCCTTGTAGGAGCTAGCTTCTTATCAGGAGAGGGCGTTCTCTGCTGTTTCTGTGGGAACAAGCATTTCTGTGTCTTATGGAGCAATCTGCTTCAGTCCAGCATTGCCTGCGACTGGGAGATACATTTTTCAATTCTTTTTTCTTTTTGTGAGATGGAGTTTCACTCTTATCACCCAGACCGGAGTGTAGTAGTGTGATCTCAGCTCACTCCAACCTCCACCTCATGGGTTCAAGCGATTCTCCTGCCTCAGCCTCCAGAGTAGCTGGGATTACAGGCACCTGCCACCACACCTGGCTATCTTTTTTGTATTTTTAGTAGAGACAGCGTTTTACCATGTTGGCTAGGCTGGTCTTGAACTCTTGACCTCACGTGATCTGCCTGCCTCGGCCTCCCAAAGTGCTGGGATTACAGGCATAAACCACCATGCCCGGCCTTCCCAATGTTTATATAGTAAATGTAAGAGTCAGTTGGATGGTGTTCTTTACCCTAGCGTCTATTAGTGGTAATGGTGAAACTTTGATTCTCATCTTCTTCTTTGCCTTTTTTCTGTGGGAGTATTGAGGTGTTATTTATTTGGCTCCTCAGAATGTCACCGTTTTGTTACGTTGGCCAGGATCACTGAGAAATATGTTATAAAGGACAAAACCCCATGTGGAGTGATTAGAGCCTGGACTTCAGGCTTAGACTTTCGTGTGACCTGGCGCTGGGGCTACTTAATCTGTAGTCACAGTAGACGTAATGCCTAAGGCCCATGACACTTTCAGGGGCCCACAAAAATCTTTTCATTTCTTTAAACTCTGAAGAAAAGAAATACACATAATCCAGCTTGGATGTGTTATTTATACCAATGCTGTTGTAAAATGTAACTTTTCATATTTTTTAGTAGCACCTCAGAATTTTTCATGAAAGGAGCTTCGAAAGGCAGAAGTCCACAGACCCACGAAAGTCATAATTGCAGCCCTGCTTGGTCTGGGGAGGCATTTATTCGTCTGGTCAGCCATTTACTGTGGTGCAGTCGGCCTTTCACTGCTCTGACCTCAGTGAAGTAGTTCATGTGGATGTTGGTCTGATGGACGCATGCACCTTATGGTCACTCTGTTCTGTCCACGGGTGAGTAGTCGCTGCTAATGAAGGCTGAATTACAAGCGTGAGAAGCTCCTAGCAAACAGCACATGTACAGCCTTGCTCTGAAGCAGAGCCATAGGGCCTCTGAAGCATCAGCAAGGGTACAGTCTCAGGGCACAGGCTGCTACAGCTTTCCCTTAGGGCACACTTGGCAAACATTTCCAGAGCCCAGGACCTCAACAGGTGCTAGTGTGACATGAGATGGAATGAAGATTCTTTACAGGGGAAGTCCTTTCTGCATACAGACCTTTTAGATGTCAGGACACAGAATGTATCTGCTGCTTTTACAGGACAGGACAGCTGACAGCTTTGTTCCTACCAAACACTAATACGATTCCACATTTGAAACTGGGATGCCCCAAATTCTACGCTGAGGTGCAAGAGGCACTGTGGAATGATAACCTTGATTCATGTGGCTGATCTGTGGGATCAAATATAAAAATACCAGAAGAACCAATAGGTAAACTGCAAAGTGACATATGGGAATGAGGAGTAGAGCCAAGCTGCTGGTCTAACTTGCACCACCCTGATTGAGGGAACATCGTTGAAATGATTGCAGAATTCAAAGTGGTAAAAAGATAGTAGCTGGAGAAATCTACATAGGCTCTCCAGGTTTCTCAGGGAGGAGGCATTAACATTCCTCAATGCAGCTTCAGTTCAGGATTTTGTTGAGGGCCACTTTCTAGGTAAAACAAAGGCGGAGAACTTGGTGAACACTTTCTCTCAATTCTAGTTTCTTAAACCTAAGCAGTTCCACAAAAAAAAAAAAAAAAAAAAAAAAAAAAAAAACAGAGAAGGAACTTCTGAAGCATAGGACTAAAAATGATTAGTTACCAGATGCTCAGGAGGCCGTAATACCTTCTAGAGCTCACACATAAAGCTTTAGTCTCAGAAATATGAGGCTCAAAAGGGAAATAGAAATTATGTTTTACTGGTTTGAAAGTAAAATATTTAGATGGGCACGGGGCTCATGCCTGTAATCCCAACACGGGGAGGATTGCTTGAACCTAGGAGTCCAAGAGTAGCCTGGCAACATAGGGAGGCCTCATCTTTACCAAAAATACAAAAATTAGCCAGGCATGGTGGTGCATGCTGTATGTAGTTCTAGCTATTCAGGAGACTGAATTGGGAGGATTGCTTTAGCCCAGGAGGTCTAGGCTACAGTGACCTATGTTCCTGCCACTGCCACTCCAGCCTGGGTGACACAGCAAGACCTTAACTTAAAAGAAGAAAGAAAATAAAAGGAAAGAAAGAAGAAGAGAGAGAGGGAGGGAGGAAGGAAGGAAGGAAGGAAGGAAAAGAGGGAGAGAGGAGGGAGGGAGGGAAGGACAGAGAGAAAATAAGAGAAAGAACAGAAAAAAAGAAAAAGAAAAGGAAGGAAGGAAGGGAGAAAGAAAGAAGGGAGGGAGATAGAAAAGAAGAGAAAGAGAAGGAAGGAGGGAAGGAATGGAGGAAAGAAGGAAGGAAGGAGGGAGAGAGGGAAGGAAGGAAGGAAGGAAGGAAGGAAGGAAGGAAGGAAGGAAGGAAGGAAGGAAGGAAGGAAGGATCTTAAACAAGATTTGTGACTAGAACTGTCAACGTTGCATTCAAATCTCTGCAAAAAGACTTAAGTTGGCTGGGCATGGTGGCTCATGCTTGTAATCCCAGCACTTTAGGAGGCTGAGGTGGGCAGATCACCTGAAGTCAGCAGTTCGAGACCAACCTGGCCAACATGGTGAAACCTCTTCTCTAAAAAAAAAAAAGACTTTAGTCACAAACTCTCTCCCTCTGAAAGGGAGAAAGTATGTATAGGTGGGCTTTCATTTCCAGATATGGTAAATTTATAGTACCCATATTAAGCTCTTGCTGAGAAATTTCTTCCCTACATGCTCACAATTGTAGATATTGTACAATTTGGCATCTTTTGACAGACAATTTGGTGAAGATAAAACCCAGATATATGTATATATATTTTCCGTATCCAGCCTCCTACACTTGATACTACTGAGTTTCTTTTGCCTTGGCTTTTGGCAATACTAACACAGGGTGGTAGGAATGTAACTTTTCCTGGGATAATTGCCATCAGCAGAGGATTGGCTTGTTTTTCGCATTTGTTGGGTATGGAGCCAGGGCTGCTGATAATCTTATATGTCTTGTGTCTCTTTGGACACGTTGATAAATGAGGAGCACAAGAGACCTGGCATTGAGCTAATACAGCTTTTCATATCCTAATGATATTACAGTCATTCAAATGAGAACAAGGCTGGGAAGGTTGCAGGAATTCCAACTCTTTCAATTTCTGGAAAATCCCTCTGACTGAACCTGAGCAGAATAAGAAATTAGGAAAATCATATTTGGATCTTAATTTAGCTTAAGATTTATTTGACTCTGGTAACTCACAAGATCAATTGAATTTGATTTTGGACTCTCTTTTATATCTTAACACACTGAGGGATTTATCCCCTCTAAGAAATTTTGAAACTTAACAATATACTGAAAAATGCACAAAACAAGTACATATCTTAGCAAATTATTATAAAGTGATCATTTGAGTTTAAGAAATAGAGCATGGCCCCCTCCTTGTCATGCCTCTTGCCCCCCAAAGATAACCACTTACCCAGTAAACACTTGAATGGTTTTAAGCACCAAAATATGTATCCCTAAACACAATGGTTCACTTTTACCTTTATATGAACTTTATAAATGAAATTATATAGTATTATTTTAGGTATGGGGAAAATCATTTTCTCAACATGATGTTTGTAAAAGTCATATCTGTGTAGCTCTAGTTTATTTTCACCATCAACTAAGTGCCTAGTCCTGGTTCACCGACAGTTTGGCTAAGCGCAAACCAGATGGTGTCTGTTGGGCCACTTGGACGGTTCAGCCTTAGTGCCAATGGTGCAGAACAGAAAATGAAGTGGTTGTCTCACTTAAAAAGGGTTCCTGGAGATTTAAACTTAAGCTACATAGGTTAATTTTGGGGGAAATCGGCATGTTCATAGATCATGAGGAATCCTCTAGTTTGGACTTTTGTCCCCTGCAAACCTCATGTTGAAATTGACCCCCAATGTTGGAGATGGAGCATAACTGGAGGTGTTTGGGTCCTGGGGCAGATTCCTTTTGAAGGGATTAATGCCTTCCCAGTGTGGTGAGGGTGGGGGGAACGTGTGAGTGAGTTTTCAATCTAATAGTTCCCAGGAAAGCTGATTGTTAAAAACAGTCTGGCTTCTCACACACCTTCTTGCCTGTTCTCTTCTCTGCCATGAGTGGAAGCAGTCTGAGGTCTTCAGCAGAAGCAGATGCTCATGCCAGCTTTTTACAGAGCCTGCAGAAGGATGAGCCAAATACATTTCTTTTCTTTACTAATTGCCTTGGTATTCCATTATAGAAACACAATCAGACTATGACAAGAATAATGACAATTCGTTGTGAACACTGCTTGCCAAGTCCCACTACGATGGCCCACAGAGGCTAAACTCGAAGATATAATGGGTCTCTCTGTTTTATAAAAATTACTTTCTCTCTATTGCATCTGACCCTCTGGGCAAGTGTATGTAGAGGATAATTTGGAAAAAGTAAAGATTTAGCTATAGGAATCGCTGCAGCCTGAAAACATGAAGCGTGAACACCTTAGACCCTGGGAGGTATAGGAAGAGAGACATTAAAGATCTTTCCCCTTCAGATCTGCCCCTAGTGCCTTCCTTATGAAGGAAAGGCCTATTGGAGAAGAAAATGGCCTGTTGCAAACATTTCAAACCGTAGCAGGCAGCTTTCATTTTAATAGATCTGGCATCTCCAGCCTATGGGCTCTAACCACAATTCGACCACCATTCTCCCTAACCATATTGAGAAGTCTGTTGGAAACAGCAGGAGATGGCTCAGTTTCTGCCTCCTTGTCAATGCCTCCAGATGTCTTCTGTACTCCCCACACTGAAGCAGTTTTTCTGTGGAGTGGGTCAATGCTATCAGCTGTGGTATGCATAACCTGGACAAGTTTCACTGACTGCTCTCAGGCAGTGCCTTCCAAACTAAGGACTAGATTCAATTATAAAATTAAACTGGGAAGCCTAAGATTTACAAGCCAATGGGAAGCCACATTAGAGGCACTGTCAACCTGTGTCCCTCCATCCCATGTAATGTACCTATCACTTGGAGTGGCCCGACAGATTGAACCATACTTTCTTTCAGAGGACACCATGAGAATTCATGGGATTGCGCAGTTTGTATGGAAGCCATGAATAACCTTGCCTTCCTCCTGAAAGCCAAGTGGGTTGCACCTAAAGAATGATTTAGAAAAATGTCACCAATAGATCATGTATTCCTCAGATGACTGCAAAGATCCCTTCACAGTGAAGCTACTCTTGATTACTCGAAACTAGTCCCCAGAGAAATATATGCATACTCTGAGGGTAATTATTGCTCATTATTTATGCATAATCTGAGGGTAACTATTTCTACAATGAGAGTCCTCCAATTCGAAAGGGTGATGCAAAATTTGCCCTTAAATTTAGCTTAAGTGATCAATGAAACTTCCTCAGCACTAAAAGATAGGTGCTGATAGTTTGTGGGAATTGTTCAACTGATTGGGTACAGAACTCTGAGAGGAATGGTTGAAATCAATACTGCAGGCTGTCCTCATCCTATTGCTTGGAGTCCTGCTAACAGTAGACTTCATTATGTTCTGTAGGAAACAAATTGAATATATTTGGTCCTAGCCTCTGTTGATCAGATTAGTCACAAAAGTTGATAGATCAGTAGACATAATGGGAAAATGCATTACAAGCCAAGACGTTGTAAAAATGAGGAGTGTATAAGATTGGCAGTTTTCCATGGGTCTTTTATGCCTGTGTTTTTGTTTTGCAAAAAGAGGGTCTTGCTGCTTTTTTTTTTTATATATAGACTTATCCTTTCAGGGATATTTGTATAGCAAAGAGCTTGGAAGATGGAAATGTTTTTGGATCAGAGGATGGGCTTGTTTACTATTCAGCAAAATAAGTATAGCGATCTTCCTCCAGGCTAAAGTGTAGGTAAGCTTACTGCCCAGAGTAAAAGATCTGGGTTCCTAAAGCTTGGAGTTCCTGAGCCATGACATGAAACTACTGCGTGTACAGCACATACATTAGTTTTATCCCTTCAATGCTGCGCGATGGGCAAGAGGAACTGATGTAAACACTATACTCTTGCTGCTTGCTGTGCCATGAATAATAAAGTCCTGTGACTTGAAATAAAGTGGCTGACATGGGAGGCTAATGGGTTTTGTTAACAGCCACAAAACAATGGCAGCCTAAATTGCTAGATTACAAGTGGTGTAAAGTCTCACATTCTTCACAGTTCTTGACAGGGAAGATTTTTATTTTTTATTTTTATTGTCTTTTTACATTTTTTTATTTCTTCTTTAAAAATTGGGATACATGTACAGAACATGCAGGTTTGTCACAAAGGTATTACGTGTGCCATGGTAATTTGCAGCACCTAATGACACATCTTCTAAGTTCCCTCCCCTCACCTCCCATCCCCCAACAGGCCCTGGTGTGCGTTGTTGCCCTCTCTGTGTCCATGTGTTCTCAATGTTCAACTCCCACTTATGAGTGACAACATGCAGTGTTTGGTTTTCTGTTCCTGTGTTAGTTTGCTGAGGATGATGACTTCCAGCTTCACCCATGTCCCTGCAAAGGACATGATCTCATTCCTTTTTATAAATGCATAGTATTCCTTGATGTATATGTACCACATTTTCTTTATCCAGTCTATCATTGATAGGCATTTGAGCTGGTTTCATGTCTTTGCTATTGTAAATAGTGCTGCAATAAACACACATGTACATGTGTTCTTATAGTAGAATAATTTACATTTCTTTTGGTATATACCAGTAATCGGAATGCTGGGTCAAATAGTATTTCTGGTTCTAGATCCTTGAGAAATCACCACACTGTCTTCCACAATAGTTCAACTAATTTACACTCCCACCAACAGTATAAAAGAATTCCTATTTCTCCACAGCCTCACCAGCATCTGTTGTTTCCTGACATTTTAATAATCACCATTCTGACTGGAATGAGATGATATCTCATTATGGTTTTGATTTGCATTTCTCTGATGACCACTGATGTTGAGTCTTTTTTCGTATGTTTGTTGGTTGTGTAAATGCCTTCTTTTGAAAAGTGTCTGTTCATATCCTTTGCCCACTTTTTGATGGGGTCATTTGTTTTATTCTTATAAACATGTTTCAATTCCTTGTAAATCTAGATATTAAACCTTTGTCACATGGGTAAATCGCAAAAGTTTTCTCCTGTTCTGTAGATTGTCTGTTCACTCTGATGATAATTTCTTTTGCTAAGCAAAAGCTCTTAAGTTTAATTAGATTCCATTTGTCAATTTTGGCTTTTGTTGCCATTGGTTTTGGTGTTTTAGTCATGAAGTCTTTCCCTATGCCTATGTCCTGAATGGTATTGCCTAGGTTTTCTTCTAGGATGTTTTTGGTTTTAGGTTTTACATTTAAGTCTTAAATCCATCTTGAGTTAATTTTTGTAAAAGGTATAAGGAAGGAGTCCAGTTTCTGGCTTTTGTTGTTTTGTTTTGTTTTGTTTTTGCTTATGGCTAGCCAGTTTTTTTCCCAGCACGATTTACTGAATAAGAGATCCTTTCCCCATTGTTTGTTTTTGTCAGGTTTATTAAAGATCAGATGATTGTAGATGTGCGATGTTATTTCTGAGGTCTCTGTTCTGCTCCAATTTTTAATATGTCTGTTTTGGTACCAATACCATGCTGTTTTGGTGACTGTAGCCTTGTAGTTTGAAGTCAGGTAACACAATACCTCCAGCTTTGTTTTTTGTTTTTTGTTTTTTTTTCCTTATCTATGGTTCAATGCAACACCAATCAAAATCTCAGAAGATATATTTTTGGTGTAAATATTTTTTCTTTTAGAAAAACAAGAAAGGAGAGAAAGAAAGGAAAGAAAGAAAGAAAGAAAAAGGAGTGAAGGAGAGGAAGAAAGAGGAAGAAAAAGAGGGAGAGAGATTGGGAAGGAGAATTTTTTGCTTATTTCAAAAAATGGGTATTAAAAACCTCTTTTATGCCAATAATTGTGCTTAATAATGGCCGATCAATATTTCATTTAAACCTATGAGTATGTGCAATGTGGTACTGACAAGAATATATATTTTATGTATTTAAAGTGGAGAGCTCTATAAATGTTTATTAAGTTTACTTGTTCTGAATCTGAGTTCGAGTCCTGGATATCCTTATTAATTTTCTGTCTCATTGATCTATCTAATATTGATGTTGAAGCCTCCCACTATTATTGTGTGGGAGTCTAGGGAGTCTAAGTCTCTCAATAGGTCTTATGTATCTGGGTGTCAGGATCATTAGCTCTTCTTGTTGCATTGATCCTTTTACCACTATATCTTTGTTGCTTTAAAATCTATTTTATCAGAGGCGAGAATTGCAACTCCTGCTTTTTATTTATTTATTTTTTAAATAAATAAATTTGTTTATTATTTATTTATTTATTTTTGCTTAGAATTTTCTTGGCTATACAGGGTCTTCTTGGATTCCATATGAAATTTAAGTTTTTTTCTAATTCTGTGAAGAATGTCAATGGTAGTTTGATGGGAATAGCATTGAATCTGTAAATTACTTTGGGCAGTATGGTCATTTTAATGATATTGATTCTTCCTATCCATGAGGATGGAATGTTTTTCCTCTTGTTTGTGTCTTCTCTTATTTCCTTGAGCAGTGATTTGCAGTTCTCCTTGAAGAGGTCCTTCAAATCCCTTGTTAGCTGTATTCTTAGATATTTAATTCTTTTGTAGCAATTCTGAATGGGAGTTCCCTTGTCAGCTGTATTCTTAGATATTTAATTCTTTTGTAGCAATTCTGAATGGGAGTTCATTCGTGATTTGCCTCTCTGCTTGCCTATTGGTGTAAAGGAATGCTTGTGATTTTTGCACTTTGATTTTGTATCCTTAGACTGTTAAAGTTGCTTATCAGTTCAAGATTTTGGGCTGAAATTATGGGGTTTCCTAATTCTAAAATCATGTTATCTGCAAACAGAGAAAACTTGATTTTCTTCCTATTTGAATACCCTTTATTTCTTTCTCTTACCTGATTGCCCTGGCCAGAACTTCCAAAGCTGTGTTGAATAGGAGTGGTGAGAGAGGGTATCCTTATCTTGTGCTCGTTTTCAAAGGGAATGCTTCCAGCATTTGCCCATTCAATATGATACTGGCTGTGGGTTTGACATAAATAGTTCTTATTATTTTGAGATATGTTCTATCAATACCTAGTTCATTGAGAATTTTTAACATGAAGGGATATTGAATTTTATCAAAGGGCTTTTCTGCATCTATTGAGGTAATCATGTGGTTTTTGTAACTGGTTCTGTTTATGTAATGGATTACATTTATTGATTTGTGTATGTTGAACCAGTCTTGCATTCCACAGATGAAGCCGACTTGATGTGGTAGGTAAGTTTTTTGATGTGCTGCTGTATTCAGTTCACCAGTATTGAGGATTTTCACATCAATGTTCATCAGGGACTTTGGCCTGAAGTTTTCTTTTTTTGCTGTGTTTTTTATCCCCCCAGTTTTGATATTAGGATGATGCTGACTTCATAAAATGAATTAGACAGGAGTCCCTCCTTTTCAATTGTTTGGAATAGTTTCAGACAGAATGGTACCAGCTCTTTGTATTTCTGGTAGAATTCAGCTGTCAGTCTGTCTGGTCCTGTGCTTTTTTTTGGTTGGTAGCCCAACGAAATTACTGCCTCAATTTCAGAGGTTGTTATTGGTCTATTCAGGGATTCAGCTTCTTCCTGGTTTAGTCATGGTAGGGTGTATGCATCTAGGAATTTATCCATTTTTTTGTTTGTTTTTGAGACGGAGTTTCGCTCTTGTTACCCAGGCTGGAGTGCAATGGCACGATCTCGGCTCACCGCAACCTCCGCCTCCTGGGTTCAGGCAATTCTCCTGCCTCAGCCTCCTGCGTAGCTGGGATTACAGGCACGCGCCACCACGCCCAGCTAATTTTTTGTATTTTTAGTAGAGACGGGGTTTCACCATATCGACCAGGATGGTCTCGATCTCTTGACCTCGTGATCCACCTGCCTTGGCCTCCCAAAGTGCTGGGATTACAGGCTTGAGCCACACTGTGACTGGCTGGAATTTATCCATTTCTTCTGGATTTTCTAGTGTATTTGCCTGGAGGTGTTTATAGAATTCTCTGATGATAGTTTGTATTTCTGTGGAATCAGTGGTGCTATCTCCTTTATCATTTTTTATTGTGTCTATTTGATTCTTCTTTCTCTTCTTTATTAGTCTAGTTAGCGAGCGGTCTATCAGTGTTGTTAATTTTTGCAAAACTCAGCTCCTAGATTCGTTGATATTCTTTTGGAGGGATTTTTATGTCTCTCTTTCAATTCTTTTTGGATTTTAGTTATTTCTTGTCTTCTGCTTGCCTTTGGATTAGTTTACTCTTGCCTCCCTAGATCTTTTAATTTTGATGTTAGGGTGTTGATCTGAGATCTTTCTAGCTTTCTGACATGGGCATTTAGTGCTGTAAACTTCCCTCTCAGCACTGCTTTAGCTATATCCCAGAGATTCTGGTAAATTGTCTCTTTGTTCTCCTTGGTGTCAAAGAACTTGATTTATGCTTTAATTTCATTATTTATCCAGGAGTCATTAAAGAGCAGGTTTTTCAATTTTCATCAAATTGTGTGGTTTTTGAGTGAGCCTCTTAATCATGAGTTCTAATTTCATTGCACTGTCGTCTGAGAGACTGTTATGATTTCAGTTCTTTTGCATTTGCTAAGGAGTGTTTCACTTCCAATTATGTGGTTGATTTTAGAATAAGTGCTATGTGGCACTGAGAAGAATGTATATTCTGCTGATTTGGGGTAGTGAGTTCTATAGATGTGTACTAGGTCCTCTTGATCCAGAGCTGAGTTCAAGTCCTGAATATCCTTGTTACTTTTCTATCTCATTGTCCTGTCTAATAGTGACAGTGGGATGTTAAAGTCTCCCAGTATTATTGTGTGGTAGTCTAAATCTCTTCATAGGTCTCAAGAACTTGTTTTATGGATCTGGGTGCTCCTGTATTGAATACATATATATTTAGAATAGTTAGCTCTTCTTGTTGAATTGTTCCCAATGTAATGCCCTTCTTTGTCTTTTATGATCTTTGTTGGTTTAAAGTCTGTTTTGTCAAGGACTAAGATTGCAGCCCCAACTTTCTTTATTTCTTTTTCTTTTTTTTTTTTGCTTTCCAATTGCTTAGTAAGTTTTTCTCCATCCCTTTATTTTGAGCCTTTGTGTGTATCTGCAGATAAGATGGATCTCCTGAATACAGGACACTGATGGGTCTCGACTCTTTATCAAATTTGCCAGTCTGTGTCTTTTAATTGGGGCAGTTAGCCCATTTACATTTTAATTTTGTTATGTCTGAATTTGATCCTGTCATCGTGATGCTATTTGGTTATTGTGAACACTAGTTGATGCAGTTTCCTCATAGTGTCATTGGTCTTTATATTTTGGAATGTTTTTGCATTGGCTGATACTGCTTTTTCCTTTCTGTATTAGTGCTTCTTTCAGGAGCTCTTGTGAGGCAGGCCTAGTGGTAATGAAATCCTTCGGCATTTGCTTGTCTGGAAAGAATTTTATTTCTCCATCGCTTATAAAACTTAGTTTTGCTAGATATGAAATTCTGGGTTGAAAATTATTTTCATTAAGAATGTTTAATATTGGTCCCCAATCTCTTCTGGCTTGTAGAGTTTCTGCTGAAAGGTCTGCTGTTAGTCTGATGGGCTTCCCTTTGTAGGTGACCTGGCCTTTGTCCCTGGCTGCCCTTAACAGTTTTTCCTTCATTTCGACATTGTGGAATCTGTTGATTATATGTCTTGGGGTTGATCTTCTCATGGAATGTCTTAGTGGTGTTTTGTGTATTTCCTGAATTTGCATGTTGGCCTGTCTTGCTAGGCTGGGGAAGTTCTCCTGGATGATATCCTGAAGTGTGTTTTCCAGCTTGTTTCCTTTCTTCCTGTCTCCTTCTGGTACTCCAATCAACCATAGGTTGTGTTTTTTCTATGAAGTTCCATATTTCTTGGGGACTTTGTCCCCATTCCTTTTCATTCTTTGTACTGTATTCTTGTCTGTATGTCTTGTTTCGGTAAGATGGTCTTCAGACTCTCATATCCATTCCTCCACTTGGTCAATTCAACTGTTGATACTTGCGTATGCTTCACAAAGTTCTCGTGCTGTGTTTTTCAGCTTCATCAGTTTGTTTATGTTCCTCTCTAAACTGGTTACTCAAGTTAGCAATTCCTCTAACCTATTTTCAAGGTTCTTGGATTCTTTGTATTGGGCTAGAACATGCTTCATTCGCTCATCGTAGTTCTTTTGTTTGTTTGCTTTCCCCCCATCTTCTGAAGCCTACTTCTGTCGATTCATTCATCTGATCCTCTGCCCAGTTCTGCACCCTTGATGGAGAGACGTTGCAGTCATTTGAAGAAAAGGCACTCTGGCCTTTGGGTTTTCAGCATTTTTCACTGATTCTTTCTCATCTTCATGAGTTTGTCTAGTCTTAGTCTTTGAGGTTGCTGGCCCTTGGATGGGATTTTTGTGGGGGCCTTTTTTCTGTTGTTGTTATTGATGCTGTTGTTGTCACTTTCTGTTGTTTCTTTTTTCAATAGTCAGGTCCCTCTTCTGTGGGGTGGCTGCAGTTTGCTGGGGATTCACTTCAGGCCCTGTCCTATCTGATTCACTCCCATGCCTGGAGATGTCACTCAAGGAGGCTGGAGAGCAGCAAAGATGGGTGCCTGCTCCTTCTTCTGGGACCTCTGACTTGGAGAGGCACCAACCTGAAGCCAGTAGGATCGCTCTTGTATAGGGTATCTGACAACTCCTTGTTGGAGGGTCTCACCCAGTTGGGTGGCATGGGGAGCAGGACCCGTTTAATGAGGCACTTTGTCCCTTGGTGGAGAAGGTGTGTTTCGCTGTCAGAAATTCCACTCCTCTGGGCTGCTCAGATTCCTCAGAACTACCAGGAGGAAAGGCTAAGTCTGCTAGTCTGCAGAGACTGCAGCCACCCCTCCTCCCAGGGTCTCAGGCCTAGGGAGATCTGGAATTCTGTCCCTGAGCCTTCGGTTTGAGTTATTGGAGATCCTGCAGGGAAGCCCTGCCACTGAGGAAGGATGGGTCAGGGTTAGACCTGAAGAAGCACTCTGGCCACAGACTGCCACAGCTGATGTGTTGGGCTGTGGGGACAAGTCTTGGGAACAAGCCGTCCAGCCTTCCTGGCTCCAGCACTGGAAAAGAGCAGCCTAGAGCTATGAAAATGGGTGCTGCCCTTCCCTGGCCCAGAGAGTTTAGTGTGTTAGGTAGTTGCTAGTCCCAATGCTGGCTGCTGCCCTTCCCCCAAGGAGCTCAAACGTCTTAGGCAGCTGGTGCTGGTCACCCCTCCCTCTGGGAGTTTGCTAGGCTTAAGCAGATTCTAGCTGAGAGGCTGTGGAGAGTCTGTGTGCTGCTCCTGGGTTGGGACACTAGGTCCCGGTAGCATGGGTTTTCGAGTGGGATCTTCCAATCTGTGGGTTGCACAGTTCTGTGGAAAAAGCAGTTTCCCAGGCTGGGTAGTGCACTCACTGTCTGCTTGGCTGTGATGGACAGGGATCCCCATCCCCGTGTGGCTCTCAGGTGGGCCACCACACCACACTGCTCTCCCTTCTCTCCGTGGGTCACATCAGCCTTCTAGTCAATTTTGATGAGAGAACCTGGACACCTTGGTTGCCGCTGAAGGCTTTACATGCGTATTATGGCTTTTCTATTCCTCCAGGAGCCTCCAAATGCCTCTCCTTCTATTTGGCCATCTTGACCCTGCCTCCTCAGCATATACCAGGTTTTTATTTTTAATTAGCTTGCCTGGGAGTCATGGGGCTTCTTCAATGTTTGGATTGATATCCTTCATTAGATTTGTAAAATTCTCAGCTATTACATTAGCCAGTTTTGCTGCTGGCCATTTATTTAATCCATTACCTCTATTAAATATATGTTAGGTTTTCAAATTATATCCTCAATTCCTCTTGTCATTGCTTCTGTCTCTTTCATCCTGGATAGTTTCTCCTGACATCGTCAGAGATGCTAACTATGAGCCACACCTATCTGCTGATGCACCACTGAGTTACTAATTTCACATACTGTCTTCTTCAGTTCTAGGTTTTTTCTTTTCATTTTTTTCTTTTGCTTTAAATCTGTGATGTTCTTTTTAAAGAGTCCAGTTTTCTGCTGAAATGTTAAATTTTGACTTCAATCTTTATGATCTTAGCAAAATACTTGATACATTTATTTTCAGAAATGTCACCATCTGAAATACCTATGGGTCTATATCTGTTGTTTGTATTAGTTCTCATTCATATTGATAGGTCTTTCTGTGCGTTTCCTTACTATTTTTGAATGAGTCCTAAACTTGTTTGAAAAATATGTATAGAAAAATTTAGGGCCTAGAACCTTGCCTTCCTCCAGAGAGCATTGTTTCTTTCTGTTAGGTGCCTATGGACACTAGCAGTCTTGAATCACCTTAATCCAATTTCAGGGATTAAAATTGTCTTGTCCATGTAGAGGGAAGACATTGAAGGGGCTCACGTGTTTTTGGCTTACTCATTCTTACTGCTAGATTTCAGCTTTCCTGGATATCAAGTCTAAGTGTGCAGCACTCTGTTTTACCATGGTCCTCAATCTTGGTGGGCCTGTTTCTTCAACTTTTATTTTCCTTCTCCTGAAGAGACTGTTTGAGGATTGATTTATCTCTTTGCCATTTCTTCCTCATAATAAATGTTGCTGGAGCAAAAGCGGTCCCAGCAAAAACAAGCAATAGGAAAATGATTCTCTATTTAATAAATGGTGTTAGGAAAACTGGCTAGCCATATGCAGAAAACTGAAACTGGACCCCTTCCTTACACCTTATACAAAAATTAACTCAACATGGATTAAAGGCTTACATGTAAAGCCCCAAACCATAAAAACTCTATAATAAAACCTAGACAGTACCATTCAGGACATAGGCATGGGCAAAGACTTCATGACAAAAATGCCAAAAGCAATTGCAACAAAAGCCAAAATTGACAAATGGGATCTAATTAGACTAAAGGGTTTCTGCACCTCAAAAGAAACTCTCCTCAGAGTGAACAGGCAACCTGCAGAATGGGAGGAAATTTTTGCAATCCATTCATCTGATGAAGGTCTAATATCCAGAATTTACAAGGAACTTAAACATATTTACAAGGAAAAAACCCATAAAAAGTGGGCAAAGTATATAAACAGGCATTTCTCAAAAGAAGACATTTATGTGGCCAAGAAACATATGAAAAAAGTTCAACATCACTGATCATTAGAGAAATGCAAATCAAAACCACAATGAGATTCTATCTCATTCCGCTGAGAATGGTGATTATTATAAAGTCAAGAAATAATAGATGCTAGTGAGGCTGTGGAGAAACAGGAACACCTTTATACTGTTGGTGGGAATGTAAATTAGTTGAACCATTGTGGAAGACAGTGTAGTGATTCCTCAAGAATCTAGACCCGGAAATACCATTTGACCCAGCAACCCCATTACTGGGTATATACCCAAATGAATATAAATCATTCTACTATAAAGACAAATGTACATGTATGTTTATTGTAGCACTATTTTCAACAGCAAAGACATAGAAGCAATCCAAATGCCCATCAATGATAGACTGAATAAAGAATATGTGGCACATATATACCATGGAATACTATGCATTTATAAAAAGGAATGAGATCGTGTCCTTTGCAGAGACATGGATGAAGCTGGAAGTCATCATCCTCAGCAAACTAACACAGGAAAAGAAAACCAAACATCTCATGTTCTCGCTCATAAGTGGGAATTAAATAATATGAACACATGGACACTGGGAGGGAACCAACACACACAGGGCCATTGGGGGTGGGGGGCAAGTGGAGGGAGAGCATTAGGACAAATAGCTAATGCATGTGGGGCTTAAAATCTAGATTATATGTTGATAGGTGCAGCAAACCACCATAGCACACGTATACCTATTTAACAAACCTACACATTCTACACTTGTATCCCAGAACTTAAGATAAAATAATAATAATAAAATTTAAAAAGTAAAACAAAAAGACAGCTGAAAAAAAAATGTGATCTCAGAGTCCATGCTCTCCTCTCTAGATTTTCATTTTGTCCTGAATTCCTGGTTCGTTGTTTTCTCACTTTCTTTATATCTTGTAGATGCAACTAGAAACATGGTTTAATGTTTCTAGTTGCATCTAGAAATGCATCTAGAAATCATTGTCTCCAATGGGAGGTTTGTTCTGAATTAACTAGTCTACCATTACTAGAACTGAAGATGTATTTATCTTTGCAGTATAGTTTTTATTTTATTGCAGTATAGTTTACATAGAGTAGAACGCACACATCTAAAACAAACATTTTATGAGTTTTTTTTCCCCCAAATGTGTATTTGCATGTTACCATCACTGAAAGACAGACGATGTTCCAATCTTCCTGGAAAGTTACTACATTTCCCCTTCTAGTCAAACCTCCTACTTCATCCCACCCCCCAGCAATGTCCTTTAATTTCACTAATCATATATGTATGTTGCTGACTTTAAACTGCATATAAAAGAAATCATATACTCTTGCTCAAAGTAAGTTTTTGAGATTCATCTACATTTTGCACATATCTGTAGCTTATTCCTTTTATTGCTCTACTGTATTATGTTATATAAGTATACTGTAGTTTATTTCCTCTTGATGAAAATTTGAGTTGTTTGCAGTTTTGGTTAATATGAATATATCTTTTATGAACATGCTCAGGATTCCTTTGAATTTTAATTTCTTGTGGGTATTTAGAGGACATTCATATTTAAATTTAGTATATAGCTATGTTATTGGAGTTTCTTACACCAAGCTACACACCAGGCTTCATCTTCCAACTTGGTCTTTATGAGTTGGTTTTATTTGTCATATATTTTGTTATTTCAAGATTTATTTATTTAACAAATTTATATAAAGCATGTACTAGACACTATTTACATGTACATGGAGAGAATGAAAGCTCTCCCCCTGAACAAGTGAGGAAACATTCGTGAGGAACCTAATGGGGTCAATAGGTAAGCACGCTTTGCCCGTGTTTGACTTTCAGAGAATCTCTTCAGTTTACCAACCTTGCTACTCAAATGAGCACATTTTATATGTACCTAATTTTTGTGCAGTGGTTTATATATAACAATATATAATATAACAATATATATATAACAATATAACAATTTATATTAGTATGTACTAGACACTATTCCAAACACTTTTAAGTACTGACTTATGTAATCATTCTGACAGCCTATTGAGATAGTTATTATATTATTAACATTTTACAAATTAAGAAATGGAGGCACAGAAAGGTTAATTAACTTTCTGAGGTCACAGTAGGAGAAGTAGGAGAGTTCAGATTCAAACCAAGGTGCTCTGACTCCAGAGGCAATGCTGCCTCTCTAGAGATGTTCATATGTGAGCAGGGATGCCTTCAGCATAATCTCATATAACCCTAGAATAAATAACCAGGCCTCTTTAACATGCTGCAAATGGTCTTTGTAGTAAACCACTGCACAAAAATTAGGTACATATAAAATGTGCTCATTTGAGTAGCAAGGTTGGTAAACTGAAGAGATTCTTCAAAAGTCAAACACGGGCAAAGCGTGCTTACCTATTGACCCCATTAGGTTCCTCACGAATGTTTCCTCACTTGTTCAGGGGGAGAGCTTTCATTCTCTCCATGTACAAGTTGCCAAATTTATGTGATAAAAATGCAAGAGGATGAAGAGTGCAGTTCCTTCAGTGTTCTTGTGCAGTCTGCCTTCCCTTGCCATACACAAGAAAAGTCTGATCTTGGTTTCATGGACCTCACTGTAATGCATATTCATCTTTGTTGGTCTTTGAAAACCACTGCCAAAGCCCACTACTGCTTCTGGTGATATTACAGATAGAAGCCAGGTGGGGGAGCTCCCCAAAGGACTCTACATAGAAAGTGTGACCAAGCCAAGCTGGGAGGCAGTTACAAAAAAAAAAAAAAAAAAAAAAAATTGAAGCCAGAATGTAACTGGAAAGAAAAATAGAGGCTTGCGAATTGTTCGTTGTTCATGGACCAAGTGAGAAAGACAAGGAGAGAATATAAACACTAAACTAATGCGGAGCTTGGTGGACAAATAAAGGCTTCACTCAACTTTTTATTGATTGGACATTCTGGCACGTAGATAAAGGAAAGAGCAGAATCGAGCGAAACCAAGTTCAGAATCGAGAGAAAATCGATTGCTTGAAAAACTGGATATTTTCCTTGCTCCGAGTCCCGGCTGATGAGTTTTACACAATGACAGCACAGTCCTCGCCTGCCTGCTCACTGCTGTAATCCCCACACTGCTGTGTGTCCTTCAGCACCTGGCACACGGGAAGTGCTCAGGAGATGTGTGTAAATGAAGAAGTCATATCTTGAGTTGCAACGCAGAGTAGTCAGCTGCAGTTATAGTGGTAAGCTGGAGTTTGAGAAACTACTGTGGGGCGTGCTTGCTTATTTTAGAGAAGGGGATAAAATCAATAAGTTCAGGGGTTGCCTTTAAAAGGAAATTAAACAAAATGCAGAGCATATTCTCATACACTCTTCCAATGGTTCTATAACATAACTATTATCCTGTTTTCATAGTTGAGAAAACAGGCTCAGAGGGATTAAGAAACTTGCCCAAGTTCACACGGCTCACAACTAGAGCAACTCGTTCTTCTAAAGACCTTGCTCTGCTTGCCTACAACTTTCTGCTGACTTGTCCTGATTATCCTGGGACATACAGCAAGTCAGCTGCTAGATGCTCAGTCATGTGCTGAGGCTCCCTTTGCTCATATTCTATGGGATAAGAGGGAACTGGGAAATGGAGGCATGAAGAGTACTAAGTTGATTGGATAAATTGCTGGAGAAAGGTGAACTATATATTAATATTGCTCATGTTATATATAAAATATTACATTTATAAGTCTAACAAGAACATGTTTAAAATACAACTTTTTCCTCTAAAATGTATAATTGGAGTTAAAAGTAGATTTTAAATGCATGTGCATAAGGCAGTACTTATGTTGTTAAAGAAACTATAATCTCAGAATCCTAAACAGGTCCTCATAGACCCCAATTATATTAACCAATTGGCCACATTCCAGGGTAAATGATACATTTTACCTCTTAGAAGAAATGATCATTATTAATTCGTACACATGTATAAGAATGCTGATCAAATTGCTATGCTGGGCCTGATGTGGTAGCTCACAGCCTGTAATCCCAGCACTTTGGGAGGCTGAGCCAGGGGGATCCCCTGGGGTCAGGAGTTTGAGACTAGTTTGGCCAACATGGTGAAACCCCATCTTTACTAAAAAATACAAAAGTTAGCCAGGTATGGTGGCACGCCTCTGTAATCCCAGCTATTCGGGAGTAAGGCAGAAGAATCACTTGAACCCGGGAGGCAGAGGTTGCAGTGACCCAAGATGCACCACTATACTCCAGCCTAGGTGAAAGAATGAGACTCAATTTCAAAAAAAAAAAAAAAAAATTGCTATTCCTGGAAGTACCAGAAAGATTATTGTGGCATCATTTCATTTCTAATGTGGTCCCATGCTTTGGATCTTCAAAATGATGTCACTGGAAGGTTTCTCTTTCAATAGTCTTTTAAATGTGTGGTTAGTTAAATGAGATGGTTAGAAAGAATGCTTCATCATAGATTTGGGTGAGTCACATCAGCTTCAACCCAGTGACATACTCAACTATTTATAACCCACACAGGGCACAAATGTATGCTGTAGATCACAGGGTGTGGCTACGTCAGGACAGTGGTTAAACTCTGCAATTATCAATGTTTCAACTCTAACATCTGAAAAATAACCTGAGAGGCACTGCAGGGCCAAAAACCTGGGTCGGAATCTCAGTACTTCCACTTCAAGATGTATAATCTTGTGCAAATTCCTTACCTTCTTTAATTCTCTGTTTCTTCATCTGTTGTACAAAAGGGATAATGATACCCACTTCATAATTTCTCTCTTTCTTTTATATGTGTATTTTATTGCACTTTAGGTTCTGGGGTACACGCAGAACATGCAGGATTGTTACATAGGTACATACATGGCAATGTGGTATAATAACTGGGATTTTTCTTGAGTGCTGGTGAAGCAAACAGCCACCCCAAGAGAATGCTGTGGGTTCTTGGTCTCCAATCTCTTAAAGAATATGCAATGGGACCACTGCAGGTGTGCCATATACTCATAAAAGTAAATATTGGAAACAAGAAGTGTTGCAGAAAGGTGATTTTATTTAGGTAGAGAAAAGAGAAGAAAAGGAGATGAGGAAAGACTTCCATGAAGAGTGTGGAAGGGGATTCCAGAGGGGAAATCCAGCCAGATGTGTGGATATGGACTTTTATCCTGGGAGGACCCCCCCACCTTCTCCAAGACCCTGGGTCAGTGAAAGGAGTTCCTTAGAACTTCTGCTGGAGTGATTGATTTTTAGTTTCTTCCCGTGACTGTGAAATTCAAACATAAACTGTTAAATCTCCCGGATGGAGACAGATGGGAGTCGGGCATGGCACTGGGAAATTCTTGCCCTTAAAACTACACCCCCTCATGGACCTGGAAAGAGAACACATTCCCTGAGTTTGCTGCTTCCATCCCCTCCGCCCGTCCCCCGATCACCTATATCTGGCATTTCTCCCCATGTTATCCCTCCGTAACCTCCCTACCCCATGCTGTCCCTCCCCTATTCCCCCCAACAGACCCCAATGTGTGATGCTCCCTTTCCTGTGTCTACGCGTTCTCATTGTTCAACATCTACTTAGGAGTGAGAACTTGTGGTGTTTGATTTTCTGTTCTTGTGTCAGTTTGCTGAGAATGATGGTTTCCAGATTTATCCATGTCCTTACAAAGGACATGAACTCATTGCTTTTTATGGCTGCTTAGTATTCCATGCCACATTTTCCTTGTCCAGTCTATCATTGATGGGCTTTTGGGTTGGTTCCAGGTTTTTGCTATTGTAAACAGTGCTGCAGTGAACATATGTTGCATGTGTCATTATAATAGGATGATTTATAATCCTTTGGATATATATGCGGTAATGGGATTGCTGGGTCAAAGGGAATTTCTATTTCTAGGTCCTTGAGGAATACCCACACTGTCTTCCACAATGGTTGAACTAGTTTACACTCCCACCAACAGTGTAAAAGTGTTCCTATTTCTCCACATGCTCTCCAGCATCTGCTGTCTCCAGATTTTTTAATGATCGCCATTCTAACTGGCATGAGATGGTATCTCAAAGTGGTTTTGATTTGCATTTCTCTAATGACCAGTGATAATGAGCGTTTTTTCATATGTTTATTGGCCTCATAAATATCTCCTTTTGAGAAGTGTCTGTTTATCCTTCACCCACTTTTGAATGGGTTTGTTTGTTTGTGTCTTGTAAATCTGTTTTAGTTCATTGTAGATTCTGTATATTAGCCCTTTGTCAGATGAGTAAATTGCAAACTTTTTTCCCATTATGTTCGTTGCCAATTCACTCTAATGATTGTTTGTTTTGCTGTACAGAAGCTCTAGAGTATAATTAGATCCGATTTGTCAATTTTGGCTTTTGTCGCCAATGCTTTTGGTGTTTTAGCTATGCCTATGTCCTGAATGGTTTTGCCTAGGTTTTCTTCTAGGGTTTTTATGGTGTTAGGTCTTATGTTTAAGACTTTAATTCATCTGGAGTTAATTTTAGTGTAAGGTGTCAGGAAGGGATCCAGTTTCTGCTTTCTGCACATGGCTATCCAGTTTTCTCAACACCATTTATTAAACAGGGAATCCTTTCCCCATTGTTTATTTTGGTCATATTTGTCAAAAATAAGATGGTTGCAGATGTGTGGCAATGCCACACATCTATTCTGTTCCACTGGTGTATCTCTCTGTTTTGGTACCAGTACCATGCTGTTTTGATTACTGTAGGCTTGTAGTATAGTTTGAAGTCAGGCAGCAGGATGACTCTAGTTTCGTTCTTTTTGCTTAGAATTGTCTTGGCTATGAGGGCTCTCTTTTAGTTCCATATGAAGTTTAAGGTGGTTTTTTTCCAGTTCTGTGAAGAGGGGCATAGGTAGCTTGATGGGGATAGTGTTGAATCTATAAATTAATTTGGGCAGTATGGCCATTTTCACAATATTGATTCTTCCTAACGATGAGCATGGAATGTTTTTCCATCTGTTTGTGTTCTCTTATTTTGTTGAGCAGTGGTTTGTAGTTCTCCCTGAAGAGGTCTTTTACATCCTTTGTTAGTTGTATTCATAGGTATTTTATTCTCTTTGTAGCAATTCTGAATGGCAGTTTGTTCTTTATTTGGCTCTCTTTAAGTCTGTTATTGATGTATAGGAATGTTTGTGATTTCTACACATTGATTTTGTATCCTGACACTTTGCTGAAGTTGCTTATCAGTTTAAGGAGATTTGGGGCTGAGACAATGGGGTCTTCTAAATATACAACCATGTTGTCTGCAAATAGAGACAATTTGCCTTCCTCCTTTCCTAATTGAATACCCTTTATTTCTTTTTCTTGCCTGAGTGCTCTGGCTACAACTTCCAATACTATATTGAATAGGAGTGGTAAGAGATGGCATACTTGTCTAGTGCCAGATTTCAAAGGGAATGCTTCCAGTTTTTGCCCATTCAGTATAATATTGGCTGTAGGTTTGTCATAAATAGCTTTCATTATTTTGAGATAAGTTTTGTTGATACCTAATTTATTGAGAGTTTTTAGCATAAAGGGCTGTTGAATTTTGTCAAAGGCCTTCTTTGCATCTAGTGAGATAATCATGTGGTTTTTGTCTTTGGTTCTGTTTATGTGGTGGATTACGTTTATAGACTTGCATATGTTGAACCAGCCTTACATCCCTGGGATGAAGCCTCATTGATTGTGATGGATAAGCTTTTTGAAGTGCTGTTGCAATTGGTTTGCCAGGATTTTATTGAAGATTTTTGCATCTGTGTTCATCATGGATATTGGCCTGAAGTTTTCTTTTTTTGTTGAGTCTCTGCCAGGTTTTGATTGCAGGATGATGTTGGTCTTAAAAAATGATTTGGAAGGGATTCCCTTTTTTTGGATTATTTGGAATTGTTTCAGAAGGAGTGGTACAGCTCCTCTTTGTAGGTCTGGTAGAATTCGGCTGTGAACCCATCTGGACCTGGGCTTTTTTTGGTTGGTAGGCTATTAATTGCTGCTTCAACTTCAGCGCTTATTATTGGTCTATTCAGGATTTCAGTTTCTTCCTGGTTTAGGCTTGGGAGGGTACAAGTGTCTGGGAATTTATCCATTGCTTCCAGATTTACCAGTTTATGTGCATAGAGTTGTTTGTAGTAAGCTCTGATGGTAGTTTGTATTTCTGTGGAATTGGTGGAGATTTCCCCTTTATCATTTTTTTATTGCATCTATTTGATTCTTCTCTCTTTTCTTTTTTATTAACCTGGCTAGTGGTCTGTCTATTTTGTTGATCTTTTGAAAAAACCAGCTCCTGGATTTATTGATATTTTGAAGGGTTTTTTTGTGTCTCTGTCTCTTTCAGTTGTGCTCTGATCTTAGTTATTTCCTGTCTTCTGCTAGCTTTTGAGTTTTTTTTTTTTTTAATCTTGCTCCACTAGCTCTTTCAATTTTGATGATAGGGTGTTGATTTTAGATATTTCCTTTCTTCTCATATGGGCATTTATTGCTATAAATTTTCCTCTAGACACTGCTTTAAATGTGTCCCAGGGATTCTGGTATGTTGCGTCTTTGTTCTCATTGGTTTTGAAGAACATCTTTATTTCTGACTTCATTTCGTTGTTTATCCAGTCAACATTCAAGAGCCAGTTGTTCAGTTTCCATGAAGTTGTGGAGTTCTGAGTTAGTTTCCTCATCCTGAATTCTAATTTGATTGCACTGTGGTCTGAGAGACTGTTATGATTTCCATTCTTTTGCATTTGCTGAGTAGTGACTTCCAATTATGTGGTCAGTTTTAGTGTGGGAGTGATGAGCTGCTGAGAAGAATGTATATTCTGTAGATTTTGGGTGGAGACTTCTGTAGATGTTTATTAGGTTTACGTGATCCAGATCTGAGTTCAAGTCCTGGATATCCTTGTTAATTTTCTGTCTTGTTGATCTGTCTAATATTGACAGTGGAGTGTTAAAGTCTCCCACCATTATTGTGTGGGAGTCTAAGTCTCTTTGTAGGTCATTAAGAACTTGCTTTATGTATCTGGGTGCTCCTGTATTGGGTGTGTATATATTTAGGATTTTTAGGGATCCTCTTGTTGCATTGATCCTTTTACCATTATATAATGCTCTTCTTTGTCTCTTTTGATCTCTGTTGGTTTAATGTCTATTTTATCAGCGACTAGGATTGCAGCTCCTGATTTATTTATTTTATTCATTTTTTTAAATTTTTTTCTCCATTTGCTTGGTAAATCCTCCTCCATCTCTTTATTTTGAGCCTATGTGTGTCCTTGCATGTGAGATGGGTTTCCTGGATACTGCACAGCAATAGGTTTTGACTTTTTATCCAATTTGCCAGTCTGTGTCTTTTGATTGGGGCATTTAGCCCATGTACATTTAAGGTTAATATTGTTATGTGTGAATTTGGTCTTGCCATTTTGATGCTAGCTAGTTGTTTAGCCCATTAGTTGACTCGGTTTCTTCATTGTGTGATGGTCTTTACTATTTGGTACATTTTTGGAGTTGCTCCTTTCTGTGTTTAGTGCTTCTTTCCAGAGCTCTTGTAAGGCAGGGCTGGTGGTGACAAAATCTCTCAGTAATTGCTTGTTCATAAAGGATTTTATTTCTCCTTTGCTTATTAAGCTTAGTTTGTCTGGATATGAAATTCTAGGTTGAAAGTTCTTTTCTTTAAGGATGTTAAATAGTTTTCCCCACTCTCTTCTGACTTGTAGGGTTTCTGCCAAGTGATCTGCTGTGAGTCTGATGGGCTTCTCTTTGAGGGTAACCCAACCTTTCTCTCTGGCTGCCCTTATTATTTTTTCCTTCATTTCAACCTTGGTGAATCTGAGGATTATGTGCCTTGGGGTTGCTCTTCTTGAGGAATGTCTTTGTGGTGGTCTCTCTATTTCCTGGACTTGAATATTGGCCTGCGTTGTTAGGTTGGGGAAGTTCTCCTGGATAATATCCTTAAGAGTGTTTTCCAGTTTGGATTCATTCTCCTTGTCACATTCAGGTATACCTATCTAATGTAGATTAGATCTTTTCATATAATCTCATATCCCTTGGATGCTTTGTTCATTTCTTTTCACTTTTTTCTCTAATCTGGCTTTCTCATTTTATTTCATTGAGTTGATTTTCAATCTCTGATATCTTTTCTTCTGCTTGGTCTATTTGGCTATTGAAACTTGAGCATGCTTTGTGAATTTTTCAAGTTGTGTTTTTCAGCTCCATCAGGTCATTTTTATTCTCTAAGCTGTTTATTCTAGTTAGCATCTCATCTAACCTTTTTTCAGTGTTCTTAGTTTCTTCTCATTGGGTTAGGACATGTTATTTTAGCTCAGAGAAGTTTGTTATTACCGAGTTTCTGAAACCTGTTTCTGTCAATTCATCAGACTCATTCTCCATCCAGCTTTGTTCCCTTGCTGGTGAGGAGTTGTGATCCTTGGAGGAGAAGAGGCATTCTGGTTTTGATTGTTTTCATCCTTTCTGCACTGGTTTCTTCCCATCTTTGTGGATTTATCTACCTGTGGTCTTTGTAGTTGGTGACTTTTAGATGGGGTCTCTGAGTGATATCCTTTTTGTTGATGATGAAGTCATTTCTTTGCATTTTTTTAGTTTTCCTTCTACCAGTCAGGCCCCTCTGCTGTAGGACTGCTGAGGTCCACTCCAGACCCTTCTTGCCTGGGTATCTCCTGCAGTGACTGCAGAACAGTAAGGGCTGCTGCCAGTTTCTTCTTCTGTTATCTTCGTCCCAAAAGGATACCCACCAGATGTCAGCCTGAGCTTTTTTTTAGGAGATGTCTCTTGGGATATATCAGGGTCAGGGAGCTGCTTTAGGAGACAGTCTGTCCCTTAGAGGAGCTCAAGTGCTGAGCTGTAAGCTCCATTGTTCCGTTCAAAGCTGCTGGGCAGGTACGTTTAAGTCTGCTGCAGCAGAACTCATAAGAGCCTTTTTTCCCAGGTGCTCTGTCCTGGGAAGGTGGGTCTTTATTTATAAGTTCCTGATATGCTGCTGCCTTTTTTCATAGATGCCCTGCCCAGCAAGGAGGTAGTCTAGCCACAGTCTGCCAGCAAAGGTGTTGCTGAGCTGCCATGGGCTCTTCCCAGCTGCTGTGTGAACTTCCTTGTGGTTTTGTTCATAGTGGTATAGTTAGAACTGCTTTGGTAATGTCAGTCTGCCTCAGTAGTGGTGGACTGCCTTAATAATGTCAGTCTACTTCAGTAATGGTGGACTGCCTTGGTAATGGTGGACTGCCTCAGTAATGGTGGACACCCTCCCCCCGACAGAGCTGGACCATCCCGGGTCCAGCTGAGCTTGCTGTGAAACTCTCAATCAGACCATTTCAGATTGCTGGACTTTGTGGGGGTGGGACCCATGGAGCCAGGTTATCTGGCTCTCTGTTTCAGCCCCCTTTTTTTCAGTTGAATGGGTGGCTCTGTCTCTCAGGCATTCCAGGCACCAGCTGAAATGGCTGCCCAGATTTGTGTGAGTTTTTGTGCAGAGACCTATTGTGACAGCTGAAACTGCCATGTTGGAAACTTGTGGCACTTTTCAGACTGGGAATCTCCTGGTCTATGGTCAGTAATAACTCATTTGGAAATGTGGTGATCACTCACCCTCTGTGTTGTTCTCACTGAGGACTGCACTCCAGAGCTGTTCCTGTTTGGCCATCCCATAATTTCTCTTTATAAGTACTCCAGAAAATATAAATATATCAGGATGTTTTTTCTGTGCAAGTGAGAGAAACCCTGAATTCAAATTGATTTGATTAGTAACAGCAAAAATGACTTTATTAGTTCTAATTACTGTCAAATCTGTATTATTGTCAGATCAACTACTTCAGGTGCAACTAAATAGATCCAGGTGCTCAAATGAAGATACCGTGATGCTGCTTTTCCAAATCTTGGCTGTGCTTTCATTTTTATTGGCTTAATTCCTAGAGAAGCTATTTCTCTACTGTCAGTTATACCTCCTAGCATCTTTAAACTTAGATCTTACAATCAGCCTCCCCATGCAGACAATGAGTACCTTTTCCAGAACTCCAGCAGAAGTCCTGGAAATATCTTTCTTGGCTAGTTTTGGTCAAGCATCCTTCTCTGGAGCCAGGAGGTCAAGTATATGGACTGAAGCTGGGCAAGATATGATCCTTTAAAGAAATGCTGGGTTTACAAGAAAACAAAAAACCAAATTCCTAACATTTCATTCTAATAAACTATATAGAAAATTGCTTGGCATATAATAAGAATTTAATACATTACTATTAATAATTTTAAGGAATCTATTTTTTAAACTCTTATATATGCAGAACTACCAGCTTTCAGCCAAGTTTTCCTGGACAACATATATATGAATAGAAGTGGTTTAAACTAAAGCAATCTGTAGTTAGGGCAGATCTTAACATGTGATGTTCGATATAAGTCAATTTTTAGGATAAAGGCTCTTCTGTGTTTTGGGGAGAGCTAGTGGTATTCTCCAAAGAGCCTGGATGCAGTCTAAATTAATGACCCTTTATGTGGCTAAATACCTTTTTTATGGATTATCATAATGCCAGCAGAAATTGCTTTTTTGTTCCATGATACTGGAAGTATGGCTAGAGACCAAACACAGGAATTTCCCCCCACGTAGGATAGCCCAACAAAACAGACCAGCTCTCACCCAGGCTTTCCCCAGCCAATACTATAAATAATAATGATTATGACAATTATAATATCTAAGAGAGCTTATCCTTCATCAATAATTATGGATGCTTCATAGAAACCTGAGACATCAGTGCCAATAGTTCTGCTGTGAATATATTAATTGTCTGTGACAGAAGCATTATGTCATAGTATCTAAGTCTGCATCAGGAGTTATGAAAATGTGTTTTGCCTTTATAAAGTACCTACTTCCATTAGTGCAACTTTGGAGTAAGTGAAGATAAACAGAATCTACTGAATGGAGATAAGGCTAAACTTAGTTTTTCATTCCCTTTAAGGAATTCAACTTGAAGTGTAAACATTGCTGTTTTCATTTCAGATTACATGTATTTTGAACATCTAAGAGCTTCATTTGCCTTTATTTTTTTTTCTCATGAGATTTCACAAAACAGAAAAAATGAGGATTATGTTTTCAGTAGTGTTTTAAATGCAATAGTGAATATATTACCAGTGATAACTTACATAATTTTTATTCTTTCGTTTTATCAGCCATCATTGGCCTTCAAATTTATGGGTAAATGACACTTCTGAGTTTGTATTTACTATATACAAATAATCCTCAACAACCCTCTTCCAGGGCTAGGAACATGTGTGCCATTATGCTGAACATTAGCAATGTTGCTGTTGGAAATGTGTTCCTGTGGTTTTGTTTTTGAAAATATTAAGAATAAAAGCAGTCAATTAGAGCCTTTAGATTTCTACCAGAGAATTAAAAATTACATTTTTTTAAAGGGATGGGCACAGTGGCTCACACCTATAGTCCCAGGTACTCCAGAGACTGAGGTGGGAGGATTGCGTGAGCCTGGGAGGTAGAGGCTGCAGTGAGCTGTGATCATGACACTGCACTTCAGCCTGGGTGGCAGAGCAAGACCCTGTCTCAAGAAAACAAAACAAACAAAAAATGGAAAAAGGTCATTGCAGGTGGGTCACTATAGTTCCCTTCTGTTATGATTTAGCAACCAGATAGCACTAGAAACAGGCAATTTTTATTATGTTCTTTTGATATTTTCAACCTAATAGCTTGTATCAATACTGTAGCTAAGTCAAAACAGTTTAGCCCCATAATCTCTAGAAGTGAAATTTCCTCTTTTATGAGAGGGAATTTATGGCTAATCTGGGTTATATTTGAAAGTCATTTTCCTATTCAACTTTTGAGTGACGTGAAACTAAGTCCCTAAAACACAGCAACAATTCATGCAGTACCTTGGGACACTGAAGTAGAAGAGTGAGCAAAAGACTCAAAAGGAGGAATGTTGGGAGCCCAGGGTTTGGCCGTACAGTCACTCCTCTGATGCTTGCATAAGGGTGAGGAAAAGAGACAGTGTCTAGAAAAGTGACAGCAGGAGGAAGCCAGGGAACCTTTGTTCTTCAGAAGTTTCTGTAAGCATCATCCCCCTAACACTGATGTCCTAATTCCCACTCCATTATTTTATTAACATACAGAGTTGAAGGTCATCAGTGAACTTATCCTTATCCTCATCTTTTATTAGATTGGTGAGAAAGTAATTGCGATTTTTGCCATTAAAAGCAATGGCAAAAACCACAATTAATTTTACACCACCAACCTAATAGTTATTAATCATTTGACCCTACCTTGAACACTCTGTGTTTTGTAATGTACTAATTCTCGACTACCCTACTTGGCTCTCTGTTGTTTGTTTGTTTGTTTTTGGAGATGGAGTTTTGCTCTGTCGTCCAGGCTGGAGGGCCGTGATGCGATCTCGGCTCCCTGCAACCTCTACCTCCCGAGTTCAAGCAATGCTCTTGCCTCAGCCACCTAAGTAGCTGGGATTACAGGTGTGCACCACCTCAGCTAATTTTTGTATTTTTAGTAGAGACAAGGTTTCACCATGTTGGTCAGGCTGGTCTCCAACTCTTGACCTCGTGGTCTGCCTACCTTGGCCTCCCAAACTGCTGGGATTGCAGGTGTGAGCCACCGGGCCCGACCAGCTTTCTCTCTGTTGTTTTTGTGGAAGCCGCTCAAGCTTTGAAGAGTCCAACAGTATTAGCCCCTCTTTCTTTCTTTCTTTTTTTTTTTTAAGACAGAGTCTCACTCTGTTGTCAGGTGCCAGGCTGGGGTGTAGTGGCATGATCTTGGCTCACTGCAACCTCTGCCTCCTGGGTTCAAGCAATTCTCCTGCCTCAGCCTCTCGAGTAGCTGGGACTACAGGTGCAGGCCACCACACCCAGCTAATTTTTGTATTTTTAGTAGAGACGGGGTTTCACTATGCTGGCCAGGATGGTCTCCATCTCTTGACCTCATGATCCGCCCACCTGGGCCTCCCAAAGTGCTGGAATTACAGGTGTGAGCCACCGCGCCCGGCCTGTATTAGCCCCTTTCTATATCCCCACTTAGTGAGTGCACACAAAGTGCCATCTCATTTCATCGTCATACCATGTATGCAGCTTACCCCAGTAATTTAGGTTTCTGATTACATATAATCTTGTATGATCTCTTCTGTGTGGGGGGAGGGGTATGTGTATGTGTCTGTGAATCTGTGTGACTCTGTCTTAATCTCCGTATATATGATTTGTATTTGCTCAGATTGTAAGTGCTTAAAAATAGAAAATTCTAGAGGCAACTTGAGCATGTATTTTAGTGAGAACTGTGTTTAAATAGTGCTGTTCTTCATAATTAACTTATATAGGTCTCTAAAGTTCTCTGACACCCAATTTCCTCATCTTTAAAATATGAATAATAATACTCATCCCTCAAGATTAAGTAAATTCATAAATAAATAAATAAATAAATAAATAAATAAATGCATATGGCATTATGGTATACCTTCAATAAATGATTTTTCTTGTTTTAACTTTTCTCACATCACCCATTCTAGTAATATGATGTTAAGTTCAGTTTTAACATTCTAATAATACAATGTTAAGTTCAGTTTCAACACTGATTGACTGAAACTAACAAGATTAGGAAAGTTGAGATGTACTGAGCTAGTCAACTACATCTGGCTCCCAGTCTCTCAACATGGTATATTATAAAAACATTTATCTGAATAAGTCACTTCAATGACTAATCAACATTTTATTTTCCTAAGGAAATGAAAATGCCAGGAAAATAGATGCACAATACTTTTAGTGTCATTATGTGTCTTTTAAATATTAACAGAGTTGTTCATAATATTATTTGGAAGGGTTTATAATATGAAAAATACAGCATCTAATTTCCACTTGACGAATTCATATGCTATGAGTTATTTTATTTGGGCTTAATTTTTATTTAAGTAATTAACAGACTCAGAGATGGTAAAATTTGCTGAGGGAAAGTATATCAACAGAACATACAAATGGGAATCAAGTAATTCATAAAAATAAAACCTGATGTCTTGACATAAAATCCTAAACATCATACTGTAGTTTTTTTGTACTAGTAAAGCTAGAAAGATTTAAACTTAATGCACCAATGATTGCAGCCTTAGTGAAATGAAACTGTTTCTTAACCCCAAAGAATCCAGGCTCCCGATTAGCTCATGAGAAGACAATTATTTATAATAGCACTTACTGGTAGAAAGAAAGGAGTGAAACCTTAGATGGGCACTTAGACGTGACTAAGGCGGTTTTTATTTCTGATCCTGAAGCACTGAAGTGGAAGTCTGCAGTGACTCAGAGCACTGTGATGGCCCAGCTGTCCAGGGGCATGTCTCTCTAGTGTGGAGTCAGGCATCACCAGAGGGAGGACTCACCGCAGAAGAATCGGCACATGTATTGACTCACCTGACACTTTCTTACCAGTAGTGAGAAAGAGGAACATTTCATTAATCTTCTATTTGAAGTTAATTTTCACTGATTCCCAAAGCACATATGAAATAGCACACTGGGCCTAATTAATGCCTGCCTAGCTAATACTATGCCTCTGGAAATGATAACTATTTTCATAAGAAGCTTGGTAATTTCTTTCTAATATATTGATCTAGTTATTATTATTTTTTTCTGAAAGCCCTTCATTCACTGGTGAAAGAAGCAGCCTGCTTCATTTGACATACTTATTTTACAGCCATATCTCCTTGTGTTGGAATATGTCAGGTGAATCTGTCCAAAATCATTTAAGATACTTGGCATAAAATGGATACAACGAGGGAGAGAACACTTACATTATGGCTAATCATGGGTGTGCTCCTTATTCCAAGAATGGCCACTTCTATTTTCTTATGTGTGTTATTTTTTGTTAATTTGGAACGCAGATGAGTTAGGAAGCAATATCACTGTCCAGAGGCCCCAAACCCAGTCATAGAAATATGTAACAAAGCTCCCTATATAACAAGATATTTTGTATTTTGGCATAACATTTTTGGCTTAAATGCCAAAATATTGCTGCTCTATGTTATTTTCTTAATAATTTATTCTACTCTTTTAAAATATAACGTGCCTAAGGATATCTGTATACAGATACATTTCATCCATGAATAAAACAGACTGGAGTCAGCAAACATTATAGGCCTAAAAGTATATTGTTTTGCTTGGTTTTGGACAGTGTTGAAGAAATGCATATGTTCACTTGATAATTCTGGATATGTCTTTTCTGAGTCTTCCCTCCCAGGATTATGTGCTTTCTCTTTGTGCTCCCATAATACCTGTTCTTACCGGCTTCATATCTACCTATTTCTGTTCCATTTCCTCCACTAGACTTTGAGTTCCTGGTGGCCAGGACCATTCTACTTGTCTTTATCTCTTCAAAATCTAGCAAAGCATTTGACACATAGCAAGATATTAAAAAGTGTTCATTCGATGAGAGAATAGTGTCAGATTATTAATCTATGAAGTTTCAGTGTATTATGACTTGTAACAAAAATGTTTTTTTTTTTCCTAAAACAGTAAAAACAATGCAGTTGGCTAATCTGATGGGTAGTCATTAAGGTACAAGTTATGGACTGTTGGCTGATTTAGCTCATGGTCCTCAAATAGTGTAGTGCCATTTTAAAGCTTTAAATGATAGACAACTTTACTCAATTTATGAATATCATTTATGTTAACAATGGGAACCCCATACACTGTCTTTAAATTGTTCTTGATAATTACATATATAAAATGGGAATAATATGCATATATATTTCAATAACTGGATTTTGAAATTTGGAGCACAGAGGTGGAGTGTCATTTTATATTGAGAATGGAAAGTCAGGAGCCTTGCGACACATGATGCAATTGCTTCCATGGAATATTTTCAGACCAATAGGAGTTTGTGAAGAACTTTTATGGACTGTATAAATATTTTGAGCTGTAGGCATCATTACCAGCTGATATTTTCTTTCCTCAGGACCAGCTGTTCAGGAGCACCACGGACGAGAGCCAGGCACATTTGAGACTTGGATCTAACTAAAGACCGCCGCAGATTCTTCTGCAGCAATGTCGGTGTTAGAAGAAAATCGGCCATTTGCTCAACAATTATCCAATGTCTACTTTACAATACTTTCGCTGTTCTGTTTTAAGCTTTTTGTGAAAATCAGCCTTGCCATCCTCAGTCATTTCTACATCGTGAAAGGCAACCGCAAGGAAGCGGCAAGGATAGCAGCTGAATTTTATGGAGTATCCCAAGGACAAGGTATGTTTATGATAATCCTCTCTGGTTTCAAGTGGGGTTTAACTCTCATTTCATCCACAATTATGTTTCCTTCTTAGACTGCTTCAAGGTAAATATTTTATAAACTTTTATTAAGGAAAATACTTGTAACTCACTTCATGGCTTATAAAAAGGAAAATTCCTTTCTTATGTAAATGTTCATGTTAAAATCAAGGTATCATTGCAAAAGAGATTAAGGGAGACACACTGTATATATAATAGGAATCATAGGACTATGTATATTCTTCTTAAGAAACAATTTAAAAAGTTAAACATTTTATTTGCCAAGTCATAGTATTAGAGATTAGTTTTAGAAGTAAGTGATCGCACTTCAATCATCCTTTAATGTATACCTGGATTGCATAATTTTAAATCCAGTATTTAGTTATATGTAAAATAATTGTTATTAAAAAGAGGGGATTTCAAGATTTTGTTCCTCACAACTTTAAGAAGAGAACCATTTGACTCTAAAGTAAAGCACACAGAAAAGAAGTTTCACAGCATGTGTTTTTTTCTGATGGAATTGTTATTGTTCCGTTCAGTTTGTGGAAAATTGATTATAAAAGGATAGAAACATAATTAATACATTTTATATGTGTGCAGCCAAGTGCATTCATGTTCCTTAGAAGAAATCGTGGTATGAAACCAAATGAGAAACAATATTACCCATAGACTTCAAAAGGTTGTAAAACCATTTAGGTCCTATTGGATCAATATTTTAAAAAATAAAAATGATTCATATGGCAGGCTTTAAAGTGCCATTTTTAATTCTCATAGTTTTCAGATTCATTTCTGATTTGAAAATCAACAGGCATGCATGAACATTTATAGCCCAAATATCTCCAAAACAACTTAAATTGTCACAATCAAAATTACTTTCCACACAATTTAAACATGTAAACTTGAAAGAAAAATCTCTTAGAGTAGAAAGCTTGCCTTCTTAAATTCCATTTTCCTACATTTTTCAATGTGGGATATGAGTCATTTTAAAATCTAGGTTACTCTATTGGTATGCGGAAAGTTAAGTGAAGGCAGAAAATTTTTTTTAGTGTGTGACGTAGATAATGAGTACATTTTTCCCCAGGAAGACTGCAATTTTGCAACATGAGGGATTGACGTTCTCACTCAAAATGAGGAAAATATAAATGCTCGTAAGAATCTCTCATAGGGAAGATAAAATCTCAATTAAATAGGCATCATTTAATCCTTTACCTACCACCTCTGCCTTAGAACAGAGACAACTATATTTTACGTATTTATTAATTTTCCTAGAGTCTGGGGCTCACATTGTTGCCCCGGCTGGAGTGTAGTGGCTCAATCATGGCTCGCTACAACCTTGAACCCCTGGGCTCCAGGGATCATCCTGCCTTAGCCTCATAAAAAGCTAGGACTACAGGTTCATACAACCATGCCTGGCTAATTTTATTATTTGTAGAGACAGAGTCTCAACATTGTCCTCTTTCTGTGGTCTCAAACTTCTGGGCTCAAGTGATCCTCCTGCCTCAGTCTCCCAAAGCTCTGGAATTACAGTTGGGACCCTTCATGCCGGGCCTGAACTGTAACAAAATGTGGCATATACACTATGTGATTCATCTGTACATAAAAAAATTTAGTTGCCCATATTTGTAGATATATGACTAAACAGCTTACAGGATCATAAGATGGTAACATTTACCCTCATAGACAGCCTGTAGCACATTACTTCATAATCCAATCTTGTCTATGTATTGTGGGGAATGCTGTACATTAACACATGAAATATTGCCTAAACAGAAGAAACTTTTTTGTGGGTCGACAAGGGTTTTAGAGGAGGCCATGGAAGTTCCTTTTTGTACATATTTTCCAGTAAAAAGAAACACTCATCCCCTCATTAGACTGATTTTAGTGTGCTTATGTTAGGAAATCATGAAAATATATGTAATAGTTTCCATGTTCCCATAGACTTTTAGGATTCTATTTTAAAATAAATTAGAACTCAAGGATTTTTTGTCTCAAGAAGGAAAGAAAAAAGGAAATTGGTATCCATTAACAGGAAACACTTTTCCTGGAAATATAAGATGGAAGCAAAGTTTTTAAAAATTTTGTTTTGTGTTACTTTTAATATTAGGTCTATTTAATGAAATTTCCCCTCTAATATCATGTATTAATCTGTATATGAAACAATAGAATTTAGTATTATAATTTTTATTCGATGTAAGCATAATTTGTTTCCAATTTTATTTTAACATTAAGAGAACAAATCAGGTACCTTATAAAACTCTTTCTTAATCTACTTCTAAGCGTTCGTTCTTTCTTGCCCAGGAAAATTATTACTTTCTCCATTTTAACATAGCTTTTTCTTGTATTTACTATAAGTCAACTATTTTTTTTATTTTGTGTATATCTTTATAATTCACTAATTAGGCTTAATTATCTCTGTTTAATCCAACGATTTCCTCTTTCCTGGGAGAGATTATCACCTTCATTCCACTTTGAATTGTGTTTCCATTCCTACTTTCAAGGCTTAGCCAGACGGCTCCCCAATGTTTCTGATATGGAGTTGCCAAATTCCATGAAATAAGAGATGGTGTGTGTATTTTCATGTCTTTCGTAATCACAGAAGACCCTGTTGACAACATTCTGGATGCCCTCCCCATAAGCAGTAGTACTTTGGTATGAAATAAAAGGAACCGTTAATTTTTTAGATACTATTGCAAATCAGCTGATCGTATTAGACAAATGTATGGTGTTTTTCTGTTTGTTTGTTTGTTTGTTTTTAAAGCTCTTTCCTGTCAGGCTTGAGACCAAGGTATGATTACCCATGAAAATGCTGAAAATCTAAATGGTATCTAAAATAGCTGAAGTATTTCCCTCTTGACCCTTTTGCTATTTCATTAAACTTTACAAATCTATCTTTTCATCTCTAAAGACTTATCACCCTCATCATTGTACTTCAGGGGCTTGTTCTTTGCTTTGCTTTCTTGTATAACTACCTCCTGTATTGTTCTTGCTGCTAAGTGTCGTGATTACAATCTTTATATATCAGAGGCCTAGTCTAATCTGGAAGCTAACTCTAGACTCTGAAACTGACAGGGAGACTACCAGGCTGTGAAGGCTATACTGAAATATTA
This sequence comes from Saguinus oedipus, assembly GCA_031835075.1. Classification (NCBI taxonomy): domain Eukaryota; kingdom Metazoa; phylum Chordata; class Mammalia; order Primates; family Cebidae; genus Saguinus; species Saguinus oedipus. The sequence goes on from CM063171.1 coordinate 13,588,293, forward strand.
AACAGTGTACAGAGAGAATGAGGATGTGGAGAAATGGATTACTTTGGTGAAATCATACCAAAGGCCTAGAAGAAGCCATGAACTGCTTTACTCCCAAAGAAACTTCAAGAGGCAGCTCTTCTCTTCTGTTAAGGACAATACTTTTCAGGTTCTATCTTAGGCTCTGAAGAAGTTTAGCAGTTTTTGCTACAAATAGACAGGACATGTTCTAAGCATTGATTTTCTGAGCACCCTTGATATTAAGACACCGAGGATACAGTATACATAAATGGCAAAATGTATGGTTCTCATCCTCAAGTTTATATTCTAATTGAGGAGGCAGGATATCTAGAGATAACAGTCACTTTCCAGAACACTCACTGTCAAATGACTCTAAAGAATGAATGGGTCATTTTCCAATTTGTACTTTTAGAGATATCTTCAAAGAGAAGGCAGATCTTGAGATGACTCCAGGAAATGAGAGAGGCATGGATTTATGGGTATACACTGATAATGGGAAGACAGTAGATTTGGCTGGAGTGGAGAGTTCATGCAGTAGAAAAATAAGTTGGGCCTAGATATGAAAGAATTTGAATTTCATGCTAAACAATTCAGACTTAACTTTGAAGGTAATGGGTGTCATTGAAAGCTTTTGTTACGAAAGAAGGTGGGAAAATAAAAAATGCTACGTATTAAACCATAATTTAAAGTAGATTTATATAGTAATATTATTTGGAGTTGGACAAGACAGATTTGAAATAAGTTGATCAGTTAGGACCTTGCCATGAGGAGATGAGGACTTAGTTTTCTCCTGGTAGTATGGACAGAAAACAAAGAATGACAACAAAAAATAAAGAAAAGGAAAAGAAGAAAAAAAAAATCTGATGATGCCTGTAAAAAGCATTCATATAGCCTTTAAATTGACAGAAAGAGCAAATATTTCAACATATTACTTTCCTCATTTTAACATAGCTTTTTCTCCCACAGTTAGATATTAACATGTCAATCAGAAGATTCATTAGCCACACAGGTCAAGTCTGCAGCCTCTAGCCAAGGCCACTCCTTGAAAGTATGACTCTCAGAGCTCGGTGAGTCTGGTAGGTTACATACCTGTCTCTACTGGGAAATATCAATGTAGATCAGGAAGTAATAGAATTAGAATCTGAATTTTAGTCTTGCATTTGATTTATTTAATGTATTCTTTTTCTTCAAATTGTTATTTTTAAGCACCAAGACTTCCAATTATGACTTAGCTCCCATCTTGATCTGCCCACAAAAAGAAAATGTGCCAGCTTGCCCTCAGGGCTGTTTTAGTCCATCTGACATTTATAGGTCTTGTTGCAAATTAACATATTTGCATCTTGATATCAATCATCAGTATTTTGTGTTTGTTGAGTTGTAAGTCCACTTCTGAGATATAAATTTGCTCCAGCTCTGCTGACAGATTTCTGAGCCTGAAAGACCATGGACCAAATTTTGGATTGTGGAAAATTTATCAAGATAATATGTCTCTGTGAGGCTGCTTGAGAAACAATCTGATGACACTCAAGCTCTTCAGGTGTACCTTTCATGGTTGAGATTACATGTAGACTGTATGCAGAATCATCATGTAGAATATTTATGCTTGTGATTTCATATTACATGTAGAATACAGAATGTATGTAGAATCATCGTATAGAATGTTTATGCTTGTGATTTCATTAGTTTTGTTTTAGGGTTGCCATTAAACTTGCAATTATTTTTTTGTCCAATTTATGGTAGACACTTGGACATAGGACATAGTATAAATGTGTGACCTAAAGCTGAATGGCAGGAGATTGGCATTTTGGAGACTAGTGTATGTAATCTGGATAGGAAAAGCAGCTAGAATTTGATGTAATACCTTTTCTTTTCTCTCCATTAATAAAGTCCATCCTAGGTTTAAAACCAACTTCAGGAATTTAGCTTTACAGCCAATGCTAGCAGTACAAGCGGTAGTATTCTTTATTCCTGTTTCTGAGGAGCAACTTGTTTCATGTGACCCCCACTGTGCATGAGATTAGTTATCTTAGGGACACTCTGAGAATCTCAGCAAAGAATCTGTAGCAAATCTGTAGGATGACTTCTTTAATATCTTGATTATATAAAAGTAAATATTCTGACTATGTAGAAGTTTTTGGACATATTTTCTATATGTAGGTGGAACGACTCCACAGAAGAAAACTGGAATCGATAGAACTGCTCTTGTCTGACAAAAGACATGACATTATATTCAAAAGTGCTACTAATTTTTTTTTTTCAAAGAGGTTTAAATTTTGTCCAAGTTCTACTTTTTCAGAAATGCCTAACACACTTGTGGAAGAAATCATTATAATCCTATGAAATTCGGGAACAAAATTCCAAGTTTAGAAAAGACTGTCAAATTTTAACATATTAATACATTTCCTCTCCCTGTGTTTCTTATTTATTTTGTGTTGCTATAAAAGAATAGCTGAGGCTGGGGAAAGAAGACAAGTTTATTTAGCTCCTGATTCTGGTGGCTGCTGAGAGCCTCAGCCTGTTTCCACTCATGACTAAAGGGAAGGGGAGCCAGCGTGTGCAGAGATCACACGGTGAGAGAGGACTCAAGAGAGGGTGGGGGCAGGTGTGTGTGCTTTTCAACAACGAGAACTCTCAAAAACTAATAACAGTGAGAACTCACTCAGCACCAAGGGGAGGAGGGCAAGCATTAATCTATTCATGAGGGATCCCACCCATGAACCAAACATCTTTCATTAGACTATATACCTCCAAATTGAGGATCAAATTTCCACATGAGGTTTGGAGGGGACAAATATCCAAACCATAGTATTTTATAAGTTTATATTTGGAGAACTGCATAAATTATAGAAGTTAAAAAACTTGATGTAGTGGTGATAGTTTAGGAGGGATCAGTTTTCCTAGTAATATTCTTATATCTTTTGCTCATCTCTTCCTTCCTTTAATCACTCAATTACTTGCTCATTTATTACTTACAACATAATGTACTTGGCCAACATGTATCTATCAGGTCAAAGGCATTGTCCTAGGCACTAAGGATAAAATATAGAAACTATCCACTGTTTTTCCCAACAGTGTACATAGTTGAGTAGAAGAAACATAGATAAGCTAGTAATTTTAAAACATGAAAAATGCTATTTTACAAGATTAAAGAAGGTGCTATGGGAAGGTGCTATACAGAGAAATGTATATAGAGTTAAGAATAGTTCTGCCTAGGATTTGCCAGTTACACAGAAGCTGTACTAACAGTATACACATTCTCTCACACAACTAAGCACGGATCCTTATTCACAATGCTCAGAAACTTCCCAATTCCCCACCTTCACTTCCTACCAACTTTTTCACTTCCAACTTGTTATTTCTGACTCATATATCTCTTACCTAGAGCCTTATCTTGGGCTCAGAGTTTTGTTATTAAAAGGATTTATTTTTAGGAAGGACTCAAGTATGCTATTTGAAAAATGAAAAGTATTTTGATGAAAAAATTTCAAAATTGATTTTGTGTACTTTGATAGGGTACATTGATATTGTCAACTTAAATTTTTGTTTTTTACATAGTAAATATAGTAAAAGAAGAAAACTAGGTTGTAACTTTCTGCTTCTCAATTTTCTATCTCTAGAAGATGGTGAATTATTAAAATAAGCTATTTTTCTTGTTCATTGCCATAACTGCTATAGGTTTGAATGTAACTCAGTTGAATAAATACTGGGATATCTACTCTTCCTGGCACAATGTTGTGTACTACGTGCATATATACAAACATATGTATATTGTATATAGTATGTAATAAGTTTAATAGGTAATACATAACTAATATATAATAAATATTAAATGCATACTATAGGACCAGGCGCAGTGGCTCACGCCTGTAATCTCAGCACTTTAGGAGGCTGAGGTGGGGGATCACGAGGTCAAGAGATCGACACCATCCTGGCCAACATGTTGAAACCCTGTCTCTGCTAAAAATATAAAAATTAGCTGGGGGTGGTTGTGCACTCTTGTAATCCCAGCTACTCAGGAGGCTAAGACAGGACAATCGCTTGAACCCAGGAGGCAGAGGTTGCAGTGAGCCAAGATTGTGCCACTGCACTCCAGCCTGGCAACAGAGCAAGACTCTGTCTCGAAATAAAATAAAATTGCATACTATATGATGGATGTAATTTCTCTGTTATATATATGTATATGTTTACTATGTGTGATATATGAGTAAAAACAGAAGACTTGGATGAGCAGAGCCAAACATTGCAGAAGTTAGACAACCTAAACAGCAAGCAGGTAGAAAATCAGATGGTGCAGAAAAAAAAAAAAAAGTCAAGTTTTGTAATTGTTGTTCTCTTCTAAGTCAGAAAGGGAAGAGATTGAAGTCAGCTGACACTGTAAGGCACTTCATAAATAGAGCAGAACTTAAGGCAGAAATTCAAAGACATAACATATTTGGTTATGTAGATGTGGAGATGAAACCAAGCTAAATATAAAGAACAAAAAAAGAGGCAAAGTTTAGAATTTGGAACCAAACAAGCCTGTTTAATCTGGAGCAAAGGTGGATGATGTCAATGGGAGAAATAAAGACACATCTTGAATGATACATCTTAAAGTCAAAAGTTCTATTAAGAACTTTCTAATGCCTTTACAGGATTCAGTATATGAAAAAGAATCGCTAGTTAATGATGGGAATAATTACCACCATAAGTATTTTTCAAAATCCTTGGTATAATGATTTAATATGTCATTATGTGTGTTTCATGAAGTACATCTCAGAGAAGATGGAAAACCTCCCCAACACTGACTCAGCACTGCACATCCTCAGAGTGGCTCCATGGTAATTCTGCAGATCTGGGCAACAATTTTAGCAATTAAGCCCATTTTTTAAACCACAGAGAATAGAAGAACAATTATCCCAGTGACAAATAAACCATGTCATTAAAAGCAGGTGAAGTGTTTGGAACACCTCTTCCTCCAAAGCCACCCTCAAATAATTTTTTTAAAAAAAGAAAAAGAAGCATTTGCTTATAAGTGATGTAGAACTTTTAGCATTTCTTCATTACCAGTGGCATAGGAAACAAGTCATTTATTCTTTCCAGCTCCCTCAGCAATGCTACAAGGCAGACCATTGGCTTTTTAGACTGGAAATGTCCAAACATCATGGCAGGGAGGGAGAGGCTTGAAGCGTATCATAAATTGTTCAATTAATACTGAAGGATTCTTTCAGGTGGTCTGTGTTTAAACAAGTCCACTCTGTGAACTTTAGGTTAAGGGCGAACATATATTAGATGATTATTTTCTCCATCCTCATTCTAAATTCCTCATTGGTTACCATGGAAGAGGATTTTAAAAATCTGTCTTATAGATTTAAGACAGATTAATATCCTATATATAAGGCAGATTTAAGATTTTTCTAGAAGGACCTCGGGCTGAGAAGCTAGGATGGTGTGAGGGGACAAGGTTCCTATGGGTTCCCTTTCCCTTTTTGAACAGAACAACTTTACTTTCATAAATCTTCATAAGTTGGGCTTTAAAATAATAATAAGAAGAAAGGGATAGAATAATATTTAAAACTAGACTGTCCCAGTTTATGGAAAATACTATTTGTTGCACATATCTTTACAGAACTTAACCATCTGATAATATGAGTCATAACTGAATATCATTTCAAAATTCTTTCCTAGGGATTAGATGAGCAGCAAACATCTGGGGCCTGTCAGGCATGTGCATAACTATGCGAAATGGCAGGAAGTCATCCTCTCTCTATCAAGGCAGCTAAAATTTCCATGCCACCATTACCCACTGAGTAAAATAGAAACCTTTAGAAATATATATACTCTTTCCAGAAGGCTTATAGTCTTAAACTACGGGTAGAGTACAAACAAACTGAAATTTAACACCAAAATTCCATTCATGTTTTTAAATAGAAGCACTGGCTTACCCCAACTGTCCAGTGTGCAGCATGATTTAAATGAAAGCTGACAATGATAAAATTTAAGTTAAGGCTCATCCACTGGAAATCTGCTCTTCACCATGGTAACACCGCAAAGTCCCTTGTTTGAATTCAGTCAGGTAAAGCTGCCAAAGTGAGAAACGAAGCCATCCTTCTTCTAAAGTGGTCCCAATGCACTACAAGGGCAGTTAAATAATGACCGCTGCAGCAATGGTGAGTCTGGTAGTGACCTGACTCCTCAGTAACAACCAAACACATCTTTGATTAACCACTAAGGAGATTTATGTGCACCTAATTCTTTTCCAAATTCCACTTCATTCACTAGAGAAATGATGTTTCTATTATCCGTCAAGCGAAAGTAATAGTTCATTTTTAGAATGAAATGATGAACCTAATAAGTTCTTGAATTTGGAAGTCTTGTGTCTTACTTCCACCCTGACCTGTGATCCAGAATCATGAATTTGGAAAAGGAAAACGTGCTAGTTGTTTAGAGCTCAAATACACAGGTTACAGATCTGTTGCATCTGGGAAAGAATACATACTTCATGGTAACTCCAAGAACTAAAAGGAAAGGAGCTAAGTGAAAATGTGAGCATCTCTCTCCTCTCTCCCACCCCCCATAGTTATGATGAAAATGTTCAAGTCATTTAGGAAAGACACTAAGTTTTCTGGCTACTTAACAATTACTCAAATAAACCAACAAAACAAGACTGGGTTTGGCTGGAGAAAAAAAAAAATCTTCACTGAATGTTGAGTCCCAAAACAATAGTTGCATATCTAATTGGTGTGACATTCTAAGAATGTGAAAATAAATCTGTTTAAGTAAGCTTAGTATTTGGAGTTTACTGAAACTGATGGTAACAGTTTTTTGAAAAAGAACTTTTATTTAGGAAACTAATTGAATTCAGTGATTGAAGTTTTGTAAGTTTCAAGCTCCATTTTAGAAAGGACATACAACACAATTACAAACCTGGTTCCAAAGCATCATGATGAATGTTTTATTACTTTTGAAAGATAATGTTTTTAAGTAGAAGAAATAAAAGTATGTAGTTTATAATTTACCTAAAACTCATGAGACAAACTTGTGATTCTTGCCAAATACTTGACTAGAGACTGAATTTTCACGGGATTACAAAGAAAGTAGATCGGTTAAAACTGCTTTTATTATGGAGAAAATTTTACAACTTACTAGACAAAGGTCACGTGGTCCTTGAAATAACTCAATGGCATACAGGAAAAATACTGCCTTGGATATTGAAGAAAGTCACTAAGTAGCTGTAGAATGAATAAAAGACCTTAAAACAAAAGATAAAATGGTGGTTAAAAACCCATTGCATATAGCACCATGTTTGACTCAGACAGAGACTGTTCTATTGTGGTTGTAGCACTTTCTAGCTGTGTGATCTCAGGAAAGTTGCTCAACGTCTGTAGATCTCAGTTTAATGGAGGTATTGATACTACTTGAGAGGATTAGTGGAAATCTTATAGGAGTTATAATTTATTATCTTAATCACTTACTGCAGTGTCTGGGATTAAAGTCAACACTCTATAGATGTTAACATACTTTTTAAAAGAATCCAAAAACAGGTTAGAATCACCCATAATTTAGTAACACAGAACAGCATCAATAAGAAAAGATAGTAATACAACATTCTAATAAATTAACTGTGTTTGGCAGACAGTTGTTACAAGCATATAATATAATGCCAAGACGTCTACTAAGCAGGGGTTCTAACCCACAATCATATAAGCTCTTTAGGTAGATTGTTTCAGAGGTCGGCTTTATATGTCAATATAATAACTAATGGAAGGTCTAAAGAGCTTGAAGAGGTCAGTTTTTTCACGTAGTAACTGGAAGAAGCAGATTCCAACCCAGATTCCCATTCCATCCCATGGTGTTTCTCACTGAATAAACACAGGGTGAGTGGAAAACTCAAAGCCTCCTGTGTGTGAGGTCTCTGTGCCATTCATAGGCCTTGTCGACTGGCCCTTTCTATACAAAAGGAAAGATACTGGATAATCATAACTATTTAAAAAGATACAAAATACAAAGCTTGCCAAAAACAAGCCATTTATTTTATGCCTTTAAGACTCAAGGTATGCTTTATGCAGATACTCCCTCTGACACAAAGGAAAGCAAGACCTTCTGAGCTGTTCCATAGGATTGGAGCAAAGCAATGCAGAGTTTGGCTCGTGTGACCAGGACCCAGGCAGAATGTTAAAGCTGGGAAAGCTAGTTCAGAGCTGGCAGTTTTAAAATCACTTGCAGAAGTTTCTTCTACAATCTTATTCCATCCAAGAGTCTTTTCTTGACAGAAGTTCTTTAGACGGAAATGTGTTCCTGGGCGCATTTGGTGGAATACCTGGTCATGGCTGTCCTGTGGGAAACCCTGGGTTGCTCAGAAAGAACTCTGATGCGTTACGTAACAGCATGTAGCAGCAGCAAATTCTTGGTTCTCCCTTAGAGTCAGTGCCATAGAAAGAGTCAGAGCTGCCTAACCTCCAGCACAGAACAAAGCACCAGATAGTCATGTCCTCTGCCAATTCATCCTTCTTAAAAGCCTCTTGTCCTTTTATTTTCTTTTCTCATAATTCCCAGCAGCTGAAAGGGAAAGACAAAATATAATGACAACATTGACAACAAAAAACTGAGTCAGCTAGTTCAGGGATTTGGCTTTCTTCCTTTACTTTCTCTGCTCCTTTCTGCCAGATAGTCTCTTCAGGAAGTGACCAAAACATAGTTTTTCTTTTCTTTTTTTCTTGGAGTGCAGTGGTGTGATCTTGGCTCACTGCAACTTCTGCCTCTTGGGCTCAAGCAATCCTCCTGCCTCAGCCTCCTATGTAGCTGGGACTACAGGTGCAAGTCACCAGGCCCAGCTAATTTTTGTAGTTTTTGTAGAGATGGGGTTTCACCATCTTGCCCAGGCTGGTCTCAAACTCCCAAGGTCAAGCAGTCCACCTGCTTCAGCCTCCCTAAATGCTAGGATTACAGGCATGAGCCATCATGCCTGGCAAAATATAATTTTTCATTAGATGTATCTTACAGAAGGTTTTTTTCCCTTATAAGAAAAAAGAAAAACCATTTTAAAATAAGCAGAGTATATTTGGAAATAAAGATGTAGACTTATCTTTTAGAATCATTAAAATACCTCGAACTTGAATTCATATTTTTGATTATCTGGAGCCTTATGCACAGGTTTACAAAGGCCATCCAAGAACTGAGCCATCCAGGAACACTGACTCCTTTACCAGGCCACTGCAAAGCCTGTCTGAAGGTAACTAAGCCCCCAGTGAGAACACAATAAGACACAAATGATGATTTTTGTATTCTCTCTTCACTATGAGACCATTATACCATAAATGTTAGCAATAGGAAGCAACATTATAATCAAAACAATGGGAAAACTAATGCTCTCAGTTGTAAGACCTGAGATGCTAGCTTTCTCCTATGTTATGTACGGGCAGGTGTGACTCTCAACCTCAAGTCAGAAATGAGGTTTTACTTCATAAAGCTTGGCAGGAGTATGATGAAGGACAAAGAACTTTCTCAAAATGGAATATCTTTTGGTGAACTACAAACTTGACAGTAGCATTTTTGACTAACACAGCCATATATGACAGCCCCTAAAATGTTTAGGACATAGCTCAGTCTTGCTAGTCTTAAGGAATAATGCTGATAATACAACACTGACGATTTGTTCTCTGAGATTATAGAAATCCTGCTCTGTGTGATAATACCAGAATGGTAGTGTTCTAACAGAATTGCTATTTATTTTAGATTCAGGGGATACACGTTTGTTACCTGGGTATGTCGTATGATGCTGAGGTTTGGGCTACAATTGATCTCATCACCCAGGTACTGAGCATAGTACCCAGTACTTTGTTTTTCAACCCTTATCCCCATCTCTGCCTCCCTCTCTAGTAGTCCCCAGTGTCTACTGCTGCCATCTTTATGTCCATGAGTACCCATTGTTTCATTCCCACTAATAAATGACAACATGCAGTATTTAGTTTTCTGTTCCTGCATTATGTTGCTTAGGATAATGGCTTGCAGCTGCATCCATGTTGCTGCAAAGGACATGATGTTGTTCTTTTTTATGGCTGTGTAGTATTCCATGGTGTGTATACACCATATACTCTTTATCCAGTCCACTGTTGATGGGCATCTAGGTTGAATCCACATATTTATTATTGTGAATAGTGCTGTGATGAATATACAAGTGCATGTGACTTTTTGGTAGAACAATTTCTTTGGGGTATATCACCAGTAATGGGATTGCTGGGTCGAATGACAGTTCAACTCTTAATTCTTTGAGAAATCTCCAAACTGCTTTTCACAAAAGCTGGATTAATTTAGGTTCCCAACAACATCGTATGAGCATTCCCTTTTCTCCACAGCTTCCCCAGCATCTGTTGTTTATTTGGCTTTTTTTTTTTTTTTTTTTTTTTTTGAGATAGTCTCATTCTGTTACCCAGGCTGGAGAGCAGTGGCATGATCTTGACTCACTGAAATCTTCCCCTCCCAGATTCAAGCAATTCTCCTGCCTCAGCCTCCTGAGTAGCTGGGATTATAGGCATGCACCACTATGGCTGGCTAATTTTTGTATTTTTGGTAGAGATGGGGGTTTCACCATGTTAGTCAGGCTGGTCTGGAACTCCTGACCTTGTGATCCACTTGCCTCGGCCTCCCAAAGTTCTGGGATTACTCCCCCAACCCTCATTGTGGTTTTGATTTGCACTTCTCTGATGATTAGTGATGTGGAACCTTTTATAATATGTTTGTTGGTCACTTGTATGTATTCTTTTGAGAAGTGTCTGTTCCTGTCTTTTGCCTGTTTTCTAATGGGGTCGTTTTTTGTCTGTTTAATTAATTTTCTTATAGATTCTGGACATTAGACCTTTTTGTTAGATGCAAAGTTTTGAATATCTTCTTCCATTATGTAGGTCACCTGTTTGCTCTGTTGATAGTTTCTTTTGCTGTGCAAAACTTTTATTAGGTTCCATTTTTCAATTTTTTTTGTTGCAATTGCTTTTGAGGGTCCAGTCAGAAATTCTTTCAAAAGGCTGATGTCCAGAATGGTGTTTCCTAGGTTTTATTCTAGGATTCTTATAGTTTGAGAATCTACATTTAAATCTTCAATCTATTTTGAATTAATTTTTGTATGTGGCATAAGGAAGGGGTCCAGTTTCATTTTTCTGGATATAGCTAGCCAGCTATCCCATAACCATTTTTTGAATAGGGAGTCCTTGCTTATTTTTGTCAATGTTGTTGAAGATCAGAGGGCCATAGGTCTGCAGCATTATTTCTGCACTCTATTCTGTTTCATTGGTCTATGTATTTATTTTTGCACCAGTATCATGCTGTTTTGGTTGCTGTAGCCTTAGAGTATAGTTTGAAGTCTGGTAATGTGATACTTCTGGCTTTGTTCTTTTTGCTTAGAATTGCTGTGGCTATTCAGGATCTTTTTTGATTCCATAGTTCCATATGACTTTTATAGTAAGTTGTTCTACTTCTGTGAAAAATGATGTTGCTAGATTGGTAGAAATAACACTGAATCTGTAAACTTCTTTGGGCAGTATGGTCATTTTAATAGTATTGATTTTTCCAATCCATGAGCAATATTTTTCTGTTTGGATCACCTATGATGACTTTGAGCAATATTTTGTAGTTCTCCTCGTAGAGATCTTTCACCTCCTTGGTTAGATATATTCCTAGGTATTTTGTTGTTGTTGTTGCAGCTGTTGTCAATAGGATTATGTTCTTGATTGGGCTCTCAGCTTGACTGTTATTGGTGTATAGAAATGCTACTGATTTTTGTACATTAATTTTGTATGCTGAAACTTTATTGAAGCTGTTTTATCAGTTCCAGGAGACTTTTGGTAGAGTTTTTAGGATTTTCTAAGTAAAGAAGCACATCATCAGCAAACTGAGATAGTTCAATGACTTCTACTTGGATGCCTTTTTCTTTCTCTTGCCTGATTGCTCTGGCAAGGACTTTCAATATTATAGAAATGGGAGTAATGAGAGTGGACATCATTGTCTTGTTCCAGTTCTTAACGGGAGTGCTTCCAGTTTTTGCCTCTTCGGTATGAACTATTTTTCAAAATAGCTAAATCCTATGTTCTTTAAAAGCTGTGTTTAAAACTTGGTAAACTACCACTCAAAAAGTATACCAGAATGTGTGCACAATTGTGCTTTATAAATTGTGTATAAAAGATCTTTTAGTAAATCACTGAATTTTGTCCTTTGGAAATAAACAGTCTATTCATTTTATAAATGTACATATTTTATAGACTACATTTTTAAAAACTGAGGTACATCTGTGAGTTGTTTTTTTCAGCATATATTATGTGGTTAACATTGAAGACAGGAGACAATGAGAAATGGGAAAAAAATAAACATCTTCTTCAATATAAGGTAAATCTCATGTTTCTCAAAGTTTTGTGATTGGACTTAATACAAGTGGATAGCCAGTCTCTATTGACATTTTCTTATCCTAGGCTTTGACCTGAACCTGACCTACCTCACACTTTAATGTAATGATAATACATTATATTTTTGTTGTAATTCACAAACTTTTCACACATTCCATAATCCCCATAACTATGCTCTGCATAAGGTATTATGTTATGCTTCCTTTGTAGAGAAGGAAAAAAGGCTTTAAGCTGCAGCAGCATTTGCTCAAAGTTACTGATCTTAGAGAAAATGTAAAAATGTGAGCCCTGACATGCGTTCTTACCATTTGTGAGATTTTGTTTCTTTATGTTGTGAAACAAGCAGTGTCCTTTGTCCAGAGCTAATCTCTGTATTGGGTTGCGGTCTGTCTTCAGGATCTTTGTGCCAACCCCAGCAAGACATGGAGTATCTTTTTTTTTTTTTTTTTTTTTTTTAATTTTGATTGCATTATAGGTTTTGGGGTACATGTGCAGAACGTGCAAGATAGTTGCATAGGTACACACATGGCAGTGTGTTTTGCTGCCTTCCTCCCCCTCACCCACACTTGGTATTCATCCCAGGCTTTCCCCCCCAGCCCCCCCCGCTGTCCCTCCCCCATTTCCCCCAACAGTCCCCAGTGTATAGTAGACCGCCTCTCTGTGTCCATGTGTTCTCATTTTTCTCACCCACCTATGAGTGAGTATATGCGGTATTTCTTTTTCTGTTCTTGTGTCAGTTTGCTGAGAATGATGTTCTCCAGATTCATCCATGTCCCTACAAAGGACACAAACTCATCATTTCTGATTGCTGCATAATATTCCATGGTGTATATGTGCCACATTTTCCCAGTCCAGTCTATCATCGATGGGCATTTGGGTTGGTTCCAGGTCTTTGCTATTGTAAACAGTGCTGCAATGAACATTCGTGTGCATGTGTCCTTATAGTAGATCTTAATGTCGTCTGTACAGCTTTTCCTCCTCTTCATGACAGCCTAAACAAACTCAATACTGCTCGTCTCATCAAGCCAATATCATTACTAGCTTGTATGCTGTATGAAGATGGCTTCATTTCATCTTCAGAATTTAGAAAAATGCCAGCACATGGCAGGTTCTTAATGAATATTCATGGAAGAAAAAAAGGAAGAAAGAAAAGAGGAAGGGAGAAAGTGAGGTGATTCAAATTTAAGTGAATAGAATTTGTTACCATTTTCAGTGCAGGGCGGAACCTGTTCTAATTGTCCCTAGCTGAATGTTTTAGGGCATGTGCACTGAATAAGCGTTAATGGATATTGATTCTGGGAGTTAATTCTCAAAGAACAAGTGAGACAGAAAATCAATAGTGTCCAAAGTTGAATCTATAAGTAATGCCTTTCATTCCTTCTTAATCAGATGTACTGTCCCTTTTCCCAATTCCTTTTAACCCCATGAAATTGGCATTAGAATACCACCCCTGTATGTTCTGCCAAATAAAAATATTTTATATATTTCTCTTTTTGAGACAAGGTCTTGCTCTGTCCCACAGGCTGGAGTGCAGTGTTGTGATCATAGCTCACTAGAGCCTCAAGCTCCTGGGCTCAATCGATCTTCCTGCCTCAGTCTCCTGAGTAGTTTTTTTTATTTTTTATTTTTTGAGACGGAGTCTTGGTGTGTCGCCCAGGCTGGAGTGCAGTGGCACAGGTGTGTGCCACCATGCCCGGCTAATTTTTGTATTTTTTTGTGAAGATGGGGCCTAGCCAGGTTGCTTGCTCAGGGTGATCTCGAACGCCTGGGCTCTAGTGACCCTCCCGTCTCCACCTCCCAAAATGCTGAGATTACAGGCATGAGCAAGCATGCCAGTCCTATGTATTTGTTTTTAACTAGAATCAGTTAATGGCTGCTAATGTATTAAAGTATCATTTTTATATCTTATTAACTTGAAGATCCCTTTCCTTTAAGTAAAGAACACTGCTTGTTCAACTTTTGAGTCTCCATTTTTAATTGAATACAATTTACCTCTTAATATTTTAAACTTGCTGAGCCAATCTTCAGACAATTTTTTTAATTTTTATTATTTTTTTAATGAGACAGAGTCTCACTGTGTTTCCCAGGCTGGAGTGCAGTGGCGTGATCTCGGCTCACTGCAACCTCCACTTCCTGGGTTCAAGCGATTCTCCTGCCTCAGCCTCCCGAGTAGCTGGGATTACAGACACACGCCACCACACCTGGCTAATTTCTGTATTTTTAGTAGAGATGAGGTTTCATCATGTTGGTCAGGCTGGTCTCGAACTCCTGACCTCAAGTGATCCACCATCCTCAGCCTCTCAAAGTTCTGGGATTACAGGCGTGAGCCACCACACCTGGTCTGAACATGATTACACATTGTTTCTTTGTATATTTAAGATTGAATGCTCAATATGGTACTTCAAGTGTGTGTGGCAAACAGAAAACATCACAGACACCAGAGACAGGAACAATAACTGACAACATTACTGTCTTTTTATTCTCAAGCTGACCAGAAAATTATCAAGTGTTAGATGGTGTCACAGGAAGGACTATGGCTGATGTAAAACTGAGAGTCAATACCAGCTGAAAACAGCCACTCTGGACTGTAGATCTTCACCCATCCAGATACTCTGCATTTATGCCTGTGTCCTAAATCCTTTAGTATTGGTTTTAGTTCACATAGGTAAGAATGATTAAATAAACAAAAAATAGGCCAGGCTTGGCGGCTCACGCATCTATTCCCAGCACTTCGGGAGGCTGAGGAGGGCAGATAACAAGGTCAGGAGTTCAAGACCAGCCTGGCCAACATAGTGAAACCCCATCTCTACCAAAAATACAAAAATTAGCTGGGCATGGTGGCGCGTGCCTGTAACCCCAACTACTTGGGAGGCTGAGGCAGGAGAATTGCTTGAATCTGGGAGGCAGAGGTTGCAGTGAGCCAAGTGTTCAGCCTGGGCAACAGACTGAGTCTCCATCTAAGAAAGAAAGAAAGAAAGAAAGAAAGAGAGAGAGAGAGAGAGAGAGAGAGAGAGAGGGAAGGAAGGAAGGAAGGAAGGAAGGAAGGAAGGAAGGAAGGAAGGAAGGAAGGAAGGAAGGAAGGAAGGAAGGAAGGAAGGAAGGAAGGAAGGAAGGAAGGAAGGAAGGAGGAAGGAAGGAAGGAAGGAAGGAAGGAAGGAAGGAAGGAAGGAAGGAAGGAAGGAAGGAAGAAGGAAGGAACCTTGCTTTTGCACGCATGCACACAGCTGGCTTATTCATTCGGAGATTGCTAGAGGATTCTGAAGGGACGGATGATCTCCCTCCAGCGATGGGAAATCTGTTTTCCTGCAGTCAATGTAAAGCAAGGAAAAGAGAAGGAAGCAGTCCCCATAGTGAGTGAGGCCTCCTGTTTGGAGATAGTTGGACAAAGGCAGAGTATCTGCAGGACACCCGCTGTGCTGCCAGCTTGAACAGGATGCCACATTTGCATGTGAAACTGGAGTTGAGGTCAGCACATCTGGGAGTCCTGACTTTCTCTGCTTTCTGCTCTTAAGACATATTTCTGCATATATGTTCTATTTTTATTAAAAGTATTAACATAAAACACCCTAACTGCTGTCAGAGTCTAAACCTCACATGAGCACATGGTTACTGGTGATAAAACTCTCTGTGGCTAGAGCCAAGGGGAGGAGAAGGATTATGTGTAAAATGGTTCTTACATTCAGTCCTTGTCACGGAGCAGATCAGTTGTTCTCGGCAGCTGTTGTCCTCAGACTGGAGAACACAGATTGTTGACTTCATTCCGTGTATGGATTTGTGACCCTTTTAAAATTTCAAGCTGGCAATTGGTAGATAAAACAGTGTGTGAACAAAGTGGGTAGGGAGGATGAAAGGACCAGAAAAGTGGCATTTTATCATAGTAAATGCCCAGTTCTTCTGTACACGCCAGGAGCTGTTCTAAACAAGTACCATTATAGACTCATTTAATCTTTACAAAAACCTTATGATGTAGGTGCTGGTGATGAGAGATCTGTTTTTGTCTCCCTTATTTTATATTCACTGGTTTAGATTTGTTCGCATGTGGTGTTAACTAGCGATCGAGTACATTGGAACGAGTCCAAGTCCAAAGCAGACAATCTCGGTTCCTCCTGTTTTGCTGAGAGCCCTGTGAGCCACTTTGAGAATGCCACCTCCCCTCTCTCAACCTGTTTCTTTATGTGCAAAATGAAGGAGTTAGACAGGATCTCTCATTTCTGAATCTTTTCTAAAGCCATTGGCCTTTTCTTTGGTGGTGATGTGGAAGGTCATTTTGTAAAGCTGGGAGTGGAAACTACCCTATGGGAGACAGAGCACACACTTTTCCAGCATGCTCCGAGGTAGCTTTGTTGAATTCCTCAGGCTCTTTGAGGCCATTTGTAAATGGCTAAAGAAAATGATTTCTATGTCCACTTTTAGCTCTGAATGCTAAATAATGCTCTGAGCATTTATTTTGACTTTTGGTGAATCATTTTCCTGCCAGAGAAGCTTTTAGCACAAAGAGCCCAAGTTACCTTTTGTGAATTTATCGTGCCCGTGACCTCAGCCACCCTATTCCAGAATATGAAGAATGTACGACTGAACTCAGAACAACTGCACTGAGTCACCAAATGATGTGTAATGATCATTATTTTAGAACACTCCCTGTAGCCTTGCAGATGATATTATACTTAACCACTTTCATATATATATATATATACACACACACACACACACACACACACACACACACATATATAAATTGCACTTTAGGTTCTGGGGTACATGTGCAGATCATGTGGGATTGTTGCATAGGTACCTACATGGCAATGTGGTTTGCTGCCTCCATCCCCCTATCATCTATATCTGGCATTACTCCCCATGTTATCCCTCTCCAACCTCCCTACCCTTCACTATCCCTCCCCTAGTTCCCCCACACAGACCCCAGTGTGTGATGCTTCCCTCCCTGTGTCCATGTGTTCTCATTGTTCAACACCCGTCTGTGAGTGAGAACATGTGGTGTTTGATTTTCTGTTCTTGTGTCAGTTTGCTGAGAATGATGGTTTCCAGATTCATCCATGTCCCTACAAAGGACAAGAACTCATCATTTTTTATGACTGCATAGTATTCCATGGTGTATATGTGCCACATTTTCCTTGTCCAGTGTATCATTGATGGACATTTGGGTTGGTTCCAGGTCTTTGCTATTGTAAACAGTGCCGCTATGAAGATACATGTGCATGTGTCTTTATAATAGAACGATTTATAATCTTTGGATATATACTCAGTAATGGGATTGCTGGGTCAAATGGAATTTCTGTTTCTAGGTCTTTGAGGAATCTCCACACTGTCTTCCACAATGGTTGAAATAGTTTATACTCCCACCAACAGTGTAAAAGTGTTCCTATTCTCCACATCCTCTTCAGCATCTGTTGTCTCCAGATTTTTTAATGATCACCATTCTAACTGACATGGCTCACTCTCTTTTAAGGATTGCCTAAAGTCACTTAAAGAATGCTCTTGGCAATTTTGCTTCCCCAGCACTCTGGAGCACTCTGCCATCTGCATATTTTCTCATCCTCTTCACCAAGCACACTTTCATATGAAAGTTCCTAGGTCATCTTGGATGCTCTGTTACTCCTCAGCACCAGTGGGGGAAGAACTAAAGTCTCTTATTTCCCTCAGTGGTAAAGCAGACATTCAGCAGATCTGCCCAGTCAGGGAGAGCAGAGAGTCCCAGTAAGACTACAGGTTGGAATAAAGAACATCAGGGTAAGAAGGGCCAAGTGCTTTCTTTTCTCTTCTCATATTGGGACTGTCACATTTTCTGTTAACCGCTTCCTCTATTTAAAATTTTTTTAACTGGGTTCTTTTTGTTAATCAGTATTTTCTCGATCATAAAGTATGCTACAACTGGGAAAAATGGACAGAAGTTCTTTTACAAAATTTAATACAAGATTTTAAAACATAAACCTGTACAGGCCGGATGCAATGGTTCATGCCTGTAATTCCAACACTTTGGGAGGCTGAGGCAGGCGGATCACTTGGGGTCAGTTCAAGACCAGCCTGGCCAACATGGCGAAAGTCCATCTCTACTAACAATACAAAAATTAGTCAGGTGTGGTGGCACATGCCGGTAATCCTACAGGAGACTGAGGTGGGAGAATCACTGGAACCTGGGAAGTGGACGTTGCAGGGAGCCGAGATTGCGCCATTGCACTCCAGCCTGGGTGACAGAGCCAGACTCCATCTCAAAAACAAACAAACAAACAAAGTAAACCTGTATAACCATGATTCAAGTCGTGAAATAGAACCCCAGAAGCCTTCATGTATCCCTTTCCAATAAACATTCTCTTTGTCCCATAAAGACAGGGTGACTAGTTTTCATAGTAATCATTTTCTTGCCTTTCTTTAATTTCAGCTTCTATGAATACATGTTGTATTGGTATGTTTTAACCTGTTTTTGAGCCCTATATTAATTGAATCATTCTCTAAATATTCTTTTGTTATTTACTTTTACAATGAACAGTATGATTGAATTATCTATATATATCTAGGTTCACTCATTTTCAATAATGTAAATTCCATTACCAATTTGGGGCAATTATGAACAGTATTTCTATAAACATCTAGTACAAATAAGTCTTTATAACTCTAGAAATGAAATTTCCTGGTCATAGGGCCTGTTTCTAAGATAGTGTTGCCTTGTTTTCCAACGTGGCTGTATCTGTGGTGAAACCAGCAGGTTATGAGAATTCACTTATAGTCAGTATTCTTAATGTTTGCCAATCCGGGCTGAGTACAGTGGCTCACACCTGTAATCCCAGAACTTTGGGAGGCTGAGGTGGGTGGATCTCTTGAGCTCAGGCGACCAGCTCAGGCAACATGGCGAAACCCCAAAAGTTAGCTAGGCATGGTGGTGTGCACATGTGGTCCCAGCTACTTGAGAGACTGAGGAGGGACGATAACCAGAGCCTGGGGAGGGTGAGGCTGCAGTGAGCCATGATCATGTCACTGCCACTGCACTCCAGCCTGCATGACAAAGTGACTCAACCTCAAAAAACAATTTAAAAATTAAATTAAATTAAAAATTGCCAATATGGTGAGCATGTGGAAGTATCTTATGGTTTAATTTTTATTTCCCTGACTAATAATGCCATTTTGATTTTTGTTTACCATTTGTACTTCTTCTTTTGTGATGTGCCTGACAAATATTTTGCCATCTATGCTGTTAGGCCACCTGCCTTCCCCTTTTTTTAAATTGAGTTAGATGTTATTTTGTATCCTAAAATTGTAAGAAAATGAAAACATTGAGAAGAACTATTTACAAATATCTTCTGTGGCTTGACTTTTCAATTTTTATTGGTGTTCCTATTGGTGAACAGAAACTCTTAATTTAAAAATAGTCAAATTTACAAATCTTTTCCATTTTGATTATACTTTTTGTGAAATTCATCTTAAAAATTCTTTGGTAGTTCAAGGTCATGGAATTTTTTTTCTGTATTCTTAAATCATTCCTTTGAAATTCATCCCTTTGGGATTAATTTTTTGTATGGTTTAAGTCCATTTTTCACCAAATGCATAGTCAATTATATTCATGCCATTTATTGGAAAGTGGGTTCTATATTTCGTAATCTATAGTCACCGAAGTGCCCAGTTTGTGTAAGTCTAGTGTTTATTCCTGCATGAGTCTATTTGTGGGGTCTTATCAATTACGTTTCTCTGGACCTCCGTCTACACTGAACTGATTTCTGTAGCTTTAGAATAGGTCTTCATACCTGATAGAACAAGCTGTCCCACATTCTTCTATTTTTTTCAGTAGTTTTGGCTATTCTTGGCAATTTGCAATTCCATGCATCAATTTTAGAAGTAATTTCTGTGGTTCGCAAAATACTTGCTGCATTTTTGTTGGAATTCATTGAACCTATAAATCATTTATTTGATGGAGAATTTACAACTTTGCAATACTTGGCTTTTCAATCAATAAATGTAAACATATATATACGTTGAATATGTTCATAGGTAACAAATTGTTTTATGCTACCATAAATAGTATCTTAATAAATTTACATTTTCAACTTGTTTGTCAAGGGCAGAGAAAAAGACATTAATTTTTGTATATTAACTTCATACCAAAAAACTTTTGTAAGCTCTCTTATTAATTCTAATAAGAATCTATGAATTCTATAGGGAATTTTTATGTGGAAAGTAATATTACTTGTGAATAATGAAAGTTTTGTTTCCTTTCTGCATGTTATACTATTTTTATTTCTTCTCCTTTCTTTATCCTATGGATTAAAACTGCCTGTATGATGTTGAATAGAGTGGTGATAGGGAGTGTTCCTTTTCGTTTTTCAATTTAGAAGGAAAGCCTTCAGCATTCTGCCATTAACCATCATGTCTTCTGAAGGTTTTCTGTTTTGTTTTTGCATACCCTTTACTATTCTTTTCTTCTTCTTTTTTTTTTTTTGAGAAAGAGTCTCCCTCCATCGCCAGGCGCCACGCTGGAATACAGTGGCGCGATCTTGGCTCACTGCAACCTCCTCCTCCTGGGTTCAAACAATTCTTCTGCCTCAGCCTCCTGAGTAGCTGGGACCGCCACCACACCGAGCTAATTTTTATATTTTTAGTAGAGATGGGGTTTCACCATGTTGGTCAGGATGGTCTCAATCTCTTGACCTCATGATCCGCCCACCTCGGCCTCCCGAAGTGCTGGGATTATGGCCTTTACCATTCTTAAGGAAGTTTCTCACTTTTTGCTGTGCACACATCTAGACTTTCAGTATACTGAGGAGAGTTTGCTTCTGCAAATGCATTTTTTAAAAAGCATTCCTCTCATTATTGGTGTAGTTTGTGTTTCACCTTTAATATCTGGAGAAACAGTGCATAGCACCTGAACTCACTAAATAAGCAACTGTATTGCAGTGTGAACTGTCTCTGCGGTCATGGCTAGCGCTGTGATACTAGTTTAAATGAAATGATCTTTCAAAGTTCATTACTTACATCTTGAACACATGTACTGCACATGTCTGATAGATGGTCTGAAAAGTTTTTCTTTTACTTGAGATGAGATGTTTAAAAAATCTTTTGAGATTATCTCAAAAAAATATCATTTAATAGCATCATTCTTCCTTTCTCCCTCTTATCTCTTGACCCACAAATTGTCTTATAGTAGCTGTAAAAGCCTTTGTCCTTATGGTTAAAATTAAATACAGTAAACATTTTCCCCCACTTCTTCCAATTCTGATATTTTAGCAGCAACACAGCAAGTTCTAATTAGCATACGTTAAATAACCATTACTAATTTTACACCAAGATCAATATGGGGATTTCTTTGTGTTTCCTTATGTTTGCATACTTTCATAATGTATCTCACCACTTCCTGGTAATGAATAATTAAGTTTATCTAGAAATTACTGAAGAGCTAGGTTTAGGAGACAGATTATAAAGAGCATGGTGGCTGAGGTGAAGCCTAGGTCATCTTTTTTGTCATTGTTGCTGTTGTCATTGAGATAGGGTTTCACTCTGTTGCCCAAGTGGGAGTACAGCGGTGCAATCATAGCTCACTGCAGCCTTGAACTCCTGGACTCAGGTGATCCTCCCCGCTTGAGCCTGTAGTGTGCCTGTAGTTTCACCTACTCAGGATGAGTCCGGGAATCCTGAGTGTCTGTGGTTATAGGCACATGTCACCATGCCCAGCTAATTTTTAAATTTTTTTTGGTAGAAATGTGGCCTTGCTATGTTGCCCAGGCCGATCTAGAACTACTGGCCCCAAGCAATCCTCCCATCTCCTTGGTCTCCAGTAGTGTTAGGACTACAGGTGTGAACCACCACGCCCAGCCCCTGGGTCATCTTAACTCAAGTGACGGTTTACAGTTTGGCTATTTTCACTTGGTTGTAGGATAAAATTGAGATTTATCAAAGAGATAGCGACTGTTAGAGGAACAGTCAGTGCCTCTCTGTACTAGATGTGAGGTCATGTTTCTAAACGGCTGCTCCAGATTTAAATCATACATAGCAATTGAAGTAGTAATTGGCCTATTAAAAACAGTATTTTTTTTTTCAGTGCTATAGTATGTAGCTGTGGATGTAAATGCAGTTTAGGTTATACGTCCCGTGAATCACTGAATTTGTGCTTCGGTGTATGAAGCATGTATCACTCCAAACTTACACTTGAAAAATGTCACTTCTGTAGGCAGGATTATGGCTATAATTTTATTCTAGCTCTCCTTAATGCTTGAGTCTGAATAAAATTTTAGGCACAGTATTTTAAAAATTATAAATATATATCATTCAGAGTAGAAGTGGGAAGAATGAAAGAAAGTAAGCAAAGAAACATAGAAATGATGAGTCAAATACAAAGCACAAAAGTAATGTAGGAAAAATAAATCCAAATACATCAGTGACTAAATGGCTATATATTGAATGTTTTTTCCAGTTAAAACATTACAATGTTCAGATTGAATTGTTGTAATATCCAACAATATATTTTTGGAAATGACCTGTCAAAAACATAAGGATTCACTAAGGTTGAAAATAAAAGGATCAAGAAAGATGTGCCCAAGAGAAATACTAACTAAAAGTGCTGTTGCTGTGGTATTATGAGAAAAATGAGACTTTAAGCAAAAAACGGGCTGTGCGGTGGCTCATGCCTATAATCCCAGCATTTTGGGAGGCTGAGGCAGGCAGATTGCTTGAGCTCAGGAGTTCCAGACCAGCCTGGGCAACATGGTGAAACCCCGTGTCTACCAAAAATACAAAATATTAGCTAGGCATGATGGCACATGCCTGTAATACTAGCTACTCTAGAGGCTGAGGTGGTCATTTGGACCTGGGAGACAGAGATTGCAGTGAGCCAAGACTGTTCCACTGTACTCCAGCCTTGGCAACAGAGTGAGACCTGTCTCAAAAAAAAAAAAAAAGGAAAAAAAACTACTAGATGCCACTGCGTCATGATAGGAGGTTGCATTTAGTAAAAAGTTGTAAAATTCTTATTTACATAATAAAATTGCTTTAAAATACAAAGTTCAAAAATTGACCTAATTTTTAATGAGAAAAATTTTAATCGAATTATCTTAGTAGTTGATTGGTTAAGCAGACAAACATGCAGATTATATAAACATGTAGGAGAACTTTAAAAGGTAGACCTAATTGATATATGGAACTTCATGTCCACATTCCTTTCATGAACATTTTAAACATTTATAAAAGTTAAGTATGCACAGGACCATAAAGCATGTCTCAGTAAATTTTAAGTGACTAATATTATAAAGTCCAGAGGTTGGCAAACTTTTCCTGTAAAAGATTAAAGAATAAATATTTTAGTCTCATGAGTCAACTTTGTGGGACTAGTTGAGTATAGTTTCAACTTTGCAGATGTTATGTAAAAGAAAATATAGATAATATATAAACAATTGAGTTTAGTTCTGTTACAATAAAACTTTATTTACAAAAACAGGTGATAGGCTAAATTTGGCCCCTGAGCTGTAGTTTGCTGACCTCTGATATGGGACATATAACTGGTCTCAGTAATTTTAAAGGATAAATTATTACCAAAATGTAATTAGAAAAAAAAAAATGGAAGTTAAGAAAAAAATATTTTAAAGTAACTCATGGGTCAAGAAATCAAAATTATGTAAAGAACAAAACAATCACCTTCCACAAATTATAAAGAAAATAAGAAAACTGCAAACAGAAATTAATTTTATTTATTTAATTATTTAGAGACAGAGTTTCGCTCGTTACCCAGGCTGGAGTGCAATGGCGTGGTCTCGGCTCACCACAACCTCCGCCTCCTGGGTTCAGGAAATTCTCTTGCCTCAGCCTCCCGAGTAGCTGGGATTACAGGTACATGCCACCATGTCCAGCTAATTTTTTTGTATTTTTAGTAGAGACGGGGTTTCACTATGTTGACCAGGATGGTCTTGATATCTTGACCTCGTGATTCACCCGCCTCGGCCTCCCAAAGTGCTGGGATTACAGGCGTGAGCCACCGCGCCCGACCCAGAAATTTATTAAAGTCAACAATGAAGACAGGAAGAATCAACAAAGCCAAAAGATTGTTCTTTGAAAGAAGACTATGATTAGCAAACCTCTGTCCAAACTTGTGATTGTAAAAGAGGTGCAAATAAACAATAGCTGGAATGAGTAAGAGAATATAATAGCAGATATCGCTGAGATTTTTACAATGAGTGGTTATTACATGACAATATGCCAATAATTTTGACTATTTGGACAAATGGACAATTTTCTAAATAACACTACCAATCTAAGCTGAGTTTAGAAGGGAGAACCTAAATAGTTGTCAGTTCAAATGTGTATGTATAATATAAGTAGATTTAAAAATTTCTCAAAAGAACTCCAAGAGCAGATTATTTTACTAGTGACTTTTACCAAGCATTTCAGTATGTGAGCCACAAAAATAGAAAAAACAAGAGACTAGTCCCCAACTCCTGTGATGAAGTCAAGTGTTAAGTAATCCTGTCATCTGTGGTGGCTCCGTGTTGTGTCAGCTTGGTTGTGTTGTAACTGTTTTCCTTTTTTGTGTTGTTCCCAGTGAGATTGGCTGGAAGAAAAGGTCATGTAAGAGTGGATGGCAGTGTGAGGAAGCTGCCACTGGGATTCTGAATTTTGGTGTAGGGTACCAGGCGCTGTGGGTGCTTGCAGATATCACTGGTCATTTAGCAACATGCAGAGGTAAAGCTGGTCCTCGTCCCACCAGGTCTTCCCCTTTGACCCTTCTCGGTCCCAGGCCAACTGTATGTGCAGTTTTGTGGTGAAGGCCACCCTTTTCTCCTTATGTCATCTACATCATTGAGGACAAAGATGGTGATAGACAGACACATTCATGATTTTTCCCCATAGGTTCCAGATCATCTTTGCTCTTCCCAGACCATTTCTCAGTCAGCTCTATTACTGACTGCCAGAGAGGCAGCCTATATTGATTTCAAGCACAGCATCAGATACAAAGACAACAGTCTCACAGGATCTTATTAATCAGCTTCTGTAAATGTAGAAGATACAAATTGGTACAATAAATCTCTTGTTCTATAACATCCAGAGAGATCAAACCTTAACTGATATATTACAAGAATATGAAAGGTCACTATGTGAAAGGAATCTTATAGGTCAATTTGACTCATGAATATAGCTGCAAAATCTTAAATAAAATATCAGCAAATCAAATCCAACATGAAGAATCAGCTTTCTAAGAAATCTATTATGCATTCCATTTGAAATAATATCCTGTCCCATTAGTTGAGCAGAAAAAGAATACTATATTAGGAGCTACAAACTAGTTTTGTAGAACACAATCAAACCTGTAAAAGTTACCTGGGACTATTTTGAAGCAAATCTCAGATATATCACCTAATGAATAAAGAAAGAATGGATCAGATGAAAGCCAGAATGAATGTGAGGAGAAAAGTTAGTCAACTTTATAATATTTCTGGCAACTTGGCTTAGGTCTTTGATTCAAGTATGATGGTATTGGAAATAAATTAATGTAGGCATAGTCAGGGAAAATCTGAAGAGACATTGACATGATGAAGTAATGGATTAAATGATACACATTTTCACATCAACATCTGAAAACCTTGGGGTAATGACAATTTAATTTATCAAGGCATTTTCAGCATAAGACATGATAGTACATTATTATACATTTAAGAACTGTATTGATTGAGCATGGTGGCCCACACCTGTAATCCCAACACTTTGGGAGGCCAAGGTGGGCAGATCATGAGGTCAGGAGTTTGAGACCAGCCTGACCAACTTGGTGAAACCCTGTCTCTACTAAAAATACAAAAATTAGCCAGGCATGGTGGCGGGTGCCTGTAATCCCAACTACTCAAGAGGCTGAGACAAGAGAATCCCTTAAACCCAGGAGGTGGAGGTTGTAGTGAGCCAAGATGTGCCACTCACTCCAGCCTGGGAGACAGAGCGAGACTCCATGTCCAAAAACAAAAAAGCAAAGAAAAGAAATAAAAGAACTGTACTAAGTACTTTGTCTATTAATCTGGAATTAATCTAGGGGAAAACTCAAGTAAAATTGTTCCATTCAACCCAGCAACCCAGGAAACTTGTGCCTAGGGACTATCATCTGGCTTCATTATCATTGGCAACACCTTTGAGAACCCAGGGACTATTGATAAGGATATTCCAGAGACTTCTGTGCTTCCAGGGTACTGCTGCTTTAAACTCTTTCAAAATCTTTGGCTTCTTCCAGATCCTTTATTTTTTAATTTTCTTATTTCTACTATTTTAAGTACTTTCCCTCTCTAAATTTTTTGACTGTTACATGAAAATGGCTGGTCTGTTATACTATATGATGTTAACCAGCGTTTATTTCTTTGCTACTGGTAGACACACCCATGATGTAAGTTTGATGTATTTTGAGTCCACAGCTCTCACAAGTTGTGGGGTTTTTTGGTGGTTGTTTCATTTTCATGGGCTGTTGTTTGCTTGCTTTTGTGTGTTTGGTTTCTTCTTTATTTTATTTTGCTTAGAAAGGTGCAAACTTACTCTAGTATGCCTAGATCCTGTTTTGTGTACACAATAGGCACCAAGTGACAATGAACCATGAAAATTTGTGGGGTTAACCAATAACTTAAGTGCTTCAGAGCTGTAACTTTTTAACTTTATCCATCAGTAGAAAG
Organism: Saguinus oedipus; assembly: GCA_031835075.1. NCBI lineage: Eukaryota > Metazoa > Chordata > Mammalia > Primates > Cebidae > Saguinus > Saguinus oedipus. The sequence continues at coordinate 13,615,291 of CM063171.1, forward strand.
ACAAACTTAGATGAAGAAAGCATGAATGGTGCAGTTATAGCTATATTATATCACTAATAGGAATAATGCCATAAGCTAACATTAATTGAGGACTAACTGTATACCAGGTAGTGTTCTGATTAATGTACTAATTCTGCAGAGTTACATATTACTCAGAAATTATCTGAGATAGGTGCTATTGTTAACCCTGTTTTCCAGATAATGAAATTAAAGCACAGACAAATTAAGTAATTTTTTCAAGGTAACAAATTTAATCTTTGACTGAGCTGGGATATGGACCCACCTTTGGCAGTTTGATTGCAGGGATGAGGCTCCTATCAACGACACCATATGGGAATGAGTAGTTCTATTTATGGCTATACTGTAAAGTCATTTGTTATATCAAATGTAGTTAAATTGCTGATGTAAGTGTAATTTATAAGAAATGGTGACATCAGTGATAGTTACTTTTATTTCTATATATTTTGGTTACAAATAAAATTGGCTATGTATTTTGATTACAAATAAAATTGGCATTTTTAAGAAATATATATTTTCTAAATAGTATATGTTCAGCAGAGATCCGCAGATATGTCAAGTCCTGTTTTCAAAAATAGAATCAACATTTTGGGTTAGATTTTCCTTGTTTATTTTTTTTTCTTTGCAATGGCATCTTTCTTTTTAATATTTTTCATATCAAAGACATGAAACAATTTTGTGTTTTGGGGTGTGTGTGTGTGTGTGTGTGTGTGTGTGTGTGTGTGTGTGTGTTTGTTTTTGTTTTGAGACAGATTCTCCCTCTGCCATTCAGGCTAAAGTGCAGTGGCACGATCTCAGCTCACTGCAACCTCTGCCTCCTGGTTCAAGAGATTCTCACGTCTCAGCCTCCTGAGTAGCTGGGCTGACAGGCGTGCACCGTGTCCTGCTACTTTTTGTATTTTTAGTAGAGATGGGGTTTTACCATGTTGATCAGGCTGGTCTTGAACTCTTGACCTCAGGTGATCTGCCTGCCTCATCCTCCCATAGTGCTGAGATTACAGGCCTGAGCCACCACATCCAGCCAAAATTTGTTAATTTCATAGTCTACATGCCAGCCAAAGGCTTTCAAGGATACCATATTAAGAATAACAATATCAAAAATAGTTTTTGCCTTTCTTTTCAACAGTGTTATTTTATGCAGCATAAAACTCTTAGTATGAAATTGTACTGTCTATAATAATGTAATGTTCTCTGTTTTGGGACTCACTGTTTTAGGGTGCTACTTAAAATTTATTTACCATCAGTTATATGTAAATCAAATATTTTGTGGACAATGTTCGCAGTTAAGGGGCCATCCCTACAACCTAACTATGGGGATTTGCTGAGTTTGTTATGACTCTGAGAACCTTTGACTCTCAGGCTTATGAAAATGGCTTACAATCACAAAGGTTCATACAATTCTAAAAAGTCTCCCTAGAGCTTAAGGTTTTACTGGGCAGCAACTCTCTTTTCACCTTTGTGTCCCCAGGACATAACACATGGTAGACACTTAATACATATTGAATGAATGGATAAATGAATGACTGACACAAATAAAAATTAATATACTTTGATACAGTTTATGATTGTCCCTCATGATTTCAGGATTTACATATTTTGAATTAAAATGGCACTTTATGATTTCTTTCCACATGGAGGAATTAGTTGTGTCTTTACCAAAATCATCAGTGTTATTCAGTGTAGTTTAAAATAATTCCAAAGCAGAATACCTTTTCTAACATTATACAAGATGTTTTAACATTTTGAGAACTTTTAGCTCTCAATATTAACAAACATTTGAGTAGGATAGCAGTCATCTTTAAGTAACAGCTAAAGAAGAAGTACTCTTTATTTTGGTTCAGTTTCCTGGACATTGGGGATAGATATATTTTCCTCAACAGAAGGCCTTTTTCATTTTGTTTTAGGATCTATAACAAAAATGTGTTTTGTGAAACCATATGACATTATTATTTTAATATTTAATATTTTAATTTTTTATTTGTTAATCATTTATTTATCAAGAGAAACGATTTCTTAGCCCATATATTCATGTGTCATAGTTCAGGAACCTGAGTCAGTGACAAACTTCTACGTAAGTCAACCTGAAGAAATTCTTTATATTCCAAGATCACTTTACACTACTAAAGATACCAGCCTTCTTCATCTCCTCAAAATCCATGGATTTTATACTATGCTTATAGTGTTTTTACTTTTACCAAAGTTGATGAAGTTGAAAACATTTATTCTCAAAGCCTTGCACACACATACTAATAAAATATCGTTCACCATAGTATTGAGGGCCTGATGGTATATGTGTGGTTTTGTAATGATCTCAATCACATTTTCTCCAATTGTGATTTTTCAGAGGGTTGTATCTTTCTCTAACCATTCAATTCCAACCACCCAGTTCCAACCACATTTTCTCTAATTGTTACTTTTTTCAGACCCTTGTAGCCTTTCCTAAACACTCTATTGTCTCCTGTAGGAGTGGAGAGTTCACACGCAAGATTGACATCTGTAGGTTTCCCAGCAACCTTTATATAGAAGTGAATCACCCTTGAAACAAAGGTTAACTATTGGATAACAACTGCTCAAGTTTTCCCCAAGATGCTTATGTTAGGCTCACCCTCAGTCCTCATCTGCCCTCACTCACTACCATTAGGCCAACAGATTTAGGTATTCATGTTTAAGTAAAGTAGAATAAAAAATAAAATGGAGCGGCTGGGCGCGGCGGCTCACGCCTATAATCCCAGCACTTTGGGAGGCCGAGGCGGGTGGATCACGAGGTCAAGAGATCGAGACCATCCTAGTCAACATGGTGAAACCCCGTCTCTACTAAACATACAAAAATTAGCTGGGCATGTTGGTGCGCGCCTGTAGTCCCAGCTACTCGGGAGGCTGAGGCAGGAGAATTGCCTGAACCCAGGAGGCGGAGATTGCGGTGAGCCGAGATCGTGCCATTGCACTCCAGCCTGGGTAACAAGAGCAAAACTGTCTCAGAAAAAAAAAAAAAAAAAAGTCAGTTTTTCAAAAGGATGAAAATCTTACACTTTTTAAAAAGACATTGAGAAATGAAAAGATGATCACAGACTTTGGCCCCGAGAGAAAGGATTTAAAAGTTGTACCAATTTAAGTATCATTAGTGAAGGCAGTTTGTGAACTGAGCTGCTCTTCAAAAAATAAAACTTATCAATCTGTATTTATTAATATTATGGCATTGCTGTTTTTGCGATTATGATATTGCAGTTATAAAGAATGCTCATCTTTTCAAGATACGTACTAAAATATTTATGGATGAAATGATATACTGAGATTTGCTTCAAAATAATCCTAGGAGTGTTTGTGGGGAAGTCAGTGGGTTATAGATGAAATAAGACTAGCTGTAAGTTGATAGTTGTTGACCCTGCGCATGGATGTGCATATATGTTTGAAATTTTTGTAGTAAAAAAATCAGGAAAACTGCCAACCCAAATCCAAGCAGTAATATATTTATCCTGATGTTCTTTTTCTGACGATGGAGAAACAATTACTTTTAAGCCGCCAGACTCAGGAATATAGCCTCAAACATCCACATCTGTGGATCACTCATTTCTTAATTTATCTAAATACCATTTCTTGGAAGCAATGAGTGCTCTAGGTTTGTGATTGGTTGTATAGGCCAAATTTAGCTTTAAAAATTGTCAGAAGGTGATCTTGCTTTGCAGCTTTTCAGAATTTCTTGAAAACGCTTATTCACTCTTAAATATGCCTTCCATAATTATGTAGCTTTCTGTCATAAAGCCTCTTCGATTTCAACTTTCCAGTTTGAAACATCTAAAAGTATTAAGATTTCTCTGCTGTAGAAGTATCTTCATGTCTTTGATGATTTCCAGTGGCCTTCTTTGAAACTTTTCCAGCTTTAATATCACTTTCCCTCTGAGGACTAGTGACCAAACCAGACATAGGTCGCCATGTTTACAGGGACATTAGCAATGGTTAAAATGGAAATACAATATAGTCCCTGGAGAGAGAATTGCCTTTGTTTCACATCCTACAAGGTTCAACATTTTATTTTCGTCCTTGTCGGTAGTAACATTAGGCCACCTCTCATCTATGGTATATCTTAGATGCTTTTTCTGAGCCATAATAATTCAGAGTTCATTATCTTCTATGGAATATAATTTTTGTTATTTTTTCTAGTGTTTTATCGGATGCCGGTTCTCTTTAAAACTTCTGCCCGCTCACATGGCTTAATATTCTTTATATATCTTGAGATTTCACAGTGCTCTATTATTTGTACAGTCATAGATACCTGGCATTTAAACAATTCTGTCCCTAACTCGTTCACTCACTGTGCATTTATTTTTATAAAACCATCCAACTGAGCACACAGAACATACACTGAACACACTCAATCTATTCACTCTTCTGTTCCTTATTATTTTCTAGTGAATTAACCATACCATTTTCCCCCTATTCCATGGAGTCATTTTTAAAAATTACTTTTACTTTTGATTCATTTAAAATTTTTAAAAGAATTTTTAAAAATGCAAGGTTCTCCTCATTCCACCTTCCATCCGGCACATATCCTCGTTCAGTAAGTGTGAGTTATGGTCAAATCCAATGACTTATTTCTTCTCCATTGTCCTGGAAATTTGTTTACTACCATCAAGGACTACAGAAAGCCTTCTTAAAGCATTTTAGGAAATTCTATATTCAAATTACTCTTTAACAACCTTTTTAGTGCCCACGGCTTAAGAGGTACAGTGCTTAGCTCTGTTCAGTAACAGTTGCGTACACTCAGTCCCTATGATCAGAATGCACAACCCAGAGGGGCAGACAGACATAGAAATAGATCATTATAATACACAGTGTCTAAAATGGTTTTTAGAACAAAAGTTGCTACAGTACTTATGATAAAACTTCCTATATTTATTCCATAACAACAAAAGCATAAAGCTTCTATTATATAATAATAAGCATACGCTTAAAATGGAAACTTCTTTTAATTAATTTAACTTCAAACAAAAATTTAAATGTACTTTTACTGTATGGTTTGGGTAGATTATGACACTCCCCTTATGAGTACAAACCAGGCGACAAAGAGCCAGTGGTTAATGACAAATGCTTCATGTAAATATACTGGACTGAGCAGGCCCCTTCAGTCTTTCCTAAGTTCACCGAGGGATGTGCCACCCATCCAAATCCTGGGCCGAGCTGGCTCTGAGTTTCAGTTTCACTGGGACTATCTAGCCTCTTCTGTGGTAATATATGTCTACAGCCACACACTCACTTTCCCTTTGTGTGTTAGTCATAGAATCTGGTCACATCCAAGCTCCTCATTTTATAGACAAGGAAACTATGGTGTCACTAAGCTACTTGCCCCAGGTCACACAAACAGCTGGTAGGATTAGAACTTAATTCAAGATAAGGAAAAGATATGCCTGGTATTCATTAGTGAAAACTTGAGGTAAACATTGGCAATGTAATATGGCAGCAAATGTTAATAGGGTAGTGCATGGGAAAGAATTATAGTCATAAAAATGTTTTTTCTTTTACTTGACTTGTTACATGAAGACAGTAACCCCAGTATCTTTTTTCCTTCCATGTACTAGCAGAAGGTAGAACCTTAAAAATACAGATGAAAAAAGATAGAAAACAGGATCTGTCACCATTTTTCAGCAAGACAGATCTCAGTATCTCTGTAACATGATCACCAGCTCACTTAATCCTTGGAGTCCTATCATAGTTCAGTCACTGCTCTTGATTCCATCATAGACTGTGTGCCTTTTTCAACTTTACAGGCCAGCAAAAAATACCAGGCACATGTTTGGTTTTTCCTTTCATCTTGCCAACTACCCTTTCCTCTGCCTTTTAGGGTGAAAAATCTCAGCTGTACTTAAATTGACTGCTGACGTCTTTTGATTTAGAAATGACCTCTAGAAAAATCACAATAGTGAGCTGTGCCTATATAAATAAGAGGACTGTGATTTTGTGCTGAAGCCAATTCTAAACTTAGAGCCTTGCAAAATGAAAACATGAGCTGGCTACCAGCTGACCCTAATGCACATTTTTTTTTTGAGATGGAGTCTTCCTCTATTGCCCAGGCTGGAATTCAATGGCGTGATCTTGGCTCACTTCAACCTCCACCTCCTGGGTTCAAGTGATTCTCCTGCCTCAGCCTCCTAAGTAGCTGGGACTATAGGCGCCCGCCACCAAGTGCACCTAATTTTTGTATTTTTAGTAGAGATGGGGTTTCACCATGTTGGACAGCCTGGTCTCTAAACCCTGACCTCAGGTGATTGACCTGCCTCAACCTCCCAAAGTGCTGGGATTACAGGTATGAGCCACCATGCCCAGCCCTAATGCACATCTAATACTTATTCCTGAGGATGAAGGAGAAAAGCTGACCTAGTCACTGATCACTACTGAGCTTTCTGGCTGCAGTATTCTGTCTGCAGTCATCATCAACAGGCGATTTTACATTTGATTGATTTGTAGGTTATGTAAATAGGCTTTCATCTTTCACGATAGAGCTTATTTCTATTCTGTTTCAACTAGGAAAAGCAATTATACCCATTTTGTACTTTCTATATCACACAAATAGTTAAAGACTTCCGGCTGCAGCATGTCTCTGATTTAAAAATAGAAAATGCTCAAGCATTTCTGGCCCATTCCCCACATGGCACCTACCAGCCCTGCTCCAAGTGTTTCTGAATCAAGTTCAATGTTGAAGACATTCTCCAGTTAGCACACAGGAATCCTAGTGAAAGTCTGAAGGGAAGGAGAACATAGTTAGAAGTCCAGACGCTATTTCTTCTTGCTAGAGCACTTGCACTTATGACACCTGGTTGTCACAGACAAACACGTCAACCCAACTATGTCCGCAGATATTGCTGTTGAAAGGAACTGCATTAAGCAGGTCCTCCCGAAAAGAAGGCTAGTGAGTATAGAGGAATGTTCTTCTAAACGAAAAGCTAGCTGGGGTATTCTGACCAGTCAAGGTTAGTAGAGCAGCCATTTCAAATCTGTTGGTGTCCTGAATAAACCATATTGGCCTGTTTTTTGCAAATACTAACTAAACTGTGGGGTGCTTTCCAGAATGCGGATTGAAATGCACATGTATGGCATGGCAAAGGAGTGCTCTGTATTCTCGCCTTTTCGTGTATGGAAACTGCATCCGCTGACTCATTCTTATGACTGTATATTAAACATGACGGTAAACCCTTAGACTCTGGCTTGTTTATCTTTCTGTTTCAGCAGGTGTTTCTAAGTTGGTATGGAAACAAGGAAAGAGGCTATTAAGCAGGAAAAGACTGTTTACAGGCAATATGGAAATTTTAAATCATGTAAATTACACATCAAGTAGGAGGATCATTTAGGCAAGGAAATGAATAGAGCAACTTCCTTAAAGTGTTCTGACAAGAAGTCATTAGTTATAATAATAGAAAAATATAACAGATATAAAGGAGAATGAGCACAGTGCCAAAGAGGAGGAATTATTTTTAAAAAAGAATACCCATACATTGGCATAAGTTTGAGTAGAACACCAGTACGGTAGATGATAGACTTAAGTGCTGAAAATGCAGATTCAGAGATAAATGATGTCTGACTCCCAAGATTGTAAGAGTTATACTTACTATGTAATAGCTGGAGCTTGAAGAATATTATTTATAAATGATTGTTTTTCAAACATACAAAGTCTACTTTCAAATAGTATAAAATACTTTAATTTCTTTCAAAAATTGAGAAAGCAACTGGATCCCTACTCCCCACCCCAATAAGAAAACGTTTCCTTTTTATTACTTTTTACAACATAATTAACAACAAAATTGAGAAATATACTAGCAAGGAAAAAAGTGGTTGACTACAAAGAAGACAATTCAGCAATTCAACAAATGCCTATCCCAGTGCTGACTGTGTGCTAGGCACTGTGCTAGAGGTGGGGAACAGCAATAAATAGTCTCATCACTTCGTGATCCTTAAAGTCCAGAAGGAATGCAATATTATAGAAATAAAGACAATCCTGTCATTTCTTAAAGGAAGAGTAAATTACTAACTGTGCACTAAACCACAGGCATTAGCAACATAATAGAACTGTGTCAATGGCAAAAATATTTTTTAAAAAATGAGTAAACTAATTCAGCTAGATGAATCTTACATATCTTCAATGCAGATAGAGACTCTAAAGGAAATTGAAAATAAGCGATCCTTTTATGTTAAAAATCTAATTATGTGTACAATCTTCTTTGGCATGGCTTAAATATACTGAAAATATAGAGCTGGGCCCAGTGGCACGTACCTGTTATTCCAGTGACTCAGGGGGCTGAGGACAGAGGATTGCTTGAGGCTGATTTGGAGGCGGCAGTGAGCTATGATCACATCACTGCCCTCCACCCTGGTTGACAGAGCAAGATTCCATTTCTTAAAAGAAGAAGAAAAAAATGTAATAAAAAAGAAATATCCCCATGCATTGATTTAAAAGAAAAAAAAGTGAGGTCTTAGCAAATTTTACTCGATTTAGCTTTACATTTCCCAGTGCTGTTAATGAGAATGTAAATAGGATCAGTCTTACTAGAGGTAATTTGATGATGTATGTCAAAATTTTAGGAATTTGCCCCAAGCAGATAATTATTCACAAAGATAAGTAATAATGTTTAATTTCCTAAAACTAAAAGCCACCTAATCATCATTTGGTAGATGATTAAATAAATAAATACATAATGCTATAGCTATACAATTCAATACATATCAGTATATCATAATCACCTGTGATAGAACTATATATTTTCACATAGAACGATGACCATAAGATATCTTAAAAGAAAACAAATTGGTTAAAAACATCATGAAAAGTATGATTGTATCTTGATTAAAAATACGTGTTTAGAAAAAAGTTGGAAAGATACACCCTAAAATGTTTGTAATGGTTATATTTAGAAATAAGTCTTATGATTTCTTGTGTATTTTAAATTTTTCATCTAAGGTACAACTTTTATAATCAATAAGGCATTTTGGCTAATAATGCTGTGTTTTGCTACTATTTCAAAAATACATATTCTTATATCAAAATGTAGAAAACACAATTCCACAGCTGTTTCTTTTGTTGAACTAACTCTTCACTTGTCTAGTCTGTTAGTTATATTTACTATGGACTCCTTATGGATTAACAGTCCACTAAGTTCCCTATGAGTTCTAGGTTTGAAAAGAGAATATTGTACCCTAAAATTTCAACTGGATACTCAAAAGAACCGACTTTGCTTCCCGGCTTTGTCAGTTATTGTTTGTAATTTGAGGCAAGTCATTTAATTCCCCTAAATTCTAATGCCATGGAAATAATAACGTTGGCTTTATTAAGGACACAATTTGTGTTAGACATGTCTCATACCCGTGTAACCCTTACAACAACTAGAACACATAAGTATGATTGTCCCCATTTTATAGATGAGGAAACTGAAACTTAGCAATTTAAAGAGATGGAGTTAGCAAATATGTGATAGAGTCAGGAGTCCAATTCGGATATGCCTTTCACAGCCCTTGATTTTAAGTTCCACACAGCCACTCAGACAGGTTCTAATGAAGTTAGGTGTGATTCTTAATGAGAAATTAGAAAATGCCCTCTGTGGAACAAAAGTGAGTGAGACTCTGTTCCAAGAGTCTACAGACTCTACCTGCAACCCAGGAAGGCCACACGTAGTAAGTGCTCGCACATCAGGTAGCTGAGGATTACAGAAAAAGGAGGGAGTGTTTTATTTGGCATGATTATCAGAGGCTTTCTTGGAGAGGGAGCTTTTGCACCAAGCTTTGCAATATGGGCAGGGCAGAGATGAGAGAGAAAACATTCTAGTCAAGTGGGAAAAAAATCTTACTCCACAAGTTGACATGGTCAAAAGTTGACAGACTTGTTTAACATCCAGTTTCAATCTGGTGTTGAGCTCCCATTCCCACCGGGCTGCCTGGGAATCCCATCTTTTCAATAGTATTTCCTGTCATCCTCTCCCTTGCAGCTTGTGCAAGAGTTGGAGCTGAATCTTGGTTCAGCTGGTGCTTGGTTCCTGATGCATTCAGGAGCACAACTGCTCTTTGTTCCATGGGCTTCCTGCTGATAAACCTGCTGACTAACCCCCTTCTATCCTTTGCCAAACAGTCCAGCAAATCTATTGCCTTCACGCCAAATTTAAGGGATGTAACTCTGTCCTGAATGCAAGAACACAGAAACCCAAGACCCGTCTGGTTCCTCGAGTTCTTATCACTTCTCAGAGCCATAGCCATAGCAAAGACCTACTAGGTTCCTGCTATTATTCGGGACTTGTATGCAAAACATCTATCTCTATTGCTCTCTCCCTCTCTCTCTCAGTCTTTCCTTCCCACTTATTTATTCTTCTTACTCTTCTCCCCTCTTACTTTCTCACTGTGCTAATATACTTTTCCCCTAACAGAAACTTACCTTTTCATTAAGGAAAACTGTCTTCCAGCCATTTCTGCTGCTTAGATTTTGTAAGCTTCAGTAAGGGGAAGACAGGGAGGACAAGAACACAGATACACCTCAGTAAATTACTATGCAACATGGAAAAGAGAATTGAACAGAGAAGATGGTATAGAAAAAAGACAGAAAAAAGTGGTTTTGAGGAATCTGTCAAACACCCCAGATTAGCTTAAGCAGAGGGTGTATATGGGTAGTAAGTAGTAGAACATAAAACAAAAAAGGAAGATCTGATCCATATTGTGGATAATCTCTAATTCCAGGGTGAGATCGCTAGACTATATTGAGTGGGAAGCTGTTTAGATTCTTCAGCCTGAAAGTAATGAGTTCCCAGAGGTGCGTTCAGGGCAGCCGCGTGCACCCAGGTATGTGCACCAACCATGGGGCTTGCCTGTCAAAAGAAAGGAGCTCTTTTTTTTCTAATTTTCTGAATGCCACTCAATGGGCTAGCTGGGACTCTGGGTGCTTGTGGAAGTTTAATTCAGTAGTTAATATACAGGCAAGAATGGTGAGATGTAGGCTGGTGTCAGAAAAATTATTTAGGAAGTTATTGATCAAACTGAATTGAAATGAAAGCAGACCATACCCTAATTCAACTTTGTATATCTCCAGCACCTAGAAGGGCAAACATGGCCAGTAGATCATCACAGATGTTTAATAAATGAATAAAATGGTGGACAGATGGGAGGTATAAGATTATTGCTTAAGGAAATATTCTCAGGACTCCTTGATGGGGGATGTAAGAAGCTTGGCACAATTTAAGAACCAATTAATTGAGAAGTCTGAACATCCATGCTCTAAAGTACTTCTGCAACTCGTGACTTTGGGCACTCATTCGTGCAACAAACATTCGTTGATGTGCTAGGTATTGGGGAAATGGTAATGAATGAAATAAACTGAGTCTTACTTTCTAAGGTATTACATTCTAGTGATAAGTGCTGAGAAGAAGAGTAGAGCAGGGAAAGGACACAAATAATGAAAACTGGGGAAGGGACAGGGAGGACTTTTTAATAGAAGGTTTTCACGGAAGGCCTCTCTAATAAGGTGATATTTCAGGGAGTACTGAAGTGGAGAACAAGTGATGTGTGTCTCAGGAAGAAGTACTTAAGGCAGAGCAAACAGAAGGTTGTGTAAGGAAAAGCGAGGAGACCAGTATGGCTGGATGAGGATAATGGGCATAGGAAAAAGTGGGTAGAACCCAAGATCAGAGCCTGGAGAGTTCACAGGTCAGGGCAAAGACTTTGGATTTTACTCCAGGTGAGAAGGGAAGCCATTGGATTCTTTCTAACTTCCAAAGGATTGCTTAGTCTCCCATATTTCAGACAGACTACAGGAAGGGCGTGGGCAGAAACGCACTGACTAGTTAGGAGACTTTTGCATAGATCAGAGGAGAATAATGGTGGCTTGGACTAGGGTATAGTGGGGGAGGTTGAGATACAATCACAGTTTGGATACATTTAAATATAGAAGCAAAATGATTTCCCTGTGTGGGCCTGGCAGGCATGAAAAAATAGAGAGAAACTAAGGATTATGCAAAGGGTTTTGGCCTTGAAGCACCTGGATGAGTGGAGTTGTCATTTGTGGATTGGGAGAAGTTAGGAGTATTGAAATCAAGGGTTCAGTTTGGGACATGCTCAGTTGAATTACCTATTTAGATATTCAAGTGGAGAAGCTGAACAGCCAAACCTAAAATTGGTTAATCAACATGTGGATACTGTTTATGCTCTTGGCACTAGAAGGGAGCTCCTCAAGAGTTATTGCTGATAGATGCAAAGACTGAGCTTGGGTGGTGAGGACTCAAGGTGGGAAAGAAACTAAAACAACAAAAACACTGGGCCCAAACTAACGGACTCCTTTAAAAGAAACACATAAAACACTCAATATATACAGTTTCCTTGAAAATAATTGTGCCTAAATTTGAGACCATATTATTATTATGAGGCAATGGAGGGAAATGGTAACAGTGTTTAAGCCAAGAGAGAAATGAAAAAGGAAGAGCTGACTTAAGAGAAAGATGTTGGCTTTCAGAAAGGTATTGAGGCGTCAGACATTATTTCCCTCTTATCAACCATGTTTCAAGGATTTCTGAGGCTCTGTGGTTGTCTGAAAGTATATAATAAAGGCTGGTAAATGCCTGGTGATTTTTAATTTGCTTATAAACTTGTGAGTCGCCTGGGCGCGGTAATTCACACCTGTAATCCCAGCACTTTGGGAGGCCACGGTGGGCAGATCGCCTGAGGTCAGGCGTTTAAGACCAGCCTGGCCAACATGGTGAAATCACGTCTCTACTAAAAACAAAAAAAAATCAGCAGAGTGTGGTGGCATGTGCCTGTAGTCCCAGCTACTTGGGAGGCTGAAGCAGGAAAATTGCTTAAACCCAGGAGGCAGAGGTTGCAGTGAGCCGAGATAGTGCCACTGCACTCCAGCCTGGGCAACAGAGTGAGACTCTGTCAAAATAAATAAATAAGTATATAAATAAAAATAAAAAATTTTTTATAATGAACTTGTGAGTAGAGATGTGCTAGATGTTGTCAAGTCTGAAGCTTATACTGTATACACTTAGGGGGCTTCTTTAAGAAAAGTAACATGAAATTAGGGACAGAGTCTTAGACTGGGATTCTTGTGCAGGTTAGGGTTCCTGCACTTATGTGTCATTGGCTTCGTGGTAAATCCACCTCCATTGAGAAGACAATTGTTAGTTTAATATGTTTTTTAAAATTATTCTCTAAGTTCTGGGGTACATGGGCAGATTGTTTAATATTTTATGGGGGCCACGCGTGGTGGCTCACACCTGTAATTTCAGCACCTTGGGAGGCAGAGGCTGGTGGATCCTTTGAGGTCAGGAGTTCGAGACCAGCCTGACTAACATGGTGAAACTCCATCTCTTACTAAAAATACAAAAATTAGACAGGTGTGGAGGTACAATCCTGTAATTCTAGCTACTTGGGTGGCTGAGGCAGGAGAATCACCTGAACCTGGGAGGTGGAGTTTGCAGTGAGCCAAGATCGTGCCACTGCATTCCAGCATGGGTAACGCGAAACTCTGCCTCAATGAATAGATAAATAAATAAATAAATAAATAAATAAATAAATAAATAAATGTATATCATAGGTAAGAGATCTATAAAAGGCACTGCCATTTTTACTGAAATGGAAACATAATGTGAAAATGTCATTGCTTGTTACCTCACCTTATAATTAGTTTTCTTATTTTCCTATTTTGAGAACGCTGAGGAAGAGCAAGTGTGGCTAAACTCTGCACCATTGCTAAGCTATCTCTCTACTGAGTCCACATCCTGCTTCTGCTGATGGTATTTTCTAAGATCGGAAGCGGGTAAAGACTTTTTTTGTTTATTTGTTTTGTTTTCTTTTGAGAAAGCATCTCACTCTGTTGCCCAAGGTGGAGTGCAGTATTGGGAATGTTGCTCACTGCAGCCTCAAACTCAGGCTCTAGTAATCCTCCCATCTTAGGACCTCCCCAGTAGCTGGGACTTATGGGGACATGCCACTGTGCCCAGCTAATTTTATTTTATTTATTTAATTTTGCTTTTTTTTGAAATGGAGTCTTGTCCTGTCACCCAGGCTGGAGCACAATGGTGCAATCTCAGCTCACTGCAACCTGCCAATTAGCTGGGATTACAGGCATGCGCCACCATGCCAAGCTAATTTTTTGTATCTTTAGTAGAGACAGGTTTCACCATGTTGGCCAGGCTGGTCTCAAACTTCTGACCTCATCGTCCACCTGCCTCAGCTTCCCGAAGTACTGGGATTATAGGCGTGAGCCACCACACCAGCCCTAATTTTTTTGATTTACGTATTTTTTTTTTCTTTTACAAAGATGGGGGTCTCACTATCTTGCCCAGGCTGATCTCAAACTCCTGGGCTTAAGTGATCCATCAGCCTCGGCCTCCAGAGCAGCTGGGATTACAGGCATAAGCCACTGGTCCCCAGCCACAATGAAATTTTAAATAATAAAATGGTTTTTCCATGGCCATGGACAGAGGGCTAATTGTAGTGCTTTTATTTCAATTCAGGGCACATACCTTAAAGACAAAAAAATAACTTAAGACCAGCAATTTCTCAAGTAAAGAGGAGTGGTTGATAAGAAAAGGCAATTTTGAAAATAAATCACATTTTCAAAAGCTGTTTTTCTTTGTGGAGGTCGCTGGTCATATTACAAGGAGCTTGGAGCTCCTTAAAATGGCCGAACAGAACTAGCAAATGACAAGTGATTTTTTCTTTTCTTGCTGGTAAAAAAAAAAGTATGAGTCGGATTTACCTCGACAGTGGCTGGTGTGAAGTGCCGTGGGGAGATGGTGATTTAGGTATGGTATCAAACCTTACAAAATCGGATAGATATAAGAACGTGAGTGTTTTTCTCTAGCAATGTGGTGTTTACAAAACAGGGCAGACTCTCCCTGTAAATTATATACCAGATGTCTGGGAACAAGAGTTGCCTCTAAATATAGTCAGAACCACCTCCTGTGTAGCTACAGAGAGAGAATAACTAGAAATTTGGTTAGCATGGTGAAAGTTACAGACACTTTGTAAAACAATTTCACACTGAATAATTTATCCTAAAGAGTTAAATTACGCAATTTTTAAAGTAAGGGTTGCATTGCTTTTATTTTAGACACAATGAAAGTCTAACACAATTATAAAATTACTAAGTAGTTGTACATAAAGCTATTTATATCTTGTTTGGTCTTGAGCTCATACATCTCTGATATAAAGCATGTTGATATTGAAAGGTAGGATATTTAATATCGGACATGTTTGAATAAAAATCTGTAACTGCTAAATTTTGGATTTTGAATGGGAAAAATGAGGAATGAAAACTGAGTTCATACAGAAATGGAAATGTGATGTATAGTAGTATCCTTTGATTTTCATATGTTATTAGATTAATTATGTAAATTCTTCTAAGGAATTACAGGGAAATAAATACAGAGTTCAAAACAAAAAGATTCTTTTTCACTGAGTGGTACACATGTTCTAGAAATTACTTCTTTAATAGATTGATATAGCTTCATTTCTTATTTCTTACTTCAGAAAGAAAAAATGTAGCAGCAATTGTTGGTTATTGACTTATAAATATTTATAAATCACTCAATTGTTTTATACCATTTAATCAAGCTGACAGTGCAGAAAAAATATTTTAGTAAATGATGTTATTTATTACTTGAGTTTCCCTATCTTGGAGGAAAAGATTGTTCCTAAAACTCATGTTAAAATCTCCCCCATTTACCAGCTTATGTTTAGCCAATAATACTAGTTATTATTTATTGTGCATTTAGAGAGCAGGCACTTAACATGCTCATTTCTAATCCCCCCTCTGTCCTGCTTCATGGATCGTGCTTTTCTCATTTGATGAGGTTAGATGACTTTATAAAGGCCACTGTCCTAAGCTGGGGTGCCAATCCAGGCCTGCCCAACGCCTCAGCTTTTTTTTCGAGCTTCTGTGCCCTACACTCGATCTCATTTCTCACTTCCTCCTGCCCTCTGTTTCCTTCTCTTCCTTTTGCTCTCTACTCCCATCCCCCTTCTTCAAGGAATAGTGAGAGATCCCAGGGCGCTTTGCAAGCAAGCGGAGCTCAGTTCATTAAATGATGGCATGTACTTTGCCCTGCAGGATGGGCCAAGGGCTCCCACATCCAACATTCAAAACCGGTTTCTGAGGGTTATGATAACATTAAACTTTTTTATGCCAAAGGAGGCCCTATTAATAGAAATAATAGCAAGTGCACATACACAAAGTCTGGCTTCAGGTTTTTTTTTTTTTTTTTTTTTCTCTCCTCATCTTGATGGATTTGAGTTTGGATTATAAAGAAAATGGCAGTGGAGACAGAAAACTAAGTGACAGCATGGGAGAAAAACTGGGAGACGGGATTTGGATACTTGCATTTATTGAGTCCCTTAAGTGGCCTGCTTTCTAAATGATCCTTTCCTTCTCTCTCTCTCTCAACCCCAGCAAGTAATGCTGAAATTGTTGAGAAGACTAATACAATCATTTTGATGAACAAACACATTAGTATGCAAAGAAGAGCTGGCTGGAAAGAATATCAAATCCCCTTCAGCTACAAATAGTGTTAGCTTTACAGCCCCTTAAAGGGCATCATAATATACTAGAAAGGAATGAGTCCAGAATGAATCTCAAAGGCCTTTAACATTCCCAACAACATCTGGTTAGCTAGCGACAATGGAAATATAGGCAGGGACAATGAGTCAGCATCACATAATTTGGCACCTGTATTTAAGAGATAAATTAAGAATAATGAAATATACTGTTATACAAGAGGGAAACTGATCATTATAAATATTATAAGTGATTATTTAAATTTATACACATTTAGGCATTGATTACTTAAATTATTATGAATTTATTATTGCTTTGCTGATTAAACTGAAAAAGTGGCTTTACATATGCAATCTGTTGGCAAAGTTATATTGTACTTTTTATAAATATTTAAGTATTCATAAAAAATTGATGTATGTTCTAAAGTTCTGCAGAATTTCACTCTGCAATCATGTTGTTTAGCGATGATGCAAACAGATGCTTATGATTTTTAAAGCATCAGATTTCATCTTAGAAGCAGGAACTGGCAAAATGCTTTCCCCAAAGAAATCTTATTTGTGATGATAAGCTTGCATTTTACCTAATGAGAACATAATGTTCCAATTTCCCATAAAGCATTACTTTGCCACCAAATTTTGTCCTAACAAAAAATATTTATTGTTGTGCATTATTGCAA